>CP136056.1:46773931-48023931 GCA_032464435.1 Aegilops umbellulata | reverse complement strand
ATCCTTAGGGGAAACAGCGCTAGCCAAGGCCCTCACGACGTTTTCCTTCACCCTCGCCCGCGCAAACCGCTTGCACGTTAAAGGGGGGTGCCTGAGCATCGCGACTCATGGCTCCTACTGGCTCTCCAGCCCTCACCCTCTGGCCTTGTCCACGGCATCGTGACCTGGCATACCAGCGACGACTGAGACCAGCTCGAGGGCCGGGACCCGAGAACGTAGAGCAGAAAGGGGAGCAGAGGCGAGGGAGAAGGGGCACGCGAGGACCTCGTCAAGCAACTCCGTCCAAATTGCCCCCCGGACCCGATGACGGGCTAGGGGCGATCCCCGATTCTCAGAGATAAGTCACCATCCAAAGCATTAGCTACCGTGGCACTACCCCTGCACCTAAAGCGACTCCGTACTAGCGACGTTGCTTCCCTTTCTCACGAAGCGACGGCTGCATGGGCGCCAAAGGGGACCTCCTGAGCATCGCGACTCAGGGGATCTTACCGGACCCCGGGTCGCTCACCTCCTGGCCTTGACCAAGCCCTCGCGAGGTGCGAAAGGGAGGATCGAACTATGACGGAATTTGCGATTCACACAGATCCATAGCAAGGGTGACATATTAACAACAAGGATCACAGCCGCCTTACAAGCCCCTATGGGGCGCAATGTAATTCCTCGCAGGGAACGGATCCTAAAGGGTGCTAACTACACGCGCCCCTGCAAAAGACGCCATCATCAACAATGGGTCGTCAAGCGCCGGTGCCAACCCCATCCAGATCAGGGTCGGCGACGGCCAAGCGAGCCCGCCCAGCTCCTGGAGCGGCGCTGGCTCGCGGGTTCGTAGCTGTCGTTGCTCGTCTCCGGAGTCGCGAAGACCTCGCTGGGGTTGCTAGATCCTCCGGCGCTCCCATCGCTTGTCGAGCTGTCCAGGGGGCGGTCGGCGGGCCCAGCCGCCGCCATGGCGAGGTCCTGGCCGCCTTCCTCGGGGCAACACTCCAGCCGGCGCCCATTCGCGTCGAAGACCTTGAAGAACATCACTGAAGCGCCATCGTACTCTAGGTGGATCGTGAGGGCGCCCCTTGCTCTGCAACCCCGAGCGATCTCGCCCCAGCCGCGAGTCATTAAGACCTCACCCGAGGCAAGGACCGCGACTTCTGCCTCGGTCGCCGGAGTGCTGCAGTCGGTGTGCTGCAGCCATAGCTCCAGGAGTCTTCCCCACGGGAAGACGGAGGCGAAGAAGGGAGGAAAGCGAATCCAAGTTCGCGGAGGCATGACGGCGTGGAGCACGAGCTCGCGGGAGGAGCCCACGGCGTGGACTCCAGGAGGAACGACCCACACCTTCGGGACCCTTCGGCCCCGGCGACGGTGCTGGCCGAGGGGAACGACATCTCCTCTTCCAAGGCCCTCGGCGTGGGCATACAAAGGAAGCGGGAACCCCGGCGGAGGCCGCTCATACCAAGGCCTCGGCGCCACCTGATGGCCCTCCTCATCGTGGCCGTGGGGAGCAGGTCGCTTCTTCGACGGGAGAGGGTCTGGTCCCTCTCGAGGAGCCTTTCCCTTCTCCGCCACAGAAAACCGGCGAATTGGAGCCATCACACCAAGACGGAGCAGGAACTGAGGCAGAGGAGGAAGCAAGAAGAGATGGGCTGGAAGGACACGCGCGGTGCCGTACATATAGCCGGCGAAGGCCAACCGTCGGCCTCCACGATCGCAGGTAATCATGACACGATTTGCATGCAGGGACTTGTCCAATCCGCGTAGTCACCAAGGCGTCATTGGGAAGTGGAGACGCCCACGTCCAATCAACCGCCACGCGGCGCCCAAGGCCGCAGGCTGTTAGCGCCCGCGGCGCTTCGCCCTTGCCCTTTCGCCTCTCGGCGCAGCCAAGTCCATGCGTGCCTTGGGCCCGGGGGCTACTGTCGGCATTCTGGGAACGGGGGTCCCCAGACTTGCCTGCCTGCGGCCTGCGGCGTGGCTCAAATGGGGGCCCAGCTGGCCCGTCTTCATCAACACAAGATCCAAGACCCTCGCGAGGGGCCAAGCCTCGCGGGGCGGACGACACGACGCTTCCTCAGGCGCGGCCTCCTCAGGCTGGCTCGCGAGGAGGCGGAGAGATCAAGGCGAGGTACCTCGCGAGGTGCCCATGACGCAAGCCATGACGATCGAGGGTGCCAGGCGGGCGCCAGCCCGCACAGCGTTCCCCTTTCCTCTTTGGTGCAAAGGGGGCAAGCGCAGGCGAGAGGATCAAGCAAAGGCACCCATTTCGGTGCAACAAGACCAAGACCAGTCCAACGGTGGGAAGGGGTCACCATGGAGCCTAGAACGGCATCACCACAGGGCCTTTGGCAGGCGAAGACCAACTTTAGTCAGGATAAGTGTAACAGATGTTCCCCTTCGAATTGGCCAATTGTTGGCGCCCTTCCCGCTCAAATATTTGGGAAGAGGCCCAGGGCCTTTGCCTATAAATAGGACTAGCCACCCCCAGGGTAGGAAAAGAAAAGAAACCGGCTAGAACGTAGCATCCACAAACAGAGTTAGCGACACACCCAGAGAATGAGAAGGGCGATCGAACTCCCCCAGCAGTTCATGCCCTAGCCAAGAACAGACCCTCGCGAGGTTGTTCTTCCCTGTACTGTTCATCCTCATCAGCCCAAGAGGCAATCCATCCACCACAAACTAGAGTAGGGTATTACACCACAATGGTGGCCCGAACTAGTATAAACCCTATGTCTCTTGTGCTGTTCACTCTGTAGTTTAGATCCTTGCGAGACAGAGAGGTAGAGGGCATAATCTCCGCACGCACCCCAGAGCTCGAACCTTAAGGGTCTGCCGGAACCCGTGATCTGACAGTCATCCGTCGATTGGAGAATCTCTTGATCGTTAAGGATAGGATCGCTTCATCATCACCATCATCATCTTCACCACCAAAGAAGAATTGAGTATCGAGTATGGGCACTCCCCTTGGCTTTCGCTAAGCTTGGGGGAGGTGCCCCGGTATCGTATCATCCCACTATCTTTTTGCCTTTACTTATTTTAGTTTGATCTTTTGCTTTAGATGAAGAAAAGTTTAGTTCGATCCTTTCTTTTCAAGAGTTTGCTTAGTGATCTATCCTTGTAATCGTGTTCAAGATATATAATAAAGTTAGTTTGCGTTTTTGCTTTCTTTATTTTCATGTTGCAATTAAAAGAAAGGAAATAAATGAAAGAAATGAAAGATATGAAATAAATCAAGAAGATCATATGCTAATATTATGGTAGGTGATGACACCACATAAGGAAAAGTATAAGTAGAAAATTTTATTAGAGATTGACAAACATAGCATTAGTGAATGATGCAAATCATAAAATAATTAATAAGGGAAGAGAAGATTCACATATAAATATACTATCCTCGAAATCTTTTATGATTGTGAGACCTCATCAAAATATTATATGCCAAAATTGTTGACGTTGGATAAGGCAGACAACTTAATGGTTTATGTTTGTTTATATTCACATAGAAGTCATATTGTCATGGATCCTTTAACATGTGGTGCTTGCCCCCTATCTTTGCTAGCCAAAAATTCCTCACTAAGTAGAGATACTACTTGTGCATCCAAAAACCCTTAAACCCAAATCTTATTTTCAAGTGTCCACCATACCTACCTAGGGATTGAGCAGGATCCCTCAAGTAAGTTGTCATCAGTGCAAAAAGGCAATAAAAATTGCTTCTAAAAGTGTGAGATCATTTAGTGTAAGGGAAAATTGAGTGTTGCACGAACTTGTGATGGTGAAGAATAAAAGCGATGGACTGCATAATAAAGGTCCTTATCACAAGGAGCAATGCAACATGACGTTCTTTTGCAGTAAGGGGTTGAGCATACAAACAAATAAGCACATGGAAATCTCTGCTTCCCTCTGCGAAGGGCCTATCTTTTCCTTTTATGTATTTACTTTTATGCAAAGAGTCAAAGTTTTCCTTCTATTCCTTTTTATTTTCTCCTTTGGCAAGCATCATGTGGTGAGGAAAGATCTAGGCACATATGTCCAGTTGAATATAGATAGCATGAGTTATTATTGTTGACATCACCCTTGACGTGAATACGTTGGGAGGTGAAACTATAAGCCCCTATCTTTCTATGTGTACGTGGTGAGTGTTAGCAATCATAGAAGACTATATGATGGTTGAGTATGTGGACTTGCCTAAAGACTCCGATACGTGACCCTTCCTGAAAAGATGATGAATTCTAGTTGCAAAGTTGACTGAGAACATAGTTTGTTGGTTTTTAATAGAGTTTTTTGCTTTATACTTCAATTGTGTGATGAATTGTTACTTATTCATGAGAACATATTATTAAAGTTCTATGGTAAAATTCTTATGTTTAATTTTGTTGCTGTTATAATAATCTACATGATGCTTTTGTGTCTGTATTTTGTTTTTATCGACACCTCTCTCACTAAGCATGTGGACATGCTTTTCGATTTCGGTTTTCGCTTGAGGACAAGCAGGTCTAAGCTTGGGGGAGTTGATACGTCCATTTTGCATCATGTTTCCTTACTGTTATTTATGATGTTTTTATCCATAATAATGTTTCTTGGAGTAATTTTAATGCCTTTTCTCTCATAATATGCAAGGTATACACAAAGAGGGAGAACTCCGGTAGGTAGAAATCTGGACCTGGAAAAGCTACGTCAGGCCACCTATTCTGCAAAACTCCAAACAAGCTAAAACTTCACGGAGATTTTTTATCAAATATATGAGTAATATTGGAGCAAATAACTACCAGAGGGGGCCCATCTGGTGGGCACAACCCACCTGGGCGCGCCAGGGAGCCCAGGCACACACTGGTGGGTTGTGCTCACCGAGGCCCACCACTGGTGCCCATCTTCTGGTATATAGGTCACTTTGACCTAGAAAAAAAATAAGGAGAGAACTTTCGGGACGGAGCGGCGCCGTCTCGAGGCGAAACTTGGGCAAGAGCACTTTTGCCCTCCGGCGGAGCGATTCCACTAGAGGACTTCCCTCCCAAAGGGGGAAATCATCGTCATCATCATCACCAAGAACTCTCCCATCTTAGGGAGGACAATCTCCATCAACATCTGCAACAGCACCATCTCATCTCAAACCCTAGTTCATCTCTTGGGTTCAATCTTGTTACCGGAACTATAGATTGGTGCTTGTGGGTGACTAGTAGTGTTGATTACATCTTGTAGTTGATTACTATATGGTTTATTTGGTGGAAGATTATATGTTCAGATCCAATATGCTATTTAATACCCCTCTGATCACGAGCATGTTTATCATTTGTGAGTAGTTAATTTTGTTCTTGAGGTCATGGGAGAAATCATGTTGCAAGTAATCATGTGAATTTGATATGTGTTCGATATTTTGATAGTATGTATGTTGTGATTCCCTTAGTGGTGTCATGTGAACGTCGACTACATGACACTTCACCATATTTGGGCCTAAGGGAATGCATTGTGGAGTAGCAATTAGATGATGGGTTGTGAGAGTGACAGAAGCTTAAACCCCAGTTTATGCGCTATTCCGTAAGGGACTGATTGGATCCAAAAGTTTAATGCTATGGTTAGCATTTATTCTTAATACATTTATCATAGTTGCGGATGCTTGCGGGACGGTTAATCATAAGTAGCAGGTTTGTTCAAGTAATAATAGCATCTAAGCACCGGTCCACCCACATATCAAATTATCAAAGTACCGAATATGAATTAAACCAGCATGATGAAAGTGACTAGATGAAATTCCCGGGTACCTCAAGCAAACTTTGCTTATCATAAGAGACTGTTTTGGCATGTCCTTTGCCTCAAAAGGAATGGGCTACCTTGCTTCACTTTTGTTACTATTATCGTTACTTGCTTGTTAGAAATTATCTTGCTATCAAACAACTCTGCTACTTACAATTTCAGCACTTGCAGACATTACCTTGCTGAAAACCACTTGTCATTTCCTTCTTCTCCTCGTTGGGTTCGACACTGTTACTTATCGAAAAGATCTACAATTGATCCCCTATAGTTGTAGGTCATCACGTCTCCGGCCCGCCCAGGATGAAAAGCCCATTTTCTGTCATGATTTTTTGTCATAGAAGTAGGAACCCACCACATCTATGATGATACTGGGTTTTTTCACAATTATCGTCATAGAAGTGTCATAAGCATGACAGGAAAAAATTCGTTCGGCCCAAAATGTCACATATGTGTCTTTTTTGTAGTGGTGGCTATAGGGTGCCCTCCGTGATATCGCAGATGGGATCTTTCCTCTTGGAAGAGCCAGAGAGGGTGCCCTCCTCGTGGTCACTGTGGACGAGGTCTGACTTGGAAGTTGTGGATCCCAAGCCAGTGTCATAGAACGTGTCCTTCAGAAATGACAAAAGGGGCTCGATGGCGATGTAGGATGGCAAATTCAGTGATGAAGCTGCTAGAATTGCTAGACCCGATACTAAAAATAAACATAGACTTGTTGTTGGCATGCCTGTTGTTTCTGTTAAAATAGGAGATTACTGTTATCATGGCTTATGTGATATGGGTGCTAGTGTCAGTGCAATACCTTATACTTTATATAAAGAAATTATGCATGATATTGCACCTGCTGAGATAGAAGATATTGATGTTACTATTAAGCTTGCCAATAGAGATACTATTTCACTAGTTGGGATTGTTAGAGATGTTGAACTCTTGTGTGGAAAAATTAAATATCCTACTGATTTTCTTGTTCTTGATTCCCCACAAGATGAATTTTGTTCCATTATATTTGGTAGACCCTTCTTGAATACTGTTAATGCTAATATAGACTGTGAAAAGGATATTTTTACTGTTGGTTTAGGGGATATGTCTCATCATTTTAATTTTTCTAAATTTCATAGACAACCCCATGATACAGGATTGCCTAGTAAAGATGAAATTATTGGTCCTGCTTCTATTACCGTGCCTCCTAATGATCCTTTAGAACAATATTTGCTAGACCATGAAAATGATATGTTTATGAATGAAAGAAGGGAAATAGATGAAGTATTCTTTAAACAAGGACCTATTTTGAAACACAACTTGCCTGTTGAAATTCTAGGGGATCCTCCTCCACCCAAGGGTGATCCCGTGTTTGAGCTTAAACCATTACCTGATACTCTTAAATATGCTTATCTTGATGAAAAGAAGATATATCTTGTTATTATTAGTGCTAACCTTTCAGAGCAGGAAGAAGAGAAATTATTGAAAACTCTGAAGAAGCACCGTGCTGCTATTGGATATACTCTTGATGATCTTAAGGGCATTAATCCCACTCTATGCCAGCACAAAATAAAATTGGAGAAAGACGCTAAACCGTTTGTTGATCACCAACGAAGGTTAAATCCTAAGATGAAATAAGTGGTAAGAAATGAAATACTAAAGCTTCTAGAGGCAGGTATAATTTATCCTATTTCTGACAGTCATTGGGGAAGTCTTGTTAATTATGTCCCTAAGAAGGGAGGTATTACTAATGTTCCTAATGATAAAGATGAATTGATCCCACAAAGAATTGTTACAGGTTATAGAATGGTAATTGATTTCCGCAAATTAAATAAAGCTACTAGGAAGGATCATTACCCTTTACTTTTTATTGGTCGATTGCTAGAAAGATTATCCCAACATTCACATTTTTGCTTTCTAGACGGTTATTCTGGTTTCTCTCAAATACCTGCGCCGAAAGAGGATCAGGAAAAGACCACTTTTACTTGCCCTTTCGATACCTTTGCTTATAGACGTATGCCTTTTGGTTTATGTAATGCACCTGCTACCTTTCGAAGATGTATGACTGCTATATTCTCTGACTTTTGTGAAAATATTGTTGAGGTTTTCATGGATGATTTCTCCGTGTATGGAACTTCTTTTGATGATTGCTTAAGCAACCTTGATCGAGTTTTGCAGAGATGTGAAGAAACTAATCTTTTCTTGAATTGGGAGAAGTGCCACTTTGTGGTTAATGAAGGTATTGTCTTGTGGCATAAAATTTCTGAAAGAGGTATTGAAGTTGATAAAGATAAAGTTGATGCTATTGAAAAGATGTTGTGTCCTAAGGACATTAAAGGTATAAGAAGTTTCCTTGGTCATGCCGGTTTTTATAGGAGGTTAATTAAAGACTTCTCAAAAATTTCTAGGCCTCTGACTAATCTCTTACAAAAAGATGTTCCTTTTGTCTTTGATGATGATTGTGTAGAAGCATTTGAAATACTTAAGAAAGCCTTGATTTCTTCACCTATTATTCAGCCACCTGATTGGAATTTACCCTTTGAAATTATGTGTGATGCTAGTGATTATGTTGTTGGTGCTGTTCTAGGACAAAGAGTTGATAAGAAATTAAATGTTATCCAATATGCTAGTAAAACTCTAGACAGTGCCCAGAGAAATTATGCTACTACTAAAAAAGAATTTTTAGCAGTTATATTTGCTTGTGATAAGTTCAGACCTTATATTGTTGATTCTAAAGTAACTGTTCACACTAATCATGCTGCTATTAAATACCTTATGGAAAAGAAAGATGCTAAACCTAGACCTATTAGATGGGTTCTCTTGCTACAAGAATTTGATTTGCATATTATTGATAGGAAGGGAGCTGAGAACCCCGTTGCAGACAACTTGTCTACGTTAGAAAATGTTCTTGATGACCCACTCCCTATTGATGATAGTTTTCTTGATGAACAATTAGCTGTCATAAATGCTTCTCGTACTGCTCCATGGTATGCTAATTATGCAAATTACATTGTTGCTAAATTTATACCACGTAGTTTCACATACCGGCAAAACAAAAAGTTTTTCTATGATTTGAGACATTACTACTGGGATGACCCACACCTTTATAAAGAAGGACTAGATGGTGTTATTAGACGTTGTATACCTGAGCATGAACATGAACATATCCTACGCAAGTGTCACTCCGAGGCTTATGGAGGACCCCACGCTGGAGATTAAACTGCACATAAGGTATTACAATCTGGTTTTTATTGGCCTACTCTTTTCAAAGATGCCCGTAAGTTTGTCTTGTCTTGTGCTGAATGTAAAAGAATTGGTAATATTAGTAGACGTCAAGAAATGCCTATGAACTATTCACTTGTTATTGAACCATTTGATGTGTGGGGCTTTGATTATATGGGACCGTTTCCTTCCTCTAATGGGTATACACATATTTTAGTTGTTATTAATTACGTTACTAAGTGGGTAGAAGCTATTCTAACTAGTAGTGCTGATCATAACACCTCTATTAAGATGCTTAAAGAAGTTATTTTTCCGAGGTTTGGAATCCCTAGATACTTAATGACTGATGGTGGTTCACATTTTTTTCGTGGTGCTTTTCGTAAAATGCTTGCTAAGTATGATGTTGATCATAGAATTGCATCTCCATACCACCCACAATCTAGTGGTCAAGTAGAACTGAGTGATAGAGAGATTAAATCAATTTTGAAAAAGAGATCTAGAAAGAATTGGTCCAAGAAACTTGATGATGCATTATGGGCCTATAGAACTGCATATAAAAATCCTATGGGTATTGAGGGAGTCCTGGATTAGGGGGTCCTCGGACAGCCGGACTATATACTTTGGCCGGACTATTGGACTATGAAGATACAAGATTGAAGACTTCGTCCCGTGTCCGGGTGGGACTCTCCATTACGTGGAAGGCAAGCCTGGCAATTCGGATATGTAGATCTCCTCCCTTGTAACCGAATCTGTGTAACCCTACACTACTAGGGAAAACCCTAGCAGTAGCGCTGGTTTTGTGCTCACTAGTAGCGCGGGTAGGCGCGCTACTAATAAGGCGCTACATCTATTGCTTAGCAGTAACGCGTGCCGCACGCGCTACTGCTAGGACAAATAGCTGCAGCGCTTGTTCACTCCCACGCTGCTGCTAATGTAACTACTGGCAGCATGTTTTCTTTCCATCGCTACTAGTATTGTTTTTTTATTTTTTTATTTTTAGTGTATTTATGCGCCATCGTACAAATATTGGTACAATACTAGTTATGAGGTTTACATCATTATGTCCATAACAGTGTGTCAAATGAAGGTGGATTAGGTTCAAGTGGAGGCAATATGTGGTGCATGTCAAAAGTATACTACTAATCCAAACTTGATCTAGTTTGGACTAGTAGTACTTTCGATGGGCACCACATGTTGCCTCCACTTGAATCTAATCCGCCAGCACAAGCTATTTAATCATCATCATAATCATTACCACCAACAATATTTATTTAATCACCACTAACACTAGCTAATAATAATCATCAATCATTACCACCAACACTAGCTATTTTATCATCATAGTAATAGTGTAGCACATCATCATGCTCAAACTCATTTCTAGCTAATCACTCCTGATGCTCTCTCTTAGGTAAAACAACATAAAACATGTGTAGCTCTCCTCCTTGATCAAGTTGGAGCATGCAGATGAACCTGTCTCCTAATTTTGGGTAGCACATCTGTTTGCTGCTCCCTAGTACTTGTCTGCGCTCCCCCATCACATATCTGGTCCAGTCTTGCACTATTAAGCATTCATCGCTGATCTTGAATGCACTAAAGTAACATGTAGGATATCTTGGCCGTAAGCTAATAATACTCATGGTACCTTTAGTCTCGAACCCATAAGGCACAACATTCATCGAGAGTCCCTGTTGAAGAACATCTTATGGTCACATACTTAGCAATGAAGTTTAGCTTCACAAATAATGTATGGAAAAGATGCACTGAGGACAAATAGTAAAAATCTTACCATCCTTCCTAAATAGATGTGACCATAGTTCATTACAAACACTATTGGTCGCACGTTTTCAGTACTAACATTTCTAAGTCCAGGAAGAAAATTTGTCTTGACAGTATCAAGATCCTCAAGCCATGAAACATAATGACTTAGCTCCTCGCAGTTTAGTTCAGCCCCGGGACAGTGGTAGGTCTTGTCTACCAAGCGCTGGACATGTTTGCTTGCACCGAAATAAGCTGACAAAACAAATTAGTTGTCAACCATTTTTGAATAAACAATATCAAAGACATAAATATGGTTGAGAAACTTACATAATGGTGTAACTGGAGGCGTCTGCACATCGACCCAGATGTCGGTATTACCTTCAATATCATCTTCCGGACGAATATCAAAGGTGATAACCATATCAGGCTCAAATGCATAAGTCTTGCATAGTGCTCGCCATGTTTTGCATCCAAAATAGGTGTAGTCGTCTGAATTGTATAATTTTGCGTGGAAAATATAACCATGCTCGATCTTCAAGTAAACTTTCTTTACCTCCATAGTATGACTAAAACCTATCTTATCCAATACAAAAACTCTTGCATGGCAGGAGATACGCTAGTAGAATAGTAAAAAATATAAGTTGAAGCAAATGAAGCAGATGTCATGCTTAATTACGAAAAAAGACTTGTCGTTGTGACTTACTGTATCCACTTCGAAGTTCTAGTCCAGCTTGATGCTGAAGCGCCTATCATCATCTAGGAAGATTCCGTCGCACAGGCCGCGCTCGTCTTCGCAGTATTTGCAAATACCAAAATCCTTTTTGTCGTCAGACATTTCCTATGTTCATAGTTAAAACATTAATTGAAAATCGATAGAAGACAACTACCAGGATACTCAACACACAAATCCGGGGCACTCGATATTTCCTACATATTCTGGCAAAAGTCATGCCAAAATTCACGGAAAAATCCAGCATGACCTTTGCTAAAATAGGACATATGGAGCGCCTAAAATTTGCCGGAACGGAAATGAATCAACACTCCGGCGAAACATAGGCCACTCGGAGGTGTAACCTGCAAACATGACCGGCCACTTGGATATTGAGCAACACAAGATATACATTTCAAAATATCTTATAAGACTCAAATTAGCATGCATTCAATAAGCAAAAGTAAATCATCTCATGCGTCCGTACATCGTCGAATATTATGACTAATACATCCCAAATAGTGTCATACATGTAACATCACTAGTACAACTAAAACCCTAGCACACGACGGGTATCGGCGCGGGCGGTGGACACCCACAGAGAAGGAACCATCACGGGATCATAGCTTCAGTGAGATCCCTGGAGAACCTGCCAGGTATTGGAGAACTTGTGCTCCAACGCAAACAAGTAGCGACGGACGTGCGCGTCCTCCTCACTGACACGGTGACGCACCGCCTCCGCGGAGTCCTCGAGCCTCTGGACCGTCACTGGCCCACGCGACCGCCACCAAAGAAGGTTCGGGTCAACGACAGGCTGGCTCCTCACCAACCTGCGCCCCCCGGTAGGTAGCGCCTCCCAGTACCACCCCGGCGGAGCCCAGTCCCAGACATGGCCCATCTGGTCAAGCAGGTGTCGTCCTCCGCCTACTCGACGACGATGATGCGGGATAGGCATCGTCCACGTCGATGCGGGAAAATTGCTTTAACAAAAAAAATAGCAACAAGTTCTTACTAACTAGTCCTATTAATTCAACTAGTTCTTACTAAAAATAAACTTACTATAAATAAAAATACTCTAGTACCTAATTAGTACCTAGTTCTTACTAACTAATTAGTACATAGGAACTACTGCCCTAATTACCATCTAATTTGATGGAGGTAGAAACCCTAAGCAGAGGTAGGGGAGAGGGAGGAGCAGGCGTGCTCACCTCGGGTGCCTGCGACGAGGGAGGGGCAGGCGGCGTCGAGGTCGTGGTCGGGGCTCCGGGGCGGCGTTGAGGTCGGGGGGCGGGGGCGGCGTCCGGGGCGGCGTTGAGGTCAGGGGCGGGGGCGGCGTTGAATCTGGGGTCGGGGCGGCGTAGAGGGTGTGCGGCGAGCGCGCGGCGGCCGAGGGGCGACGGCGGCGGTGAGAGTGGAGTTGGACTTGGGGGATGAAGTGGCCGTGGGGAAGGACGAACCCCGTGGTTAAGTCAGAAGTACCAGTAGCGCGTTCCAGAAAGGGCGCTACTGCTATGTTAGCTACAGCGCGTTCTGGAATACACGCTACTGGTACACCATTCTCTTTTTCCCCCTTTTTCATTTAGTTTTCTTCACATTTTATTTTTTTTCCTTTCACCTTATTCTATTTCTTTCATTTTCAATTACCTTTCTATTTGCTTTCCATTTAATTTTATATCCTCTATTAGTAGCGAGTTTAGACTAAAACGCGCTGCTACAAAGAAAGTAGCGGCAGCGCGGTTCGTTATAGGTCGCTACTACTATGTGTAGCCTATCGGCTAAGCCGTGGGAATTTTAGTAGTAACATGTTTAGAAGTAGACGCGCTACTGCTAGGACTTTATCTGCAGCGCGGTTTGCGCAGACGCGCTACTGCTACTTAGCACCAGCGTGCTTTTTTGACCCTCGCTACTACTAAAGTTCCGTGTATAAGGTTTTCCCTAGTAGTGCTAGCCTTCTCCGGTGTCTATATAAACCGGATGGTTTAATCCGTAGGACAACAACAATCATAATCATAGGCTAGCTTCTAGGGTTTAGCCTCTACAATCTCGTGGTAGACCAACTCTTGTAATACTCATATCATCAAGATCAATCAAGCAGGAAGTAGGGTATTACCTCCATCGAGAGGGCCCGAACCTGGGTAAACATCGTGTCCACCGCCTCCTGTTACCATCCTCCTTAGACGCACGGTTCGGGACCCCCTACCCGAGATCCGCCGGTTTTGAGTCCGACATTGGTGCTTTCATTGAGAGTTTCGCTGTGCCGTCACGATAAGGCTTGATGGCTCATCTTGTCGTCAAGGACAGCATTACCTCTGGGGGAGCCCTGTCTATAGGCCAAACTCTTAGACTAGGCAGGTTCGTCATGACCGCCCGTTCGGCCGTCACGCCGACGATGACTTCTAGGGTCATCAAAAACAACCTCCACGTCGGCTCGGGATTCGCCGAGCAAATGGATCTACTGGAGCTCTCTTCCTTGAACGAGCTCTTGGATCGCATCGCCGCCCTAGGAGTCGCTACGGACTATGATCGGATTGGGCTTAAACCCAACCAAAGGGAGATTAACTCTCCGCCGATCAGCCATCAGATGGCGGTGGTGGAGGAGCAATGTGGCGATTCTTCTTCTATTTTGAGGACAAACTATTTCCGGATTCCCGAGATCTCTGAGCCGGATACCCGTCTACGAGAGGACATGGCCCAAGCTTCGAACTTAGAATCAGACATTGGGCCAGAATTATTGGGCAACATCCCGGGGCCCGAACTGCTAAGCTCGGAAACTCCTCCGCCCCTGGGTTTCAGATTAGGTCAGGGTTTGAACCTAAATCTACCCACCCGCCCAGACATAAGTGATCTTTCCCACATTAGACAAGATCCCCAAGAGACAGTACATCACTATTGGGCCAGATTCCTCCTTGTAATGAACAAGGTCAAGGACTGTCGAGAGGAAGACGCAATTTCATTATTTTGCAATAATTGCATGGACAAGGGAATTCTCAACGCCTTAAGTCGACGTGACATAGCACACTTCGCTGACTTGGCCGCCATAGTACAGAAGTACTGCGCGATGGAAAGCGCCTGGAAAACCCAAACAAAATTCTAGGATCCTCCGGCTCTCACTAGACCCCCCATCCGAAATAAAAGGGTATACTCTAGTAAGTCACCCTTTCCAATCACAAAGAAACCAAAGCCGACTACAGGGCGTGGAACTACATTGGAGGGATGGCTCAATGGGCCATGCAAAATTCACAGTACACCAGATACCACACCAACACATAGCCTTAGAGCATGTTGGATACTCCGGCAGGTGGCCAAGAGCGGTGAGGATCTCCTCATCAACAATACTGCAGAGCACCATCCCATGGACAATAACAGTACAATATTGACAGTCTTCGAGACCTTTGCCTCAAATAATAGGCGCAAGCGAGCACTCCGCAGCCTTGCCGAAGTCTGCCACGTTGCAGCAATAAATCCATGGAATGAAACGGCCATAACCTTCAATGCCAGTGATGAACCTCAATTCCGAACAGCCCAAGCACCAGCCGCTTTGGTCCTTAGTCCAATCGTGGACGGCTTCCGGCTTACTAAAGTGCTCATGGACGGCGACAGCAGATTAAACCTCATCTACGAAGAAACTCTTAGCAAAATGGAAATAGACAGGAGCCGCATTGAGCAAAGCAGCACGACCTTTAGAGGAATCATCCCTAGTCGGGAGGCACGCTGTGCGGGAAAAATCACACTAGATGTGGTATTCGACACGCCGGAGAATTATAGATCCGAAGAAATCACATTCCAAGTGGCCACTTTCAGTAGCGGATAACACGCCCTTTTAGGGCGGGAGGCATTCATGATCTTCCAAGCTATACCCCATTACGGGTACATGAAGCTCAAAATGCCCAGGCCCAATGGAATCATCACTCTAGCTAGTGATCCGGACATAGCACTCCGCGCCGAAAATAAAACCGCCGCACTAGCCCTCGAGGCGTTATCTAAAGCCCTCGTGGCCGAAGAACTAACTGCGCTGCATTCCAAAGTGGACAGGGACGATGTGATACTCGACAAAAGATCCAAACCCACCTCTTTTAAACCAGCGGATGAAATAGTCAAATTCCATCCAACGAACCCCATAATAGACGCCGCACTACGGGAGTTCTTGTGCGAGAATTGGGACATATTCGCCTAGCATCCTTCAGACATGCCAGGAATCCCATGCAGACTGGCTGAACATAGCCTTAACATTCTAAAGGGGTTCAAACCGGTCAAGCAGACTCTCCGGCGTTTCTCTGAGCCTAAGCGACAAGCCATGGGAGAAGAGCTAGCCAAGTTACTTGAGGCCGGATTCATTAGAGAAATAAAACATCCGGACTGGCTAGCAAACCTGGTGATGGTACCAAAGAAGGACAAATCCTGGCGCCTATGTGTCAATTTCAAGGACCTTAACAAGGCTTGCCCCAAGGAACCCTTCCCCCTCCCCCGCATCGGCCAAATTATCGACACTACCGCAGGACACGATTCATTGTGTTTCCTCGACGCATACTCCGGATACCATCAAATCAAGATGGCGGAGTCCGACCAATCCGCAACGGCATTTATCACCCCATACGGCCCCTTCTATTTTAACACCACGCCTTTAGGACTTAAAAACGCCAGTGCAACCTATCAACGCATGATTCAGACATTCCTTGATAATCCCCAAGTGCCGGGAATCATCATAGCAATTCCCAAAGGTGGAAGTGATAAGTATGGAGTGTCGAACCCACAAGGAGCTAAAGGTAAGATCAATATTCTCTCAAGTCCTATCTGCCACTGATACGACTCTACGTACACCGAATGTTTGCTTCCAACTAGAAACGAGAAATAAAACTACGTTGTGGGTATGAAGAGGATAACTTTGCATGATATTGGAGAGCTAAAATATAAAAGTAGGTGTTGTTATCATAAAGTTAGAATATAAATAGCGAGTGTGGAATAATGATGGATCGGTGTGCGAAATTGTCCTAGGCAATTGTTAACAAGACCGGTGGTCGTCATTGCAATTTCATATGAGGGAGAGGCATAAGCTAACATACTTTATCTTCTTGGATCATATGCACTTATGATTGGAACTCTAGCAAGCATCCGCAACTACTAAAGATCATTAAGGTAAAACCCAACCATAGCATTAAAGCATCAAGTCCCCTTTATCCCATACGCAACAACTCCCTTCCTCGGGTTTATGCTTCTGTCACTCAAGCAACCCACTATAAGCGAATCATAAACTTATTGCAACACCCTACAGCGGGAATCCCTCACGCTTGCGCGACACAGAGGGCACAATAGGACAGCACCAAAATAAAACATACAACTCATACCAATCTAGATCATCAATCAGCCCAAAGACAAAGGATATCTACTCAAAACATCATAGGATGGCAACACATCATTGGATCATAATATGTGGCATGAAGCACCATGTTCAAGTAGGGATTACAGCAGGGTGCGGGAGAGTGGACCGCGTAAAAGAGATGAGGATGGTGGTGATGTTGATGAAGACGATCACCGCGGCGATGATTCCCCTCTCGGTGGAACTCCGGTGCCACCAAGAGAGAGGAGGAGAGGTTCTCCCCCTTGTGCTTCCTCCTCCATGGCCTCGCCCCTGGATGGGGAGAGGTTCTCCCTCTGGTCCTTGGCCTTCATGGCGATGATGGCCTCTCCGGGAACCTCCTCCATGGCCACTAGTGATGATGGCCCCCTCCGGCAGGGTGCCAGAGAGGGCCTAGGTTGATTTCTCGTGGCTACAGAGGCTTGCCGTGGCGGAACTTCCGTTCTAGGTTATTTTCTTGGGGTTTCTGTATTTATAGGAATTTTTGGCGTTGGTTTCACGTCAGGAGGGTCTCCGAGTCGTCCACGAGGTAGGGGCCCATGCCCAGGGGGTGGGCGCGCCCCCCACCCTCGTGGATAGCCCGGGACTCTTCTGGCCCAACTCTTTTACTCCAGGGGCTTCTTTTGGTCCATAAAAAATCATAAAAATTTGGCACATCAATTGGACTCCGTTTGGTATTCCTTTTCTATAAAACTCAAAAACAAGGAAAAAACAGAAACCGGCACTATAAATCATATAAAACAGAAACAGAAACTAGGTTAATAGGTTAGTCCCAAAAATCATATAAAATAGCATATAAATGCATATAAAACATCTAAGATGGATAATATAATAGCATGAACACTTCATAAATTATAGATACGTTGGAGACGTATCATGCCTGGAAACACAGATCGGCAAAACAGTGGAGGCATACGTAGATGATGTGGTCATTAAAACCTGACACGTCGAATCCTTAATAGATGACTTGAGGCTCACGTTCGACAATCTCCGAACATACGACATCAAGCTCAATCCGGAAAAATGCGTTTTTGGCGTACCCGCCGGAAAGCTCTTGGGCTTCATCGTCTCCAATAGAGGAATTGAAGCAAATCCAGCTAAAATCCGAGCTCTGTCACAGTTGGCTATCCCAACAGACCTCAAGCAAATCCAGAAATTAACTGGATGCGTGGCTGCCTTAAGCCGCTTTTTCTCCCGATTAGGAGAAAAGGCACTACCTCTTTATCGCCTTCTTCGACGCACCGAACACTTCTAGTGGACGGATGCGGCCACGACCGGATTGGAAGAAATAAAGGTCGTCTTGGCTAGCAACCCAATCTTGGCTGCGCCAAATATCGGCGAACCAATGCTGCTATACATAGCGGCAACACACCAAGTTGTAAGCGCAATGCTCGTTGTCGAACGAGAGACGGACGGACATAAATTTCCGTTTCAAAAGCCAGTATACTACGTGTCCACTGTCCTCACTCCATGCAAATCACGGTACCCACATTATCAAAAGATAGCATACGCGGTCTTCATGGCATCCCGGAAACTACGACACTACTTTCAAGAGTGTTCAATTATGGTGGCCTCTAAAGTACCATTCAACGACATAATAAATAACCGCGATGCCATGGACCGGATTGCTAAATGGGCTATTGAGCTCCTCCTGTTCGACATAATATACAAACCACGGCAATCCATTAAGTCACAAGTACTGGCTGATTTTGTCGCCGAATGGACAGAAGCCGAACTCCCTAAAGAGTACGGCGCGTACTCCAATTGGATAATGCACTTTGAAGGCTCTAAATGCTGGCTGGTCTGGGGGCAGGCGTTGTCCTAACATCCCCCACCGGAGATACAGTCCAATACGTACTCCAAATATTATACATAGACTCCAACAACGCAGCAGAATATGAGGCCCTGTTACATGGTCTCCGGATGACAGTCTCCATGGGCATTCAACGCCTAGAAGTGCGTGGGTATTCGAACCTTGCAATATCTCAAATAAATGGAGACTTACACGCCAAGGATCTGAAAATGGCGGCTTACCGCAATACCGTCCTCAAAATGTCAGCTCGGTTCGAGGGGCTCGAATTCCACCATGTGGTCTGAGAAAATAATCAAGCGGCGGATATCCTCGCCTGCATCGGCGCTAAGCGCGACCCTCTCCCACCTAATATCTTCTTAGAAAGGTTGTTTAAGCCATCCGTGGTGTGGGAAGGGGGGACCGGCAACAACAGTCCGGATCCGGCCATGATACGTCAATTTTGCATCATGCTTTTATATTGATATTTATTGCATTATGGGCTGTTATTACACATTATGTCACATTACTTATGCCTATTATCTCTTATTTTACAAGGTTTACATAAGCAGAGAGAAAGCCGGCAGCTGGAATTCTGGGCTAGAAAAGGAGCAAATATTAGAGACCTATTCTGCACAACTCCAAAAGTCCTGAAACTCCATGGAAGTTATTTTTGGAAATAATAAAAAAGACTGAGCGGAAGAAATACGTCAGGGGGACCTCCACCTGTCCACAATGGTGGGGGGCACGCCCTACCCCCTGGGCGCGCCCCCTGCCTCGTGGGACCCCTGTTGGCTCTCCGGTGGCCATCTTCTGCTATATGAAGTCTTTCGTCGAGGAAAAAATCATAAGCAACCTTTCGGGACAAGACTCCGCCGCCACGAGGCGGAACCTTGGCGGAACCAATCTAGGGCTCCGACAGAGCTGTTCTGTCGGGGACACTTCCCTCCGGGAGGGGGAAATCATCGCCATCGTTATCACCAACACTCCTCTCATCCGGAGAGGGCAATCTCCATCAACATCTTCACCAGCACCATCTCCTCTCAAACCCTAGTTCATCTCTTGTATCCAATTCTTGTCTCATAGTCTGGGATTGGTTCCTGTAGGTTGCTAGTAGTGTTGATTACTCCTTGTACTTGATACTAGTTGGTTTATTTGGTGGAAGATCATATGTTCAAATCCTATATGCATATTAATACTCCTCTGATTATGAACATGAATATGCTTTGTGAGTAGTTACGTTTGTTCCTAAGGACATGGGAGAAGTCTTGCTATTAGTAGTCATGTGAATTTGGTATTCGTTTGATATTTTGATGAGATGTATGTTGTCTATCCTCTAGTGGTGTTATGTGAACGTCGACTACGTAACACTTCACCATTATTTGGGCCTAGGGGAAGGCATTGGGAAGTAATAAGTAGATGATGGGTTGCTAGAGTGACAGAAGCTTAAACCCTAGTTTATGTGTTGCTTCGTAAGGGGCTGATTTGGATCCATATGTTTAATGCTATGGTTAGGTTTACCTTAAAACTTTTGTTGTAGTTGAGGGTGCTTGCAATAGAGGTTAATCATAAGTGGGATGCTTGTTCAAGTAAGAACAGCACCCAAGCACCGGTCCATCCACATATCAAATTATCAAAGTACCGAACGCGAATCATATGAACGTGATGAAAACTAGCTTGACGATAATTCCCATGTGTCCTTGGGATCGCTTTTCTCTATATAAGAGTTTGTCCAGGCTTGTCCTTTGCTACAAAAAGGATTGGGACACCTTGCTGCACTTTATTTACTTTTGTTACTTGTTGCTCGTTACAAATTGTCTTATCACAAAACTATCTGTTACCTATAATTTCAGTGCTTGCAGAGCATACCTTGCTGAAAACCGCTTATCATTTCCTTCTGCTCCTCGTTGGGTTCGACACTCTTACTTATCGAAAGGACTACGATAGAGCCCCTATACTTGTGGGTCATCAAGACTCTTTTCTGGCGCCGTTGCCGGGGAGTGAAGCGCCTTTGGTAGGTGGAATTTGGTAAGGAAAAATTTATATAGTGTGCGGAAATTTACTGTCACTTGTTACTATGGAAAGTAATCCTCTGAGGGGCTTGTTCGGGGTTACTTCACCCCGACCAGTAGAGCAAAGAGTTGCTCCTCAACCTACTGAACCTACTGAAAGTGAAATTGTCTACTTTGAGATTCCTTCGGGTATGTTAGAAAAACTGCTAGCTAATCCTTTTGCAGGAGATGGAACAAAGCATCCTGATGAGCACCTAATATATGTGGATGAAGTTTGTGGGTTATTTAAGCTCGCAAGTGTGCCCGGTGATGTTATTAAGAAGAAGGTCTTCCCTTTATCTTTGAAGGGAGATGCATTGACATGGTATAGGCTATGTGATGATACGGGGTCATGGAACTACAAACGATTGAAATTGGAATTTCATCAGAAGTTTTATCCTGTGCATCTTGTTCATCGTGATCGCAATTATATATATAATTTTTGGCCTCGCGAAGGAGAAAGCATCACTCAAGCTTGGTGGAGGCTTAAATCAATGTTATATTCATGCCCCAATCATGAGCTCCCAAGATAAATAATTATTCAAAGTTTTTATGCTCGGCTTTCTGATAACAATCGCACCATGCTCGATACTTCTTGTGCTGACTCTTTTACTATGAAGACTATTGAATTCAAATGGGATTTATTGGAAAGAATTAAATGCAACTCTGAAGATTGGGACCTCGACAAAGGTAAGGAGTCAGGTATGACACCTAAGTATGAGTGTGTTAAATCTTTTATGGATACCGATGTTTTTCGTAAATATAGCACTAAATATGGACTTGACTCTGAGATAGTAGCTTCTTTCTATGATTATTTTGCTGCTCATATTGATCTCCCTAAGGAGAAGTGGTTTAAATATCATCCTCCCATAGAAGTAAAAGTAGCTGCACCTATTAAAGTTGAAGAAAATACTATCACTTATAATGATCCTATTGTTCCTAATTCTTATGTTGAGAAACCACCTTTCCCTGTTAGGATAAAGGATCATGCTAAAGCTTCAACTGTGGTCCATAAAAGCAATATTAGAACTTATGCACCTCCTGAGCAAATTAAAGTTGAACCTAATATTGCTATTTTTAAAGATCTCTTGTCTGATAATATTGATGGGCATGTTATTCATTTCAGTGATGAAACTGCTAGAATTGCTAAAGATAAACATAGACCTGTGGTAGGCATGCCTGTTATTTCTGTTAAAATAGGAGATCATTGTTATCATGGCTTAAGCGATATGGGTGACAGTGCTAGTGCTATACCTCATGACTT
This sequence comes from Aegilops umbellulata, assembly GCA_032464435.1. Classification (NCBI taxonomy): domain Eukaryota; kingdom Viridiplantae; phylum Streptophyta; class Magnoliopsida; order Poales; family Poaceae; genus Aegilops; species Aegilops umbellulata. Next base: position 48,002,076 of record CP136056.1, on the reverse strand, counting down.
ATACAAAGAAATTATGCATGAAATTGCACCTGCTGAGATAGAAGGTATTGATGTTACCATCAAACTTTCTAATAGAGATAAAAATATCACCCATTGGAATTGTTAGAGATGTTGAAGTCTTGTGTGGGAAAACTAAATATCCTGCTGATTTTCTTGTTCTTGGCTCCCCACAAGATAGCTTTTGTCCCATTATATTTGGTAGACCCTTCTTGAACACCGTTAATGCTAGGATCGATTGTGAAAAGGATGTTGTTACTATTGGTCTAGGTGATATGTCTCATGAGTTTAATTTCTCTAAATTTCGTAGACAACACCGTGAAGAGGAATTACCTAGTAAGGATGAAATAATTGGTCTTGAAAATGACATGTTTATGAATGAAAATGACATGTTTATGAATGAAAGAAGGGAAATAGATGAAGTATTCTTTAAACAGGAACCCATCCTGAAACACAATTTGCCTGTTGAAATCCTAGGGGATCCTCCTCCACCCAAGGGTGATCCCATGTTTGAGCTCAAACCGTTACCTGATACTCTTAAATATGCTTATCTTGATGAGAAAAAGATATATCCTGTTATTATTAGTGCTAACCTTTCAGAGCATGAAGAAGAGAGATTATTGAAAACTCTGAAGAAGCACCGTGCTGCTATTGGATATACTCTTGATGATCTTAAGGGAATTAGTCCCACTCTATGTCAACATAAAATAAATTTGGAGAAAGATGCCAAACCTGTTCATGATCATCAACGACGGCTGAATCCTAAGATGAAAGAAGTGGTAAGAAAACAAATACTAAAGCTCCTTGAGGCAGGTATAATTTATCCCGTTGCTCATAGTCAGTGGGTAAGTCCTGTCCATTGTGTCCCTAAGAAGGGAGGTATTACTATCTGCTGTCGGGGGAAATCTGCCTCCACGAACACCTATGGGGACCGAGCCCCTTCCTGGTTCGGCAGGGGGCGAAGGTCGCGCGAAGAGCGGATCGAGGCGATGCACACGAGGGGTTTACCTAGCTTCGGGCCGCACGGATGCGTAAAACCCTACTGCTGCTTTGTGGTTTGTATTGTGTCCTTGCTCGGGGGCGCTGAGTGCTACAGTACACTCAGGCAACTAATCAGGCAGAGCGTGAGTGGCCTCCTCCCTCCCCCACATTGCGCATGGGGCCTCCTTTTATATGCGCAAGGGGTTACCCACAGGTGGCAACGTAGGCAGGGGTAAAGCTGGAAAACGCTGTGTTGGGTACAGCTGTTTGCACAGTGCTATCATACCTAACTCTGACGGCAGGGGACAAGGGCATTAAATGCCCATCTAGGTCGCCCAAACAGTGCAGAAAAGGGACCGTCAGGGGCGCCACCATTTGCCACGACGGCTATCCTGTCAGCGTTGCTTCGCCACCGCATGCCCCTGGCTGCGCAGCCTCTCGCCACGTACGCCTGGAATGGCCCCAGAGCGACACGTGGGTGGATGAGCTGGAACGCAGGCGCGGGGTGGTGACTTGCCGCGGCAAGTGCCTTGCCGCGGTTGATGCCTTGTCGCGCCCGGGAGCTTGTCGCTCACCGGTCCTTGCCGGGACGCGTGGCGCGTCGCAGCAAGTCTCTTGTCGTGCCCCGGTCGGCCTTCCCGGCAAGCTCCTCTTGCCGGGGCCTTGTGCTTCGAGCGGCCGTCCCGGCAAGCTCCTCTTGCCGGGGCCTTGCTCTCTTCGGGTGGCTTTCCCGGCAAGCTCCTCTTGCCGGGGCCTTGGCTCAAATACTTTGTTCTTGGATGGCCCAAAAAGGGACCATGGGGAGTTTTGCCGATCACCTGGCAAGCCTTGCCGCGGGGTGCTACGACTGCCCGTGCACAAGTTCGGGGTACTAAGGTACCCCTACTTTAGTACACCGACAGGAGCCCCTGGGCCTGGGCCACACATGGTGTCGAGCGCTGTTGGGCCAGGTCCAAAACAGTGCACGGGCACACGCGGCCTGGGTCACGCTGCATCTTTTTCTGCATCCACCACGCCCTCCTCGAACGGCACGCGTCGAACGCGGCGTCGTGGGGAGAGGCGTGCGTGACGTGGGCGGCGTGCGCGGGGCTGAGCCCCGCAGGCATGCGTCACGTCGCAATAAAGGGGGACGGTTCGCGCCATCTCCATAAGTGGAGGGAGGCGTGGAGGCGTGGCTCGTTTGCTGGACGGGGTCGAGGCACGGTTTCCGAGGCGTCCGCTCCCCACGGTCACGGGGCGGAGGGAGGTCGCCTCTTCCGTCGCCTCGGTCCTACACGCCAGCCATGCGGCTTCCATGCACCCGGAGTTGCGGACGGTGGAGGCAGGAACCCGGCCGTCGCGGGTCGAGGCAGCAGGCCGGTCCTAGTCGCCTGCTCCCCCTGCGTCTTGATTGGCTGAGCGGGGCGGCCGAACCCCCACCCTGCTCCTTTATAAAAAGCAAGAGGGGGCGACGGAAATCCACACTCCTTCATATTTTCTTCCCTTCAGCTTCTGATCCCCTATCTCCATTGGTCATGGAGAAAGGGAACCCTGGTCCTTCATCGGTGGCGGCGAGGGTCGCTGCTAGGCAACGCGCCCCTCCTCCCCTTGCACCCTCGGTGGCGGAGCCAGCCGTAAGGGGAAGGGGGAGGGGGTGAGGTCGTGGACGAGGCCGAGGCGCTCGGGGACGAGGCGGGCGGGGCGACGCGCCGGCCTCGCCTCCGCCAGCGGCTCCTCTTCTCACCGCGGTCCACATCGGGGACGACCCTTGCGAGTTCTTCGTCAGGCTGCGCCGGGCGCCTCGTCTTCGCCTCCGCCTCCCGGCTCCCTTCGCAAGCGTGATGGAGATGGAACAACCCAAGACGCTAAGACTGCGCATGAGGGGATGCGGGATCAGCGGCACGCGGGTCCACGTTGAGTCCCCAGCTCCCGACGTGATGTATCTTGGTCGAGGGTGGAAGACGTTCGCCCGTATCCACAGCTTGATGGAGGGGTTCACCCTCCATTTTAAGTTGATGGAGGGCGATCTCCTCTTCGTCAAGGTCTTCGGGTGCTACGGGACCCGGGGCCGGTGCTGCATGGATAGCTCCTCCGACAGCGAAGGCTCCTCCTCGAGCGAGAGCGACAAGGAGGGGAGCGACAGCGATGACGAGGGTAGCGGTCGTCGGGATGACGGGTCCGACTAGGCGTCGGTCGCGGCTCCGTGTGGCACCGGCGACCCCATCATCCGTGCCGCCGGCTCCTTGAGCTTCTCGGGGTCGTCTCCTTTGCGGCTGGCGTAGGGAGGCTACGGAAGAGGAAGAGGGCGGGCGGCAAGGCCGTCAACTCGGAGTACGGGGGCACGGCGCCCTCGACAGCGTGCTGACGTCCTGCCGCCTCATCGAGCCCTGCTTCCGGCGCCGCCGTCACCGTCCAGCTTTCAGACGGCCCCCGTGGCGTTCTCTTGGTGTCTTCTGCCACCCGTAGCTCGCCTAGGCGCCCCTTTTGCCCTTCTCGCCTCCTTGTCCTACCTCCTGAGGAGGGAGACAAGAAAGGGATTACGGGCACCTTATCTCTGTTTAACTTGTAAGCCCTCGGGCTTTAGTTGCATTTAAAGCTTGTAATCCCATCTCTCATGTTTTTCATTCACTCTGAACTGTACCTGAGCGGAATGTTTTTTTGTAATGAAAAGGTGATGTTTGCCGGGCCATTTGTCCCGCGGGTAAAACCCATGCCAAGGAGCGGATCCTTTATATCGTTAAGATAGACACTTCTTCGCCCGGCAACAGGCCCTGCCGTCTTCCCGCGCCACTCGACCTTTCTCACGCCTTTGGCGGAGGTAGGGATGAGGCGGGTTCGGGCTCCTCATTCCGTCCCTTTGCCGCCGCGGCTACTACCAAAACTGGCCCCAGGAACGCGCTCTGGGGCCCAGAGTTAAGGGAGCACGATAGCTTTTTAGGAAGAAACAAGGCTTTCGCATTCCTCAGTCCATAAGAGAATGCATGATAAGGGATGAAAAACTTATCTCGGATTGCAGCCCCCGGCAACTTTGGCTTGCCGCGGGCGAATCTTTGTACTTGCAGGCCCCGACAACACTGGTTTGCCGGGGACCAGATGCTGGTCCGCCCTTCTTCTCTTCTTCGTCCTTAAGCGGTCTGGCCAGGATACGCAAAACCCTGCGAACCAAGGGAAACGAAGGAACAGGAAAAAGGGACGCAGATCCGACCTCTAAGCTAGGGGTTAGCAGCTGTTAGGCACTATCAACCCTAACCAAGGACGAGACTCGACTCAGCATGCATGCTAAAACTTAGGGCGCCAGCGCTTCATTTACTGCTGCTCAGGGTCTGCGCCTGGCTTTGTACAAAGGATTACATGCAACAGCGGCAAGACTTGTACAAAAGGGTGGTTGCCGGACGGGGTCCGACAACCGCGCCTTACGGGTAAAACTTACGAAGATGCTCAATATTCCAGGAGTTGCTCACCGGAGTGCCATCTTCGGTCTCAAGGCGGACAGCGCCGGGCCTCGTGACTCGTCTCACCCGGTAAGGGCCTTCCCACTTCGGCGTCAACTTGTTATGATTCTTGGCGGACGAAGCGCGCCGAAGAACAAGGTCGCCTTCCTCGAAGCTTCTGGCTTTAACTTTGCGGCTATGGTAGAGGCGCAAAGCTTGCTGGTAGCAAGCGGCTCGCACAGCAGCCTGAAGACGATCTTCCTCAAGGAGCAGCGCATCATCTTCACGCAGCCGCTCTTGCTCAAGCTCGTCATAAGCGAGCACTCGAGGTGACCCGTATACGAGTTCCGTGGGGGTAACTGCTTCTGCTCCATAGACTAGAGCAAATGGTGTCTGGCCAGTGGCTCGATTTGGCGTCGTTCTGATCGACCAAAGAGCCACCGGCAGCTCCTCGATCCAGTTTCTTCCGCACTTGTGCAGCCCATCGAAAGTTCTGGTCTTGAGCCCGCGCAGCACTTCGGCATTGGCCCTCTCCGCTTGACCGTTTCTTCTGGGGTGAGCAACAGAAGCGAAGCAGACCTTGGCGCCGAGATCTTGGACGTATTGCATGAAGGCGCGGCTCGTGAATTGCGTACCGTTGTTGGTGATGATCCTGTTGGGGATCCCGAAGCGGCAAACAATCGACCTGAAGAACTTGACTGCTGACTGTGCTGTCACCTTCCTCACTGGTTCCACTTCCGGCCACTTTGTGAACTTGTCGATTGCGACGTACAAGTACTCAAAGCCCCCGACAGCTCGGGGGAAGGGGCCGAGGATGTCGAGCCCCCAGACCGAAAATGGCCAGGATAAAGGGATCGTCTGGAGAGCTTGAGCTGGCTGGTGTATCTGCTTGGAATGGAACTGGCACGCTTCACACTTGGTTACTTATGCAGTTGCATCCTGGAGGGCTGTCGGCCAGAAGAAACCTTGCCGGAACACTTTGCCGGCAAGTGCTCTTGCACCAATGTGGTGACCACATATGCCTCCATGTATCTCTGCCAACAACTTTTGTCCGTCTTCCCGGGGAATACACTTCAATTTCACACCGTTGCGCCCTCTTCTGTACAGTGTGTTGTCGACGAACTGGTACATACTTGAGCGCCGGGCTACTCTTTCCGCTTCTTCTTGTTCTTCGGGAAGTTCTCCGTTCAGGAGGAAATGGACAGTCCGCTGCGCCCATGCTGGAGCCTGTGGCTCGACAACAACGACCAAAGGCACATCTGCTGCTGCGGGAACGTCCGCTTCTACGGCGAGGATCTGGGGCTCAGCCGGAGCTTGATGTTCCCCGGCAAGCTTGCCGGAGCGAAACTTGTCGGGAGCGCCTGCTTCTACGGAACAAACCCTGGGGTTTGCCGGAGCAGACTGCTCCTCAGCACTCTTGGCGTCGATCTTGGGGACCTTCTTGGCGGCGGCTCCGGGGAGCTCTGCCGGAAGATAGTCGCCGGAGACCAACTTCCTCTTCTTGCTCTGTCCGGTTGATGGTGTTACGGATGGCTGAGTCAGCTTGAGCACAAAGGTTCCTGGCTCCACAGGTAACTTAAGTGCTGCGCACTTTGACAGGCCATCAGCAATGTCGTTCTCAGCTCTTGGAATGTGTTCCATTTGCAGGCCGTCAAAGTGCTCTTCTAGCTTCCTCACTTCATCAACGTACGCTTCCATCAACGGACTCTGGTAATCTTTGTTCACTTGGCGGACGACAAGCTGCGAGTCACCCCTGACGATGAGCTTCTTGATCCCAAGTTCTGCCGCGATCCTGAGACCGGCAAGCAAACCTTCATACTCTGTAGTATTGTTGGTTGCTTGCTCCTTGGGGAAGTGCATCTGGACTATGTACTTGAGATGCTCTCCGGTGGGCGCGATAAGCAACGCGCCAGCACCGGCGCCTTGCAGCGAGAAGGCACCATCAAAATACACCAGCCACTCTTTGCTTGCTTCTTTGATGGGGATGCTCATCTCTGGGATTTCTTCGTCTGGTGTCGGTGTCCACTCTGCTATGAACTCCGCCAATGCTCTGCTTTGGATAGTTGAAGTGCTCTCGAATTTGAGACCGAAGCTTGATAGTTCCAGTGCCCACTCGACAATCCTGCCTGTTGCTTCCGGATTCTGCAGTATCCTCTTCAGCGGAAAGCGGGTGACAACTGTAATCTCATGTGCTTGGAAGTAATGGCGCAGCTTTCTCGAGGCCATGAGAAGGCCGAAAAGCAATTTCTGCACACCAGGGTACCTTGACCTAGCCCCCTGCAGAAGGGAGCTGACAAAGTAAACTGGGCGCTGCACCATTCTCTTCTTCTGCACCTCCACTCGCTCCTACGCAGATCCATCCTTGTCAGGGCCAGAGCTTGTCGGGGAAGCCCCCTGCTTGTCGCTGGACGCGCTTGCCACGGTTGCTAGCTCATCATCTGCCTCCCTCTCCGCTACTAACGCAGCACTAACCACTTGATTGGTTGCCGCCAGGTACAGCAGCAACTTCTCTTGTGGTTTAGGCGCGACAAGTATTGGAGCGGAGGACAGGTATTTCTTCAAGTCCTGCAGCGCAGCCTCCGCTTCCGGAGTCCATTTCACTGGACCCGCCTTTTTCAAAACTTTGAAAAATGGCAGGGCGCGTTCTGCAGACTTGGAAATAAACCTGCTGAGAGCCGCGACGCAGCCGGCAAGCCTTCGTACATCCTTGACGCGTGTTGGTGCTTCAATCTGCTCAATGGCCTTGATTTTGTCTGGATTGGCTTCGATTCCTCGCTGAGACACGAACAACCCGAGAAGCTTGCCGGAAGGGACTCCAAACAAGCACTTCTCGGGGTTGAGCTTGAGGCTGATCTTGCGCAGGTTTGTAAAGGTCTCTTCTAAATCTTGAATCAGGGTTGCCCTGTTCCTGCTTTTGACCACTATGTCATCCATGTAGGCTTCCACATTTCTGTGGATTTGCGGCTCAAAAGCGGTATGGACAACCCTCGCAAACGTCGAACCAGCATTCTTCAAACCGAAAGGCATCCGTACGAAACAGTACGTGCCACATGGAGTGATGAATGTGGTCTTTTCCTCATCTTCTTCAGCCATGAAGATCTGATGGTATCCTGAATATGCATCAAGAAATGAAAGCAGGTCACATCCGGCCGTGGAGTCAACAATCTGGTCAATGCGCGGCAAGGGAAAGGGATCTTTGGGACAAGCTTTGTTAACATCAGTAAAGTCGATGCAAAGCCTCCATTTCCCATTCGCTTTGCGCACGACAACAGGATTGGCCAACCACGTCGGATGGAGCACACCTCTGACAAGGCCTGCCGCTTCCAATTTCTTGATTTCTTCTGCGATGAACTCTTGGCGCTCCACCGCTTGCTTCCTGACTTTCTGCTTGACAGGCCGCGCATGAGGACAGACGGCGAGGTGGTGCTCAATCACTTTCCTGGGAACGTCGGGGATGTCAGATGGTTGCCAGGCAAACACATCGACATTCGCCCGCAGGAAAGCAACAAGCGCGCTTTCCTATTTTGGGTCGAGAGTGGCACTGATGGTGAAGGTACCACCAGTGCCGTCCTCCTTGGCGGACACCTTCTTGGTCGTTGGCGAGGCTGCCATTGACTTCTTACTCTTGCCGGTGGAGCTCGATGGCGCGTCCTCGACGGTAGCGCAGCACTCCGAAGAGGTGCGCTTGCCGGAGTGGGCACCAAAGCACTTGTCGGGCTTGGTCTTCTTCTTCCCTCCGGGAGCTTCAGCGGCAAGTGGCTTGTGATCCGTTGCGGCTGCTGCTTCCCGGTAGATCTTGTCGGCACAGATAAGGGCATCCTTCTTGTCGCCGGGGACAGAGATGACGCTTATCGGGCCTGGCATCTTGAGCATGTTGTATGCGTAGTGAGAGGCCGCCATGAACTTGGCGAGCGCTGGACGGCCGAGAATTCCATTGTAGGGCAATGGAAAATCGGCAACGTCAAAAGTGATCCTCTCTGTCCTGAAGTTCAGCTCGCTGCCAAATGTCACTGGCAACGTTATCTTCCCCTTCGGCTTGCTCCTTCCCGGGTTGATTCCTTGGAACGTGTCGGTCTCTTCGAGCTCGCTGTCGAGGACTTGGAGTTTCTGGAGCACAGCGGAGGAGATCAGGTTCAAGCCGGCCCCCCGTCGACTAGCATCTTAGTGACCTTGAGGTTGCGGACTATTGGTGAGACCAACATCGGCAAGCACCCGACCGCAGTTGTGCGGTCAGGGTGGTCCTCAATATCGAAGATGATAGGCGTGCTGGACCATTTCAGAGGCTTGCGTGACTCGACGGGTGGTTCCGCTGCATTGACTTCCCGCGCCCACTGCTTGAGCTGGCGGCGAGAAGTATACAGAGAAGCACCGCCGTCTACGCACAAGACCTCTGTGGCTTTCTGAAACTCCTGCTCACTGGTCTCGACATCATCCATGTCTTCGTCTTCGTCGTCGTCTTCGTCCTTGTCGCGGCCACGGGGAGGTCTGTCTGCTTGCCGCTGCTTGTCCTTGTCGCGGTGTCCTCCCTGGCCGGGGCGCTTCGTGTCGGATCCCCCGCCACCTCCCCGGGCTTTCTCCTTGTCGCGTCGCTCGTACTCGGCCTTTTGCAGCTCGACGAGCCGCTCGACCTGCTTGCAGCTCTGGAGGTTATGGCCCTTGGTGCGGTGGATCTTGCAGTACTGTTTGTTGGTGCCGTCCCGCTTGTCGGCGACCGCCACAGCCTGGCAGTTGGTGCATCTGGCAACCTCCTTGCCGGAGCTACCAGCCTGGGCCTTCTTGGCGGCGCCTTCATCGCCGGACTGCTCAACAACCAGTACTTATTGGCTCTTCTTCTTTCTGTTGCTCCGCCGCCGGTTTTTCCTTGCCGAGGCGGTATCCTCACTGTCAGATTCTCCTACTCTAGTGTTCTCTCCGGGGAGTTTCCTTCCTTCCTCAGCACATGCACACTTGTCGGCCAGGGCATATAGCTCGCTGACGTCTTTGATCTTGCACATCGCCATCTCCTCCCGCATCCTGCGGTTACGCACGTTCTGATGGAACGCGCTGATGACCGCGGCAGGGTGGACGTCTGGGATGTTGTAGTGCACGCGGCTGAATCTCTGGATGAACTTGCGCAAGGGTTCCCCTTCCTTTTGGACGGGCAGATGAAGGTCGCTCGCTTGGCCATGGGGTTTGTGGCCGCCTGTAAAGGCGCCAACAAACTGATGGCACAAGTCTGTCCAGGAGGTTATGGAGTTGTCCGGCAAGTGCATGAGCCAGGATCTGACGTTGGACTTGAGTACCAGCGGGAAGTAGTTGGCAAGGATCTTGTCGTCTCGCCCTCTAGCAGCCTGCACCGCAATGGTGTAGATGCTGAGGAACTCCGACGGATGCGACTTGCCGTCGTACTTCTCCGGTACGCCTGGCTTGAAATTCTTTGTGCTGGGCCACTGGACTTGCCGCAGCTCACGGGTGAACGCAGGGCAGCCCACCGCGTACGGCCGGTCTCCTGGTTCCCCCAGCGCATGCATGTCGACAGAGGGCTCAGCGCGCTAGTCTGATTGACGCCGCGCTTCTCTTCGACGCTCGATGCGAGTACGAGCGTCCTCTTGCTTTCGTTCGTGAAGAACTTGGCGTTGATCGCGACGAGTTCGCGGATTTGACGACGCGGTGGAGTCGTTGTCGTGATGGTTCCGGCGAGTCGGCGACCTCGGCCTTTGGGGCGGGGAATGCGCGGTGGTCGCACCCCCACCGGTCTTGGCGCCATCGGTTCTCGCCTGGCCGACCTGCCGCGGCTGCGACGCACTGTGCTGCCGCGGGGTGTTGCCGTTAGCGAAGCCGATGAGGCTCTGTATCGTGGCCCTCCAGTCGTCGAGCTTGTCCGCCGTTGGAGGGTAGTCTAGGAGCAGTTGAGCTCGTGCTAGAGCTTCTGCTGGAGTGGCGGGCAGCGGTGGCGAACGACGCATGGAGCGGGATGTGCTCGAACTTCTAACTATGTTAGAAGGAGCAGCACCCGGTCCAGGCAGTCGCGCCACGTTCACGCCAGCATGTTGGTGTGTATGCTGGCCTTGAGCACCCTGGGATCCGCCAGCTCGATCCGGGTCCAGCGAGCGTATGGTACCGTGAGTGCCAAGGCGCTGCTGGTCTCGTGCCTCCTGAGAGGGGCGCGGTGCGTGTTCGGACGCCGTGGCGCCATGAGCTGGCTCGGCGACGCCCGTTCCGCCGCCGGTGCCGTCCCCATCACCCGTTTGCTCCAGGGGCGGTGGGTTCGACGCGGACGGACCAGCCACCTCCGGAGCCTTCTTCTTTGGTGGCATGTCGATGAAGACGATGGAGATCTAGCCTGTGCAGACGCCGGATCAGGTTCACACAACCTCGACGCCCCCTACCTGGCGCGCCAAAGATGTCGGGGGAAATCTGCCTCCACGAACACCTATGGGGACCGAGCCCCTTCCTGGTTCGGCGGGGGGCGGAGGTTGCACTAAGAGCGGATCGAGGCGATGCACACGAAGGGTTTACCCAGCTTCGGGCCGCACGGATGCGTAAAACCCTACTGCTGCTTTGTGGTTTGTATTGTGTTCTTGCTCGGGGGCGCTGAGTGCTACAGTACACTCAGGCAACTAATCAGGCCGAGCGTGAGTGGCCTCCTCCCTCCCCCACGTTGCGCATGGGGCCTCCTTTTATATGCGCAAGGGGTTACCCACAGGTGGCAACGTAGGCGAGGGTAAAGCTGAAAAACGCTGTGTTGGGTACAGCTGTTTGCACAGTGCCATCATACCTAACTCTGACGGCAGGGGACAAGGGCATTAAATGCCTGTCTAGGTCGCCCAAACAGTGCAGAAAAGGGACCGTCAGGGGCGCCACCGTTTGCCACGACGGCTATCCTGTCAGCGTTGCTTCGCCACCGCATGCCCCTGGCTGCGTAGCCTCTCGCCACGTACGCCTGGAATGGCCCCAGAGCGACACGTGGGTGGATGAGCTGGAACACAGGCGCGGGGTGGTGACTTGCCGCGGCAAGTGCCTTGCCGCGGTTGATGCCTTGTCGCGCCCGGGAGCTTGTCGCTCACTGGTCCTTGCCGGGACGCTTGGCGCGTCGCAGCAAGTCTCTTGTCGTGCCCCGGTCGGCCTTCCCGGCAAGCTCCTCTTGCCGGGGCCTTGTGCTTCAAGCGGCCGTCCCGGCAAGCTCCTCTTGCCGGGGCCTTGCTCTCTTCGGGTGGCCTTCCCGGCAAGCTCCTCTTGCCAGGGCCTTGGCTCAAATACTTTGTTCTTGGATGGCCCAAAAAGGGACCATGGGGAGTTTTGGCGATCACCTGGCAAGCCTTGCCGCGGGGTGCTACGACTGCCCGTGCACAAGTTCGGGGTACTAAGGTACCCCTACTTTAGTACACCGACACTATCGTCCCTAATGATAAAGATGAATTGATTCTGGAAAGAATTATTACAGGTTATAGGATGGTAATTGATTTCCGCAAATTAAATAAGGCTACTAAAAAGGATCATTACCCCTTACCTTTTATCGATCAAATGCTAGAAAGATTATCCAAACATACACACTTTTGCTTTCTAGATGGTTATTCTGGTTTCTCTCAAATACCTATGTCAGCCGATGATCAATCAAAGACCACTTTTACTTGCCCTTTCGGTACTTTTTCTTATAGACGTATGCCTTTTGGTTTATGTAATGCACCTGCTACCTTTCAAAGATGCATGATGGCTATATTCTCTGACTTTTGTGAAAAGATTTGTGAGGTTTTCATGGACGACCTCTCCGTCTATGGATCCTCTTTTGATGATTGCTTAAGCAACCTTGACCGAGTTTTGGAGAGATGTGAAGAAACTAATCTTGTCTTGAATTGGGAAAAGTGCCACTTTATGGTTAATGAAGGTATTGTCTTGGGGCGTAAAGTTTCTGAAAGAGGTATTAAGGTCGATAAAGCCAAGGTTGATGCTATTGAAAAGATGCCATGTCCCAAGGACATCAAAGGTATAAGAAGTTTCCTCGGTCATGCCGGGTTTTATAGGAGGTTCATTAAGGACTTCTCAAAAATTTCTCGGCCTCTGACTAATCTATTTCAAAAAGATATACCATTTGTCTTTGATGATGATTGTGTAGAAGTATTTGAGATACTTAAGAAACCATTGATTTCTGCACCTATTGTTCAGCCACCTGATTGGAATTTACCCTTTGAAATTATGTGTGATGCTAGTGATTATGTTGTAGGAGCTGTTCTAGGGCAAAGAGTTGATAAGAAATTAAATGTTATTCAATATGCTAGTAAAACTCTAGATAATGCTCAAAGAAATTATGCTACTACTGAAAAAGAATTCTTAGCAGTTGTATTTGCTTGTGATAAGTTCAGACCTTATATTGTTGACTCTAAAGTAACTATTCACATGGATCATGCTGCTATTAAATATCTTATGGAAAAGAAAGATGCTAAACCTAGACTTATTAGATGGGTTCTCTTGCTACAAGAATTTGATTTGCATATTGTTGATAGAAAGGGAGCTGAGAACCCCGTTGCAGTGTAGGTTAGAAAATGTTCTTGATGACCCACTACCTATTGATGAAAGCTTTCCTGATGAACAACGGAATGTCATAAATGCTTCTCGTACTACTCCGTGGTATGCTGATTATGCTAATTACATCGTTGCTAAATTCATACCACCTAGTTTCACATACCAGCAAAAGAAAAAGGTTTTCTATGATTTCAGACATTACTTTTGGGATGACCCACATCTTTATAAAGAAGTAGTAGATGGTGTTATTAGACGTTGTGTACCTGAGCATGAACAGGAACAGATTCTACGCAAGTGTCAATCCGAAGCTTATGGAGGACACCACGCTGGAGATAGAACTGCACATAAGGTATTGCAATCGGGTTTTCATTGGCCTACTCTCTTCAAGGATGCCCGTAGGTTTGTCTTATCTTGTGATGAATGTCAAAGAATTGGTAATATTAGTAGACATCAAGAAATGCCTATGAAGTATTCACTCGTTATTGAACCATTTAATGTTTGGGGCTTTGATTATATGGGACCTTTTCCTGCCTCTAATGGTTATACACATATTTTAGTTGCTGTTGATTACATTACTAAGTGGGTAGAAGCTATTCCAACTAGTAGTGCCGATCATAAGACTTCTATTAAGATGCTTAAGGAAGTTATTTTTCTGAGGTTTGGAGTCCCTAGATATTTAATGACTGATGGTGGTTCACATTTTATTCATGGTGCTTTCCGTAAAATGCTTGCTAAATATGATGTTAATCATAGAATTGCATCTCCTTATCACCCACAGTCTAGTTGTCAAGTAGAATTGAGTAATAGAGAGCTCAAATTAATTTTGCAAAAGAATGTTAATAGATCTAGAAAGAATTGGTCCAAGAAACTTTATGATGCATTATGGGCCTATAGAACTGCATATAAAAATCCTATGGGCATGTCTCCGTATAAAATGGTTTATGGAAAAGCATGTCACTTACCTCTCGAACTAGAACATAAGGCATATTGGGCTATTAAAGAGCTCAACTATGATTTCAAACTTGCCGGTGAGAAGAGGTTATTTGATATTAGCTCACTTGATGAATGGAGAACCCAAGCTTATGAAAATGCCAAATTGTTTAAAGAAAAAGTTAAAAGATGGCATGACAAAAGGATTCAAAAGCGTGAGTTTAATGTAGGTGATTATGTATTTCTATACAACTCTTGTTTAAGATTTTTTGCAGGAAAACTTCTCTCTAAATGGGAAGGTCCTTACGTTATCGAGGAGTTCTATCATTCCGGTGCCATAATAATCAACAACTTCGAACGCACAAATCCGAAGGTGGTGAACGGTCAAAGAGTCAAACATTATATCTCAGGTAATCCTATAAATGTTGAAACCAATGTTATTGAAATCGTAACCCCAGAGGAATACATAAGGAACACTTTCTGGAACGTTTCAGACTCCAAAAAGGAATAGGTATGTGGTACGGTAAGTAAACTGACTCCAAAACAGTTCTAATGGCATTATTTCTCCGTTTTGGAATATTTAGAAAATAGAAAAATAAGAAGCAGTCCGGGAAGGACACGAGTCCTCCACGAGGGTGGAGGGCGCGCCCTACCCCCCGGGCGCGCCCCTTTACCTCGTGGGCACCTCGTGTGCTCCCCGGACTCTGTTTTCTTGCACCATACCTATTTTGGTCGGTAAAAATTCATTATATAATCTCCTGAAGGTTTTGACCACTGTATCATGCAAATATCCTCTGTTTTCGTTTCGAGCTGTCCTGGTGCAGATTAGAGCAACATGTCGTCCCAGGATTCTGAAGGAGAAAGCTATGTGGCAGATTACCTTGCAAATCCTAAGGTCTATGGAGATGTGGAGCATTGTGGTTGGACTACGGAAGAAGAAGAGGACTATGAACCCAAGAGGAGGGAGGAGACGAGCTCAGATGAAGATCAAGTCCCATTACCTCAACCTGGGGACATGCATGTGGAGTTCAAAAAGTCAAGTCTCCCTGATAGAGCAAAGAAACTTAAGATCGAGTTTATCCCTTTTCGTCTCTTGCAGGAAAACAAGCAGGAACTTTGCAAAAAGATATTAAGCCTGGAGCAGGAGATTGATGACTTGAGGGATCAAAATTCTTTCCTCAAGCGCAAATTAAGGATGAAGCCTACGCCATCAACTAAACCATCATCTCCATCACCTCCTAAGAAGGAAACATAATCACATGGGTATTGACACTCCCCTTGGCAACTGCCAAGCTTGGGGGAGGTGCACAGGTATCGTATGACCATCACATCTCTATCTTTTTCGTTTTTCTTAGTTTGATCCTTTTAGTAGTATCTTAATCTAGTGGAATAAAGGTTTTGGTATAATCTAGTTTTGAGTTTTGCTTTACGATCCCTCTATGTAGTCGAGTCCGTGAGCTATATATAATAAAGATTAGTGCTGAGTCAAGGGCTTGATTATCTTGATATGATCTTGAGGGAATAAAAGAAAAGAGAAAAAGAATAAAAAGAAACAAAGAAATCATATTGATCTTATTGAGAGTAATGACTTCACATAGAAAGAGTATGATGATTAAAAATTATTGGGAGTTGGCAAACATAGCTTTGGTCATCGTTGCAATTAAGAGGAAGTAATAAAGAAAGAGAGGTTTTACATATAAATATACTATCTTGGACATCTTTTATGATTGGGAGCACTCATTAAAATATGACATGCTAAAGAGTTGATGTTGGACAAGGAAGACAACATAATGGGTTATGTTTTCTTATATATGAGATAAAGTATATTGTCATGGATCATCCAACATGTTGAGCTTTCCTTTCCCTCTCATTCTAGCCAAATTCTTTGCACCAAGTAGAGATACTACTTGTGCTTCTGAATACCCTTAAACCAGTTTTGCCATGAGAGTCCAACATATCTACCTATGGATTGAGTAAGATCCTTCAAGTAAGTTGTCATCGGTGCAAGCAATAAAAATTGCTCTCTAAATATGTATGATTGATTGGTGTGGAGGAAATAAACTTTATACGATCTTGTGATGTGGAAGAAATAAAAGCGACGGACTGCATAATAAAGGTCTATATCACAAGTGACAATATAAAGTGTTGTTCTTTCGCATTAAGATTTTGTGCATCCAACCTTGAAAGCGCATGGCAACCTCTGCTTCCCTCCGTGAAGAGCCTATCTTTTATTATTACCTTCTTCCTTAAGCAAGAGTCATGGTGATCTTCACCTTTCCTTTTTACATTTTATCCTTTGGCAAGCACAGGGTGTTGGAAAGATCCTGATATATATATTGATATATATATATATATATAATATAAAATTGGATGTAAGTTAGCATGAACTATTATTGTTGACATTACCCTTGAGGTAAAAGGTTGGGAGGCGAAACTATAAGACCCTATCTTTCTCTGTGTCCGGTTAAAACTCCGTAACCACAAGTATTGCGTGAGTGTTAGCAATTATGAAAGACTAAATGATAGTTGAGTATGTGGACTTGCTAGAAAGCTCTAACATAGACTCTTTCTAATGTTATGATAAATTGCAATTGCCTCAGTGACTGAGATTATAGTTTGTTAGTTCTCAATAAAGTTTCTGATCCATACTTTGCATTGTGAATAGCTTATTACTTGAGCATAAGAAATCATATGACAATATCCATATATGTTGCTGTTATGAGAATAATCATGATGCCCTCATGTCCGTATTTTATTTTATCGACACCTCTACCTCTAAACATGTGGACATATTTATCGTTATCGGCTTCCGCTTGAGGACAAGCGAGGTCTAAGCTTCGGGGAGTTGATACGTCCATTTTGCATCATGCTTTTATATTGATATTTATTGCATTATGGGCTGTTATTACACATTATGTCACAATACTTATGCCTATTCTCTCTTATTTTACAAGGTTTACATAAGGAGGGAAAATGTCGGCAGCTGGAATTCTGGGCTGGCAAAGGAGCAAATATTAGAGACCTATTATGCACAACTCCAAAAGTCCTGAAACTCCACGAAAGTTATTTTGGGAAATAATAAAAAAGACTGAGCGGAAGAAATACGTCAGGGGGGCCTCAACCTGTCCACGAGGGTGGGGGCGCGCCTTCCCCCCCCCCCCCCCGGGCGCGCCCCCTGCCTCATGGGCCCCCTGTTGGCTCTCCGGTGGCCATCTTCTACTATATGAAGTCTTTCGTTGAGGAAAAAATCATAAGCAACCTTTCGGGACGAGACTCCGCCGCCACGAGGCGGAACCTTGGCAGAACCAATCTAGGGCTCCGGCAGAGCTGTTCTGCCGGGGACACTTCCCTCCGGGAGGGGGAAATCATCGCCATCGTCATCACCAACGCTCCTCTCATCGAGAGAGGGCAACCTCCATCAACATCTTCACCAGCACCATCTCCTCTCAAACCCTAGTTCATCTCTTGTATCCAATTCTTGTCTCATAGTCTGGGATTGGTACCTGTATGTTGCTAGTAGTGTTGATTACTCCTTGTAGTTGATGCTAGTTGGTTTATTTGGTGGAAAATCATATGTTAAGATCCTATATGCATATTAATACTCCTATGATTATGAACATGAATATGCTTTGTGAGTAGTTACGTTTGTTCCTGAGGACATGGGAGAAGTCTTGCTATTAGTAGTCATGTGAATTTGGTATTCGTTCGATATTTTGATGAGATGTATGTTGTCTATCCTCTAGTGGTGTTATGTGAACGTCGACTACATAACACTTCACCATTATTTGGGCCTAGAGGAAGGCATTGGGAAGTAATAAGTAGATGATGGGTTGCTAGAGTGACAGAAGCTTAAACCCTAGTTTATGCGTTGCTTCGTAAGGGGCTGATTTGGATCCATATGTTTCATGCTATGGTTAGGTTTACCTTAATACTTTTGTTGTAGTTGCGGATGCTTGCAATAGAGGTTAATCATAAGTGGGGTGCTTGTTCAAGTAAGAACCGCACCCAAGCATTGGTCCACCCACATATCAAATTATCAAAGTACCGAACGCGAATCATATGAACGTGATGAAAACTAGCTTGACGATAATTCCCATGTGTCATCGGGAGCGCTTTTCTCTATATAAGAGTTTGTCCAGGCTTGTCCTTTGCTACACTTTATTTACTTTTGATACTTGTTGCTCGTTACAAATTATCTTATCACAAAACTATCTGTTACCTATAATTTCAGTGCTTGTAGAGAATACGTTGCTGAAAACCGCTTATCATTTCCTTCTGCTCCTCGTTGGGTTCGACACTCTTACTTAACGAAAGGACTACGATAGATCCCATATACTTGTGGGTCATCAGGCCACAACTCCATACCCAGAACACTCTGACGTAATCGGAGGCTCTGCCACCAAAATAACACCTTCGGCCCACGTGATTATGACTGTCATCGCCCCGTGGACAGAACCCTTCTTGGCTTACCTAACTAGGCAAGAACTCCCGGAGGACCCAAACGAGGCACATTGCATTGTGCGGTGGTCTAAAGCCTACAAGGTCCATGAGGGGGAGCTTTATAAGAAAAGCACTACCGGAGTACTTCAAAGGCGCATCTCCGAAGAGGAAGGACGGCAACTTTTGGCAGAAATTTATGTTGGACTTGGCGGCCACCATGCCGTAGCACGGGCCCTTGTAAGCAAGGCCTTCCATACTGGTTTTTACTAGCCGACAACCCGAGCAAACGCACAGGACCTCATCCAACATTGCGTCGGTTGCCGGCTTTTCGCTAACCAAAGCCATATTCCACCTACCGCCCTCCAAACAATCCCCATTACTTGGCCCTTTGCGGTCTGGGGGCTTGATATGGTCGGACCCCTTAAAGGGGGAAGCCATAAGAAAAAAACCTATTGGTCATGGTGGATAAATTCACCAAATGGATAGAAGCCAAACCAGTTAAAACGGCCGAGTCCAGACCAGTGATAGACTTCATATCTGGGGTTGTACACCGTTAACGCATCCCCCATAGCATCATCACCGATAACGGCTTGAACTTTACAACCGACGAGGTAAAATTTTTGTGCGGCAACATGGGCATTAAGCTCGATTATGCCTCTGTCAATCACCCTCAAACTAACGGTCAAGTCGAGCGAGCAAATGGTCTTATCATGAGCGGCATTAAACCCAAATTAGTGCGGTCCTTGAAGGAATTAGATACGCACTGGGTCGAGGAGCTCGACTCCATACTATGGGGGTTGCAGACCACGCCGAATCGCACTACCGGATACACACCATTTTTATGGTGTACGGCGCAGAGGCGGTACTACCCTGTGACATTATTCATGACTCACCTCGAGTGCGCATGTACGAAGAGAAAGAAGCCGAGCTTGATCGGCATGGAAGTTTGGACGCCCTAGAGGAGGAGCGTGACGTGGCAAAATCCCGCTCCGCATTCTATCAGCAACAGGCTCGACGGTATCAAAGCAGAGAAGTACGGGCCAAAACTTATAACGTTGGCGAACTCGTTCTACGCCTACCAGAGAAGAAAAAGAACAAGCTCTAGCCCAAATGGAAAGGTCCCTTCATTATTAACAAAGTTCTGACCGGTGGAGCTTACCGTCTGCGGGATGCATCGGACAATCGACTCGAGCCAAACCCATGGAACACGGCCAGACTCCGAAGGTTTTACGCCTAGCGCCGGACTCTCTGTTCGTCTCCTTACCTCCGTCAATTTTTTATATATATCCGTTATCTGTCTTTTTTTTCTTTTCTCTGTTTTTCTTCATGGCCTTAAAAGGTTAGAATGTGTCTTTATTACACACCCTTGACACGCTAGACATGCTCATTATACCTGGGGGCTTCTTATAGAGAAGCTTAATATAACTATGTTCCGGGCTCTATGCCCCCCGCACATGTGTTACTTTTCCACATGTACCTTTTCTTCGCCATTATATGCATCGATATGACTTAAGTTTTGGCCAAGCTGGGTTGCCTGGCTCTTGTGTTTATGCCCTACGTTCCCGTTAATTCGGCTAGGGCATAAGGGGAGCACCTCTGCGATTGTTACTTCCGGGTCAGCAAGACGTGTACCTCAGACTGGGTGAAGCCGGAAGCTAGCGTTCTTAAGGGAATATTCGGTCGGTAAACAAAAGATGAGTTTTACTTATTGTACTACATGCCCCAGATGTTTATATCCTGCGCCTCTTTTCGCAGATCGGACATGCACATTAATGCATGCGTACCCAGGGAAAGGAACCCTTAACAGAACTATTCTCCCTGGAAGATGTTTCTTACTATCCATGTAATATAACATAGCTAGTCGGGTACTTGTCTATTCAAGCACTTTGACCCCTACACCTGGTTTCCACGCATACCCTGGTTTTTACATAACTGAGCAGGTATTCGTATACACTCCAGACTGTTGGGTCCGGAGGTCGAAGCGAAAAGGTCCGCCATGACAAATGATTTACAATCCGGCTAGGGACAATATATGTCAATTGAAGTACAAAGTCACTTAGACTGACTAAATTCTTCTTCTATACCATCCAACATGCTATCTAGCCTACAATCCTGTTGGGAATACTTTGCGGCTAATTTCACCTGGTCATACACCAAACTGATGGGGATCTCTTTCCTGTCAGACCCCACAGGTCCGACTTCGGGCATATGGTTCGGGTCAACCTTGCTATATCGAGTCTTCACCATAGCCCAGGCTTCCCTCGCACCTTGTCAGCAGGTAGATATCTTCCATAATCGGAAGCGCCGCTGCGCTCCCTTGAGCATCTCTACAAGCTCCCCCATGCCTCCTGGTAGGGAGGCGGATGGCCACAAGGCCTGGGCAATGCCCTGCATCACCTGCCGAACTTGCTCGTGCAGTTGTGAGAGCTCGAGCAGAAGATCACCTGCAGACCCGAGCATCTCCTCTGCGGGACGACCCGTCAGCATACCTACGGATATAACTCTGTTAGCCGGTTTCTTCGCCGAACTCAACAAAAGTTCGTTCAAGCACTTACTAAAAAGTCCGCGTCGAAGCCTCTTATTCTCCTTTACGGAGTCAGCAAGTTGGGCCCGAACATCTTTCAGTTCAACACTCAGCCGGATATTGGCATCTTGGAGATTGTTTTTCTCCCGCCTAACCTGCTTAAGCACGCACTTGCCAGCCTTTAACTATCGTTCAGCATGTTGCTCATCCCCTTGCACGACCTCCGGATTAACTCCGGGATCATCTGCAGAATCTATTGTTAGATTTGCATGCATGCCGCATACTAACTGGTAAGTGTCATTCTTTTTGATAGAGACAAGTGTTACCAGAGGGGGCCTTCTCGGACTCCTTCATTGCGGCAACTGCGGCCCGTAGCTGGGCTTTGCACTCCTCCAGCTCTTGAGACAACCGGGTATTCTTCTCCGTAAGCACCTACACAAATAATGATCCTTAAATCAGTTGTGTCAACTATTTCAAGTCTCAGGGGTTACTGATATCCATAATTATCAGATTTTCTTACCCCGTATGTCCTTCATACTGGTCCGTGGATCTGGCAAGACCATTTTGGGCAGCTCGGATGTACGCGTCTCCTGAGTTGAAGGCATCGAACGCCTCTTCAGAGAAACCAGGGTCACGAAGTACGGCCCGGCAACGCCTGTGATTCATGGCACTCTCCACTTCAGAGTTTGTAGCGGACAACCTATCCGCATCCTCAGTAGGAGGAACATCCTACGTTGTCCTCACATTACCACCTGCCTCTGGGTCCGGCTCTGAAGCCCGCCTAGTGGAGGCGCGGCCGGCAGGCCCTCCGGATATAGTCCGACGGGCATTATATTTTCAAGACGACAACCACGGAGCAGGGTTCTTTTCATACCTCTGCGACGGCGTCTCAGTCCTGACCGCCTTCCTTTTAAACCTGTCCGGTTCTGGTGCCCCTTGTTGGTGGGCCACTGCGGGTTCGGCAAGGCATCCCGAGGGCCTTCCATGTAAGACACCAAATGTGTGCGGTAGGCGAAGTGCGAAAAACGGGACCCTTCTTGGAAGTTGGGACTCCGGTTTTACTTACATGCGATGCAGGGAGCAGTCCGGGGTAATCGGCTATGATGGCCACCAAAGCACCGTCTCAGCTCAATTGATAGAATGTCCTGTCGATGAGCTTCACAAATGTGTTCGAATCTTCTTCGAGTCCGGGGTCGAGGGCCCGGTCAGGGTCCTCTGGCTGTGGAGATGGACTGTGGATCTCCCTCAGGGCTTCTCACAGTTCCTGCTATGAAATAGCAAGGTAAATATTTACGATAAAGAATGCGGGAAGGTCTGGAGTAAAAAGTAGTAGCTCGCCCAGTTTGGGGGTTGTACATGGAGAATCCATCCCGTGGCTTAATGCGGATGAACTCCTCTTCCTCTCCTTTATATAAATCGGACAGTATTTTCGCTAGAGCAGCGACTGAGTCCGGACCTTTACGACCGCAGCGGGTGGCATCGTCTTCTCCATTGAAGTGCCACATGGGTTGTCCCCGATATTGAAGTGGCTGCACCCCCCCGCATTATACATATTGACATAACCTCGATTATTGTCAATCCTGATTTGGCCAGCATTTGTATCCGGCCCATCAGGTAAAGGACCTCTCTGTTATCTTCCTCCTGGGGGCTCCGAGGGCACTAGCTGCGACGTTTATTCAAAGGGGCGTTATCAAACTCAGGAAGGCCCATCCGAATAGGGTCTGGAAGGGGGACATCCTCCGTATAAAACCACTCCGAAGCCCAGTCTTCGGATGTCTTCTTCGGAGTACCGGACAGATATCCGGTCCCGGCGATGCGCCATATTTCGACCCTACCCACCTGATATATTGACCTCTCCTGTGTACGGGGCACGAGGCAGAATAGCCTCTTCCATAGCTCGAAATGAGCTTCACAGCCCAAAAACAGCCCGCAAAGGGCGACATAGCCTGCGATGTGTAATATGGAGGCATGAGTAAAATTATGCAGCTGGAGGCCGTAGAACTCCAGGAGCCCGCGGAGGAACGGATGGATTGGAAATCCAAGTCCCCTTAATAAGTACGGGACAAGGCATACCCGCTCCCCCATAGATGGGTTGGGAAAGCTCTCCGCTTGCTCCCCGCCATTGTAAGTGGCTAGTCCAGCTCGGACGGGGACCATATACGCAGGAGGGAGAAACCCCTGGGTCTGTAACTCTACTAACTGTCTGTGGGAGACGGAACACTTCTTCCAGTTGCCCGACTTAGGGCTATGGGAGCAAGAGGAGGAGCTGCGATGGCCGGCCATGATGGAATGGACTTTTCTGGGCACGCTCTGATGGATACTCGCTGTGGGAGGATGGTGTGATCTGGATCTAAGGATCCCCGGCTCTTTAAATAGACGATTTACTCACATGGCTAGGGTGGCAAATGTAAAAATGCCCTGGCTTCTCGCATTCGCTCGACATGTGGAAGATAGCCATTATTAGGCACGGAAGCCAAGGAGTGCAACATTTATGGGAAGTCGGATACTACTCAAGAGGGGGGGTGATTAGACACTTAGTACTAAAGTTGCAGTTTTTAAGCCTTTTTGGTTTAAGTGAAGTTTTTGGCACAATTTCAGCACATACAATACATATCAAGCAAGCATGCAAAGAGTATATAGGCAGCGGAAAGTAAAGCATGCAACTTGCAAGAATGTAAGGGGAAGGGTTTGGAGAATTCAAACGCTATTTGAGACACGGATGTTTTTCCCGTGGTTCGGATAGGTGGTGCTATCCTACATCCACGTTAGTGGAGACTTCAACCCACGAAGGGTAATGGTTGCGCGAGTCCACGGAGGGCTCCACCCATGAAGGGTCCACGAAGAAGCAACCTTGTCTATCCCACCATGGCCATCGCCCACGAAGGACTTGCCTCACTAGCGGTAGATCTTCACGAAGTAGGCGATCTCCTTGCCCTTACAAACTCCTTGGTTCAACTCCACAATCTTTTTGGAGGCTCCCAAGTAACACCTAGCCAATCTAGGATACACCACTCTCCAAGAAGTAACAAATGGTGTGTTGATGATGAACTCCTTGCTCTTGTGCTTCAAATGATAGTCTCCCCAACACTCAACTCTCTCTCACATGATTTTGATTTGGTGGAAAGAAGATTTGAGTGGAAAGCAACTTGGGAAAGGCTAGAGATCAAGATTCATATGGTAGGAATGGAATATCTTGGTCTCAACACATGAGTAGGTGGTTCTCTCTCAGAAAATATGAGTTGGAAGTGTAGGTGTGTTCTGATGGCTCTCTCCACGAATGAAGAGGAGGTGGAGGGGTATATATAGCCTCCACTTAAAATCCAACCGTTACACACAATCTACCAATCTCGGTGGGACCGAATCAACAAACTCGGTCGGACCAAAGCGGTAAACCTAGTGACCGTTAGAGATTTTCGGTGGGACTGACATGCAACTCGGTAGGACCGATATGGTTAGGGTTTGGGCATAACATAATCTCGGTGAGACCGATTACACAAACTCGGTGAGACCGATTTGGTAATTAGCTAACCAGAGAGTTGGTCAGGCAAACTCGGTGGGACCTATTACTAAACTCGGTTGGACCGATTTAGGTAATGAGTTATCCAGAGAGTTTGCACTGTAATATCGGTAGTACCGATTGCCTAAACTCGGTGAGACCGATTTTGACAATGGACATTCACAGTGAGATTGCAATCCCATCTCGGTGAGACCGAGATCCCTAACGGTGAAACCGATTTGCTAGGGTTTGGCAGTGGCTTATGACATATGAAAAACTCGGTGGCGCCGGATAGAAAGAATCGGTAGGACCGAGTTTGGCTTAGGGTTTAGGTCATATGTGGATGTGGGAAAGTAGTTGAGGGTTTGGGAGCATATCATCAAGCACATGGAGCAAAAGGCTCATTAAGCAACACCTCATCCCTCCTTGATAGTATTGGCTTTTCCTATGGACTCAATGTGATCTTGGATCACTAAATGTGTAAAATGAAGAGTCTTGAACTTGAAGCTTTAGCCAATCCTTTGTCCTTAGCATCTTGAAGGAGTTCCCACAACCTTTAGTCCATGCCACTCCATTGTTGAACTTATCTGAATATACTAGATAAAAGTGTTAGTCCAACAAGAGATATGTTGACATTAATTACCAAAACCACCTGGGGAGCACTTGTGCTTTCAATCTCCCCCTTTTTGGTAATTGATGGCAACATACATCAAAGCTTTAGATAAAGATACAAAGAATAGCAAGTAAAGCTTTGGAAGAACATGTAACAAACATAGGCTCCCCCTACATGTATGCAATCATGTGAATATAGAATATAGAAGCATGTGAGAGCATAACCATGACAGAGTAGGCAATGTGTTACATGTATCTTGGCCATATGCATCAGAGTAAAAGATTATTAAGAGGAATACCATCATGTTTATGAGTCCTTCTTGTAAACAGTTTGTACAAAAGCAAGAATTCCTCATGCTCATGATTCTGATGCATATACTTACCTTGTGGTCTTGAGTTGACTTAGGATGAAATGAACCTGCACAAACAAGGTTAGATAACACAGATACATCCACTAGCCAGAGCAAACAAAAGAAACCACAAGAGTACCAAGACTGGGATGACATGTAGAGAGTGAGTATAGAGTACCACACTGAATCAGACATGTCCCCAAGAGTAAAGATATGCAATGAATTTGAATGATTTCTTTCCCTTAGGTGTCTTGCTCCCCCTGAATCTGACATGAGATATTGGGAGAAGATAGGGAACAGAAAATCAGAGCTGAAAGATATGAATAGAACTTAATTCAAATGAGTACATATGAACATGTCTTTTCCCCAAAAACACATGTGGCATCTCTCCTCTTAATCATCAAGCATCTGGGATCCTTGAGTATTCTCTCCCCCTGGAGATCTCTTTCTCCCCCTTAATATTTGGGATCCTTGAGTATTCTCTCCCCCTTAGTACTTTCTCTCTTTCTCCCTGATGATAAGCTTTGATGTGATCTCTCTCTCCCCCTTTGACATCAATTTCCAAGAAGGTCTTACTGGAATCTGTCGAAAAGGTTTGGTCCTTGAGATTCAGCATAAAGCAATGGTAAAACTGTGATGCTTGTAGAGGATAAGATTCATCGAGTGGAGCTGGATCAGAAGAAATATAGAATAAGTGGCAGACTATTTTTCCTCTTACAAAATAGGTGGCACCGAGTGGCATGTTTCGGTGGTACCGAAGGGATTCGGTTGGACCGAAAATTACAATTCGGTGAAACCGAGTTCATCACAGAGAAAACACTTGTCACCTCAGCTCACTAGTCAAATAAGATCTCACAAAGATTTGCAATGAACTAACTGAAGAATTTGCAAGGAATTTGATGCAGAAATATGCAGAACAAGAATCAAAAAGAAAAGAATGAAAGGTTCTAGATGAAGTTTTTTTTGTGAAAAACGAGGGAAACAAATATGCAAGGGACAAATGCAATAACACAGAAAAGAACACAAGAGAACTTCATCTAGAATTGGGCGATGACATAGTCACCTATGTTAGAGTATATTGACTTAGGAGTCAAGTGAGAACACTTGATCATAGGTCATACTCATCGTTTAAGCTCAAAATGGGGTTACCATTTTTCGTTTAAGCATCTTGATGTATTCTCATCTTGTTGAGTTGCTTTGACTCATGTCATGGAGTAAAGCTTCTCTAAGATGGAATAACATACCTTGGGTGGTGGTGTGGATCTTGCTCGTGTAGTGGAACTTGTGTGGGTGCTCGAGGTTGATGTAGCTCATCAAGAGCTGGGAGCACCACTTGGAGTTTAAGTTCATCTACCTACATGGGTTAGTTCTTGCAAGGAAAAGCACTTGTATATCCAAAAATGACAATCATGAAGCTCAACATAGAATTTGTCAAAGGATATGTTCAAATGGTTTCGTGCTTCCTTGTCGTCAACCACCGTTGTGTAGAGACTTGGTGATGTAGAGATTGCTCAAGATGTGAGTGAGTTGCAATCTCATAGAATTTGATTCAACCAAGTACCTTCATGGGTTAGATATCATGGAAGATACAAATATATCCAAGACATAAGATAGTCATCATAAGAGATATATCATGGATTGGCCATAAGCTCATGTCTTGCATGTATCCAATGGAGTTTCTACTCCAAGTTCGAAGCATCAATGATGTTCAATTATCCTCTCAACCTGCAAAACACTTTCTCATCAAGTGGTTTAGTGAATATATCCGCTAATTGCTTATCGGTGCGAACATGCTTAAGATCAATGTCACCCTTAGCAACATGATCTCGAATGAAATGATGACGAACTTCAATGTGCTTAGTTCGAGAATGTTGCACAGGATTATGACCAATTTTGATAGCACTTTCATTGTCACAAAGCAATGGAACATGTTTCACATAGACCCCATAATCTTTAAGAGTTTGGGTCATCCAAAGTAACTGAGCACAACATGAACCAGCGGCAATATATTCTGCTTCGGCGGTGGATAAGGATACCGAGTTTTGTTTCTTGGAGGACCAAGATACAATAGATCTACCGAGAAATTGACATGTACCCGAAGTGGACTTTCTATCAACCTTGTCTCCGGCATAATCCGAGTCGGAATACCCAACAAGATCGAAAGAGGACCTCTTAGGATACCAAATGCCAAAATCTGGTGTATGGATTAAGTATCTTACTATCCTTTTCACGTCCTTAAGATGACATTCTTTAGGAGCAGCTTGATATCGTGCACACATGCACACACTTAGCATAATGTCGGGGCGAGAGGCACATAGGTATAACAATGAACCAATCATAGAGCGATAAACCTTTTGATCAACCGGTTCACCATCTTTGGTCAAATCATTATGTCCACTAGTAGGCATGGGTGTAGACATACCTTTGCATTCTTGCATATTGAACTTCTTGAATAGGTCTTTGGTATACTTCGTTTGAGAGATAAATGTACCTTCCTTAGTCTGCTTGATTTGCAAACCGAGAAAGAATTTGAGTTCACTCATCATAGACATCTCAAACTTCTTTGACATAAGCTTTCCAAAGTTTTCACTAAAAAGAGGGTTAGTAGAACCAAATATGATATCATCAACATAAATTTGGCATACAAATAATTCTCCATTAACTCTTTTAGTAAAAAGGGTAGAATCAATTTTTCCAATTTCAAAACCACTTGCAATAAGGAACTTAGTCAAGCATTTATACCATGCTCTAGGAGCTTGTTTAAGACCGTAAAGTGCTTTGTGAAGTTTGTAAACATGATTAGGTTTCTTAGGATTGACAAAGCCGGGAGGTTGTTTGACATAAACTTCCTCCTCTATTTCACCATTTAGAAAAGCACTTTTAATATCCATTTGGTACAAGCTGATATTGTGGTGATTAGCAAAGGCAAGTAAGATGCGAATGGACTCAAGTCTAGCAACGGGAGCATATGTCTCACCATAGTCCATACCTTCGACTTGTGTGTATCCTTGGGCAACGAGACGTGATTTGTTGCGAACCACTTGTCCATCTTCATCTTGCTTGTTGCGAAACACCCATTTGGTACCGATGATGTTGTGGTTGTTGTCGGGCTTCTCAACCAATGTCCAAACTTGGTTTCTCTCAAAGTTGTGTAGCTCTTCATGCATAGCGTTTATCCAATCCGGATCTTCCAATGCTTCTTCGACCTTCATAGGTTCAATGCTAGAGATGAATGAAAAGTTTTCACAAAAGTTAGCTAAACGAGTTTTTGAGCGAGTAATTCTCCCGGTTTGGATACCATTGTAGATTTGCTCGACGGGATGATCTTTGGCAATTCTTGCTCTAATTCGTGAAAGCTTTTGCTTGGGTCTTCGTTGAACATCTTCTTCATCTTGTTCTTCTTCTTGGTCTTCTTTATTGTTGGCGTTGTCGTTCTCTTGTCGTGGTGGAGAAGGAGGTTGTTGATGTTCGTCTTGACGCATTTCCTTGTTTCCTTCATCTTGGTGTGTCCCACTTGTGGATGCTTCCGTGTCGATTCTTGGTTCACCTTGTCGTGAGGTAGAAGCTTCCACTTGGACGGACGAGGTACTCTCCTTCACCTCCGTTGGACGGATTTTGCCAATCGACAAGTCTTGAATTGCTTCCGAAGGGTCTTTGTCTCCTACATCAATTGGCAATTGCTCTACTTGCGAGCCATTAGATTCATCAAACTTCACATCTACCGTTTCTTCAACCTTTCGGGTGAAATTGTTGTAGACACGGTAAGTGTGAGAGTTTGAGCCATAACCAAGTAGGAAACCTTCATGAGACTTAGGAGCAAACTTTGAACGACGATGCTTATCTAGAATGTAGCACTTTGAGCCAAATACTTGAAAGTATCCAACTTGGGGTTTGCTACCGGTGAGGAGCTCGTATGCCGTCTTGCCGAGTAGCTTGTGAAGATACAAGCGATTTGTTGCATGACAAGCCGTCTCAACCGCTTCTGCCCAGAAGTGCTTCGGCGTCTTGTACTCATCAAGCATCGTTCTCGCCATTTCGATGAGCGTCCGGTTCTTCCTCTCAACAACTCCATTTTGTTGAGGTGTGTACGTAGCCGAGAACTCGTGTGAAATCCCTTCTTCGTCAAGAAAGGTGTCCACATTTGCGTTCTTGAACTCCGTTCCGTTGTCACTCCGAACCTTCTTGATCTTCACGTCAAACTGATTTTGGGCCTTCCTAGCGAAGTTTTTGAAGATCTTTTGGACCTGCGATTTATCATCAAGAAAGAACACCCACGTAAATCTTGAAAAATCATCAACTATAACTAGACCAAAAGAATTTCCACCGAGACTCTTGTAGGCATTGGGACCAAAAAGATCCATATGAAGTAGCTCGAGTGGCCTCCTTGTGGTCATGATGTTCTTCACGGGATGCCTTCCTCCAACTTGTTTACCTGCTTGACAAGCACTACAAAGTCTATCCTTATCAAATATGACATCGTTAACTCCAAGGATATTATTTCCTTTAATAAGCTTGTCAAGGTTTCTCATGCCAACATGACCTAGTCGTCTATGCCACAACCAACCTTTTGAAGATTTAGCAATAAAGAAAGTTTTAGGTTGTGCCTTTTTAGAGAAATCGCAATGTAAAGGTCACCTCTACGTATACCGGTAAAGACCATTTTATGATTATCTCGACGAAACACTTGGCAATCTACCTCAGTAAATAGGACATTCAATCCGAAATCAGCAAGTCTAGATACTAAAAGTAAGTTGTACCCAAGAGATTCAACGAGCATGACATTTTGAATGGAGCCAACCACCTTACCCTTTGAATTATCACCAAAGGTGACATATTTTTGAGGGTCGTCATTTTCAGCAAGCTCATGGAACATCTCTTCGTCTCCGGTCATATGATCGGTCCATCCACTA
Source organism: Aegilops umbellulata (assembly GCA_032464435.1). Lineage (NCBI taxonomy): Eukaryota > Viridiplantae > Streptophyta > Magnoliopsida > Poales > Poaceae > Aegilops > Aegilops umbellulata. The sequence goes on along the minus strand of CP136056.1, from coordinate 47,971,927 downwards.
TCGAGAACCCATTCCTTTCCTCCTGACACATATCCTCGAAGATTTGCCATAAGACCAAAGTGTCTCATTGCATCATCAAGATCGAAGTCACTATCATCATTCTCATCGTAGTATCCATGTTCAACATCATCTTGTGATTGATCATATCCTAGTGAGGGTAATTCATTAGATAAATGATCATTAAAGTGGTCACTTTTATGAATTCTTATGGATTCGGTTATGATATCACCAATGATTCCAACATTTCCTTTAGCACGCATGAGATTAGTAAGCTCAAATAGACAATTACCAAAACTAGGATCACTAGAGTTCATCTTACTCAAGGCGATAGATTTATGGAGAATTTCATTAAAGTTTTTCAATGAGTAATCGGGGAATTGTTCCTCAAGAAATTTCCATACAGTATAGGGACATTTAAAAGTGGGTAAACTAGCAATCAAGTATTTGGGCAACCCTCTAATGATGAGCTCAACGGTTCTAAGATTGTGAATCATGTCAACATCTTCATCTAGAGTGGGATGCATAGGATCAACATGAGGAGCACAAGGACTAGCAATATACTTGTTCAAATGATATTGAGTGAAAATCACAAGCATCTCATTTTTCCATTCATGAAAATACTCCCCATCAAGAATAGGCACTTTATGTCTAATACTCCCTAAAGTAGACACATCCATCTTCCTCCAAAGGTGATTAAACCAAGGCAATGGAGATCAAGCTCTGATACCACTTGTAGGATCTAGAAGTGGGTGTGTCTAGAGGGGGGGGTGATTAGACACTTAGTACTAAAGTTGCAGTTTTTAAGCCTTTTTGGTTTAAGTGAAGTTTTTGTCACAATTTCAGCACATACAATACATATCAAGCAAGCATGCAAAGAGTATATAGGCAGCGGAAAGTAAAGCATGCAACTTGCAAGAATGTAAGGGGAAGGGTTTGGAGAATTCAAACGCTATTTGAGACACGGATGTTTTTCCCGTGGTTCGGATAGGTGGTGCTATCCTACATCCACGTTAGTGGAGACTTCAACCCATGAAGGGTAACGGTTGCGCGAGTCCATGGAGGGCTCCACCCACGAAGGGTCCACGAAGAAGCAACCTTGACTATCCCACCATGGCCATCGCCCACAAAGGACTTGCCTCACTAGCGGTAGATCTTCATGAAGTAAACGATCTCCTTGCCCTTACAAACTCCTTGGTTCAACTCCACAATCTTGTCGGAGGCTCCCAAGTAACACCTAGCCAATCTAGGAGACACCACTCTCCAAGAAGTAACAAATGGTGTGTTGATGATGAACTCCTTGCTCTTGTGCTTCAAATGATAGTCTCCCCAACACTCAACTCTCTCTCACAGGATTTGGATTTGGTGGAAAGAAGATTTGAGTGGAAAGCAACTTGGGAAAGGCTAGAGATCAAGATTCATATGGTAGGAATGAAATATCTAGGTCTCAACACATGAGTAGATGGTTCTCTCTCAGAACATATGAGTTGGAAGTGTAGGTGTGTTCTGATGGCTCTCTCCACGAATGAAGAGGAGGTGGAGGGGTATATATAGCCTCCACTTAAAATCCAACCATTACACACAATCTACCAATCTCGGTGGGACCGAATCAACAAACTCGGTCGGACTAAAACGGTAAACCTAGTGACCGTTAGAGATTTTCGGTGGGACTGACATGCAACTCCGTAGGACCGATATGGTTAGGGTTTGGGCATAACGTAATCTCGGTGAGACCGATTACACAAACTCGGTGAGACCGATTTGGTAATTAGCTAACCAGAGAGTTGGTCAGGCAAACTCGGTGGGACCGATTACTAAACTAGGTTGGACCGATTTTGGTAATGAGTTATCCAGAGAGTTTGCATTGTAATCTCGGTAGTACCGATTGCCTAAACTCGGTGAGACCGATTTTGACAATGGACATTCACAGTGAGATTGCAATCCCATCTCGGTGAGACCGAGATCCCTATCGGTGAAACCGATTTGCTAGGGTTTGGCAGTGGCTTATGACATATGAAAAACTCGGTGGCGCCGGATAGAAAGAATCGGTAGGACCGAGTTTGGCTTAGGGTTTAGGTCATATGTGGATGTGGGAAAGTAGTTGAGGGTTTGGGAGCATATCATCAAGCACATGGAGCAAAAGTCTCATTAAGCAACACCTCATCCCTCCTTGATAGTATTGGCTTTTCCTATGGACTCAATGTGATCTTGGATCACTAAAAGTGTAAAATGAAGAGTCTTGAGCTTGAAGCTTTAGCCAATCCTTTGTCCTTAGCATCTTGAAGGAGTTCCCACAACCTTTAGTCCATGCCACTCCATTGTTGAACTTATCTGAATATACTAGATAAAAGTGTTAGTCCAACAAGAGATATGTTGACATTAATTACCAAAACCACCTAGGGAGCACTTGTGCTTTCATGATGACTTCACATATAAAGAGTATGAAAAATAAAAGTTGTTGAGAGTTGACAAACATAGTTTTGGTCATCGTTGCAATTAGTAGGAAGTAATAAAGAAAGAGTGGTTTCCACATATAAATATACTATCTTAGACATGTTTTATGATTGTGAGCACTGATTAAAATATGACATGCTAAAAAGTTGATGTTGGACAAGGAAGACAACGTAATGGGTTATGTTTTCTTATATCCGAAATAAATTATATTGTCATGGATCATCCAACATTTGAGCTTGCCTTTCCCCCTCATGCTAGCCAAATTGTTTGCACCAAGTAGAGATACTACTTGTGCTTCCAAATATCCTTAAACCCAGTTTTGCCATAAGAGTCCACCATATCTACCTATGGATTGAATAAGATCCTTCAAGTAATTTGTCATTGTCGCAATAAATAAAATTTCTCTCTAAATATGTATGATCTATTAGTGTGGAGAAAATAAGCTTTATACGAGCTTGTGATATGGAAGAAATAAAAGCGATGGATTGCATAATAAATGTCCCTATCACAAGTGGCAATATAAAGTGACGTTCTTTTGCATTAAGATTTTGTGCATCAAACCATAAAAGCACATGACAACCTCTGCTTCCCTCTGCGAAGGGCCTATCTTTTATTTTTGTCTTATACCTTATACAAGAGTCATGGTGATCTTTACCTTTCCTTTTTACACTATATCCTTTGGCAAGCACTATGTGTTGGAAAGATCCGTATATATATATATATATATATGTGTGTGTGTGTGTGTGTGTGTGTGTGTGTGTGTGTGTGTGTGTGTGTGGGTTTTCATAAAGCATTATTGTTGACGTTACCCTTGAGGTAAAAGGTTGGGAGGCAAAACTATAAGCCCCTATCTTTCTCTCTGTCCGATTAAAACTTCATACCCATAAGTATTGCGTGAGTGTTAGCAATTGTGAGAGACTAAATGATAGTTGAGTATGTGGACTTACTAAAAAGCTCTTATATTGACTCTTTCCGATGTTATGATAAATTGCAATTGCTTCAATGACTGAGATTATAGTTTGCTAGTTTTTCAATGAAGTTTCTGATTCATACTTTACATTGTGAATATATTGTTACTTTAACATAAGAAATCATATGACATTCTAAGAATGATCATGATGCCCTCATGTCCGTATTTTATTTTATCGACACCTCTATCTCTAAACATGTGGACATATTTCTCGATATCGGCTTCCGCTTGAGGAAAGCGAGGTCTAAGCTTGGGGGAGTTGATACGTCCATTTTGCATCATGCTTTTATATCGATATTTACTGCATTATGGGTTATTATTACACATTATGTCACAATACTTATGCCTTTCTCTCTTATTTTACAAGGTTTACATGAAGAGGGAGAATGCCGGTAGCTGGAATCCTGGGCTGGAAAAGGAGCAAATATTAGAGACCTATTCTGCACAACTCTAAAAGTGCTAAAACTCCATGAAAGTCAGTTTTGGAATATATTAAAAATACTGGGCAAAGAAAGCAGCAGAGGGGGGCCACCCACTGTCCACGAGGGTGGAGGGCGCGCCCTACCCCCTGGGCGCGCCCCTGCCTCGTGGGCCACCTGAAAGCCCCTCGATGCCCATCTTATGGTATAAGGTGTCTTTTGCCCTAGAAAAAATCACAAGGAAGCTTTCGGGACGAAGCGCCGCCCTCTCGAGGTGGAACCTTGCCGGAACCAATCTAGGGCTCCGACGGAGCTGTTCAGCCAGGGAAACATCCCTCCGGGAGGGGGAAATCGTCACCATTGTCATCACCATCGATACTCTCATCGAGAGGGGGTCAATCTCCATCAACATCTTCACCAGCACCATCTCCTCTCAAACCCTAGTTCATCTCTTGTATCCGATCTTTGTCTCAAAACCTCAGATTGGTACCTGTGGGTTGCTAGTAGTGTTGATTACTCCTTGTAGTAGATGCTAGTTGGTTTATTCGGTGGAAGATTATATGTTCAGATCCTTTATGCACATTAATACCCCTCTGATTATGAACGTGAATATGATTTGTGATTAGTTACAGTTGTTCCTGAGGACATGGGAGAAGTCTTGTTATAAGTAGTCATGTGAATTTGGTATTCGTTCGATATTTTGATGAGATGTATGTTGTCTTTCCTCTAGTGGTGTTATGTGAACGTCAACTACATGACACTTCACCATTGTTTGGGCCTAGGGGAAGGCATTGGGAAGTAATAAGTAGATGATGGGTTGCTAGAGTGACAGAAGATTAAACCCTAGTTTATGCGTTGCTTCGTAAGGGGATGATTTGGATCCATGTGTTTCATGCTATGGTTAGGTTTACCTTAATTCTTCTTTCGTAGTTGCAGATGCTTGCGAGGGGGTTAATCATAAGTGGGATGCTTGTCCAAGGAAGAGCAGTACCCAAGCACTGGTCCACCCACATATCAAATTATGAAAGTAACGAACGCGAATCATATGAGCATGATGAAAACTAGCTTGACGATAATTCCCATGTATTCTTGGGTGCGCTTTCCTTTATATAAGAGTTTGTCCAAGCTTGTGCTTTGCTACAAAAAGGATTGAGCCACCTTTCTGCACCTTGTTTACTTTTGTTACTTGTTACCCGTTACGAATTACCTTATCACAAATCTGTTACCGATAATTTCAGTGCTTGTAGAGAATACCTTACTGAAAAGTACTTGTCATTTCCTTATACTCCTCGTTGGGTTCGACACTCTTACGTATTGAAAGGACTACGATAGATTCCCATACTTGTGGGTCATCAGCACCTTCCACAACTTGGTGTTGGAAGTGTGGTAGAATCTGAGCATGGTGGCAGGGTCTTCGGGCTTGCAGGACCACATGTGGGCGCCCCGTCTTTAAAGGGTAGGATGCGGCGGTGGAGCATGATCTGAATCACGTTGGGTAATTCGACCTTCCGCTATGGGGGAACGTAGTAATTTCAAAAAAATTCCTAAGCACACGCAAGATCATGGTGAAGCATAGCAATGAGAGGGGAGAGTGTTGTCCATGTACCCTCGTAGACCGAAAGTGGAAGCGTTATGACAATGCGGTTGATGTAGTCGTACGTCTTCACGATCGACCGATCCTAGTACCGAACGTACGGCACCTCCGCGATCTACACACGTTTAGCTCGGTGACGTCCCACAAACTCACGATACAGTAGAGCTTCGAGAGAGAGCTTCGTCGGCACGACGGCGTGATGACGGTGATGATGAAGCTACCGGCACAGGGCTTCGCCTAAGCACTACGACGATATGACCGAGGTGGATTATGGTGGAGGGGGGCACCGCACACGGCTAAGAGATCAATGATCAACTTGTGTCACTATGGGGTGCCCCCCTACCCCTTATATAAAGGAGTGGAGGAGGGGGACGACCGGCCCTCTACTATGGCGTGCCCTGGGGAGTCCTACTCCCACTGGGAGTAGGATTCCCCCCTTCCAAGTAGTAGGAGTAGGAGAGAAGGAAGGGGAAGAGAGAAGAGAAGGAAGGAGGGGGCGCCTCCCCTCCCCCTAGTCCAATTCGGACTAGGCCTTGGGGGGCGCGCGGCCTGCCCTAGGCAGCCCCTCTCTCTCCCCTAAAGCCCAATAAGGCCCATATACTCCCCAGCGAATCCCCGTAACTCTCCGGTACTCCGATAAATACCAGAACCACTCAGAACCTTTTCGATGTCCGAATATAGCCTTCCAATATATCGATCTTTACGTCTCGAACATTTCGAGACTCCTCGTCATGTCCCTGGTCTCATCCGAGACTCCGAACAACCTTCGGTACATCAAGACACATAAACTCATAATACCGATCGTCACCGAATGTTAAGCGTGCGGACCCTACGGGTTCAAGAACTATGTAGACATGACAGAGACTCATCTCCAGTCAATAACGAATAACGGAACCTGGATGCTCATATTGGCTCCCACATATTCTACGAAGATCTTTATCGGTCAAACTGCATAACAACATACGTTGTTTCCTTTGTCATCGGTATGTTACTTGCCCGAGATTCGATCGTTGGTATCTCAATACCTAGTTCAATCTCATTACTGGCAAGTCTCTTTACTCGTTGCGTAATGCATCATCCCGCAACTAACTCATTAGTTACATTGCTTGCAAGGCTTATAGTGATGTGCATTACCGAGAGGGCCCAGAGATACCTTTCCGATACTCGGAGTGACAAATCCTAATCTCGATCTATGCCAACCCAACAAACACCTTCAGAGACACCTCTAGAGCATCTTTATAATCACCCAGTTACGTTGTGATGTTTGATAGCACACAAGGTGTTCCTCCAGTATTCGGGAGTTGCATAATCTCATAGTCATAGGAACATGTATAAGTCATGAAGAAAGCAATAGCAATATACTAAACGATCAAGTGCTAAGCTAATGGAATGGGTCAAGTCAATCACATCATTCGCTAATGATGTGATCCCGTTAATCAAATGACAACTCATGTCTATGGCTAGGAAACTTAACCATCTTTGATTCAACGAGCTAGTTAAGTAGAGGCATACTAGTGACACTCTGTTTGTCTATGTATACACAGATGTACTAAGTTTCCGGTTAATACAATTCTAGCATGAATAAATAACATTTATCATGATATAAGGAAATATAAATAACAACTTTATTATTGCCTCTAGGGCATATTTCCTTCAGTCTCCCACTTGCACTAGAGTCAATAATCTAGTTCACATCGCCATGTGATTTAACACCAATAGTTCACATCAACATGTGATTAATATCCATAGTTCACATCGCCATGTGGCCAACACTCAAAGGGTTTACTAGAGTCAGTAATCTAGTTCACATCACCATGTGATTAACACCCAAAGAGTACTAAGGTGTGATCATGTTTTGCTTGTGAGAGAAGTTTAGTCAACGGGTCTGCCAAATTCAGATCCATATGTATTTTGCAAATTTCTATGTCTACAATGCTCTGCACGGAACTACTTTAGCTAATTGCTCCGACTTTCAATATGTATTCAGATTGAGACTTAGAGTCATCTGGATCAGTGTCAAAACTTGCATCGACGTAACCCTTTACGACGAACCTTTTGTCACGTACATAATCGAGAAACATATCCTTATTCCACTAACGATAATTTTGACCGTTGTTCAGTGATCTACTCCTAGATCACTATTGTACTCCCTTGCCAATCTCAGTGTAGGTTATACAATAGATCTGGTACACAACATGGCATACGTTATAGAACCTATGGCTGAGGCATAGGGAATGACTTTCATTCTCTTTCTATCTTCTGTCGTGGTCGGGCTTTGAGTCTTACTCAATTTCACACCTTGTAACACAGGCAAGAACTCTTTCTTTGACGGTTCCATTTTGAACTACTTAAAAATCTTGTCAAGGTATGTACTCATTGGAAAAACTTATCAAGCGTCTTGATCTATCTCTATAGATCTTGATGCTCAATATGTAAGCAGCTTCACCGAGGTCTTTCTTTGAAAAACTCCTTTCAAATAATCCTTTATGCTTTCCAGAAAATTCTACATTATTTGCGATCAACAATATGTCATTCACATATATTTATCAGAAATGTTGTAGTGCTCCCACTCAATTTCTTGTAAATACAAGCTTCTCCGTAAGTCTGTATAAAACTATATGCTTTGATCAACTCATCAAAGCGTATATTCGAACTCCGAGATGCTTGCACCAGTCCATAGATGGATCGCTGGAGCTTGCACATTTTGTTTGCACCTTTAGGACAGACAAAACCTTCTGGTTGCATCATATACAACTCTTCTTTAAGAAATCCAGCAAGGAATGTAGTTTTGACATCCATTTGCCAGATTTCATAAAATGTGGAAATTTGCTAACATGATTCGGACAGACTTAAGCATCGCTACGAGTGAGAAAATCTCATCGTAGTCAACACCTTGAACTTTATCAAAACCTTTTTTGACAAGTCTAGCTTTGTAGATAGTAACGCTACTATCAGCGTCTGTCTTCCTCTTGAAGATCCATTTATTTTCTGTGGCTTGCCGATCATCGGGCAAGTCAACCAAAGTCCACACTTTGTTCTCATACATGGATCCCATCTCAGATTTCATGGCCTCAAGCTATTTCGTGGAATCTGGGCTCATCGTCGCTTCCTCATAGTTCGTAGGTTCGTCATGGTCAAGTAACATGACCTCCAGAACAGGATTACCGTACCACTCTGGTGTGGATCTCACTATGGTTGACCTACGAGGTTCGGTAGTAACTTGATCTGAAGTTACATGATCATCATCATTAGCTTCCTCACTAATTGGTGTAGGAGTCACAGGAACAGATTTCTGTGATGAATTACTTTCCAATAAGGGAACATGTACAGTTACCTCATCAAGTTCTAATTTCCTCCCACTCACTTCTTTCGAGAGAAAATCCTTTCTCTAGAAAGGATCCATTCTTAGAAACGAATGTCTTGCCTTCGGATCTGTGATAGAAGGTGTACCCAACTGTCTCCTTTGGGTATCCTATGAAGACACATTTCTCCGATTTGGGTTTGAGCTTATCAGGATGAAACTTTTTGACATAAGCGTCGCAACCCCAAACTTTAAGAAACAACAACTTTGGTTTCTTGCCAAACCACAGTTCATACGGTGTCGTCTCAACGGATTTAGATGGTGCCCTATTTAACGTGAATGCAGCTGTGTCTAATGCATAACCCCAAAATGATAGTGGTAAATCGGTAAGAGACATCATAGATTGCACCATATCTAATAAAGTACGGTTATGATGTTCGGACACACCATTACGCTGTGGTGTTCCAGGTGGCGTGAGTTGCGAAACTATTCCGCATTGTTTCAAATGAAGACCAAAGTCGTAACTCAAATATTCTCCTCCACGATCAGATCATAGAAACTTTATTTTCTTGTTATGATGATTTTCCACTTCACACTGAAATTATATGAACTTTTCTAATGTTTCAGACTTATGTTTCATCAAGTAGATATACCCATATCTGCTCAAATCATCTGTGAAGGTCAGAAAATAACGATACCCGCCGTGAGCCTCAACACGCATCGGATCGCATACATCAGTATGTATTATTTCCAATAAGTCAGTTGGTCGCTCCATTTTTTCGGAGAACGGAGTCTTAGTCATCTTGCCCATAAGGTATGGTTCGCAAGCATCAAGTGATTCATAATCAAGTGATTCCAAAATCCCATTAGCATGGAGTTTCTTCATGCGCTTTACACCAATATGACCTAAACGGCAGTGCCACAAATAAGTTGCACTATCATTATTAACTTTGCATCTTTTGGCTTCAATATTATGAATATGTGTATCACTACGATTGAGATCCAACAAACCATTTTCATTGGGTGTATGACCATAGAAGGTTTTATTCATGTAAACAGAACAACAATTATTCTCTAACTTAAATGAATAACCGTATTGCAATAAACATGATCAAATCATATCCATGCTCAACGCAAACACCAAAATAACACTTATTTAGGTTCAACACTAATCCTGAAATTATAGGGAGTGTGTGATGATGATCATATCAATCTTGGAACTACTTCCAACACACATCGTCACCTCACCCTTAACTAGTTTCTGTTCATTCTGCAACTCCCGTTTCGAGTTACTACTCTTAGCAACTGAACTAGTATCAAATGTCGAGGGGTTGCTATAAACACTAGTAAAGTACACATCAATAACATGTATATCCAATATACCTTTGTTCACTTTGCCATCATTCTTATCCACCAAGTATCTAGGGCGGTTCCACTTCCAGTGACCATTTCCTTTGCAGTAGAAGCACTCAGTTTCAGGCTTGGGTCTAGCTTTGGGCTTCTTCACGGGAGCAGCAACTTGCTTGCCGTTCTTTTTGAAGTTCCCCTTCTTCCCTTTGCCCTTTTCTTGAAACTAGTGGTCTTGTCAACCATCAACACTTGATGCTTTTCTTGATTTCTACCTTTGTCGATTTCAGCATCACGAAGAGCTTGGGAATCGTTTTTGTTATCCCTTGCATATTATAGTTCATCATGAAGTTTTAGTAACTTGGTGATAGTGATAAGAGAACTCTGTCAATCACTATCTTATCTGGAAGATTAACTCCCACTTGATTCAAGTGATTTTAGTACTCAGACATTCTGAGCACATGCTCACTAGCTGAGCTATCCTCTTCCATCTTGTAAGCAAAGTACTTGTCAAAGATCTCACACCTTTCGACATGGGCATGAGTCTGAAATACTAATTTCAACTCTTGGAACATCTCATATGCTCCATGGCATTTAAAAAAATGCCTTTGAAGCCCCGATTCTAAGCTGTAAAGCATGGTGCAGTAAACTATCAAGTAGTCATCATATCGAGCTTGCCAAACGTTCATAACGTTTGCATTTTCTCCTACAATCGGTCTGTCACCTAGCGATGCATCAAGGACACAATTCTTCTGTGCAGCAATGAGGATAATCCTCAGATCATGGATCCAATCCGCATCATTGCTACTAACATATTTCAACTTTGTTTTCTCTAGGAACATATCAAAAATAAAACATGGGAGCTAAACGCGAGCTATTGATCTACAACATAGATATGCTAATACTACCAGGACTAAGTTCATGATAAATTAAAGTTTAATTAATCATATTACTTAAGAACTCCCACTTACATAGACATCCCTCTAATCATCTAAGTGATCACGTGATCCATATCAACTAAACCATGTCCGATCATGACGTGAGATGGAGTAGTTTTCAATGGTGAACATCACTATTTTGATCATATCTTCTATATGATTCACGCTCGACCTTTCGGTCTCCAGTGTTCCGAGGCCATATCTGCGTATGCTAGTCTCGTCAAGTTTAACCCAAGTATTCTGCGTGTGCAAAACTGGCTTGCACCCGTTGTATGTGAACGTAGAGCTTATCACACCTGGTCGTCACGTGGTGTCTCAGCACGAAGAACTGTCGCAACAGTGCATACTCAGGGAGAACACTTGTACCTTGAAATTTAGTGAGAGATCATCTTATAATGCTACCGTCGAACTAAGCAAAATAAGATGCATAAAGGATAAACATCACATGCAATCAATATAAGTGATATGATATGGCCATCATCATCTTGTGCCTTTGATCTCCATCTCCAAAGCACCGTCATGATCACCATCGTCACCGATGCGACACCTTGATCTCCATCGTAGCAGCGTAGTCGTCTCGCCAACTATTGCTTCTACGACTATCGCTACCGCTTAGTGATAAAGTAAAGCAATTACATGGCAATTGCATTTCATACAATAAAGCGACAACCATATGGCTCCTGCCAGTTGCCGATAACTCCGTTACAAAACATGATCATCTCATACAATAAAATTTAGCATCATGTCTTGACCATATCACATCACAACATGCCCTGCAAAAACAAGTTAGACATCCTCTACATTGTTGTTGCAAGTTTTACGTGGCTGCTACGGGCTGAGCAAGAACCGTCTTACCTACGCATCAAAACCAAAATGATATTTCATCAAGTATGTGTTGTTTTAACCTTCAACAAGGACCGGGCGTAGCCACACTCGATTCAACTAAAGTTGGAGAAACTGACACCCGCCAGCTACCTGTGTGCGAAGCACGTCGATAGTGTTGGAAATATGCCCTAGAGGCAATAATAAAAGCATTATTATTATATTTCCTTATTCATGATAATTATCTTTACTCGTGCTATAATTGTGTTATCCGGAAATCGTAATACATGTGTGAATAACAGACAACAATATGTCCCTAGTGAGCCTCTAGTTGACTAGCTCGTTGATCGACAGATAGTCATGGTTTCCTGACTATGGACATTGGATGTCATTGATAACGAGATCACATCATTAGGAGAATGATGTGATGGACGAGACCCAATCCTAAACATAGCATAAGATCGCATAGTTCATTTGCTAGAGTTTTCCAATGTCAAGTATCCTTTCCTTAGACCATGAGATCGTGTAACTCCCGGATACCGTAGGAGTACTTTGGGTGTGCCAAACGTCACAACGTAACTGGGTGACTATAAAGGTATACTACGGGTATCTCTGAAAGTGTCTGTTGAGTTGACATGGATCGAGACTGGGATTTGTCACTCCGCTTGACGGAGAGGTATCACCAGGCCCTCTCGGTAATGCATCATCATAATGAGCTCAAGGTGATCAAAGTGTTTGATCACGGGATCATGCATTACGGTACGAGAAAAGTGACTTGCCGGTAACGAGATTGAACGAGGTATTGGGATACCGACGATCGAATCTCGGGCAAGTAAAATACCGACTGACAAAGGGAATCGTATACGGGATTAATTGAATCCTTGACATCGTGGTTCATCCGATGAGATCATCGTGGAGCATGTGGGAGCCAACATGGGTATCCAGATCCCGCTGTTGGTTATTTCCCGAGAGCCGTCTCGGTCATGTCTGCATGTCTCTCGAACCCGTAGGGTCTACACACTTAAGGTTCGGTGACGCTAGGGTTGTAGGGATATGTATGTGCAGTAATCCGAATGTTGTTCGGAGTCCCAGATGAGATCCCGGATGTCACGAGGAGTTCCGGAATAGTCCGGAGGTAAAGAATTATATATAGGAAGTGCTGTTTCGGCCATCGGGACAAATTTCGGGGTTATCGGTATTGTACCGGGACCACCGGAGGGGTGCCGGGGTCCACCAGGTGGGGCCACCTGCCCCGGTGGGCCACATGGGACTTAGGGGGTGCGCCTTGGCCTGCATGGGCCAAGGGGAACTAGCCCCAAAGGGCCCATGCGCCTAGGGTTCCAAAAGGGAGGAGTCCTAGGGGTGGAAGGCACCTCCTAGATGGCTTGGGGGGAGGGAAACCTCCCTGGCCGCCGCCCCCCTTGGGAGATCAGATCTCCCAGGGCCGGCGCCCCCCCAGAGGCCTGTATAAAGGGGGGAGGGGAGGGGGGCTGCGCACCCTTTGCCCTGGCGCCTTCCTCTCCCTCTCCAACACCTCCTCCTCCTCCGTAGAGCTCGGCGAAGCCCTGTCGGAGTACTGCGGCTCCACCATCACCACGCCGCCGTGCTGCTGCTGGAGTCTTCTTCCCCAACCTCTCCTTTGCCTTGCTAGATCAAGAAGAAGGAGACGTTACGCTGACCGTACGTGTGTTGAACGCGGAGGTGCCGTGCTTTCGGTGCTAGGATCTCCGGTGATTTGGATCACGGTGTGTACGACTACTTCATCCCCGTTCATTGAACGCTTCCGCTCGCGATCTACAAAGTGGTATGTAGATGCAATCTCTCTCTCCCATGACTCGTTGCTAGATGAACTCATAGATGGATCTTGGTGAAACCGTAGGAAATTTTTTAATTTTCTGCAACGTTCCCCTCAGTGGCATCATGAGCTAGGTTTATGCGTAGTTCTCTATTGCACGAGTAGAACACAATTTGTTGTGGGCGTAGATGTTGTCAACTTTCTTGCCGCTACTAGTCTTATCTTGCTTCAGCGGTATTGTGGGATGAAGCGGCCCGGACCAACCTTACACGTACGCTTACGTGAGACCGGTTCCACCGACTAACATGCACTAGTTGCATAAGGTGGCTGGCGGGTGTCTGTCTCTCCCACTTTAGTTGGAGCGGATTCGATGAAAAGGGTCCTTATGAAGGGTAAATAGAAGTTGACAAATCACGTTGTGGCTTTTACGTAGGTAAGAAAACGTTCTTGCTAGAACCCTAATTCAGCCACGTAAAACTTGCAACAACAATTAGAGGACGTCTAACTTGTTTTTGCAGCAAGTGCTTTGTGATATGATATGGCCAAAGTTGTGATGAATGATGAATGATCTATATGTGATGTATGAGATGTTCATGCTATTGTAATAGGAATCACGACTTGCATGTCGATGAGTATGACAACCGGCAGGAGCCATAGGAGTTGTCTTTATTTTTTGTATGACCTGCGTGTCAATGAGAAACGCCATGTAAATTACTTTACTTTATTGCTAAACGCGTTAGCCATAGTAGTAGAAGAAATAGTTGGCGAGCAACTTCATGGAGACACGATGATGGAGATCATGGTGTCAAGCCGGTGACAAGATGATCATGGAGCCCCAAGATGGAGATCAAAGGAGCTATGTGATATTGGCCATATCATGTCACGTTTATTATTTGATTGCATGTGATGTTTATCATGTTTTGCATCTTGTTTACTTAGAACGACGGTAGTAAATAAGATGATCCCTCATAATAATTTCAAGAAAGTGTTCACCCTAACTGTGCACCGTTGTGACAGTTCGTTGTTTCGAAGCACCACGTGATGATCGGGTGTGATAGATTCTAACGTTCACATACAACGGTGTAAGACAGATTTACACACGCAAAACACTTAGGTTGACTTGACGAGCCTAGCATGTACAGACATGGCCTCGGAACACAGAAGACCGAAAGGTCGAGCATGAGTCGGATAGAAGATACGATCAACATGAAGATGTTCACCGATGTTGACTAGTCCGTCTCACGTGATGATCGGACACGGCCTAGTTGACTCGGATCATGTAATACTTAGATGACTAGAAGAGGGATGTCTATCTAAGTGGGAGTTCATTCAATAATTTGATTAAATGAACTTTATTATCATGAACTTAGTCTAAAATTTTACAATATGTCTTGTAGATCAAATGGCCAACGTAGTCCTGAACTTCAACGCGTTCCTAGAGAAAACCAAGCTGAAAGACGATGGTAGCAACTATACAGACTGGGTCCGGAACCTGAGGATCATCCTCATAGCTGCCAAGAAAGATTATGTCCTATGAGCACCGCTGGGTGACGCACCCATTCTCCCTGCAGAACAAGACGTTATGAATGCTTGGCAGTCACGCTGCGATGATTACTCCCTCGTTCAGTGCGGCATGCTTTACAGCTTAGAGCCGAGGCTCCAAAAGCGTTTTGAGAGACATGGAGCATATGAGATGTTCGAAGAGCTGAAAATGGTTTTCCAAGCTCATGCCCGGGTTGAGAGATATGAAGTCTCCAACAAATTCTTTAGCTGTAAGATCGAGGAAAATAGCTCTGTCAGTGAGCACATACTCAAAATGTCTGGGTTGCACAACCGCTTGACTCAACTGGAAGTTAATCTCCCGGAAGAAGTGGTCATTGACAGAATCCTCCAGTCGCTTCCACCTAGCTACAAGAGCTTTGTGATGAACTACAATATGCAGGGGATGGTAAAGACCATTCCTGAGGTATATGCTATGCTGAAATCAGCAGAGGTAGAAATCAAGAAGGAGCATCAAGTGTTGATGGTGAATAAAACCACTAAGTTCAAGAAGGGCAAGGGTAAAAAGAACTTCAAGAAGGACGGCAAGGAAGTTGCCGCGCCCGGTAAGCAAGTTGCCGGGAAGAAGCCAAAGAATGGACACAAGCCCGAGACTGAGTGTTTTTAGGGAAGTGGTCACTGGAAGCGGAACTGCCCCAAATACTTAGCGGACAAGAAGGCCGGCAAAACCAAAGGTATATGTGATATACATGTAATTGATGTGTACCTTACCAGTACTCGTAGTAGCTCTTGGGTATTTGATACCGGTGCAGTTGCTCACATTTGTAACTCAAAGCAGGAGCTGCGGAATAAACAGAGACTGGCGAAGGACGAGGTGACGATGCGCGTCGGGAATGGTTCCAAGGTCGATGTGATCGCCGTCGGCACGCTGCCTCTACATTTACCTACGGGATTAGTTTTAAACCTCAATAATTGTTATTTAGTGCCAAGTTTGAGCATGAACATTGTGTCTGGATCTCGTTTAATTCGAGATGGCTACTCATTTAAATCCGAGAATAATGGTTGTTCCATTTATATGAGAGATATGTTTTATGGTCATGCTCCGATGGTTAATGGTTTATTCTTGATGAATCTCGTACGTGATGATACACATATTCATAGTGTGAATACCAAAAGAGTTAAAGTTGATAACAATAGTCCCACATATTTGTGGCACTGCCGCCTTGGTCACATAGGTATCAAACGCATGAAGAAGCTCCATGCAGATGGACTTTTAGAGTCTCTTGATTATGAATCATTTGACACGTGCGAACCATGCCTCATGGGTAAAATGACCAAGACTCCGTTCTCAGGAATAATGGAGCGAGCAACCAACTTATTGGAAATCATACATACCGATGTGTGCGGTCCAATGAGTGTTGAGGCTCGCGGTGGCTATCGTTATGTTCTCACCCTCACTGATGACTTGAGTAGATATGGGTATGTCTACTTAATGAAACACAAGTCTGAGACCTTCGAAAAGTTCAAGGAATTTCAGAGTGAGGTTGAAAATCAACGTGATAAAAGGATCAAGTTTCTACGATCAGATCGTGGAGGAGAATACTTGAGTCACGAATTTGGCACACACTTAAGAAAATGTGGAATAGTTTCACAACTCACGCCGCCTGGAACACCTCAGCGTAATGGTGTGTCCGAACGTCGTAATCGCACTCTATTAGATATGGTGCGATCTATGATGTCTCTTACCGATTTACCGCTATCTTTTTGGGGCTATGCTTTAGAGACTGCCGCATTCACTTTAAATAGGGCTCCGTCGAAATCCGTTGAGACGACACCGTATGAATTTTGGTTTGGGAAGAAACCTAAGCTGTCGTTTCTGAAAGTTTGGGAATGCGATGCTTATGTCAAGAAACTTCAACCTGAAAAGCTCGAACCCAAGTCGGAAAAATGCGTCTTCATAGGATACCCTAAAGAAACTGTTGGGTATACCTTCTACCTCAGATCCGAAGGCAAGATCTTTGTTGCCAAGAATGGATCCTTTCTAGAGAAAGAGTTTCTCTCGAAAGAAGTAAGTGGGAGGAAAGTAGAACTTGATGAAGTGTTACCTCTTGAACCCGAAAATGGCGAAACTCAAGAAAACGTTCCTGAGGTGCCTGCACCGACTAGAGAGGAAATTAATGATGATGATCAAGATACTTCTAATCAAGCTCCTACTGAAATTCGAAGGTCCACAAGGACACGTTCCGCACCAGAGTGGTACGGGAACCCTGTCTTGGAAATCATGTTGTTAGACAACGGTGAACCTTCGAACTATGAGGAAGCAATGGCGGGCCCGGATTCCGACAAATGGCTGGAAGCCATGAAATCCGAGATAGGATCCATGTATGAAAACGAAGTATGGACTTTGACTGACTTGCCCGTTGAACGGCGAGCCATAGAAAATAAATGGATCTTTAAGAAGAAGACAGACGCGGATGGTAATGTGACCATCTATAAATCTCGGCTAGTCGCTAAGGGTTATCGACAAGTTCAAGGAATTGACTACGATGAGACTTTCTCACCGGTAGTGAAGCTGAAGTCTGTCCGAATCATGTTAGCAATTGCCGCATACTATGATTATGAGATATGGCAAATGGACGTCAAAACGGCATTCCTTAATGGTTTCCTTAAGGAAGAATTGTATATGATGCAGCCGGAAGGTTTTGTCGATCCTAAGAATGCTGATAAGGTGTGCAAGCTCCAACGCTCGATTTATGGGCTGGTGCAAGCATCTCGAAGTTGGAACATTCGCTTTGATGAGATGATCAAAGCGTTTGGGTTTACACAAACTTATGGAGAAGCCTGTGTTTACAAGAAAGTGAGTGGGATCTCTGTAGCATTTCTCATATTATATGTAGATGACATACTTTTGATGGGAAATGATATAGAACTCTTGGACAGCATTAAGGCCTACTTGAATAAAAGTTTTTCAATGAAGGACCTTGGAGAAGCTGCTTATATATTAGGCATCAAGATCTATATAGATAGATCGAGACGCCTCATAGGTCTTTCACAAAGCACATACCTTGATAAGATATTGAAGAAATTCAATATGGATCAATCTAAGAAAGGGTTCTTACCTGTGTTACAAGGTGTGAAATTGAGCTCAGCTCAATGACCGACCACGGCAGAAGATATAGAAGAGATGAGTGTCATCCCCTATGCCTCAGCCATAGGTTCTATTATGTATGCCATGCTGTGTACCAGACCTGATGTAAACCTTGCCGTAAGTTTGGTAGGTAGGTACCAAAGCAATCCCGGCAAGGAACACTGGACAACGGTCAAGAATATCCTGAAGTACCTGAAAAGGACCAAGGAAATGTTTCTCGTTTATGGAGGTGACGAAGAGCTCGTCGTAAAAGGTTACGTTGACGCTAGCTTCGACACAGATCTGGATGACTCTAAGTCACAAACCGGATACGCGTATATTTTGAATGGTGGGGCAGTAAGCTGGTGCAGTTGCAAGCAAAGCGTCGTGGCGGGATCTACATGTGAAGCGGAGTACATGGCAGCCTCGGAGGCAGCACATGAAGCAATTTGGGTGAAGGAGTTCATCACCGACCTCGGAGTCATACCCAATGCGTCGGGGCCAATCAAGCTCTTCTGTGACAACACTAGAGCTATTGCACTTGCAAAGGAGCCCAGGTTTCACAAGAAGACTAGGCACATCAAGCGTCGCTTCAACTCCATTCGTGAAAATGTTCAAGATGGAGACATAGAAATTTGTAAAGTGCACACGGATCTGAATGTCGCAGATCCATTGACTAAACCTCTCCCTAAGGCAAAACATGATCAGCACCAGAACTCTATGGGTGTTCGATTCATCACAATGTAACTAGATTATTGACTCTAGTGCAAGTGGGAGACTGTTGGAAATATGCCCTAGAGGCAATAATAAAAGCATTATTATTATATTTCCTTATTCATGATAATTATCTTTATTCGTGCTATAATTGTGTTATCCGGAAATCGTAATACATGTGTGAATAACAGACAACAATATGTCCCTAGTGAGCCTCTAGTTGACTAGCTCGTTGATCGACAGATAGTCATGGTTTCCTGACTATGGACATTGGATGTCATTGATAACGAGATAACATCATTAGGAGAATGATGTGGTGGACGAGACCCAATCCTAAACATAGCATAAGATCGCATAGTTCGTTTGCTAGAGTTTTCCAATGTCAAGTATCCTTTCCTTAGACCATGAGATCGTGTAACTCCCGGATACCGTAGGAGTACTTTGGGTGTGCCAAACGTCACAACGTAACTGGGTGACTATAAAGGTATACTACGGGTATCTCTGAAAGTGTCTGTTGAGTTGACATGGATCGAGACTGGGATTTGTCACTCCGCTTGACGGAGAGGTATCACCGGGCCCTCTCGGTAATGCATCATCATAATGAGCTCAAGGTGATCAAAGTGTTTGATCACGGGATCATGCATTACGGTATGAGAAAAGTGACTTGCCGGTAACGAGATTGAACGAGGTATTGGGATACCGACGATCGAATCTTGGGCAAGTAAAATACCGACTGACAAAGGGAATCGTATACGGGATTAATTGAATCCTTGACATCATGGTTCATCCGATGAGATCATCGTGGAGCATGTGGGAGACAACATGGGTATCCAGATCCCGCTGTTGGTTATTGCCCGAGAGCCGTCTCGGTCATGTCTGCATGTCTCCCGAACCCGTAGGGTCTACACAATTAAGGTTCGGTGACGCTAGGGTTGTAAGGATATGTATGTGCAGTAACCCGAATGTTGTTCGGAGTCCCGGATGAGATCCCGGACGTCACGAGGAGTTCCGGAATAGTCCGGAGGTAAAGAATTATATATAGGAAGTGCTGTTTCGGCCATCGGGACAAATTTCGGGGTTATCGGTATTGTACCGGGACCACCGGAGGGGTCCCGGGGTCCACCAGGTGGGGCCACCTGCCCCGGTGGGCCACATGGTCCTTAGGGGTGCGCCTTGGCCTGCATGGGCCAAGGGGAACCATCCCCAAAGGGCCCATGCGCCTAGGGTTCCAAAAGGGAGGAGTCCTAGGGGTGGAAGGCACCTCCTAGATAGCTTGGGGGGAGGGAAACCTCCCTGGCCGCCGCCCCCCTTGGGAGATCAGATCTCCCAGGGCCGGTGACCCCCCAGAGGCCTATATAAAGGGGGGAGGGGAGGGGGCTGCGCACCCTTTGCCCTGGCGCCTCCCTCTCCCTCTCCAACACCTCCTCCTCCTCCGTAGAGCTCGGCGAAGCCCTGTCGGAGTACTGCGGCTCCACCATCACCACGCCGTCGTGCTGCTGCTGGAGTCTTCTTCCCCAACCTCTCCTTTGCCTTGCTGGATCAAGAAGAAGGAGACGTTACGCTGACCGTACGTGTGTTGAACGCGGAGGTGCCGTGCTTTCGGTGCTAGGATCTCCGGTGATTTGGATCACGGTGTGTACGACTACTTCATCCCCGTTCATTGAACGCTTCCGCTCGCGATCTACAAAGTGGTATGTAGATGCAATCTCTCTCTCCCATGACTCGTTGCTAGATGAACTCATAGATGGATCTTGGTGAAACCGTAGGAAAAATTTTAATTTTCTGCAACGTTCCCCATCAGATAGAACCAGTCTCGCGTAAGCGTACGCGTAATGTCGGTTCGGGCCGCTTCATCGAATAATACCGCCGAATCAAAGTATGACATGCTGGTAAGCAGTATGATTAGTATCGCCCACAACTCACTTGTGTTCTACTCATGCATATAACATCTACGCATAGACCTGGCTCGGATGGGGAACATAGTAATTTCAAAAAAATCCTACGCACACACAAGATCATGGTGAAGCATAGCAACAAGAGGGGAGAGTGTTGTCCACGTACCCTCATAGACCGAAAGCGGAAGCATTATGACAACGCGGTTGATGTAGTCGAACGTCTTCATGATCGACCGATCCTAGTACCAAACATACGGCACCTCCGCGATCTGCACACGTTCAGCTCGGTGACGTCCCACGAACTCATGATCCAGTAGAGCTTCGAGGGAGAGCTTTGTCAGCACGACGGCGTGATGACGGTGATGATGAAGCTACCGGCGCAGGGCTTCGCCTAAGCACTACGACGATATGACCGAGGTGGATTATGGTGGAGGGGGGCACCGCACACGACTAAGAGATCAATGATCAACTTGTGTCACTATGGAGTGCCCCCCTCCCCCGTATATAAAGGAGTGGAGGAGGGGGAGGGCCGGCCCTCTACTATGGCGCGCCCTAGGGAGTCCTACTCCTACCGGGAGTAGGATTCCCCCCCCCTTCCAAGTAGTTGGAGTAGGAGAGAAGGAAGGGTAAGAGAGAAGAGAAGGAAGGAGGGGGCGCCGCCCCTCCCCCTAGTACAATTTGGACTAGGCCTTGGGGGGCGCGGCCTGCCCTAGGCAGCCTCTCTCTCTCTCCCCCCTAAAGCCCAATAAGGCCCATATACTCCCCAGTGAATTCCCGTAACTCTCTGATACTCCAATAAATACCCGAACCACTCAGAACCTTTCCGATGTCCGAATATAGCCTTCCAATATATCGATATTTACGTCTCGAACATTTCGAGACTCCTCGTCATGTCCCTGATCTCATCCGGGACTCCGAACAACCTTCGGTACATCAAGACACATAAACTCATAATATCGATCGTCACCGAATGTTAAGCATGTGGACCATACGGGCTCGAGAACTATGTAGACATGACCGAGACTCACCTCCAGTCAATAAGAAATAGCAGAACCTAGATGCTCATATTGGCTCCCACATATTCTACGAAGATCTTTATCCGTCAAACCGCATAACAACATACGTTGTTCAATTTGTCATCGGTCTGTTACTTGCCTGAGATTAGATCCTTGGTATCTCAATACGTAGTTCAATCTCGATACCGGCAAGTATCTTTACTCGTTGCGTAATGCATCATCCCGCAAGTAACTCATTAGTTACATTGCTTGCAAGGCTTATAGTGATGTGCATTACCGAGAGGGCCCAGAGATACCTCTTCGATACTCGGAGTGACAAATCCTAATCTCGATCTATGCCAACCCAACAAACACCTTCGGAGACACCTGTGGAGCATCTTTATAATCACCCAGTTACGTTGTCACGTTTGATAGCAGACAAGGTGTTTCTCCGGTATTCGGGAGTTGCATAATCTCATAGTCGTAGGAACATGTATAAGTCATGAAGAAAGCAATAGCAATATACTAAACGATCAAGTGCTAAGCTAACGGAATGGGTCAAGTCAATCACATCATTCTCTAATGATGTGATCCCGTTAATCAAATGACAACTCATGTCTATGGCTAGGAAACTTAACCATCTTTGATTCAATGAGCTAGTCAAGTAGAGGCATACTAGTGACACTATGTTTGTCTATGTATTCACACATGTACTAAGTTTCCGGTTAATACAATTCTAGCATGAATAATAAACATTTATCATGATATAAGGAAATATAAATAACAACTTTATTATTGCCTCTAGGGCATATTTCCTTCATATAGAACCACTCCTTCTGCCACATCTTGACATTTTCTGAAGGTGCCTTCTGGCCACCAACCCGGGGGAGTTTAATGACCATCCCCCCCCTAGTCTGCCTGCTGAGCATCTAATGATCTTTGGCTTGACGTTGAAGACTTTCAGCCATAGGCCAAAGTGTGGTCGGACCCGAAGAAAGGCCTAGCAGATGATGATGAAGGCCGAGATGTGCAGAAAAGAGTTTGGGGCAAGATCATGGAAATCTAACCCGTAGAAAAACATTAGGCCCCTAACGAAGGGTGGGGGGAAACCGTCCCCAGATGAAGTGAGGAAGGAACACCATCCTCTTGCCTGGCCTTAGCGTGGTGATGACCTGACCTGCCTCCAGGACTCGGTGAGCGACGTTGGCAGGAAGATAGCCCGTGTTCTTCAGCTCCTGGATGGCACTCTCAGTAACGATGGAGGCCTCCCACTTGCCCTTAGACCCGGAGCTAGCCATGGCCGGATTGAGGAGATGGCCAGAGAGGTTCTCTAGAGGGAGAGTGGATCTGGGCATTGGAGCTCAAGAGATTGGGAAAGCGATGGCACAGGAGGAAGTGAGAGTGTATGAAGGAAATGGTGGGCGCTCCCCTTTTATGGGTTATTGTAAGGCCAAGAGCCCTTTTACTGCACTGTAGAACTCACCACTTCCTGATATAATCGTGTCATTATGCACGTGTGGGATAGCACGAATCATTTATCATATCCCTTAAAAACAGGGCACGGTCTCCGTGTTGATGGGACGTTCCAATAGAGAAACCGCCTCAAAACGCAAATCGATTTTCATAACTGGCGTGGTTATAGCGGTTCATGACCCTTCAACAAAAGTTGTCAGATGGGGGTACTATTCACACTTAAGCAACTGGACTTCGGGGCTAAGTTACGTATACACTTCAGAATCTATGACGTGGCTTAGGGGACGTGTGGCCAGAGATGATTAAAGCAACCACAGAAGGCGAGGAACTGGTCCACAAAGCCGAGGATTTCTACACATACCTCGGCTTCTTAGACTAGTTCGGGGGCTACTGAGGGTGTCCCAGACTAAGGGGTCCTTGGGCTGCCGGCCTATCTCTCATGGGCCGGACAAGTGGGCCGCTCCCGATCCATCATTGGAAGGACGTACTATAGGCGACTTCGTGTTCTGGAAGGAAGCCTCCGAAGACATGGTGTATCCTCCAAGTTAAGATAGAGAAACTGGCATGTTTATCCCCTGATGGTGCCCGACCATACGTAACCCTAGATACCCATGGTGTCTATATAAACCAGAGGGTTTAGACCGTATGATGGGGAACCATTATCGCCATACCCACCTAGGGTTTAGTTCATCTGATCTCGTAGTAGATCAAATCGGTAATTGTCATACAAACACATCAATACAATCAAGCAGGACGTAGGGTTTTACCTCTTTGAGAGGCCCAGAACCTGGGTAAACACTGTCTCTATGCTCCCTGTTACCCATCAATCCAAGATCCATAGCTCGGGACCCCCTGTCGTGGTTCTAAGTCTGACAGTAAGAATGGGGGGTAAGTATGGAGAGGCAAGATCCTAGCTATGGAGTAGTTGTATGCGCAAGGAGTTTTACGAGTTCGGGCCCTTCTCTGAGGAAGTAACAACCCTACGTCCCGGAGCCCTGAGGCAGTCGACTGGATTATATATGTGTGTGTTACAAAGTTGCGAACCCTTGTCCTAGTGGAGGGGGTGGCTTATATAGAGTTCGCCAGGACCCCAGCCAGCCCACGTTACAAGGAGTTTAATGTACATAAAGAGAGGGGTTACTGGTAACGCATGTAATAAAGGACCATGAAGGCCATAAAAGCTACTTATGAGATGACCATTTGCAGGTAGTGCCTTTAGGTCTTCTTGTAGTCGAGTGGCTGTCTTCATGGTCGACTGCTTGTGCTTCTGGTCGAGTACGCTCGTGTCCGTCGACTGGGCTGACCAGGTCGACTGAAATGTTGATGCTTCTTAGAATGTCTTTCATTGTAGGAGTCATGTCCTTGATTGGGTACCTCAGGTATGATAAGTTACCCTACCCTAGGTACGTATCCTCATCATTAGCCCCCGAATGGGTCAGGGGTTAAGTGAGAATGGGGCCGAGCCTATGCTTCCGACTCAACCTCCATGCTTCGGTTGCATCTGTCTTTGGATAAATGGAAGTTACGGTGGGAACCCATTCTTCAGTTGCCTTGATCCATTCAGATGTCCGTCGAGTGGTTTCATATTACAGTCGAGTGTGTTTACGTGACGAGTCTCTTGGGAGACTTAAGGAAATGGATCTTTTCATCTGACAAACCGTCCTGTCGATCGCGGATCTTGCGGGATTTGAAAATTGGGAAGCGCACCGGCCGGAGAAAATCGCGCGAATCGGCTGGATAAGGCAAGGGCGCCTCGATCTCCGCGCCACCTTTTTCGCCACATACTGCGCGCGCGCCTGCTGCGGGATTTGACTGGGGGGCGCAGGCCCACCGATCAGCCACTCGGGTGTGGCCTTATATAAGGTAATGATTCCGATTTTTTTTACTGTGCGCCCTTGTTTTTCTTCTCCCTTCCTCCGTAAGCCTCCGCCTCGCTCTTCGCTGCAATCTCGACACCGCCGCTCGGCCAAGACCTCGTTCGAGACGATGGGGACGGACAAGACGGCGGCGGCGGAACGCGCGAAGAAGGCCGCGGCAAAGGGTAAGGGGAAGAAATCTGGCCGAGGCGGGTCGTCCTCGCGGGCCGCTCTGCCGTCCGGCTGGTTGCAGGGGGATTGGATGCCCTCCATCCTTACTCAAGCGGATATCGACGACATGGTGGAGGGGGGACTCATTCCCTACAAGGCTGCTCGCCTCCCTGGGAAGGAGACGGAGCCGGAACCTCGTGAGGGTGAGCGCGTCCTGATAGCCACCCATGTTGACCGGGGGTTTTCCCTGCCCCCGAGTCCTTTTTTTAGGGCCTTTCTGAACTTCTTCGGAGCGCAGCTCCACCATTTCACGCCCAACTCCATTGTCTATCTTGCTGCGTTCATGTCTCTGTGTGAGTGTTTCTTAGGCTGTCGACCTCACTGGGGCCTCTTCAAGCATATCTTCACTTGCCGATCCCAGTCGGTTAAAAAGCTTAACCCGTACGGGGAAAGGACGCAGGTGATCCAGATGTGCGGGGGCCTCGGGATCCAGACGAGGGGTAAGAGTTGTTTTCCTCCCATGACACTTCCCGATTCCGTGCGCGGGTGGCAGTCGACTTGGTTCTACTGCAAGGACCAGCCGACCCCTGGCCACTCGACCGGCCTTCCTCCTTTTACCTTGGACCGAGTGCAGAAACCCGCTTCTTTGAAAGTGGTTCCAGAGGAGAAGGCTCAGGTGAAGGTATTAGTCAGTCGAGTGGTTGAGTTGGTTCGGGAAGGCGTGACCGGCATGGATTTGCTCGAAGTCTTCCTCCAGCGACGAATCCAACCTCTCCAGGCTCGGGATCACTTGATGTGGTTGTATTCCGGGCCCAACGACTCCACTCGGATCCACCCGGAGGGGGTCGAGGCTTCTGTACTGGAGAGCTGGCTGACCAGCATGACCGGGAATAAGGACAACCCCAGGGGTTCTAGGAGGATTGCTCCTCTTGATGGGATGATGGAGACAGACAAGGTACGTTTCACTTCTTCCGACTAAAATTTTCACTCCGTCTAGTAACTGGCTTGCGATAAGTCGACTGATCCTTGCTCTGCCCGTTGTCTTGCAGGAGATCAATGACATGTATTCGATGCCGAACGGGAACCAGGAGCAAGTATCTGAAGGAGGAGGGAGTGGAGGCGAAGGAAGTGAGGGTGAAGGTGAAGTTGAGGAGTGGGAATCTGATGATGACGTAGAGGAGGAGGCCAGCGACGACTCGGGTGATGAAGATGAAGAGGTGGAGGTCGACCCTCCTCGACGCGAGAGACGCTCCAAGAACGCTCAGGATCCCGCCGTGGGGCGCAGTCAGTCGAGTGCTCCGGTGGGCCAGTCATCCAAGCGCCCTCGGACCGCGTCGCCGGCCCCAACTGAGAAGGCACCCAAGCAGCCCAGAGCCATCCCGACCAAGCCACCCAAGGCCTTACCCAAGATCAGGGTCGCCATCCCTGTCATCTCTGGGTAAGTGACTGTTTTTATCTTTCTTGAGTCGACTAGAACGGATTCTTAGTCGATTCACTTTCAAATTATTTGCTTGGAATCGTGCAGCGCCGCTACTTCCGAGACTTCCATCCAGAATGTCGATGAGACGATGGAGGACGCCGTCACTTCCAACTTAGGTATAATCTTTGACACGATCCGACTGTTTAACTGCTGAGTCGATTGGATATTCATTTCTGAACTTTTGTAGCTCCGACCAACATTATTGACCTTCCGGATGATGAGGAGGAGGCGGAAGTGCCGCTCAGGCCTTTTAGGAGGAGAGGCCGGAGGGCTCTGGTCGACAAGGCTCCTCAGACCGCGTCGACTGCTGAGACGGTGGTCCAAGGGGGTGACAACACCGCCCGGACTACTGTGACTTTTGCTGAGCCACTGACGACTGCCCGGCCTTCGTCGTCGACTGCTCTCCCACTGGTCGACCCGCCCTCGTTCTTCGCCGCCTACCAGACCCCGGAGGATCAAGCGAGTGCTGCTAAGGAGGCTATACGTCAGGCGGGGCTCGTGATGGAGCAGACCAAAGCGGCTCGGGATGCCAGTCAAGCGGCCTATGACATCAGCTCGGCGTTGCAGCAGAACGTCCAGGTTAGTTGGTCTTCACTTGCGTTGTACACCCAGTGGGTGCTGTTGATCTGAAATTTTTCATTGGTGGGGGCACGCTGAGTGCACCCACTGGGTGTAGTCCCCAAGGCCGCGGTCGACTGCTGGCAGTCGACTGCGGTCTTTATGCTTTCAAACTTCCACACTCGACTGATCGGATTGGGTCGAGTGGAAATCAAGGAAAATCGGTGGGGGCACGCTGAGTGCACCCACTGGGTGTAGTCCCCGAGGCTACTGTCGAATGTTTTGATTCGGCTGTAGTCTTAGAAGTGTTGTGCTCTTTCTTTCAGTCACTCGGGAGTAACTTGTCTTTGATACCCTTTGTCGATTGACTCTTTGCAGAAGTCTTGTGAGCTTGTTGCTCAGCTCGCTGATCTGAAGGATAAGCAGATCCAGCTTAATCTTGATTTACAGTTTGCTTGGGAAAACGTGCAGAAGGCGAAGGATGAAGCAAAAGGTATGGCTGGTGAGGACTCGACGTCTATCTCTGTTCCTCTGCCCGTTCTGAACTCTGTGTCTGTTGTTGCTTTGCAGACGAGCTAGAGAAGGCCCTGAAGAAGAAAGATCTTGACCTTGCGGAGGCGCAAAAGGCAGCTGCGGAGAAGTTGAAGCTCGCTGAAGAGAAACTTGCTTCAGTCGGTCAACTTGAGAGCGAGAATGCTAGGCTGAAGTCTGCTCTTGACGCGGCCAATAAGGAAGCGAGTCGACTGAAGACTGATAAGGTTAACCTGACTGACAAGATCGGCCAGATGGCGGGGAAGCACAAAGACTTGGAGGGTTATCTTGGGGGTCTTGCCAAGAAACTATTCCTCATGCTTGAAGGTAATCCCCTTTGCACGACTGACTTGCTGTTGTCGACTCATCATTTGATTACAATTTTGCTCTGTCGAAACTTCTTTCAGAATTCTGCCGGAATTTTGAGGAAGAGACCAGTCGAGTGGAGACCAGCCTGGACCCTATCAATTCTCCTGTGAAGGATGAAGTGGCCATGAATGTCCTCCGGTTGGAATCTCGTGTTGCTGGTGTGGTGGACTACCTTGCTCGACTGAAAGCTGCAGTGTCGCGGATCGACTCCGCACTCTGGCCCAAGGAGACGCTTCAGAACGACCTTGAATCCTTGGTCACTCGACTAAGTGAGGTTCCAGGCCGAGTGCAAGAATGGAAAAAGTCTTCTGCCAGGTGTGGTGCCGATGTTGCTCTGTCGCTGGTTCGTGTCCACTGCAAGGAGGCTCGAGAAGAGAAGCTGGCCGCCCTCCAAGTTGCCAATACGAGGAAGCATAACTTTCAGGACTTCATGGAGACCTTCATCGCTGCTGCCACTCGGATCTCTGATGGGATTGACTTGGACGAATTTGTTGCACCATCCAGTCCTCCACCGGAGGAGTAAAAAACTGTTGTTCCTTGCCTTAAATTTGCCTCGAAATGCCGAGTGGTTTATGTAACCGATAAACTCCGTCGAGCTTATAGCTCGAGTACTTTTATTTGCGATCTAGGATCTTTTGATTTTATCCGAACATGGCTCGACGTTGAATGTCTTCGTGACTTGATCCGTCGATCTACTATTCGTTGTTCCCTCAGAGGCTGCCTGGTTTGCACGATGCTTATCGCCGCGATGGTGTCTGTCAACATGGCTTAGGCGAGCACTGGGCTGCAGCTAAGTCCCCGAGTGGGAGGTTTGCTCTCCACTCGGTAGGATTCCAATTACTTAGGCGAGTGCTTGGACTGCAGCTAAGCCCCCGAGTGGGAGGTTCGCTCTCCACTTAGTAGGATTTCAATTACTTAGGCGAGTACTTGGACTGTAGCTAAGCCCCCAAGTGGGAGGTTTGCTCTCCACTCGGTAGGATTTCAATTACTTAGGCGAGTGCTTGGACTGCAGCTAAGCCCCCGAGTGGGAGGTTTGCTCTCCACTCGGTAGGATTTTTTCAAACTTAGGCGAGTACTTGGACTGCAGCTAAGCCCCCGAGTGGGAGGTTTGCTCTCCACTCGGTAGGATTTCAATTACTTAGGCGAGTGCTTGGACTGCAGCTAAGCCCCCGAGTGGGAGGTTTGCTCTCCACTCGGTAGGATTTTTTCAAACTTAGGCGAGTGCTTGGACTGCAGCTAAGCCTCCGAGTGGGAGGTTTGCTCTCCACTCGGTAGGATTTCAATTACTTAGGCGAGTCCTTGGACTGCAGTTAAGCCCCCGAGTGGGAGGTTTGCTCTCCACTCGGTAGGATTTTTTCAAACTTAGGCGAGTACTTGGACTGCAGCTAAGCTCCCGAGTGGGAGGTTTGCTCTCCACTCGGTAGGATTTTTTCAAACTTAGGCGAGTGCTTGGACTGCAGCTAAGCCCCCGAGTGGGAGGTTTGCTCTCCACTCGGTAGGATTTTTTCAAACTTAGGCGAGTGCTTGGACTGCAGCTAAGCCTCCGAGTGGGAGGTTTGCTCTCCACTCGGTAGGATTTCAATTACTTAGGCGAGTCCTTGGACTGCAGCTAAGCCCCCGAGTGGGAGGTTTGCTCTCCACTCGGTAGGATTTTTTCAAACTTAGGCGAGTACTTGGACTGCAGCTAAGCCCCCGAGTGGGAGGTTTGCTCTCCACTCGGTAGGATTTTTTCAAACTTAGGCGAGTGCTTGGACTGCAGCTAAGCCCCCGAGTGGGAGGTTTGCTCTCCACTCGGTAGGATTTTAATTCCTTAGGCGAAACGGATTCGCAGCTAAGCCCCCGAGTGGGAGACTTGCTCTCCACTCGGTAGGATTTCCTGAAAACTTAGGCGAAGTGGATTCGCAGCTAAGTCACCCACTGGGGGAAATTTAGACAAACAGAAAAAGAAATTCTTGCTTGAAACAAAAGAACTACAGAGGTACTTTTATTACATCTCAGTCGAGTGAATTTTTAAGTGTAAAAAGGACGGAGCAGGTCCGCGTTCCATGCTCGAGGCTCGTCGATCCGTCGATCGATGTTGTAGAGGTGATATGCTCCGTTGTGCAGGACTTTGGTGATGATGAAGGGGCCTTCCCAGGTCGGGGCAAGTTTGTGAGGTTTTTGCTGATCCACGCGGAGGACCAAATCTCCTTCCTGGAAGGCTCGACCCTTCACGTTTCTGGCGTAGAACCGACGCAACTCTTGCTGGTAGATGGTCGAGCGGATTAGAGCCATCTCTCTTTCCTCCTCTAAGAGGTCGACTGCATCTTGCCGGGCCTGTTCTGCTTCTGCTTCGGAATATAACTCGACTCGAGGCGCGTTGTGGAGCAGGTCGCTCGGCAAAACCGCTTCGGCTCCATAGACCAGAAAGAATGGTGTTCTTCCAGTCGACCGGTTAGGGGTGGTCCTCAACCCCCATAGAACTGACGGAAGTTCGTCGACCCAGGCGCCTGCTGCGTGTTTGAGATCACGCATCAGTCGTGGTTTTAGTCCTTTGAGGATGAGGCCATTCGCGCGTTCGGCCTGTCCATTCGACTGAGGATGAGCAACTGAAGCGTAGTCGACTCGAGTGCCCTGAGAGGCGCAGAAGGCTTTGAATCTGTCATTATCAAAGTTTGATCCGTTATCCGTGATGATGCTGTGCGGAACTCCATATCTGAATATCAATCCCCTGATAAAACTGATGGCAGTGCTTGCGTCGAGGTCCTTTATGGGTTTGGCTTCTATCCACTTCGTGAACTTGTCGACTGCAACCAACAAGTGGGTGAAGCCACTCCTACCAGTTCTTAGTGGTCCGATCATGTCTAGACCCCAGACAGCGAAAGGCCAGACGAGTGGAATGGTCTTCAAGGCGGAGGCGGGCTTGTGAGACATGTTTGAATAAAACTGGCACCCCTCGCACTTGTCGACTATATCCTTTGCCATTTCGTTCGCCTTTGGCCAGTAAAAACCCGCTCGGTATGCTTTGGCCACGATGGTCCGAGAGGACGCATGATGGCCACAGGTCCCCGAGTGGATGTCCTCGAGAATTATCTGTCCTTCTTCAGGTGTG
Source organism: Aegilops umbellulata (assembly GCA_032464435.1). NCBI lineage: Eukaryota > Viridiplantae > Streptophyta > Magnoliopsida > Poales > Poaceae > Aegilops > Aegilops umbellulata. Next base: position 47,940,530 of record CP136056.1, on the reverse strand, counting down.
ATGCACTTCTGACCAACTCCAGTCGCGCTTTCTCTGTATAGCTGCCCTTTGATTACTGTAAAGGCTTTGGATCGACGGACGACCTGTCGAGCCTCTTCTTCATCTTCTGGGAGCTCTTTTCTCATGATATACGCAATGTACGGCACTGTCCAATCGGGAGTGGTGACCATAACTTCCATAATCAGGTCGACCATAGCTGGAACCTCCACTTCGGTCGAGTCAGAGGCGCTTTTTGGTTGTGGAGGCTCTTCTGTGAAAGGATCTTCTTGCACTGATGGTGTGTGAATGTGCTCCAAACACACATCTTTAGGGATGGCCTCCCTTTTGGACCCTATCTTCGCCAGATCATCTGCAGCTTGATTTTTCAGTCGGGGTATATGATGGAGCTCCAACCCCTCGAATCGTTTCTCCAGCTTCCTCACTGCGCTGCAATATCCCGTCATGGATGGGCTTCGGACGTCCCACTCCTTCATCACTTGATTAACAACCAGATCTGAGTCGCCGTAGACCATGAGGCGACGGACGCCGAGTGAAATGGCCATACGTAATCCGTATAGAAGCGCTTCATACTCTGCCTCATTGTTGGAGGAATCAAAGTGAATCTGGAGGACATACTTGAGCTTATCTCCTCGGGGGGAAACCAGTACAACCCCCGCACCGGATCCGTTCAGCATCTTGGAGCCATCGAAAAACATAGTCCAGTGCTCCGAGTGAACTTGAGTCGAAAGCTCCTGCTCGGTCCACTCGGCGAGGAAATCAGCTATTGCCTGGGACTTAATAGCTTTCTTTGCCTCGAACTTGATATCAAGAGGAAGAAGTTCAATTGCCCATTTCGCCACTCGACCGGTTGCATCTCTGTTATGAAGAATCTCTGATAATGGAGCGTCGCTGACGACTGTGACAGAGTGATCAGAGAAATAATGAGCAACCTTCTTCGTGGTCATGTAAATCCCGTAAACAAGCTTCTGATAGTGGGGATATCTTTGCTTCGACGGGGTCAGAACTTCAGAGAGATAATAAACTGGGCGTTGAACTTTGAAGGTCTTTCCTTCCTTTTCCCGCTCGACCATAAGAACGGTACTAACGACTTGTCCTGTGGCTGCTATGTAAAGCAACAATGGCTCTTTGCTGACAGGAGCAGCAAGCACCGGCTGGGTGGAGAGCAGAGCTTTTAGCTCTGCAAATGCTGCATCAGCTTCTGGAGTCCATTCGAACGTGTCTGACTTCTTCATCAGTCGGTAAAGAGGCAGCGCCTTTTCACCGAGCCTGGAGATGAATCGACTTAGGGCGGCCAAGCATCCAGTAAGTTTCTGGACATCGTGCACACGCACGGGGCGTTTCATCCGGAGTATGGTGCCAACTTTTTCGGGGTTAGCGTCGATTCCTCGTTCGGAAACAAGAAAACCGAGTAACTTTCCTCCAGGGACTCCAAACGTGCACTTCGACGGATTGAGCTTGATATCATAATTCCTGAGATTGGCAAAAGTTTCAGCTAGGTCAGTCAGCATGTCGGAACCTTTTCGTGACTTGACCACTATGTCATCCATGTATGCTTCTACATTCCGACTGATTTGAGTGATTAGGCACTTCTGAATCATTCTCATGAATGTAGCTCCAGCGTTCTTGAGACCGAAAGGCATGGTAACATAGCAGAAACACCCAAATGGGGTGATGAAGGCTGTTTTTATTTCATCGGGTCCATACAGACGGATCTGATGGTATCCAGAGTAAGCATCTAAAAAAGATAACCTCTCGCATCCTGCAGTCGAGTCGACTATTTGGTCGATGCGAGGAAGAGGAAAATGATCTTTCGGGCAGGCCCGATTGATATGCTTAAAATCGATGCACATGCGCAACGATTTGTCCTTCTTAGGGACCATCACAACATTGGCGAGCCACTCGGAGTGGTAGATCTCGTGAATGAATTCTGCTGCTAGGAGTTGGGCCACTTCTTCGCCAATGGCCTTTCTCTTCTGAACGGTGGACCATCGGAGATGCTCTTTGACTGGTTTGACCTTTGGGTCGACTCGAAGGCGGTGCTCGGCCAGTCCCCTGGGCACACCTGGCATGTCAGCAGGCTTCCATGCAAAGATGTCCCAGTTCTCACGGAGGAACTGGACGAGCGCTTCTTCCTATTTGGAGTCGAGTGTAGTGGAGATGTTGGTTGGAGCCGCATTTGGATCGGTCGGGTGGATGTGGACTTGCTTGGTCTCACCGGTCGACTGAAATGCTGACTCCGTGGCGGGCTTCTTGGCTCGTAACAACTCACTCGGATCCGCAGTCTTCTGGTACTCTTGTATCTCTATCTTGGCCATCTGAGCATCAGCAATTTTGGCGCCTTTCTGGAAGCACTCCTCTGCCTTCTTCCGATTGCCAACGATGGTGATTACACCTTTGGGGCCAGGCATCTTCAGCTTGAGGTATACGTAGCATGGTCGAGCCATGAAACGAGCATAGGCTGGCCTCCCAAGAATGGCATGGTACGCACTCTGAAAATCCACGACCTCAAAGGTTAACTTTTCTTTCCGGAAATTCTTCGAGTCACCAAAGACGACGTCGAGAGTGATTTGACCGAGTGACTCAGCTTTCTTCCCAGGAATGACTCCGTGGAAGCTCATGTTGCTGGGGCCGAGTCGGGACATCGGAATGCCCATCCCCTTCAACGTCTCTGCATACAACAAGTTTAGCCCACTGCCGCCGTCCATCAGAACCTTGGTCAGTCGAGTGCCTTCAATAATTGGGTTGACCACCAACGCTTGCCTCCCTGGGGTGGCAATATGAGTCGGATGATCGGACTGGTCGAAGGTGATGGCGGTCTGGGACCACTTCAGGTAGTGGGGTGTCACCGGAGCGACCATGTTTACTTCGCGATTGATGACCTTCAGTCGACTCTTACTTTCGACATCAGCGAAAATCATCAGAGTGGAATTGACTTGGGGGTATTCTTCACCGCTGTCTTCCCTGTCTTCAACTTTGTCTGACTCTTTCTCTTTGTCCTTGGCCTGCTTCCCTTGGAACTATTGCATCAGGAGTCGACATTGTCGAGTGGTATGCTTAGGGTAAATGAGATTTCCCTCTTCATCTTTCTTCGTGTGAATGTGGCATGGTAAGTCCATCACATCGTTCCCGTCCTGGTCTTTCACTTTCTTGGGGTTCCAAGGACCCTTGGGTTTCCCCTTAAACTTCCCTGGGGTCACAGCTAAGGCTTCCCCGGGGGCGACTGGCTCGGCCTTGCGCTTCTGCTTCCGACTGGAGTGTCCTCCACCGGCCTCATTAGCGGCTGCCTTATACTTGCCACTCCGGAGTCTATCTTCCTCTTCTCCGTTCGCGTACTTGGTGGCGATTTCCATCATTCGACTCAGGGTCATATCCCCGGTCGACCGAACTTCAAACTTAACTCCCTGTTTCTGACGCCTTCCTTGAAGGCGCAAACTGCCTGATGATCGGACACATTCTCGACCGTGTGATTCAGAGTGATCCACCTTTGGATATAATCCCTCAGGGTTTCACTCGACTTCTGAACACATGACTGCAATTCTGTCAACCCTGCCGGTCGCTTGCAAGTCCCTTCGAATGTCCTGACAAACACCTGGGCTAGATCTTCCCAAGTATAAATACTGTTGGGAGCCAACTGATTCAACCACGCCCTGGCTGATCCTTCCAACATGAGGGGCAAATGCTTCATGGCCACCTCGTCATTGCCGCCTCCGATCTGAACAGCCACTCGGTAATCCTCGAGCCATGTGTCCGGCTTGGACTCTCCGGTGAACTTGCTGACTCCAGTCGCCAACCTGAAGTTGGGAGGAATCACTGCAGCTCTGATTGCTCTGCTGAAACACCCGGGACCTGAGACGTGAACTCTGCTGGTGGACGGTGCGCCTCTGTCACGGTCTTCTCGGTGAGCTCTATTTCGGTCGACCAGACCTTGAACGATGATGGATCTCGCATCAAAGCCTGGTTCTCTGGGGTCGACTGGGACCCTTCGCCCAGTACTGAACTGGCGTCTGTCCTCTTGCCGTCGAGGAACGTACGACCCCGCTCTTGGGGCAGGAGAAGGTACTCGATGTTGATCGTTGCGATCGAATCGGTGCTCATATCGCTCGTGCCCTTGGTATTGATCCTCGTGCCGGCCTCTGTGTCCTTCACGCCTCGGGGGCGACCTTGGACTATAAGCCGACTGAACGGAATTCGCAGTGACGGATCGACTGTGAATCCTGTTGCGCGACTGAGATACGGCTGAATTCTGGTCACCCGCTGCACGGAGCAAATCTCTGATCTGCAACAGACCTCTCCCTGCCTCTGACTGTGAAGGCTGGATCGACTCCGCTATGCGAGCCGCAGCTGCCAAATTCTGAATCGGGGTACGGTATACCTGGGTCGGCGGCTGGAAGACGCGACGACGACTGGACTCGGGAGCGGGCGGTCGTGCGCGCTCGTCGAGTGCTCTCTGGAGATTCTCCAGTCGAGTACGTTCAGCCAAGTTGGCCAAGCGCACCTCCTCCAGGGCTCGTGCCTCAGGGGTTTCTCCAACGATAGGAGTGTGAAGGGCGTCCATGTTCCGGCGACGGAGTTCCTCCCTCTGCACTGAGGTAAGGGGCTCGGGCCTGTACTCTTCGTGGCCCCGCGCCGGAATCCCCCCTGCGGCAACCTCTTCGGTGTGGGGGAATCCGGGGGGACTACGTGGTCCGTCGACCATTAGTACTTCCGCCGCTGGATCACTGCTGTCGCACTCGGACACAGTCTCTACGGAGCCAGTCGACAGGTCGAACAGGCCGTAGAGTGACTCGTCGGGCTCGATTGCCGCGACTTGGGGGATGGCCGACTGGCGGGCCAGTGCGTGCTTCACCCACCGCTGGAGTCTCGACCGACCGGTGCGCTTGCGCCGGTGGGAAACTGATGACAACGATGGCGAAACGAATGCCGACCCGTACTGGGTCGACGGTTGCCGCAGGAGGACACCGCGGACGCATGCGCGAAAATGTGTGGCTCCGCGGGCGGGAAGCGCGTCCACGACGAGTGGAGCCTCCTGCAGCCAAGCAGAGTTGTCAACGACGAAGGAGAGAGCGCCGAGACGGATCTCGCGGCTCTCGACCATGACTCCGCTCGAAAACATGATGTGGGGTGAAAGAATCCCAACTCCTCCAACAAATCGCTAGAACACCTGCCCCAAGGTGGGCGCCAACTGTCGTGGTTCTAAGTCTGACAGTAAGAATGGGGGGTAAGTATGGAGAGGCAAGATCCTAGCTATGGAGTAGTTGTATGCGCAAGGAGTTTTACGAGTTCGGGCCCTTCTCTGAGGAAGTAACAGCCCTACGTCCCGGAGCCCGGAGGCAGTCGACTGGATTATATATGTGTGTGTTACAAAGTTGCGAACCCTTGTCCTAGTGGAGGGGGGTGGCTTATATAGAGTTCGCCAGGACCCCAGCCAGCCCACGTTACAAGGAGTTTAATGTACATAAAGAGAGGGGTTACTGGTAACGCCTGTAATAAAGGACCATGAAGGCCATAAAAGCTACTTATGAGATGACCGTTTGTAGGCAGTGCCTTTAGGTCTTCTTGTAGTCGAGTGGCTGTCTTCATGGTCGACTGCTTGTGCTTCTGGTCGAGTACGCTCGTGTCCGTCGACTGGGCTGACCAGGTCGACTGAAATGTTGATGCTTCTTAGAATGTCTTTCATTGTAGGAGTCATGTCCTTGATTGGGTACCTCAGGTATGATAAGTTACCCTACCCTAGGTACGTATCCTCGTCACCCCCTACCCGAGATCTGCTATTTTTCACACCGACGTTGAGTGCTTGCGGACTCGAGCGCGTGGTTTGCGGAGGAAACACAACATGGGGCCCGATGTCATCCATATAGGTGAGCGGGCGAGAGGGGTTGGCGATGGGCGACCGCAGCGTACCGCCTCGCGGACACTGGCTGGGACGTGGAACGAAGAGGCCGGCTAGGTTGGTTGGCTGGCGGTTAGCGCCGGCCTGGACGCTGGCAAGAATGTATTCTCTTTTTTTTGAATTTCTGACAAAAAAAGAAAATAGAGAAAAATAAAAATAATTATATAGACTTGCCAGAAATTCAAACAGAAATTCAAATGCCTCTGAAATTTCCAATGCCACCACATTTCGAAAAAATGCAATAGATCCTTGGCTATAATTGTAAAACATTCCAAATTGAAAATTTGGGATGTTACAAGCTTGCCATGGACTACTCCTTCAAGTCCCTCTGTGCGGACGAGGAAGCGAGGGTGGCGTACGCGGTGAAGCAGCGTTGGCTGCAAGAGACGCAATAGGAGGTCGCCGCTTTTTATTGCTTCCATTCCTACCGACTACGACTAGTAGAAGTCGCGACCTGTGGCTTTGACTCTGTCACTGCATCCTACATCCCAAGACGTTGTGTATGAGGAGGCAACGGTGGAGCATCCGCTGGAGCTCTCGGCCCTTGGGATGTTGCGGTCGTCGGCGACCTTGCCTCCTGCAACCCAGGACACGTAGGGCTCTGGGTCTGCCTCCATCAATGATGCAATCATTATGCTATCAGACGATGACAATTTGGCAGGCCGGTGACTTCAAAGGCTCTGCTACTGGATTTGGTTGTGTCGTCCTTCTAGTTTTACTATAATTAGAAGTATATATTTTGTGATTTGAACCTTGTTCAAATATAGCATGTGTTACCAATGCAAACTAGGTAAACTGTAATGTATAATTCATTTTCATAAAGTTTTAGTTCAACTTATATTAAGTTCTTGTTGCGTCGACGCGCCACAGCATGGCCGTATTAGTGAGGTAAAAAAGCCTTTGAGCGAATGTAAACAAAATATGTTAATCTTTGGATAGGCATAGTTAGTCAACGGTGTTGAAAGAGTCTTGGCCATTGGATTCACGATGTGGTCCCTCTGTGTTGTTGCCTACTCGTCTTCTTTGAAGCACTATGAACCTCCGGATTGAGGATGGACGGCTCCTAATTTACCCGCCTTCTCCTCTGGCTTGTCACATAAGCTTCGGCCTCCTCGGGGAGGTACATAGAACAGTTTTCGATGCTCCTCCTGCTACTATGTTCTTATCTATAAGCATTGACACCGAGGATCTCCGATTGCTTCAATGGACGATGAGTCAGCCAACAAGCTGGGGTGGGTGGAGCAAGAACCGGAAGAGCCTCCGGCAAGCCTGGACTTCATCAGCAACCTCCCCGACGAGATGTTGGTAACCATCTTATCCCTCCTCCCCATCAAACCTGGTGTACGGACCACCATCCAATCCTGGCGGTGGCGCCCCCTGTGCCACTAAACCCCCCAGGGACCTCATCGACGACAACAAGCTCTGTCGCGGCGATTGCAAATGCTAGGACACGTTCTCCCACATCCTCTCCACGCATCTGATACGTCTTCATTGTATCTACTTTTCCAAACACTTATGCTCTTGTTTTGGACTCTAATTTGCATGATTTGAATGAAACTAACCTGGACTGACATTGTCAGCAGAACTACCATGTGTTGTTTTTGTGCAGAAATAAAAGTTTTCGGAATTGGACCAATTTTTTTGGAGTTTTTATCGAATAAATAAAAAATACTAGAGCCAAGGCCCACTTGAGGGGGCCCACCTTCTTCCCATGAGGCTCTGCTAACCTAATCTCAATTGTGTAAATTCCTATTTCCCGAGAAAAAAGAGAAGAAGAAGTTTCATTGCGTTTTATGATACAGAGCCGCCACCACCTCCTATTCTTCATCGGGAGGCCAGATCTGGAGTCTGTTCGGGGCTCCGAAGAGGGGGATTCGTCGCCATCATCATCACCAACCCTTCTTCACCACCAATTTCATTATGCTCACCGCCGGGAGTGAGTAATTCCTTCATAGGCTTGCTGGACGGTGATGGGTTGGATGAGATTTATCATGTAATTGAGTTAGTTTTGTTAGGGCTTGATCCTTAGTATCCACTATGTTTCGAGATTGATGTCGCTATGACTTTGCTATGCTTAATGCTTGTCACTAGGGCCTGAGTTCCATGATTTCAGATCTCAACACTTTATATTTTCATGAATATATTTGTGTTATTCATCCTATCTTGCAAGTTGGACGCACCTACTACATGTTATGATCCGCGTGCCCCCAAGGTGACAATAATTAAGATTCTTTCCGGTGATTACCATAGTTTGAGGAGTTCTTGTATTCATGATGTGTTAATGCTTTATTCCGGTTCTCTGTTAAAAGGAGGCCTTAATATCCCTTAGTTTCCTTATGGACTCCGCTGCCACGGGAGGGTAGGACAAAATATGTCATGCAAGTTCTTATCGCAAGCACGTATGACTTTTTGCGAAATACGTGCCTTCATTACATTGATGAATTGGATCTAGTTCGGTGTCTCCCTAGGTTATAACTGATACATGATGAATGCCATCCAACATAATTATCCACAACTTTTCACATATTGATCTTTGCTAACTGACTACTGCTATTGCTGATGTTACAATCACTATAAAAACTGGTACTGTTATCGTTATTGAGGGAGTCCTGGATTAGGGGGTGTCCGGATAGCCGGACTATACCTTCCGCCGGACTCCTGGACTGTGAAGATACAAGATTGAAGACTTTGTCCCGTGTCCGGAAGGGACTTTCCTTGGCGTGGAAGGCAAGCTTGGCGATGCGGATATGTAGATATCCTACCATTGTAACCGACTCTATGTAACCCTAGCCCTCTCCGGTGTCTATATAAACCGGAGGGTTCTAGTCCGTAGGACAGAAGAACAACAATCATACCATAGGCTAGCTTCTAGGGTTTAGCCTCCTTGATTTCATGGTAGATCTACTCTTGTACTACCCATATCATCAATATTAATCAAGCAGGAGTAGGGTTTTACCTCCATCGAGAGGGCCTGAACCTGGGTAAAAACATCGTGTCCCTTGTCTCCTGTTACCATCCGCCTAGAGGCACAGTTCGGGACCCCCTACCCGAGATCCGCCGGTTTTGACACCGACATTGGTGCTTTCATTGAGAGTTCCTTTGTGTCGTCACTTTTAGGCCCGATGGCTCCTCCGATCATCAATAGCGATGCAGTCCAAGGTGAGACTTTTCTCCCTGGACAGATCTTCGTCTTCGGCGGCTTCACACTGCGGGCCAATTCGCTTGGCATCTGGAGCAGATCGAAAGCTACGCCCTTGGCCATCAGGTCAGATTTGGAAGCTTAAACTACACGGCGAACGGCCGCGGAGACTTGATCTTCGACGGATCTGAGCCACTGCCAAGCGCGCCGCACTATCACGATGGGCACGATCTAGCTCTGCCGCCGAACAGTGCCCTGGAGGCCGCACCTGTGTCCGCTCCGACCCTTAACTCGGAGCCGACCACACCAATCGAGGATGGGTGGTTAGTCACCGCCTTGGGGGCTGCAATCTCTACGGCGATTAAGCCGAACACCAGCCTTGTCCCCTGCGAAGCCCGTGACCCCAAGGCGCCGGATTCCTCTCCGGACTCCGAACCCTCCGCGCCCCTACCAATCGAAGCCGATTGGGCGCCGATCATGGAATTCACCGCCGCAGATATCTTTCAGCACTCGCCCTTCGGCGACATTCTGAATTCACGCAGGTCTCTCTCTCTCTGTCAGGAGAGTCCTGGCCGGACTATGATCGGCAGGATTGGGATGCGGACGACGAATAAATTCGAGGCCCACCCACCACCCACTTCATAGCCACTATCGATAATTTAAACGACGTGCTCGACTTCGACTCCGAGGACATCGACGGTATGGACGATGATGTAGGAGACGAACATGAACCAACGCCTATAGGGCACTGGACAGCCACCTCATCTCATGATGTGTACATGGTGGACACACCTAAAGTAAGCGATGATGAGGAACACAAGGATGCAACGACGGACCGTTCTCTCGGAAAGCAATCAAAGCGGTGACGTAAACGCTGCTCCAAGCCCCGCGTCGACAGAGACAGCAGCCATAAAGACCCATCCATAGAGTAGGACGAGCCGGCGGACGACGAACATGCCCTCGAGCAAACGTCCGAACAAGGCAACTTGGATAAACAAACCGAACAACCCGTCCCCGGCGAGAACAGCATTCCGGACGACCTTACGCCGGACAAGCTCATGGAGCAGAAGAACCTCCACCAAAGGCTCGTTGCCACTGCGCGTAGCCTGAAAAAGCAGAAGCGGAAGCTTAAAACTGCGGAAGATGCACTCAGAATCAGATGGAGCAAAGTACTCAACACCGCAGACAAATACGGCGACAGTCGCCACACCAAGAGCTATCCGAAGCGAAAGCTACTGCCTGAATTTGACGAGGAGGCCTTAGAGCCCCCGCAATCAAAAAATAAAAAAGCCACCCGGTCGGATAGACGACCCCACGGCCAGCATAAAGCGGCAAGCGGCGCCGCATACAAGCCGGCATGCGACCCACTCAAGGATTCGCATCAAAAAGATGGCCCAGCTAGATCTATCTATGGGCCAAGAAAGCAAGCTCTCGTAAGCAATGCAACACAACCAATATCCGAACATCACGGCACACCGAAAGACAGGGGTGCCGCACACCCCCTATGTTTCACCGATGAGGTTCTGGACCATGAATTTCCAGCGGGATTCAAGCCCATAAACATAGAGGCGTATGACGGAACAACAGACCCTGGAGTCTGGATTGAGGATTATATCCTCCACATACACATGGCAAGAGGAGATGACCTCCACGCCATAAAATACTTACCCCTCACACTTAAAGGGTCAGCTCGGCATTGGCTCAAAAGCCTTCCCGAAAACACCATTGGAAGTTGGGGAGAGCTCGAAGACGCTTTTCGGGCAAATATTCAAGGGACCTATGTCCGCCCTCCGGATGCAGACGATCTAAGTCACATAACTCAACAGCCCGGAGAGTCAGCCCAGAAATTCTAGAACAGATTCCTTACTAAAAAGAATCAGATAGTCGACTGTCCGGACGCCGAAGCCCTAGCAGCTTTTAAGCATAACGTTCGAGACGAATGGCTCGCCAGACACCTCGTCCAAGAAAAGCCAAGAACAATGGCCGCATTAACAAGCCTCATGACCCGCTTTTGCGTAGGAGAGGACAGCTGGCTGGCAAGATGTAGCACCAGTGACCCAAGTACATCCGAAATTAGGGATGGAAACGGAAAACCGCGACGCAACAAGGACCAGCACCGGACTAAGGGAAGTAGACCGGAGAGCACGGCAGTCAATGCCGGATTCAAAAGCTCTCGGCAGAATCAGAAAAAGCCGCCCCTCAAGGATAACAGGGACGAGCTATCCAACTTAAACAAAATCTTGGACAAGATATGTCAAATACACAGTACTCCCGGGAAGCCTGCAAACCATACCCACAGAGATTGTTGGGTTTTCAAGCAATCCGGCAAACTCAACGCCGAACACAAGGGTCTCGACACACCAAGCGAAGACGATGATGAAGCCCAAAAGTAGAGCACCAGGAAACAAAAGAATTTTCCACAAGAAGTCAAAACAGTAAACTCACTTCACATAACAAAACAAGCGGCGCCCATAGAGATACGCGCCATACGGCCTATCCCAAAGGAGTCTCGCCATTTGTTGTTAAAACCGATCACCTTCGACCATCTGGATTACTCTAGAAGTATCCGGAACACAGGCTGGACTGCCTTGGTATTAGATCCAATAATCGGCGGACTCCACTTTACAAATGTCCTGATGGATTGCGGCAGTGGTCTAAACCTAATATATCAGGACACAATCCGCCACATGGGGATAGACCCAACAAAAATTCGCCATAGCAAAACCTCCTTTCAAGGGGCAACGCCAGGCCCGGATGCCCATTGCATGGGTTCTCTCCGGCTAGAAGTTATGTTCGGCTCCCCCGACAACTTCCGTCGCGAAAGGCTAACCTTCCGTATCGCCCCATTTTCAAGCAGCTATCAGGCACTACTGGGACGCGAAGCTTTCGCCCGCTTTAACGCAATTCCGCATTATGCATCCCTTACGCTTAAGATGCCCGGTCCACGAGGCATCATCTCATTAAAAGGAAAGCATTGAGTGCGCCTCCCGCACGGAAGATTGTGCGGCTGCCTTAACAGCCCCACAATAAAACGGCTTCACCAGCCAAAACATCTAAATAGGTCATTAAGACCACGGACACGGCTAGACGAGTCCGGCATAAAAATATAATTGATAAAGGCTTAATAGCCGTATACCCCTGTACTAGGGGCTCCGCATATAAAACAAGAGACAATCAAGCTCAATTTTATCCATTTCAATTTATACTTTGTTTATTTAGTATAACTTTTGTTCGGCACGACCCTTCTTCAACTAAGTTCCTCTCTTTCACAGATGAACACCGTGTTGTGCCTGTCCAGGATACGGCACAACGGAGACACAGGCGCAGACGTGCAGCAGGGACCCGTTCCAAGGATTCTTTTCAGATTAAGACCCTGCGTAAACCTTTTTTACTGTCTCTTGTTGATACACATCCCCTGGTTTTTTTGGTATAACCAAGGAGGAGGCTGGCGTCTTGGCATGTGGCCATGTCAGAATTTTGCGCGTACCTGGACACTAGGGGCTTATAACTAAGGGCGTTGTCCCACCCGCCCACATAAAGACCGAATACCTTAGGGAGTGTTCGGCGTCGCGAGTTTGGCCTTATATGCATCAGCTCCGAATCATGTCTTTGGTCAAATGTTGGGTTGCCCGGCTCCTGTGTTTTGCTGCCTTATGTTCCGCTCTATCGGCTAAGGCGGCACCAGGAGAACTACTGTGATTGTGCCCCGGTTCGGCCAGGCGAGCACCTCAGTAGAGAAAGCCGAAAACTCACTGTCATGATATAGCGTGAGACTGGTCAACCACTCGATGACTCACCGGAATCTTTAGGATTCCTCCGCATTAATGAAGGGTCGTTTCCCGGCCAGGTGTGACGCCCCCGATTCAATCGTACAATAATCATGCACGCAAATGTGTACGATCAAGATCAGGGACTCACGGCAAGATATCACAACACAACTCTAAAACATAAATAAGTCATACAAGCATCATAATACAAGCCAGGGGCCTCGAGGGCTCGAATACAAGTGCTCGATCATAGACGAGTCAGCGGAAGCAACAATATCTGAGTATAGACATAAGTTAAACAAGTTGCCATAAGATGGCTAGCACAAACTGGGATACAGATCGAACGAGGCGCAAGCCTCCTGCCTGGGATCCTCCTACCTACTCCTGCTCGTCGTCAACGGGCTGCACGTAGTAGGGGGCACCTCCAGAGTAGTAGGCGTCGTCGTCGACGGTGGCGTCTAGATCCTGGGCTCCAGCATCTGGTTGCGGCAACCGGGTAGAAGGGAAAGGGGGAAAAGGGGGAGAAAAGCAACCGTGAGTACTCATCCAAAGTACTCGCAAGCAAGGAGCTACACTACATATGCATGGATATATGTGTAAAGGGCCATATTAGTGGACTGAACTGCAGAATGCCAGAATAAGAGGGGGATAGCTAATCATGTCGAAGACTACGCTTCTGGCAGCCTCCGTCTTGCAGCATATAGAAGAGAGTAGACTAAAGTCCTCCAAGTAGCACCGTATAGCATAATCCTACCCGGCGATCCCCTCCTTGATGCCCTGTTAGAGAGCGATCACCGGGTTGTATCTGGCACTTGGAAGGGTGTGTTTTATTAAGTATCCGGTTCTAGTTGTCATAAGGTCAAGGTACAACTCCGGGTCGTCCTTTTACCGAGGGACACGGCTATTCGAATAGATAAACTTCCCTGCAGGGGTGCACCACATAGCCCAACACGCTTGATCCCATTTGGCCGGACACACTTTTCTGGGTCATGCCCGGCCTCGGAAGATCAACGCGTCACAGCCCCACCTAGGCACAACAGAGAGGTCAGCACGCCAGTCTAAACCTAAGCGTGCAGGGGTCTGGGCCCATCGCCCTGAGCACACCTGCACGTTGCGTACGCGGCCGGAGAGCAGACCTAGCAACCTCCATTTCAAAGGAAGTCACGTTACGCGGTCCAACCCGGCGCGCGCCGCTCAGTCGCTGATGTCACGAAGTGCTTCGACTGATACCACGACGTCAGGATACCCATAACTACTCCCGCGTAGGTGGTTAGTGCATATAGACCAAATGGCCAGACTCAGATCAAATACCCAGATCTCGTTAAGCGTGCTAAGTATCCGCGAACGCCGATCAGGGCCAGGCCCACCTCTCTCCTAGGTGGTCTGAACCTGCCCTGTCGCTCCGCCATAAAGTAACAGTCGGGGGCCGTCGGGAACCCAGGCCCACCTCTACCGGGATGGAGCCACCTGCCCCTTCAGCCCCCATCTCCGAACAGTATCACAGGTAATGTAACAGCGTAAAGTATATTGTATATGCCCGCGATCACTTCCCGAAGTGATCACGGCCTAGTAGTATAGCATGGCAGACGGACAAGAGTGTAGGGCCACTGATGGAACACTAGCATCCTATACTAAGCAGTAGGATAGCAGGTAAGGTAACAACAGTAGTAGCAAGGACAGGCTATGCATCAGGATAGGAATAACGAAAACAGTAACATGCTACACTACTCTAATGCAAGCAGTATAGAGGAGAGTAGGCGATATCTGGTGATCAAGGGGGGGGCTTGCCTGGTTGCTCTGGCAAGAAGGGGTCGTCGTCGACGTTGTCGATCATAGTGGCATCAGCGGCAGTCTCGGGGTCTACCGGAGAGAAGAGGGGGAAGAAACGGTAAATACATAGCAAGCAAGTGCATAACAGGGCAACAGGCAGATCTAGACGTGTCCTAATGTGGTGTTACACGTTACCGGCGAAGGGGGATAACATCCGGGAATGTTTCCGCGAAGTTTGGCATTTTCAGACAAACGAACCGGAGGGGGACGGTTGCAGGTTCGCTATGCTAGGGATGACTGGCGGACGAACGGAGAGTGTATCCGGATTCGTCTCGTCGTTCTGAGCAACTTTCATGCATAAAACTTTTTCATCCGAGCTACAGATTAACTTATATGCCTTTTCTAAGTTTTAAAAGATTTTCTGGATTTATCTTATAATTTGATTTTTTTTTTGCAAAAAGGCTATGGGTTCTCAGAAGTGTACCCAGCCAGGGCATAAAGAGGCTGACACGTGGGGCCAGTCAACTGCATAGTCAGCAGTTGACTGGTCAGCTTTGACTAGTCAAAGGGGCTAGTGGGGCCCTGCTGTCATTGGCACAATTTAACTAAACAGGCTTAATTAGACTAAATTGTTCATTGGGTTAATTAAACAAAGTTAATTAAGTTAATTAATTAACCAATTAATTAATCATTTTTAATACATTGTTTTAACACAGGGCGTGGGGCCCCTCTGGCAGTGGCCCTGGGAGAGCGGTGTTGGGCGCCAGCGGGTGCGGTTGCGGGCGCCGGGCATGGGCGCCCATTTGGTGCACGAGGCCCCCATGGGGCGCCGGCCACGGCGGCTCACCGGAGTAGGGCGTCGCGGCAGGTGCCGTAGAGGCACGGGCGAGCGGGGGGTTCGGCCGCAACGCGGGCGGGTCGAGCGGGCAGAGGTCAGGGGCCTGCGCAGGCGATGGCGGGAGCGCGGCAGGTCGCGGGCTGTGAGGTGCGGTGAGCGCGGCGGGCAAAGCGCGTAGGCGCGGCGACCGCGGCAGGTGTAGGCGCGTGCGCCGGCGTGGTGGCGCTCGGGACGACGAAGAGAGAGGGGAGATGGAGGGAGGCGCTCACGGCCGTTGCAGAGTAGAGGGACGGCGAGGCTCAACGGAGCCGATGAGGGATAGATGAGGAGGCGAGGCGACGCAGAGCGGCTCCGGCGACGGAGAGGCGGGCGGGGTCGAGAAGGCGTCCGGCGGGATCCGGTGATGGCACGAGGTGGCGGCGACGTCGACGGCGTTGAGCAGACGTCGGGCCACGAGGGAGAGGGGGCGAGGCTGCGGGGAGGAGGCCGTGTGGGGCGGCGCTCGGCGATTCAGTGACGGGGTCGTCACGCGGGGCGACGCGGTCACCAGGGTCGGGGGCGAGCGCCCTCATTCCAGATCGGGATCGAGGGGTGGGGCAGACGAGGGAGGGGGTAGTGGGGGTTGTGCGCTAGGGTTTCTGGGTGCCAGGGGGTTAGTAGTGGGGGGGCTTCGGCCGGCCTACTCGGCCTGGTGGCCAGCTGGGCCGGTTGGCCCAGTGGGGGGGCTTTTCTTTTTAAACTCCTTTGTTTTCTTTTAATTTCAAAAGGCAAAACAGTTTTATAAAACACAAAGCTTGAACCTAAATTATTACTATAATTTAGACTACTGCCACAATTAGTTTGGTAGTTAAATAAATTAGCTTAGCATTTTTATAAAACAAAAAGGCCTTTAAAGAATGTTTTAACCATTGTTTTAATTAGTTTAGGGCATTTAAACGCTTTGCAAAAATGTTGGTTCACCACCAATATTGCCAAAAGGATATTTGACACATGATGAGCATTTTAGTTTCAATGTTTGAGCAATTCAGAACTTGACTTTAATTTGAAATTGAGATTTGGACTGGAATAGAATCAAAGCGAGATTAGCAACAGTAACAATGATGACAAGGCATTATTTGAAGGTGATTATTGTAGCATGATTCTCGGGGTGTTACAAATCTCCTCCACTACAAGAAATCTCGTCCCGAGACTTAAGAGGGGAGTAAGGGGGAAAGTTCTGGTTACGATATTCTAACGGATCTTCTCGAAGAAGTTAATCCCTTTTGTTGATGTCTTCAATTCTTTATACCAATGCATCATGATAAACTTGTAATCATTTCTTCGGGAACTCCATCATACTTACGAAAGGATAAGGGGCAGCTCAGCTATGACAGAATGCTTTTGAGGGAAACAATCTGGGGTTAACCCATGAATGAGTATAAGATTATCTCTCGAATTGAACATATGAAATACATCGAGAGTAAGGTATGAAGGTACAATAAGAGGTTCCAAGCGGATAGATAGTTGCTCGAAGTCTGAACCAGAGTGAGAAAGGGGTTCAGAGTAGCGAGAGTAAGTATTGCGTGTGATACCAGAATAGATCACTAGGACGGTGGCCCGCGAATTACATACGAGGCCACGCGCGAGGAATAACTTTGGGAATAGGGGGTGTACAGGATAGTTAGGTGTCGATCCTGCGGAACTGTGGGTTATGGGCCCACCATGTGGTTTTTTTTAATAGGAGTAGCGACATCTTGCACGGTCATGATAGCAAGGCATGTCAGAGAGTACCATGCCAGTTATGTCGGCAACAACGTTCGTACTAAGGGTAGGGATGAAGAGAACCATTTTCCTGCTCGTTGCAACGAGGCGGACCAATAGGCAAAGTTCTCATCCATCGGTGGTTACCGTAATGTCATCAACAAAAGTAACAGGGTCTTACTGACAGAATTGTACACGAGGGGTCTACATAAGCAGGGAATTAATACTGCTTAGACCATAATGATCAGCAGAAAGGGTAAACCAAGTAATGGAAAGGAAAATATGATTATCAGATATTTCAGGGGTATATACTTCCCAAGGACAAGCAGAGCATGATAACCATGACATGATATTAAGTAGAAAAGCCTCTAGGTGAGGGGAGAGAAATTTTCATGACATTATCCATACAACGGTGTTTGGATAGTTGAGCAAGAAACAATTAGCATTGGGCTTCAAATGTTCTTGCTGAAGAACGGAGTACCATAGACATGCTTCGAGATAGCATTGACATGGTCTTTAAGTAAAGGTCAGACTTTGGAAACACAAAGGATTCATCGGAAACAACTTATAGGATAAGTCTTACAATTTCCTCATGGAAGAATGGATAACCTTGCTAAAAGGGAATCTATAACAATAGGTCATCCGGCCAGGTGTGTTGGGCATGCCATCACCTTACTGGGTTATATAAGGACCAATGTTATGACTCTTGGAAAACGTTCCAACCATCATATCTGGCCGAGATTCAGATCTGATTGGTGTCAAGATAACTCAGACTCATGATGCCCAAGAAGGAAAGGGGGCAACACAATTAGATGAGATGGAGTTGCAAGATTCTCGGGAAATGTACTATGGAAGCAAGTTCCAATCATGAGTTCATCATTTAACCAAGGAGAGGATGAGGAGGTGGCTGATAGGCTCAGCAACAAATCATCGAGATTTCCAAAGGATTGATTTCCACAATTATGTGAACAAGGAAATATCATTTGTCGGATCAAATGATATAATGATGTATGCTCGAGGGAAACATACACAATTGAACAATGATAGAAGGGTGCACCCAGGAATCTGGACTAGGTAGCACGATCAATGTTCGAATGATGATTCAATAAGCAATAGTCTTAGAATGAAACTATAGACCAATAACTTAAAAGCAATAGGGTTGCTAGAAGTTTAGAATTTACAC
The DNA here is from genome assembly GCA_032464435.1 of Aegilops umbellulata. Classification (NCBI taxonomy): domain Eukaryota; kingdom Viridiplantae; phylum Streptophyta; class Magnoliopsida; order Poales; family Poaceae; genus Aegilops; species Aegilops umbellulata. Next base: position 47,922,203 of record CP136056.1, on the reverse strand, counting down.
ATCACAGACCATTTGTCGGTATTCCGGTTAGAAACAACACGGAGACCAATAAATGAACGCAAAAGGCGAGAGATATTACTATATCAAGAATTCTCAAGAGGTGGTAAAATTACCACGAAATTCTTGACATAAAAAAGGTGGTAATATTCCAAGGTAAAGAAGAACAAATGCTGGATAGCAAGGATCTCAAGGTATAAGACAACACATGAACAAGTTTGTGTTGAACGGAAGGCAATTGAGTGGTCGATGATAACACAAATCATCGAGGGCAAGGATAGTATTTCTCATCATGAATTCAATTGATACCCTGGAAGAGCTCAGGATGCTGATGATGATCACGACACATGTGTCGAGAGATTTCATGAGGATGTAATCGATCGACGATGACATCAAAGTTTAAAGGAATGATGAAGCGAAAGGTTATTGTAACCATGGTTACGACACAAACTCGAAATCAAGCTTGCTGTTCGAGGGGAAACGATAAGACAAGGAAGATCGACGTAAGCTTAGCTCATGCCGAAAGTGGTGCTCTGGAAATAAGGACCCGGTAGCACCGTTAAAATCAGCACGATACTGATATAGCCGAGCAGGCTAGAAACGACGTGATCGAGTACAAACTCGTAAGTAAAGAAGATTACCAATAGTTGTTTAATCACGATGTGGACTCGATTCAGTTACCGATGTCCTTGGGTGTTTAATAACTCAGGGCCCGTGAAAAATTGGAATCAGTGAGAATGTAGCACTTGATGGAGAACTCATAAGAAGTTATGCAGTTCCATGATAATCTCGAGATACCGGGGGACAATACTCGACGACAGATCAAAGTAGAGGTTGGATTAGGGTAATGCTCTGCAGAAGACAAGTGCTTAAACTTGCACGAGAAATGGTATTTAAAGGAGAACACGGTCGGAATCCATGATCATAAAGGATCGAACCACGGATACAAGATGAACTTATAACAAGGAGGTAATCATTTTTACGAGCAGCTTCCATGATAAGTTATACACCATGTCCCTGGGCATGAACGCAAGGTTCAAGGTCGACTCCCACTTCTCCAATGCATAACCTTCCATTCACTTTTCGCTTGATAAAGGCATTAGTGTTGAAAGTTTTACCTGGTGAAATACCAGATGAGTATGACTCGTGAAATCTTCCGAGTTCACACATATAAAGGAAGGCATAGGTTCAACCCGTTAGGGTATCGTGGAAACATATACCACCAGCTTCAAGAGTAAATATCACCAGCTCGACAGCAGAGCATGGTTGGCAAAAAGGAGAGGATACAATTTACCAAAGGCATTATGTATCGGAGAAAGAACTCACAAGGTGATTAATTATGAAGGACACTGTCGGACAATAATCCAACAGTGGATATGGCGATCCACAATGGAGCTGATGTGAGTATCGATACCCAATCAAAGGAAGAAAGAAGACAAATGCATCGGTTTATAGAACATCTGAATAATTCAACGTTTAAATAGCAAAGGAATTATGATTTTTAAATCAAGGGATCAGGAGCAAATGCTCTGATCAAGGATGGATAAGTTGAATAGACTTAGGGGTACAATCGATGGCAATCTGATTGGCCAAGAACCAGCTCATGTTCGAAAGACGTCTAAGCCGGAAAGATAATTTATAAGGATCAACTGATGATTGCGTGCATTCGCACACATATAGAATCGACGGACTTAAATGATAGTGACAAAGGATGCCAATAAAATTACTAGACTTATGGGATTAACCAAAATGTAAGCAAGCAAGAATTTCAAGAGCAATAGGCTCCTGAGGATTTTTGGAAGATCGAATGGTATTTCGAAGATTGGTGACATACATGAATCAACTGGGGATGAGTGGATACTCGGTAAGTGCAAGAAATTATCCGTAGGGATATTCATGTGGCAAGAACTGCAAGGCAGTAGGCACAACGTATTCTCGAAATATTAGAGAGAATTTCGGGGTATCTTGTAATAACAAGATCAACAGGGAATAATTGCATGAATGGCAAGTGTACTTGGTTATCCATTGGGGTATATCGATGGAATGGAATTGCAAGAGGGGTGGCACAAGGTATCGAGGGAACATCCGAGAGTATTGTCAGAATCTTCTGTTGAAGCAGTCGATCATCCGTAATTAAAGGGCTCTCAGGCAGGAAGTGGTAACGAGAACCTAGAGTTAGATTTTAGCAAAATCATTTAACCCGAATAGAAGAGATGTCAGAGTCCCAGAGTATAGGTCGAGAAATAAAAGATCCTAATACCACCCAATGGCGACGTGGGCCCATGGGCCGCACAGCCATGTTAGTAAAACAGTTTTCATCGGCTAGACTCAACTTTGGCCAAGGAGTTGGAAAGGGGGATTCCTACAGGCAGTCGGCTCTGATACCAACTTGTGACGCCCCCGATTCAATCATACAATAATCATGCACGCAAATGTGTACGATCAAGATCAGGGACTCACGGGAAGATATCACAACACAACTCTAAAACATAAATAAGTCATACAAGCATCATAATACAAGCCAGGGGCCTCGAGGGCTCGAATACAAGTGCTCGATCATAGACGAATCAGCGGAAGCAACAATATCTGAGTACAGACATAAGTTAAACAAGTTGCCATAAGATGGCTAGCACAAACTGGGATACAGATCGAACGAGGCGCAGGCCTCCTTCCTGGGATCCTCCTACCTACTCCTGGTCGTCGTCAGCGGGCTGCACGTAGTAGGGGGCACCTCTAGAGTAGTAGGAGTCGTCGTCGACGGTGGCGTCTGGATCCTGGGCTCCAGCATCTGGTTGCGGCAACCGGGTAGAAGGGAAAGGGGGAAAAGGGGGAGAAAAGCAACCGTGAGTACTCATCCAAAGTACTCGCAAGCAAGAAGCTACACTACATATGCATGGATATATGTGTAAAGGGCCATATCAGTGGACTGAACTGCAGAATGCCAGAATAAGAGGGGGATAGCTAATCATGTCGAAGACTACGCTTCTGGCAGCCTCCATCTTGTAGCATATAGAAGAGAGTAGACTGAAGTCCTCCAAGTAGCATCATATAGCATAATCCTACCCGGCGATCCCCTCCTTGATGCCCTGTTAGAGAGCGATCACCGGGTTGTATCTGGCACTTGGAAGGGTGTGTTTTATTAAGTATCCAGTTCTAGTTGCCATAAGGTCAAGGTACAACTCCGGGTCGTCCTTTTACCGAGGGACACGGCTATTCGAATAGATAAACTTCCCTGCAGGGGTGCACCACATAGCCCAACACGCTTGATCCCATTTGGACGGACACACTTTTCTGGGTCATGCCCGGCCTCGGAAGATCAACACGTCGCAGCCCCACCTAGGCACAACAGAGAGGTCAGCACGCCGGTCTAAATCTAAACGCGCAGGGGTCTGGGCCCATCGCCCTGAGCACACCTGCACGTTGCGTACGCGGCCGGAGAGCAGACCTAGCAACCTCCATTTCAAAGGAAGTCACGTTAAGCGGTCCCACCCGGCGCGCGCCGCTCAGTCGCTGACGTCACGAAGTGCTTCGGCTGATACCACGACGTCTGGATACCCATAACTACTCCCTCGTAGGTGGTTAGTGCGTATAGACCAAATGGCCAGACTCAGATCAAATATCCAGATCTCGTTAAGCGTGTTAAGTATCCGCGAACGCCGACCAGGGCCAGGCCCACCTCTCTCCTAGGTGGTCTGAACCTTCCTTGTCGCTCCGCCACAAAGTAACAGTCGGGGGCCGTCGGGAACCCAGGCCCACCTCTACCAGGATGGAGCCACCTGCCCCTTCAGCCCCCATCTCCGAACAGTATCACAGGTAATGTAACAGTGTAAACTATATAGTATATGCCCGCGATCACTTCCCGAAGTGATCACGGCCCAGTAGTATAGCATGGCAGACGGACAAGAGTGTAGGGCGACTGATGTAACACTAGCATCCTATACTAAGTAGTAGGATAGCAGGTAAGGTAACAACAGTAGTAGCAAGGACAGGCTATGCATCAGGATAGCAATAACGAAAACAGTAACATGCTACACTACTCTAATGCAAGCAGTATAGAGGAGAGTAGGCGATATCTGGTGATCAAGGGGGGGGCTTGCCTGGTTGCTCTGGCAAGAAGGGGTCGTCGTCGATGATGTCGATCACAGTGGCATCAGCGGCAGTCTCGGGGTCTACTGGAGAGAAGAGGGGGAAGAAACAGTAAATACATAGCAAGCAAGTGCATAACAGGGCAACAGGCAGATCTAGACGTGTCCTAACGTGGTGCTACACGTTACCGGCGAAGGGGGATAACATCCGGGAATGTTTCCCCGAAGTTTGGCATTTCCAGACAAACGAACCGGAGGGGGACGGTTGCAGGTTCGCTGTGCTAGGGATGACTGGCGGACGAACGGAGAGCGTATCCGGATTCGTCTCATCGTTCTGAGCAACTTTCATGCATAAAACTTTTTCATCCGAGCTACAGATTAATTTATATGCCTTTTCTAAGTTTTAAAAGATTTTCTGGATTTATCTTATAATTCGAATTTTTTTTGCAAAAAGGCTATGGGTTCTCAGAAGTGTACCCAGCCAGGGCATAAAGAGGCTGACACGTGGGGCCAATCAACTGCATAGTCAGCAGTTGACTGGTCAGCTTTGACTAGTCAAAGGGGCTAGTGGGGCCCTGCTGTCATTGGCACAATTTAACTAAACAGGCTTAATTAGACTAAATTGTTCATTGGGTTAATTAAACAAAGTTAATTAAGTTAATTAATTAATTAACCAATTAATTAATCATTTTTAATAAAAAATTTTAACACAGGGCGTGGGGCCCCTCTGGCAGTGGCCCTGGGAGAGCGGTGTTGGACGCCAGCGGGTGCGGTTGCGGGCGCCGGGCATGGGCGCCCGTTTTGTGTACGAGGCCCCCATGGGGCACCGGCCACAGCGGCTCGCCGGAGTAGGGCGTCGCGGCAGGTGCCGTAGAGGCACGGGCGAGCGAGGGGTTCGGCCGCGACGCGGGCGGGTCGAGCGGGCAGAGGTCAGGGGCCTGTGCAGGCCATGGCGGGAGCGCGGCAGGTCGCGGGCTGTGAGGCGCGGTGAGCACGGCGGGCAAAGCGCGTAGGCGCGGCGACCGCGGCAGGTGCAGGCGCGTGCGCCGGCGTGGTGGTGCTCGGGACGACGGAGAGAGAGGGGAGATGGAGGGAGGCGCTCACGGCCATTGCAGAGTAGAGGGCCGGCGAGGCTCAACGGAGCCGATGAGGGAGAGATGAGGAGGCGAGGCGACGCGGAGCGGCTCCGGCGATGGAGAGGCGGGCGGGGTCGAGAAGGCGTCCGGCGGGGTCCGGTTATGGCACGAGGTGGCGGCGACGTCGACGGCGTTGAGCAGACGTCGGGCCACGAGGGAGAGGGGACGAGGCTGCGGGGAGGAGGCCGTGAGGGGCGGTGCTCGGCGATTCGGTGGCGGGGTCGTCGCGCGGGGCGACGCGGTCACCAGGGTCGGGGGCGAGCGCCCTCGATCCAGATCGGGATCGAGGGGTGGGGCAGACGAGGAAGGGGTAGTGGGGGGTTGTGCGCTAGGGTTTCTGGGTGCCAGGGGGTTAGTAGTGGGGGGGGGCTTGGGCCGGCCTACTCGGCCTGGTGGCCAGCTGGGCCTGTTGGCCCAGTGGGGGGGGCTTTTCTTTTTAAACTCCTTTGTTTTCTTTTAATTTCAAAAGGCAAAACAGTTTTATAAAACACAAAGCTTGAACCTAAATTATTACTATAATTTAGACTACTGCCACAATTAGTTTGGTAGTTAAATAAATTAGCTTAGCATTTTTATAAAACAAAAAGGCATTTAAAGAACGTTTTAACCATTGTTTTTATTAGTTTAGGGCATTTAAACGCTTTCCAAAAATGTTGGTTCACCAGCAATATTGCCAAAAGGATATTTGACACATGATGAGCATTTTAGTTTCCATGTTTGAGCAATTTAGAACTTGACTTAAATTTGAAATTGAGATTTGGACTGGAATAGAATCAAAGCGAGATTAGCAACAGTAACAATGATGACAAGGCATCATTTGAAGGTGATTATTGTAGCATGATTCTCGGGGTGTTACACCAGGCACATACGCGCCCCGAGTTTGGGCGAGCGCAGGTGCCACCAGGGGCTATATAAGTAGCCTCACTGTCAAACTCCTATGGCTAAGTGAAAGTGTTAAAGCATTATAGTCCGATTGCCTAGTTCGCTGCGCTATCACCTCCTTTGTAGGACTAAGACGTTGGATCAAGCGTGAAAACGCACCTTCTGCGAACACCCCCGCAATATTTGCGTGGGGGCTGAAGCCGACGACTGCCATCTTTCAGATTATATATATCTTAAACGGCCGCACAGGAGGTGTTACAATACTTGAAGGCACAAGTATAAAAAGCTTCTACAATTTATCAAAACATTGTTTTACAATAACATATGCTATTTGAACAAAGCATCCTTCGAGCACTGCGTCTCTATCACACGAGCGCCTTGAAGAACTTCCTGAAAATAGTGCTCAGCAGGTACTCGGCTTTCGTCCGAATCTCAGGATGCAACAACGGTGGTCTCCATCTCCGCCCAGTATGTCTTGACACGGGCAAGAGCCATCCGTGCACCCTCTATGCATGCTGACCTCTTCATCGCATTAATATGCGGCACCGCACCAAGGGACTGCTGCACCAAGTTGAAATAACTTTTCGGCTCTGGCCTCTCCGGCCACAGATAGCTCATGACACACTTCATGGCGAGTCCGGACAACCTATTCAGCTCAGCCCATTCGGACAGACGATCGGCTACTGACAGCGGACGCACTGGATTATGGAACTGCGACCAAAAAAGCTTTTCCACTTCGCGATCTTCTTGATCTCGAAAGTGTTCGGTCGCATCTGCAGCACTCGCTGCCAAATCCAGATACGTGTCCGCCGTACTCCACATTCGGTCTAACGGAGCGTGTTTAGGATCACAGAACTTCCTCCGCAGCATAAAGGGCTTTCCAGCCACGATCTCTCCAGCCTGACGCAGCTCCTCCTTCATAGCTCTCATCGCAGAGCGAGCATCCTTGGCATCGGCTACGGCCTTCTCCAGGTTCGTCTGTTCCGCCCGGTCTTCTTTTTCAAGAAGCTTGCAACGGTCAGCAGCGCTCTTCAGCTTCACGGCCATCTCGGCCATTTCCTTCTTGCTTCGGCAGTGAGCAGCCTGTTCGGCTTTCAGCTCTTCAATTGCCTTTTCGGCAGCCGCATCACTTTTTCTGGCTTGCTCCTTGGCTCGGGCAAGTTCTGCCCGAAGATTCTCCACGACAGCAGCACCATCTGCATCAAGCACACACATTGTAAGATACTGTCATAAAGCTACTCTTACCAGGTGCCACCGGAGGAATTACATACCTGGTGCCTCGTCAAGCCGCCTGTTAACAAGCGCGATGTCGGCATTTGCCACGTCAAGTTGCCTCTTTAGCTCGGCAAATTCATCAGTCCGGCTGGCCGCTGGACACTTCGCCACCTACATATAAAGGCGGCATTTTAGACCTGGGATTATGATCCTCTGCGCGCCGTAAGTTTTGACAACGCACAGAGTCTCAGGGGCTGCTATCTACACAGGGCGCATCTTATTTATGCGCAACTGTCGCAAAAGTGTATATTATTTCGCATACCTCAAAACCTGTCAGTAAACTCCTAACGGCCTCGTACAATCCGCTCTCCGCGGACGAAATCCTCTCAATCACTGTACCCATCAATGCACGGTGCTCCTCTGAGATAGACGCTCGCCCTAGCAGATCCTTCAGCTCCTCCGACCACGCACCAGACGGTGCCAGACTCGTCCGATGGCCCTTTTCGAAGGCCGGACACGGAGGGCTTTGGGGGCCCAGACGACTACCTTCCGGCCCTGCCGGATTCGGAGAAACCCTCCGCGATGATACCTCAGGGTCGCACGCCTTGCTAGGCGGTGCGGCAGGGGGAGGCGTTCCGCTCTCTATCATCTCTGGAAGAAGGTCCCCCGAAGACGAGCTCTGCTGAGAAGGGCTGGGGTCCGAGCTACAAGGTAAAATTTTGGTTACTTTTCTCAGATATAAAGCAAGGATTTCTTCATCTCTTAAAAAGAAAACCTCTCTCTACTTACGGCTCGGTGAAGGGCTGATCCCCTTGAGGGCATAATTCGTCCGAGGTATCCCCCAGTGTAGGACCCTCTGACGAGGATTTCTTCCCCAGCTTTGAGGCCATGGTCTCCGGTTCTTCAGAGGCGGTCCTCTTCTTCCCCTGAGGAGAGGAATTTTTTATTCCTCCCTTCCGAACAGCCTCCTTCGAGGAGGCCGTAGTTTCCTTGTCCCCTCCCTTGCTTTCCTCCAAAGGCACAGTCTTCAACATCCTGACTAGCACGGGATCCGGCGGGGTCTCGGGGAGGGGAGCCGGACACCTGATCAGCTTTGCTTTCGCTATCCACTCCTGTTTAAAGGACAGCTCTTTTAGGGGCAAGTTTATGACAAATATACGGATAGCGAGTCCGGGCACAAGGCTACTTACTTGAGTATCCGGGTGATTGCAGCTCAGACCTGCGTCCTCGGTCAAGTTCGGACACATTGCTTGTGATCCGAAGAACAGTTTATACATCTCCACGGGCATTGTGCCCATGAAATGCTGGAGAGCTTGCGGTCCCTCCGGATTAAACTCCCACAGGCGAAGGGAGCGACGTTTGCAGGGCAGGGTTCGGCGGATCAGCATGAACTACGTCACTTTGACCAGGCTGAGGTATCTTTCTAAGAGATGCCTGATGCGGCCCTGCAACAAGGGCACGTCCTTGGATGGCCCCTAGTCTAGTCCTTTATTGACCCATGACGCTAACTGTGGTGGGGGACCCGAGCAAAAGGCAGGTGGCGTCACCCACTTGGTGCCCCTGGGAGCGGTGATATAGAACCACTCTCGTTGCCATAAACTGAGCTCCTCTTGAAAAGAGTCGTCGGGCCATGGAGCATCAGCATTCTTGCTTATAAGAGGTTGAATACCAAGGTCGTTCCTCGATCATCTTTGGCTCTACTTTGAAGGTCTTGAGCCATAGTCCGAAGTGAGGAGTACCACGGAGGAAGGCTTCACACACGACGATGAATGAGGAAATGTGGAGGATGGACTCCGGAGCTAAGTCGTGAAATTCCAACCCATAATAAAACATGAGCCCCCTCACAAAGGGATCCGTCTGGAAGCCTAGCCCCCGATGGAAGTGAGACATGAACACCACGCTCTCACCAGGCTTGGGAGTGGGAATGGCCTGCCCTTGAGTATGCAACCTATGCGAGATTTCACCGGTCAAGAACCTGGCCTCTCTCAGCTTTAGCACGTCCTCCTCTGTAACGGAGGAGGGCATCCATTGGCCTCGAAGGTCGGAACCGGACATTGTCGAAGATCCGAAGCGCCTGAAATCTGGAGCCTTGGGTGTTGGAACTCGAGGCGAAGGGCGAACTCGTTTGAGATTAAAAGAAAGGAGTAATGCTTTGGTCTCTTTATAAGAGGTTGAATACCAAGGGCCCTCCCCGTAACCGTTTGGGACTCGCCTTTAATCGAGAAAACATGCCAACGGGCACGATTGGGTTACCCACGTCCGTATTGATGAGAATCCCGTAAATAAAGGGGACACGATCTCTGCTTCGACAGGACGTGCCAAGGAAACCGCCTCGCTAAACGTGCTGAGGTGGGACAGTAAAAATGATTCGAATAAAGGCTTGGCCATAGTGTGATGTCACGCTACGGAATATGTCAGCAGATTAGATTTGTGTAAATATTATTCTCTCTATGGCAATATGTGGAAACTTATTTTGCAGAGCCGGACACTATCCTTTGTGTTCAAAATCTTCTATGAAGTACTTGGAGGAGGAACCCGCCTTGCAATGCCGAAGACAATCTGCGCGCCGGACTCGTCGTCATTGAAGCCTGGTTCAGGGGCTACTGGGGGAGTCCTGGATTAGGGGGTGTCTGGATAGCCGGACTATACCTTCAGCCGGACTCCTGGACTATGAAGATACAAGATTGAAGACTTCGTCCCGTGTCCGGAAGGGACTTTCCTTGGCGTGGAAGGCAATCCTGGCGATGCGGATATGTAGATCTCCTACCATTGTAACCGACTCTGTGTAACCCTAGCCCTCTCCGGTGTCTATATAAACCGGAGGGTTTTAGTCCGTAGGGCAGAAGAACAACAATCATACCATAGGCTAGCTTCTAGGGTTTAGCCTCCTTGATCTCGTGGTAGATCTACTCTTGTACTACCCATATCATCAATATTAATCAAGCAGGAGTAGGGTTTTACCTCCATCGAGAGGGCCCGAACCTGGGTAAAAACATCGTGTCCCCTGTCTCCTGTTACCATCCGCCTAGACGCACAGTTCGGGACCCCCTACCCGAGATCCGACGGTTTTGACACCGACAGTTATCATTAATGATGCTATTGTAACCACTGCTATCAAACTATCATATACTAATCACTTTGTTGTAGATATTTAGTTCTCCAGGTGTGGTTGAATTGCTAATACTTGCAAATATTCTTTGGCTCCCCTTGTGTCGAATCAATAAATTTGGGTTGAATACTCTACCCTCAAAAACTGTTGTGATCCCCTATACCGGTGGGTTATCAGCACCCTAGGCCAATGAGACACCTTGCCATCGGCGAGTTCCGTTTCAAATACAAGGTCGAACCCAAGTTTCACGAGTGGTTCCAATCCCCGTCCCTAGATCAGCTCAAGGAGCTAAGATTTCAAGTTGGGCATCTGCGCTCGTTGCCGCCGTCCACGCTCTGCCTCGCGCCCACGCTGCGTCGCACTAGGTTCCCCCTAGATTAATGTCGAGCCTGCTCTTCATCTCCCTAAACTGAAGCACCTCGAGCTCCTGGGCATCAGCATCTCGAAGGAGGACATGGAGCGCCTGCTCCTCGGCTGTACTGCGCTCGAGTTCCTTCTTCTTCAGGTGATGGATAGGTTCAGTAGCCTCCACGTCCCCTCGACGAATGTATGTATGATTTATGTGCATTGTTGGTGCCGCAACAGACGGTTAGTTGAGGTGGTTCATTTTATGGTCATTGAGAATGCGCCTTTCCTTGAAAGATTGTTTGCGCTTGATAAAGAAGGTCCAACAAGAATCATGGCCATTGACGTACCGAAATTGGTAGTGTTAGACTATTCGTTTGCAGAGTTCGCCGAACTTGTAACTGGATCCATATCCATTCAGGTACAACAGTCTTCTTATTCTCCTTATTATACATCACATTGTATCTAATTTTGTTGATCTATGTTCGGCTGTCATCCAGAAAATGAATCCCATAAGCATGACCCCGTCCTAGCGCATAGTGAAGATCTTGGCACTGCAATCTATCAGCCCCATCTGGATCAAGTTGTTAGATTCCTCAGATGCTTTCCGTGCATGGAGAAGCTATACATCGAGGTGATGCTCATTTCATGTTAATTGATAACCACAATGGAGTTACTTTTACACATGATTACAATGACAAATGTACTATGATTTCTAAAGGAATTTTGGAGCATCTCAATACATATTTTTTTAGATGTTAACCATTAACAACTGAAGATGGCATGTCAGTCTATTCGTGTAATCTAGAAATCCAGCAAATCAAACAGGACCATAGTGTTAAACACTGCATCTAGGCACTAATGTGTTGCCTTCGTTTGCAGATACAAGCACGCCCGAAAGTGGCAAATGTGACGCAATATAAAAATCCCATCGACTGCCTTGATCTCCATCTGACAAAAAAATACTTTGAACGAGTACCGAGGCACCACACAAGAGATTAAATTTGCCAAGTTCTTTGTTCAAAAAGCAAGTGTGCTGAAGGTAATGAGGTTTGCCCTATATTTGGTGCACAGAAAAGAACGGTTTGATGATCAGCGCACGCGCCTTCGGCTGAATGGAAAAGGCTCTGCACAAGCTGGATTTCATTTTGGAAATTCACATGACAGATTATTCAGAAGTCATTCTATGGCTGATCCCTTCATAGAAATAGTGCATGACAAAGATTCTGAAGAAGATGAATTTGACATCTAATATCAGTTCGAACCTTGTAATCTCTGAGTTTGGGCCTTGTCATACTGGAATTTGAACCTTGTAATATTTCTAGTATTTGTGCTACAATGTTTGAAATGGCATTGTCTTCTTTTTTCTTTGAAATTTTCTGCTGCAATTTATACAGAGTACTGCCCGAGTATGGATGCAAGACGACGACAACATCGATTGGGATGACGACGGCGAAGACTCGGACGGCGGCGACACGGAGGACGGCAGCAACAACGATGAATAAGTTCAAGTAGTTCTGTTAGGTTTTAGAAATATGCATGTTAATTATGTAAATAAAGAACAGAAGAGGCATCCCATATCAGCAAGGAGCAGCTTCCCTACCCGTACATCATCTGAAAGAAACTTGAAGGTTAAGCGTGCTGAGGCTGGAGTAGTGTTGGGATGGATGACCGGATGGGAACTGGCTTCCTCGAGATTGATTTAAACAATGTGGAAGGCTCGTCACAAACACTCTCTAACTGTTTGTGAGGTCCTGACACATCGTATAAAATAATTTCAAAGACCTTGTTTTTAACTGTTTTGAGGATTATTATTTTTCTTTTAAGACATTTTTATTATTTTTAGTATTGCCACCTCACTTGGCGGCCCCTTTGTTGTCGAGGCACGTTATTTGAAGTGAAGTTTACAACTTTTAACATAGTATATTTCTATGCGGTCATATTTTCCCGTTCACGCTCTCATTGTTCACTACAATGAGTACAGAAAAATGATCAATGGATTTCAATACGAGAATCTGAACCTAAACCTTGAAAGTTTGATTCCAATATGTTATAAACTCTACCGTCTCAACATTAACACACCATTTTTAAATCATTTTTTCTAACCCTCTGACCTTTTTGTGACACCAAACATTTTCAGTGACACTATGAATTGTCCCAGAAAATGGACGTGCTTACTGGCGCCCAAAAGGGTCGCCGAAAATCAGGCCAGAACATTGATAAAGTTGGCTAGGGCGCGGCCCCGGGAGGGAAAAACCTCGTGACGGTGGACCGTCACAGAAAATGATTTTAGGCGATGTTTCCTGTTTCGTCGCCAGGATTTTTGTCACTGAATAGATGAAATTTTGTAGTGTGGAGCACATGGTATTGAAGATCAAAGAGGGAGAAGAAGCCATCTAGCTACTAGCTATGGACTCGTAGGTCCGTGGTAAACTACTCACGCATAATCGAAAGGAAGCAATGATGATGTAGAAGCCCTCGGTGATCGGTTCTCCCTCTGGCAGAGTATTGGAAAAGGTCTTCAGATGGGATCATGTAAGAACAGAAGCTTGTGGCCGTGGAAAAAGGGTTTCGGGTGGCTCTCTGTTGCTTTCTCAATATTTGAGAATTTATAGAAGCGAAATTAGGTCGCACGGAGCCACGAGGGGCCCACAAGGTAACAGGGCGCGCCCTGTTGCCTTTCGTCTCCTCGTTTGTCCTCTGATCTCGTCCCGAAGCTTGTAGGGTCTCTTTTGTCCAGAAAAAATCATCAAATTTTTTGTAGCGTTTGGACTCCGTTTGGTACTAATTTTCTGAAAAATGATAAACAAGCAGAATATAGTAGCTCACGTTTGGACTCCGTTAATAAGTTAGTTCCAAAAATGATACAAAATAGCATATAAATGCATATAAAGTATTCAAGATCAATAATATAATAACATTAAAGAATCAAAAATATAGGTTGGAGACGTATCAGTCGCCACCGCCATGGCCGCGGCCAGCACGGGCTCGTCGGTCGTTTGTCCGCCACGGCCAAAGTCGCCGCACACGTCCACCATGCCGCAGACGTCTGGCTTCCATCCCCACCCACAAGCATCTCGTTTCTCCACCTCTCCGGGCTCCAGTTCGCCGTAGGTGAGTGTAGTCGCGCCGGTCACGCCCGCACCCATGGCCATCGACCTCAACACCACACCTGTGGCCGGCGAGTTGTCCATTGGGGGGAAGAAGAAACGACCGCGCGAGATCCCCGCCCGCATGGCCATGGCCTAGATGGCGTGGTTGAACTCCCATCCCTCTTGTGTGCTCACAAGTGTGCCGGCTGCTGGCAAGTGTGCGGCATGAATTGTGTGTTGTTTTTTTGGAGGTTGACATGCATGTCGGCCGTTGGCATGAACTCTGAGTGATGGCTTGACCGCTTGCATGATCTCTGGTCGCGGGTCTTTTTATGTTCAAATTGTTTCCCGCGAGGATGAGAAGTGGGTCAGTCGGTTGGACGCACCGATCCAACACAAGCGGACGGTAAGAAGGCAGTTGTTCCAGACGAACAAAATGCGGACAAAGTGTGTGTCCGTTTGAGTCGGTGCGTTGGAGTTGCTCTTATGCCCACGCGGACCCAAGCAGATAGAAACTGATGAAATGAGTTTGTGTCTTATGCTTTGTGTTGATTAGAACATCTCGAGCAGACCCCTTAAAACGTGCGGACCCTTATAATAACCGCCACCTTACGGTTTCGCGAGCAAAAAATGCCCCGACCAGACTCCTTATTCGCCCTGAAACCGTAAAAAATTTGAGGGCCGCGGAAAAATACCCCCTCGACCCGAGAAGTCCTAGTTTCGAGGCTCGACCCTAGTGTGCCCTATATCAGGCGAAAATGGTTGGAGCAGCGGACATTTCATGTGTGCACTTTCTTCTCCCTCCCTTCTCTCTCGTCCGCCACCGTCGCCGCGGCCCCACCGCCATCGATTCCGGCCATTTTGGCGGAGGCAAGTTGCTACCAACGCGCCACAGCCCCGGATCCACCGCCTCTCCCACCACGCGCCGCTACCAAGCAGCCCCCACGCCGGATCGACCACTCCCGGCGGGAACACGCAGCCACCGAGTCGCCACCCCCCGGATCCGTCGGTGAATATTTGCTTGCTCCCCCTCCGCCACCACAGAGTCGCCGCCCCGATTCATCAATTTGCTCGCGATTTTGTAGATGGATTTGAGCTCAGCTACGGAATTTTTGCTTGAGGATTCCTCCTCGTCCGATGATTCGGACATATATACGCTGCTCGAAAGCCATCGGCAGCAAATGGTGGTGGCGGTTCTCGCCGTGAAGGAACTCGAGGAGAGGAAGAAGAAGAAACGACGTGGATCAATGGTGGTAGCAATGTTTACATATATTTTTTATTATTTTGGTTCATATATATTTGCTACATGACATATATGTGGCAAAATGATGAAAACCAAGTGTTTTTAAGGGCCGGAAGTGGCAGCGCGGATATTCTTTTTTACCGCTTGGGTTTGTGAGGTATATTCGGCCGCATCCACTTTTGATTCTTAAAACGCGTTTTTTTTGTCCTTGTCTTGATTATGAGGATCGCGGTTTTATGGGATGTGTTAGAGATGCTCTTACAACATTGCAACAGGAAGCACTGCACCGCTGCTAGCATATGCATACATGCAAATGCAGCTCCGTCTGTGCCAGTGGAATCTCTGTGTTTGTCCTATCTATGGTCACCATTAAATGGGCACGCAAAAGTGCGTTACCAAGCAGGTTCCTCTTTTTTTTTGGCGGTTGGACCAAACAGCAGCTGTGCGTGCAAGCTGGTCCCTGTTCCAATTCGTCATGCGGACGATAGTTAATTCAAAATGGTTTGTAAACCTGGCAAACTATAGATTTGTCATTTTCGTTTCTCAATAATTCTCTCTGATTGTTTGGCAGTTTTAACAAGGTTTTTCCGTTCCGTAGCAGTGAGACCACCTCATGTCACGATACTCCTATATTCTATTCTACCAGTATGCTCGTGGTTTGTCCTATTGAAGAAGTTATTGAAAATGACAAAAAAAATGAGACCAACCCAAAGGCTAACCCCTGTTGGCATTTTTTTATAAAAGAAATCCCGCGAGCACCACGCGTCAAAACTGGTGCTTGAACTCCGATGAAAATGACACAAGACAAATACATCTTGATCTCATTGAGTATACCCCGTAGTATTAGTTATATTCTTTTTGTTGTTTGTTCTAGTCGTAATACATAGAGTGCTCACCCTATAACGACTTGCTGATTTCACGGTTCACTGTCAAGTCGCTTGATTGAGTGGCTTATGCCCGGACGCAATGATGGGCTCTGGCCTTTGATTTGAGTATATACTGCACTAATTGACAGAAACAATTTGGACGCGCTCGTGATATCCCGTACCGTATGCATGCTTATCCCGTGCTCTTCATGCATATGTAAGTGCCTGCATCACCTGGCTTGGTGACACCAGCAGTTGTAATGCAGCCTTCCATCGGGCTGCAGGGTTTCCCGGTAGGGCCCATCTGGATTTCAGTGGGGCGTGAGCGTGCTGTTCCCAGTCGATGAAAAATGACATGTATTCCCTGCCTGCAATGCTAGATTCACGGACTGTTTACGGGGATTAACGGGGTGGTTAGCATTGATTAGCTGAGATTTGGTCAGCGAGACGGGTCCATCGGTAAAAATCAGGGGCCGATTAGTGGAGGGCACGCAGGGGGGTCTGTAAAAGTCCGTTGTTTCCTTCCTTGCGTGTAGTATTAATGTATTATCCCTTCTTCAACCGATGTTGCCACCTACTGCCCTGGCCGGTGCACCCCATAGCCCAGGATTTCAGGTAGGCCAATAGGGTGAGCCGGGCCATGGAGCCGGTGTCAGCGCGGAGGGAGTGTGGTTCGATGAGCAGGTGTATATCGAAGCCGTGGATGGATGGACAGGCCGTTCAGAGGCACGTTGCGTCATGAGTTCGTGACCGCACTGCAAAGCGCGGTTGACGTACTGACCCGGAGCGCCCGTCTTGTCTTTCTTTCCACGGAGCAAAACGACCAATTGACATGATTGCTACGTTTCCCAACGAATTCTCGCCTTGCCTGTGTTTCCGCTCGGTCGTGTCACGGCTCGGACAACAGAGCGCGGGTCTCACGCCACATCTCACCAGCAGTTTGCAAGAAAAGATGGACAAGATGGCATGGCATGGAGGAGGAAATTGTACAAACCATCATTTATTAGGGTGCGCAAAACACCTACTATTCAGATTTATTGCGAAAAACATCATATATTGCTGTAATACATTGCAGATAGGTCTAACATAGTATTTGGAGGCATTGACATAATTACTGACAAATGGGTCCCGCTTGTAAGTGCACGCGTGGCAATGAAAACCAGCCAAATCAGCCAACATATTAGACTGTCGTTATCTTCAAAACATGCGATCCAATTGAGCCGGAACTTTTCCAGATTAGTATTGAATACATGTAGTATTTACTTGAATCATTTCACATTTTTCTGAAAATGTGAAATTTTGAACAAAAAATTTGAATGGGCTAACTAAAACTTTCATTATTTAGCAAAATCATTAATCCAAATGGGGTAAAACTTTCCCAGAATAATACTGTACACATGTGTAATTTCTAGAATTTTTCACACTTCTCTAAAATTGTTAAATTTTGAACCCAAATTTAAATGAAGCAAGTTCGGCATGAGATCACCAACACAAAAACATGGTAGATATTGTTCGTGAGCGGAAGTGGCTGGTTTTTATTGTTGGCTGATGTGGCCGGTTTTTATTGCCACACGTGCACTTACAAGCGGGACCCTTTTGTTTGTAATTGTGTCAATACATCCAAATACTAGATTAGACCTATCTACAATATATTACACCAATATGTGTTGTTTTCCGCAACATACCCGTATAGTAAGTGTTTTGTGCAACACCGACTCCAATAAATGGTGGTTTGTGCAATTTCCTCTGGCATGAAGAGGGATCCCAGCGTGTCCCGTCCAAACACAAGTGCAACACGGCTAACACATTTAATGCGTATGTCGGTTTCTCTCTTTTTTTAGCTAAATGCTGCTAGTAGGAGTATGTAGTATTCCCTTCATCTGAAAAAAGTTTATCCCAAGTTTGTCTATCAAATGGATGTATGTAGCACCAACTTAGTGCTAAATACATTCATCTGAGAGACAAATTTTTTCGGACGAAGGGAATACTATTAGTGGTAGGTTAACTCACGAAAAGCTCCTTCAAATGGATGTATGTAGCACCAATTTAGTGCTAAATATATTCATCTAAGAGCAAACTTTTTTAGATGAAGGAAGTACTAGTAGTAGTAGGTTAACTCACGAAAAGCTCCTTCAGTGCACGACGTTCACTGGTACTCCTATAGTCCTATGCTTATCTGCTTCATTCGTTTGCATGTGAATCATCGAACCGCATTTATGAACCTGTGTATAAGAACACTAGGAATGATTTACACCAGATAGTACTTGAAGCCTTTGACCCGTATTTCAGAACTGTTGGTCCTGGATTCCCCTGGAAAGATTCGTAGATGATTCCCGACCGCGTACCTTAATAGCCAGATTAGCAATCTGGCACTGGTTGCATGAAGTACCGAGTATGGTCCAAGTCACCCTCCTGGTCGTGATGGGCCAACAGCCCAACACGGTCGTCGCTCCAATTTCCTGACAAACATGTAATAATATTGTTTTTAATTTACAAATCAAGGCGATTAATATTTTACAAGCTCACACTATTCAGATTAGCTTATTCAAAACTGCATTCTGGCATGGTCCTCACTTGCTAATCATTTACACGGTAGCTAATCTTTTGGTAACACGCTATAATCAGTACATGCATTTTTATAGGCCGATCTCGAGGGAAAAGCCATGTGCCGTTAGGAGGTCTCTCCTGTCCCTCGCGTCGCCCTAGGGGCGACTCGGGGGAGTCTAGGGTTTTCCCCCGCCGCCACCCCCCTCACTGTCACCGGAGACGACCGCCGGGAAAGCCCGCGCGGGCGCCGGGAAATGTGGCGGCGGGGTCTTCGGCGCTCCTCTCTCGCGGAGGCCCTCGGATCCAGGGGCGGCGGCCCCTGCCGGCGTGGCGTGCGGCATGCCTGGGTTCGGCCGTGAGAACGGCGAGCCGCAGGTGGTGGCCGAGCGCGGCGCGGATCTTCCCGTGCCTGATCTGGAGGTATTACCCCCCTCCCTTCCATGCATCCCTTCCCAGTCCCCGGTTTGGCTTTGGATCTTGCCGGATCCACCTCCGATGTGTTTTGGTGGAGCAGATCGGTGTTCGAGGGAAACCTTGGCTGGCCTGCAGTGGCGACGCCGCCTTTTGGCGCCGCTTTCCTCCTTGAGGGCGCTGCTGAGGACACCATCTCTCCACTCCGACCCATGTCCAGGCGAAAGCCCAAGATCCGATGCGGATCGGGCGTCGGCGGCGCCCCGTGCACCGTAACCTTCCTGGAGGCGGCGCCAAGGACATTGGGATCGGATGGGAGGGTTTGCAGGTGAGGGGTGGGGGTGTGCTGCCTCCCTTTCGGTGGAGCGGTGTTTCGTTCTACATATTCTTGGCGGCGGCTCTTGGCGGCATGGAGCAGCGGAGGCTTGGCGTCAGTTGTGTGACGACGGACACGCACAGGAGGTCGACGCTGTCTGGTATCGTGGTGGCGTCGGCGGCAGCGAGACCGGGCAAGGCCAATGCGGCAGTACAGCTCTGAAGATGGATATGTGGCAGGTGGCTGTGGCGGCCTCATACTCGGTCGGCGTCCTGATTGAGGAGCACGCCGGACTGGTGGGTGCCCATACCCGGCAGCCGTCCTGGTTGGGACCTCGGGTCTTAGATGTTAGGTTTGGCTGCGAGGTCTGTTTGGTATTAGGCCCAGACCATCAGCGTCCCTTCATCAGCTAGATATGAGTAGCGATAGAGGTTGCTCAGATGGTGGCTTTGGTCTTACTGTTGTATGACTTTATAAGGTCTTATGGTAATAATTAATAAATTGACCGTATGCATCGTCCAGATGCAGAGGCCAGGGGTATTCCTCTTTTTCTAAAAAAAACATGCATTTTTTATATATACATCAGCCACATGCAACCAGTGCTAATCTCCATTACCACAAGTCATCACACAGGCGATCAGGATTTGCATTTAGGTAATTAGCCCGGCAAGCAAAGTGCACTGAGAGCAACTCTAGCAGACCGCGCAAAACGCCCGGCCCGCAAAAATTCCAGCGAGTATGCGGGCTCGGGCCAATTTTGCGGCCAGAATAGAGCCCGCATACTCGCCCGGTCCGTAAAAACTCTTGCCGCAGCCCGCAAACCGCACACCCCGAGCGCTATAAGCGTGGTTCCGCGACCCTTTTGCGGGTCCAAACACTATCCCCCCGCCGCCGCGAGCCACCCGATTCCCCTTTCTCCTCTCCCAATTTCTCGTCGTCGGTGACCAACCGCCCCGCCTCCAGCCGCCATGTGGGGGCGAATGTGGAGCTCCGGACGCGGCTCCGGCAGCAGATCTGGCCGGGAGAGGGACCCAGAGCGCGAGCGACGCGTCCGGTCCGACGGCGCGAGGAAGCACAGCGCGCGGAAGTGGACCAACCACGGGCTTTCGCCGCCGGCGAGCTTCGACCGCCGCGAGACGGTGGAGTATGACCGTCGGCGCGCATCGTTCTCCTCTGCGCGTTCTTCGTACGCTGGATCCTCCTCCTCCTCTGCCGCAGGCTTCCTCCCCGTGAAGAGGGAGTGGTCGGACGAGGAGGAGGAACCGGAGCCGCCGGCGCCGTTCACCTTCGTCCCGGTGAAGGAGGAGCCCGAGGAGCCCGCTCCGCTCGGCCGCCGCGGAGTCATCGGGGCCGAGGACTACGTCGCGGAGTTCGACGCCGTCGCCGCCGCCATCACCGAGCAGAGCGTGCGCGAGGAGGAGAAGCGTCGACGCCATGCCGAGGAGCTCGAAGTCCTCGAGTGGCGTCAGGCGGTCGCCGACAACGTCGCCGCCAACGAGAAGGCGGACGAGTGGCGCCGCATCCGCGGAGCAGGCGGAGAAGTACGTCGATCTCTGCAGCTCCGGCGAGGAGGATTGAGCGTCTGGCTTCTCTCCGGCGTCGTCCAGTTGCCGCGACCTCGCCGCCGTCAGATCCGACCCCCTAGTACTAGTTTAACGTAGTATGTAGTATAACTATGCTTGTAGTTTGTGATGAACTATGTAGTATGCCATGAACAATGTAGTATGTGATGAACTATGTTCGTGCAATTTCTCCCGTGAAACAATTTTTTCAAATTATGCAGGGTTAGATACGGGTTCTGCTCGGACGCGTATGTTATTGACCCGCAAAAATGTTTTTCGTGAACCCGCAAATGCGTTTTGCGGGTCGTATTTTTGCGGGGTATGCTAGAGTTGCTCTGACACTGCATCTACTGTGGCACATCACCCCACGGTTTCGGCCAGATAATTCACCTGGGAGCACTACCTCACCGCTCAAATCATTTAGGCCTCATTTGATAGGAAGGGACTATGGAGGTTTGGTGAATCCCCCTCTTCCACTCAATCCCTTTGAAACCTCAAATCCCTCTCCAGCCACACATTCCCTCCATATGGAACAATGTTTGACAGGGAGGGAATGCCATATTGAATTAAAATGGTGTAAAACAGTTAAAAATCTAATCTTGCTACAATTATTCACATCACAACATAATTTGCTTGACTTGGAATCAATATATCATCACATAATTGTGCAGTCACACACAACAACATAATCCCTCACAGCGGCATGACTTGGAACCAGTAATATCTCATTGGTATTTGACATTAGCAAGTCCCCGGAAAGGCATGCGTACATTTAAGTATGCCGGATAACAAAATACATAAGCATGCTGAATTATTTGTGCAACATAGAGAAAAGCAAAGCTTCTGTTCTACAACGATTGCTGGAAGAGAGTACATGACACGAGCACAAGTTCCAACCACAAGACAACTGTAGCGCTGAAACAAAAGCAACTGAGGAGACTCTCAAATGGATGATTTAGAGGGCCCCTGCAAATGTCCCATTCTCCCTCTAGTCGTTCCACTTCTTAACCTGATTCAGTGAGACCAAAAAAAAGATGATGATACTGAACAAAACAAGTTGATATTGCTACTTTTAACAATAGAAGTTCCATGAATTTGCGAAGGAGTTGCGTTTGAGCCTAAAATAGGTGCGAACTACTTGTGCGCCGCATAGCACCCTCCGCACCTAGCGTTGTTGGCCACTTCGGCCGCGGCGGCCAGCATCCTTGCCGCCCGCTACTCCAGAGCCGACGAACACACACACGCCACCAATCTCCCCTCAGCCCACTCATGGCTCTCGCCGATCTCAACTTTGACGTCGGCCAAGACTTCGCTGCGGAAGTATGGCGGAAATGGGGAGTTCCTATCAACTATGAGGAAGGCAAGGATATGGAGGAATTTCTCCTTGTTGCTGAATTTACCAGATCCAGGATCAGGCTTATGGAATAATTTGTAAGCACCATACTTCTCTGATGTTTTGGTGGTCGTGCTTCCCTTTTAAAAGTTCAATTGCTCCAAAACTGGTCATTCAAGTTCTCTGTCTCATCCAAAGAAGTGGGATTCTCTATCATCAAGGGAGGTAACACCACACTCCCTCTCCTCAATGTCAATTTTTTGCTTTGGGGTAATGGGGGACCCAACTCCTCCTGGGAACTAGATCAGTATCTCCAAGAAAAAGAGGATGCTTGGAGTCACATATTCAGAGATCATCCCCGGAAATCTTACCTTCAAGCTCTTAGATCACCAGCATCCTACCATGATCACACTCGATCCAATCCTAGATCTGCTCGGTCCACTGGCACCAATTCTAACTCAACGCAGTTGCAGGGCAACATTACTCACGGTATTAATGCTATTCATAATTCTAATCACTCCAATCAGGCGGGATCCTCGCAGATTCAAAAAGGCCCATTTGAGGCTTTCTGTGTGCTGTCAGGACCCCGATCCTAAGCCACATCGATCCAGCGTGTAACACATCATATCCCTTTGCGGCCTCACGCACGGTACTCCCATGGGTGCCACCTTACCTGGCCCGGGACCGTTTGCGCCTTTTGGCTCACGTATATGATAGTGTCGCTAGCATCCATATGACAGAGAACCCGGGCCGACATGGCTAGTCGTGAACCCAAAGCGGCGCTAGCCTATGAGGACAGGCATACATGAATCACATCGAGCATGTCGGTCATCAACGTAATTATTCGGGCTGTAGCACTGGGCTAACAGGACTCCGGTAACCCGGGCTGTAGCAGGCTAGGCAGGACTCCGAATAACAGCGCGTGACATTTCCCCGAAGGGACAGACATAGGAACGACGTGAAACACATGCCGGCCAGTCAAGTGTCCAAGCAGTAGTGCTGGGCTAGCAGGACTCCGGTGAACCGGGCTGTAGCGGACTACTATCGCTCAGAAGCACAAGACTTACATTTCCCCATATGAAAGGCTGCCAAGGATAAACAACTAGATAGTCGGATCCCACTCATACCAAGCATTTCAATCATACACACAATATGCCCGATATGAGTAAATACAACATGGCATCACAACAGTACTCTATGACTCAAGTACTTTATTTAGAAGGCTCCGAAGAGCCATACATATCATCCATACAGATAGGGGTCACATGACCCAACACTCAAGTCATACAAACATACAAGCACATGCGGAAGCAAAGTAGTCTGAGTACAGACACTAGAAAGAAAGAAGGCTTGACGAAGCCTGTCTATCTACAACGACCCTTCACAAGTCTTGGATCACCACCTGGGTGATAAGTCACTCGTCAACGTCGAGGTCTACATAGAACCCATCAGAGGGGTTGGTGCAGTCGTCTGAAAAACATGATTAAAGCAACATGAGTACGAAGGTACTCAGCAAGTCTTACAACAGGAACCTATTATACATGCACATTCTCAAGAAGGTAGTGGGGTTATTGCAGCAAGCCAGCTTTGACTCTTGGCTAAACTATCCTACGATAGACACCACTTGTAAATCATTTGTCGCACACGAGTCCACTAACACCAACACAATACTCCACCGTGGATCCTCTCTCGCCATCCTACGAGAGGGCCATCCGCGGTACTCACACTTATCTTGAGATTTTTAGTAGTATCCATTTAACTTGTCTATGAACTGATATAGGCAACCCAGAAGTCCATTACCGCGGACACGGCTATTCGAATAGATCATTTATAACCCTGCAGGGGTGTACTTCTTCACACATGTTTCCACCACTTAGCGTCTGCACACGACATGTGCTCGGCAGACTTCAAGCGAAAGCCGACGTGGGTGTAGACCACGACCTACCTAAACACTCAAGTCTCTAGTCCAGGTTTATCGCCTATTCGGGTTCCATCCGCAGGGAGTCCGGCCGAGGTTTCCACTAACGGCCCCGAACGATGTGAACAGGGTTCCGAGACACCAAACGGGCGCCCGGTTGACCCGGCCACGTGCCTACCGCAACACAGCCCACCCCGATGGTCAGCGCCGCGTGCGGCCCCCAGCATACTACAAACACCAGAAACTACTTGCAACTCCTGGACAGAGGACAAGGGTGGTTAAGAAGTCGAGCGGGGTCATATTTCAGGGCCCAATGTGTGGTAGTAGCTGTATCATGGATCACAAACACAGATCTCAGTTCTTAAGGACGGCCTCAATGAAACAACCCACCATGTACTCCTACATGGCCTCTCATCGATTCCTTTACCAAATCGTGTTCAACACTTCACTCTTGTCACCGACACAACCTTTCACTCCAGTTCATCATCCCGATGAGCCAGACCTGACACAACTCTAAGCATAGCAAGCATAGCATGGTAGGAACACACACACATGTATTGGCTCAAACAACTCCTACACATGCTAGTGGGTTTCATCTAGTTACTGTGGCAATGACAGGTCATGCAAAGGAAGTGGGTTCAACTACCGCAACACACAGCAGTTTGAAGCACGTTGTCTTAATGCAGTAAACAAGGGCAGAAGCGAGAACATGGGTTTGTATCGGAATGATCAACGAGCTGCTTGCCTGATGGAGTGGTCGTGGGATACTGCCCTTCAGTTGGATACTCAGAGATATCCTCGGAGGCAGAACCTACCACGATGAACACATCGGAACACAATCAATACATGGCGATATGCAACAATATGATGCATGCTATGACATGGCAATAGGAATGTGTCCTGGCCTAGTGCAAGTTAAACCAGAAGGGAATGAACCCATTTGAACCAAAGATTCAAATGGCAACTCATTTATTAAGATTATATTAGTGTATCATCTTGTAATGCCTAAACAGTGGGTTTAACTTGTTCTGACATGCATGAAACCAGCACCAATGGATAGCTTGGATTTTTCTGATCATTTTTCATATATAGAACTTTGCATTTGGAGTTACAGATAATTTTCTATGAATTTTTGAAGTTTGAACTATTTTCTGGATTTTCCTGTATAAAATTAATTCCAGTAAATAAAATTACTGCGTCAGCACGAGGTCATGCTGACCTCAGCAAGTCAACAGCCGGTCCAGGTCAACTGACCAGTGGGCCCAGGGGGTTAGTGATTAATTAAACTTGTTTAATTAGTTTTAAACTAATCTAGTGATTAACAGAAGGGGGCCCCACCTGTCATTGACTCATCAGAGTCAACCACGGCCCACCAGTCAACGGTCAGGGTCAACTCGCCGGCGTCTAGCCGCCGGCGAGGCCAGACGCGGC
This sequence comes from Aegilops umbellulata, assembly GCA_032464435.1. Lineage (NCBI taxonomy): Eukaryota > Viridiplantae > Streptophyta > Magnoliopsida > Poales > Poaceae > Aegilops > Aegilops umbellulata. Next base: position 47,896,715 of record CP136056.1, on the reverse strand, counting down.
GGAGCAAAGTGGATTTGGCCGTTCCGGCCACCAAATGGGGCGCGGAGGGCATCTACGCGCTCCTGGGAACGAGCAGCGGCTACTGGTGGAGTTAGTTGGGGTCGGGGTGGCCGGAGTTGGCGCCGGCGACGAGTTTGGCGGCGCCGGGGCTCGGGTGAAAGTGAAACCGGGGCTACGGGGCACGGCGAGGCGCGTGGAGTGATGCGTTGGACCCCTGGGTGTGCGGTGAGGCTAGTGGACAAGGTGGTGCGGCCGTTGGGTGGCCGGAGCCTCGTCGGCGACGAGCTCCGCGGCGGCGCGTGCGGCCGAGCATCGTGCGCTCGTTGTAGGGCACGGGAAGAGGAACGGGGAGGATGGAGAGGTGGCCAGACTCACGGTGAATGCAGCGAGCGACGAGGCGGGCTCGGGGAAGGTCGGAGCTGAGCGGGGCGATGATGGCGATCTCGGCGGCCGGAGTTGGGGAAGACGGGGTCGGGGGCGATTCCAGAGAGGGCGAGCGCTCGGGGCTCGTATTGCTCGAAGAAGAAGAGGGTGGCGGAGCTCGTGGACACGATCGGGTGGCGCGGGGACGACGGAGAGCGCGCCTACGGCGTAGGTGCGACGGCGGTGGCGTCGGCCATGGCGAAGGGGAGCGAGGGAGGCGAGGCAGAGGCGAATGGCGTGTCCAGGGGCTCGGGGCGACGACGTGGAGCGCGTCCAGGGCAGCAGGGCGGCGAGGAGGTGAAGCAAGGCGGCGGGAAGCTGCGTGGCGCTCGCTGGTGCCGGCGTCGAGCACCTGCGTGCCTGCCTGGCCGAGCCAAGCAGCTCGCTGGCGCGGCAGCTGGGCTGGGCCGGCAGGTGGGCCGGTTGGCAGGCGCCAGGTAAGTCTTTCCTTTTTTTATTTTCCTTGTCTATTTTTCTGTAACTTTGTGGACTTATTAAAAATACTTAGACACTTCCAAAATTCACCAAACTGCATCTGGTCCTTAGTTAGAATATTTCCAACCAGGAACATTTTAGTTTGGAGATATTTGAGCATTTGAAATATTTTATAAATTTTAAATGCCCAAATTCAAATACTAATGCATTAATTCAATGACCTTCTGTTGACCTAGAAAATTATGCACCATTTTTGCCAGAGGTTTCAACCCAAGACAAAGAGAGTGAACATTTTAGAAGGGCATTTCAGGTTCATTGAAAATATTTTTAGTAAACCCCAGTTGATTTCAGGAGGGGTGCTGGGGGGTTCTGCCTTCCCCATTTCAAATTTCTGTCAAAAGTAAACATGATGCACACTCTAATGCATGAGCTAGGTGGGATGTGACAACTCACCCCCACTCAAAAGAATCTCGTCCCGAGATTTAGGATCTGTCGGAAAGAAGGTGGGGTACTCAAGTCGAAGACGATCCTCCCTTTCCCATGTAGCTTCTTGCTCGGAATGGTGTGACCATTGAACCTTGAGAAACTTGATATTATGGCGTCGAGTGGTACGCTCGGCTTGAGCAAGGATACGAACGGGGTATTCCCGATAAGTGAGGTTATCTTGGAGATCAAGCGTTTCGTGGTCCACTCCACGGATAGGATCCGCGAAACAACGCCTGAGTTGAGAAACGTGGAAGACGTCATGAACTCTGGAGAGATGCGGAGGTAGTTCCAATTGGTAGGCAACTTCTCCTCGTTTGGCAAGAATGCGAAAAGGTCCAATGTAACGAGGAGCCAATTTGCCTTTGATACCAAATCGATGGGTTCCCTTTAAAGGTGTAACCCGAGGGTAAGCCATCTCGCCGACTTCATAAGCCATGGGCTTATGCTTGCGGTCATACTGACTCTTTTGTCGGGATTGGGCGGTTTTCAACTTCTCACGAATAATGCGAACCTGCTCTTCTGCATCCTGGATCATGTCCGGGCCAAAGAGTTGTCTCTCGCCGGTTTCTGACCAGTTAAGAGGCGTTCGACATTTTCGTCCATAAAGAACTTCGAAAGGAGCTTTACCCAAGCTAGCTTGATAACTGTTGTTATAGGCGAACTCGGCGAATGGAAGGCACTTCTCCCAATTCATATCGAAAGAGATGACAGAAGCTCGGAGCATATCCTCCAGAATTTGATTGACTCGTTCTACTTGACCACTTGACTGAGGATGGAAGGCGGTGCTAAAGGAGAGACGAGTCCCCATAGCATTTTGGAAACTTTCCCAAAATCGAGAGGTGAAAAGACTTCCACGGTCTAAATTAATTTCCAATGGAACACCATGGAGAGATACTATTCGAGAGATGTACAAATCAGCTAGCTGGCTAGCGGTTATACTCTCGCGAACAGGTAAGAAGTGGGCTACTTTGGAGAGACGATCGACAACAACGAAGATAGCATTATTCCCTCTTTTGGTTCTGGGAAACCCGGTAATGAAATCCATACCGATTTTATCCCATTTCCATTCAGGAATCTCCAATGGTTGAAGGGTGCCAGCAGGCCGTTGATGCTCTGCTTTAACGCGACAATAGACGTCGCAAGTTGCAATGTATTGAGCGATTTCTCTCTTCATCCTAGTCCACCAAAACCTCTCGTGTAGGTCTTGATACATCTTAGTACTACCGGGATGAATGGTGAGAGGGGATTCATGAGCTTCCTTAAGGATCAATTGTCGTAAATGTTGTTTCTTGGGAACCACCAAGCGGTTCTCGAAGAAGACAACACCTCGTTCATCCATGGAAAAACATTTAGCAACTCCGCTGGCGATGTTTTCCCTAATCCAAGATATGCCCTTATCGTGCTTCTGGGCAGCTATGATTTGATCCGTAAGGTTAGGTTTCGCCACCAGGGTGGAAAGGAATCCTCGAGGAACAATGTGAAGGTTAAGCTTATGAAATTCCTCGTGGAGAAGTGGTTGACCTTGTTGTAACATCAAGTTGTTACAATAAGATTTACGACTTAGTGCATCAGCCATGACATTGGCTTTGCCTGGGGTGTAAGTTATTCCTAAGTCGTAATCCGAGATCAACTCGACCCAACGTCTTTGCCTGAGATTCAAATCCGGTTGGGTGAAGATATATTTCAAACTTTGGTGATCAGTGTAAATTTCGCAACGATTACCCAGAAGGTAGTGTCGCCAGGTTTTGAGTGCATGGACTACTGCTGCAAGCTCTAGATCATGAGTGGGATAATTATCCTCATGTGGACGCAACTGTCGAGATGCGTAGGCAATCACATGACGATCTTGCATGAGTATGCAACCTAGTCCTTGTCGCGAGGCGTCGCAATAGATAACAAAGTCCTTAGAGAAATCTGGTGGTACCAGTACGGGAGCAGATGTTAGGCGTCTTTTCAGTTCCCGAAAGCTGAACTCGCACTGTGGGGTCCACTCGAACTTTTTATCTTTCTTGAGGAGTTCAGTTAGAGGCTTAGCAACCTTGGAGAAATTCTCGACGAAGCGGCGGCAATAGCTCGCCAAACCAAGAAAACTCCGGACTTGCTTGACCGTTTCAGGTGCAGTCCAGTCAAGGACAGCTTGAACTCGCTCGGGATTGACATCAATGCCCTTGCCAGAGATTACATGGCCCAGATAGGTCACTTCTGGCAACCAGAATTCGCACTTGGAGAATTTGGCATAAAGGCGATGCTCTCGAAGTTTCATCAATACTAGCCTTAGATGTTCGGCATGTTCTTCCTCATTCTTGGAGTAGATGAGTATATCATCGAGGTATACCATGACGAATTTATCCAAGTACTCCATGAAGATCGAGTTCATTAACCGGGAGAAGGTGGCTGGAGCATTGGTTAAACCGAAGGACATGACGGTGTACTCGTATTGGCCGTAACGAGTAACGAAAGCCGTTTTGGGAATGTCCCCGTTCTTGATTTTGATTTGATGGTAGCCCAACCTCAAATCCATCTTGGAAAAGACTGAGGATCCAGCGAGCTGATCATACAGGTCGTTGATCCTGGGGAGCGGATACTTGTTCTTGATAGTGACCAAATTGACAGGTCGATAATCCACAACCATCCGATCCGTTCCATCCTTCTTCTTGACGAAGAGGACGGGGCAAGCCCATGGAGATGAACTAGGACGGATGAAACCCTTTTGCAAGGACTCATCGAGTTGTTTCTTAAGCTCAGCTAGTTCTAGGGGTGCCATCTTATAAGGTCTCCTAGAGATTGGGACGGTTCCTGGAACAAGGTCTATCACGAACTCGACATCCCTGTCAGGTGGAACACCTGACAGTTCCTCTGGAAAGACATCCGGGAAGTCACGGACTACCGGAATATCTTCAAGGTCTGGAAGGGGATTGGCATTTAGAGAGTAGAGCTGACGCTCCGATACTCGGGTCAAAACATTGACTGTCCTGCCCGATGGATGGGTAAGTTGGACAGTTCTAGTTGAGCAGTCAATCTTGGCGTAATGGGCTGACATCCAGTCCATACCTAAGATGATGTTTATGTCCGAGGACTTGAGAGCTATTAGTGACGCGAGAAAGACCAATCTATCGACAAGAATTTCATTTCCATGGCTGATCCTAGAGGTTTGCCATCTAGAACCAGGAGTTTGAATTTCCATGGAGGTGGGCATGTCACTAAAGGTAGTGTTGTGCAATCGAGCATAGCTCTCAGAAATAAATGAATGAGATGCTCCAGTATCAAAGAGAACAGTTGCCGGGTGGCAATTAACAAGGAGCGTACCGAGAACGACGTTGGGGTCCTCTTGAGTCTCTTCAGCTGAAACGTAGTTGACATGGCCACGAGTAGTGGTGGCTGGCTTGGCGACAAGCACCTTTGCTGTTGACTTACCACGTCCAACAGACTTTCCGAACTGGCTGGGGTTGTTCTGGGGACACTCACGGATGTAGTGGCCCGGCTCACCACACTTGAAGCAAGTTATCGAATTGGGGCGTGGAGCAGCATTGGCAGTGGGGCCACCAAAAGTCTTGGGCGGCACATACTACTGATTGGGGCGAGGCGCCTCAAAGGATGGCCTCGGAGTATACCTGGGCGGCATAGCAGAATTTGGGATCCAGACCCGGCGCTTCTGAGATCCAGAGCCGGATGAAGATCCATAGTCACGGGAGTGCTTGCGTGAAGCTTCAAAATCATTCTGCCCCGTCTCGGCACTAATGGCCTTATTGACTAGCTTCGGAAAGGAAGTGCATTCATGCAGACGAAGGTCACGACGGAGCTCAGGGCTAAGTCCCTTGCGGAACCTTGCCTGCTTCTTGGCGTCGGTGGATACCTCTTCGGGAGCATAGCGTGCAAGCTTCCCAAACTCGCGACTGTATGCATCCACAGTCAGCTTCCCCTGGGTGAAGTTACAGAACTCCTCCCTCTTGCGATCCATAAGACCTTCCGGGATATGATGCTCACGAAAAGCGGCACTGAAGTCAGCCCAAGTAGTGAGTTGGCCGACCGGGCGCATAGCTTCATAATTCTCCCACCAAAGGCTAGCAGGGCCTTCGAGGTGATAGGCAGCAAAGGTGACTTTATCATCTTCAGCCACGTTGGCAGAACGTAGCTTGTGGGCGATGCTGCGAAGCCAGTCATCCGCATCGAGAGGTTCGATGGAATGATTGAACTTTGGCGGGTAGAGCTTGACAAAGTCATTGATGGACACCGAATTGATCCTCTGCTGGCGTGCAGTGTTTTGCTCAATCCGCTCTAACAAGCGGTTGGTGTCGCGCCTGTTGCGCTCTGCCTCCAACATCACTTCGGCCAGAGAAGGTGGTTGAGGCAGACTTTCCTCTCTAGGTGCACTAGCTTCTCCCTGCTCCAGAGCAGCAGGGTTGCCGCGGGTGTTGACCATCCTAGGAAAACAAAACAATGATTTAAACCAGAATGGCAAAATCTGGCCAAGGAAGTGCGGAATGTAATGGATAACAAGGAATGCAGAGATGATCATCCGTATGACATGGTAATATAGAAACTGCCATATATACACCAACAGTCATACACACCATACATAGTTTAGTACAAGCCCGGCTGAAGTACCACTATGATGAAAGACGTTACATCTCATCGGAGGCATTCCAAGCTCCTATACATTATTTAACTACACCTCCGGCATTGATACACACTAAGTCATATTCCACGGGTCACGCAGGACGGTGGACATACAACTGTTACGATACTAGCAAGGCTACTACTAGCTCAGGCAGCTCCGTAGTAATCCTCATAGAAGTCACCACCTAGACCTGGAAGCGGAACATGGTCATCTGGGAACAGACGGTCCTGCGGTGCTTGTGGACCATAGGGACTTGGGTGCGGCCTCGGTCCAACAGATGGCGGCAGAAGAGGCCCACGAGGAGGGGTGATGCCTCCCACCTCACGCCATTCCATGAAGTCTGGCAGACTAGCCCGCACAGGGTACAAGTCTCTCGTGTCCATGTATCCGGCTTGCACAGCAGGTGCAAACCTCGTCAAGGTGGCCCAATGATCAGCACGAGCATTAAAGAGCTCCATACGCAAGGCCCGGTTTTCACGGTCCTTATCTTCCAACATCTCAGTAGTGGTGCAAAGGAGTGAGTCCTCATGGGATGCATCACTGTACATGCCCTGAAGGTAACCATGCGCCCCAGGGAGGGATGCTGGCATGTAGCGAAATTCAGTGTTGCTCAACAAGGCAGTTCTAGCTCGCATAATGGTCATCATCGAGTAGGCTGCATCTTGAACGGACATCCCAATAGTGATCCCGAGTCCATAAGAACAGTGGAGTGGTTCCGTGGCTCCGGGGTAAGATGGATATATCCTGACCGTGCACAGATATTGGCTCTGGTTAAAATCTCTAAACTGCTCTTCGACGGTGTATTCGGGGTACCATCGGTAACCTGCCTCAACCATCACTCGAACCAACATGGCGGTATGACCACATATACCGATGCAACGGGTCAGACGAACCACTTGGTTTTGGGAACGGGTAGCCATCTGAAAGCACAAAATAGTGCAAAGGCATTAGAATTTCTGGATGAAATTGGACAGCATAACGGCTGTAAATGCTCAGAAAAAGACTTGAAACATCCACAATAGTTTGCGAAACCACTCGACAACATCATATCAAGGTTCTGGTTCAATTGGCAACATACTAAACTTTAGTAGAACTGATCTGGGTTGTAACCAACAATCCTATAAGTTACTACGGATTTAGTAACACGTGAACCTGATAGAGAGAAGAGAGCCTAGTCCTGAACCCACGTAGAATGAGAAGAGAATGACTCAGAATAGAGGGCATAAGGTAAAGGAGTAAAAGAGCCTTACGTTCCCTCCCACAATCAATTCCCCTACATATAACTAAAGCATTTCTAGACTCGACATCGACCAGTTTGGCTTAGCGAACCTACAGGCAGTCCGGCTCTGATGCCAACGCTGTCAGGACCCCGATCCTAAGCCACATCGATCCAGCGTGTAACACATCATATCCCTTTGCGGCCTCACGCACGGTACTCCCACGGGTGCCACCTTACCTGGCCCGGGACCGTTTGCGCCTTTTGGCTCACGTATATGATAGTGTCGCTAGCATCCATATGACAGAGAACCCGGGCCGACATGGCTAGTCGTGAACCCAAAGCGGCGCTAGCCTATGAGGACAGGCATACATGAATCACATCGAGCATGTCGGTCATCAACGTAATTATTCGGGCTGTAGCACTGGGCTAACAGGACTCCGGTAACCCGGGCTGTAGTAGGCTAGGCAGGACTCCGAATAACAGCGCGTGACATTTCCCCGAAGGGACAGACATAGGAACGACGTGAAACACATGCCGGCCAGTCAAGTGTCCAAGCAGTAGTGCTGGGCTAGCAGGACTCCGGTGAACCGGGCTGTAGCGGACTACTATCGCTCAGAAGCACAAGACTTACATTTCCCCATATGAAAGGCTGCCAAGGATAAACAACTAGATAGTCGGATCCCACTCATACCAAGCATTTCAATCATACACACAATATGCTCGATATGAGTAAATACAACATGGCATCACAACAGTACTCTATGACTCAAGTACTTTATTTAGAAGGCTCCGAAGAGCCATACATATCATCCATACAGATAGGGGTCACATGACCCAACACTCAAGTCATACAAACATACAAGCACATGCGGAAGCAAAGTAGTCTGAGTACAGACACTAGAAAGAAAGAAGGCTTGACGAAGCCTGTCTATCTACAATGACCCTTCACAAGTCTTGGATCACCACCTGGGTGATAAGTCACTCGTCAACGTCGAGGTCTACATAGAACCCATCAGAGGGGTTGGTGCAGTCGTCTGAAAAACATGATTAAAGCAACATGAGTACGAAGGTACTCAGCAAGTCTTACAACAGGAACCTATTATACATGCACATTCTCAAGAAGGTAGTGGGGTTATTGCAGCAAGCCAGCTTTGACTCTTGGCTAAACTATCCTACGATAGACACCACTTGTAAATCATTTGTCGCACACGAGTCCACTAACACCAACACAATACTCCACCGTGGATCCTCTCTCGCCATCCTACGAGAGGGCCATCCGCGGTACTCACACTTATCTTGAGATTTTTAGTAGTATCCATTTAACTTGTCTATGAACTGATATAGGCAACCCAGAAGTCCATTACCGCGGACACGGCTATTCGAATAGATCATTTATAACCCTGCAGGGGTGTACTTCTTCACACATGTTTCCACCACTTAGCGTCTGCACACGACATGTGCTCGGCAGACTTCAAGCGAAAGCTGACGTGGGTGTAGACCACGACCTACCTAAACACTCAAGTCTCTAGTCCAGGTTTATCGCCTATTCGGGTTCCATCCGCAGGGAGTCCGGCCGAGGTTTCCACTAACGGCCCCGAACGATGTGAACAGGGTTCCGAGACACCAAACGGGCGCCCGGTTGACCCGGCCACGTGCCTACCACAACACAGCCCACCCCGATGGTCAGCGCCGCGTGCGGCCCCCAGCATACTACAAACACCAGAAACTACTTGCAACTCCTGGACAGAGGACAAGGGTGGTTAAGAAGTCGAGCGGGGTCATATTTCAGGGCCCAATGTGTGGTAGTAGCTGTATCATGGATCACAAACACAGATCTCAGTTCTTAAGGACGGCCTCAATGAAACAACCCACCATGTACTCCTACATGGCCTCTCATCGATTCCTTTACCAAATCGTGTTCAACACTTCACTCTTGTCACTGACACAACCTTTCACTCCAGTTCATCATCCCGATGAGCCAGACCTGACACAACTCTAAGCATAGCAAGCATAGCATGGTAGGAACACACACACATGTATTGGCTCAAACAACTCCTACACATGCTAGTGGGTTTCATCTAGTTACTGTGGCAATGACAGGTCATGCAAAGGAAGTGGGTTCAACTACCGCAACACACAGCAGTTTGAAGCGCGTTGTCTTAATGCAGTAAACGAGGGCAGAAGCGAGAACATGGGTTTGTATCAGAATGATCAACGAGGTGCTTGCCTGATGGAGTGGTCGTGGGATACTGCCCTTCAGTTGGATACTCAGAGATATCCTCGGAGGCAGAACCTACCACGATGAACACATCGGAACACAATCAATACATGGCGATATGCAACAATATGATGCATGCTATGACATGGCAATAGGAATGTGTCCTGACCTAGTGCAAGTTAAACCAGAAGGGAATGAACCCATTTGAACCAAAGATTCAAATGGCAACTCATTTATTAAGATTATATTAGTGTATCATCTTGTAATGCCTAAACAGTGGGTTTAACTTGTTCTGACATGCATGAAACCAGCACCAATGGATAGCTTGGATTTTTCTGATCATTTTTCATATATAGAACTTTGCATTTGGAGTTACAGATAATTTTCTATGAATTTTTGAAGTTTGAACTATTTTCTGGATTTTCCTGTATAAAATTAATTCCAGTAAATAAAATTACTGCATCAGCACGAGGTCATGCTGACCTCAGCAAGTCAACAGCCGGTCCAGGTCAACTGACCAGTGGGCCCAGGGGGTTAGTGATTAATTAAACTTGTTTAATTAGTTTTAAACTAATCCAGTGATTAACAGAAGGGGGCCCCACCTGTCATTGACTCGTCAGAGTCAACCACGGCCCACCAGTCAACGGTCAGGGTCAACTCGCCGGCGTCTAGCCGCCGGCGAGGCCAGACGCGGCGGAGCAAAGTGGATTTGGCCGTTCCGGCCACCAAATGGGGCGCAGAGGGCATCTACGCGCTCCTGGGAACGAGCAGCGGCTACTGGTGGAGTTAGTTGGGGTCGGGGTGGCCGGAGTTGGCGCCGGCGACGAGTTTGGCGGCGCCGGGGCTCGGGTGAAAGTGAAACCGGGGCTACGGGGCACGGCGAGGCGCGTGGAGTGATGCGTTGGACCCCTGGGTGTGCGGTGAGGCTAGTGGACAAGGTGGTGCGGCCGTTGGGTGGCCGGAGCCTCGTCGGCGACGAGCTCCGCGGCGGCGCGTGCGGCCGAGCATCGTGCGCTCGTTGTAGGGCACGGGAAGAGGAACGGGGAGGATGGAGAGGTGGCCAGACTCACGGTGAATGCAGCGAGCGACGAGGCGGGCTCGGGGAAGGTCGGAGCTGAGCGGGGCGATGATGGCGATCTCGGCGGCCTGAGTTGGGGAAGACGGGGTCGGGGGTGATTCCAGAGCGGGCGAGCGCTCGGGGCTCGTCTTGCTCGAAGAAGAAGAGGGTGGCGGAGCTCGTGGACACGATCGGGTGGCGCGGGGACGACGGAGAGCGCGCCTACGGCGTAGGTGCGGCGGCGGCGGCGTCGGCCATGGCGAAGGGGAGCGAGGGAGGCGAGGCAGAGGCGAATGGCGTGTCCAGGGGCTCGGGGCGACGACGTGGAGCGCGTCCAGGGCAGCAGGGCGGCGAGGAGGTGAAGCAAGGCGGCGGGGAGCTGCGTGGCGCTCGCTGGTGCCGGCGTCGAGCACCTGCGTGCCTGCCTGGCCGAGCCAAGCAGCTCGCTGGCGCGGCAGCTGTGCTGGGCCGGCAGGTGGGCCGGTTGGCAGGCGCCAGGTAAGTCTTTCCTTTTTTTATTTTCCTTTCCTATTTTTCTGTAACTTTGTGGACTTATTAAAAATACTTAGACACTTCCAAAATTCACCAAACTGCATCTGGTCCTTAGTTAGAATATTTCCAACCAGGAACATTTTAGTTTGGAGATATTTGAGCATTTGAAATATTTTAAAAATTTTAAATGCCCAAATTCAAATACTAATGCATTAATTCAATGACCTTCTGTTGACCTAGAAAATTATGCACCATTTTTGCCAGAGGTTTCAACCCAAGACAAAGAGAGTGAACATTTTAGAAGGGCATTTCAGGTTCATTGAAAATATTTTTAGTAAACCCCAGTTGATTTCAGGAGGGGTGCTGGGGGGTTCTGCCTTCCCCATTTCAAATTTCTGTCAAAAGTAAACATGATGCACACTCTAATGCATGAGCTAGGTGGGATGTGACATGTGCACTGTCTTATGACGAGCCATGCGCGGCCCAATTGCGAAAACATAATTAAATGCAGGGCCTGCAAGAGATGGGGCCATATCACCAAAGACTGCTTCACACTCAATAGGCCCACAAACCACAACGAGAGGAGACCGGTCCCAGCCCCGGCGTATCCAATTCCAAGGCAAGTCTCCACTGTTCCCGCGATTGAGACTACTCGAGAGTCTAATCAGACGGCCAACCAGAGCAACCCAGTTAATGTCCCTCCTCTGTCTCTCCGGGTTGGCAGCTTCAATCTTTGCACTTCCCAAAAATCCATTGCTCATCGTCTGCGCCTAGCCACAATCCCACCCGACCCTCGTCGGCGGCAATCAACTAACGCCTCGGCAACCACAACCCACGATCCAACGACCATGGCCTTGTTCCCCTTCAATCCCGCACCTTTTCTTCCACCAAATCACCAGAGCGTTGAAGTTGCTGGGCGCCCTGCTAGGATCCGGGTCATCGCCGGCGCTACGCCGGCCACACACGAAGAATGGGCGATTGCTTCTATTGTGCCGATGCCAGATCTTCCGGTGGCATTTCAGACCGTCAGAGAGGTACTCGCCGATTTCCTCATAGACAGACAGTTGGGGTTTTCTAAGATTGAGCCGTGTCCTCTTGGTCAGGCCTATGTCAAACTGAATAGCATCTTTGATAGAGATTCTCTGGTTTCCAATAGTCCACACATGTTCACAGATGTCCATGTTATTTTTGAGAAACACAACAAAGGCATGAATTGCAGGAGGTTGGTGTTAAACAAAGAGGCATGTATACTGTTATGTGGTTATCCTTTTGATAGGAGGAACATTCAAGAAGTGAGCAATGCGGTTAGTAAATTTGGCAAGTTCCTTCAATGGGATGGAATCAGGAGTACTAGGGCAAATCTGATGGTGAAAGTTAGGGTGGAAGAGCTCCGTGACATTCCTGCCAGTATTGGTTTTGGGGAGGGCTATGACTTCTAGACTGAATCTCTCTCAGTCCCAGTTGTGATTCTGCAACAGCAAATTCTTGGTATAGACGCTCCTGATGAAGATCCCATTGACCCAAGTAGCAATCCACACCCTATTCCCCCTCAAGCAAACTATCATCCCAACCAACACAATCATTTTCTTGGGCCACTGCAACAGCATGAGCATGATGGCCACCATGATCCGCAGCTGAATCTTCAGTTGGCACTGAATGTTGATCTTAATGTAGCTCACGATGGAGATTGATGAGGACATAGAAGAAGATGAAGATCAAGCTGAGATGCCTGGCTGGGGCCACTGGGCTATGCCCCAAGAAGTGGATCAGGAAATTGAAGCTAGAGAATTCCTTCATATGGATGAAATCGTTGAACCTCTCGAAGAGGACCTGAACATCAATGTTCAGAGCAGTATTACTCTCTCCCTGGTTCCCTCAGAGAACACTGATAACTCTGCTACATCTGCCAATGGTCCGTTGGCGCCAAATGTACCTGCTCTTCCTGATTTGAAAATGTTGGTTGTTCCTCCTGGGCCAGAGCCACATGCCCATGTTCGCCCTGCTCATCTTGGGCCAGAACCACAGGCCTATGTTGGCCCCATTATACCCGTGACCCAGGCTTTCTTTGACCCAAGTTTGGATGCTATTCTAGCACAGGAATCTTCCCAGATGGAAGAGAGAATGGTGGACCCAATGCAATTTGAAGTACTGGCACAACATGTCTCTGTCCCTGTTGTCCAGTTGCCTACTAATGCCCTGTTATTGACAGCTTCTGGAGCGGATCCTTCTCACAGCAGAGCCCAAGATTCTATACCTGACATTGTTGTTGATCCTTCTCCTCAACCTGAGATTCAGGGGCCTACAGTTACTGCTGAGAAAGAATATGTTTTTGCTGAGACATACCCCACTCTTGAAGACAGACTGAACTGCACTCTGCTAGTTGTGCAGCCCTCACAAGAGCTACCACCTACCCTTGATGGATGTGTTCACCCAGTTATTGCTGAAACAGGTGAAAGATTTGAGTCTGAAATGTCCGCACCACCAGGATTCCTGTCGGTGTCAAAACCGGCAGATCTCGGGTAGGGGGTCCCGAACTGTGCGTCTAAGGTCGATGGTAACAGGAGACAGGGGACACAATGTTTACCCAGGTTCGGGCCCTCTCTATGGAGGTAATACCCTACTTCATGCTTGATTGATCTTGATGAATATGAGTATTACAAGAGTTGATCTACCACAAGATCGTAATGGCTAAAACCCTAGAAGTCTAGACTGTATGACTGTGTCCCTTTCCGGACGAAGCCCTCCGGTTTATATAGACACGGAGGAGGCTAGGGTTGTACAAAGTCGGTTACAGAGAAATGAATCTTCATATGTGGTCGCCAAGCTTGCCTTCCACGCCAAGGAGAGTCCTATCCGGACATGGGAGAGAGTCTTCGGTCTTGTATCTTCACAACCCATTAGTCCGGCCCATGTCCAACAGGCTGGACGCCCGAGGACCCCTTAGTCTAGGACTCCCTCAGTAGCCCCTGAACTAGGCTTCAATGACGAGGTGTCTGGCGCGCAGATTGTCTTCGGCATTGCAAGGAGGGTTCTCCTTTCCGAATACTCCAAGATAGTCTTCGGACGCAATGAACGTGTCCGGATCTCCAACACAAGTACCACACACACAGCCATAGAGAGTATAATATTTCACGAGTCCCATCCGCTGACAACTTTTTGCAAGACGACATCATGCCTGCCTGGTCATTATTTCGAATCATTTTCGTCTGTCGTTCCGTGTTTCGAGATGCAGTTTCCATTGGCACGTCTTGTCAAAGCAGATATCATGTCCCCTTATTGCGGGATTCTCATCAATGCGGGCGTGGGTACTCCAACCGTGCCGTTTGCACAGCCCTTGGAAATAGGCGAGTTTCAATGCGAGCGGGGAGGCATTCAATATTCATTGCCTTTATAAGGGGATAAAGATTCCCCTTCTTCACCCAAACCTTATTTCTTCCTCTGCCCTTCCATTCTTGAGCTCCAACGCCCAGTTCTCGTCTTTTCCACTCCGAGCAAGCTCTCAACCATGTACGGCTCTGGAGGGCAAGGCAAGTGGATGGCTTCCTCTGCCAAGGAGAAGGACATCAACGAGCTTTAGGAGGCCGGGTATCTGGCGAAGGAGATCACCCACCAGCTCCCGGCCAAGGGACAAGTCGTCCCCACACCAAAACCCAACGAGAGGGTGGTGTTCCTTCCTCATTTCGTCCGCGGGTTAGGGTTTCCACTCCACCCTTTCGTCCGCAGACTTATGTTCTATTACGGGCTAGATTTCCATGATCTAGCCCCGAACTCTTTCCTCAACATCTCGGCATTCATTGTCGTGTGCGAGGCTTTCCTCTGCGTCCAGCCCCACTTCGGTTTGTGGCTTAAAATCTTCAACGTGAAGCCGAAGGTGGTGGATGGCCAACACGCGGAGTGCGGACGTGCCATGGTGAGCAAGATGCCCAATGTCACATGGCACATTTGTGGAGACTGTCAAGGAGTGGCAGAAGTTGTGGTTCTATATCACAGAGCCCCGCGACGCCACCTGGGCCGTGGCTCCCGAATGCAAGTCCGGGGCTCCAATGCGGCTGACCTCCTGGATGGAGAAGGGCCTGAATTGGTCTTCGTCGGACGAGCTGATGGCGCTGCAAATGCGCATCCAAATCATGGTGGACAAAAACACCAAGCTCATCGACGTGATCCGGGTTATGCTGGTTTGCCAGATCCTCCCCTGCCAAAGCCGAATGCCGCCAAAGATGACGATGAGAAGGATGAGGAAAGCGACCCTCCCCCTGATGGGGGGAGGAAGAAGAGGGCGGCCTCCACAAATCTGGAGGCAGAGGCGCCCAAGAAGGGGAAAGGCTCCCTCGCGGATAAAACCGCGTGGGGCGTCGACAACAGTCCGGAGCGACGCCCCCGAAGCAAGCCCCTGGCCGCATCAGAAGTACTGACAGAATCGTACTCGCCCGTGTATCCGGCCTTTCCTCCTAATTGTATTAACATGATTAATTGTGCAATTGCAGTCCGGCCATTACAGCTCCCAGCGATCCTCATCAAGAGGTTCGTTGGATTCAAAGGCGATGGCCAGTGTGTCACCGCCGCCCGCTTACTCTCCCACGACCAAGGGTGATGCCGAGGTGCTGTCACGAAGGACTTTCCTCGGCTAGGGAGAGTCTCAGGAGGCCGTCAGGGTGGTGCCAGAGGGCGAAACCTTGGTCGCCGGACACATGGCGGAGCAGTCCCCCATGGAGACGGGCAATGGGTGAGTTCGTCCACCCTCCGGATACGGTTCCGAAGACCTACACGACTCTGGAGTCTGGCGGGCAGCCTCCTTTGAAAGACGGATGTGTGCCTATCCCACAGGTGACCTCCGTTCAACCAGGGGCACCGGACAATCTTCTGGAAGCGCTGCGAGGCGCTTCCATTGTGTAAGAACACCGTATCCTTATGGGTACGATGATTGAGAGGGTTCAGTCCATCAAGAGCAGACTGATCGAAGCCTGCAGCGGCCTGCTGACAGGTTTTGAGGTAAGCGATGCAAAGGAGAAAATCCCCATATAGACAGTAGCCCCTGAGACACTGTCCGGTGTTCGGCAAGCAAAACCGGACAGAGGATCAATTCATTTTTGCAGGAAACTAACTGAATGTGTCTTGTATGAATGACCAAGCGTCGTTGCTGGTCGCGACCTCACATGCTGCTGAAGTCTCCGGATTAAAGAAGAGACTGGAGCGGCCCGAGGAGGAGCTCGGCCAAGTGAAGAAGCAGCTGGTAGACCAGCAAGGTATGTAATGACTTGCTATATATTTGGAAAGAATAAATGATGTGTATTGACCATGGCGTTATGATATGTCTAGGAGCGACGACCGAGGTAGAGGTCCTTAAAAAGGCCCTGGCCGAAGCCGAGGAGAAAGCTGCCAAGGAGCAAGCCGCCCGCAAGAAGCTCAAGGCCAGGGGTCAACGAGGTCCAGCAAGAACTCGAGGACGCTGTGAAGAAATGCGAGGCCTTGGAGTGCGATGCTTCGGCTCAAGAGGCCGAACTCGCCAAGGCCCGCCAGAGCGCGGAAGAAGCCTGGGTTGAAGCCGAGGCCGCCCTCCAGGAGATCCAGGAAGCCAGGAAGATCGCGGCGGGTAAGGCGTTTAGTATGCAGAGCAAGTATGTGAAGAAGCAGTATGTCTTACTAACCCGGATTCGGAGTTCTCCAGGGGCATTTGCGGATTTGCCGCGCAGTGTGTCAGACGCTGCGGAGTTCTTTTGAGCCGAAGAAGGAAGATCAACGGAGAAGCTGTTCTGGTCGCAATACCTTGCGCCAGAACATCTAGTGTCCTTCACCGATCAGCTAAAGCAGCTAGTCGAGCTGCATAGGGTGGACGAACTAGCCATGAAGGATTCAATCATCCGGCTGTGGCCTGCCGAAGCTATACCCGGCAGTTACTTTGGACTCGTGAAACGGCTGGTGAACGCCTATCCTCGACTGGACGTCATCAAGCGGTCGGTTTGCATCGAGGGCGTGCGCATGGCCTTTGCCCGCGTCAAGGTCTGGTGGGCGAAGATGGACACCATCAAGCTCGTGACCGAAGGGCCGCCTGAGGGCAAGGAGCACCACACGCCAGAGCGATATTTTGAAGACGTCCTGGAGGGGTCTCATATTGTAGCAATACAATGTGCGAAAGACATTATCTTTGAATGAATACATTCCTATTGTCTCTGCCATGTATGATGAAACAAAGTTGTTATGTAATATAATTTCTGTTATGTTAAAAAAATTACCTCCTGTGCGGCCGTTGTGTGTGAAATCTGAGAGTTGGCCAGTCATCGGCTTCTGCCCCCACATAGGTAGTACGGGCGTGTTCGGGATGGAATCTAAGTACTCTTGATCCAATTGTTTGGTCCTTGAAGGAGGTGTTTAGCGCAACGAACCAGGAAATACGACTATGCGGCTTTAGCACTCTCACTTAGCCATAGGAGTTTGACAATAAAAATGTGGGTGCAGCCCCTAGTATCCGGAATAGGATGCTGTAAGCATGTGACCGGGGAAGTACCGATCCTTCGCATAATGCGGAAAAAAAATCTCTATCGATTTGAAACCTCCGAAGAGCTGACCGGCTCTCGCCGCATCATGACAGTCAGTTTTCGGCTTTCTCTACTGAGGTGCTCCTTCAGGTAAACCAGGGCACAATCGCAGTAGTGCTCCCTTTACTACCTTAGACGATATAGCGGAACGTAAGGTAGAAAGCACAGGAGCCGGGCAACCCAACTATTGACCAAAGACATGATTCAGAGCCAATGCATATAGTGCTAAATTCGGGGTGCCGAACTATACTATAGAAGTGTTCTGTCTTTGTTGCCATAGTGCGGGGCGCTATGAAGCCCCTAGCAAATTGAAACGTACCACAGTGTACGGGTGCTATCTGATAAGCTTATTAATGATAAAAAGGGGAGACAGAAAAGGAGCAAAAGCAGTAAGCAAGGTCCCTAAAATTTGGGTCGCAAACTGTTTCCATTATGATTTGATTAATATGTCAAATCACATTGATACAAGTAGTGCGATAAGCAACGGGCAATTTGACATGCCACGACCAAGGGAGAGCTGCGCGTGGGACCCTGGAGACAGGTAGTGTGGTTTTAAAGAAACCACTTAGAAACTCCCCTCTACGTTCAATCTTACTGCCGGCTTGGTGTATTTGTCCTTTGAAAGGACCTGCGATCAAGTCGTCAGGGAAGGCCTCAGGAGAAGAAACCTGAAAAGCAGAAAAGAAACAGTGAAAGTATATGTGTCCGGGAGCGGTCAAGCCGTATTGTGGATCACAAGCTAGTTATGCCTCCGCCTGTCCCCATGGTATTTTGAGTGCGTAGTTATGTACGCGCGGTGCGAATGCCGCCACTTCATTGGGACTGGGACGAAGGCCAAATTGCTAGTCGATATTGATACATCTCCAACGTATCTATAATTTTTGATTGCTCCATGCTATATTATCTACTGTTTTGGACTATATTGGGCTTTATTTTACACTTCTATATTACTTTTGGGACTAACCTATTAACCGGAGGCCCAACCGAGAATTGTTGTTTTTTTTGCCTATTTCAGTGTTTCGAAGAAACGGAATATCAAATGGAGTCCAAACGGAATGAAACCTTCGGGAACGTGATTTTCTCAACAGATATGATCCAGGAGACTTGGACCCTCCATCAAGAAAGGAGGGAGGCGGCCACGAGGGTGGAGGGGGCGCCCCCCTAGGGCGCGCCCCTGCCTCGTGGGCCCCCCTTTGCTCCACCGACGTACTCCTTCCTCCTATATATACCTACGTACCCCCAAACGATCAGATACGGAGCCAAAAACCTAATTCCACCGCCGCAACCTTCTGTACCCACGAGATCCCATCTTGGGGCCTGTTCCGGAGCTCCGCCGGAAGGGGAATCCACCACGGAGGGCTTCTACATCATCACCATAGCCCTTCCGATGAAGTGTGAGTAGTTTACCTTAGACCTTCGGGTGCATAGTTAGGAGCTAGATGGCTTCTTCTCTCTTTTTGGATCTCAATACAATGTTCTCCCCCTCTCTCGTGGGGATCTATTTGATGTAATCTTCTTTTTGCGGTGTGTTTGTTGAGACCGATGAATTGTGGGTTTATGATCAAGATTATCTATGAGCAATATTTGAATCTTCTCTGAATTCTTTTATGTATGATTGGTCATCTTTGCAAGTCTCTTCGAATTATCAGTTTGGTTTGGCCTACTAGATTGGTTTTTCTTGCAATGGGAGAAGTGCTTAGCTTTGGGTTCAATCTTGCGGTGTCCTTTCCCAGTGACAGTAGGGGCAGCAAGGCACATATTGTATTGTTGCCATCGAGGATAACAAGATGGGGTTTTTTTTATCATATTGCATGAATTTATCCCTCTACATCATGTCATCTTGCTTAAGGCGTTACTCTGTTTTCATTAACTTAATACTCTAGATGCATGCTGGATAGCGGTAGATGAGTGGAGTAATAGTAGTAGATGCAGGAAGGAGTCGGTCTACTTGTCTCGAACGTGATGCCTATATACATGATCATACCTAGATACTCTCGTAACTATGCTCAATTCTGTCAATTGCTCAACAGTAATTCGTTCACCCACCATAGAATACTTATGCTCTTGAGAGAAGCCACTAGTGAAACCTATGGCCCCTGGGTCTATTCTCATCATATCAATCTTCCATCACTTTATTATTGCTTTGCTTTTTTACTTTGCCTTTTATTTTATCTTGCATCTTTATATAAAAAATACCAAAAATATTATCTATCATATCTATCAGATCTCACTCTCGTAAGTGACCGTGAAGGGATTGACAACCCCTATTCGCGTTGGTTGCGACAAGTTATTTGCTTTGTGTAGGTACGAGGGACTCGCGCGTAGCCTCCTACTGGATTGATACCTTGGTTCTCAAAAACTGAGGGAAATACTTATGCTACTTTGCTGCATCATCCTCTCCTCTTCGGGGAAATCCAACGCAGTGCTCAAGAGGTAGCAAGAAGAATTTCTGGCGCCCTTGCCGGGGAGGTCTATGCAAAAGTCAACATACCAAGTACCCATCACAACCCCTTATCTCTCGCATTACATTATTTTCCATTTGCCTCTCGTTTTCCTCTTCCCCACTTCACCCTTGCCGTTTTATTCGCCCTCTCTTTTTCGTTCGCCTTCTTTTCGCCCTTCGCTTTCTCTATTGCTATGTCTAAAATTGGGGAAATTATTGCCGATACGGACAATAATAATATCATAGAAAATTCGGATGCTCCTGCTGAAGAACCCCCTACCTTGCATGCAAAAAGATTTCGAATTGGTAGTGGTAATATTATTGGAAAAGGAGTTATTCAAGATTTCTTCACTTGTGCCGGCGCTTTGCCTTCTATGTGCGGTTCTATTCTCCATAGAACTAGTAGTCTTGCGGACGCTATTGCCATGCTTATCGTTGAACTTGAAAGGCAATTTATGCACATGCATCCTTGAATACAAAGGATTTTCCTAGAATTTTCTAATATCGAGCATTCTTCTGTTAAGCGTGCTGCTACTATATTTTTGGCTCATGAGTTCAGATTTATAATAGAAGAGGCCAAAGAAATCTTTGCACATTATAGGGTGGACACTGGCCATCCTCCCATAGAATCTATCCTCTTTGATCAAGAAGAAATAATGCGTTTTCAATCTCTTGACTATGTTGCTTTCAATGAAAACCTTAGAAAAAAGGTGCCTACCAATATTTTAGTTGATAAAATCTCTGAACTTAATGATGATTTGGCTATTCGAAATAATGAGCTAGGATACTCTCTTGAGTATAGGCTCACAAGGTTCTGTCAAAAGAACGCTTATAATGATGAATTGGTTGTGCAATACGAAGGGCCGAAAGAGGAACCTATACCTCCTAAAATTGATCTTGGGGACTTTTGTCCTATTAAATTTAGCCCTTTTGATTACTTTTGCTTGCCTCAAAGAAAACTTGCTGCCAAACGTAGAGAATATGAAATGAGTTTCACCGATCTATCTTATTACTACGACACTACATAGATCTATCCTTGCTTTTATGCCTAGCTAGGGGCGTTAAACGATAGCGCTTGTTGGGAGGCAACCCAATTTTATTTTAGTTTTTTGATTTTTGTTTCTGTTTAGGAATAAATAATCCATCTACCTTCTGTTTAGATGTGGTTTTATGTTTTAATTAGTGTTTTTTGCCAAGTTAAACCTATATGATCTTCTTGGATGATAGTTATTTGATCTTGCTGTAATTTCCAGAAACTTCCTGTTCACAAAAATAATTGTTAACAATCACCAGAACGTGATAAAATAGTGATTCCAATTGCTTCTGATCAATAAGCAAATTTCCTAGGTCTTCTTATTTTGGCAGATTTTTTTGAGTTCCAGAAGTTTGTGTTAGTTACATATTACTACAGACTGTTCTGTTTTTGACAGATTCTGTTTTTCGCGTGTTGTTTGCTTATTTTGATGAATCTATGGCTAGTAAAATAGTTTATAATCCATAGAGAAGTTGTAATACAGTATGTTTAACACCAATATAAATAAAGAATGAGTTCATTACAGTACCTTGAAGTGGTATTTTGTGTTCTTTCGCTAACGGAGCTCACGAGATTTCTGTTGAGTTTTGTGTTGTGAAGTTTTCAAATTTTGGGTGAAATCTTTTGATGGATTATGGAACAAGGAGTGGCAAGAGCCTAAGATTGGGGATGCCCATGGCACCCCCAAGATAATCTAAGGACACCAAAAATTCAAAGCTTGGGGATGCCCCCGGAAGGCATACCCTCTTTCGTCTACTTCCATCGGTAACTTTACTTGGAGCTATATTTTTATTCACCACATGATATGTGTTTTGCTTGGAGCGTCTTGTATGATTTGAGTCTTTTCTTTTTAGTTTACCACAATCATCCTTGCTGTACACACCTTTTGAGAGAGCCATACATGAATTGGAATTTGTTAGAATACTCTATGTGCTTCACTTATATCTTTTTGAGCTATATAGTTTTGCTCTAGTGCTTCACTTATATCTTTTAGAGCACGGTGGTGGATTTGTTTTAAAGAAACTATTGATCTCTCATGCTTCACTTAGATTATTTTGAGAGTCTTAAATAGCATGGTAATTTGCTTAATAATCTTAATATGCTAGGTATACAAAAATAGTAAAACTTTCTTAGGAGTGTGTTGAATACTAAGAGAAGTTTGATGCTTGATAATTGTTTTGAGATATGGAGGTGATAATATCAAAGTAATGGTAGTTGAGTAGTTGTGAATTTGAAGAATGCTTGTGTTGAAATATGCAAGTCCCGTAGCATGTACGTATGGTAAAGGTTATGTAACAAATTTGAAACATGAGGTTGTCGGTGTACTAAAGTAGGGGTACCTTAGTACCCCGAACTTGTGCACGGGCAGTAGTAGCGTCCCGCGGCAGGGCTTGCCAGGGGAGCGACAAGAGTCTCCATGGCCCTTTTTGGGCCGGACGAAGGCCAAGTGATCGAGCCTAGAAGACCAAGCCCCGATAAGAGGAGCTTGCCGGGCCAAGCAGGCGAGGTCCGGCAAGAGGAGCTTGCCGGGCCAAGGCGACAAGGCCCCGGCAAGAGGAGCTTGCCGGGACGACTAAGCCGAAGCACCAAGGCCCCGGCAGGAGGAGCCCGCCGGGACGGCCAAGCCAAGGCACCCCAAGAGAAGCCTGCCGCGGCGCGCCGCGCGCCCCGGCAAGGCCTGGCGAGCGGCAAGCTCTCAGGTGCGGCAAGGCAACTACCGCGGCAAGCCACTAGCCGCGACAAACCACCACCTCAGGCCTGCGCTCCAGCTAACCTGCCCACGCGTCACTCTGGGGCTTCCCCGGAGGCACGTGGCGGGGCGCCGCGCAACCTGAGACGCGCGGTGGCACGCAACGTTGACAGAGTCGCCCCCGTGGCGAGCGGAGGCGCCCCTAACGGTCCGCCTCGGCACTGTTCAGACGATCCAGACGGGCATTTAATGCCTTTGTCCCCCGCCGTCAGAGTTAGGTGCGATAACACTGTGCGGCCACTGTTCGCACAGTTCCTTGCCATTTTTTACCCTCACCTGCGCCGCTACCTGTGGGAAACCCCTTAGCATATAAAAGGAGGCCCATGCGCATGTGGAGGAGGAGGAGGAAAAGGAGGACGTCCAGTAGACCCTCGTCTACGTCCAGCTCCCACTTACTGTAGCTTCTTGCGCTCCAAAGCAAGAACTCGAATCAACCAGACAAGCAGCAGTAGGGTTTTACGCATCCGTGCGGCCCGAAGCTGGGTAAAATCGTTGTGTGTGTGTGTCGCCTCGATCTGCTCTTTGTGCAACCTCCGCCCCCGCCGAACCGACAAGGGGCTCCGTCCCCATAGGAGCTCGTGGGGGCCCGATTTCCCCCGACATCTTTGGCGCGCCAGGCAGGGTGCGTCGAGGTTGTGTGAATCAGATCCGGCGTCCGCGCAAGCCAGACTCTCGTTGTTTGCGCCGGCATGGTGCCGAAGAAGAAAGCTCCGGAGGTGACCGGCCCATCAGCGTCGAACCCACCGCCCATGGAGCAGACGGGTGGTGGGGAGGACGCCGGCGGAGGAACGGGCACCGTCGAACCAGTTCTTGGTCCCGCGGCGTCCGAGCTCGCCCCGCGCCCCTCTCAGGAGGCGCGAAACCAGCAGCGCCATGGTACCCATGGTACCATACGCTCGCTGGACCCAGACCATGCTGGTGGGTCCCGAGGCGCTCAGGACCAGCATGCGATCCAGCGTGCCGGAACGAGCGTCGCGCGACTGCCTAGACCGGGTGCTGCTCCTTCTAACATAGTTAGGAATTCGAGCACATCCCGCTCCTCGCGCCGTTCGCCGCCTCTGCCCGCCACCCCAGCGAAAGCTCTCGCGCGAGCTCAGCTACTCCTAGACTACCCTCCGACGGCGGACAAGCTCGACGACTGGAGGGCAACCATCCAGAGCCTCATCGGTTTCGCCAACGGTGACACTCCGCGGCAGCACAGCGCGTCGCAGCCGCGGCCAGTCACCCAGGCGAGAACCGATGGCGCCAAGAATGGCGGGGGTGCGCCCACCGTGCACTCCCCGCCCCAGAAGCCGCGGTCGCCGACTCGCCGGGCTCACCTCGACGATGACTCCACCGCGTCGTCGAACCCGCGAACTCGCCGCGACCAACGCCAAGTCCTTCACGAATGAAGGGAAGAAGACGCTCGTACCCGCATCGAGCGCAGAAGAGAGGCGCGGCGTCAATCAGACCAGCGCCTTGGGCCCTCTGGAGACATGCACGCACCGGGGGAACCAGGCGAACTGCCGTATTCGGTAGGCTGCCCCGCGTTCACCCGCGAGCTGCGGCAAGTCCAGTGGCCCAGCACAAAGAACTTCAAGCCCGACGTGCCCGAGAAGTACGACGACAAGTCGCATCCGTCGGAGTTCCTCAGCATCTACACCATTGCGGTGTAGGCTGCCGGGGGACGGGACGACAAGATCCTTGCCAACTACTTCCCGCTGGTACTCAAGCCCAACGTCAGATCCTGGCTCATGCACTTGCCGGACGGCTCCATCTCCTCCTGGCCAGATCTATGCCATCAGTTTGTTGGCACCTTCACAGGCGGCCACAAACCCCATGGCCAGGCAAGCGACCTTCATCTGCTTGTTCAGAAGGAGGGCGAGCCTTTGCGCAAGTTCAACCAGAGGTTCAGCCGCGTGCACTACAACATCCCAGACGTCCACCCTGCCGCGGTGATCAGCGCGTTCCACCAGAACGTGCGCAACCGCAGGATGCGGGAGGAGATGGCGATGTGCAAAATCAAAGAGGTCAGCGAGCTTTACGCCCTGGCCGACAAGTGTGCGCGCGCTGAGGAGGGGAGGAAGCTCCCCGGAGAAAGTGTTGGAGAAGGAGAATCCGACAGTGAAGGTACTGCCCCGGCAAGGAGAGGCCGGCGGCGGAACGGCAAAAAGAAGAAAAACCCAGAGGTGCTGGTTGTCGAGAAGTCCGGCAGCGAGGGCTCCGCCAAGAAAGCCCAGGCGGGAGGCCCCGGCAAGGAGGTTGTCGGGTGCGCCAACTGCCGGGCGGTGGCGGCTGCCGATAAGCGGGACGGTACCGACAAGAAGTAATGCAAGATCCACCATACCAGGGGCCACGACCTCCAGAGTTGCAAGCAAGTCGAGCGACTCGTCGAGCTGCAGAAGGCCGAGTACGCCCGACGCGACAAGGAGAGAGCCCAAGCAGGCGGCGGGGGATCCGACACGAAGCATCCCGGCCTGGGGGAGCGCCGCGGCATGGACAAGCAGCGGCAAGCAGACAGACCCCCCTAGGGACGCGACAAGGACGAAGACGATGACGACGACGAAGACATGGAAGACCCCGAGACCAGCGAGCAGGAGTTTCAGAAAGCCACTGAGGTCTTGTGTGTGGACGGCGGTGCCTCCCTGCATGCTTCCCAACACCAGCTTAAACGGTGGGTGCGGGAGGTCAATGCAACGGAGCCACCCGTCGAGTCACGCAGACCCCTGAGATGGTCCAGCACGCCTATCATCTTCGACATTGAGGACCACCCTGATCGCACAACTGCGGTCGGGTTCTTGCCGATGTTGGTTTCCCCAATGGTCCGCAACCTCAAGGTCACTAAGATGCTAGTTGACGGCGGGGCCGGCTTGAATCTGATCTCCTCTGCTGTTCTCCGGAGACTCCAAGTTCCCGACAGCGAGCTCGAAGAAACCGGCACATTCCAAGGAATCAACCCGGGAAGGAGCAAGCCGAAGGGAAAGATCACGCTGCCGGTAACATTTGGCAGCGAGCTGAATTTCAGGACTGAGAGGGTCACCTTTGACGTCGCCGACTTTCCGTTGCCTTACAACGGGATCCTCGGCCGACCGGCGCTCGCCAAGTTCATGGCGGCCTCTCACTACGCGTACAACATGCTCAAGATGCCTGGCCCGATAGGCGTCATTTCTGTCCCCGGCGACAAGAAGGATGCCCTTATCTGCACCGACCAGATATACCGGGACGCAACAGCAGCAACGGCCCGCGGCCCGCTTGCCGCTGGAGCTTCCGGGGGAAAGAAGAAGTCCGGCAAGTGCTCTAGCGCCCACTCCGGCAAGCGCGCCTCTTCGGAGTGCTGCGCTGCCGTCGAGGACGTGCCATCGAGCCCCGCCGGCAAGAAGACCAAGTCCGGCAAGTGCTCTGGCGGCCACTCCGGCAAGCGCGCCTCTTCGGAGTGCTGCGCTGCCGTCGAGGACGTGCCATCGAGCCCCGCCGGCAAGAAGACCAAGTCCGGCAAGTGCTCTGGCGCCCACTCCGGCAAGCGCGCCTCTTCGGAGTGCTGCGCTGCCGTCGAGGACGTGCCATCGAGCCCCGCCGGCAAGAAGGCCAAGCCCGGCGAATGCTCTGGCGCCCACTCCGGCAAGCGCGCCTCTTCGGAGTGCTGCGCTGCCGTCGAGGACGTGCCATCGAGCCCCGCCGGCAAGAAGGCCAAGCCCGACGAATGCTCTGGTGCCCACTTCGGCAAGCGCGCCTCTTCGGAGTGCTGCGCCGTCGTTGAGGACGTGCCATCGAGCCCCGCCGACGAACACAAGAAGACGACGGCTGCTCCACCAGCGACCAAGAAGGTGCCCGCAAAGGAGGACGGCACTGGTGGTACCTTCACCATCAGTGCCACTCTCGACCCCAAATAGGAAGGCGCGCTCGTTGCTTTCCTGCGGGCGAATGTCGATGCGTTTGCCTGGCAACCATCTGACATCCCCGGTGTTCCCAGGGAAGTGATTGAGCACCACCTTGCCGTCTGTCCTCATGCGCGGCCCGTCAAGCAAAAAGTCAGAAAACAAGCGGTGGAGCGCCAAGAGTTTATCGCGGAGGAGATCAGGAAGTTGGAAGCGGCAGGCCCCGTCAGGGGCGTGCTCCATCCGACGTGGTTGGCCAATCCTGTCGTCGTGCGCAAAGCAAACGGGAAGTGGAGGCTTTGCATCGATTTCACCGATGTCAACAGAGCTTGCCCTAAAGATCCATTTCCCTTGCCGCGCATCGACCAGATTGTTGACTCCACGGCCGGATGCGACCTGCTTTCCTTCCTTGACGCCTACTCCGGGTACCACCAGATCTTCATGGCTGAATAAGATGAAGAGAAGACTCCGTTCATCACTCCATGCGGTACGTACTATTTTGTGCGGATGCCTTTTGGACTGAAGAACACAGGATCGACGTTTGCAAGGGTTGTCCACACTGCTTTCGAGCCACAGATCCACAGAAATGTGGAGGCCTACATGGATGACATTGTGGTCAAGAGCAGAGACAGGGCAACCTTGGTTCAAGACTTGGAAGAGACCTTTGCAAACTTGCGCAAGATCAGCCTCAAGCTCAACCCTGAGAAGTGCGTGTTCGGAGTTCCCTCCGGCAAGCTTCTCGGGTTCTTCGTGTCTCAGTGTGGGATCGAAGCCAACCCCGACAAGATCAAGGCCATCGAGCATATTGAAGCACCAACGCGTGTCAAGGACGTGCGGAGACTTGCCGGTTGCGTGGCGGCTCTCAGCAGGTTTATTTCCAGGTCTGCGGAACGCGCCCTGCCGTTTTTCAAAATCTTGAAAAAGGCAGGTCCAGTAAAATGGACTCCGGAAGCGGAGGCTGCGCTGTAAGACTTGAAGAAATACCTGTCCTCCACTCCTATACTTGTCGCGCCTAGACCGCAAGAGAAGTTGCTGCTCTACCTAGCGGCAACCAATCAAGTGGTTAGTGCTGCGTTAGTAGCGGAGAGGGAAGCTGATGACGAGCCCGCAACCACGGCAAGCGCGTCCGACGACAAGCAGGGGGCTTCCCCGACAAGCTCTGGCCCCGGCAAAGGCGAATCCGCGCAAACGCAAGGGGAAGTGCAGAAGAAGAGGATGGTGCAGCGCCCAGTTTACTTCGTCAGCTCCCTCCTGCAGGGGGCTAGGTCGAGGTACTCTGGTGTGCAGAAATTGCTCTTCGGCCTCCTCATGGCCTCGAGGAAGCTGCGCCATTACTTCCAAGCACACGAGATCACAGTGGTCACTCGCTTTCCGCTTAAGAGGATACTGCAGAATCCCGAAGCAACAGGCAGGATTGTCGAGTGGGCACTAGAACTGTCAAGCTTTGGCCTCAGGTTCGAGAGCACATCGACCATCCAGAGCAGAGCATTGGCAGAGTTCATAGCAGAGTGGACGCCGACACCGGACGAAGAAATTCCAGAGACGAGCATCCCCGGCAAGGAAGCAACCAAAGAGTGGCTGATGTACTTTGATGGTGCCTTTTCGCTGGAAGGCGCCGGTGCTGGCATGCTACTCATCGCGCCCACCGGAGAGCACCTCAAGTACATCGTCCAGATGCACTTTCCCAAGGAGCAAGCAACCAACAATACGGCAGAGTATGAAGGTTTGCTCGCCGGTCTCAGGATCGCGGCGGAACTTGGGATCAAGAAGCTCATTGTCAGGGGTGACTCGCAGCTCGTCGTCCGCCAAGTGAACAAGGATTACCAGTGCCCGTTGATGGAGGCTTACGTTGATGAAGTGAGGAAGCTGGAAGAGCGCTTTGACGGACTGCAAATGGAATACTTTCCAAGAGCAGAGAACGACATCGCCGACGGCCTGTCAAAATGCGCCGCACTAAAGCTACCTGTGGAACCAGGGACTTTTGTGCTCAAGCTGACTCAGCCATCCATGATACCATCGACTGGGCCGGGCAAGAAGAGGAAATCGGTCTCCGGCGACTATCTCCCGGCAGAGCTTCCCGAAGCCGCCGCCAAGAGAGTCCCCGAGATCGACGCCAAGAGCGCTGAGGAGCCGCCCGCTCCGGCAAGCCTCAAGGTTTGTCCCGACGAAGCAGGCGCTCCCGGCAAGCCATGCCCCGGCAAGCTTGCCGGGGAACGTCAAGCTCCGGCTGAGCCCCAGGTCCTCGCCGTGGAAGCTGATGTTCCCGCAGCCGCCGACATGCCTTTAGTCCTCGTCGTCGAGCCGCAGGCTCCCACGTGGGCACAACAGATCGTCCGCTTCCTCCAGGCAGGAGAACTTCCTGAAGAACAAGAAGAAGCTGAAAGAGTAGCCCGGCAGTCCAGTATGTACCAGTTCGTCGACAGCGCACTGTACAGAAGAGGACGCAATGGGGTGAAATTGAAGTGCATTCACCGGGAAGACGGACAGAAGCTGTTGGCGGAGATACACGGATGCATATGTGGACACCACATCGGCGCCAGAGCACTTGCCGGCAAAGCGTTCCGGCAAGGGTTTTACTGGCCAACAGCCCTCCAGGATGCAACTGCACAAGTAACCAAGTGTGAAGCGTGCCAGTTCCATTCCAAGAAGATACACTAGCCAGCTCAAGCTCTCCAGACGATCCCTTTGTCCTGGCCCTTCTCGGTCTGGGGGCTCGATATCCTCGGCCCCTTCCCCCGATCCGTCGGGGGCTTTGAGTACTTGTTCGTTGCCATCGACAAGTTCACAAAGTGGCCAGAAGTGGAACCGGTGAGGAAGGTGACCGCCCAGTTCACAAATTCTTCAGGTCGATTGTTTGCCGCTTCGGGATCCCCAACAGGATCATCACCGACAACGGTACGCAGTTCACAAGCCACGCCTTCATGCAGTACACCCAAAACCTCGGCACCAAGGTCTGCTTTGCTTCTGTTGCTCATCCCCGGAGCAACGGTCAAGCGGAAAGGGCCAACGCCGAGGTACTGCGCGTGCTCAAGACCAGAAGTTTTGACAAGCTGCTCAAGCGCGGACGGAACTGGATCGAGGAGCTGCCGGCGGTTCTTTGGTCGGTCAGAACGACGCCAAATCGAGCCACCGGCCAGACACCATTTGCTCTAGTCTATGGAGCAGAAGCAGTTACCCCCACGGAACTCGTATACGGGTCACCTCGAGTGCTCGCTTATGATGAGCTTGAGCAAGAGCGGTCGCGTGAAGATGACGCACTGCTCCTCGAGGAAGATCGTCTCCGGGCTGCTGTGCGATCCGCTCGCTACCAGCAAGCTCTGCGTCGCTATCATAGCCGCAAAGTTAAAGCCAGGAGCCTCGA
The DNA here is from genome assembly GCA_032464435.1 of Aegilops umbellulata. Lineage (NCBI taxonomy): Eukaryota > Viridiplantae > Streptophyta > Magnoliopsida > Poales > Poaceae > Aegilops > Aegilops umbellulata. The sequence goes on along the minus strand of CP136056.1, from coordinate 47,866,793 downwards.
GGAAGGCGACCTTGTTCTTCGGCGCGTTCAGTCGGCCAAGATACACAACAAGTTGACGCCAAAGTGGGAAGGCCCTTACCGGGTGAAACGAGTCACGAGGCCTGGCGCCGTCCGCCTCGAGACCGAAGATGGTACTCCGGTGAGCAATTCCTGGAACATTGAGCATCTTCGCAAGTTTTACCCGTAAGGCGCGGTTGTCGGACCCCGTCTGGCAACCAACTCTTTGTACAAAAGTCTTGCCGCAGACGCATGTAATCCTTTGTACAAAGCTAGGCGCAGACCCTGGCCGCAATGACGCGCTGGGGCCCCCCAAGTTTTAGCATGCATGCTGAGTCGAGTCTCGTCCTTGGTTAGGGTTGATAGTGCCTAACAGTCGCTAACCCCTGACTTAGAGGTCGAGTCCGCGTCTTTTTCCCGTCCTTTCCCTTTGGCTCGCAGGAATTGCATACCCTTGCCAGCCACTCAAGGACGAAGAAGGGGAGAAGGGCGAGCCAGCACCCGCCCCCCGGCAAGCCAGAGTTGCCGGGGGCTGCAGCCTCAGATAAGTCTTTACATCCCTTATCATGCATTCTCTCGTAAGCTGCGGAATGCGAAAGCCTTGCTTCCTCCTAAAAGCTACCGTGCTCTCTTAAGCGACAAACCCCGGAGCGCGTTCCCGGGGCCCGCTTCTGATAGTAGCCGCGGCGGCAAGGGGAGGAAACAAGGGGCCAGAACCCACCTTCTCCCTGCCTCCGCCAGCGTGAGGAGGGCCAAGGGGCGCGGGGACGGTAGGGTCCGTTGCCGGGCGAGGAAAAGTCTATCGTAACGATGCAAAGGGTTCGCCCCTTGCCGCGGGATGTACCCGCGAGACAAATGATCCGGCAAACATCCCCTTTTCATTAAAAACATTCCACTCAGGTACAGTTCAGAGAGAATGAAAAACATGAAAGATGGGATTACAAGATTTAAATGCAACTAAGGCCCGAGGGCTTACAAGACAAAAAGAGATAAGGTGCCCGTAATCCCTTTCTTGTCTCTCTCCTCAGGAGGTAGGGCAAGGAGGCGAGAAGGGCAAAAGGGGCGCCTAGACGAGCTACGGGTGGCAGAAGACGCCAAGAGAGCATCCGGGGCTCCGCCCGAGGGCTCCGAAGGCTGGATGGAGACGGCGACGCCGGAAGCGGAGCTCGAAAAGGAGGCGGCGGGACGTCAGCACGCTGTCGAGGGCATCTAGCCCTCATACTCCGAGTTGACGGCCTTGCCGCCAGCCTCTTCCTCTTCCGCAGCCTCGCCACTCCGGCCGCCCGAGAAGACGAAGCCCCGGCAAGAGGAGCTTGCCGGGCCAGAGAGAAGACCCCGGTGGTCGTCACCGCGAGCAGGGGTGGTGGCAGCGTCTGGGGGGAAGCTGGAAGACGAGGCAGCGGCCTTGCCGCCCGCCCTCTTCCTCTTCCGCAGCCTCCCTACGCCAGCCGCCCAAGGAGGCGACCCCGGGGAGTTCACGGAGCCAGCGACGCGGATGACGGGGGCGCCGGGCCACGCGGGGCTGCGACTAGCGCCTAGTCGTGCTCGTCACCCCGGCAACCGCCCCCCTCGTCGTCGCCGTCGCTCCCCTCCTCGTCACTCTCGCTCGAGGAGGAGCCTTCGCTGTCGGAGGAGCTATCCACGCAGCACCGGGCCCGGGTGCCGAGGTCCCCGAAGACCTTGACGGAGAGAAGATCGCCCTCCATCAGCTTGAAATGGAGGGTGAACCCCGCCGTCAAGCTGTGGATCCGGGCGAACGACTTCCACCCTCGGCCAAGACACATCACGCCGGGGGCTCGGGATTCGACGTGGACTCGCGTGCCACTGATCCTGCAGCCCCTCATGCGCAGTCTCAGCGTCTCGTGTTGTTCTGCCTCCAAGACGTCCGCGAAGGGGGCCGGGAGGCGGAGGCGACGGCGAGGCGCCCGGCGCAGCCTGATGATGAACTCGCAGGGGTCGTCCCCGAGATGAACCGCCGGGGGAAACGGAGCCGCCGGCGGAGGCGAGGCCGGCGCGCCGTCCTGCCAGCCTCGAGTGCCTCGGCCCCGTCCACGGCCTCGTCCCCTCCGCCTTCCCCTTAAGGTTGGCTCCGCCGCCGCGGGTGCAAGGGAAGGAGGGGCTCGCTGCCTGGCGGCAACCCTTGCCGCCACCGAAGAAGGACCAGGGTTCCCTTTCTCCATGACAGTTGGGGAGAGGGGACCAGGGATCTAAGAGAAGAAAGAAGGGAGGAGTGCGGACCCTCATCGCCCCCTTCCGCTCCTTATAAAGGGGCGGAGTGGGGGCTCGGCAGCCCCGCCCAACCAATCAAAGCAGAGGAAGGGCAGGCGATGGGGCCGACCCTCTACATCAACCCGCGTCAGCCCGGTTTTCCGCCTCCACCACCGCAACCCCAAGTGCATGGAGGACGCGTGGCAGGCGAGCAGGGCCGAGGCGAAGGATGAGGTGACCTCTCCCCACCCCGTGATCGTGGGGACGGGCGCCCCGAAAGCCGCGCCTCGACCCCGTTCGTTCACCAAGCCGTGCCTCCGCGCCTCCTCCCCCATTTGAAAATGGGGGCGGGCGCTTCACCTTTCCAAATAAAGGAGTCGTGCCCGACGTGACGCATGCCTGCGGGCCTCAGCCCCGCGCACGCCACCCATGTCACGCACGCCTCGCACGCCTCACCCCCCATGACGCCGCGATAAGCGCGCGCCACTTGGGGAGGGCGCGACGAGCACGGAGTTAAGGAGCAGCGCAACCCAGGCCACGCGTGCCCGTGCACTGTTAGGGCCTGGCCCAACAACGCTCGGCACCGTGTATGGCCCAGGCCCGGGGGCTCCTGTCGGTGTACTAAAGTAGGGGTACCTTAATACCCCGAACTTGTGCACGGGCAGTAGTAGCGTCCCGCGGCAGGGCTTGCCAGGGGAGCGACAAGAGTCTCCACGACCCTTTTTGGGCCGGACGAAGGCCAAGTGATCGAGCCTAGAAGACCAAGCCCCGGCAAGAGGAGCTTGCCGGGCCAAGCAGGCGAGGTCCGGCAAGAGGAGCTTGCCGGGCCAAGGCGACAAGGCCCCGGCAAGAGGAGCTTGCCGGGACGACTAAACCGAAGCACCAAGGCCCCGGCGGGAGGAGCCCGCCGGGACGGCCAAGCCAAGGCACCCCAAGAGAAGCCCGCCGCGGCGCGCCGCGCGCCCCGGCAAGGCCTGGCGAGCGGCAAGCTCTCAGGTGCGGCAAGGCAACTACCGCGGAAAGCCACTTGCCGCGGCAAACCACCACCTCAGGCCTGCGCTCCAGCTAACCTGCCCACGCGTCACTCTGGGGCTTCCCCGGAGGCACGTGGCGGGGCGCCGCGCAACCTGAGACGCGCGGTGGCACGCAACGTTGACAGAGTCGCCCCCGTGGCGAGCGGAGGCGCCCCTAACGGTCCGCCTTGGCACTGTTCAGACGATCCAGACGGGCATTTAATGCCTTTGTCCCCCGCCGTCAGAGTTAGGTGCGATAGCACTGTGCGGCCACTGTTCGCACAGTTCCTTGCCATTTTTTACCCTCACCTGCGCCGCTACCTGTGGGAAACCCCTTAGCATATAAAAGGAGGCCCGTGCGCATGTGGAGGAGGAGGAGGAAAAGGAGGACGTCCAGTAGACCCTCGTCTACGTCCAGCTCCCACTTACTGTAGCTTCTTGCGCTCCAAAGCAAGAACTCGAATCAACCAGACAAGCAGCAGTAGGGTTTTACGCATCCGTGCGGCCCGAAGCTGGGTAAAATCGTTGTGTGTGTGTGTCGCCTCGATCTGCTCTTTGCGCAACCTCCGCCCCCTCTGAACCGACAAGGGGCTCCGTCCCCATAGGTGCTCGTGGGGGACCGATTTCCCCCGACAGAGGTGTTATTTGATTGTCCTCCTTATGAGTGGCGGTCGGGGACGAGCGATGGTCTTTTCCTACCAATCTATCCCCCTAGGAGCATGCGCGTAATGCTTTGGTTTTTGATGGCTTGTTGATTTTTGCAATAAGTATGTGAGTTCTTTATGACTAATGTTGAGTCCATGGATTATACGCACTCTCACCCTTCCATCGTTGCTAGCCTCTTCGGTACCGTGCATTGCCCTTTCTCACATTGAGAGTTGGTGCAAACTTCGCCGGTGCATCCAAACCCCGTGATATGGTATGCTCTTTCACACATAAACCTCCTTATATCTTCCTCAAAACAGCCACCATACCTACCTATTATGGCATTTCCATAGCCATTCCGAGATATATTGCCATGCAACTTTCCACCATTCCATTTATCATGACACATTCATCATTGTCATATTGCTAGCATGATCATGTAGTTGACATAGTATTCGTGGCAAAGCCACTGTCATAATTCTTTCATACATGTCACTCTTGATTCAATGCATATCCCGGTACACCGCCGGAGGCATTCATATAGAGTCATACTTTGTTCTAGTATCGAGTTGTAATCATTGAGTTGTAAATAAATAGAAGTGTGATGATCATCATTTTCTAGAGCATTGTCCCATGTGAGGTTAAAAAAAGAGGCCAAAGAAGCCCAAATAAAAAAAGAGGCCAAAGAAGCCCACATAAAAAAATGAGAGAAAAAGAGGGAAGGGACAATGTTACTATCCTTTGCCACACTTGTGCTTCAAAGTAGCACCGTAATCTTCATGATAGAGAGTCTCTTGTTTTGTCATTTTCATATACTAGTGGGAATTTTTCATTATAGAACTTGGCTTTTATTTTCCAACAATGGGCCTTCTCAAGTGCCCTAGGTCTTCGTGAGCAAGCAAGTTAGATGCACACCCACTTAGTTTCTCTTGTTGAGCTTTCATACATTTATAGCTCTAGTGCATCCGTTACATGGCAATCCCTACTCCTTGCATTAACATCAATCGATGGGCATCTCCATAGCCCATTGATTAGCCTCGTTGATGTGAGATCTTCTCCTTTTTGTCTTCTCCACATAACCCCCATCATCATATTCTATTCCACCCATAGTGCTATGTCCATGGCTCGCGCTCATATATTGCATGAAAGTTTATAGGTTTGAGATTATTAAAGTATGAAACAATTGCTTGGCTTGTCATCGGGGTTATGCATGATGAGAGCATTCTTGTGTGACGAAAATGGAGCATGACTAAACTATAGAATTTTGTAGGGATGAACTTTCTTTGGCCATGTATTTTGAGAGGACATAATTGCTTAGTTAGTATGCTTGAAGTATTATTATTTTTATGTCAATATGAACTTTTGTCTTGAATCTTTCGGATCTGAATATTCATGCCACAATTAAGGAGAATTACATTAAAATTATGCCAAGTAGCATTCCGCATCAAAAATTCTTTTTTATCATTTACCTACTCAAGGACGAGCAGGAATTAAGCTTGGGGATGCCTGATACGTCTCCAACGTATCTATAATTTTTGATTGCTCCATGCTATATTATCTATTGTTTTGGACCATATTGGGCTTTATTTTACACTTTTATATTACTTTTGGGACTAACCTATTAACCAGAGGCCCAGCCCAGAATTGCTGTTTTTTGCCTATTTCAGTGTTTCGAAGAAACGGAATATCAAACGGAGTCCAAACGGAATGAAACCTTCGGGAACGTGATTTTCACAACAGATATGATCCAGGAGACTTGGACCCTCCGTCAAGAAAGGAGGGAGCCGGCCACGAGGGTGGAGGGCGCCCCCCGAGGGCGCGCCCCCTTTGCTCCACCGACGTACTCCTTCCTCCTATATATACCTACGTACCCCCAAATGATCAGATACGGAGCCAAAAACCTAATTCCACCGCCGCAACCTTCTGTACCCACGAGATCCCATCTTGGGGCCTGTTCTGGAGCTCCGCCGGAAGGGGAATCCACCAAGGAGGGCTTCTACATCATCACCATAGCCCTTCTGATGAAGTGTGAGTAGTTTACCTTAGACCTTCGGGTCCTTAGTTAGTAGCTAGATGGCTTATTCTCTCTTCTTGGATCTCAATACGATGTTTTCCCCCTCTCTCGTGGAGATCTATTTGATGTAATCTTCTTTTTGTGGTGTGTTTGTTGAGACCGATGAATTGTGGGTTTATGAACAAGATTATCTATGAGCAATATTTGAATCTTCTCTGAATTCTTTTATGTATGATTGGTTATCTTTGCAAGTCCCTTCGAATTATCAGTTTGGTTTGGCCTACTAGATTGGTTTTTCTTACAATGGGAGAAGTGCTTAGCTTTGGGTTCAATCTTGCGGTGTCCTTTCCCAGTGACAGTAGGGGCAACAAGGCACGTATTGTATTGTTGCCATTGAGGATAACAAGATGGGGGTTTTATCATATTGCATGAATTTATCCCTCTACATCATGTCATCTTGCTTAAGGCGTTACTCTGTTTTCATTAACTTAATACTCTAGATTCATGCTGGATAGCGGTCGATGAGTGGAGTAATAGTAGTAGATGCAGGCAGGAGTCGGTCTACTTGTCTCGGACATGATGCCTATATACATGATCATACCTAGATACTCTCATAACTATGCTCAATTCCGTCAATTGCTCAACAGTAATTCGTTCACCCACCGTAGAATAGTTATGCTCTTGAGAGAAGCCACTAGTGAAACTATGGCCCCCGGGTCTATTCTCATCATATCAATCTTCCATCACTTTATTATTGCTTTGCTTTTTTACTTTGCCTTTTATTTTATCTTGCATCTTTATATAAAAAATACCAAAAATATTATCTATCATATCTATCAGATCTCACTCTCGTAAGTGACCGTGAAGGGATTGACAACCCCTATTCGCGTTGGTTGCGAGGAGTTATTTGCTTTGTGTAGGTACGAGAGACTCGCGCGTAGCCTTCTACTGGATTGATACCTTGGTTCTCAAAAACTGAGGGAAATACTTATGCTACTTTGTTGCATCATCCTCTCCTCTTCGGGGAAATCCAACGCAGTGCTCAAGAGGTAGCAGAGCTCTTGACGAGCCGAGTTGTCCTGCTGCAGAGTAGTCCGGACCCTCTTGATAGTGTCCGGGGGCTCGGCCGCCGAATTAAGGCTTTGCTTGAAAAGGCCACCCTGTACTTCTCCTGCTAAGGCAGCGGTGTGCTCCTCGGTACGGAGGGAGCGTTCCGTATTTCCATTAACTGTTATGACGCCGCGCGGTTCAGGCATCTTGAGATTAAGGTAAGCATAATGAGGGATCGCATTTAATCGAGCGAATGCGGTTCGTCCGAGCAGTGCGTGGTAGCCGTTGCGAAAAGGGCGATATCGAAGATTAACTCTTCGCTTCGGAAGTTGTCCGGAGATCCGAAGACAACCTCTAGCGTAATTGATCCCGTACAATGGGCCTCTACGTCTGGTATGACTCCTTCAAAGGTAGTCTTTGTGGGCTTGATCCGTGATGGGTTAATGCCCATTTTGCGCACTGTATCCTGATAGAGCAGGTTCAGGCTGCTGCCGCCGTCCATAAGGACTCGCGTCAGGTGGAATCCGTCAATTATTGGGTCAAGGACCAATGCGGCTGAACCGCCATGATGGATACTGGTCGAATGATCCCGTCGATCAAAAGTAATCGGGCATGACGACCATGGGTTAAATTTTGGGGCGACTGGGTCTATCGCATAGACGTCCTTGAGCGCGCGCTTGCGCTCCCTCTTGGGGATGTGTGTAGCATATATCACGTTCACCGTTTTGACCTGGGGGGGGGGACTTCTTTTTTCCTCCTGAGTTTGGTTGCCGGGGCTCCTCGTCGTCGTCCTTGCTTTGCGATCCCTTTTCTTTGTTCTCGGCATTTAACTTGCCAGCCTGTTTAAAAACCCAACAATGTCTGTTGGTATGATTGGCTGGTTTGTCTGGGGTGCCATGGATCTGGCACGGATGATCGAGTATGCGGTCCAGGCTGGATGGTCCCTGATTATTTCTTTTATATGGCTTCTTTCGCTGACCGGACTTGGACCCACTGAATCCAGCGTTGATTGTCGTGTCATCGGTGTTGTCACCATTGCTTCGGCGTTTGTGTCTGCTGCAGCGAAGCTTGCCGTTGCTATTTTTGACCTCGGGGGTGCCCGTTTTGCTTACTGTGTGTTTGTTACGGGCTAGCCAGCTATCCTCACCCGCACAAAAGCGGATCATGAGTGTCGTGAGGGCTGCCATGGACTTTTGCTTTTCCTGGCTGAGGTGATGGGCGAGCCATTCGTCAGGGATGTTATGTTTAAAGGCCGCTAGGGTTTCGGCATCCGGACAATCGATGATCTGGTTCTTTTTAGTTAGGAACCTAGTCCAGAATTTCCTGGCTGACTCTCCAGGCTATTGAACTATGTGACTCAAGTCAACGGCGTCTGGTGGCCGAACATATGTACCTTGGAAGTTGTCAAGGAAGGCTTCTTCCAAGTCCTCCCATCTGCCAATAGAGTTTTCAAGCAGACTGTTTAACCAGTGCCGAGCTGGCCCTTTAAGATTTAGTGGGAGGTATTTGATGGCGTGAAGATCATCTCCGCGGGCCATATGGATGTGGAGAATAAAATCCTCGATCCATACCGCGGGATCGGTTGTTCCATCATATGATTCGATGTTTACGGGTTTAAACCCTTCTGGGAATTCATGATCCATTACTTCGTCGGTGAAGCAAAGAGGGTGTGCGGCGCCTCTATATCGGGCCACATCGCGATGTAGCTTCAATGGAGTCCGTCTGCGGTTTTCGGCCCGGGCGTGACTAGGTTTGTCACGTCCGAATAGGTAGCCGTCGTCGCGTGTCGAAGCACGTCCCTGCGATCCATAGATCGATCTTGTGTGTCCTGCTCTACTATCCAGCTCCTGCCAGAGGTCATATGTGTAACCTCGAGCTATTTTGTCCCTGCCTTTACGGCAAGGTGGGGCGGTCTGGCATTCGGCTTGAGTTATCGCTTTATCTCGACCATGTGGTGGTCGATCAGCCACATTGTGCGATGATGGTACGGGCTCCAGCGCCTCATCATCGAACTGAGGTAGGAATTTTCGCTTCGGTTAACTTTTGGCTGGGCGTGTAAGGCCGTATTCTTCGGCTGCCAGGACATCAGCCCATCTATCGTTGAGCAGATCTTTATCAGCTTGAAGCTGTTGTTGCTTCTTTTTCAGGCTTCTTGAAGTGGCTATTAGCTGACGCCGAAAGCGTTCTTGCTCGAGAGGTTCCTCAGCCACGATGAAATCCTCGTTGCCAAGGCTCACCTCATCCTCGGAGGGTGGAAGATAAGTGCTGCCCTCCGAGTCGTCGTCTATGGCTTGTTCGTCAGGGCTAACTTGCCCATCTTCCCGATCGTCCTGTTCGGCCGTTTGTTCCTCGGGATCTTCTCTGTCTTCGGCACCATCCGGAGTGTGATCATCTCCTGTGCCGGTGTTGCTATCCTTGCTGCGGCGGGATTTAGAGCGGCACCGCTAACGCTGGCGCTTTGGTTGTGTATTAGGAGGCTCATCCTCAACTGGTTTTCCTTCTCCTCGCCGTTGTTCTCTTTGGGTGTATCCACCATGTATACGTCCTACGAAGAAGTGGTTGTCCAGCGTCTCGTAAACGGCGGGTTTTGGCCATGCTCCTCATCTGCATCGTCATCCATACCGTCGATGTCTTCGGAGCCGTAATCGAGCATGTCAGTTAAGTCCTCGACAGTGGGTATTAAGTGGGTGGCGGGTGGGAAGCGAAATTCCCCATCATCAGCCTCCAGTTCGAACCGGACATAGTTCGGTTGTGAGTCCCCCGCTAAGGACATATTTTTTAATGAGTTCAGCACGTCGCCTAGAGGTGAGTGCCGGAAGATGTCCGCCGCGCTGAATTCAGTGATCGAAGACCGATCCGGCTCGACATAAGCGGACACACATGGTTCGGAACCTATCATCGAAAACGAGTCCGAGGCCTCGGAGACACAGATGTCGTCCGAGGTTAGGTCTGTGAGCGGCTCCGACACCGTGGAATCTGCGGCTTCCGTGGCGGGGTTGAGCTTCCCGTCCTTGGATGTCGCGATCTGCTCCCGATCTAGGGCTGGGGTAGTTACAGGTGCGATTTCCTGAGTATAGACCGGTGACAGATTTAAGTCATGTTCACCATAGGGACTGGGAGCGGCCGCCGTGGTCTCAAAGCCGTCGAAGATCAATTCTCCACGGATATCCGCGACGTAGTTCAAGCTCCCAAATTTGACCTGATGGCCAGGGGCGTAGCTATCGATCGGCTCTAGATGGCCAAGCAAGTTGGCCCGCAGTGCGAAGCCGCCGAACACGAAGATCTGTTCGGGGAGGAAGGTTTCCCCTTGGACGGCATCGTTGCTGATGATCGAAGGAGCCATCAAAACCTTTTGGGGACGGCACAGTGGAACTCTCAATGAAAGCACCAATGTCAGTGTCAAAACTTTCTACCTGTTACTTTTCTATCACCTGATAAATTTGAATGGGTCAAAAAGTTTATCACATCATCAGTTTGGGAAATCATTATCCATGGATCAACATCCACTCTCACTCTCTCATTTGTTGTACCTGAGACTTGCCCTAATGAGAAATCCCTTGAATGTTCTCTATCTCTTGGGTTTTAGGTGGCACATGATCAGGAGAACTCATCTCCAACAGATAACACCTCTACTGAAGCTATGTCTGCATCATCCACATCTGCACTCCACCTCAACAAGAAAAGAAAAGAGAAAGTCCCCCTGGTTGAAACTGAGTTAAGGAGGAGCTGTCGACTCCAAAAGTTGTCCAAAGGTTTTAAAAAAGCAATCTGTAGGAACAAAGATTGTCTGGCTTGTCATGCTCTCCCACCTAATATCCCTGCCAAAATTATTAAAAGTCTGAACACATCTTTCTGCAAGGTTTCTGACAAGGATACCTCTGAGGCAGTGATTACCAAGAAGGCCAAGAAAGCTAAAGGAGGGAATCCAGGAGGGGAAGCAAGCAAAGGAAGCAGGGCCATCAGCAAATAGAGAATCACCCCTCCAACCAACATTATAAGTGGTGTTAGAACTTTTGCCATGGGCATTTTGCACCTATACTGCAATGGAAAGTTATCTTGGGACCTGTTTGCGTATCTGCTCTATAATGAACTTAATGTGACTGAGTTGTCTTTTGCTGTAATGTTCTCTATTAATATCTACTTCCCTAAGATCTGTTGCCACATCTCCAAGTTATGTTCCTCCCTGATAATGCTTCTATCCAATCACATCATGAACAGACAATGGAATGTGCTTAACTGGAACATTAGAGGGATCAATGACCCCAAGAAATGGCCTGCCATTGCCAATAAGATTGATGAATCGTAATGTTCCATCCTCTGCCTTCAAGAAACTAAGAAAGAAAGTTTTGACAACACTTTTATCAGAAACTTCTGCGCCAAAAGAATCTCTAAATTTGCTTTCCTCCCATCTATTGGAGCTGCTGGTGGTCTACTTGTTGCTTGGAATGAAAATATCTTCTCTGGATAGATTTATCATGTAAATGATTTCTCCCTATCTATCCAATTCACATCCACTCACAATGGGGAATCTTGGATCTTAACAAATGTTTATGATCCTTGCCAACAGAATGAAAGAATTCTCTTCCTCAATTGGTTCCAGAACTTTCAAATACCAGATGATGACAACTGGTTAATTGTGGGAGATTTCAACTTTATCAGATACCCACACAATGGAAGCAGAGAGGGGGTAACATTAATGACATGCTCCAATTCAATGAAGCACTTAACAAGCAGGCCGTGGTTGAGATTCCTCTCAAAGGTAGAAGATTCACTTGGAGTAATATGCAAGATTCAACATTACTTGAGAAGCTAGATTGGTGTTTCACATCTGAAGCATGGTCCCTTAAATACCTTGCTACTTTTGATTATCCTTTGGCTAAAACCACTTCTGATCATGTGCCTATAAAGATTCAGATAGGCTCTTCCATCCCCAAAACCAACATCTTCAGATTTGAAAATTACTGGCTTGAGCATCATCAATTTAAAGATGTGGTTAGCTCCCTCTGGTCACAACCAGTAACAGAAACAGACAGTGGAAAAGTGATTGCAGCCAAATTTAAGAGACTGAGAAAAGGACTAAAGGGTGGGCTAAGGGCCTTTCTGATCTAAAGAAGATTATTGAGAACACCAACTTCATGATCTTATGTTGGGACACTATTGAGGAATTCAGAGAACAAACTACTGAAGAAAACAATGGCAGAAACCTCCTTAAGATGCACCTAGAAATAACACTAGACCATCAGAGACAATATTGGAAGTAGAGAGCAACAATTAGAAAAATCAAAGTGGGTGAAGCCAATACCAAGTACTTTCAAGACAAATCTACTATTAAATTCAGAAACAATTGTATTGCCATGTTGAAATATGAACAAGGACATGAACATCAGGATTATCAGGCTAAAGCTGCTATTTTATACAGAGCATTTAAGGCCAGACTGGGAACCAAGGTTCCAACATCAAATCCACTTTTGTTGCATCAACTGCTCCATCCTCGTGAAGATCTTTCTGAACTAGAAGCTCCATTCACCAAGGAGGAGATTGACTATGTCATAAAACATATGCCTGCAGATAAATCTCCTGGCCCTGATGGTTTCAATGTTGCTTTCCTGAAACATTGCTGGGACATTATTGCTCCTGATTTTGTAAACTGATTGCAGATTTTCACTCAGGCCATGTTAACATTCAGAGTATCAACTACTCCTACATTACCCTCATCCCAAAGAAGGACCATGCAGTTACACCAGCAGAATTCAGGCCTATTTCACTGTTGAATTGCACTCTCCATATCATCACCAAGCTGCTAGCAAATAGACTTCAGAAGCTCATTCTTGGCATGGTCCACAAAAACCAATATGGCTTTCTGAATCACAGATATATCCAAGACTTCTTAGCATGGTCATTTGAATATATCCACCAATGCCAACAGAGCAGAAAGGAAATCATTCTTCTCACATAGGACTTTGAGAAAGCATTTGACATGTTGAATTATGACACCATTATTGAGATCCTACAAGCTAAAGGTTTTGGTGCCAAGTGGATCCATTGGATTAAAATGATTTATGGCTCTGGGTATTCATCTGTTCTGCTTAATGGAGTCCCTAGTAAACAATTACTCTGTAACAATGGTGTGAGGCAAGGAGACCCTCTATCACCCCTGATATTTGTGATTGCTGCTGATTTACTACAAATAATTTTCAATGAAGCCTGCCATGCTTCCATGATTGAGTCACCTCTCAGCCACACATCTTGCCCTGATTATCCTATCATTCAATATGCAGATGACACTATCTTAGTGTCCAAGCCTGATCATGGACAGGTCCAGCATATCAAAAATCTCCTATTACACTATGCTCAATACACAGGACTCAGAGTGAACTATGCAAAGTCTACAATGATCTCTATTAACACTCCTTCTGAGAAGATGATTGAACTTTCAAGCATTTTAGGATGCAAGATTGGTACTCTACCACTTAATTATCTGGGGCTACCTCTGTGTTTTACCAAGCCTAAAGTAGAGGATTTCATTCCTTTGCTTCACAGAATTGAGACTAGGTTACTAAGCTTCTCTACCTTGTTGTCTACTGGAGATAAACTCACCCTCATAAAATCCATCTTCACAAGTATGCCCACTTTCTTCATGAGTACTCTGATGATACCCAAAACAGTCATTAAGCAAATCAACACTTATCTTATGAATTGTTTTTGGAGAAAATATGGCACCTTGGAAAGAGGGGCTGTGCTAATTGCTTGGACAAAGTTAGCAGACCTAAAAACCATGGTGGACTTAGGATTTTAGACCTCCACATGCACCACAAGGCCCTTCTCCTGAAATTCTTGCATAAGTTCTTCATCAAAGTGGACACACCATGGGTGAATATCATTTGGGAGAAACATTATCATAACAGGCTACCTGGGGAGCAGAAGGCGAGATCTTTCTGGTGGAGAGATGTTCTTAAACTTCTACCAATGTTTAAGCATCATGCTATCTGTAAAGCAGGCATTGGATTTCGGTGGGCTTTTGGATTGACAGGTGGCAAGAGCTACCACTCCTCACTACATTCCCTGAGCTCCATTCATATGCTATCAATCAGGCAATCTCCTTGAGTGGTGCCCTTGTGCACACAGACATCAGCCAACTATTTCACAGACCTCTCTCCCAGTTAGCATTTGAGCAATTCACATCCCTGCAAATGATAATGAATGGGCAAGCTTCTTGTACACACAATGACAAATGGTCATACACTTGGGCGTCACCTAATTACTCATCTATGAAAATGTACAAAGCAATCAGAGGGGAGAGCACAACCCATGACATTTTCAGAGCTCTTTGGAAGTCAGCATGCAGACTCAGGCATAAGATCTTCTTCTAGCTATTGCTTTGGGATAACCTGAGTACTAGGAACTTAATACATAGGAGGAACATGTATCTGGACGACTATAATTGTGCCCTATGTGCTGATGCCACAGAGGAAATAGCTGTTCATCTGTTCTGGGATTGCCAATTTGCTTCGAGGTGCTGGCACACCATAGTACCAAACAAGTTCAGAGGTATATCTGTATATGATGAAATTCATCTCTCCATGAGAGACCTCCCATCAGACATTGCAATGGACATCATTATTCAGGGTTGCTGGGGCATCTGGATGAGTAGAAATGACAAAAATTTCAGGAGAGCGGCCCCATCAGTGGATACTTGGAAGCACTACCTGAAAGAAGGACTCCAAGCTTCAAAACTCAGAGCAAAATCATCAAAGTCAGAGAAGATCAGATTTTGGATAGAATAGAACACTTAATTTAATCATGGGGTTTCCTAAAACTGGTATTGGTTGATTTGTACTATACTTTGTATTTGTACTATTCTTTTAATTAATGAAAATATACCGTAGAACAATTTTTCTATGGTTTCGGCTAAAAAAATAGATATGGTTCGGCACGCCAACATCACTGAAGCATTCAGGATAGATGAACTGCTTGGCGTGAAGTGTAAAATTCAACATTGATTTTCATCCCTCGAAAAGCAAATATATGAAGCGGATGGTTGAGAACAAAAAGAATTGCTTGAGCAGGCATAGTTAATAAATGCGTCTCGGAAAACAAGGTTCATCATTGCTATAGCTGTATCATAAATCAAGCCATTGCCAGTTTCCCAAATGGAACACAAGGCTTTCAATGCGCCTTTTGTTCTTTATTTTCCAGATTTACGA
The DNA here is from genome assembly GCA_032464435.1 of Aegilops umbellulata. Taxonomy (NCBI): domain Eukaryota; kingdom Viridiplantae; phylum Streptophyta; class Magnoliopsida; order Poales; family Poaceae; genus Aegilops; species Aegilops umbellulata. The sequence continues at coordinate 47,851,662 of CP136056.1, read as the reverse complement.
CTATATTCATTGAATCAGGTCCATTTATTAGCAAGAGAAGTAACATGTTTGCGCTTGTCAAACCCTAATTATTCTACATTAGAAGATTTTTGTTGTTCACTGTGAGCACAGATGCAATCTGCAAATTGCTGCACAAAGTGCTAGAGTATCCTAATAACTTTAAAAGGTCAATAGTAAAGTCGAATACAGAGAAACTCATGTGCTACTTACTACTCCTACAAAGTCATACACATATACTGGCAGAAACAACTAACTTGATTCAGATGAATTTGTAAATCCAGAAGCAATAGTCTGGTCTTAGAAGTAGTAATTCATTTAGTAATATATTTCTTATATTCTTGCAAGTGAACAAATTATGCATTTAATCCAACTTATAAATTCTACTAAAAACTTAGGATGGGAAATCAAGAAACCTATGGCTGATGTAATATATATAAAATGGGTAAGAGAGAAATTAGCGTGGGACATGAAGAATGGAATGCCAAAGAACCGAAGCGGCAAGTTGTCAAAATAAGAACATGAGTGTAGTGCATCCTGTAGATGAACCTTTTTTGTACCTTTATCAGCTCTCATGCATGCATGATTTAAAAAAAGAACTAATGGCCAAAATAGTACTACATTGCTAATAGTTTACTCAACAGTAATCGGCAAACCATCCGTACATTTGCTAGTTAAGACTTAAGAGCGACATAATTAAGTTGCATATGCCACTTCAGATTTATCCCAGAACACTCTGGTTGCAACACACGAATTCCATCACAAATGTTACACTAGGCTAACATGGTCAGAGCGCACTCCATCATATAACTACAGAACACTATCGAAGCCAAGTCTGAATCTACTACTACAGCTGCTCCATGGTACACCTAATGTGCATAGCAGGCATGAAAGGTTCCTTCGCTTTGTCAAGCGAAGCGATAAATCAAAGCATCACTCTAGAACCTCATCTTGTTTTGTACAAGAAATGGAGAGCTAACTCACATTTCATTTTTCTTGAAAACAACTCACATTTGTCGTCTTCAGAGTAACACCAAGCTACTGCCATATGAAAGCAGACATGACAGAGATCAATTCAATCACCAAGTAAAAAGTCAAATCACTAGTATAGAATGCATCATTATTTCTAAATCTTTGTTTGCACAACAGGATACAGTGATTCACGATAAATTCAGTAAAAAATCTAGAACATGCAGGAGTTCTGCAAATAACCAGAGTTCAACAACTAAAATATGAATGGGCATACATTGATGTGTTCAGAAGAGCAGAAAACCAACATTAATCAGATCAACACTACTGCAGCATTACCACATAGATAGATCGATCAGTTTGCCAAAAGTAGCAACAGATTCAGTTCTTACAAACTACTAACCAACAAAGCGTTGGAAAACACCCAGCACACGTACTACTACCAGAACTTGCAGATAGGTAGGCAGAGTCAAGAGTACAGATACAGAAACCAACAACACACCATCAGTCTAGGAGGAGGTGAACTTGGTGACGGCCATGGTGCCCTCGGAGACGGCGTGCTTGGCAAGCTCGCTGGGGAATACGAGTCGGCAGTCATGGCCGGGCGGATGAAAGAAACCTAGATGACGAGGGGAAAGAGGGGGAGACGAGGCGAGGTCTTACCAGCGGGGATAAGCCTAGTATGGCGGAGGAGGTACGCCGATGTTGAGGAGTTGGTGTACGGCGCGTTTTTTTTGAAACTATTTACTGCAAGGCAACAGCCTCACAGTATTTTATTAAATAAAATAATAGAGTCTTAGTTACAACTAACTGAAGAGACAAGAAAGGAGAAATACTTACAAAAATAAAACTATTAGAGGTCAGCTATCCAAGATGTTAAACTATCCTTATATTTACATTTAACCCTGTGAGACAGAAGATAAATGTCATGAATGAAGTTCCTTCTCCAAGCACGAAATGAAGGTTGCTCATTCCTGAATATCTTCCCATTCCTTTGTGTCCAAATATTCCATGTAGCGGTGAAAACCACCTCAGAGAAGAAAGGGTGTCCAAAATCCTTCCTAGCTGCTTGAGCCAAATCATATGTGGTTTGGTTTGGTTGTGGCGTCCAAGATATCCCAAGATAGTTCCAAACCCTGTGGCTGTAGTTGCAAGCAAAGAAAAGATGAGCCCGATCCTCATGATGAGCAAGATTGCAAAGCACACAGGTGTCATCCTGGATGATCCAATGTCTTCGTTGCATCATATCTCTGGTGTTCAAACGATCCATTAACAGAAGCCAACCAAAAACCTTTATCTTTAGCGTGCAAGAACTCTTCCAAATCCACTTGAAAATTGGATCCACCACAAGCTGAGAGAAACAAGAGTTATAGTATATCTTTGCCATATAATCTCCAGACTTGGAAGGCCACTTCCACACGTCCTTGATCTCCCCATTCAAAGTGACCAAAGACAGGAGTGCCTGCAACTGTATGAGCTCAGAAAAAGCCTCTTGCGATAATGGTAGATGAAAATTCTCCAAGATGTCAGGCCGCACAAGGAACTCTTTGATGGTAACAGCATTATCCATGGCAAATGAGTGGAGCCTTGGGAAAGAGTCCTGCAACAACACAACATGAGTTCCCAGCAGCCAACGATCAAGCCAAAAAAGGACCGTATCACCAGCATGAACATGGGGAACTGCCAGGTTGGAGAACTTTGGGAATAAGCGCATAATATCGCGCCACCAAAAGGAACCACAGACCCTGGTGCTTTGGGGTGGAGAAGATGCGTAATAGGTATCCCAGATTAGAGAAACCCAAGGCACGTCCACTTTGTTGAAGAACTTGAAGAGGTGTTTAATAAGCAAAGCTTCATTTTGGATGGTCAAGTCCATAACACCCAGACCACCAAAACCCTTAGGACGACAGACCAGGTCCCAAGCAGCCAAAGATTGACGTGGGTTATCTGTATTACCCCTCCACAGGCACTGTCGCATGATCCTCTCAAGCTGCTGAATAATGCCCTTTGGAAGTGAAAGGGTACACAAAAAATATATTGGCATGGAGCACAACACGGACTGAACAAGTTGCAAGCGACAACCTTGATTAAGCAAACAGGAAGATGCAGACAGACGGCGCTCAATGCGATCCACCAGAGGCGTCAGCTCGTTAATGGTGGGCCTTGAAGTTCCCATGGGCAAACCTAGATATGTGAATGGCAGCGTGCCAACATCACACCCCAGCAAAGCAGCCACTCTTGCTCCTTCATCATCGCTCATATTTATTGGAATGAGTGAAGATTTGGTGAAGTTGACTCGCAAGCCAGTTGACTCCGCAAAAGTTCCAAGCATCTCCTTCAAGGCAACGAGTTGATCATCAACCGCCGGCAACACAATTAGTGTGTCATCGGCATACTGCACTATTGGGTAATCATTTGAGTTGGACGGAATTGGGAGAGTAAGGATACTCCTGGTGCGCATCTCATTAATAACAGACTGCAACAAGTCAACTGCAATCACAAAGAGTAACGGAGATAGTGGGTCTCCTTGGCGCACTCCTGTTCTGCAAACAAAGTGCTTCCCTGGTACGCCGTTTAGAAGAACAGAAGAAGATCCTGTGGATAAAATAGAATTGATCCACCCAGTCCACCTGGAGTCAAAACCCTTGTATTGCAAAATTTTGAGAATTAGATCGTGTTCAATTGTATCAAAGGCTTTCGTGAAATCCAGCTTGAGTAAGACAATGGGACGTTTGGAAGCTTTGCATTGATGTATATACTCAAAGCACCAGGCTAGGCAATCTTGTATAGAACGAGACCGAAGAAAGCCATATTGATTACGGTGGATGCAGCGAAGGATCACTTTCTGAAGACGGTTTGCAAGCAGCTTAGTCAGAAACTTCAGGCAAGTGTTGGTCAAAGAAATTGGTCGGAAGTCTCCGACAACTTCATGACTTAACTTCTTTGGTATAAGAGTAATTAATGAGTTGTTCAGACATTCCAATTTACACTTCCCCTCATGGAAATCCTTAGCAAGTTGCATGAAATCATCCTTGATAATTGGCCAACACTTCTTTAAAAACAGCCCCGAGAAGCCATCGGGTCCGGGGGCACGGTCAGGAGGCATGTTCTTAATGACAGCATCAACCTCAGAATCCGAGAAGGGCTGAGATAGGTCCTGAAGGCCATCAACTCTAGTAATTAAAGCGTCCAAATCAAAACCCATGCGAATTCCTTTTGCATTCCCCATTCTCTGATTAAAATCCGACCAAAACATGCTGGCAAGCTGCTGATGATCCGAAACCACATCCCCATCAGAATTCCTCAGAGACGAGATGGTGTTTCTCCTAAACTTTTCCGTGGCCATGGCATGAAAAAATTTGGAGTTTTCCTCGCCAACTTTAATGTTACGGATGGTACAACGCTGCTTCCAATAAACATACTGCCAATGAAGAATATCTTCCAAGTGCAACTTCACAATTCGCCTGAAATTAAACTCAGGCCGCGATAAACACCTGAGCTCCTCCAGTCCATCAAAGTAAAGGATAACCTTGTTGCAATCAGTAATTAAAGCCTTGGTTGTCGACAAACTCATGTGCCATTTCTTGAGGGCATACCTTAACGCTTTAAATTTGGCGGAAATCTTGTGTGTCGTCGATTTTCTTGCCATAGGTTTGTTCCAGACATTGGCCACACAGTCAAAGAAACCAGGCAGGTCAATCCAATAATTCTCAAAGCGAAAAATTTGAGCTTTTGGAATGACAGTGGCAATCGAGACGACGCATGGGACATGATCAGAAGCCGTGCGCGCTAGCGGCAGGGCAGTCATGTTAGGATGGTCAAAGGTCCATGCCACTGAAGTAAAAAACCAATCAATCTGTTCCAGTAATGGATTAGTTTGCATGTTTGACCAGGTAAACTGTCGACCTTTAATTGGTAACTCAATGAGACCCAGATGCCCAATTACTTCATTAAACAGGAAAATGTCATTGACATTACCCCCAGGCTGATTTCTGTTATCCAACGATCTCATGAAATTAAAATCGCCCAACAACAGCCAATTATCATCACAGTTAATATCAAGATTATAAAGCCATTGCACGAAATCATCCCGGGAAGGGCCCTGACACGGACCATACACTGACACGAGCGTCCAAATTTCAGAAGTGTGCTTCGATTGGAATTCAATAATGATGCCAAAATGCCTTGCCTCAATTAACTTTCCTTCAAAGAAAGATGAATTCCAAATAACGATCATGCCAGCGGAAGCACCAACCGAAGGTACATAGGAAAAATTATCAAAACGCCGTGGACAAAACTTCCTAATGAACCTATGATCAATATGCATGCGTTTCATTTCTTGCAGACAGATAACTGAACAACCACTTTCGTCAATTTTCTGCTTAACTGCTAATTGCCGCGCTTCAGAATTAAGACCACGCACATTCCAACATAACACCTTCCAATCTTTAAACCTTGTCTGATTCATTACAAACCAAAATAAAAAGCATAGGTAACAGTAGATCATGCAATGACATACATCGAGCCACAAAACAGGGAGCAGATAACCTAAACAGGGAACTGAAGAACAGATAAATGCCGTTTGAAAAGGTACGGCATGAACCATTGAGCCATTCAGTGAAGCTAGACATCGGAACCCTTGCTGCTGGTGGGTGTAGCAGGACCAGCCTCAAGCTTGTCCTTGGAGATCTTCTCAGGTGCAATTCTCAGACGAGCTCCAATGCGCTGAAGATCAGAAATTGGCGTTGGTGGAGGTACCGACAGCTCTTCCTCTGGCTGTGCTGAGCTAGTTCGGCGCTTCTTGAAAGAGAGCTGGTTGGTGCCTTGATTGGGGCCTCTGCTTGAAGATTTATGATAACCATCCCGGAGTGCCCTTAAGCATGCACTGCGACGTACCTCAGAGTCCACCACAACCTTAGTGGCCTTAACAGTCTTGGGCTTACGAGCACGTTTGTTTCTGACCTCTGGCATTGCAGAGAACTGAAAGGATTCACTGACAGGCTCAGAGAGATCACCAAAGCCATCAAAACACAAAGCGCGAGCAACAGGCCGTTTAACTGGAACTATTTGACGAGGACAGAGTGGAGTTGGTCCAGGTGCCGGCAGCAAAGACAAGCTGACATCATTCCCATTGAAGCAAACATCCCAAGAGCTCTTGGACAGAAGCAGAGAGCACAGATTAGTCTTGAACACACACTTTGGAATTTTAGCAGAAAAGATGGCTGGCTTAAACTTGCAGAAGGAACGCTGCCACTTCATCTCAGGCGGGATCACAGGACCAAAGACAGTTAGAACTCGCCCAACATTGAGAGGGGGCTGAACCGGATGCTGCAGAACCGCAAATTGCTCTTCAGGCTGCAGATCATTAACAGAATCATTTGATACTTCCAGAACAATAGATTCCTGAGACAGGTTCTCATCCACTTGATTTTCCTCAATTACCTCCTGTGGTGCATTAAGGTCCTGTGGATCCGCATGAATTTGAGGCTCATGCTCCTGCGGAGGTGGAGGCAGCTCATCCCAACCAATCTCAGGAAATTCAGGCATAACCGAGTTGTGATTATGGAACTGCAGATGCCCAGGGAGAGGATGAGGATTGCCATCAAAGGGTATCGGGTCCTCGTCAGGTGGCAAGATGTCAGCAAAGTCAGCAGAGAAGATGTAGATTGGAGCAGACCATGAAATCCGAGAACCACCAAAATCTGCAAACTCCCGATAGACCACATCCCGCGGCACCAATGTCGTTGCCGGGAAAGAGACGTACGCCAGGGTACGAACAAGTAACGGATCGTCCTAGTGCCGGTGGTGGAAACGGCCAAAGGTACTGATTGCATCAGCAATGTATTGAGTTCGCCGATAGTCCAGAGGTATCCCAACAATCATAACCCAACCCCTACGAAAACCCTGAACAGCTCTGAAATTGATTCCTTCATCATGCGGCACAAATCTCACAAATCTGTTATTATCTAGCTCAAACGGGGGGTGATCAACTAGAGCCTGCCTAGCAAGAGGACTGCGAAAGCGGAGAAGACCCACTCCTTGAATCCATGGTTGAGCATCAAGAACAGCACGACCAAGATTGTTAACAGCAAAATCACTAACCATGTTTCTGAAGAGCCCAACTTCTTCAGGCAGAGGGGCAGGCTCGACGATGGCAATGGAGTATTCCTCATGCTGACGATCCGGAGCAACTGCAGGAGAATAGAAGGTGCGTGGCAGACGCCGCTGTCCACCATCAATGATCTCGAACCCCGGAGGCACGAAAGGCGTGGGATCAAGGGGGAAGGTAGCCATCGCAGGAGGTTCCTCGGTCGGAGCCGCAGCAGATGATGCGGCAAAGCAGGTTGGTGGCGTCGAGGAGGATGGTGGTGGTGGTGTGATGGGCGGCGGCTCAGCGGGTAACGGCGGAGGCGATGATGGTGTTGCAGGCGCGATGGGACTTGGCAGAGACCCAGCTAGTCTATTAGCGTGGGAAACCGAGGCGCCAGGCGAGGAAATCCCAGCGGACCCACCCGGGGAAGTAGGATTGACCTTTGGGACCCACTTGTAAGAGGGAGAGGGAGAATGCGCAGCATCGGAGCATCCTTTTGCACGATGGCCAAGGCAAAAGCATCTACGGCACCAAATAGGACTGGTGCACGAATTGGCATAATGCAGCAACGATAAACAGTTATGACATTTCCATACCTTGAACACCATATCATCAATAAGATCATTAAAATGGGTAGCCTGGTCCGAAACATCCGGAATTTGGTTCTCCGTAACCGCCACGGGAGAAATCTCAACTGAGTCACCAGAAAAATCCGAAATATCTTGAGAATGATGTGCCAGAGGCTTGGCCATAATACAATCAACCAAGTCACCAGGGCCATTGAGGGCAGAAGAGACATGTTGGGCTGGCGACTCAAACTGGGCCAGGCATCCATGCTGGGCTGGCGACACAGTCACGGCCATGCATCCATGTTGGGCTGGAGATTCTGGTGCAACGTGCACAGGCGTGACCGAAACATGAGGTGATGCCTGCTTAGATCAAACTAATTGGTTGGGTGTTGATCCGGAATTATCGGCATGGTTTCTGGCCGGAAAGCTGATCGTTCCGAAAGAGATGGGTGGCGTCGCCACCGTCCACTGGAGATTCATCACCGGCGGTGGGGGCAAGATGACCTTCTCATGGGGATTCATATCATATCCAGCCTGAGAGATCACATCCACCTGAGGCTGGTCGGCAGGATACCTATAACCTTTGCACGCAGGATATTGATGGAAAGTGGCGAAAGAAAGCTTCTTCCTGATTGACGAACTCGACCTTAAGGAAGATTTAACCGGTGGCTTATGCATAGCTAGCAAACCCAAGGTGGCACGCTTCTTAGATGGACTCACAAGAATCCACTCAGCGTCACACTCCTTTTTCCAGATCTTAAATTCACGAGTCCAGTTAGGGCCACCATTGCCCCAAAGATGAAAATAGCATTTGAATTGTGGACACGCGAACGATCTTAACTAGAGAATGCATAGGCCAACTTGCTTGCATGAGATAAAAAAAGAGAATACCTTGTCTCGGATGAGTTGCACATAAAATTCAATTGCAGAACCCCCAATTGCTGATTCCAAAGCAGCCGCCACAGAATCCTCATTAAGATGGAAGATATGTCTGCTAAACGACACAACCATGATAAATCCCGTGTCATCCGTGGAATGAATAGATCTCCCACAATGTTTGAGAACCTTGTCCGCGAAAATGGCGCCCACCGAGAAATCCAAATCCAACGTCGATCCACCGGCAGGACCCATATGGAATGAGTATAGACGTGTAGATCAGGTGACGCCGGAGTAGATGGGTGGATCAGAAACAAAATTCACTGGCTAGAAGAGAAGATCGCCGGAAAACCCTAGGCCGGAGGTGGGAGGGTGGGTGGGTGCGCAGCGCGTCATTTTGATTCTGGTCAGAGAGGGGTTTGGGGCACCGGTGTACGGCGCGTTGAAGAGGAGTCGGGCAGCAGCGCTGTGAGCAGGGGCGGCGTGGTGTCGTTTCCTCCCCAAATCCACGCGTCCCCCTCGAGGGCTCTGAACCGCATGGAAAGGAGGGTATAGGAGGGGGTCGAAGGGGGGTTGGGCCATCGAAACCCCATGTACCAAATAGGCCCTCGAGGTTTTGGGGGATTTCAGGGCCACGCGAGGAAATTCCCTTCAGAAACTCCTCGATCCTCTCCTACCAAACGAGGCCTTACCGTTCTTCCTCCCCACTCATTCACCGTCACGTACCAAAAGAACAACACAGCCGTGCTGAAGAACAAATCCCGCAGTAACCATACGCCGCCCCGCAGGCTTGGCATACATCGGGCCCCAGGGCACACACTTGAAGCTTGTCAATTTGCCATCGATCCGGACTCCTTCAATTCCCCCAGGTATGAAAAAATCTAGATCAACAACATTGTGCCCTACGAAATTCCCGTAGATCCCCAAATCCATGTTCGTACTTATTTTCTCCTCGCCTACCAGATATTATTTTCTCAGATCGACTATCAAGGCCATCGATCTACTAATTTAGTTGCAGTCCCCCTGCTGTAGTATATTGCTTGTCTCCAACCGTCTCACCAAGATTCTCAGTCGGTCATTTCTTAAACCCTTGTGCCAAGCATGACTACACTAGTGTTGATTACTGGGCAACCCTTATTGCGTCGTCAAAGATAAATTCATTCAACTAGTGTAGGTTTGTGAAAGACAGTTTGATAAAAGGCATTAGAAAGATCAAGTCCGACGTCGCCAGTGGGAACAAGACAATTCACATAGTTGGATGTCACCTGCTTCCCCAGGCATATTAAAAAATATTCATTTTTAAACTCTGCAGTTATCAACTTAGTCATACCTCATCACTATATTTAGTACTAAGGCAATCTCCCCTCCCCGAGGTAATTGCTCTAGACAATATTGAGATATCTAGCAGGCACATCGCACAAAACATACTACCTCGTGTGAAGGTTTTCGACCATGAATCAGTAAAGAAGGCAATTGATTCAATTACATCCCACATTGGCCAAGAAGTTTGTTTCGTTGACTCAGATGTAAGTGGGAAGCATCATTTACTAGTGCCAGATTATGCATCTCACATCAGATTATATGGACACAATTTTTTATTTTTATCGGCTATATGGCTTTTTTGCAGTGTTTAGTCAAGGAGGTTGTGCTGCCTGAGCATCATGTGCATAACTGAAAGTGCAACTATCCCTGGGTGGTTTTGGTAATTCCTAACAACATATAGCTCATTGAGCTAATGCTATTTCAAGATAAATATTTCAGGAAAGCTCAATGGTTGGCATGGCATGGATTGGAAAGTGGACCCTTCAAAATGCTAAGGACAAAAGATTGGCTCAAGCTCAAAGCACAAGACTCTACATTTTCTATTTTAGTGATCCAAGGTCACATTGAGTCTATAGGAAAAGCCAGTACTATTAAGAAGGGATGAGGTGTTGCTTAATGAGGTTCTTGCTCAAAATGCTTAGTGATATGCTCCAAAACCCTCCACTACTTTCTCATATCCACATATGTCCCAAACCAAAAGTCAAACTCGGCCCCACCGATTCTTTCTATCCGGAGCCACCGAGTTCAGTTGACATAGCCACTGCCAGAAACCCTAGTCTTTTCGGTCTCACCGATAGGGATCTCGGCCTCATCGAGATGGGATTGTAATCTCTCTGTTTCCCTTTGTAACGTTTCGGTCAAACCGACATGAGCGATCGGTCCCATCGAGATTGCAATGCAAACTATCTGTTTCCCTTTCATAACGTTTCGGTCCAACCGAGATGAGCGAATCGGTCCCACTGAGATTGCCTGACCAACTCTCTGTTTGTCTCTTACCAAAATCGGCCTCACCGAGTTTGTGTAATCGGTCTCACCAAGATTACGTTATGCCCTAACACTAATGATATCGGTCCCACCGAGTTGACATGTCGGTCCCACCGAAATGCCTAATGGTCACATTATGAACCAAATCGGTCTGACCGAGTTCTTTGAATTGGTCCCACCGAGTTTGGTGATTTGTGTGTAACGGTTAGATTTTGTGTGGAGGCTATAAATACCCCTCCACCCACTCTTCATTCGTGGAGAGAGCCATCAGAACATGCCTACACTTCCAATACATATTTTCTGAGAGAGAGCCACCTACACTTGTGTTGAGGTCAAGATATTCCATTCCAACCACATGAATCTTGATCTCTGGCCTTCCCCAAGTTGCTTTCCACTCAAATCTTCTTTCCACCAAATCCAATCCTATGAGAGAGAGTTGAGTGTTGGGGAGACTATCATTTGAAGCACAAGAGCAAGGAGTTCATCATCAACACCATTTGTTACTTCTTGGAGAGTGGTGTCTCCTACATTGGCTAGGTGTCACTTGGGAGCCTCCATCAAGATTGTGGAGTTGAACCAAGAGTTTGTAACAGCAAGGAGATCACCTACTTCATGAAGATCTACCCTAGTGAGGCAAGTCCTTCGTGGGCGACGGCCATGGTGGGATAGACAAGGTTGCTTCTTCGTGGACCCTTCGTGGGTGGAGCCCTCCGTGGACTCGCGCAACCGTTACCCTTCGTGGGTTGAAGTCTCCATCAACGTGGATGTACGATAGCACCACCTATGGGAACAACGGATAAAAAATCTCCGTGTCAACATTGTGTTTGCTCCCTCAATCTCATCCCTTTACCTTCACATGCAATTGTTTTACATTCTGCTGCTATACTCTTAGAATTGAATGTGTAGGTTGATTGCTTGACTTGTGCTAAGTTGCTAAAATCTACCAAGAACTAAAATTGGGAAAAGGCTAGATTTTTATTTGGTCAAGTAGTCCAATCACCCCCTCTAGACATACTTTCGATCCTACAATGGTATCAGAGCTTTGGTCTCCATTTGCTTTGATTTCCATAGCTTTTGGTGGTCATAGCCTTGGTTTCACAACCTAGGAGAGTATGGCGTCTAGCGAGGGAAATTACCACCGTATAGGTCCTTACTTTGATGGTACAAATTTTGCTAGTTGGAAGCATAAGATGAAAATGCATATTCTTGGACATAACCCCGCCATTTGGGCTATTGTGTGTATTGGCTTGCAAGGTGAATTCTTCGATGGGAAAGAACCTAACCGTGAAGCTACCGCGGAAGAGTTGAAGATGCTACAATACAATGCTCAAGCTTGTGATATTCTCTTCAACGGATTGTGCCCCGAAGAATTCAACAAAATCAACCGTCTTGAGAATGCATAGGAAATTTGGGATACTTTGATTGATATGCACGAAGGTACCGACTCCGTCAAGGAATCCAAATTGGATGTGCTTCAAAGTCAACTTGACAAGTTCAAAATGAAGGATGGTGAAGGTGTCGCCGAAATGTACTATAGGCTTGTTCTCATCACAAATGAGATTGCCGGCTTAGGAAGTGAAGAGATGACCAACAAATTCATCATTAAGAAGATCCTAAGAGCCTTGGATGGAAAATATGATACCATGTGCACATTGATCCAAATGATGCGCAATTACAAAGATCTCAAGCCAACGGAAGTCATTGGAAGAATTGTTGCTCATGAGATGTCACTCAAGGATAAGGAAGAGCTTCACAACAAGTCTAGTGGTGCTTACAAAGCCTCGTGTGATTCTCCCACATCATCAAGTGAGAAACAAACCTTCAATGAAGAATTAAGCCTAATGGTAAAGAACTTCAACAAGTTCTACAAGAGTAGAAGCAAAGAAAGAAGTTCCAAGTCAAGGTCCTACCATGACAAAAGATATTCTAGTCGTGACCGTAATTGCTACAATTGTGGAAGACTCGGACACTACTCCAATGAGTGTACGACCCACTACAAAAGAAGAGAAGATTCTCCCAAAAGAAGAAGTAGAAGAGAAGAATCACCACCAAGAGAAAGAAGGAGTAGAGATGATCTCTATGAACGAAAACCCTTTCGGAGAAGCAAGGACTTGGAAAGGAAGGAAAAGTCATCAATGAGCTACACATAAATAAGACATCAAGCTCATGTTGGTGAATGGGTATCCGGCTCCGACTCTGACCATCACTCCGAAAGAAGTTATCACTCCGACTCTGAATATACTCAAGATGAAGGTATTGCGAGTCTAGCACTTGTGTCAACCAACTCCTACGACATATTTGACTCACCAAATGAAGGAATTGGAAGATGCTTCATGGCCAAAGGTCCAAAGGTAACACATCCCGAGTATGTTGATTTCAATAGTGATGAAGATGATTTGCTAGGTGATGATGATTTGCTTGTTGACAACTCTAGTGATGAAGACTATGATGAAACGTCAATTAATCATGCTAATCAAGATAAAATGAATGACGATGATAAGAAGGAGATTGAGTGTCTAACTAAAGAACTAAACACCCTTAAGTTAGCTCATGAAACTGCCTTGGAAAATCATCGAGAACTTTTAAAGACTCATGATAAGCTACGCTTTGAAAAGCTCAACCTTGAGCAAGAGCATGAGTTTTTAAAGGCAATCAATGATGATCTTCGCAAGAAAAGTTCTTCTTACATTGCCAAGCGTTTACTCTTGTCTACTTACATGCCACAAGTTAAATCTAGCAACAAGAACAAGAAAGATGGTTCATCTAGTAGTAACAACAATCATGCTAAATTCAGTGTTGTTGTTTCTAGTAATTCTCTTGATTCCACTAATGATTCTCTTAGCCAATTACACTAGAGCAAGAAAATAGCTTATTGAAGGGAATTATAGAGAAAGGTGTTTACAAGAGCCTTGCTGGAAGTAAGCAATTTGAGGAAATTGTACACAAGCAAGGAAGACACCGGAAGAATCAAGGTGTTGGTTTTGAACGAAAGTTCAATGCCAATGGAGTTGAGTGGGAAGAAGATAAATACCCCAAGACGAAGTTTGTTCCTCAACAAGAGAAGTATGATCCTACTTCTTTGAAAGGGACACAAGCTCAAGATGATCTTCCACCACAAGACCACAAGCAAAAAGGCAAGGAGAAGCTTCAAGAGGAAATTGATGCATTTGAAGAAGCACCTAAGGCCTTGGTCAAGTGGGTTCCTGAGGGAGTCCTGGATTAGGGGGTGTTCAGATAGCCGAACTATATCTTCAGCCGGACTCCAGGACTATGAAGATACAAGATTGAAGACTTCGTCCCGTGTCCAGAAGGTTCTTTCCTTGGCGTGGAAGGCAAGCTAGGCGTGCGGATATTCAAGATCTCCTACCAATGTAACCGACTATGTGTAACCCTAACCCTATCCGGTGCCTATATAAACCGGAGGGTTGTAGTCCGTAGGACGAACACATCATAACCATCATCATACCCATAGGCTAGCTTCTAGGGTTTAGCCTCCTTGATCTCGTGGTAGATCTACTCTTGTACTACCCATATCATCAATATTAATCTAGCAAGAGTAGGGTTTTACCTCCATCGAGAGGGCCCGAACCTGGGTAAAATAAAGTGTCCCTTGTCTCCTGTTACCATCCGACCTTGACGCACAGATCGGGACCCCCTACCCGAGATCCGCCAGTTTTGACACCGACATTGGTGCTTTCATTGAGAGTTCCTCTGTGTCATCGCCTTTAGGCCCGATGGCTCCTTTGATCATCAACAACGATGAGGTCCAGGGTGAGACTTTTCTCCCCGGACAGATCTTCATCTTCGGCGGCTTCGCTCTGCGGGCCAACTCGCTTGGCCATCTGGAGCAGATCGAAAGCCACGCCCCTGGCCATCAAGCCAGGTGGGGAAGCTTAAACTACACGGCAGATACCCTCGGAGACCTGATCTTCGACGGATTCAAGCCACAGCCAAGCGCGCCGCACTATCTCGAGGGGCATGATATAGCTCTGCCTCCGAACAGTGTCCTGGAGGCCGCATACGCTCCGGCCCCGATCCTCGATCCGGAGCCCGCTGCGTTCTTTGAGGATGAACGGTTGGACGTCACATCGGGGGCTGCGATCTTAAAAGCCATTGAGCCAAACGCAAGCCCCGCACTCCGCATGGCACATGGCTCCAAGGAGCCGGACTCTTCTCTGAACTCCGAACCTCCCGCTCCCCTGCCAATCGAATCAGATTGGGCGCCGGTAATGGAGTTCACCGCCGTGGACATCTTTCAGTATTCGCCTTTCGGTGATATTCTGAAATCTCTCAAGTCTCTCTCTTTTTCAGGAGAGCCCAGACCAAACTGTGGCCTGCGAGGTTGGGATTCGGACGACGAAGAAATTCAAAGCCCACCCACCACCCACTTAATAGCCACTGTCGACGATTTAACCGACATGCTCGACTTCGGCTCCGAAGACTTCGACGGTATGGACGACGAAGACGGAGACGAACGGGAACCAGCGCCCATAGGGCACTGGACGTCCACCCCACTTAATGACGTATTCATGGTGGATACACCTGAAAAAACTCACAATGAGGAAGAAGGGGGCGAAAAGAAGGGTAAACCCTCCGAAAAGCACTCAAAGCGGCGACGTAAACGCCGAGCGAAGCCCCGCCTCGATCAAGACCCAGCCATAGAGCAGGACGAGCCGGCAGATGACGAACGCATCCCAGAACAGCCGTCCGAACAGGGTAACACGGGCAGAGAGGACAAACAGTCCTCCCCCGGTCATAACAGAACTCCGGACGATACCACGCCGGATAAAATCATGGAGCAGAAGAATCTCCAAGAAAGGCTCGTCGCCACAACACGAAGCCTAAAGAAGTAGAAGCAAAAGCTAAATGACGGTGGAAGATGCACTTAAAACAAGATGGAGCAAAGTAATCAAGACCGCAGACAAATACGGCGGCAGCCGCCGCACCAAAAGCTATCCGAAGAGAAAGCTACTGCCCGAATTCGACCAGGAGGCCCTAGAGCCCCCAAACTCGAAAAACAAAAAGGCTACACAGTCGAATAAATGACCTCTCGGCCACTACAATACGGCAAACGGCGCCGCACTCAACGCGGCATGCGACACAATCAAAGACTCGCATCATGGCCCAGCCAGGTCCATTTACGGGCCAAGAAAGCAAGCTCTCGCAAGCAATGCAAAAAATCCACCATCAGAATCCGACACACCCAAATATAGGGGTGCCGCACACCCTCTATGTTTCACCGATGAGGTCCTGGAATATGAATTCCCAGAGGGATTTAAACCCGTTAACATAGAGGCGTACGATGGAACAACAGACCCGGGAGTCTGGATCGAGGATTATATCCTCCACATACATATGGCTAGAGGAGATGATCTCCACGCCATAAAATATTTACCCCTTAAGCTTAAAGGGCCAGCCCGGCACTGGCTTAAAATCCTTCCCGAAAACACAATTGGAAGTTGGGAAGAGCTCGAGGACGCTTTCCGAGCAAATTTTCAAGGGACCTACGTCCGTCCCCCGGACGCAGACGACCTCAGTCACATAACTCAGCAATCCGGAGAATCAGCTCGGCAGTTCTGGAACAGATTTCTCACTAAAAAGAATCAAATAGTGGATTGTCCGGACGCCGGAGCCCTAGCGGCTTTCAGGCACAATGTCCGAGACGAATGGCTCGCCAGACACCTCGGCCAGGAAAAGCCAAGAACAATGGCCGCACTCACAAGCCTCATGACCCGCTTTTGTGCAGGAGAGGACAGCTGGTTGGCACGATGCAGCCCCAGCGACCCAAGTACATCAGAAATCAAGGATGGAAACGGGAAACCACGGCGAAACAAGGACCTTCACCGAATCAAAAGAAAAAGTCCGAAGAGCACGACAGTCAATGCCGGATTCAAAGGCTCACGGCAAAATCAGACAAAATCACCCCCTCAGGATAATAGGGAAGATCCGTCCAGTCTAAAGAGAATCGTGGACAGGATATGTCAGATACACAGTACTCCTGGAAAGCCTGCTAATCATACCCACAAAGACTGTTGGGTTTTCAAACAATCCGGAAGGCTTAACGCCGAACACAAGGGGCTCGACACACCAAGTGAGGAAGAGGACGAACCCCAAAAGCAGAACACTAGGAAGCAAAAGAACTTCCCGCAAGAAGTCAAAACAGTGAACTCACTTCACATAACAAGGCATGAGGCACCCATAAAGGTCCGCACATTCAAGCCTATCCCTCAGGAGTCTGGCCACTGGTCACTAAAGCCAATCATTTTTGATCAGCTAGATTATTCTCGCAATATCATACACGCAGGCCGGACTGCCCTGATACTTAATCCAATAATAGACGGATTCCAGTTTACCAACGTCCTTATGGACGGTGGCAGTGGACTAAATATGATATATCAGGATACAATTCACCGCATGGGCATAAACCCAGCACGAATCCGTCACAGTAAAACCTCCTTTCAAGGAGTAGCACCAGGCCCGGACACCCACTGTATGGGTTTTCTCCGTCTTGTGGTCATATTTGGCTCTGCCAATAACTTTCGTCGCGAAAAGCTTATCTTCCACATAGTCCCGTTTTCAAGTCGCTATCAAGCATTAATGGGACACGGAGCTTTCGCTCGCTTTAACGCAATACCGCATTATGCATCCCTCACGCTAAAGATGCCCGGTCCTCGAGGCATCATCTCTTTAAAGGGAGCATACTAAACTACACCTCCTCCAAACGGAGGATTGTGCGGCCGCTTAAACGGTCGCCCGACAAAATGGCCTCGCCAGCCAAAAGACTTTTTCGATGTAAGTCACAAAAGGCCGCGGACCCGGACTCAATGAGTTCGGCACAAGCCCATTTTCGTTATAGGCTTGGTACGCCTCACCAGGGGCTGTACGCAGAGACAATAAAACTCGACCGTATCTATTTTTCACTTCACATTTTATTTATTATTCTTTTTGATCCGCACGACCCATTTTTCAATTTAGTTCTTCCCTTTTACAGATGAATGTCGTACGACGCTCGTCCAGGACACGGCACAGCGGAGACACAGGCGCAGACGTGCAGTAGGGACCCGCCCCAAAGGATTCTTCTTAGATTAAGACCCTGCGTAAACCTTTTTTACTGTCTCTTGTTGCTATACATCCCCTGGTTTACCTCAGTATAACCATGGAGGAGACTGGCGTTTTGGCATGTGGCCACGCCAGAATTCTTGCTCGTACCTAGACACAAGGGGCTTTTTTCTTTTTCAAGGGTGTTGTTTCACACGCACCCACAAAGACCGAACACCTTAGGGAGTGTTCGGCGTCGCGAGTTTTGGCACTATATGCATCAGCTCCGAGTCATGATTTTGGTCACATGTTGGGTTGCCCGGCTCCTGAGTTCGGCCACCTTACGTTCCGTTCTGTCGGCTAAGGTTGCACCAGGAGAACTACTGCGATTGTGCCCCGGTTCGGCCGGGTGAGCACCTCAGTAGAGAAAGCCGAAAACCGACTGTCATGATGTAGCGCGAGACTGGTCGCCACTCGATGACTTATAGGAATTTATCGAATTCCTCCGTTTTGACGAAGGGCCGCTTCCCGGTCAGGCACATATGCGTCTCGAATTCGGGTAAACGCAGTCGCCATTAAAGGGCTACCTAAAGAGTCCCACTGTCAAGCTCCTATGGCTAAGTGAAAGTGTTAAAGCATTATAGTCCGGTTGCCTAGCCCGCGGCGCTATCACCTCCTTTGTAGGACCAAGACGTTGGGTTAAGTGTGAAAATGCGTTCTCCGCGCGCACCCCCGCACTATGTGCGTGGGGGCTGAAGCCAACGACTGCAATCTTTCAGAATTTATATATTAAAACGGCCGCACAGGAGGTGTTATTAATACTTGAAGGCACAAGTCTAAATTACGCCATTACAATTTATAAAAATATTGATCTACGATTACATATGCTGTCATAAAACAACATCTTTCGAACACCGCGTCTCTATTATACGAGCGCCCGCGAGGACTTCCTCAAAATAGTGCTCGGAAGGAATTCGGCTTTTATCCGAATCACGGGACGCAACAACAGTGGGCTCCATATCTGCCCAGTATGTCTTGACACGGGCAAGATCCAGCCGCGCGCCCTCTGTGCAAGCGGACCTCTTTAGAGCTTCAATCTAAGGCACCACGTCAAGAAATTGCTGCACCAAACTGAAATAGCTTCTTGGCTTCGATCTCCCCGGACACAGGCGGTCCATAGCATACTTCATGACGAGTCCGGACAACCTATTCAGCTCGGCCCATTGGGCCAGGCGATCTCCATTGATAGTGGACGCTCTGGATTAGTGAAGTGCGACCAGAAGAGCTTTTCCACTTCATGATCTTTCTTATCTTGAAAGTACCTGGTCGCATCAGCGGCACTAGCCGACAAATCCAGATAGGTGTCCTCCACGCTCCACGCTCGGTCCAACGGGGCGAACTTCGGATCACAAAATTTTCTCCGCGGCAGGAAGGGCTTTCCATCCGCAATTAGTCCGGCTTGACGCAGCTCTTCCCTTGACGCTCTCATACCAGAGCGGGTGTCCTTGGCGTCGGCGACGACCTTCTCTAAATCCGTCTGTCGGGCTCGACCTTCCTCTTCAAGAAGTTTGCAACAGTCAGTAGCACTTTTCAACTTCACGGCTATATCAGCCATCTCCTCCTTGCTTCGGCAATGGGAAGCCTATTCGGCTTTTAGCTCTTCACGGGCTCTTCCGGCAGCCGCATCGCTTTTTCTGGCTTGTTCCTTTGCTTTGGCGAGCTCGGCCCTAAGTCCTTCTACGGACGCCGCACCATCTGCATCAAGCATACACAAGGTAAGATATTGACATAAAGCTCCTCTTACTAACAATCGCCAAATAAACTCAATACCTTGAGCATCATCAAGCCGCTTGTTAACAAGCACGATGTCGGCTTCTGCCTCATCGAGTTGACGTTTCATTTTGGCAAAATCTCGAGTCCGGCTCGACTCCGGACAACCTGCCACCTACATACAAAGGTGCCACTTAAAGGACCTGGGATTAAGATCCTCTGCGCGCCGCTTATCTTTTCGGCACACAGAGTCTCAGGGGCTACTATCTATACAGGGCGCATGTTATTATGCGCAATTAACACTAATGTTCGTTATTCAAAACGTACCTCAAGGCCCGCTAGTAAACTCTTGACGGCCTCGTTCAGTCCGCTTTCCGCGGATGAAATCTTTTCAATCACCGTGTGCATCAACACACGATGCTCCTCTAAAACAGAGGCTCGGCCCAGCAGAACCTTCAGCTCCTCCGACCGAACACCAGATGGTGCCGGACTCGTCCCATGGTCTTCTTCGGAGGCCGGACACGAAGAACCCCGGGGGGCCGCATGATCACCTTCTGCCTCTGGCAGATTCGGAGAAATCCTCTGCGACGACACTTCGGCGTCGCCCGCCTTGATAGGCGATGAAGGAGGAGGCGTTCCGCTCTCCATCATCTCCGGAAGAAGATCCCCCGATGACGAGCTCTGCCGAGAAGGGTCGAGGTCCGAACTACAAGGTAAGGTTTCGGTTAAAACTTCTCAGATATAAATTAAGGATTTCTCTTAAAAGAATGACTCTCTTTCTACTTACGGCTCGTTGGAGGGCTGCTCCTTTTGAGGATTTAGTTCGGCCGAGGGGCTCCCCGGCGTCGGGTCCTCTGACGCGGATTCTTTCCCCCGCTTTGGAGCTACGACTCCTGGGTCGTCAGAGGCGGCCCTTTTCTTTGTAACGCCCCAGATGTAACTTGCCATATTTGTAATCCAACTCTTGCCATTTCCGGCTATGTGTTATGATATTTCCTCCGGGGTTGGGTTCTCTTCGTTTTGCATTTTGGTCATGTCATGCATTTCATATCATGTCTTCATGTGCTTCGCATTCGCATACGTGTTCGTCTCATAAATCCGAGCATCTTTCCCGTTGTCCGTTTTGCAATCCGGCGCTCCTATGTCTCCCGGCGTCCCCTTTTACATTTCTTCGTGAGCGGGTATTAAACATTCTCGGAATGGACCGAGGTTTGACATGTGGCCTCGGTATAGCACCGGTAGACCGCCTGTCAAGTTTCGGGTCAATCGGAGTTCGTTTGGTACTCCAACGGTTAACCGGGTAACCGTGAAGGCCTCGTGTGTGTTGCAGCCCAACACCCCTTCAAAACAGCCCAATAACCCATCTAAGGCACTCCCATGTCCTCCGCCGTTCGATCACGATCGCGTGGCCGAAAACCGCTCTCCATTTGGAGCTTCCTAGCTCCTTCTAGCTATAAAAACGCCTCCCCCTCCTCAAATCACGGGCAAAACCACCCCTAACCCTAGTCCATTTCTCCCCCCGCGCCGCCGGACGAAATCCCGCAGGCCGGACGTGTCCGGGTCGCCCCGCCGCCGCCACGTGGCGCCTTCTGGTTCGCCACCGTCCCGCGCCCACATCGCCGGACCCGCGGGCCCGCCGGGCCCGTCCGCGCCCCCCCCCCCCGAGCCCGCGGCTCCCCGCCGCCCCGGCCTCCTCCCGTGCTGGCCGCGCCGCCCCGGCCTCCTCCCGCCGCCGCACCGCGCCGGCCGCGCCGCCCCGCTGCCGCGCCGCACCGGCCGCGCCGCCCGCTGCCGCGCCGCTCGCCGTACCCGCCGCCGCGCCGCTCGCCCCGCTCGCCCGCGCCGCTCGCTCGCCGCCTCCGCCGCGCGTGCAACGCCGGCCGTCGCCGTAGATCGCCGCCTCGATCCGCGTGCAGATCGGGATCTAGATCCGGGTTGACTTTGCCCCCGAAACCCTAATTTTCTTCACATGTTCTTCATGCCATAACTTTGCATCCGTAGGTCCGATTCGTGCGTATAATATGTCAATTTGTTCGTCCCGAAGTGTTCATCATTTTGCTCCATTGCGTCATTTTCATTTGTGGTCATCTTGATGCCCGAAATGCTGTTAGAAGAGGGCTAGTTGATGTTAGTTGCTGGATCTTATCTGAACATGCACTTTTGTCATTTTTGCCATGATTGATGTGTACCTCCTATGAAGTTGTGTCCTACATGAGTTTTGTAATATGCCATGTTACCTTTCCAGAGAATTTTGCCATGTATTTTTGTGATACTTGTGGTGACTAGCACAAGCATGCAAACTAGGTCACTTGATGTTGCTGATTTCAGAGACTTAGTGATTTCACCAAGTCCCTGACTGCTGTTATTTTTATGCCATGTGTTCATGTTGTTTCCGAGAGATCTATGCATATTTTGAACATGATCAGTAAGGGAGTTTTGAACTTGAGTATTTGCTATATCCATCCGTGCCTTTGTTTGCAATTATGGAGTGTCATAGCTTGAGTCAATCGAGCTCTACTTTTGCTTCAAAATGTTGCTGGCAGATTGTTTACATGCTATTCGATTTTGCCAAGCTTGGTGTAGTTGATCCTTGCATGATATGCTGTTGTTCTGGCCATGTATTGTTACTATGCCATGTCTTATTGATGTATGTAGGCTTAGTTTATCATGAAATGCTCTGTAGTGAGAGTGAGTGCACCGAGCTCACGAACATGCCTAGTCGTTATTAGTTTTCTGCCATGTCCAGTTTTCTGCTAAGTCTGAAACCTGTAACGAAACTTGCTTATTTGACATGGGTGTAATCATATTTTCTGTTCCTTTTTGGCTTATGGTCAGTAAGGGACTTTTGTCAAGTGCCTTCAGTAGATTCATGCCATGCCTTACTTTGCTATGTTCTGAACCTGTAGCATGTTGTTTCGTTGCTCTGAACATGTCATCCTGATATTAGTTTTCTGCTATGTTGTTAATTTCACTAAGTCTGTGAACCTGTTATCTTTTGCACTTTTGCCATGCTGGTTTGGACCTGTTATGATGTGAATTAGCCGTAGCTCAGTGTTCATCTTTTGTCGTGCATCTTGTGTAGATTACTGTCATATGCTTTGTTGCCATGTTTGGGTGCAGTATCCTAATTAATTGTTGCTTGCTAAGTAGCATCATGCTGTTAATGGCAGATTCGTGTCATTCTTGTTTTGCTTGCCATCTGCAAACCGTGCATCCGATTCCGGTGTTCTTTATATCGATTTCAACCGAAATCACCTCACCTATCCAGTGGCATACTTGGTTTGCCAAGATTATGCCTTGTTCAGCCTTGTCCTTTCGGAGCATGCATTCGCATTGCATATCACCTCTCGCATATCATGCCATGTTTTGCATCATGTTGCTTGCGCATTGCATCGTGGTTGATATTGGTTTCTTTGCTTGTTCTCTTGTCTTGGGTAGAGCTGGGAGACGAGTACGTGAACGAGGAACCTGTTGAGAACTCTTTCGAGGACCAAGCTTTCGACAACTCTGAGAACCTTGCAGGCAAGATGACCATACCCTCGAAATCACTTCTATCTTTGCTTGCTAGATTGCTCGCTCTTTTGCTATGCCTATGCTGCGATACCTACCACTTGCTATATCATGCCTCCTATATTGCCATGTCAGCCCCTAACCATCCATGTCCTAGCAAACCGTTGTTTGGCTATGTGACTGCTTTGCTCAGCCCCTCTTATAGCATTGCTAGTTGCAGGTGAAGATGAAGTTTGTTCCTTGTTGGAACATGGACTTGTTGTTCCTTGTTGGAACATGTTTACCTGTTGGGATATCACAATATATCTTATTTAATTAATGCTTCTATATACTTGGTAAAGGGTGGAAGGCTCGGCCTTATGCCTGGTGTTTTGTTCCACTCTTGCCACCCTAGTTTCCGTCATACCGGTGTTATGTTCCCGGAGTTTGCGTTCCTTACACGGTTGGGTGATTTATGGGACCCCCTTGACAGTTTGCTTTGAATGAGACTTTTCCAGCAAGGCCCAACATTGGTTTTACCATTTGCCACCTAGCCTTTTTCCCTTGGATTCTGCAGACTCAAGGGTCATCTTTATTTTAACCCCCCGGGCCAGTTCTCCTTCGATTGCTGGTCCAACTAGAGCCACTTGCGGTGCCGCCCTGAGGCAACTTGGGGTATCTTCGGTTGCCGTACGTAGTGTTCATCCGGATGTGCCCTGAGACCGAGATATGTGCAGCTCCTATCAGGATTTGTCGGCACAATCGGGCGGCTTTGCTGGACTTGTTTTATTGCTGTTGAAATGTCTTGTAGTCCGGGATTCCGAGATTGATCGGGTCTTCCCAGTAGAAGGAATATCCTTCGTTGACCGTGAGAGCTTATCATGGGCTAAGTTGGGACACCCCTGCAGGGTATTATCTTTCGAAAGCCGTGCCCGCGGTTATGAGGCAGATGGGAATTTGTTGATGTCCGGTTGTAGAAAACTCAAAGTTAACCTTAACTAAAAACACATCAACCGCGTGTGTAACCGTGATGGTCTCTTCTCGGCGGGGTCCGGGAAGTGAACACGGTTGTTGGAGTAATGTCTGACGTAGGTCGTTTCAGGATCACTTCTTGATCACTTCTAGCTTCACGACCGTGCTTTGCCTTCTCTTCTCACTCTCTTTTGCGCTATAGCCACCATATGCTAGTCGCTTGCTGCAGCTCCACCTCACATAACCCCTTTCCTACCTTTAAGCTTAAATAGTCTTGATCTCGCGGGTGTGAGATTGCTGAGTCCCCGTGACTCACAGATTTTATCACCACAGTTGCAGGTTCCAACGATGCCAGTGCAGATGACGCGTCCGAGCTCACTTGGGAGTTTGACGAGGAACGTGGCCGTTACTATGTTTCTTTTCCAGATGATCAGTAGTGGAGCCCAGTTGGGGCGATCCGGGGATCTGTTAGCATTTGGGGTAGTCTTCTTTCATTTTGGTACCATAGTCGGACCTTGAGTGTAATCTGTATGATGGATGTTATTTATGTACTTGTGTGAAGTGGCGATTGTAAGCCAACTATGTATCTTTCCCCTTTAATTATTACATGGATTGTGTGAAGATTACCTCACTTGCGACATTGCTTTCAATGCGGTTATGCCTCTAAGTCGTGCCTTGACACGTGGGAGATATAGCCGCATCGAGGGCGTTACATTCTTCCCCTTTGGAGAGGAGTTGTCGATTCGCCCCTTTGGGATGGCCCCTTTCGAAGAGGCCACGGTTTCCTTGTCTGCCCCTTCATTTTCCTCCAGAGGCGCCACCTCCAACATCCTGACTAGCACAGGATCTAACCTGGTCTCGGGAAGGGGAGCCGGACACCGGACCAGCTTCGCCTTCGCTATCCACTCCTGCGTAAAAAGGAGAAGTACTGTTAAAAAAATAAGTCAATTGTACGGATAGAAGGTCCGGGCGCAAGGTCAACTACTTCTGTATCCGGGCGGTTGCGGCTTAAACCAGCATCCTCGGTCAAATCCAGACTCACTCCTTGTGGTCCCAAGAACAGTCTATACATCTCCGTAGGCGTCACGCCCATGAAATTTCGGAGAACTCATGGCCCCTCTGGGTTGAACTCCCACAAGCGAAGGGGGCGATGTTGGCCGGGCAGTGTCCGGCGAATCAGCATAACTTGTGTCACCTTGACCAGGTTGAGGTCTCCTTTTAGGAGATCCTTTATGCGGCCCTGCAACAGAGGAACGTCTTTGGGCAAGCCCCGATCTAACCCTGTGTTGATCCATGATGTTAAACGTGGTGGGGGGCCCGAGCGAAAGGCGGGAGGCGCTACCCAAGTGGTGCCCCGAGGAGAGGTGATGTAGAACCACTCCTGTTGCCATAAGCCGAGCTCCTCTTGAAAAGTGCCCTCGGTCCATGGAGCATCGGTATTCCTTTTTATAACAGCACCTCCGCACTCTACGTGACGCCCCTCGATTATCTTCGGTTCTACCTTGAAGGTCTTGAGCCATAATCCGAAGTGAGGAGTGATATGGAGAAACGCTTCACACACAACAATGAAGGAGGAGATATGGAGGATGGACTCCAGAGCTAGGTCATGGAATTCCAGCCCATAATAAAACATCAGCCCCCTTACGAAAGGATCCGTTGGGAAGCCTAATCCCCGAAGGAAGTGGGAGATGAATACTACACTCTCACCAGGCTGAGGGCTTGGGATCGCTTGTCCTTGAGCAGGCAACCTGTGTGGGATCTCGCTGGTCAGGAACCTAGCCTCCCTCAACCTTGATACGTCCTCCTCCGTAACGGAGGAGGGCATCCATTGGCCTTGAAGGCCGGAGCCGGACATTGTCGATGGTCCGGTGCACCTAGAATCTAAAAGCCTGGGGTGTTGGGACTCGAGGCTATGGGCGAGCTTGTTTTGAGAACACAAGAGGGGAGCAAGGTCTCGGTCTCTTTATAAGAGGCAGAATATCAAGATCCCTCCCCGTAACCGTCTTGGACTAGCCTTTAATCAAGGCAGGACGTGCTTAACGGGCACGGTTGAGTTACCCACGTCCGTATTAATGAGAATCCTGTTAAAGGGGGCACACGATCTCTGCTTCGACAAGGCGTGCCAAGGAAACCGCCTCGTTGAACGTGCTGCGGTGGAACAACAAAAAATAATCCATACAGAAGGCTTGGTCGCAGTGTTATGACGCACTTCGGAATACGTCAGCAGATTTGATTTGTGTTTGTATTATTCTCTATATGGCAATACGTGGAAGCTTGTTTTGCAGAGCCGGACACTATTTTTTGGTGTTTATTATATTCTTGAAGAATTTGGAGGAGGAACCCGTCTTGCAATGCCGAAAACAATTTGCGCGCCGGACTCGTCGTCATTGAAGCCTGGTTCAGGGGCTACTGAGGGAGTCCTGGATTACGGGGTGTTCGGATAGCCGAACTATATCTTCAGCCGGACTCCAGGACTATGAAGATACAAGATTGAAGACTTCGTCCCGTGTCCGGAAGGTTCTTTCCTTGGCGTGGAAGGCAAGCTAGGCGTGCGGATATTCAAGATCTCCTACCAATGTAACCGACTCTGTGTAACCCTAACCCTATCCGGTGCCTATATAAACCGGAGGGTTGTAGTCCGTAGGAAGAACACATCATAAGCATCATCATACCCATAGGCTAGCTTCTAGGGTTTAGCCTCCTTGATCTCGTGGTAGATCTACTCTTGTACTACCCATATCATCAATATTAATCTAGCAGGAGTAGGGTTTTACCTCCATCGAGAGGGCCCGAACCTGGGTAAAATAAAGTGTCCCTTGTCTCCTGTTACCATCCGACCTTGACGCACAGATCGGGACCCCCTACCCGAGATCCGCCGGTTTTGACACCGACAGTTCCCAAGACTACATCAAGTTCTACTTCATCAAGTACAACTACAACTCCAAGGATTCCCATCAAGATGGTATGGATCCAGAAGAAGAAGAACTAGAGAGTTTTTGAGGGTGAATCCGCCAACATACTTCACTCCTATCATTTTGTCAAGGACAAGTGCAAACAACTTCCATATCTTGCACTAGTTCAAGGAGTCACAAACCCTCCCATTGGTAAGACAAGGGACAAGGTAACCTAGTGCGTTCATGGACATCATCTTGTGTATGCATCACTCTATGTCTATGGATATCCTTGTTTGTTCCTTGTGGGACTAACCCATGTAGGTATTGAAAGTGCAACTCACTCCAAAGGATTGCTCCAAATGATCCACATCAACATTGAACATCTACATCTTCAACACCTACATGAAATCATCATTGACAAAACCCAAGGTTAGTTCATCCCTCTTAGGGGGGATATCACATCTAGGGGGAGCTTTACTCTAATCAATTGAGCTAAAGCAACTCTAATGGTGTGAACACAACAATGCTTTATGTAAAAGTGGTAACCCACTTGTGTTTAAACAATGAGTATGACCTATGATCAAATGTTCTCATTTGACTCCTAAGTCAATATACTCATATATAGATGACCTAGTCATTGCCAAATTGCTTGATAGATGCTAGAGTGTTTGTGCATGGTTTGTCACATATTTCATTTGCCATTTTAATTGTGTGAGCATGTTGGTTGCATATTTTACTCATTCGAGGACATCCATTTGTTGTTTTGATTGTTTGGATCTTTCTCCTTTTCCAAATGGATGGACAAGAATGCCTAAGAACTCCCTCTAGCTATCTATGCTTTTCTCGTGTCAAACTCTATTCATGCTACATCACAAAGTTTGATCAAGTCAGATTCGAACCACTCTGTGTGAGGAGCACTCGGAGTTCCCGATTTGTCATAGACTTAAACCTCCAAAACCTCTTTGTGCATCTTGGTCTAACCGTATTCATCCTTTTCGGTCCTACCGAGTCACTAAGTGGATCTAGGGTTTTCAATCTCGGTGCAACCGATTAGAACCTTTTGGTCACACCGAGTTGCAGTAACTGCTTGCGGTTTTGCATCTCGGTGCCACCGAGTCGTTCCACTCGGTCACACCGACAGGGTTAGGTTATATATACTGATAGGGCAAATTTTGGAAATTTTTCCGAACCTCCTCGCCCGCGCATAACCTGCTCTGCCTCCTCGGGTCTCTGGATCGTCCTCTCGTCGCCAGCGACCTCCCGTCGCTGGTCTACGCCATCGTCAATGGTAGTCTTCCCTACCGTTGCCGTCGTAGCTAGTTCATCGCCGAACTAGGGTACGGACTTGAACTTTGTGCTAATCCTTAACTCCGATTCTTAGCACATTGCTTTGCTATGATTCTTGCCACGATTGAAATCACCCTGTCCAGCGAAAACGTCCCGTAGATTAGTTTTGATTTGAAAATTTAGGGTTAGTCTCCGCCGAATTCATCTCGGACCGACCGAGTTGTAGAAATCGGTCTCACCGGTTTTGGCTTAGGCTAGAGCACATGCGTTTTCGGTCTGACCAAAAATTGCAAATCGTTGTGACCGAGTTCGATTCTCTGTGAAACGCTAGCAGTCTCGGTACCACCAAGCTGTGACTCGGTCCGACCGAGTTCACTAGTTTAGGTTCCAAAAGCTGCTTCGATATTACCGAGTTTACAAATCGGTAGATCCGAAAAGCTTTCTGTGAAGAACTAAAACTAAGTTTTTAAAATCATCCATTTTGCAAAACTCCTGTACTTTGTGATGCTCATCTACTCTACCTCATCTATAACCGATTCACAGGGTCTACTGTCATAGTGTTTGCAGAGATGTCTGATCAAAGTGATAGTGAGAACAGGTCTGAGCAATAGGTGCAGATGAGTGAGGGTTCTGATCCCTCTACCAGCTATGATGAAGGCAACAGGAGCACACCAAGCAATCTGCCAAAGGCTGCTACCAGGACAAGAAAGAAGAGAACTTCTGACTCTGAGGATGAAGATTATGTGGCTGTTGAAGATGAAACCACCTCAAAGAAGAAGGTGCTTAACAAAGAATAGGGCACATCTACTGCAACAAAACCTGGAATGCACAAGGATTCCAATGTCTAAAGCCAGGGCATCCTCTCAGAAACCCTCCAAGTCAATAGGAGGAGATGATGCTGCCAAGGAAAAGAAGGAGAGAAAGAGAGGCAGATGGTGCAAGAAAGGGGATCCAATGGCTGAACTTCAAAAGCACTCTTCTGAAGAGGAAGAAGAAGAGGAAGAGGATGCTGCACCAGCACCCAAAGCACAAAAGCTTGTGGGAGATGCAATCAAATCAGGGGCTGCTCCATCAAAGCCCAAAGCTGCTCCCAAGGCTGCTGCTCCAGCTCCAAAGCCAAAACCCAAGAGAAGCACTAGGAATATCCCTGCTGAAGAAAAGAACAAGGCCCCAGTGCCTCAAGCTGCTGCTGAAGAAGAAGATGATTCTGTTGTATTGAGGAAGCTAAAACCCAAGATCCCTGACCACACTGATGCACACCCAGTTGTAGAAAACATGAAGATTAGGAAGGATGCAGGATTAAGACTATTTAGACAGTCTGATCCATATGCTATCAGGAGAAGGACTGCTGTGGACTACAGATTTCACACAAAGGGACAACAGTACTTCTATGAGACTATTTTGCTTGACAAGAAGCCCATTGTGTGTGATATGAGATGGGTTGACTAGGAATTTATCAAGGAAAATGAGGATAATTTCCCTGGAGTGCTTGATAGCTTTAAGGCATGTGGAGTGGACACTTTTGTTGCCCAGAACCCAGAAGCTCACCAAGTGGAATGATGAGCTCATCATGCAGTTTTACTCCACTGCACACTTCTATCCAGATGTAAGGATAGTATGGATGTCTGAGGGTACTAGGTACCAGTCTAGAGTTGAGGAATGGGCTAAGCTAATCAATGCTCCTGAGGAACATGAGGATGGCTTGGACATTTATGCAGAGAAGAAGAAATACCACAACAGTATGGCCAACATGTAAAAAGAGATCCCAGATGCTGCTTTGGATACACATAGGTTTGGATATGTACACTACTTGTTGTCTGGTCTACCAACTATTAACTGGATCTTAAGGCACACACTGCTACCCAAGTTAGGTGATCACAAGATGATCAGAGGACATGCCATCAACTTGCTGCACATATTTGATGTCCCACGGAAGTTCAAAGTCATGAGTTTGATTGTTGAGACAATCAAGAGGACTGTTGCTGACCAAAAGAGAAGTTGTGGGTATGACCCACACATTCAGGAGCTCATCAACTCAAAGATGGGCACAGACACATATCTTTTGAACAAGGAGCACCTGCCCATCTATCCTGAATTTGAAGATAACACAATAGTGATGAATGAGAATGAACCATCTTCAGCTCAAGCACATGAGAAGAGAGAAAATGCTAAGGCTGAGAAGGCTACAAAGATGCCAACAGTGGAAGAGGCATCTCAGGTATTCTTGAAGAGCAAGCAAGACCATCTTGGATATCTGATCCAATCCACCCAGAGGATTGAGAAGGGCTTGGCCACCCTGACCAAGAACCAGGAGAGTCTGGAGAGGATCATTGAGCAGAAATTCTATGACCTTGATGTCAAGGTAACAGAGATCCAAATGCAGTTGAGCAACTTCAGGAGGAAGCTGAGGAGAAGAAGGGCAAGTCTACCACAGATGCTTTTGCCAGAGTGCCCAGAGGACAGAGATCTGCTGCAGTGCCAGTGACAGACACCAGAGCTACAGCATCAGCACCAGCAGCTCCAGCTCCAGTTCCACCTCCAGCAGCTACTCCACCAGCTCCAGCTACTTCATCTGAAGCCTTCGTTCTTTGAGTTCTCTCAACACCACCTCCCAAAGATCAAGCCTAAGAGTCGTTTAGCACTATGCATTTTTGAACTTTTCGGTAACCTGTTGCCAAAGGGAGAGAAAAATGTATAGATCATAGGCTTGGAGAGAGAGTGTGTGTTGGTTTTTACCTCTCTTTGCACTTATTTGGTTTGGTTTGAAACTTTATTGTGTGCTTGTATGAGCTACTTGTGAGATACTTGTTTGATCATGTGTTTGCTCATATGCTACCCTTAATGCTTGTTAGATGATATTATCTCTTATATCCTAGATGATCATTCACTTGTTTTTGTGATGAGTGCATGCTTTAACTTCTATCATTCTGAGCGCTCCACCAAGATGTATGTGACATGGAAGAGTAACCTATGATCCTAATCGATTGTGCATTCACATTCAAAAGAGAATTTTAAATAATGCACAAATTTAAGGGGAGCTCTTGCTTATCACATACTTCTCAAAGCGACGATGTTTTATCAATCTTACTTATCAATTGCCGAAGCTTTGATCTATATGTTGTCATCAATTACCAAAAAGGGGGAGATTGAAAGTGCAACTATCCTTGGGTAGTTTTGGTAATTCCTAACAACATATAGCTCACTGAGCTAATGCTATTTCAAAATAAATATTTCAGGAAAGCTCAATGGTTGGCATAGTATGGATTAGAAAGTGGACCCTTCAAAATGCTAAGGACAAAAGATTGGCTCAAGCTCAAAGCACAAGACTCTACATTTTCTATTTTAGTGATCCAAGATCACATTGAGTCTACAGGAAAAGCCAATACTATTAAGAAGGGATGAGGTGTTGCTTAATGAGGTTCTTTCTCAAAATGCTTAGTGATATGCTCCAATACCCTCCACTACTTTCTCATATCCACATATGTCCCAAACCAAAAGTCAAAATCGGCCCACTAATTCTTTCTATCCGGAGCCACGGAGTTCAGTTGACATAGCCACTGCCAGAAACCCTAGTCTTTTCGGTCTCACCGATAGGGATCTCGGTCTCACCAAGATGGGATTCTATTCTCTCTATTTCCCTTCGTAACGTTTCGGTCAAACCGAGATGAGCGATCGGTCCCACCGAGATTGCAATGCAAACTCTCTTTTTCCCTCTCGTAATGTTTTGGTCCAACCGCGATGAGCGAATCGGTCCCATCGAGTTTGCATGACCAACTCTCTGTTTGTCTATTACGAAAATCGGTCTCACCGAGTTTGTGTAATCGGTCTCACCGAGTTTGTGTAATGCCCTAACCGTAATGATATTGGTCCCACCGAGTTTACATGTTGGTCCCACCAAAATGCCTAACGGTCACATTATGAACCAAATCGGTCTGACCGAGTTCTTTGAATCGGTCCCACCGAGTTTGGTGATTTGTGTGTAACGGTTAGATTTTGTGTGGAGGCTATAAATAGCCCTCCACCCAATCTTCATTCATGGAGAGAGCCATCAGCACATGCCTACACTTCCAATACATATTTTCTGAGAGAGAACCACCTACACTCGTGTTGAGGTCAAGATATTCCATTCCAACCACATGAATCATGATCTCTAGCCTTCCCCAAGTTGCTTTCCACTCAAATCTTCTTTCCACCAAATCCAACCCTATGAGAGAGAGTTGAGTGTTGGGGAGACTATCATTTGAAGCACAAGAGCAAGGAGTTCATCATCAACACACCATTTGTTACTTCTTAGAGAGTGGTGTCTCCTAGATTGGCTAGGTGTCGGTGTCAAAACCGGCGGATCTAGGGTAGGGGGTCCCGAACTGTGCGTCTAAGGTGAATGGTAACAGGAGGCAGGGGACACAATGTTTACCCAGGTTCGGGACCTCTCGATGGAGGTAATACCCTACTTCCTGCTTGATTGATCTTGATGATATGAGTATTCCAAGAGTTGATCTACCACGAGATCGTAGAGGCTAAACCCTAGGAGTTGGCCTATGGTATGATTGTTGTTGTCCGACGGACTAAACCCTCCGGTTTATATAGACACCGGAGGGGGCTAGGGTTACACAGAGTCGGTTACAAGGGAGGAAATCTACATATCCATATTACCAAGCTTGCCTTCCACGCCAAGGAAAGTCCCATCCGGACACGGGACGAAGTCTTCAATCTTGTATCTTCATAGTTCAACAGTCCGGCCAGAGGGTATAGTCCGGCTGTCCGGATACCCCCTAATCCAGGACTCCCTCAGTAGCCCCTAAACCAGGCTTCAATGACGATGAGTCCGGCGCGCAGATTTGTCTTCGTCATTGCAAGGCGGGTTCTTCCTCCGAATACTCCATAGAAGATATTGAACACGAGGATAGTGTCCGGCTCTGTAAAATAAGCTCCACATACCACCGTAGAGAGAATAATATTTCCACAAATCTGATCTGCTGATGACCTTTCATAACGTGACATCACACCACGGCTTGACCATTATTCGAACCGTCTTTCTTAAACATCCTGCCATCGCACGTTTCGCGAGGCGATTTTATTGGCACGTCTTCTTGGGGTAGAGATCGTGTTCCCCTTATTACCGGATTCTCATCAATACGGACGTGGGTAACCCAATCGTGTCCGTTGGTATGACTTCTCGATTTTAGGCAAGTCCCAAACGGACACGAGGAGGACGCTTGATATTCACCGTCTTTATAAAGAGACCAAGGCCCGTCCTTTTTTCCTCTCGCACTCCATCGAATCCTTCCTCTCCACCTCGAGTTCCAACACCCAAGGCTCAGGTCGGGTGCCTTGGACCTTCAACCATGTCCGGATCCAACCTTCAAGGTCGGTGGATGCCTTCCTCTGTCACGGAGGAAGACATCAAGAAGCTAAGAGAGGCAAGGTATTTGACCGGCGAAATCTCGCACAGGTTGCCCGCTCGAGGGCAGGTCATTCCCATTCCCGAATCCGGCGAGAGTGTTGTATTCCTCTCTCACTTCCTCCGAGGGCTAGGCCTCGCTCTGGATCCCTTTGTCAGGGGGCTCATGTTCTATTATGGGCTGGATTTTCATGACCTGGCCCTGGACTCCATTCTTCACATCTCGTCATTTATCGTCGTGTGTGAGGCCTTCCTCCGCGTTACCCCACACTTCGGCCTGTGGCTCAAGACTTTCAATGTGAAGTCGAAGATGATTGAGGGGCGACACGCAGAATGCGGAGGTGCCGTAATAAGCAAAGGCGCTGATGCTCAGTGGCCGGATGGCTCCTTCCCGGAGGTGTCCAGCTTATGGCAACGAGAGTGTTTTTATATCACAGCTCCCCGGGGTACCGTGTGGGTGGCTGCCCCTGCCTTTCGCTCGGGTCCCCCACCACAACCGACGTCATGGATCAACAGGGGGCTAGACTGGGGGCAGTAAATGATGTGCCGACATTACAGAGTCGCATCCGAGATCTCCTCGAGAGAGATGTCTGCCTGGTCACGGTAATGCAAGTCATGCTAGTTCGTCGAGTCCCGCCTTGCAAACGTCGACCCCTCCGTATGTGGGAATTCAACCCAAAAGGACCGCGAACTATTCAGCACTTCCTCAGCATGACGCTCGAAGGGATGTACAAATTGTTCTTCGGACCACAAAATAAAGTGTCCGGACACCACCAAGGATGCGGGTCTGAGCTGCAATCGTCCAGATACCCAAGTAAGTAATCCCGTGGCCGAATACGCTTTCTTTTATTTATCACAACATCATTCTGAAAAGTCGCTCTTTGACCAGGACTGGGTAACAAAGGCGAAGATGATCAGGTGTTCGGCCCCCCTTCCCGAAGGCCCAGCAGATCCAGTACTGGTCAGAATGCTTGAGCCGGCGCCTTATCAGGCGCCCTCAGGGGAAGGTAAGGGGGGATAAAGAGGTTGAAAGCGGGCCTCACTCATTACTCATCCAATCCGGGGGAATTAGCGCCTCCGCGAAGGAGGATAACCGGGGAGAAGGATCTAAATTTCTCTCTCCCCAAGGAAGGAAGAGGACCACCTCTGAAGACCCGGAAACAAAGGTTTCCAAACGAGGGAAGAAATCTTCGCCAGAGGATCCTGCCTTGGAAAGCACCCTTGCCGCACAGTGCCCACAAGGGGGTCAGCCCTCCACCGAGCTGTAAGTAAACAAAAAGCATTTAATAATAAAACTTTCCTGCTTTACTTCTGAGAACAATAACCGAAGCATATATCTTGTAGTTCGGATCATAGCCCTTCGACAGAGTTCGTCTTTGGGGGATCTTCTTCCGGAGATGATGGAGAGCGAAACACCTCCCCATGCCTCCTCGCCTCATGAGACGGGCGACCCCGAGGTGTCGTCTTAGAGGACTTCTCCTGATCCGCCGATGCCAGAGGGTAATCCTTTGGCCGCCCGGAGTCCTCAGCACTCGGCTCCCGAAGAGAGCAGCAGAAGGAGTCCGGAACCGTCCTGTGTGCGATCGAACGCACTGAAGGATCTTCTGGAGCAAGCGGCTATCTCAGAAGCGCATTGTACGCCGATGGGTACGGTGGTTGAGAGGATTTCATCCGCTAAAAGCGGGCTGCATGAAGCTTTTATGAGCCTGCTGAAAGGCTTTGAGGTACGTGAAATAGTATATTTTTGGATAGTACCGCACACGTTAGGTGTGCCCTATGCAGATAGTAGCCCCTGAGACTCTGGTTGCTGTTGAGAACGGCAGCAAACAGAGGATCATAGTCCCAGGGAATAATCAGGCCGCCTTCATGTGCAGGTGGCTGAAGGTCCGATGACTAGCTAGACTGGTGAATTTGCCGAGCTGAAGCGGCAACTTGATGCGGCAGATGCCGAAATTGTGCTTGTCAACAAGCGGCTCGACGAGGCACAAGGTATGTGATTTCTCCGGTGAACAATACATAGTAAGAGGAGCATGATGCTAATATCTTTAATATGTTGTGATTGCAGATGGAGCTGCCGCCGTGGAGACCCTTTAGGCGGAACTTGCTCGAGCCAAGGAACAATCCAGGAATAGTGATGTGGCCGCTCTAAAGGCCGTCGAAGAGCTAAGGGCCGAACAGGCCGCCTATTGCCAAAGCAAGGAAAAAATATCCAAGATGGCTGCTGAGTTGATGGATGCCGCCGACCGTTACCAGCTTCTTGAAAAGGAAGGCCGAGCGAAGGCGACGGACCTGGAGAAGGCCATGGTGGCAACCAAGGAGTCCTGCTCTAAAACCAGAGCGGCGAAGGAGAAGTTGCGTCAAGCTGGAGATATCACGGCGGGGAAGCCCTTTTTGTTGCGGACGAGGTTCGGAGATCTGAAGTATGCACCTCTTGATCAACTATGGAGTTCGGCAGACGCAAACGTGGATTTGGCAGCCAGTACTGCTGATGCGGCCGCGTACTTCAAGGAGCAAAAAGATCGTGAAGTGGAAAGGTTGTTCTGGTCACAGTTCCATGTTCCAGTGCGTCCGCCGCTGTTGAATGAGCGAATGGCCGAGTGGGCCGAGCTCCATAGGTTGTCCGGGCTCGCCATGAGATCTGTTGTGGATCATCTATGGACGGAAGGGCCGAGGCCAACTAGTTATTTTGCTTTAGTGCAGCAGTTCCTTGGTGCTATGCCGCACATTGATGCTATGAAGAGGTCGGCGTGCATAGAGGGTGCGCGGATGGCCACAACAAAAAAAAGACACATCCGTGACATTTTGGGTCGAACGAATTTTTTTTCTGTCATACATATGACACTTCTATGACGATAATTGTGACAAAACCCGGTATCATCATAGATGTGGTGGGCTCCTACTTCTATGGCAAAAAGTCATGACAGAAAATGGGCTTTTCGTCCTGGGCGGGCCGGAGACGCAGCTGCATGACATTCTTTGGGCCGTCCATGACGGAAAAAACCGTGGTAGAAGCGAGGGGGAGGAAAATTTTGGGGAGTTCCCAGTTACGGTGGGAGGTCGGGGGCCGAGCGATGCACGTTTCTCTCGTACACGTACGCGCGCGTGTGTGAGCCGTTAGCTCTAACTGAACCCGAGCGAGGCGTTGGGCTCTAACTGAACCCGAGCGATTGCACTGCAGGCTACGCGTTACTGAACCTGAGTGATCGATCGATGGATGTTAACTGAACCCGATCGAGAGATTCCTTGGCTATTGCTGCTAACTAAAGCCGATCGACGAGATGTATAA
The DNA here is from genome assembly GCA_032464435.1 of Aegilops umbellulata. Lineage (NCBI taxonomy): Eukaryota > Viridiplantae > Streptophyta > Magnoliopsida > Poales > Poaceae > Aegilops > Aegilops umbellulata. Next base: position 47,814,716 of record CP136056.1, on the reverse strand, counting down.
TGAGCATTGCGGGGGGGTTTGGATGAACAGTGAGCGGTGGCGTTGCCTCTGGATGAACAGGACCCCGTGGTGTGGTGGAGGGCTGGATGAACAGTAGACGGTGGAGGGGTGCCTGTCGGCGTTCTGGGAACGGGGGTCCCCAGACTTGCCTGCCTGCGGCCTACGGCGTGGCTCGAGTGGGGGCCCAACGTGGCCCATCTTCATCAACACAAGGCTCAAGACCCTCGCGAGGGACTAAGCCTCGCGAGGGGGACGACACGGCGCTTCCTCCAGCACGACCTCCTTAGGTTGGCTCGCGAGGGGGGCAGAGAGATCAAGGTGGGGTACCTCACGAGGTGCCCATGACGCAAGGCATGACGACTAAGGGTGCCAGGCGGGCGCCAGCCCGCGCAGTATCCTCCCTTTCCTCTTCGGTGCAAAGGGGGCAAGCGCAGGCGAGGGGATCAAGCAAAGGCACCCACTTTGGTGCAACGGGACCAAGGCCGGCTCCACGACAAGTAAGAAGTCACTTTGGAGCCCAAGCCGGCGTCATCACCAGAACCTTTGGCAGGGGAAGACCAACTTTAGTCAGGATAAGTGTACCCGATTTTCCCCTTCAAATCGGCCAGTTGTTGGCGCCCTTCCCGCTCAATATTTGGGAAGAGGCCCAGGGCCTTTGCCTATAAATAGGACTAGCCACCTCCAGGGTAAAAGGGGGGGCATTCTAGAATCCAACCTGATTCAGGACCTAGAGCAAGTAGAGAAAAGGGCGATCGAACTCTCCCTGGCAGTTCATCCCCTAACCAAGAACTGACCCTCGCGAGGTCGTTCTTCCTTGTACTGTTCTTCCTCATCAACCCAAGAGGCAATCCACCCACCACAAACTAGAGTAGGGTATTACACCACAACGGTGTCCCGAACTAGTATAAATCTTGTGTCTTTTGTGTTGTTCTTGCAGTAGTTCAGATCCTACGAGACGGAGAGGTAGAGGGCACGATCTCCGCGCGCACACCAGCGCCACTTTCACCATTGGCGCCAACCTGGGGCCTGAGCAAGAGGGGGCCCTGGTCAAGTTCCTGCGCGCAAACAAGAAAGTGTTTGCTTGGGAGCCCGATCAATTGGTAGGGATCCCCAGGGACGTCATCGAACACCACCTCAACGTATGCCCAAATGTGCGCCCCGTGAAGCAGAAGGCCAGGCGGCAGTCCGCAGAGAAGTAGGCCTTCATCGTCCAAGAGACCCGCAAGTTGAAAGCCGCTGGAGTTATTCGCGAGGTCCGGTACCCAGATTGGTTAGCCAACCCAGTCGTTGTACCCAAGAAAGGGGGGAAGGAACGCATGTGTGTCGACTTCACCAACCTCAACAAAGCGTGCCCACAAGATCCGTTTCCGCTCCCTCGCATTGACCAGATCATCGATTCCACCGCCGAATGCGACCTGCTGTGCTTTTTGGATGCCTTCTCAGGATATCACCAGATCAAGATGGCGATAGAAGACATTGAGAAGACCGCCTTCTTGACCCCGTGCGGGGTATACTGCTACACATGCATGTCGTTTGGACTATGCAATGCAGGAGCAGCCTTTCAGCGGCTGATGCACATCACCTTGGGCCCGCAGCTCGGGAAGAATGTTGAAGCCTACGTCGATAACATCGTGGTGAAATCTCGAGAGGCCAGGACCCTGATACAAGACCTGGAGGAGACCTTCGCGAGCCTCGACACAGTGAACCTGCGGCTCAACCCGGAGAAATGCGTGTTTGGCATTCCCTCGGGCAAGCTTTTGGGATTCCTCGTGTCTCACCGTGGCATCGAGGCCAACCCCAAGAAGGTCAAGGCGGTCGAGGACATGAGTCCGCCAAAGACCCTCAGAGAAATGCAGAAGCTCGCTGGGCGTGTGACCGCGCTAGGGCGCTTCATCTCCAAGTTGGGGGAACGAGCGCTGCCTTTCTTTCAGCTTATGAAGAGAAAGGGGCCCTTTGAATGGACTGAAGAGGCAGATAAGGCGTTTCAAGATCTCAAGAGGTACCTAACCAGTCCCCCAGTCAAGGTGGCTCCGCGCCCTCAGGAGCCTCTGCTGCTTTACCTCGCCGCCACTCCCTACTCTGCCAGCGTAGCACTGGTGGCGGTTAGAGAGGAGCGCTAGTCCAAGGCCACAGCGGCAGCCCGAGGTCGGACAAGACGGAAACAGGGAAAGCCTAAGAAAGCTGAAGCTGCAGATGAAGAGAGTCAGCCGCCGAGGGACGCACGAGAGACAGAAGAGGCAGCATGCCCGGATGGTCCACCTCCCGAGGTCACAACACCTCGCGATGTGCCCTCACCTCCCGAGGGCGCCACGACCCAAGCTGCCCACAACCTTGTTGAGCACCCGGTCTACTTCGTTAGCACGGTGCTGCGGGATGCGAGGGCTTGATATCCGATGCCCCAGAAGCTCCTCCTCGCGCTGCTGGTGGCCTCGCGCAAGCTGCAGCATTACTTTCAAGCCCACCCGATCAAGGTCGTCTCATCGAACCCCTTGGAGAGGGTACTCAGGAGCCCTAACTCAGCCGGAAGGGTCGTTGAGTGCAACATAGAGTTGCAAGCGTTCCAGCTCGAGTTCAGCACAACTAGGGTCATCAAAGGAGCCGCGTTGGCGGATTTTGTGGCGGAATGGACAGAGGCGCCGGGCCTCAAGGATGACGAGGATCGCTCCCTCTCCCTAGGGAGCGAGGCACCAGAAGGCTGGGTCATGTACTTCGACGGGGCATTCTCCAGGCACGGCGCGGGGGCTGGTGCTATACTGATATCACCCACTAAGGATAAGCTTTGTTACGCAGTACAACTCTGTTTCCAGCAAGGAGAAAAGGTCTCTAACAACATAGCAGAATATGAGGGGCTGATAGCGGGGTTGAAGGCCGCAGCGGCCCTGGGAGTGAAGCGCCTCACCGTCAAGGGCGACTCGCAGCTCCTAGTCAGCTTCTCCAACAAGGTGTACGAGCCGAAGGACGAGCATATGGAGGCCTACCTAGCGGAGGTCCGCAGGATGGAAAATCAGTTCTGGGGGCTGGAGCTGAAGCACGTGCCCCGTGGCACCAACTAGGAAGCTGACGACATAGCCGGACGGGCGTCCAGACGGCTGCCGTAGAAGCCCGACGTCTTTGAAGAGCGGCTCTTCAAGCCTTCAGCGCAGCCAACGCTATCAAGCACAGCTCAGCCTCGTGAGGAGCTGCCTCAGCCGCCAGCCTCGGGAGCCCCGGCCTGTGGGCCGACCTCAGGAGCACGTTTGCTCCTGACGATGGAACCTCAGGAGGAACACTGGATCACTGAGCTCCGAAGTTACCTGATACATGGGACCCTGCCAGAGAAGGAGGAGGAAGCAGAACGTGTAGCGCGGCAGGCCACGGCATACTGCATCAGAGACGGAGAGCTCTACCGGAAGCGACGACGTATCTCTGCGTTGCATCTCCAGGGAGCAAGGAAGGGAACTACTGGGGGACATACATGGCGGAGACTGCGGACACCACTCGTCATCACGAACCCTCGTCGGCAAAGCCTTCCGTAGTGGATTCTATTGGCCCACCGCGCTCAACGACGCGGTCGAGTTGGTGAAGGCTTGTGAGGCCTCCCAGTTCCATTCCAAGCAGATCCATCAGCCGGCGGGGAGCCTGCAGACTATACCCCTCTCGTGGCCATTCGCAGTTTGGGGGCTGGATATTCTAGGATCGTTCCCTCGGGCGCCAGGGGGCTACCGTTACCTCTACGTCGCCATTGACAAGTTCACCAAGTGGGCAGAGGTGGAGGCTGTCCGTACCATCCCCGCAGGCTCCGCGGTCAAGTTCATCAGGGGCATCGTGAGCCGGTTCGGGGTGCCGAACCGCATCATCACAGACAACGGTTCGGAGTTCACCAGTAACCTCTTCAAAACATACTGTGCTAACCTTGGAACGCAGATATGCTACGCTTCGGTGGCACACCCGCGAAGCAATGGGCAAGCCGAACGAGCCAACGCGGAGGTCCTGAGAGGCCTCAAGACCAGAACGTTCAAGAAGAAGCTGGAGGCCTGCGGCAGGGATTGGTACGACCGCGACCAAGCCAACCGGGGAGACTCCGTTCTTCCTGGTGTATGGAGCTGAAGCAGTCCTTCCTCACGAGGTCAGGCGTCGCTTCGCGCGGGTCCTGGCGTTCGATGAGGCACAGCAGGACGCCATGCGGGGGATGGACCTCGTGCTGGGGGAGGAACGCCGCCGGGAGGCCGCGCTGCGAGCGGCAAGGTACCAACAGGCGCTACGACGATACCACTGCCACAACATCCGCCCCAGGACCCTCGAGGTAGGAAACCTCGTACTCAGGCGGGTCCTCTCCAGGGAAGGGCTGCACAAGCTCTCTCCCATGTGGGAGGGCCCGTTCAAAGTTGTTCATGTTTCCAGGCCAGGCTCCGTGCGCTTGGAGACTCAAGAGGGAGAGCCGATCCAGAACGCGTGGAACATCCAGCACCTCAGGAGGTTTTACCCCTAAAAGGCCCTGAGCCTGTGAAGAAGGTGAACGCCTGTGAAGATCGCCTCTTTTTGGAAAAGGCCCTGAGCCTGTGAAGAAGGCGAACGCCTGTGAAGATCGTCTCTTTTTGGAAAAGGCCCTGAACCTGTGAAGAAGGCGAACGCCTGTGAAGATCATCTCTTTTTGGAAAAGGCCCTGAGCCTGTGAAGAAGGCGAACGCCTGTGAAAATCATCTCTTTTTGGAAAAGGCCCTGAGCCTGTGAAGAAGGCGAACGCCTGTGAAGCTCATTACCTCTAAGAAGAAAGGCCCGGAGCCTGTGAAGCTCGCCGCCCCGTGACACTCTCACGTAATAATGAGTGGGTTTGTACACGCCCCGGAGTCTCAGGAGCGCCGGCCTCAGGCCCTGGGGCTCCCTCCCACGCCCAGTGGCAGCACTTAGCTCCGCGCTGGTGAGAAGACGTCGAAGACTAGACTAGGTGCCGGACTCGGCTTTTTCATTTGCTTTTCACATTTGATGTGTTTTATTTGCATTCGAAGTCTTATCGAAACTATCGCCGTTGTTGATTTGTGGTTTGTCGATTTTCGCTCCTCGTCTTGATTTTCTCCCATAAAGGCCTCGCGAGGGATGGGGCTCGAATGCCCTCGCGAGCGCTTTTGCTCTAGCCATTTAAAGGTCTCACGGCCCAGGCTCTCTACGGGAGCACCCCTCTAGTCCGTGCCCCTCGGGCACCGCAACATACACGCAGGGCCTGGGTCGGTTGCCCCCCGGCTGGGGCCGCAAACTACCTACGCAGGGTCAAATAATCGTGGAACACGACAACAAAATTAAGGTAACGGCCACAACGGCAATAATTCCTAAACACGCCCCCATGGGGCTCCTCGCAGTTGTCTTATCTTACACAGGAAGCAAAAGGAAAAGGAAAGGGCGAGCCCGGCGCGGCCCGCCCTGCATCAGTCTCCGAAGGCGACACCAGATGCCTCCGGAGCTCAGGCGGACTCCCTCTCGCGCTTCACCGGAGTGCGATGGCGGGCGGCTGAACAGCCACCCCCCAAGCAGGCGTAGAGGCGAGGGGGCTGGCTGCGGCCGCCGCTGGAGGAGCCGCCTGAAGGTGAGTAGGCGAAGCTCGGGGAGCCTCGAGCGCCGCCAGCAGAGCGAGCGCTGTCCCCTTCGTCGTCGTCCTCGGGGCAGCATCCCGCGCGGCGACCGTCTTCCCCAAACACCCTCACATAGAGGGTGCTGTCGCCGTCAAACTTGAAGTGCAGGGTGCACCGCTCGCCCAGGCCACGCGCGCGGGCAAACGTCTACTAGCCGCGGTTCAGGGCCCCGTTCCCAGAAGGGGAAACCTCGAGCGAGACCCAACAGGCCCTATTGCAGCAGCCGTCGGCCTGAAGCCAGAAGCCGCACCGGGCGCCGGCCGGCAGCTCGCTGATGAAGAAGCGAGGGAGCTGGCGCCAGGTGCCGGCCGGGTCCGCCGACCACACGACGAACTCCGGCAGCACCTCCGCCGAGCGAAAGCGTGGCCTAGGAGGCCGCGCAGCCACGGCATGCCTCTCCATGGCGGCTGAGCGCTCGCCACCGCGCGGAGAACCACCCCTGTGTCTGCGGGGAGCCACAGCAAGGACGACGGGATGCTTGCGGGGACGGCCCCGGCCGCGCTTGGCCGGAGGGGAGTTGGGCCCCGCCCGACTAGCCTTCCCCTTCTCCGCAGCTGAGAACCTCTTCGGGGGCATGTGAACGGCGGCGGCGAAGGAGACGAGGAGGAAGAGAAGCGGGAAGGGATGGGCTGGCGGAGCTTGTGCGACCTCGCACTTATAGCCGGAAGAGGCCAACCGCCAAGCACCACGATCGCAGGTAATAATGACCCGTATCTATGCGTGCAGGGACTAGTCAAGTCACGCGGTTGCCGAGGCGTCGTGGGGAAGTGGAGACGCCCACGTCCCGTCAAACCGCCACGCGGCGCCCAAGGCCGGAGGCTGTTAGGGCCCGCGGCGCTTCGCCCTTGCCCTTTCGCCTCTCGGCACGGCCAAGTCCATGCGCACCTTGGGCCCGGGGGCTACTATCGGCGTTCTGGGAACAGGGGTCCCCAGACTTGCCTGCCTGCGGCCTGCGGCGTGGCTCGAGTGGGGGCCCAACGTGGCCCATCTTCATCAACACAAGGCTCAAGACCCTCGCAAGGGACCAAGCCTCGCGAGGGGGACGACACGGTGCTTCCTCCAGCACGACCTCCTTAGGTTGGCTCGCGAGGGGGGCGGAGAGATCAAGGTGGGGTACCTCACAAGGTGCCCATGACGCAAGCCATGACGACTAAGGGTGCCAGGCGGGCGCCAGCCCGCGCAGTATCCTCCCTTTCCTCTTCGGTGCAAAGGGGGCAAGCGCAGACGAGGGGATCAAGCAAAGGCACCCACTTTGGTGCAACGGGACCAAGGCCGGCTCCACGACAAGGAAGAAGTCACTGTGGAGCCCAAGCCGGCGTCATCACCAGAACCTTTGCCAGGGGAAGACCAACTTTAGTCAGGATAAGTGTACCCGATGTTCCCCTTAAAATCGGCCAGTTGTTGGCGCCCTTCACGCTCAATATTTGGGAAGAGGCCCAGGGCCTTTGCCTATAAATAGGACTAGCCACCTCCAGGGTAAAAGGGGGCATTCTAGAATCCAGCCTGATTCAGGACCTAGAGCAAGTAGAGAAAAGGGCGATCAAACTCTCCCTGGCAGTTCATCCCCTAACCAAGAACTGACCCTCGCGAGGTCGTTCTTCCTTGTACTGTTCTTCCTCATCAACCCAAGAGGCAATCCACCCACCACAAACTAGAGTAGGGTATTACACCACAACGGTGGCCCGAACTAGTATAAATCTTGTGTCTTTTGTGTTGTTCTTGCAGTAGTTCAGATCCTACGAGACGGAGAGGTAGAGGGCACGATCTCCGCGCGCACCCCAGAGTTCGAACCTTAAGGGTCTGCCAGAACCTGTGATCCGACATTTGGCGCGCCAGGTAGGGGTGCGCCGGGATCCGTCTTCCACCGCTCAGCTCTCCTCCGACCATCGCATCCATGTGCGGCGCACGTCGAACTCGCGCCGCGCTAGCGGCCCTCGCTGGCGGACGTCCTCGCCATTCCCCGCCACTCGCCGTCAACACCGCCACCGGCCCGGCGGAAGGCGAGCGACAAGCACCACCCCGGCGCCTGCCTATGCGACCAGGGTGCCGCATAGCAACGTCGACGCCCCCGGTCGTCGCGGCCCTCCTAGGCGGCTCGCAGGCGCCACCAATGAGCCGCCATATCAAGTCGTTTGCCCGCCAGATCGGCGTCGTTTCCGCACGGCAGGGGGCTCCCACGGACCGGGCGGCGCGCGAGGTTGACCTGACCTTCAGCTCGGAAGACCACCCAGCTAACTTGGCTGGCTCGGGCGCGCTCCCCCTGTTGTGAACCCCCACCATCTGCCAGGTGGCCGTCACCAGGACCCTCGTCGATGGTGGCGCTGGCCTCAGCGTACTTTCGGTTGAGACCTTCAACCTCCACCGCATACCCCGGGAGCGGCTGCAGCCCAGCCAATCCTTCTCGGGTGTGGGGGGCGGGTCGTCCGACCCCTTGGGACAGATCCGGCTCCCGGTGACCTTCGGCACCTACGACAACTTCCGCACAGAGATGGTCGATTTCGACATCGCCCCCATCGGTCTCCCTTACAACGCCATCCTCGGCTACCCGTCACTGGCTCGGTTCATCGCCGCCACGCACCCAGCGTACAACCTCATGAAGATGCCCGGGAGCAACGGTACTCTTACCGTTCATGGAGACACCGTGGACGCCCTGCGAGTACTCAAGCTCGCCTTCAAGATGGCGGCATCGGTGCAGCCCGCCAACACGGGGACTCCTGAGCCCAAGGGGGCTGCGCCTACCAAGAAGAAGCAGTTGTTCACCCAGGACAAGGCAGAAACCAAGCAGATACCCATCGACGAGGACGGGTCCTCCAGCGCCACTTTCACCATTGGCGCCAACCTGGGGCCTGAGCAGGAGGGGGCCCTGGTCAAGTTCCTGCGCGCAAACAAGAAAGTGTTTGCTTGGGAGCCTGATCAATTGGTAGGGATCCCCAGGGACGTCATCGAACACCACCTCAACGTATGCCCAAATGTGCGCCCCGTGAAGTAGAAGGCCAGGCGGCAGTCCGCAGAGAAGTAGGCCTTCATCGTCCAAGAGACCCGCAAGTTGAAAGCCGCTGGAGTTATTCGCGAGGTCCGGTACCCAGATTGGTTAGCCAACCCATTCGTTGTACCCAAGAAAGGGGGGAAGGAACGCATGTGTGTCGACTTCACCAACCTCAACAAAGCGTGCCCACAAGATCCGTTTCCGCTCCCTCGCATTGACCAGATCATCGATTCCACCGTCGAATGCGACCTGCTGTGCTTTTTGGATGCCTTCTCAGGATATCACCAGATCAAGATGGCGATAGAAGACGTTGAGAAGACCGCCTTGTTGACCCCGTGCGGGGTATACTGCTACACATGCATGCCGTTTGGACTACGCAATGCAGGAGCAACCTTTCAGCGGCTGATGCACATCACCTTGGGCCCGCAGCTCGGGAAGAATGTTGAAGCATACGTCGATGACATCGTGGTGAAATCTCGAGAGGCCAGGACCCTGATACAAAACCTGGAGGAGACCTTCGCGAGCCTCGACGCAGTGAACCTGCGGCTCAACCCGGAGAAATGCGTGTTTGGCATTCCCTCGGGCAAGCTTTTGGGATTCCTCGTGTCTCACCGTGGCATCGAGGCCAACCCCAAGAAGGTCAAGGCGGTCGAGGACATGAGTCCGCCAAAGACCCTCAGAGAAATGCAGAAGCTCGCTGGGCGTGTGACCGCGCTAGGGTGCTTCATCTCCAAGTTGGGGGAACGAGCGCTGCCTTTCTTTCATCTTATGAAGAGAAAGGGGCCCTTTGAATGGACTGAAGAGGCAGATAAGGCGTTTCAAGATCTCAAGAGGTACCTAACGAGTCCCCCAGTCAAGGTGGCTCCGCGCCCTCAGGAGCCTCTGCTGTTTTACCTCGCCGCCACTCCCTACTCTGCCAGCGTAGCACTGGTGGCGGTTAGAGAGGAGCGCCAGTCCAAGGCCACAGCGGCAGCCCGAGGTCGGACAAGACAGAAACAGGGAAAGCCCAAGAAAGCTGAAGCTGCAGATGAAGAGAGTCAGCCGCCGAGGGACGCACGAGAGACAGAAGAGGCAGCATGCCCGGATGGTCCACCTGCCGAGGTCACAACACCTCGCGATGTGCCCTCACCTCCCGAGGGCGCCACGACCCAAGCTGCCCACAACCTTGTTGAGCACCCGGTCTACTTCGTTAGCACGGTGCTGCGGGATGCGAGGGCCCGATATCCGATGCCCCAGAAGCTCCTCCTCGCGCTGCTGGTGGCCTCGCGCAAGCTGCGGCATTACTTTCAAGCCCACCCGATCAAGGTCGTCTCATCGTACCCCCTAGAGAGGGTACTCAGGAGCCCTAACTCAGCCGGAAGGGTCGCTGAGTGGAACATAGAGTTGCAAGCATTCCAGCTCGAGTTCAGCACAACTACGGTCATCAAAGGAGCCGCGTTGGCGGATTTTGTGGCGGAATGGACAGAGGCGCCGGGCCTCAAGGATGACGAGGATCGCTCCCTCTCCCTAGGGAGCGAGGCGCTAGAAGGCTGGGTCATGTACTTCGATGGGGCGTTCTCCAGGCACGGCGCGGGGGCTGGTGCTATACTGATATCACCCACTCAGGATAAGCTTTGTTACGCAGTACAACTCTGTTTCCAGCAAGGAGAAAAGGTCTCTAACAACATAGCAGAATATGAGGGGCTGATAGCGGGGTTGAAGGCCGCAGCGGCCCTAGGAGTGAAGCGCCTCACCGTCAAGGGCGACTCGCAGCTCCTAGTCAACTTCTCCAACAAGGTGTACGAGCCGAAGGACGAGCATATGGAGGCCTACCTAGCGGAGGTCCGCATGATGGAAAATCAGTTCTGGGTGCTGGAGCTGAAGCACGTGCCCCGTGGCACCAACCAGGAAGCTGACGACATAGCAGGACGGGCGTCCAGACGGCTGCCGTAGAAGCCCGACGTCTTTGAAGAGCGGCTCTTCAAGCCTTCAGCGCAGCCAACGCTATCAAGCATAGCTCAGCCTCGTGAGGAGCTCCCTCAGCCGCCAGCCTCGGGAGCCCCGGCCTGTGGGCCGACCTCAGGAGCACGTTTGCTCCTGACGATGGAACCTCAGGAGGAACACTGGATCACTGAGCTCCGAAGTTACCTGATACATGGGACCCTGCCAGAGAAGGAGGAGGAAGCAGAACGTGTAGCGCGGCAGGCCACGGCATACTGCATCAGAGACGGAGAGCTCTACCGGAAGCGACCCAACGACGTATCTCTGCGTTGCATCACCAGGGAGCAAGGAAGGGAACTACTGGGGGACATACACGGCGGAGACTGCGGACACCACTCGTCATCACGAACCCTCGTCGGCAAAGCCTTCCGTAGTGGGTTCTATTGGCCCACCGCGCTCAACGACGCGGTCGAGTTGGTGAAGGCTTGTGAGGCCTGCCAGTTCCATTCCAAGCAGATCCATCAGCCTGCGGGGAGCCTGCAGACTATACCCCTCTCGTGGCCATTCGCAGTTTGGGGGCTGGATATTCTAGGCTCGTTCCCTCGAGCGCCAGGGGGCTACCGTTACCTCTACGTCGCCATTGCCAAGTTCACCAAGTGGGCAGAGGTGGAGGCTGTCCGTACCATCCCCGCAGGCTCCGCGGTCAAGTTCATCAGGGGCATCGTGAGCCGGTTCGGGGTGCCGAACCGCATCATCACAGACAACGGTTCGCAGTTCACCAGTAACCTCTTCAAAACATACTGTGCTAACCTTGGAACGCAGATATGCTACGCTTCGGTGGCACACCCGCGAAGCAATGGGCAAGCCGAACGAGCCAACGCGGAGGTCCTGAGAGGCCTCAAGACCAGAACGTTCAAGAAAAAGCTGGAGGCCTGCGGCAGGGGTTGGTACGATGAGCTCGAATCCGTGCTATAGTCCATCCGCACGACCGCGACCAAGCCAACCGGGGAGACTCCATTCTTCCTGGTCTATGGAGCTGAAGCAGTCCTTCCTCACGAGGTCAAGTGTCGCTCCGCGCGGGTCCTGGCGTTCGATGAGGCACAACAGGACGCCATGCGGGGGATGGACCTCGTGCTGGGGGACGAACACCGCCGGGAGGCCGCGCTGCGAGCGGCAAGGTACCAACAGGTGCTACGACGATACCACTGCCGCAACATCCGCCCCAGGACCCTCAAGGTAGGAGACCTCGTACTCAGGCGGGTCCTCTCCAGGGAAGGGCTGCACAAGCTCTCTCCCATGTGGGAGGGCCCGTTTAAAGTTGTTCATGTTTCCAGGCCAGGCTCCGTGCGCTTGGAGACCCAAGAGGGAGAGCCGATCCAAAACGCATGGAACTTCCAGCACCTCAGGAGGTTTTACCCCTAAAAGGCCCTGAGCCTGTGAAGAAGGTGAACGCCTGTGAAGATCGCCTCTTTTTGGAAAAGGCCCTGAGCCTGTGAAGAAGGCGAACGCCTGTGAAGATCGTCTCTTTTTGGAAAAGGCCCTGAGCCTATGAAGAAGGCGAACGCCTGTGAAGATCATCTCTTTTTGGAAAAGGCCCTGAGCCTGTGAAGAAGGCGAACGCCTGTGAAGATCATCTCTTTTTGGAAAAGGCCCTGAGCCTGTGAAAAAGGCGAACGCCTGTGAAGCTCATTACCTCTAAGAAGAAAGGCCCGGAGCCTGTGAAGAAGGCCAATGCCTGTGAAGCTCGCCGCCCCGTGACACTCTCACGTAATAATGAGTGGGGCTATACACGCCCCGGAGTCTCAGGAGCGCCGGCCTCAGGCCCTGGGGCTCCCTCCCACGCCCAGTGGCAGCACTTAGCTCCGCGCTGGTGAGAAGACGTCGAAGACTAGACTAGGTGCCGGACTCGGCTTTTTCATTTGCTTTTCGCATTTGACGTGTTTTATTTGCATTCGAAGTCTTATCGAAACTATCGCCGTTGTTGATTTGTGGTTTGACGATTTTCGCTCCTCGTCTTGATTTTCTCCCATAAAGGCCTCGCGAGGGATGGGGCTCGAACGCCCTCGCGAGCGCTTTTGCTCTAGCCATTTAAAGGTCTCACGGCCCAGGCTCTCTACGGGAGCACCCCTCTAGTCCGTGCCCCTCGGGCACCGCAACATACACGCAGGGCCTGGGTCGGTTGCCCTCCGGCTGGGGCCGCAAACTACCTACGCAGGGTCAAATAATCGTGGAACACGACAGCAAAATTAAGGTAACGGCCACAACGGCAATAATTCCTAAACACGCCCCCATGGGGCTCCTCGCAGTTGTCTTATCTTACACAGGAAGCAAAAGGAAAAGGAAAGGGCGAGCCCGGCGCGGCCCACCCTGCATCAGTCTCCGAAGGCGACACCAGATGCCTCCGGAGCTCAGGCGGACTCCCTCTCGCGCTTCACCGGAGTGCGATGGCGGGCGGCTGAACAGCCACCCCCCAAGCAGGCGCAGAGGCGAGGGGGCTGGCTGCGGCCGCCGCTGGAGGAGCCGCCTGAAGGTGAGTAGGCGAAGCTCGGGGAGCCTCGAGCGCCGCCAGCAGAGCGAGCGCTGTCCCCTTCGTCGTCGTCCTCGGGGCAGCATCCCGCGCGGCGACCGTCTTCCCCAAACACCCTCACATAGAGGGTGCTGTCGCCGTCAAACTTGAAGTGCAGGGTGCACCGCTCGCCCAGGCCACGCGCGCGGGCAAACGTCTACCAGCCGCGGTTCAGGGCCCCGTTCCCAGAAGGGGAAACCTCGAGCGAGACCCAAGAGGCCCTATTGCAGCAGCCGTCGGCCTGAAGCCAGAAGCCGCACCGGGCGCCGGCCGGCAGCTCGCTGATGAAGAAGCGAGGGAGCTGGCGCCAGGTGCCGGCCGGGTCCGCCGACCACACGACGAACTCCGGCAGTACCTCCGCTGAGCGAAAGCGTGGCCTAGGAGGCCGCGCAGCCACGGCATGCCTCTCCATGGCGGCTGAGCGCTCGCCACCGGGGACGGCCCCGGCCGCGCTTGGCCGGAGGGGAGTCGGGCCCCGCCCGACTAGCCTTCCCCTTCTCCGCAGCTGAGAACCTCTTCGGGGCCATGTGAACGGCGGCGGCGAAGGAGAGGAGGAGGAAGAGAAGCGGGAAGGGATGGGCTGGCGGAGCTTGTGCAACCTCGCACTTATAGCCGGAAGAGGCGAACCGCCAAGCACCACGATCGCAGGTAATAATGACCCGTATCTATGCGTGCAGGGACTAGTCAAGTCACGCGGTTGCCGAGGCGTCGTGGGGAAGTGGAGACGCCCACGTCCTATCAAACCGCCACGCGGCGCCCAAGGCCGCAAGCTGTTAGGGCCCGCGGCGCTTCGCCCTTGCCCTTTCGCCTCTCGGCACGGCCAAGTCCATGCGCACCTTGGGCCCGGGGGCTACTATCGGCGTTCTGGGAATGGGGGTCCCCAGACTTGCCTGCCTGCGGCCTGCGGCGTGGCTCGAGTGGGGGCCCAATGTGGCCCATCTTCATCAACACAAGGCTCAAGACCCTCGCGAGGGACCAAGCCTCGCGAGGGGGACGACACGGCGCTTCCTCCAGCACGACCTCCTTAGGTTGGCTCGCGAGGGGGGCGGAGAGATCAAGGTGGGGTACCTCACGAGGTGCCCATGACGCAAGCCATGACGACTAAGGGTGCCAGGCGGGCGCCAGCCCGCGCAGTATCCTCCCTTTCCTCTTCGGTGCAAAGGGGGCAAGCGCAGGCGAGGGGATCAAGCAAAGGCACCCACTTTGGTGCAACAGGACCAAGGCCGGCTCCACGACAAGGAAGAAGTCACTGTGGAGCCCAAGCCGGCGTCATCACCAGAACCTTTGGCAGGGGAAGACCAACTTTAGTCAGGATAAGTGTACCCGATGTTCCCCTTCAAATCGGCCAGTTGTTGGCGCCCTTCCCGCTCAATATTTGGGAAGAGGCCCAGGGCCTTTGCCTATAAATAGGACTAGACACCTCCAGGGTAAAAGGGGGGCATTCTAGAATCCAACCTGATTCAGGACCTAGAGCAAGTAGAGAAAAGGGCGATCGAACTCTCCCTGGCAGTTCATCCCCCAACCAAGAACTGACCCTCGCGAGGTCGTTCTTCCTTGTACGGTTCTTCCTCGTCAGCCCAAGAGGCAATCCACCCACCACAAACTAGAGTAGGGTATTACACCACAACGGTGGCCCGAACTAGTATAAATCTTGTGTCTTTTGTGTTGTTCTTGCAGTAGTTCAGATCCTACGAGACGGAGAGGTAGAGGGCACGATCTCCGCGCGCACCCCAAAGTTCGAACCTTAAGGGTCTGCCGGAACCCGTGATCTGACAGTGCCCGTGGAGGGGTGGATGAACAGGACCCCGTGGTTTGGAGGGCAGGATGGACAGTAGACGGTGGAGGGGTGCCTGTGGAGGGGTGGTTGAACAGGACCCCATGGTGTGGAGGGCTGGATGAACAGTAGACGGTGGAGGGGTGGTTGAACAGTAGCCGGTGGAGTAGCGCGCGGTGGAGGCTGGATGAACAGGAGCCCGTGGAGGCTGGAGGAGGTCAACGGTGGATGAACAGTAGCTCGTGGAGGCTGGAGGGGGTCGACGGAGGAGATGAACAGTATCCCTTGGAGTCCTGTTTTGCGGTGCGCCACACCCCTCCCGATGAACAGGACCCCTGTTTCGACCGTAGCGCTCCAACACAAGTCCGTTTCCTCCGTTTTGCGGTACGCCACACCCCTCCCGATCAATAGGACCCCCGTTTCGACCGTAGGAGGTCCGTTTCCTCCATTTTGCGGCACGCCACACCCCAGGCCTCGTTTCCATCGCTTCTTCCGTCCAAGCCCTCCCAATGAACACGACCACGCATTCCGTTCCGACCCAGTCGCCTTGCCTCCCGATGAACACGACGCATTCCGTTGCCTCCCCATGAACACGACGACGACGCTGTTTCTTCGTTCTGACCAGCCATGTCAACGAGCCCTCGCCGTACGTATACGCGAGTAGGCGTTCGAGACCCCGCCCGTATGTACACATACGTGGCCGTATTTTCTTTCTTGCACCCTGGCCGTTGTACATACGTGTACATGCTACGTGCGCGCCTCTACTACGACACGTGCGCGCCTCTACATCGACCAGTATGTATGTACACGTTCACAACCAGAATGACAACGCTAGGCACGCTTCGACCAGGTGGGTCCCGACTGTCAGGCACTTCCTTGTGTGCGAAGATGTAGCTGGTGGGTCCCAGCAGTCAGGGGGGCATTTTTTTTGCCCGGACGCACTTCCTTGCGTGCGAAGGTGTAGCTGGTGGGTCCCAGCAGTCAGGGGGGAAACGTTTTTTTCGCGAAATACGGTGGCCCGTCTGGTGGGTCCCTGCTGTCAGGTGGAGGAATAATTATTTTCCGCGTAATAAGGTGGCACTTCCTTGCTACCGCCGTGGACCCAGCTGTCAGCCTCTCCACTTACAGTCCACGTCCGATGGAAGTCGTTCCTTGACCACATTGACCACGCCGCGCCAAGAGCACTAGGGCGATGGACGACGGCGAGGCGTAGGAAGGGGACGACAGGGAGCCGGGGAAGACGCGGCAATGGAAGCTCGCACGCGCGGAGAGGACTACGAGGGTTCACTGGTTCGGCTGCGGTGTGAGGCTGTCGTCGCCGCAGGGCCTGGCCAGCAGTGGGAATAGTAGGTGCGGTGAGGCCTCCGCGGCAGCACAGCCGGCCACGGGAGGCAGGAGCATGCGGCATGACCGGCGCTGCTTTGGGCGGCTGGAGCAAGAAGGCCAGAGGTTGAAGAAGCACTACGGCCGTTGGATGCACATCATACGGTCACTGGAGCAAGAATCATTCATATTGACTAAAGTTGACAAAGGCCCCCGTCCCAGTCAACTTAGTAGGCCCACAAGTCAGCCTCCCACCATGGTGGGTCCCAGCTAGCAGGGGGAGTATTCATTTTTTTGTGCGTAATAAGGAGGCACTTCCGGTGGGTCCGAGCTGATAGCGGGGGGAACGTTTTTTTCGCGAAATACGCTGGCCCGTCCGGTGGGTCCGAGCAGTCAGGAGGCAACGTTTTTTTCGTGAAATAAGGTGGCCCATCCGGTGGGTCCCTGCTGTAAGGTGGAGGAATAATTATTTTGTGCGTAATAAGGAGGCACTTCCTTGCGGCCGCCTGGACCCAGCTGTCAGCCTCTCCACGTACAGTACCCTTCCGATGAAAGTCGGTCGTTGACCACGTTGACCACGCCGCGCCGAGAGCACCAGGGCGGTAGTCTAGACGACGGCGAGGCCTAGGAAGGGGACGACGTGGAGCCGGGGAAGACGCAGCAGTGGAAGCCCGCGCGGAGAGGAGTAAGAGGGTTCACTGGTTCGACTGCGGTGTGAGGCTGCCATCACCGCAGAATAATAGGGGGTGCGGGTGAGTGGAGGGATGGCCTGGCCAGCGGTGGGAGTAGTATGGGGGCGGTGAGTCCTCCACGACAGCACAGCCGACCACGGGAGGCAGGAGCAGGCGGCACGACCGGCGCTGCTTTGGGCGGCTGGACCAAGAAGACCAGAGGTTGAAGAAGCACTACGGCCGTTGGATGGACATCGTACGGTCACTGAAGCTAGAAACGTTTATTATTGACTAAGTTGACAAAGCCCTTGGTACGCTCCAACTTAGTAGGCCCACAGGCCAGCCTCCGAAATGGTGCGCCCCAGATGTTAGGGGGAGGAATCATTTTTTGGGCGGCCGAAGCTAAGAATATCCGAAATTGAAGAAGAAGCGCGACATCCGCCGGATAGACATCTAACGGCCACTTCTGCTAGAACCGTGTGTTGACTATAATAAGTTGGCAAAGCCTTGCATACGCGTCAACTTATTTTTTTTAGGGGACGCGTCACTTAGTAGGCCCAAAAGTGTGTGGCAGAGAACTTATAGCCCATTTACGTTTTGTAAGAATGTACAGCCCATTTTGGAATTCTAATGGAATTTACAATTACCCATTTACAGTTTGTTAAAAGTACAACCCATTTTCTAGCTAGGACAATGATTAATAATTTCAACCAACCGTTGAAGACATAATTCAATAAATTTTCCCACATTTTGATGGGCTCTGAAATATTTTTATCCCGAAATTTCTAGTCAGATTAAATATAAATTTGTATTACGTAAAAATCTAACTAAACATTGCGCGCGCAACAATGAAAATTTAAGATTTTCAAATTCCATAAATAATATTTTATAAACTAATTTCATGTTTGGTGCCTTTTTTATAGTTACTGCCCAGTATTTATAATTACATCCCATTTATTATTTTTTAAAGCCCATTTTTCTGTTAAGCCTAATGCATCCCTCCTAGGAAAGATCTGCACCCTAGCGGGTATTCCTCAAAAAGACGTATAGCTGGGCTAGCCATTTTCATCGTGAAAAAATTAGTATCTGGGCTGGATATCTGGCCTGGGCTAGACGGGCCACAACCCGCCCAGTTAATACCCTGCTCTCCTCTAAGCAACAACAAAATCATCGCCAAGAAAAACTCTGCAGTGCTCACGCCTCAAAAACACAAATACTGCTCGAGCTGCTTGGTCCCAAGTGTGGGCCGCACCTTGTGCAATTCTCTCGTTTATATTGACTACATAGGTTGACAATGGTGTGGGACCGTGATGTCAGGAAACCAGGAGAAAGCAAAAAAAATATAGTTGTACATAATAAGGAGGCACTTGCGTACGTACGACTATAGCCCTAGTGGGTCCCTAGTGTCATCCAGTCAAAATAAAGTCATCTCCTGAATCCTCATGTTCGTTGACGATGTTAACAATGCTCGGCGCCATGGCGAGCGCAACAACTCGAAGGACAACGGAGAGGGCCTCGCGGGCCCTACGGATGGTCTGATACAGCGCCCGCTACTCATTCAGGAAGCCAGGATCATCGGACACCTATGAGCACCTTCGAGAAACTGAGACGGCATGAAACGGTAAGGCCGCACTTGGGGGCTCTGGTTTATTTCAAACCTGTATTAACATACAAGTGTAATTTACTCGTCATTGAAAACAACGCGTAAAATACAGGTGTAATGAAATGTAGGGCCCGACGTTTGTAAGTAAAACCGGAGGGTTACGCGTGTAATTTGAGAGACCAGTGTATATTTTACGAGCACTACTATATGGACGACATTACCAAATGATACATGCACGACATGCGTATCATGCCATCCATGGGCAAGGCTGAAACAACAGCTAACGGCTGGATTAGCAATCTCCGAGTGTCGTTCAGTGTTTTTATCGTGTGTCAAGTACTTCCGATATTTTACTAGTCGAAATCGACCAACCAAGCGCCTGCGCCCGAGACCATCTGCTTTAATTTACAAGCGTCAGTTTTACAAGCGGTTTTGGTTGGAAAACGACGATCCAATCATGACCTAATATCATGAGTTGGTTGGAAGATCATATGGTTTGATGTCTAACCTACCCGACTTGTCGTATAGGCTATGAATGGAACATTAGCCGATGAACTTCTTAAGCACAGAAACAACAGAAGAGGATGATCTTCTTAACAAGCAAATCACTTGCATTAGATCGACATGCAAAACAATACGAATCATTATTCTCAGGAGGCACGGTGAACAACTCGTGATGCCGCATGCCACAACATTCCAAGCTCAACTTTGCAATCAAACACAAGGCCTGGCATTACATAGACAATATTAAGAGCAAACTCTTAACACAGGAATATCTCAGCAGAGTAACTATTTACTTGAGGTGTCTAATAATACTCTGTAAAGCTTCTCGGTCATTCCTTCTGTAATGTAGCGCAAACAGTGACTGCTTCTTTCTGCAAAGTGGAACGACCAACTGGACCCAGTAATGCAGCAGTTTGCCTTGGACACATTGGCTCCCTTTTGTGCAGTTGAACTAAAATCAAAGTCGGAATAAAACCGAGCTTTAATTTTGATATCCCTGTAAGCAACAAAAGGTATAAGGGAAACAATTACTGAGAAATAACGGTTGATGACTTGTACTCCCAGAAGAAAAACATCTACTGATCTACCTTATCTTAATGGGAAACAAAGCAAGAGAGTAGCAATTCTTAATCAGTGTGATTCATTCATATTAACTGAGACATTATCTTAACAATGCCTTGTTTCAAGATGTATAAAGAACGAAAAAGCAGAAAAGTATCATTCCTAAAACAATGCGACTAATTCATTTTAACAGAGACATTATCTTAACAATACCTTGGTTAAACATGTAGAAAGAACTACAAAGCAGGATAGTACCATTTGTAAAACACTGTAAGTCTGTAACTGATATATAATAACAGAGACATTATCTGAACAATACATTTCTTAAACATGTACTCCGGCCGATCCCTAACAGAAATGGTACTCATGCCGATCCCTTACAAGTGTTTGCAGTTTTGAACTAAGATTCAGTAGTTAATTCGGAGGAAGGTCGGTACTGACCATTCAAGACCAAGATTTGAAACAACTCGTGAGGAAGATCTCAAAGAGATCTCAACACATATATGGAAATCCAGTCTCATTTTGTGCAGTTCCACCAAAATTAAGCGAAGCAAAATGTCGCAATAGCAATAAGTTGAAAAGATATCCCTGTTTTAACAGAGGAAAAAAAGGAATCAATAACTGGCCAATAAAGGAGGATGAAACATGCGGCCACAAAAATGGTAATCCTGCCAATCCCTAATAAGTGCTGCAGTTTTGAACTAAGATTCAGTAGTTAATTAATTCTGAGAGTGGCATTGCTTAATTTTACCAGCAGCATTGGATTAACGAAAAGCATAAACAGTTCCAGGGTAGAGTGGGCGCAACAACAGTATGTGCTTCCATCTACTTATAAAGGGGGTGATGCAGAGTTTGTTGTAACAAAGCAACAAACATCATGTCTGTGTTGGTTCCATTTTTGTTCACTACTTAATGGGAAAAGACAGCAATACAATAGCTTCAATTCAACATTTATTTAAAACAATACCAATAGAAGTAGCACAACATCTCAAAGCACACTGCACAATCATGTGGATGAAGGCCTGTACTGACCTTTCATGAGACCGACAACTATAAAATACGAATCTGCCAACACGAATAGGAAATCCACTCTCGTTTTGTGCAGTTGCACTGAAATCAAGAAAAGTGTTTCGCGTAGCGAAGCAAAATGTCACAATAGCAACAAGTTGAATAGATATCCCTATATAAACAGAGGCAAAAAAGGAATCAATTACTGGCTAATAAAGGAGAATGAAACATGCGGCCACAAAAATGGTAATCCCGCCAATCCCTAACAAGTGTTGCAGTTTTGAAATAAGATTCAGTAGTTAATTCTGAGAGTGGCATCAATTACTGGCTTATAAACGGGGTGATGCTGAATTTGTTGTAACAAAGCAACAAGCATCATGTCTAGGTTGGTCCCATTTTTGTTCACTACTTAATGGGAAAAGATAGCAATTCAATAGCTTCAATTCATCATTTATTTAGAACGGTTGCATTGATTCATATTAACAGAGACATTCTCCTAAAACAACATTCGTTAAAAAATGTAAGTTACTTTTAACAGTGGCATTGCTTCAATTTTCCGGCGGCATTCTTAGATTAACAACAGCAAAACAGCTGCATTGGACATGCCAGCACCATGTGCGTCCACACGTATAAATGAGTGATGCAGAGTATGTAGCCAAGCAGCATATATGCGCTGGTCCCATATTTGTTCTCTTTGAACCTTCTTCCTATGTGAGGGCAGCAAATCTAGTCGTGCACAAACTACCCGACCCCCAGTTTCTTTCCCTTTTCAACAAAGAGATCGATTGCTTACAGATATGTGTACTGGGTTACCCCCTTTTTCCCTTTTCGACCTACAAAGCGTCTGGATAGCCAGTCTATACTACTTTCCGTCCCTCCTTTCCTCATTGAACCACGTCCTAGATTCTTGTTCCAGCCCGCCGCACCCTTCTTTCCTCTTTGAACCAAGACCTAGATTCGACTACAGATCGAAAAAGATCCACATGCAGCTAGAGCAACGACGGTTTCAAAGAAACTTATACCTTAGGGTCGCCGGGATGTGGCAAGGCGTGCGGCGAGAGGCAGGATCTGCCCACACTACGTACGGCAGTGAGGAAGAAGGGGTCGGTGGCCCTCCCGCACAGGCGCTGGGTGAAAGAGAACAGCGCAGCCGGCAGTGGATTGCCTCCCTCGCCGAAGGCGATAGAGTGAATGCTGCACCTCCTCCCCTTCCCGGTGCGACGGGATACGGGCACCTCCTTCACCAGCTGTGAGGGGGAGAGAGAGACAAGAGGCCAACGCAGTCTTGTTTAGATCTGGTGAAGAGAGGGTGAGAGACTGTGAATATAGCAAACCCTAGCAAATGAACGCTGAGCCTCCAGCGTGTAACATATATGTAGTGCGGCCAGCGTGTGGAGAGTTCAAACCCTAGCGAACAAGCGCTGAGGCTCCCGCTTATATATATACTACTGTAGTACGGAATGAGCTCCGGTGCCTTCACTGCACCTGCTTTTGGCTGTATGACAGGTGAGCTAGCCACATTTTGGGCCCACCTGTTGTAAATCCAAAGGCAGGTGCACTAAGTCAATGAAGCTGCGTCCATATAGTACTCTCGTGTATACGACTAAAATATAGTGGACTGGATTTCTTATTCTCTCCATGATAATCGTTTTAAATTGTGTAAGTACGAAACGAAACTCTTTATTTAATGTAGAGTGAAGAAAACTAGTACTACTCCCGATGAACTAACGATCCACACCCACGCGTCCTGGTCGCACTTCCTGTCCTTCACGTGTGGTACACTACCCTCCCTTAAGTGAACAACCACACATGCGCCAAATTATCGGAAACGTGTGAGAGTGTGTACAAATAAAGAAATTTAATTTCAATTATCGGAAAGGTTTGAGAGTATTACAAAGTTTGACTAGCTACTGATGGAAGACAGCTTGTTTTTCGTCGAAAATCGATCAGCTTCACCAGGCGACGCGACCATGAGGCGCAACCATGAGCATCGATAGGTCATCGTGGTGATGCATCATCCATTTGGCATCAAGTTAGGGTGAGGCACCTAAAAAGTTCAACAAATCCTCACTGTGGTCTGTTTCTTCTCAGTAATCAAGCTCGAGGAAGGAAGAACCACGTGGCAAAGGACAGTGAGGTGGAACAACAATGGCCATCCAATTTTGTGTAGTTCCACTAAAATTGAGGAGGACATGCCCAGGTATGGAGACACGCATCGCTGTTTCCAAAAATATAAAAAGGGTTAGCAACGACATCTCAATTGTCAATAAGAATTAATGAAAAGTACACCAACAAACAGAAGCATCATAATTATCTTGATGGGAACTAAACCAGGATACCCGAGAAAAAAGCATTTCTTCATTCAACCAGTGATAGTACTACCACCATATGGACAATGACCGCACAACCACCATGTACTTTTTGTCGAAACAACATGTATACCTCCACCGAGGCATAAATCAGGACAACTTTTTGAGTGGCATTTCCTCTATAATAGTAGTAGGTGATGTTGGACCAGCCAACGAACCCTAGCTACTATGCATGGGGAGCTGGGGAGTAGTCGCATAGAAGAAAACCCGCACGCAGCGACCTGGGGAGCTGGAGTAGTATAAGAAGTTATACCTCAGGTGGGCGAGATGTTGTTTAGGCGGGCGGGCGGGATCTGCCCACACGACATCAGCGAACAAGGGCGCGGAGGATCTTCGTCCCCGCCAGCGCCGGCTCCGAGAGGATGGTGCGCATCGGCTTCCTCCGTCACCGACGGCGACAACGTCAACGCTGCACCTCCTCACCTCCCGCAGCGGACGGGATTCGGCCGGATCTGTGACCACTAGTGAGGAGAGAGATAGAGTGGACACTGTCATTTTGTTTTGATATGGAGAGGGTGAGAGAGCGAGTTGTGAGAAACTCTATCAAACAAGAGGCTATAATGGAGTAAAAAAAGAATCTCTCCATAGCAGTGGTTTTAAATAGAATATGCGCGTTCCCGGAAAAAAGAAACGAAAACTGACGGACAATTTTTTTGGGTCTGTCTAGGACACATCTAGATGTGACATAGTTATGTCACATATAAGTTGATGTCAACTCTGTTTGTGGTCTTTTCCTAGTTTTTTTGTTTCTTGTTGCTACATTATATACTTGTGGGAGCTTATATGTGATATCCTTAAATAACATCTAGATGTGAATTAGACAAACTGATTTTCTAACGTACCAAGAAAGAAAACTCGATCAAAAATACGCCCCCGCTTCGAGGTCGCAAGAGTCGTCGCGCACACACACATAGACATAGACATGCATATCCGTGTTTACGTAAAATTCCATTTCCATCTCCATCTCCAATCATATTTGTCCAACTGGCACATTATTTACGTTATTAATTATATACGCAGCAATATTAACATACAACATCTCTTTTTTGCGCACGTCCGGACCGCTGCCACGGCCGGTCCTGACCAACCCGAACCCTCTTCATCACCCACGCGTGCTTCCCGCCCGAAACGGTCAGTGCCGCATTCATGCCCGGCCAGAGCGGACGCGACCTCTCACTGGCGCTGGCATTGAAGCGGCGCGCCGGCCGAGAGAGCGTCGCCCGCGCCGCTTCCGGGTGCACGCGGTTGCTCTATTTTATATTGCGTACGTGTCATTCAAGAGTGAAATGATGGTTGCTTCTTCCGACTAACTTACTGTGTGATTTGACTGCTCCTTAGTGGCCCTACACGTACTCCCCCTACGTGTATGCAACAGTCACACGTACACATGGACGCAAAAACGTGTGCGACGCCCTAATGCATGCATGTCCGAGCACACGACAGAACACACACGGTCACGCTCAAGTGCTCAACCTACACGTGCATGCACACACATACTCAGTCAGGGTGAGCTAGTGACCGTATGAACACCTGAAAATATATATACTGAGCGCAATGAACGTATTATGAAGTCCATTGACCATATTTTTACAAATATACAGTGACAGACAGTGTATTTATCTCGTTTGAAATTAAGCCATATTAACCGGAGAGGAGGCAGCATGGACTAGCATTACTTTGTTGTGTCCCGTCAACTTGCCGAACGAGGAGAAGGTTGCAGGACGGGCGAAGCTTGCACGCGGTGGCTCGCAGGACAAGGAGAAACTTTTGACTAATGCAAGCTCTCCTTCGCTCATGCGGTGGACGTGCAACAATTAATTTGGTGTCAGATTGCCAGAAGCATACTACACTATACTACTAGTGCTATTATTGCTCGACTTCCCGAACAGCCAAGCGCAAAGTTTACTAGGAGTAGTACTACTACTATAGTCCATAAAGGCACGTACTATACTAGTACTACTAGGAACCGGATGGAGGAGCGTCTGCACTCTTATTATAATTTTAAAATGTGATAAAGCAATCTTCAACACATTTGGTTCTCTTTGAGGGTTCTCGCATGCGATAATGGAAGTTGATTGCATGGAACACTTGCCACAATTCTCGCTTAATTCTGGCTCATATCCTGTTACAAATAGTAGCGCTCAGTAATATTTCCTCTTTTTTTTGTTATTCAGCATGTAAACAGGTTAGCAAACCTTGCGGTGCATCTTCGTGCGAACCGTGATTGCTGCAATTTGAATGTGGCCGAGAGCTGGCTTGATGAAACACCTCACTTCCTACTTCTTTTGTTGGCTTCCTAGTGACCAGTGTCTTGTCTGATCGTCCTAAGAATGCTTATATATGAATAAAGCTCTCTCATTTACCTGCAAAAAAGATTAAGCCATATTAACCGGAAAGGAGGGAGTATGGACTAGCACTACTTTTTGGTGTGTCCCGTCAACTCGCAGAACGAGGAGAAGCTTGCGGGACAAGGTGAAGCTCTCTTACGCCTTTTGACTAATGCAACCTACCCTCGGTGGACATGCATCAGTCCATTCGGTGTCAGATTGTCAGAGGCATACACTGTAGTACCCAACATGCGGAGTACCATCATTGTTCGACTTCACGAAGGGGCGAAGAGTCAAGCGCAGTACTAGTATGTGTACTTGGTTTTGCACCTTCATACTACTCCACCCTCCCTCACAGTTTACAGGGCGCGCTTCATTATGATGCATTTATCTCAATGCATTTCCACCACCAGAGAGACTTTAGACGCGTTTGGTTTAATGCTGAATTAATTAGGGCATGGTAACCGCAATCAAGCCCACAATTTTCTCTCCATGTACTGTACTACTACGGAGTGCATGCATGTGTGTACCCGGGGTGGAAGCACTGCATGCATGTGTGTAAGCATTATTCCCTCTAGTAATAGACGCCGTGCTATAACTATCAATGCTATTTTTCAGGCCGATCGCTAGTCGCCTTGGTCCCACAGATTTTTTTCTTTTTTCTGAAGCGCGCTGTATAAACAGTGACGGATGGAGTAGTATGAGCGGATTCAAAGAAGAGCGTATTGATGGTTGCTTCTTCAGAGGAACTTACAGTGGGAAAGGTGCGGCTTATGATTTGACTTCTCATTACTCACTATTAATGCGGCACAACGACCTGGCTGAGTCTCCCATGCGGTTGTGCACTACCCCTCAGCTCTTAAATATACTCCGGAGTATTTGTCTTTCTAGAGATTTCAACGAGTGACTACTCAAATATTTGTCTTTTTAGAGATTTCAAATGGACTGGCACATACAGATGTATATAGACATATTTTAGAGTGTAGGTTCACTCATTTTGCTCCGTATGTAGTCACTTGTTGAAATCTCTAGAAAGACGAATAGAATATTTAGGAACAGAGGGAGTAGACATACGAAGCAAAATGAGTGAATCTACACTCTAAAATATGCCCGTTTGAAATTTGTAAAAAGACAAATATTTAGGAACGAAGGAGTATAATTTTGTGCATGGCACATGGACCCAGATGATGAAGAGGCTTCTGGCAATGCTATCAAGCTTCCATCATTTGTTTACATAATTGACGTACTATACAAATAATTTTCCAGCGACATGAAATTGTACAATGGTGTGAGCTTTCAGCTTTTGTTTCGCATGTCTTGCGATCGATGCTCTTTCGGAAACAATAAAAAACTAACTTCCTTGCTAATGCATGTCAATTATTAGCAGATCAGAGCTAATAATTACATCACAACTGAAGACAAAGTTGTGAGAAGGTGTTAAATTAAAATTGATCCATGCTTTCATTGGCAGCAACGTCCCCCCAGCTCTGTCTAAATCAACAAGGCATGTTGGGAATAAACATAGCTGTCTGGAGCATGCAACATTCCGATCATTTTGTGCAGTTCCACTGAAATACAGCTGAGCATCCCTGTTCCAAAGATATCAAGTGTGATTACGATAATAGAGGACTGCTGATGAAACAATAAACACACAAGTAGAAGCCGGTCACCTTTGTGGTCTCTCTTAAGACTAACTAGTTGGAGAAGATTCAGCTCGGAGTTGGATGAGGAGGATAGAGCAAAACCAATCTCCCTTTGTGAAGTCGCACTGAAATGTAGAGACGTTGCCCGTGTGACATTTTAGTACAACTGCACAAAACACTCTTAAGAAAAAAGTGATTTGTGTAGTTCACCAAAAGGTCGCAATAGCAACGAGGTGAAATGGATAGCCCTGTTTGCAAAAAATAGGTAGAAAGGAAACAATTACTGGCCAATAACAATTGATGACACATGTGACGACAAAAAAGAAGCATATTCCTTGTCCTAAGGGAAGATAACAACACGGCTGTGTTTGTCTAAAACGGTGTGAGGACGAGAATGCAATATGGAATGTATGCCCGACGAGCTACGTTTTGGGCAAAGAACGATGGAAGATCCACATGCAGCGACGTGGGAAAACGAGGAGTGGAGCAAGGCCGAAGGGGGTACCTGGAGGTCATCGGGATGTAACTAGGTGAGTGGCGGCGGGCGGAATCTGCGAGCAGGTGGCGTAGGCCCTGCCGCGCCGGAGCTTGGTCAGAGAGAACGGCGTGTACCGCAGATTGGGACGTGTTGCCTCGGCGCCGTCGAACGGAGAAACGATGCACTTCCTCCCTTTCCCCCGGCGGACGGGATGCGGCCAGATCAGTGACCAATGGTGAGAGAGAGAGAGGCCACCGCACTCCCTTTCCCCCGGCGGACGGGATGCGGCCGGATCAGTGACCAACGGTGAGAGAGAGAGAGAGAGAGAGAGACCACCACACTCCCTTTCCCCAGGCGTACGGGATGCGGCCGAATCAGTGACCAACGATGAGAGAGAGAGAGGCCACCGGAGCCTTGTGTGAGATACTTTGAAGAGCGGACTACCTTTTCCTCCATAAAAATCGTTTTATATTCTGTGTACGTGCCATTGAGCGCTATAACTTTATTTAAAAATAACGCGGCAACGCGTCAAGTCGAACTTTGTTTCGTGCACACGTGGTACACGACCTCCCAAGGTAAACAACCGCTACAGGCGTTAAAATTAGCACGTGGGCTGCCATTTCGTAAAGAAATGAGCTCCACCGTGTACCCGCGCGGGTGTGGCTGGGCATGAAGCGTGAGTACGTGCACGGTGCACCTATTCTCTTCTTGTATACGTACACCTCCTACGTGGGGTTGTGTGAGAGGGATACAAACCTAGAGAGATATAGTGTGTGGGTTCTTGAGAGTTTTTTTTGGGGGGGGGGGGGTCAATCAAAAAATTTAACATATGCAATGTGTGTGAAATAGAGTCCTGGATATAACATATATATAGAGGGGGCGATCCACGAGAAGAGAGTGGAGGTATCATCGGCTTGAGGTGCCCATAGAATCGAAGAGAGGGATGATTTGTGTGTGTGTGTGTGTGTGTGTGTGCGCGCGCGCGATCGATAGAGAGTGCCATCGAATTTGTGTGTGCCCACGTCAAAGATATAGAGTGGCTGGCCTACTGGAACGTGAGATGGGACATGTGCAGTTTGTCTCTGTGGCATGGATACCTACCTGCAGCGCTCGACTATCGGTGTGTGGTGGGGGAAGAGGGAAGCCCAGTTAACTATAGAGGTACAATGGCTGGTATATGTGTGGAGGAGGAGAGAGGCCTACCTCATGTATTAAGGAGATCGATCTGCCTCATGTATTAAGGGAGATCGATCGGCATCCATGCATATATGCAGGGGATGAATAAGGTTGGGAGAGAGACAGAGCTAGAGTGTTGGAGGTGGTGGTAGTGGAGTTGCTTCTAACAAATGGTGGGATAGGCTTGCTAGACAAACGGAGGGCACGCCTGCAATATCAATAAGAGAGGAGATGGCTGCTTGTTGTCTGTGCACGTGCGTGTGAGAGACAGGTCAGGAGGCATGCACGAATGATGAGGGCGGACGATGTGGCTGTCGTAAGCACACGTAACTACATAGGAAGATCAATTGCCCTTTGTAAGAGAAAGGAGAGACATAACTTGTGAGGTACGTCGATCGATGGGGGAGGGTAGTTAAAGTCGATCTAGGTATATGTTGGGAGATCGATCGGTATACATGCATGTGTGCGTTAGAAGCAAATGAGGCACGAGGAGAAGGTTAGAGAGAGGGGGATGCATGTAGGAGGTGGTACGAGAGGCATACTATATCAAGGGGGAGGAGTGTGCGAGTACGAGAACGATGAAAAGAGTGGTGGGAGTGAGGCATGGACGGTGACAAGAGAAGAGGGGAAGCTTGTGTTTGTGCTAGGCACACCTGGCTAGAGAGGCATATCGATCGATGTGTGCCATAAAGAAGGAGATCAGGGCCTACACACACCATGGGTGAACGACCTAAAGTGACAAGACGAATTTGCGCGATGGATCTAGAGAATGCTGAGGGAGGGTGAGAGGGATGAGGGCGTGTGCATGCACAAGAGAAAGTTAGCGCTAGCTACAAAGATAAGAGGGTTGTGTGGGTGTAAAAGACGAATAGAGATCATATATACTTCATTATAAAAAGCGAATTCGGATATTTGAAGAATTTATCATAGTGTTTAAAACTGACGGATGTGTGAATATATATAACGGTGATAAACATGGTGTGGTTATGAACATGGTATACTACATTTAATATATTTTATCTCTACTCTTATAAAAACGGAGTTGTTGATGATGGTGTGCCTGCCATCCTGCATTATAGGCCGTTTGATTTATATCTTGCGGATAGAGGAAACTTTGATGGTTGAAGTTGGCAACAATCATGATTGTAGATTCTTATTGAAATAGAGTAACGAATTCAAATTTAGTTCGCATTGCAGCAGTAGTATAAACATTTGGAATGCACTAAAATGTTGGTATGAGTAGGTTACATGCATTATACAACAAGCAAAAAAGTTTAATCGGACATAACATGGATTCATACTCCCTCCTTCCATCTATATAGGGCGTAATGAGATTTTTAAGACCGCCTTTGACTATTGACAAGATTAATAGTACATGACATGCACAATGTGAAAATTATATCATTGAAAGAACTTTTCACAAACGAATTTAACGGTGTGCTTTGTGTAAGTTGCATGTCATATATCATTGCTCTAATATTTGACCAAAAGTTAGCATCGAAAAACGCATTAGGCCCTATATAGATGGAAGGAGGGAGTAGCTTTGAATAGCCTTTGTATAGTAAAACGGGGCAAGACTCTCTCTTTGTGTGGTGTGAATAGTTTTATTTTTTTCGTTTTCTTTTTGGTTGAGGGAAGTGTGAATTGATTTGGTACGTACAAGTACAATATTACGACACGTTAGGCTTGTCCCTAAAATTCAACCTGCGTCTTGTTATATCCCAAAAATTCAGATATCATGATCCCAAAACTGGCGCCTTCACAACCCGCGCCTTGCTATCCCGAAATTACAATGCGCGCGAAAACTCCCTCCAGCTGCCAAATCCCGACACGCGAAATCCCCCTTCTAACCCTGAGCCGAAAGCGCCGCTAGTTCGAATCGGTGGGGGGTACTTTTGTAACACACCCTACATTTTGGACAAGCGCGTTCCTAAGTCATGCTTCACCCCCTCCCATCACCCCCTTTTCGCCATTCGAAATCCCAGGCCGCCATAACCTCTCCGCTCCAGCCGCGAGACCCCACCCTCCTCCGTCCGCCACATCACCGGTGCCCAGCCGGAGCCTCTTCCCCGACGATGTCATCCACCGCAACAGCTCGACGTCCCTCGTCCACCTCTCCGGATGAGGATCCGTCGTCCATCTCGCCGTCCCACCGGTTCAGCCGCCCCGTCCTCCACCTCCAAGGAGTTGCTCCGACGATCGCCTCGTCTATCGCGGCTGCTCCATCCCCACAACGCCGCCTTAACCTGCTCCACCGAAACCGCAACATCCTCACCGACTCCTCGGATGAAGCCGAGGCCTACTCGGCGCCACCAAAGAGGTTGTACACTCATCGCATCGCACCTTCTCCTTAACTCGACCTCCCGGCGCCGACGGTGCTCCATCCCGCACCCCCATGGAGCGGCTACCTTGAAGCCGGCGCCACGGGCGACATCTCCACGGCGGCTCTCCCCTAGTGCGAGGCCCCTTCGGCGGCGGCGTCCATACCAGCCGGATCTGCTGCTGCTGCTCTGGCTCTTGCTCGATCGCTCGCTCGCCCAGTTGCTGCTCCATATCTCCCCCTCGCTCGCGTTATTGCTCTGCTCTAATTAAGCCACACTTCAGTCGACTGAATCAACTTTTGGGCAGTCAATTTTCAGGGGTTGGGGGGGCTCGCTGGAGTTAAGGAAGAACCACCCGCAGCGGGGACGGGGGCTCGCCGGAGAGGTACCTCACTATCTATCTTAGGGTTCACGGAGGAAGGGGGCGGGGGTCCTAGAGGGCTGGCCGGGGTGGCGGTGGCGAGTTGTTTCAGGGCGGCGAGGCGGCACTGGGGCCGGCGGTTCGGCCAGTGGTGGCTGGCGGCTCAGGGGGGTGCAGGTTGAAGATGAACTGCAGGCCCTCCCTAAACTACATGTCAAGTGCCTCTCTGCTACCATTGCGTTCAGTTTCGACAGTAGCATTCAGATTCCACAGTAAATTTCAGTTTCGACAGTTAAGTTCAAAGTCAACAGTTTTTACCTCATCTTTTGTAGTCAGGTGGTTTTTGGTGATGTTAATTTTACATCCATTTTACATCATCTATTGGAGATGCTATTAGAATCCCACTTGAGATTGACGATGTCTGTCTTGTGCTGCTTCAGCCTTGACGTCTTACGACTCACCGGAGCTGCTCCAACGACAGAACGATCCATGACAACAGAGTTGTGCCCTGGACGCCGTCTACAGATTCCTCAGATCTTCCTCCACACCTCCGACAGCCACCTCTGCCTCAACTGCTTCAGCGACCAACCCAATGATGCTGAGGTCGACACGGCTACGGCAAAGAGGTTGTACACTTGTTGCATCACTTATTACTATACATTCACGTCGATCCATTAGGGTTATTTTGGTTCAACAGAAAAACATCGATCCACTGGTTTTTACCATCACTCTAAATTTCTGCATGCTCTCCTTACATAATCTTACCATATTTTTTTCGTATGCATGTCAGATATTGTACACAGTCATGCTGAACATGTAGAGAAAAGGAGAAGAGTTTTGCGCGGCAATGCAATGTCATGCAGACATCGCTCCATGGTGGGTTCAATGGCAAACCCTCCCCACCCCTCTCCAGATTGTAATCCAGAGGAAGATATCTGTTCTGAGGCGGATTCGGACGCCGCTGACCACTCCTATTTACCCCCCAAGGTGTTTGCTCTACCTTGGCATGATGATGTTAGTCATATCATGCATATATTGCCTTGCAGTGCCTACTTTTGACATCATATATGTCATCTGCTTAGTTTAGACATGTTTTGTAATGCCACCTGTTTAGTTTCTATATCATATATGGGAATTATGCAGTCTCATGTCTTTTAGCCAGCCATAATATATGTGAAATGTGCAATGCCAACCTGTTTAACCAGGCATCATATATTTGAATGATATCTTGCCCTTCCTTTTCTTCATTACATTTCCATTTGTCGACAATGTTTGTACATTAAACTACTCTTCCTGTGAATCAGCCATTTGGGTGGGAGATGGAAAAATCTGGAGTGAAAACAAGGCCTTCAGAGCAGATAGTGCTACCTGTCGAAGCAGATCTCTTGTTGGGTCCCGATAGCTCCTCAGAGATGGATTCAGAGACAGATGACCAGTCCTATTCCCCCACTAAGGTGTATGCTCTAACCTGGCACGGTTATAATGTTCATATCATGCATACAGTGTCTTGCATCTCATAGTTTAGACATCATATACACAATATTCAACACCATGTTCTTAGTTTAGACATCATATCGAATGCCCTCTGTTTAGCATATAAATCACATATGTGAATTAAATGATGCGATCCTGATTACTTAGATAACATGTAGGTGAATTATGTCAGGCGATCCTGTTTAGTTATTCATCATATCTTTGAATTATGTTATGCTATGCTATCCAGTTTAGATAGACATCATATATGTGAAATTATGTCATGCTATCCGTTTTGGTTAAACAATATACATGTCAACTATTTCATGCCCTCTTTTTTCCACACTATCTATTGCATCTGTCTCTGATACAATGTCTGTACATTCAACTATGTTTCCTGTTTATCAGCCATTTCAATTGGAGCGGGTGATGCCAGTATCTAGCGGACTAAAAACACGGTCTTCAAGTAAAACAGTGCTACCTCTTGGTGGAGATAGCACCCCGGTTGTACATGCACAAGAACCATCCCTACCACACATAACCCAAACTCTCGCAGATTGTACCCCTACTTCGATGGACAGAGAACCAGCTTCACCCAATCTAACCCCAACCCCAGCCGATAGTAACCTAGTTCCTGTTGACACAGCACCATCTCCATCACAGAGCTCCCAAACAAGAGCAGTTAATAAGGCAGCTCCAGTGCCCAAAGGGCCAGTACTATCATGGCGAACCCCAATTCCACCAGTTAGTACGCCTATTCCTGTGGAGGAAGCACAGCCAGCTAGTCGTAGTTAAGCATCTATCGCATTTGATGTTGTTAAATCGTAGGTACGTATCTTCCCATCTTGGTAATATTATACTGAAGATGAAGGAAAATGCCAGTTGCAGGTGTTTGTGCAGGAGTTATGTGTAAGTAATGTTATTCATGGCAATTACTTTGCTTCGTCCCATACATCCTACCTCCATGATGGTTATAATACAGCAAATTTCCCATTTTTCTCTATAGAGAAGGACCGATTTGGAAACTCAGGATGAGGTAACCTGTGCTAATACCACTGCTATCTTCAAGAATGCTTAGTGACAGTATCGGAATTACCTGAAGAAAACGTACTTCACCGGCAAAGAAACTCATCAAATTCCCTTACGTTCTCCTGAGACACATTTACTGGACGATGACTGGGAACGCCTTGTTCTGTATTGGTCCCGAACCAAGAATGTGATAAGGTCTATGAGCTCATTTTCTATTTTTAAGTATTATAGTCTTGCATCTTACTGTACTCTGTTCATGTAGAACAAGTGCCTAAACCTGAAGAACAACTGTTCTAATTTAAGATTCCATTGCTACCATAGGAAATAGATATATGTTTGTTTGATGCTTTTATTATGTACTAGTACTTGGCAATAGAAGACTTGGTAATTTAATCCTGTCCACCTTACTAATGAACAGGTTCACCTAAATGAGTTTCATATAGTTGTACATGCTAAACTTGTTATATGTCTGCTTGTTTCTTCTTTTAGAATGCTGACAGAATATTGGGGAAGAGTGCCTTATTAAGCAACGGTAACGGAAGTAATGCAGATAAGGTTCAGGATAGTGACACATCCTGTCTTGGTTTATTGTTGGAGTTACTGGCCACTACCGCTTGCACAAGCTATTCAAACTCACTATCTGAATCAGTTCGGTTTCTTGAGTCTCAACTACAAGCTGAAAGACATCGATCAGCCGTGCTGCGACAAGAAGCGGAAGGACTGCGGAAGTCCCTGGAGCATTCAGATGCATACTTTCTGGTGCAACAGCAAGCGTTGGTGGATTTTAGCGCCAAACAGGACAAAGCTAATCAGCTTGCTAAGCTTATTGCCAGCATGGTGGATACCCAGGATAACGTTTTTTGAGCTCTTCTGAAGTTGTTTCAGTTATGCTCTTGTTTTGCTGCCGCTTTTATTTGCACTGGTGGCCAATTTTGAAGGCCAGTGTATATGATATGCTGCTTTGTTCCCTATATTTGCACTGGTGCCGAACTTTGATGTCCATTGGATGTAATATGTGTAATAGCCGTGATAGCCTAGCGTTAGTTTCTTGCTTATTTATTTCCTTGTTGTCTTGTTTATTTGTTTTCTTGTAATCATTGTAGTTCTTTTTCTGCGGTTAACTAGTGGCTACAATAACCTATTTTTTAAAACTAGGCCACAATAACCATGGGCTAATATTTACTGTAGTGACACTGGGCCTCCTACGGGCCATAGAAACAGTGGGCCTTTTACGGGCCGTAGAAATAGTAGGCCTTCTACGGGCCGTAGAAACAATGGGCCTTCTACGGGCCGTATCATCAATGAGCCTTATAAGGTACGTGTTGGGGATATATCCCGCGGTATGACCCGGCCAGAAGTATGAACCGGCCAGACTTGGCGCTTCACCGATGAACCGCCGAAGGACTGGCGACTCACGGGTCTGGCGGCTCACTGGTCAGACGACTCACGGATGACCCCGACGGTGGGTCACATAGAAGACTACGCCCAAGGCCTAGTAGGCCGGCTCATATTATGGTGGGCCGGCTTAAGACGGAAGGCATGAAGAATATTTCCTTTACGAAGAAGCAAGACCCGGACTTGTATTCAACTTGTAAGAAAAGATAGACTAGTCCTAGTCCTACTAGGACTCCCCATGTAAGCCGCCCCTCTAACTTATATAAGGAGGGGCAGGGCACCCCAATAGGGGACAAGCAACAAGAAACAATATTTAGGGCTAGACACAAAGGGGGAGCCGGCTTATGCGGCAACTCTCTTATGAGCATAATGAGACCTAGCCACAAACAGCATGTAGGGCTATTCCGGATGATGTTTCCCGGGGCCCGAAGCTGTCTAAATCCTCATCTTGTGTGATGATCTGCCTTGCGTCTCTCGATTCCGACCAACCCCTTCAAGCTACCGCATAGATGCGTTGGCCTCGCGACTATGTCCTGACACTAAGGACATCTGCCGTGACAATTCCACGACAGTTAGCGCCCACCGTGGGGCCTACGCATGGTGGTGTTGAGTTCTTGAAGGGATCTTTCTTATGGATCGAGGAGCTCGTGATAGGTCAGATGAAGAAGAGCCAGTGCAAAATCATGATTATCTTTGAGCCGGTAATACAAGATTGAGATCAAAAGAAATTTGAGGTGGCCTAGGGTGCGCTTCCAGAAGTCGCCGAGTGCGGGCTACTGCCGCTACTTGGGATCTGAGTTTGTGTCTCCTACAAGCTGTTGTTTTCCGACGACGCTGCAATCGTGCAGTTACATAATCACGTCGGAGTGATGATCGAGAAACTTGCAGTTGACCGGGGGAAGGAGGCAGTGCAGAAGTATTCATATCGTCTCCAAGTTCGTCAGTCGAGATAAAAGAGATGAAGAGAGTTGGCGAACGATGCGGCCTGACCGCTCCCGCAGTCTCACGATCTGTCATATCAAAGATTGTTTATCCGTAGCCGTAACCCGCCAATACTGACAAATCGGGCTCCGCTGTTGCAAGTCCAGGAGAATCAGACTAGATAGAGAACTACTCCCTGGCGTAAAGACCAAAGCAAAAGTACTTCTAGTACTCTGTCACGTGAAAGCCAACATCAATTATTCCTTTTTGGGAAGAGGGCTAATACTACTTGAGTACTAGTACTAGATCAGATGTGTTCTGTCTTTAATGACTACATCCATCCGAATCGGAAGAAGGCAAGTGCTACTACAGGATCATCCTCACAGTAA
Organism: Aegilops umbellulata; assembly: GCA_032464435.1. Lineage (NCBI taxonomy): Eukaryota > Viridiplantae > Streptophyta > Magnoliopsida > Poales > Poaceae > Aegilops > Aegilops umbellulata. The sequence continues at coordinate 47,778,315 of CP136056.1, read as the reverse complement.
GGTAAAAAAATCAAAACAACCACGATCCGGAGTGGATGGGGTCGTGGGCGTGGATTCGTTTCACTGCCGTTGCGTCCATTGCAGTGCCTCGATCCGCCCAGTTGGCTTTGGCCGTCCACCCGCCGCTTCACCTCTTCGCGTGGCCGCTGCGCCGTTCCAAGCCGCCGGTGCGTTTTTTATCATCGTTGTAGCCACGGCCCGCGGACCTGCCTCCACAAGCCGCCGCAGCAACGTTGTTTCGAGTCGCTGCCTTGGGCGAGCGATTAACTCGGTGTTTGTAAGACTCCATCTGTCATCCAGACGAACCAGGTGATATCCATCTATTTTTCGTAACACATTGTTTTTATCAAAGAACAATTACTTGGTCTATGCTATTTTTTTCGCAGGACCATTATTCCTCACAAAAAGGTGTTGCAAAAAGGGCGTGAGCAAATATTATTTTTGCACTAGTGCTCATCCTGCACAGATTGCTATCTCTGCTACATCAACACACGCGATTGACTTATTGTTTGCCCCCGCGGCCGATTCTCCCGCCCGCGCCAGTTTATAACGCCGCGGCCGACTCGTTGTCTGCGCCGGCTTACAAACGTCGCGGCTGACTCACCCATCCGCACCAGTTTACCACACCGCGGCCGGTTCACTAGTGAGCGACTTCAATTTTACCTAGCGATCATCAATTTCATGGCGGATTAAGTCGGCGTTCTGGGAACGGGGGTCCCCAGACTTGCCTGCCTGCGGCCTGCGGCGTGACTCGAATGGGGGCCCAGCGTGGCCCATCTTCATCAACACAAGGCTCAAGACCCTCGCGAGGGGCCAAGCCTCGCGAGGCGGACGACGCGGCACTTCCTCAAGCACGGCCTCCTTAGGCTGGCTCACGAGGAGGCGGAGAGATCAAGGCGGGTACCTCACGAGGTGCCCATGACGCAAGCCATAACGACCAAGGGTGCCAGGCGAGTGCCAGCCCGTGCAGCGTCTCCGTTTCCTCTTTGGCGCAAAGGGGGCAAGCGCTGGCGAGAGGATCAAGCAAAGGCACCCGTTTCGGTGCAACGAGACCAAGACCAGTCCAACGGTGGGAAGGAGGTCACCATGGAGCCCAGGACGGCGTCACCACAGGGCCTTTGGCAGGCGAAGACCAACTTTAGTCAGAATAAGTGTACCAGATGTTCCCCTTCGAATTGGCCAATTATTGGCGCCCTTCCCGCTCAATATTTGGGAAAAGGCCCAGGGCCTTTGCCTATAAATAGGACTAGCCACCCACAGGGTAGAGGCATCTGATTGAGTATCTAGAGCAAGTAGAGAGAGAGAGAAAGAGAAGGGCGATCTAACTCCCCCTAGCAGTTCATCCCTCAGCCAAGAACAGGCCCTCACGAGGCTGTTCTCCCTTGTACTGTTCTTCCTCATCAGCCCAAGAGGCAATCCACCCACCACAAACTAGAGTAGGGTATTACACCACAACGGTGGCCCGAACGAGTATAAACCCTGTGTCTCTTGTGTTGTTCTTCTGGTAGTTAGTTCTCTGCGAGACGGAGAGGTAGAGGGCACGATCTCCGCACGCACCCCAGAGTTCGAACCTTAAGGGTCTGCCGGAACCCGTGATCCGACATTTGGCGTGCCAGGTAGGGGTTGTTTCCCCTGGTAGCTGGCGCGCCACGTCAAGCCGTTTGCCCGCCAGATCGGCGCCGTTTCTGCACGGCAGGGGGCTCCCCTGGACCGGGCGGCGCGCGAGGTTGGTTTGACCTTCAGCTCGGAGGACCATCCCGCTAACTTGGCCGGCTCGGGCGCGCTCCCCCTGTTGTGAACCTCCACCATCTTCCAGGTGGCCGTCACCAGAACCCTCGCCGATGGCGGCGCGAGCCTCAGCGTGCTTTTGGTCGAGACCTTCAACCTCCTCTTCATACCCCGGGAGCGACTGCAACCCAGCCGATCCTTCTCGGGTGTTGGGGGCGGGAAGTCCGACTCCTTGGGACAAATCCGGCTCCCGGTAACCTTCTAAACCTACGACAACTTCCGCACGGAGATGGTCGACTTCGACATCGCCCCCATCGGCCTCCCTTACAACGCCATCCTCGGCTACCCGACGCTGGCTCGGTTCGTGGCCGCCACGCACCCGGCGTACAACCTCATGAAGATGCCCGGGAGCAACGGTACCCTCACCGTGCGCGGAGACACCAGGGACGCCCTGCGAGTACTCAAGCTCGCCTTCAAGACGGCGGCATCGGCGCAGCCCGCCGACGCGGGGACCCCTGAGCCCAAGGAGGCTGCGCCCACAAAGAAGAAGCAGTTGTTCACCCAGGATAAGGCAGAAACCAAGCAGATACCCGTCGACGAGGACGGGTCCTCCAGCGCCACTTTCACCATCGGCGCCAACCTGGGGCCTGAGCAGGAGGAGGCCCTAGTCTAGTTCCTGCATGCAAACAAGAAAGTGTTTGCTTGGGAGCCCGATCAGTTGGAAGGGATCCCCAAGGACGTCATCGAGCATCACCTCAGCGTATGCCCAAATGTGCGCCCCGTGAAGCAGAAGGCCAGGCGGCAGTCCGCAGAAAAGCAGGCCTTCATCGTCCAATAGACCCGCAAGTTAGAAGCCACTGGAGTCATTCACGAGGTCCGGTACCCGGATTGGTTGGCCAACCCTGTCGTTGTGCCCAAGAAAGGGGGGAAGGAACGCATGTGTGTCGACTTCACCAACCTCAACAAGGCATGCCTGCAAGATCCGTTCCCACACCCTCGCATCGACCAGATCGTCGATTCCACCGCCGAGTGCGACCTGCTGTGCTTTTTGGATGCCTTCTCCGGGTATCACCAGATCAAGATGGCGATAGAAGATGTTGAGAAGACCGCCTTCTTAACCTCGTGCGGGGTATACTGCTATACATGCATGCCATTTGGACTGCGTAACGCAGGGGCAACTTTTCAGCGGCTGATGCACATCACCTTGGGCCCGCAGCTCGGGAAGAATGTTGAAGCATACGTTGATGACATTGTGGTGAAATATCAAGAGGCCAGGACCCTGATACAAGATCTGGAGGAAACCTTCACGAGCCTCGACGCCGTAAACCTACGGCTCAACCCGGAGAAATGTGTGTTTGGTGTCCCCTCGGGCAAGCTCTTGGGATTCCTCGTATCTCATCGCGGCATCGAGGCCAACCCCGAGAAAGTCAAGGCGGTCGAGGACATGGGTCGTAGACCCTCAGAGAAATGCAGAAACTCGCTGGGCGTGTGACCGCACTAGGGCGCTTCATCTCCAAATTGGGGGAACGAGCGCTGCCTTTCTTTTAGCTGATGAAGAAAAAGGGACCCTTTGAATGGACTAAAGAGGCAGATAGGGCATTTCAAGATCTCAAGAGGTACCTAACCAGTCCCCAGTCATGGTGGCTCCGCGCCCTCAGGAGCCTCTGCTGCTTTACCTCGCCGCCACTCCCTACTCTGCCAGCGCAGCACTGGTGGCGGTTAGGGAGGAGCGCCAGGCCAAGACCATAGCGGCAGCCCGAGGCCAGACAAGACGGGAACAGGGAAAGCTCGAGGAAGCCGAGACTACAGATGAGGAGAGTCAGCTGCCGAGGAACACACCAGAGACAGGAGAGGCAGCATGCCCGGATGGTCCGCCTCCCGAGGCCACAGCATCTCGTGAGGTGCCTTCACCTCCCGAGGGCGTCGCGACCCAAGATGCTCTCAGCCTTGTTGAGCACCCGGTCTACTTTGTTAGCACGGTGCTACGGGACGCGAGGGCACGATACCCGATGCCTCAGAAGCTCCTCCTCGCGCTGCTGGTGGCCTCGCGCAAGCTGCGTCACTACTTCCAAGCTCACCCGATCAAGGTCGTCTCATCGTACCCCCTGGAGAGGGTGCTCAGCAGCCCTAACTCAGCCGGAAGGGTCGCTGAGTGGAACATAGAGTTGCAAGCGTTTCAGCTCGAGTTCAGCACAACTAGGGTCATCAAAGGAGCTGCATTGGCGGATTTCGTGGCGGAATGGACAGAGGCGCCAGGCCTCAAGGACAACGAGGATCGTTCCCTCTCCCCAGGGAGCGAGGTGCCAGAAGGCTGGGTCATGTACTTCAACGGGGCATTCTCCAGTCACGGCGCGGGGGCTGGTGCGGTGCTAATATCACCCACTCAGGATAAGCTCTACTATGCCGTACAACTCTGTTTCCAGCAAGGTGAAAAGGTCTCCAACAACATAGCAGAATATGAGGGACTGATAGCCGGGTTGAAGGCCGCAGCGGCCCTGGGAGTGAAGCGCCTCACCGTCAAAGGCAACTCGCAGCTCCTAGTCAACTTCTCCAATAAGGTGTACGAGCCGAAGGATGAACACATGGAGGCCTACCTAGCCGAGGTCCGCAGGATGGAAAAGCAGTTCTGGGGGCTGGAGCTGAAGCACGTGCCCCGTGGCACCAACTAGGAAGCTGACGACATAGCCGGACGGGCGTCCAGGCGGCTGCCGCAGAAGCCCGGCATCTTCGAAGAGCGGCTCTTCAAACCTTCAGCGCAGCCAACGCTATCAAGCACGGCTCAGCCTCGAGTGGAGCTCCCTCGGCCGCCAGCATCAGGAGCCCCGGCCTGTGGGCCTCCCTCAGGAGCACGCCTGCTCCTGACACTGGAACCTCAGGAGGAGTGCTAGATCACAGAGCTCCGGAATTATCTGACACAAGGGGTCCTGCCAGAGAAGGAGGAGGAAGCAGAACGTGTGGCGCAGCAGGCCACGGCATACTGCATCAGGGATGAAGAACTTTACCGGAAGCGGCCCAACGACGTATCTCTGCGCTGCATCTCCAGGGAGCAAGGAAAGGAACTACTGGGGGACATACACGGCGGAGACTGCGGACACCACTCATCATCACGGACCCTCGTCGGCAAAGCATTCCGTAGTGGGTTCTATTGGCCCACCGCACTCAACGACGTAATCGAATTGGTAAAGGCTTGTGAGGCCTGCCAGTTCCATTCCAAGCAGATCCATCAACCAGCGGGAGGCCTGCAGACTATACCCCTCTCGTGGCCATTCGCAGTTTGGGGGTTGGATATTCTGGGCCCGTTCCCTCGAGCGCCAGGGGGCTACCGTTACCTCTACGTCGCCATCGGCAAGTTCACCAAGTGGGCAGAGGTGGAAGCTGTCCGTACCATCCCCGCGGGCTCCGCGGTAAAGTTCATCCGGGGTATCGTGAGCCGGTTCGGGGTGCCAAACCGCATCATCACAGACAACGGTTTGCAGTTTACCAGTAATCTCTTCAAAACATACTGTGCTAACCTTGGAACGCAGATATGCTACGCTTCGGTGGCACACCTGCGAAGCAATGGGCAAGACGAACGAGCCAACGCGGAGGTCCTGAGAGGCCTCAAGACCAGGACGTTCAAGAAGAAGCTGGAGGCCTGCGGCAGGGGTTGGTACGACGAGCTCCAATCCGTGATGTGGTCCATCCGCACAATCGCGACCAAACTGACCAGGGAAACCCCGTTCTTCCTGGTCTATGGAGCCGAAGCAGTCCTTCCTCACGAGGTCAGGCGTCGCTCCGCGCGGGTCCTGGCGTTCGGCGAGGCGTAGCAGGACGCCATGCGGGGGATGGACCTCGTGCTGGGGGAGGAACGCCGCCGGGAAGCCGCGCTGCGAGCGGCAAGGTACCAACAGGCGCTACGATGATATCACTGCCGCAACATCCGCCCCAGGACCCTCGAGGTAGGAGACCTCGTACTCAGGCGGGTCCTCTCCAGGGAAGGGCTGCACAAGCTCTCTCCCATATGGGAGGGCCCGTTCAAGGTTGTTCATGTTTCCAGGCCAGGCTCCGTGCGCTTGGAAACTCAAGAGGGGGAGCCGATTCAGAACGCGTGGAACATCCAGCACCTCCGGAGGTTCTACCCCTAAAAAGGCCCTGAGCCTGTGAAGAAGGCAAACGCCTGTGAAGATCGTCTCTTTAAGGAGAAAGGCCCAGAGCCTGTGAAGATCATCTCTTTTTGGAAAAGGCCCAGAGCCTGTGAAGAAGGTTAACGCCTGTGAAGATCATCTCTTTTTGGAAAAGGCCCAGAGCCTGTGAAGAAGGCGAACGCCTGTGAAGATCGTCTCTTTTTGGAAAAGGCCCAGAGCCTGTGAAGAAGGCGAACGCGTGTGAAGATCATCTCTTTTTGGAAAAGGCCCAGAGCCTGTGAAGAAGGCGAACGCCTATGAAGATCGTCTCTTTTTGGAAAAGGCCCAGAGCCTGTGAAGAAGGCGAATGCCTGTGAAGCTTATTACCTCTAAGGAGAAAGGCCCGGAACCTGTGAAGAAGGCCAATGCCTGTGAAGCTCGCCGCCCCGTGACACTCTCACGTAATAATGAGTGGGGCTGTACACGCCCCAGAGTCTCAGGAGCACCGGCCTCAGGCCCTGGGGCTCCCTCCCACGCCCAGTGGCAGCACTTAGCTCCGCGCTGGTGAGAAGACGTCGAAGACTAGACTAGGTGCCGGACGCGGTTTTTTCATTTGCTTTCCGCATTTGACGTGTTTTACTTGCATCTGAAGTCTTATCGAAACCATCGCCGTTGTTGATTTGTGGTTTGTCGATTTTCGCTCCTCGTTTTGATTTTCTCTCATGAAAGGCCTCGCGAGGGATGGGACTCGAACGCCCTCGCGAGCGTTTCTGCTCTAGCCGCTTAAAGGTTTCGCAGCCCAGGCTCTCTACAGGAGCACCCCTCTAGTCCGTGCCCCTCGGGCACCGCGACACGCACACAGGGCCTGGGTTGGTCGCCCCCCGACTGGGGCCGCAAACTACCTACGCAAGGGCAAATGGTTGAGAAGCGCAACGACAAAGTTAAGGTAATGGCTACAACGGCAATGATTCTCAACACGCCCCCACAGGGGCTCCATGCAGCTATCTTGTCTTACACAGGGAGCAAAAGGAAAAGGAAAGGGCGAGCCCGACGCGGCCCGCCTCACATCGGCCTGCAGAGCCGACGCCGGATGCCTCCGAAGCTCAGGCGGACTCCCTCTCGTGCTTCACCGGGGCACGACGACGGGCGGATGAACAGCCACCCCCAAGCAAGCGCGGAAGCGCGGGGGCTGGCTGCGGCCACCGCCGGAAGAGCCGCCCGAAGAAGAGTTGGTGGAGCTTGGGGAGCATCGGGCGCGCCATCGGAGTGGGCGCTGTCTCCTCCATCGTCGTCGGAGTGAGGCCCCTGGCCACGGTTGTCACCCTCGGGGCAGCATCCTGCGCGGCGACCATCTTCCCCAAACACCCTCATGTAGAGGGTGCCGTCACCATCGAACTTGAAGTGCAGGGTAAACCGCTGGCCCAGGCCGCGCGCGCGGGCAAACGTTTGCCAGCCGCGGGTCAGGGCCCCATTCCCAGAAGGGGAGACCTCGAGCGAGACCCAGGAGGCCCTACTGCAGCAACCGTCAGCCTGGAGCCAGAAGCCACACCGGGCGCTGGTCGGCAGCTCGCTGATGAAGAAGCGAGGGAGCTAGAGCCAGGTGTTGGTCGGGTCCGCCGACCACACGACAAACTCCGGCAGCACCTCCGCCGAGCGAAAGCGCAGCCTGGGGGGCGGCGCAACCACAACCTGCCTTCCCTTGGCAGTCGAGCGCTCGCCACCACGCGGATAACCACCCCTATGCTCATGGGGGGCCACAGCGGGGACTGCGGGATGCTTGCGGGGACGACCCCGGCCGCGCTTGGCCGGGGGGGAGTCGGGCCCCGCCCGACTAGCCTTCCCCTTCTCCGCGGCTGAGAACCTCTTTGGAGCCATGCGAGCGGCGACGGTGAAGGAGAGGAAGAAGATGAGAAGCGGGAAGGAATGGACTGGCGGAGCTTGTGCGGCCTCGCACTTATAGCCGGAAGAGGCCAACCGTCGAGCACCACGATCACAGGTAATAATGACCCGTATCTACGCATGCAGGGACTAGTCAAGTCACACAGTTGCCAAGGCGTCGTGGGGAAGCGGAGACGCCCACGTCCTGTCAAAACCGCCACGCGGTGCCCAAGGCCGCAGGCTGTTAGGGCCCGTGGCGCTTCGCCCTTGCCCTTTCACCTCTCGGAACGGCCAAGTCCATGCACGCCTTGGGCCCGGGGGCTACTGTCGGTGTTCTGGGAACGGGGGTCCCCAGACTTTCCTGCCTGCGGCCTGCGGCGTGGCTCGAATGGGGGCCCAGCGTGGCCCATCTTCATCAACACAAGGCTCAAGACCCTCGCGAGGGGCCAAGCCTCGCGAGGCGGACGACGCGGCACTTCCTCAAGCACGGCCTCATTAGGCTGGCTCGCGAGGAGGCGGAGAGATCAAGGCGGGTACCTCACGAGGTGCCCATGACGCAAGCCATGACGACCAAGGGTGCCAGGCGGGTGCCAGCCCGCGCAGCGTCTCCCTTTCCTCTTTGGCGCAAAGGGGCAAGCGCAGGCGAGAGGATCAAGCAAAGGCATCCGTTTCGGTGCAACGAGACCAAGACCAGTCCAACGGTGGGAAGGAGGTCACCATGGAGCCCAGGACGGTGTCACCACAGGGCCTTTGGCAGGCGAAGACCAACTTTAGTCAGGATAAGTGTACCAGATGTTCCCCTTCGAATTGGCCAATTGTTGGCGCCCTTCCGGCTCAATATTTGGGAAGAGGCCCAGGGCCTTTGCCTGTAAATAGGACTAGCCACCCACAGGGTAGAGGCATCTGATTGAGTATCTAGAGCAAGTAGAGAGAGAGAGAGAAAGAGAAGGACGATCGAACTCTCCCTAGCAGTTCATCCCCCAGCCAATAACAGGCCCTCGCAAGGCTGTTCTCCCTTGTACTGTTCTTCCTCATCAGCCCAAGAGGCAATCCACCCACCACAAGCTAGAGTAGGGTATTACACCACAACGGTGGCCCGAACGAGTATAAACCCTGTGTCTCTTGTGTTGTTCTTCTGGTAGTTAGTTCTTTGCGAGACGGAGAGGTAGAGGGCACGATCTCCGCACGCACCCCAGAGTTCGAACCTTAAGGGTCTGCCGGAACCCGTGATCCGACAGATTATTTCCAGCCTGGCACATAAGGTGATATCCATCTAAAATATCTTTTATTGGCACATATTATTTTTGTCAAAGAGCAGTTTATATTTGTCTTGGTCTGCGATATTGTTGATGCAGGACAATTGTTCACTATATCAAAACGACGTGGTTAACTCGCCCATCCGCGCCGGTTTACAAACACCGCGACCGGATCATCTGTTTGAGCCGCCTCTGATGCGATGGTCGTCTTTACCGTCCGTATCTCGCGGCCTGGTCTACATCAACACACCGGGCCGCGCCTGTCTGCGTGAGCTGTTCATTGAGTCTGAGCAAGTCACTACTTGGGAAGCCCGGTTTCTCTTCCAACAAATTGGAGGCAAATTATCATATATTATCAACCGCCGTATGCACCGGATGGTTCAATGGGCAGGCGCACAAGTCACCGCCACTACAGTTTGGTTAACTTCAAACAACCAGTTGGAAGGACCCATTGGCCGAGTTGCTAACACGGCTCATAGGGGATCATTTATAACCCGCCGCAGTCACCTCAACTTTCTGTGGATTCACATCGCGTTATCAACGCCAATGATATACACCTTCTGCTATGGTCAAATATGGAGAATCTCAAGCCAACTCTTCGAGTCATCTTGAGACTCGGGGGCTACAATGGTATGGCTCGGCAAAATTAGCCAGTTTCAATGAATTCAAGAACTCCGGTTCATTGAAGGGAAGATAACCCGGCCCTGGAGGCTACTATTTTATTGGCGAATATTTAAAGGTCGTCAGAATATTTCCGGCTCAAAATGAAGATTCCGGTTTAAAATACAGCTCAAGAGACATCTCTTTCCAGCAAAGCTTTGAAGCTCTCAAAACCGGTTCAACATCCGGCTCAAGGTAAATTTGTCCCTTACAAAGCTTTGAGGCTCTCAATATCCGGTTTAAGAATTTCCGGTTCAAAAAGAATTAATCTCTTGCAAGTTCAAATTCTTAGACAAATTAATGGTTTCCAAAGAGAGCTTGCTGCCATGATGCACGGTTCAAAACATGGGTATCCTACCTTACGGCTTATCTTATTATGATCATTTGGTGGCTTACTGCTCATCGGGCATAGCTATCAGTACCCTCTTGATCGGCGCAATGCCAAAACTTATATGGTCACTTGGGGGCTTCCTGTTCAAACATAGGTCGTATTTGAACCAAAGAGAACATAGCTGTCGATACCCTTTTGATTGGCAAACTGCCGAACCCACTTGGGGGCTTCTTGATCGTATCCGAATCATCGCTCAACCTCTTTGGGAATCGACGTGGATCGTATTCGAATTAGCGTCGCTAAACAACTCTTAAGGTCATTTGGGGGCTTCCTTTTCAAACATAGGTCGTATTCGAACCAAAGAGAACATAGCTGTCGATACCCTCTTGATCGGCATTGCCAAAGCCACTGGGGGCTATATGATTGTATTCGAATCTTAGCTTAACCCCTTTGGAACGGTTTACTGATCGTATTCGAATCAGAAGCCTCAAAATTTTGTCTGTTTCTTGTACAGTTTTTTGCAATCGCAGTTATTTGCCTTTGTCTTGAGACTTTTTTGATCATATTTGAAAGCATCTAGGGAGTGGCTTTGATTCCACCGTCTTAACCTTGGTCAATAAAGTTGTAAGCACATAACAAACATCATATGTGCCGGCTTTTACAGAATTGGGTTCTCACCCTCACTGTCCGGGTCATATAAATCGGTGGTATCGTTCAAAGGATCATAGGGATCTTGTGATCTACTTGTGTGCAGGATAAGACTATATTTGGGTGGTTACCCGCCCTGGCTTTTGACGTTATGTCGCCAGGGTATATGTTGTTTAAACTCTGTGCAGGGTTTGCAGAACTATGACTTATATCAATGTTTAAGTCCAAGCTCATCACTAAAATTGGTGCTTCAAAATGATTATCCGTTCTGGATTTTCTCAAAGGCTATAAGTTGTCGGGTTGCAAAAATTCCGGCTTACAATGAATGCACATTAAGTCTTCATCGGCCAAGAGCCGCCAGGTATTTAAACTCTGGATTTACTTGTCAACCGGCGAGGTTTTCAATCTTTAATAGCCAAAACTAGCTGGATTTTCATGATGATATTGAATGATTGGGGTTTTCATACCGGATTATATTATTCAAATTTTGAATAGCCAACATGGCTGGATTTCTATTGTGATTATCAATAACTAGTGTTACGATTGAGGTTTTCAAAGTCGCTTTAGCGCAATGGCTATTATTTTTATCAATGGATATGATTTATTCTACAATGGAAGGAATAGTCCTGAGTTGCTGCAGGCTTACAACCCGGCACTTGGGGCTACATTATTCAGATAGGGATTATATCAAATATGCAAGTCCCATGTCACTTCCAGCATGCACCATGGCACTTGGGGGCTAATGCAAAGTCATTTTTTTCTCCACCATTTGAAGACCCGACTCGTCACATCATAATGAGCCGGCCCTTGGGGGCTACCAATTACTCCTGTCAAAAATTCAAGGTACACAAGCATTAATCCATTATATTGAATGGTCCACTATTCAGTTGGTGGAGTACAAAGCTCTTAACCTTGTGGACGTGGGTTCAAGCCCCATGGTGGAGACTATATTATATGATGTTATTATCAATTATATACAAAGTCCCAACTCAGTATTATCTTACTAAGCCGGCCCTTGGGGTTTACACATTGCTGTTCAAATTTACATGGTTATATCTATAAAGTCCCTGCTCATTATTGCATAATGACCCGGCCCTTGGGGGCTACACTGGTTGAAGTTTTCATGAGCATAAAGCAATTTACAAGTTCCAGGTTGCTGCAAGCATGACAACCCGGCACTTGGGGGCTACATGTGTGGAATATTCAGTTTATATGATTGAGATGAATAAACCAGATATCTTCAAGGTGGCAACATTTATTGGAGCAAGTCTTAAACCATCACTTTGTTCTGCTCAAGACTTGGGGGCTACAGGTAATATGGATATAAGGGAGAAAAAACTTGAAATTATCAGTTTTGAGCAAATCAGGAGTATCAATTACATAAACCGGTGTCAACAACAATTATGACCCGACATCGTTTGTTTTATAATCCGGCATTTTTTGGTAAACCGGCAAGTTTTACATCTTCAAGCCGGCTGAATATCAGATGAGTATTTGAAGACAAAAATTATTTAACCCGACGCCTTGGAAGCCAACTCAAGTGGATTATTCTTCACAATATTTTTCTATATGAAGCTAGCTTATTGACCCGGATTTTCTAGATGAAGGAAATGGCAATTGGACGTAAGGATAATCAGGTCCCGACTCAGGAGAAATAGTTAACTCGGAGCACAAGGAATTAAGGATGATCAGGTGCCGGCTTACAAGAATTTTTAACCCGGAACACAATCTGTCAAATTTGTTCTTGTGTTTGTTTTACAAGATCAGTTTAACATGGATAAATCCAAATTAAACTTGGGGCTAATGTCGGGGATATACCCCGCGGTATGACCCGGCCGGAAGTATGACCCGGCCGGACTTGGCGCTTCACCGATGACCCGCCGGAGGACAGGCGACTCACGGGTCTGGCGGCTCACTAGTCAGACAACTCACTCATGACCCCGACGGCGGGTCACATAGAAGACTAGGCCCAAGGCCCAGTAGGCCGGCTCATATTATGGTGGGCCGACTTAAGACGGAAGGCATGAAGAATATTTCCTTTACGAAGAAGCAAGACCCGGACTTGTATTTAACTTGTAAGAAAATATAGATGTCGGATCACGGGTTCCGGCAGACCCTTAAGGTTCAAACCCTGGGGTGCGCGTGGAGATTATGACCTCTACCTCTCCGTCTCGCAAGGATCTAAACTACAGAAAGAACAGCACAAGAGACACAGGGTTTATACTAGTTCGGGCCACCATTATGGTGTAATACCCTACTCTAGTTTGTGGTGGGTGGATTGCCTCTTGGGCTGATGATGATGAACAGTACAAGGGAGAATAGCCTCATGAGGGTCTGTTCTTGGCTAGGGGGATGAACTGCTAGGGGGAGTTCAATCGCCCTTCTCCCTCTCTATCTACTTGCTCTCTACTTGTTCTGAATGCTCGATCAGATGCGGGATTGCTCGATCCTCGATCCGGTGTCCCTACCCTGGGGGTCGCTAGTCCTATTTGTAGGTAAAGGCCCTGGGCCTCTTCCCAAATATTGAGCGGGAAGGGCGCCAACAATTGGCCAATTCGAAGGGGAACATCTGGTACACTTATCCTGACTAAAGTTGGTCCTCGCCTGCCAAAGGCCCTATGGTGACGCCGTTCTGGGCTCCATGGTGACCTCCTTCCCACCGTTGGACTGGTCTTGGTCTCACTGCACCGAAATGGGTGCCTTTGCTTGATCCTCTCGCCTGCGCTTGCCACCTTTGCACCAAAGAGGAAAGGGAGACGCTGCGCGGGCTGGCGCCTGCCTGGCACCCTCGATCGTCATGGCTTGCGTCATGGGCACCTCGCGAGGTACCCCACCTTGATCTCTCCGCCTCCTCATGAGCCAGCCTGAGGAGGCTGCACCTGAGGAAGCGCCGTGTCGTCCATCCCGTGAGGCTTGTCCCCTCGCGAGGGTCTTGAGTCTTGTGTTGACGAAGATGGACCGCGCTGGGCCCCCATTTGAGCCACGCCGTAGGCCGCAGGCAGGCAAGTCTGGGGACCCCCGTTCCCAGAACGCCGACGGAAGCCCCCGGGCCCAAGGCGCGCATGGACCTGGGCGTGCCGAGAGGCGAAAGGGCAAGGGCGAAGCGCCGCGGGCCCTAACAGCCTGCGGCCTTGGGCGCCACGTGGCGGTTGATTGGACGTGGGCGTCTCCAGTTCCCCACGACGCCTTGGTGACCGCGCGGATTGGACGAGTCCCTGCATGCAAATCGTGCCATGATTACCTGTGATCGTGGAGGCCGACGGTTGGCCTTCGCCGGCTATCAGTACGGCACCGCGCGTGCCCTTCCAGTCCATCTCTTCTTGCTTTCTCCTTTGCCCCAATTCTTGCTCTGCCTTGGTGTGATGGCTCCAATTTGCCGGTTCTCTGCGGCGGAGAAGGGAAAGGCTCCTCGAGAGGGACCGGATCCTCTTTCGCCAAAGAAGCGACCTGCCCTCCGTGACCGCAACGAGGAAGGCTGTCAGGTGGCGTCGAGGCCTTGGTACGAGCGGCCTCCGCCAGGGTTCACGCTTCCCTTGTATGCCCGCGTCGAGGGCCTTGAGGGGGACGGTGCCGGTCCCCGCGGCCAGCACCGTCGCCGGCGCCGACGGGTCACGAAGGTGTGGGTCGTTCCTCCTGGAGTCCATGCCGAGGGCTCCTCCCGCGAGCTCGTGCTCCATGCCGCCATGCCTCCTCGAACTTGGATTCGCTTTCCTCCCTTCTTTGCCTCCGTCTTCCCACAGGGAAGACTCCTGGAGCTATGGCTGCAGCACGCCGACTGCAGCACTCCTGCGACCGAGGCAGAGGTCGCGATCACTGCCTCGGGCGAGGTCTTCATGACTCGCGGCTGGGGCGAAATCGCTCGGGGTTGCAGAGCGAGGGGCGCCCTCACGATCCACCTAGAGTATGATGGCGCTTCGGTGATGTTCTTCAAGGTCTTCGACGCGATCGGGCGCCGACTGGAGTGCTGCCCCGGGGGAGGCGGCCAGGACCCCGCCACGGTGAGGGCTGGGCCCGCCGACCGCTCCCCAGACAGCTCCACAAGCGACGGAAGCGACGGAGGACCCACCGACTCCAGCGAAATCTTTGCGACTCCTGAGACAAGCAACGACAGCTACGAGCCCACGAGCCAGCGCCGCTCTCGGAGCAGGGCGGGCTCACTTGGCCGACGCCGACCCGGATCTGGATGGGTTTGGCGCTGGTGCTTGACGGCCCACTGTTGATGATGGCGTCTTTTGCAGGGGCGCGTGTAGCCGTCACCCCTTAGGATCTGTTCCCTGCGAGGAATCACATTGTGCCCAATAGGGGCTTGTAAGGTGGCTGTGATCCTTGTTGTTAATATGTAACTCTTGCTATGGATCTGTGCGAGTCGCAAATTCCGTTGTAGTTCAGTCCTCCCTTTCACACCTCGCGAGGGCTTGGTGCTCTGCACCGACAGGTCCCAGTCCCAAGGCGGCGTCAGCCATCGCTGGTATGCCAGGTCGCGATGCCGTGGTCAAGGCCAGGAGGTGAGCGACCCGGGGTCCGGTAAGAGCCCCTGAGTCGCGATGCTCAGGAGGTCCCCTTTGGCGCCCAAGCAGCCGTCGCTTGGCGAGAATGGGAAGCAACGTCGCTAGTACGGAATTGCATTAGGTGCGGGGGTAGTGCCACGGTAGTGAGTGCTTTGGGTGGTGACTTATCTGGAGAATCGAGGATTGCCCCCAGCGCATCGTCGGGTTCGTGGGGTAGTTGGAACGGAGTTGCTCGGCGAGGTCCTCGCGTGCCCCTTCTCCCTCGCCTCTGCTCCCCTTTCTGCTCTACGTCCTCGGGTCCCGGCCCTCGAGCGAGTCTCAGCCGTCGCTGGTATGCCAGCTCGCGATGCCGTGGTCAAGGCCAGAGGGTGAGGGCTGGAGAGCCAGTAGGAGCCCTGAGTCGCGATGCTCAGGCACCCCCCCCTTTAACGTGCAAGCGGTTCGCGCGGACGAGGGTGAAAGGGGAATTTGTGAGGGCCTCGGCTAGCGCAATTCCCTCCAAGGATCCTGCAGACTCATCACAGAAATAAGAAGGGGTTGCCATGGCAGTTATCAGTCGATCGTTAGTTGCTCAAGAGCTCGCTGGTTGGAGCAGGTGAGGTGTATCAGGGCACCCGTGAGCCAGCGCAAGACTCACGTGGCCCTGCCTCTAGGCGGGTTGTGCCTGGCGCTGGGTCGTATCTTGAAATGTGTTCCTGCAAAATTTGGTTAGATGCCAGCACTCTACGTCCTCGGGACCCGGCCCTCGAGCTTGTCTCAGCCGTCGCTGGTATGCCAGGTCGCGATACCGTGGACAAGGCCAGAGGATGAGGGCTGGAGAGCCAGTAAGAGCCCTAAGTCGCGATGCTCAGGCACCCCCCCTTTAACGTGCAAGTGGTCGACATGGAGAAGAAGAGGTGCCGTGGACATGCATCAAGTAATCAATCATGATAGGCGAATGCATAGTTGGAAATAAACGCGAGGGAGATACACGCCGCTGGGCCTAGCCCGAGCGGCTTGGGGATGATGCAGCCCGAGGGGCGCCCCCAACAAGGCAAACTAACGACCGAAAAATAAAAAGGGATACATGCCGCAGGGACGGACCCACGCGGCCTGGGAGTGATGCAACCCTGGGAGGGTGCTCCCAGCTGGGAATGAAGCTTGAAAGATGTCACCTGAAGATGTCGACGGTGAAGTGGCGTTGGCGCAGCAGACTCGGTGGGCTGCGGAAGCCGATCCTCACGAGCCCCCAGGCCCTGGGGCCTCGGGAGGCTCCAGAGGCACTGGTGGCTCCTCGTGAGCTGTCTCCATCTCCGCCAGGGCTGCGGAACGCTTGTCTTCCTGAGCCTCCATGATGCTCCTCATGAGGCGCTGGTACGCCGCAGGCATGTTCGGCAAGCCGTAAGGCATGCGAACATAGCTGTGGGATGGACCTCCGCAGCGGCCCACTTGCGAGGGCCAGAGGCGCTCCGTCGTGGTGATCTGATTGAGCCCTGGTACGTCGACTTAGACGCGCAGCCCACCATCCTCGCCTGGATGTGGACCCACAGCTGGTGGACGACGGCAACCTCTCATGATCCTTGACTCCTGTAGTTCTTGAATGGCCTTGTTAACGAACTCCTGCTGGTCTGACCTTCCTTGCCTGGCTCCTTCTCGAGGGAAACGTGCTTCGAAGCACGCCTCCACATGGTGCCCAAGCGCCTCCCTCGTGGCCCTGGCTAGGTCGGTGGCCTTCCAGGTGAGAGCCCCCGAGCCCTGCCTCAGGAGGGCGCCGGGCACGCTTTCCTATGCGATGGAAGGAGGGTCCCCCTGGGCAGACACGGGCCCTGAAGGGCCTGCCTCCTGAGGGGCTGAGCCTGACGACGTCTTCTTCTTCTTCGGGGTGGTCTCAGGAAGCCTCTTGCTTCCGCGATCTTGGTCTTCTAGCGACGCGGCCTGAAAGGCTCGCTCCAGGGAACACACTGCATCCTTCTCTTCGCATGGCACTGTGATGCCCCCGCCACTTCCTGGCATCTTGAGGACGTTGTAGCCGTGGTGAGTTACGGCCATGAACTTGGCCAGTGCTGGGTACCCGAGGATGGCGTTGTACGTCAAGCGGATGTGGGCGACGTCGAAGTCGATGAGCTCGGTGCGGTAGTTGCTGCAGGCCCCGAAGGTGACAGGGAGGCGGACCTGCCCGATCGGGATTGTGGAACCGTCGGTGACTCCGGAGAAAGGCTTGGTTGGCTGAAGCTGGTCATAGGGCACTTGGAGGTTGTTGAATGTTTCCACGGACAGGACGTTGAGCCCTGCTTCTCCGTCGATGAGGGTCCTGGTGACCATTATGTTGCTGATGACTGGGGAGCAAAGCATCGGGAGGACTACGGCTGTGTCCGCGCACTTGAGCTGGTCTGCTGAGCTGAACGTGATGGCGCACGCCGACCACCTGAGGGGACGCGTTGCTTCGAGCTTGGGGAGAACTGCATTCACTTCGCGGGCAAACTGCTTGAAGATACGTTGAGATGCTGGGGCTTGAGCTCCGCCCAGGATGCAGGCGATTGCGCGCGGCTCTTGGAAGCCCCCAACCCCCTCGTCTTGATGGCGGTCTTCGTTCCTCCTTGGCTGAGGTGGCAGCGGAGGGAGGCCTGCGTTGCCATGAGGGCGATCCTCACGAGGCTGATCCCTCCAGTCCCCCTCGCGAGGCAGGTCCCGCCACCGGTCCTCGCGAGGTTGTTCGCGCCACCCTTGGCGCAGGCCGCGATCTTCCCAGCGTCCTGGGTTTCTTCTTCCTCCTCGGCCGTAGCCCCGGTCAGCATGGTCAGGGCGACGGCCGATCCTTCCTTCTCGCACGGTGCGGAGTTCTTGAAATTCGTTGGTGTTGTGGGTGTGGAGGTCGTGGTACACACAGTACCAGCTGCCCCTGGAGGGGGCAGATCCTTGCCCCGCTTGGTGTTCGGTTCTGCAGCGAGTACGGCAGCCCCCTTGCGCTTCACGTCCTTGGCCTTGGGCTTCTTCTCTTCTGGGTCTGCGACAGGCAGCTCGAGGAGGGAGAGACGTCCCTCCTTAGCCCTGGGGCACTTGGTCGCCAAGTTGAGCAGCTCCAGGGAGGTGCAGAGGTCTTCATGCATCGCCAGCTCCTCCTTCATCTTGACGTCGCGCACGCCATCGGAGAAGGCCGAGATGATGGCTTCCTTGGACACCTTGGGGATCTTGAGGCGCGCACTGTTGAAGCGCTAGATGTACTTTTGTAGGGTCTCCCCAGGTTGCTGCTTGATGCGGCGAATGTCGCTCACGGCGGGCGGCAGGTCGCGGGTACCTTGGAAGTTGACGATGAAGCGAGTGCGCATCTGGTTCCAGGAGGAGATCGTGCCTGGAGCCAGATTCAGGAGCTAGGTGCGAGCTCCTTCCTTCAGCGCCATGGGGAACCAGTTCGCCATGACCTTTTCATCCCCGCTGGCAGCCTCGATGCCCAGCTCATAGAGCTGGAGGAACTCTGCGGGATCAGTTGTGCCGTCGTAGCGAGGAGGCAGGTCTGGCTTGAACTTGACGAGCCACACGACGCTGCGCAGCTCGGTGGTGTAGGCGCGGCAGCCTGCGGTGGCTACGGGAGGCTTCGGTTGAGGGAGAGCTTGGCCTTGCGGGTCCCCTTGCGCCGCAGCTGGGAGTAGCGCGGGGTCTTGTCGTGCCGGAGCTGGAGCAGGGTCTCGGCGAGCCGGAGCTGGGAGCGCCCGGGCAGCCTCTTGCGGTCGAGGGACTTCTTGGCAGCTCCGTTCCTGCTGGGCTGGCGCCTGACAGAGCGGGTTCTGCCCAGGGTCCACGCTCCTTGGAGCCATGGTGTCTTCTTGGAGAGGAGGCGGTTGGTACGCCCACGGAGCTTCATTGCCCGCGCGGGGCGGGGTGCGGCGCAGCGGAGCGGACGGCGCAGGAGAGCCCCCTACGGCGCGGACGAGCTCGGTGACGCGGTCGAGACACTCTTTGTAGGCATCGTCGACGGGACGGTAGCGCAGGAGCTCATTTGCCGCGATGAGCGCAGCTCGAGCCTCCAAGGGTGCGCGGAGCGCGTGGGACAAAGAGCCGGCTGGGGTGAGCGATGGAGAAGCGGTGCGGCCGTCTCGCCGCACGGACGGGTGCTGAGACGATGCCTGCTGCTCGTTCCCCGCCGGGCCGGTGGCGGCGTTGACGGCGGGCGACGGGGAACGACGAGGATGCCCACCGACGGGGGCCGTCTGGGCGACGCGGGAAGCGATGGCGGCCCGGCGCTCGGCGCGGGCCCGACGAGCGTCAGACATGGATGCGACGGTCGGAGGAGAGCGGAGCGGTGGAAGACAGATTCTGGCGGACCCCTACCTAGCCCGCCAAATGTCAGATCACGGGTTCCGGCAGACCCTTAAGGTTCGAACTCTAGGGTGCACGCGGAGATTATGCCCTCTACCTCTCCGTCTCGCAAGGATCTAAACTACAGAAAGAACAACACAAGAGACACAGGGTTTATACTTGTTCGGGCCACTATTGTGGTGTAATACCCTACTCTAGTTTGTGGTGGGTGGATTGCCTCTTGGGCTGATGATGATGAACAGTACAAGGGAGAACAGCCTCGCGAGGGTCTGTTCTTGGCTAGGGGGGAGAACTGCTAGAGGGAGTTCAATCACCCTTCTCCCTCTCTCTCTACTTGCTCTCTACTTGTTCTGAATGCTCGATCAGATGCGGGATTGCTCGATCCTCGATCCAGTGTCCCTACCCTGGGGGTGGCTAGTCTTATTTATAGGCAAAGGCCCTGGGCCTCTTCCCAAATATTGAGCGGGAAGGGCGCCAACAATTGGCCAATTCAAAGGGGAATATCTGGTACACTTATCCTGACTAAAGTTGGTCCTCGCCTGCCAAAGGCCCTGTGGTGACGCCGTTCTGGGCTCCATGGTGACCTCCTTCCCACCGTTGGACTGGTCTTGGTCTTGTTGCACCGAAATGGGTGCCTTTGCTTGATCCTCTCGCCTGCGCTTGCCCCCGTTGCACCAAAGAGGAAAGGAAGACGCTGCGCGGCCTGGCACCCGCCTGGCACCCACGATCGTCATGGCTTGCGTCATGGGCACCTCGCGAGGTACCTTGCCTTGATCTCTCCGCCTCCTCGTGAGCCAGCCTGAGGAGGCTGCGCCTGAGGAAGCGCCGTGTCGTCCGCCCCGCGAGGCTTGGCCCCTCGCGATGGTCTTGAGTCTTGTGTTGACGAAGATGGGCCGCGTTGGGACCTCATTTGAGCCACGCCGCAGGCTGCAGGCAGGCAAGTCTGGGGACCCCCGTTCCCAGAACGCCGACAATAGACTAGTCCTAGTCCTACTAGGACTCCCCATGTAACCCGCCCCTCTAACTAATATAAGGAGGGGCAGGGCACCCCAAGAGGGGGCAAGCAACAAGAAACAATATTTAGGAATGGGCCTCTATTGGGCCGTGCCACGTGTCGACGTATCATAGGCGCCTATCTAACCTACTGACGATCTGACACGCGTTTCGTCCGGCCAATAAGAATTTTACACGTGGAAATTTCCCATTGGTCAGGGCTGTTAACGGGTTATCGGATCCAAAACCCGACCCGATAGCTTAACGGCGTTCCATTACGGTGGATGCCACGTGTTGGTCACCCTTGACGAAAGCACTTCTATGTAGCGTGATTTATCGTCATGGAAGTGGACACTTCCGTGATGATAATTTTGGTAATGTCATGGAACACTTCTACGACACCACATGTATGACTATCTTGATTTTGTCATAAATTTGTCATGGATGTACATGCATGACAAAAAAAGCGACCTACTGTGAAAAACACGTATCATCACGGAAGTGTTTTTTTTGTAGTGGGAACTTGCCCGTGTTAAGACATACTGGTCGGATATGGAGGCCACCGCTATTGCAACCCAGAGTTTGACAGTGGGCCGAGTAGCTGCTGAGCACTACTTTGAAGAGGTCCTTGAAGGTGCTTGTCGGACTACGGGTTCCGGCAGACCCTTAAGGTTCGATCTCTTGGGTGCGCGTGGAGATTATGCCCTCTACCTCTCCGTCTCACAAGGATCTAAACTACAGAACGAACAACACAAGAGACACAGGGTTTATACTAGTTCGGGCCACCATTGTGGTGTAATACCCTACGCTAGTTTGTGGTGGGTGGATTGCCTCTTGGGCTGATGAGGATGAACAGTACAAGGAAGAACAGCCTCGCGAGGGTCTGTTCTTGGCTAGGGGATGAACTGCTGGGGGAGTTCGATCGCCCATCTCTATCTCTACTTGTTCTTTGCTTGCTCTAAATACTCTTCTTGATCTCTAGATGTCAAGATGGCTCTACCCTGGGGGTGGCTAGTCCTATTTATAGGCAAAGGCCCTGGGCCTCTTCCCAAATATTTGAGCGGGAAGGGCGCCAACAATTGGCCAATTCGAAGGGGAACATCTAGTACACTTATCCTGACTAAAGTTGGTCTTCGCCTGCCAAAGGCCCTGTGGTGACGCCGTTCTGGGCTCCATGGTGACCTCCTTCCCACTGTTGGACTGGTCTTGGTCTCGTTGCACCGAAATGGGTGCCTTTGCTTGATCCTCTCGCCTGCGCTTGGCCCCTTTGCACCAAAGAGGAAAGGAGAGGACACCGCGCGGTTTGGCGCCCGCCTGGCACCCTTGGGCGTCATGGCTTGCGTCATGGGCACCTCGTGAGGTACCCCGCCTTGATCTCTCCGCCTCCTCGCGAGCCAGCCTAAGGAGGCCGTGCCTGAGGAAGCGCCGTGTCGTCCGCCCCGCGAGGCTTGGCCCCTCGCGAGGGTCTTGAGTCTTGTGTTGATGAAGATGGGCCGCGCTGGCCCCCATTTGAGCCACACCGCAGGCCGCAGGCAGGCAAGTCTAGGGACCCCCGTTCCCAGAACGTCGACAGTAGCCCCCGGGCCCAAGCCGCGCACGGACTTGGCCGCACCCGAGAGGCGAAAGGGTAAGGGCGAAGCGCCGCAGGCCCTATCAGCCTGCGGCCTTGGGCGTCGCGTGGCGGTTGATTGGACATGGGCGTCTCCACTTCCCCATGATGCCTTGGTGACCGCGCGGATTGGACAAGTCCCTGCATGCAAATCGTGTCATGATTACCTGTGATCGCGGAGGCCGACGGTTGGCCTTCGCCGGCTATATGTACGGCACCGCACGTGTCCTTCCAGCCCATCTCTTCTTGCTTCCTCCTCTGCCTCAGTTCTTGCTCCGTCTTGGTGTGATGGCTCCAATTAGTCGGTTTTCTGCGGCGGAGAAGGGAAAGGCTCCTCGAGAGGGACCAGACCCTTTCCCGCCGATGAAGCGACCTGCTTCCCGCGGTTGCGACGAGGAGGGCCGTCAGGCGGCGCCGAGGCCTTGGTATGGGCGGCCTCCGTCGGGGTTCCCGCTTCCTTTGTATGCCCACGCCGAGGGCCTTGAGGGGGCCGGTGCCGGTCCCCGCGGTCAGCGCCGTCGCCGGCGCCGACGGATCACGAAGGTGTGGGTCGTTCCTCCTGGAGTCCACGCCGAGGGCTCCTCCCGCGAGCTCGTGCTCCACGCCGCCATGCCTCTGCGAACTTGGATTCGCTTTCCTCCCTTCTTCGCCTCCGTCTTCCCGCAGGGGAGACTCCTGGAGCTATGGCTGCAGCACGCCGACTGCAGCACTCCCGCGACCGAGGCAGAGGTCGCGATCACTGCCTCGGGCGAGGTCTTCATGACTCGCGGCTGGGGCGAAATCGCTCGGGGATGCAGAGCGAGGGGCGCCCTCATGATCCACTTGGAGTATGATGGCGCTTCGGTGATGTTCTTCAAGATCTTTGACGCGATCAGGCGCCGCCTGGAGTGCTGCCCAGGGGGAGGCGCCCAGGACTCTGCCGCGGTGAGGGCTGGGCCCGCCGACCGCCCCCTGGACAGCACAACAAGCGATGGGAGCGCCGGAGGATCTAGCGATCCCAGCGAGGTCTTCGCGACTCCGGAGACGAGCGACGACAGCTACGAACCCGCGAGCCAGCGCCGCTCCAGGAGCAGGGCGGGCTCACTCGGCCGTCGCTGACTCTGATCTAGATTGGGTTGGCGCAGGTGCTTGATGGCCCATTGTTGATGATGGCGTCTTTTGTAGGGGCGCGTGTAGTTAGCACCCTTTAGGATCCGTTCCCTGCGAGGAATCACATTGCGTCCCATAGGGGCTTGTAAGGCGGCTGTGATCCTTGTTGTTAATAAGTAACCCTTGCTATGTATCTGTGCGAATCGCAAATTCCGTCATAGTTCGGTCCTCCCTTTCGCACCTCGCGGGGGCTTGGTGCTCTATGTCGACAGGTCCCAGTCCCAAGGTGGCGTCAGCCGTCGCTGGTATGCCAGGTCGCGATGCCGTGGTCAAGGCCAGGAGGTGAGCGACCCGGGGTCCGGTAAGAGCCCCTGAGTCGCGATGCTCAGGAGGTCCCCTTTGGCGCCCAAGCAGCCGTCGCTTGGTGAGAAAGGGAAGCAACGTTGCTAGTACGGAGTCGCTTTAGGTGCGGGGTAGTGCCACGGTAGCCAATGCTTTGGATGGTGACTTATCTTAAGAATCGCGGATCGCCCCCAGCGCGTCGTCGGGTCCATGGGGTAATTTGAATAGAGTTGCTTGACGAGGTCCTCGCGTGTCCCTTCTCCCTCGCCTCTGCTCCCCTTTCTGCTCTACGTCCTTGGGTCCCGGCCCTCGAGCTGGTCTCAGCCGTCGCGATGCCGTGGACAAGGCCAGAGGGTGAGGGCTGGAGAGCCAGTAGGAGCCCTGAGTCGCGATGCTCAGGCACCCCCTTTAATGTGCAAGCGGTTTGCGCGGGCGAGGGTGAAGGAAAACGCCGTGAGGGCCTTGGCTATAGCAGTTTCCCCTAAGGATCCTGCAGATTCATCACAGAAAGAAGATGGGGCTGCCATGGCAGTTATCTGTCGATCATTAGTCGCTCAAGAGCTCGCTGGTTGGAGTAGGTGAGGTGTATCAGGGCACCTGTGAGCCAGCGCGGGACTCACGAGGCCCTACCTCTAGGCGGGTTGCGCCTGGCACTGGGCCGTATCTTGAGATGTGTTCCTACAAAATTTGGTTAGATGCCGGCACTCTACGTCCTCGGGTCTCGGCCCTCGAGCTTGTCTCAGCCGTCGCTGGTATGCCAGGTCGCGATGCCGTGGACAAGGCCAGAGGGTGAGGGCTGGAGAGCCAGTAGGAGCCCTGAGTCGCGATGCTCAGGCACCCCCCCCTTTAACGTGCAAGTGGTCGACATGGAGAAGAAGAGGTGTCGTGGACGGCATCAAGTAATCAAGCATGATAGGCGAATGCATCATTCGAAATAAACGCGGGGGAGATACACACCGCTGGGCCTAGCCCGAGCGGCTTGGGGATGATGCAGCCCGAGGGGCGCCCCAAGCAAAGCAAGCTAACGACTAAAGAAAATAAAGAGGGATACAAGCCACGGGGACGGACCCACGCGGCCTGGGAGTGACGCAACCCTGGGAGGGCGCTCCCAGCTGGGAATGAAACTTGAAAGATGTCACCTGAAGATGTCGTTGGCGAAGTGGCGTTGGTGCAGCAGACTCGGTGGGCTGCGGAAGCCGATCCTCACGAGCCCCCAGGCCCTGGGGGCTCGGGAGGCTCCGGAGGCACTGGTGGCCCCTCGCGGGCTGTCTCCATCTCCGCCAGAGCCGCAGAATGCCTGTCTTCCTGAGCCTCCAAGATGCCCCTCATGGGGCGCTGGTACGCCGCAGCCATGCTCGGCAGGCCGTAAGGCATGCGAACGTAGCTGTGGGGCGGTCCTCCGCAGCGCCCCACTTGGGAGGGCCAGAGGCGCTCCGTCGTGGCGATCTGATTGAGCCCTGGTACGTCGACGCAGACACGCACCCCACCATCCTCGCCTGGATGTGGAGGCACAGCTGGCGGACGACGGCAACCTCTCATGATCCTTGACTCCTGTATTTCTTGAATGGCCTTGTTAACGAACTCCTGCTGGTCTGACCTTCTTCGCCTGGCTCCTTCTTGAGGGAATCGCGCTTCGAAGCACGACTCCACATGGTGCCCAAGCGCCTCCCTCGTGACCCTGGCAAGGTCGATGGCCCTCCAGGTGAGAGCCCCCGAGGCCTGCCTGAGGAGGGCGCCGGGCGCGCTTTCCAATGCGATGGAAGGAGGGTCCCCCTGGGCAGACACGGGCCCTGAAGGGCCTGCCTCCTGAGGGACTGAGCCTGACAACGTCTTCTTCTTCTTGGGGGTGGTCTCAGGAAGCCTCCTGCTTCCGCGATATGGGTCCTCTAGCGACGCGGCCTGAAAGGCTCGCTCCAGGGAACACACTGCGTCCATCTCTTCACAGGGCACCGTGATGATGCCGCCACTTCCCGGCATCTTGAGGACGTTGTAGCCGTGGTGGGTCACAGCCATGAACTTGGCCAGCGCTGGGTACCCGAGGATGGCGTTGTACGGCAGGCGGATGTGGGCGACGCCGAAGTCGATGAGCTCGGTGCGGTATTTGCTGCGGGCCCCGAAGGTGACGGGGAGGCGGACCTGCCCGATAGAGACTGTGGAGCCGTCGGTGACTCCGGAGAAAGGCTTGGTTGGCTGAAGCTGGTCATAGGGCACTTGGAGGTTGTTGAATGTTTCCACGGACAGGACGTTGAGCCCTGCTCTACCGTCGACGAGGGTCCTGGTGACCAGAACATTGCTGATGAATGGGGAGCAAAGCATCGGGAGGACTCCGGCTGTGGCCGCGCACTTGAGCTGGTCTGCTGAGCTGAAGGTGATGGCGCAGCTGACCACCTGAGGGGGCGCGTTGCTTCGAGCTTGGGGAGAACTGTATTCACTTCGCGGGCAAACTACTTGAAGATACGTTGAGAGGCTAGGGCTTGAGCTCCGCCCAGGATGCAGGCGATTGCGCGCGGCTCTTGGAAGCCCCCAGCCCCCTCGTCTTGGTGGCGGTCTTCATTTCTCCTTGGTTGAGCACTACTAGAAAAAAGCTCATTAGTGGCGCACCA
Source organism: Aegilops umbellulata (assembly GCA_032464435.1). Taxonomy (NCBI): domain Eukaryota; kingdom Viridiplantae; phylum Streptophyta; class Magnoliopsida; order Poales; family Poaceae; genus Aegilops; species Aegilops umbellulata. The sequence continues at coordinate 47,752,274 of CP136056.1, read as the reverse complement.
CTTTTGGGTATTAGTGGCGCACCTCTGGTGCGCCACTATTACCACGCCACTAGTAATGTGTATTAGTGGCGCACCGGAGGTGCGCCATTACTAATCCAGATATCAGTGGCGCACCACCTGGTGCGCCATTGATATCCCCCCTGGTGCGCCACTGATAATGTGTAGGGGTGGCCTGCTGGTGCGCCACTACTAAGTATAAGGGTGCGCCACTGATATTTTTTCAGAATTTTTTTTTTCAATTTTTTTTTCACAGAACAAACTTACTAGTGGCGCACCACACACCAGGTGCGCCACTAGTAAGAAAATAGTAATGGCGCACCTGCTTATGGTGCGCCACTGCTATTTAACTGGGTGCGCCACTAATGTGCAATATGGTGCGCCACTACTATTAATTCTAGGAATTTTTTTTTGCATTTCTGGTATTTGCACAGGTTACAAAATACAATACATCACAGAATATAAACAGCACATAATACAAATCATCACATTAGCAGTCTCCGAATTCGAAATAGCGAACAAAGTTCAAATATTAGACAAGTTTAGGTCTCGAGACCGAGTAGCGAGTTTGTCGTCACATTACAAAGTTGATATCATCTAAACTACCATCACATAGAAGAGAGCTGCGGTCACGATGAGCATCATCGCGATGAAACTAGTCTTCATCCGGTTCCTCCTCCGCTCCCTCCTCTCTCCCTCTAGATAGCTCTCGTATCTAGCTTCCGCCTCCGCCCTAGTGGTGTACCCTTTGTAACTGTTACCGCTGAAACGGTGAACCTGTCTCCGACACTCCTCCCAGTCGTCATAGACTCCGGGAACCCTACCCTTGTACACGACATACGACGGCATCTCTATGCACTAGACAAACAAAACGTTAGTAGCAATTCACAGATAATATATAAGTATGCAACAAAAGGATCGGAAGAGAAAAGCAACACATTAATAGCACGGTTCATGGTCCTACTAATAAATAGCATCGATTACATATAAGTTGAACGACTCTCCAAACTAAAGAGACATACAAGTTCATTAAAGTTTAATTACAACACGAGCTAATCGACATTTCAGAACTATATACCATCAATACTTTCTTCGACTCGACTCAGGGACCGGAGCGTGGATGAAGCCGTCGTCATCCGTCGGCGTCATGAATGTGCGGTAGTTATCAGCCTGCATTTGTAGCGTTGTTTCTATTTCCCTGTTGGACGGTTGATATTTGAGGTGGAACTGCCCCGAGGTACGAAGTACATCTTGACAGATGATTTCCGCAAACTCCGACTGGATGCGAAAGAATTCTTGTCTGATGTCCATGTCCTGGATTGCCGACAAGCGTGCGGCCCAATCTTGGAGACCCTTTGGTAGCATAAGGTGATTATGGTCCCGTACGATCGCCCGCATGTGATGGAGGGCGTAGTAGGCATCCTTCTGACTGCTAGGCGGCTGCTTAACGCAGGGGAACGTCGTTACGTGGGTGAACACGTGCTTGCCGTACCTACACATTTCCTTCCTGAAGGTGCCTCCAGATTTGGCGTAGCCGGGGAGAGCATCATCAAGAACTTTCTTGATATTTGTGTAGTCTTTCTTCGACTGACGGTCCGAGTCGAAATACGTGGCCGTGGAATATTTCGGGCTTAAGAGGATGAGTGTGCAACGTGTGTCACTGCACAAAACACGGAATGTTAGGAAAAAAAAGAACGATCGAAATCTAAGAAATCATATGTTACGGGGCGGTGAGGGGATGACTTACTCGGGAAAGTAAGGCACGAGGAAGGTATCCTTATCTTTGTTCGCCATAATGACGCCTTCGAGGTATGAACTCGCGATTTGCCGGTCCCCAGCGCTGTCCAAGTGCTTGGCACGCATGTAGAAGGGGTCGACTATCACGATGTCCGGGGTCTTGTCTCTAATGATCTGCATCTCCATATTGAGCGAAAATAGCCGAATGAAGGTGTAGTGCAGCGGATGAAGGTTAAACATAGCGAAGATGTCATCAAACCGCAGGACGATCATACTCCCGATGGTGCCATCGACAAAGCCCTTGCCCTCTGGCACCTTGGCCACGAAAACCGGGTATGAGTCATCTTTCTCGGAGAGACGCCGCTTCTCCATAGAAAGAACACTGTCATGCAAACTCCGCATAGCACCGGTTGCAGCCTTGAGCAGATTAGCCGGTAGCATCGGCCTACCCGCCACATGCACCGCCCTCATGATATCCTTAGGTATTGGTGGCCCGTCCTGAGCACGGATCGTACTCGGTGCCGGCTGGCTCGCACCCTTGTTAGTTTTTCTTTTCCGTCCCTTCTTTGGCTTCTGCTGATGTAATGGGATCGAGGTCTGCTCAGAGACCACCTTCTTGAGTGTGGTGGGGCTGATAATATTTCCCACCTCGGCTGTTTGAGTCTCGGTGAAGGCGGCAGCTGGAGGCGTCTCCTGAGAACCGAACAGACGACGCCTGTTGCAATTGGGTTTCTCCGCGGTACCAGCTAGATCGCGATCGACTTTTGCAGGGTTGGGTTCTTGAGAAGGAGGCGCCAAGAATTCGTCACCGTACCCACCATGTTCGTTGAAGTAGTCATCGACGTTGACAAATGTACCGTCGTCGACGTCCGGATCCTGTGCCATATGCATGCCCGGATCAACTGACGGCGGTAGCGTTGCGGCGGTCTTGCCATGGCTTGGCGCCGGCAGGACTGGCGGTGTTGTCTGTGGGGTGGTGACCCCCGCCCCCAAACGAATCTGGCTCTTCGGCCAAAGCAATGGCCAGTTGAAGCAGGCGCCGAGGGTCATCACATCCTCTTCGTCGGCCCCATGGGGTCGATACGGAGGTAACAAGTCGTCGCAGCCCCGCAGCACCCGAACCAGTTGAACCCTATACACGGTGGGTGGCATCGGATTATGGTGGAACACGCGGTTGCCCGGTTCAACGATTTTGGCCTTGGCGACATCGATCAACTTGCCGTCCACGAAGTGCAGGAGAGTGCATGGAACTTCGTTGGCGGCGCCCTGCGAAAACATGTAGGGCGTCAGGGATGCCCAGTCAAAGGCAAGGAGATGAAGTCATCGGCCGAGGCTTAGTTACCGTGATGGCGTCGAGCTCGGCTAATGTCGAGGCACCGCCAACGGCGGGCGTGCAAGTGACGGAGGGGCCGCTTGCTGCCGAGGTGCCGGCCGGCGTATTCTTCCCACACCCGGGTGCATCAAGCTCCAATGCCGGCGCCGGCACCGGAGACACCAATGACGCCTCCGCCGGAGACACCACTGCCGGCGCGTTGTGCGAGTTGCTGCCCGTCAAGCTGGGAATCGGGGGCGGCCCCTGTTGGCCGCCCACAAACCACCCCCGCAGCCCCTCAACCAAGGTAGGCATAATGGCGGTGATCGTCGCTCCCAGTTGGTCTCGCACTTGCTCTTCGACTATCTGAGGAATCTGCGCCACTTTTGCCTTGAGTTCTTTAACCTCCTGGCTTTCCAAGCTGGTCTTTCTCTCCTTTCGCCCAGTCTTATAGTATTCCGACCATTTCGTGGACAAGCCTTCGCCGGCCACACGACCAGCTGACGTCGGCTTAGTTAACTTATCCTTCTGTTTCATTACATTCAACGCCCTATTTAAAGTGGTGTCCCAAGGGGCAGACGGGGAGCTCTGAGACCCCGCGCTACTGCTTTCAGTTTCCTGCGGAAGGAACGTGAACCATTTAGAAATTTGGCTTCATTAATTAGAATGCAACCATATGGAGCTAATTACGCGGGGGTGTATTCCTTACCAGAACAAGCTCAAGCGCCTTCACCTTCGGATCCGTGGTAAGCTCCTTTGTTACCGGGTCCTCCTTGTACCGGGCTCTGATATAGTTCCTGGTCTGCTTTTCATGGCGGTATTTATCGAAGAGGGGCGGTAGGCCTTGCTCGACACGCTCCGCGTCCTCCTTGTCCCATTTAGGTTCCGCCACTCTGTAACCGCCGGGACCGAGTTTGTGGACCCCTAAGTTCAATTCCCGCATTTCTTTCCCCCACTGACTTGATTCCACGGATGCGTTGCTCTCGCACTTGGTCTTGAACTCCAGGTAGTCAGCTTTGCTGATCGAAGGATTTTTCTCCTTGATCTTCTCATAACTATCACCTCTTTCAATCATTTTCTTCACCCGGGCTCTCCAAGAAGCCAGGGCCGTGCTCATCTTCGTGAGGGCGGCACTGTTCACTTTATTCCCTGAGAGGCGTGTGTTTGCGAAGTCACCGGGGAACTTGTATCGTTCGTGCAACTTCGTGAAGAGGAGGATCCGCAAATTCCCTCGTTCACGATGCCTTAGGTTCTCGGTGTTGATCGTGACGGTGCTCCGGACAATGCACCCGAGTTGTCCCGCGTACCCACTGACTAATTCTTTGGGCGCCGTTGGATGCCCACTGGAGGACACTTCAGTAAATTCCTCCTTGACGGTGCCGAGCACGTTCGGGCGCCGGTCCTTCCGTTGCCTCTTCGGTTGGCTGCCATCTGTGCGTTCGCTGCCATCATCAGTGGTGGCATCCCCGGCGGCACCATCAGTGGTGTCATCCCCGACGCCACTAGGGGTTGTGTAGTCGGGATCGGTGTCTTCCGCGGCGTCCTCATAGCGGTGAGGGTATTCCTCCATCTCCTGGGACAGCTCCCAGAATGGCTTGCCGCCCGAACCGCCGGCCTCATCGTTGTCGGCCATGTTCGCTCTAAATAGGAAAAAAGTTTGGTCAAAAAGTTGGTTATTGTCAAGGAACAAGATCTCATCATTTAGGGTTTGTGAGGAATTATCATGGTCTCATCACTTAGGGTTTGTCGACACCGAGGCATCCTAAAAGCTACGGTTTTATCATTTAGAGTGCCGTTGATAGAAGCTATTCAGAACTAGTCCTACTTAATTCTTGATCCTACTTAATTAAGTACTAAGATACCCCGGCCCATGCATTAGTCGCAAGTACCCCATATGTCCTATTTTTAGCAAAGTCATGCTAAAATTCACGGAAAATTTCAGCATGACCTTTGCTGAAAATAGGACATATGGAGTACCCGAACTTGCCGGAACGGAAGTTAATCGACATTCCGGCAAACTCAAGGGCCTCTCGGGGTACCTGCAAAATCATCACGACACGATGGTCGGAGACAAAACCCAGCAAACTAGCACCACAATGTGCCTCTACTTTCATATGGATGAAAAGGCCACAGACCATATGGTCCTCTGCTTTCATATGGACAAAAAAGGCCTACACATAGGCACAACAGAGCAGCAAGCCCATCACTCTTTTGGTGAACAGAAGCATATGCAAAAAAAAGTGGTTTTTGTATTCACAGTACATATACAGGATTTGGTTGTTATGCACAGTACATGTCAATTTCCATCAGAGAAATTTAAAAGCTACTTCACATTGCTACTTGTAAATTTCCATCAATACATACTTTAGATTTGCTACTTGCCAATGTCAATTTCCATGCTTGTCATTGAAATTCAAAACAATACACAGTACATGTCAATTTCCATCAGTATAATTCAAAAACTACTTGTCATTGCAGAGAAGCATCAAACAATATTTACATGCTTTCACTGTACAGTTTTCTTCAGATCTTATATTAAGAGATAACAAGCACAGTACTGAATTAAGAGATAACAAGTACAATATTTACATGTCAATTTCGTTTTTTCCACTGTTCAACCACAGAAATAAGAAAAATAACTAGACCCGAGTAATAGCAGTAGAATCACCTATTGCTCTTTTACCACTAGAATGACCGAAGGCTAACTAATCACAAATACCTACTGATATACCACTAGAGTGGCCTGGCCTTTCAATGAGATAGATACCTTCGATTTTTGGAGGTGATCATTATGATCCAGGCTACAAGTAGAGCTTAATCTGCTGGTTTAGCCAACTGAAAAGAAGATAAATGCACTAGTTTCACAAGCAACACTAAACTGAACTAAAAATAACTAAGTCTTACATATGGAGCCCCCTCCTTTTATAGCCAAAATGTCCTATGCCACATTGTATGTAATTACAGTGCAACTGACAACAACTAATCCGCTAATTTCAAATGGATCCTATTTAATTAATCTGGCTCTAAACATTGGCAATTATATTCAAAGATTCAGGCCATATTCAGGCCATTACTACACCAAATTGGAAATGTTCAGGCCAATTGCCAGGCTAATCAAGATGGCAGATGCTCCAGGCCAGGCTATCATCCAGTACCCAGGGCATGATCCAAACAACATCCAGGCTAGAATCAGGCAAGCTCCAGGCCAGGCATAAAAAGATGAGGAAGCGAACCAAACTGACCCTCAGTTTGCATGATATGGTCTTCAGCAACATTGCTTGCTAAAAAAACAACTGCAGTAACATCAGCACTTGACAGAGTCAAACGCTGTTGACAGGTAGCACTAATCTTTTTTAGGGTGACAGGTAGCACTAATCTTTCTCAGGGTGACAGGTAGCACCAATTAAACACACAAGATTAATTAGGACACACCAGCAGGCCAGCATGCAGAAACCATCATTATATCAATTCTTGGATGACAGAACCACTAACTCTGGATATACTTTCATCGTATGCTCAGCAAGGGTACATCCTTTGAGATGAATTTAAAGAAAGGATCAGAGCTGGGGGAGCAAACTGTAGGGTCCATAAAAACAACAGAGCACATAGGTGATGCTGCAAGAAAATTAGAGGTTCATTACAAAGATAACCCATTCACCTACTTACGAAAGCCAACAACACAGGGAAATTATCAATGCTTAGTGGCAAAAGCCTACAACAATACGAGAACACAAGCACCAAAACAGCTACTACTAAATAGTGATATAATTCACCAAAAGAACCTCATCGCCTCCAATTTGGTCATCTTTCTTGTTGATGAGAGTGGCCTCCTACCCCCTAAACATTGGCAATGTTCGTCCAGCAAATTGGAGAGCTTGCGCTCAAATGACAACAATATGACAGGAATGCTGCCAGATATGGTGGGGAACTTCACCAGCTTGAAGTACCTTTATCTTTATAATAACAGCATTACAGGAACTATACCAACTGGTTTAGTGAATTGTACTAGTTTGCAATTAGTCCTTCTCGGTCTGAACCACTAGCTAGTTTGCAATTAGCTTCAGAGATGAGTTCAACAAATTTCCGAGAATAGCAGCCACTAGCTAGCATCAGCACAATCACCCATCCATGGCACAACAGTAGAGTAGAAGAGGAGCTCACCGTCCGGCGACGAGGCAGATGCAGATCCGCGGGGGCCAGCGTTGGAGAGGAGGCCGATTCGGGTCGTTGGCGAGGAGGGGGCGTCTAGGAGGGCGGTGGCGAGGACATGAGCGTCGAGGAAGAGGGAGGGCGTCGGCGTCCCGCCTGGATGCTCTGCGCCACGGGGGAGGTGGGGCGGCGTCCGGCGGAGGATGCGTGCACTACGGAGGAAGCGAGGGGGCGGCGTCGGAGGATGCGTGCACTACGGAGGAGGCGAGAGGGCGCCGACGGCGGGATCCGGGGGAGCGGCGACCGGCGACCGGCGGCTTGTGGCGGCGCTGGTGGGATTTGGGAACAGCTAGCACGTACTCGTCTGGGGGATTTTTTTCTTTGAAGAAGAAGAAGAAAGGAGTCGGGTGGGGCAGCGCTAACAATGGCGCACCCCTCGCAGGTGCGCCATAAACAGAGAATTTCAATGGCGCATCTCTGGTAGTGCGCAATTACTACTCGTAGTAATAGGTTAAAACTGTCCGCGTCTGTGTTATGGACAGAACTACTGCCATGGCCTAGTGGTTGGACCCTTGATGCATAACCCAGCCAGCCAGGGTTCGAATCCTGGCGGCCCCATTTTTTTCAATCTTTTAAAAAAATGTTTTTGATGTATATATGTCTATTGGTTGCACTAGTCCGGTCTTTAAACATTTTTTTACCTTTTTCTGTGTTTTTTCTTTACTGTTTTTGTCAGTTCTTTTTTAGTTTTCTATTAAATATATTTGAATGTATTTGAATATTTGAATGTATTTGAATGTAAATATTGTTAAACAACATACATTTGAATGTAAATATTGTTAAACAACATACATTTTAATGTATTTGAATATTTCCTATTAAATATATTTACATCTTTTAGGACAATATACGTGGGCTTATGTGTTTAGATTTAAGATTTGAATCATTGTGATAATTTAAGATTTGAGATAAAAGAATAGGAAAATGCAAATGGAGTGATAAAACCATTGTGCAAAGATTTAGAATTAGATGACATGGTTGAAATCAAGTGATACATGTAATAATTTAGTTGCATGTAATAATTGAGCTTGCCACTGATACACACACACGCGGCCGACACGTCGTGATTCAATCTTAGCTATCTTTTCACAATCTTCTTGCCCTTCTTCCTCGCGGTTGAATAATTTAGCCCCGGAACCCCTTGAATTGATCTTCTCTTGAACGGACGTCCTTTAGGTAGGGTGGTCCTGCTTCTTCTTGTGGTGTATGGTACTTCATCATCGTCGTCATCTTCCATCTTCGGGTCACCGTACTTGTCAAAGTCTTGCTCATTGGCGACTCCATCCATTCCGATGATGTTCCTTTTGCCTCTCCTCACGACAACACGACTGGGCTTTGGCGGGTCGGTAATGAAGAAACATTGGTCCACTTTGGAAGCCAGTACCCATGGCTCATTTTTCGCGGTGACGTTTGCGCCCGCGGTCTTGGATTTGGCTTCGGGTATAACCATGGTGGTGAAATACCGGTCTTCTTTTAGGACGCTCTTGGCCCATCTGACACGGAACATCGGGACCTTCTCTCCAGCGTAGCTCAGCTCCCAGATCTCCTCGATCCTTCCGTAGTATCTGTCCTTGTCGTTACCGGTGTAGGATTCCATCGTTACCCCGGAGTTCTGATAATCGCTCTTCATGTCCTTTTCCTCGGTGTAGAATGTGTAGCCGTTGATATCGTACGCCTCATAGGTCATCAGGTTGTGCTCGGCGCCCTGTGACAAGGCGAATATGAGTTTTTCTTCCGCGGAAGAATCCTCATGTAAAGGGTACGACAGAAGCTTCTCCTTGAACCAACGCGTGAAACATGAGTTGTGCTCTTTGATTATAGCTCCCTCCGTCCTCTGTTGGCCTCGGTCATTGTACGTCTTCTCAATAAAGATTTTGTGCTCTACCACCCAAGGATCGACCACGTCTATGTGTTGTAGCGCGACTAGGTTTGCTCTTTCAAAGTCGGCGAGTCGACCCATGAAGTCGACATGCATTTCGCGGCGACCCTCGCGGTGACCCCATCCAGCGAGCCTGCCGAGGTGCCTGTTGACGGGCAGACCAACGGGGTTCTCGATGCCTAGATAATTCGTGCAGTACGAGATGCACTCTTCGGTCAGAAAGCCCCTGGCTATGCTTCCCTCTGGATGTGACATGTTGCGAACGTATCCTTTGATGACACCATTCATCCTTTCGAACGGCATCATGCTGTGCAGGAACGTCGGCCCGAGTTGGATGATATCCTCCACTATATGGACCAGCAGATGCACCATAACGTCGAAGAATGCGGGCGGGAAGTACATCTCAAGCTCACATAGTATCACCACGATCTCTTCCTGTAGCCTTCTGAGTTGCCTCACGCCAACCGACTTCCGAGAGATGACGTCGAAAAAGTTGCATAGGCCAAATAGCGTGTCACGGACGTGCGCGTCCATGATCCCACGGATTGCAACTGGAAGTATCTGCGTCATCAGCACGTGACAGTCCTGAGACTTCATCCCGCTGAACTTCTGCTTGGCTGAGTCTAGGTATCTGCTTATCTTCCCTGCGTAACCGTAAGGAAGTTTTACTCCTACGAGGCAGGTGAAAAACTGCTCGATCTCCTTCTGACTTAGAGTGAAGCACGCGGGAGGGTAGTCATATTCGATCTTCTTGGCCTTTTTGCCTTTGCGATGACTTTCCGTGTCCTTCGCCTCATCATCATCATCATCATTAGGGCGCCAGAGCTCCTCCCTGATGCCCATTTTTTGCAAGTCTGCCCTTGCTTTCGGCCCATCTTTGGTCCTCTCTGGCATGTTGAGCAGGGTACCAAGCAGACTCTCGCACACGTTCTTCGTGATATGCATGACATCAAGGCTGTGAGGCACACGGAGGATCTTCCAGTACGGCAAGTCCCAGAAAACAGACCTCGTTTTCCATACCTTCAGCAGCGGCTCTGGCGCCTTTCGCTTCTTTCCCGGCGGTGGGCACTCTTTCCAATTTTTCAACAGCTCGTCTATTTGCTCGCCGCTCCTCGTACGTGGGGGTCTTCGGGGTTCGGTTTCACCATCGAACAGATCCTTGCGTTTTCTCCATGCGTCATCGTCGCGAAGCCACCTTCGATGTCCCATGAACACGGTTTTCGAAGACCCGGGATCTCTATCTAGCTGGCGATACGTTGTGTCATCCATGCACCGTACGCATCCAGAAAATCCATGGACTACCTGCCCCGCGAGATATCCGTAACCGAGATAGTCGTGCACCGTCGTGAGCAGTGCGGCTCTCATAGGGAAATATTCTTTCTCTGCGGCGTCCCACGTATTGGCTGGCGTTTTCCACAGCGTGTCTAGCTCCTCCTTCAGCAGCCCCAGATACAGATTGATGTCGTTCCCTGGTTGTTTCGGCCCTTCAATTAGCATACTCATGTGAATGTACTTCCTCTTCATGCACAACCAGGGGGGAAGGTTGTACATCCACACAAACACAGGCCAGGTGCTATGTGTGCTTCTCTGGCTGCCAAACGGATTGACTCCATCGGTGCTCGCGCCGAGCACGATGTTCCTTGGATCCTTCCCAAATTCTGGGTATTCAAAATTCAACGCTTGCCACTGGCTCGCATCCTTAGGGTGACTCAGCATCTTGTCTTTTTTATCTATCTCCGGATCATTTGCGTCATCTTCTCGCTTCTTCTCCTCCCTATCCGCGTGCCAACGCAGGAGCTTTGCTACCTTAGGATCCGCGAAATACCGCTGCAGACGAGGAGTGATCGGAAAGTACCACACCACTTTTCGAGGAGCTTTCTTCCTCTTCTTGTATCGAGTGACGCCGCACACCGGACATATGGTAGACTCCGCGTGCTCGCCCCGATAAATGATGCAATTGTTCATGCAGACATGGTATTTCACGTGCGGTAAATCCAGAGGACACACGATTTTCTTCGCCTCCTCCAAACTGGTCGGGCACTTGTTCCCCTTCGGAAGACGTTCGTGCCAGAATGACATGTTCTCGTCGAAGCATGCGTCCGTCATTTTGTGTTTTACCTTCATCTCCAGAGCCATGAGCGTTACTTTCAGGCGGGTATCCTCGGGCCTGCATCCTTCATACAATGGAGTAACCGCGTCTGTCTCCAGTTGATCCAGCTTGGCTTTCTCTCGGGCGGCAGCTCTTGCGTTACCCGTCTGCTTGCGAAGCAGCTCTTGAATATGAGGGTCATGCACCCAGCCCATCGATGGTCCATCGTCGTCTGCTCCGGCATCTTCATCTTCATGATGATGCCCTTCGTCTTGATCTTCCTCATCATCATGTCCGTGTCCTGCATCTACTTCGTGATCATGTCCTGGAGATTCTTCGTCTTCTCGCCCGCCCTCGCCGCTATTGTCTTGCTGCCCTTCCTTTTTTCTGCTTGCCCGGCCCCCATGGATGACTTCATAGTCATCTTCATCACCTTGCCACCGATAGCCATCCATGAAACCACGCAAGAGCAAGTGGTCCCGCACCTGCCCGGAATCCGGGTCCGCAATAAGGCTCTTCAGCTTGCATCTTCGACACGGACATCTTATCTCCGTCTCGTTCTTTTGAAGCATCTCGGCCTTCGCGGAGCTCAAAAACCTATTTACGATGCCTTCGGTCATCGTGCGGACCATGGTCGCCTGCGGGGTAGAGCAAAATGATATTTTAGAACAAAAAAAAAATTTGGCATGACTTTGCCTAAAAATAGGACCAAAAAGAATGCATATAGTGCCAAATTCTCGCCGAAACGGAAATGAATCAACATTCCAGCAAAATATTGGCAACTATCGCATTTCAAATACCGGTACCTGCAAACACAAACATATGCAACACCACAAACATACGTAGATCTCTAGGCCATAAAAAGTGTGTACGTTGTTGGAGACGGAGAGAAAAGTAGATCTAGAACATAAAGAAAGCTTTCCCCTTACTTACCTATCAAAAAAAGGAAATTTGACCACTTAATTTGGGTGAATCTATGGTGCAAATGAGGTGAGGAGGAGGAGCAAGAAGACCAAATCTGTTTTGGTGGAGGGGGGAAAGTGAGTGTGTGGTAGGTGTGGCTGCCTAATTATAGCTACTGCTCCCAGGTTACCAGTGGCGCACCCATTCAGTGGTGCGCCACTAGTAGCCAGCAATACTAGTGGCGCACCAGTGAAGGGGTGCGCCACTGCTATGTTTTTTTTTGGACCACGATGCCCAGCTTTACCAGTGGCGCACCAGGGCAAGGTGCGCCACTACTATCAAAAATAGTAGTGGCGCACCTTGGCCTGGTGCGCCACTGGTAATCCTGGGCATGGCTGGCTACTGTTCAAAAAAAATAGTAGTGGCGCACCAGGGCAAGGTGCGCCACTACTATCAAAAATAGTAGTGGCGCACCTTGTCCTGGTGCGCCACTGGTAAGCCTGGGCATGGCTGGTTACTGTTCAAAAAAATAGTAGTGGCGCACAGCACACCTGGTGCGCCACTAGTAATGTCACTATTAGTGGAGCACCTGTTTGTGGTGCGCCACTGCTATATATTAGTGGCGCACCACTTCTCTGGTGCGCCACTAATAGTGATATTACCTATAGCCGTTTTTCTAGTAGTGGAGGCGGCAGCGGCGGCAGGCCTGGGTTGCCGTGAGGGCGATCCTCACGAGGCTGATCCCTCCAGTCCCCCTCGCGAGGCGGGTCCCGCCAGCGGTCCTCGCGAGGTTGATCGCGTCACCCTTGGCGCGGGCCATGATCTTCCCAGCGTCCTGGGTTTCTTCCTCCTCCTTGGCCGTAGCCCCGGTCAGCACGGTCAGGGCGACGGCCGATCCTTCCTTCTCGCACGGCGCGGAGTTCTCGGCATTCGTTGGTGTTGTGGGTGTGGAGATCGTGGTACACGCAGTACCGGCTGCCCCTGGAGGACTCGGGCAGATCCTTGCCCCGCTTGGTGTCTGGTTCCGCCGGGAGTACGGCAGCCCCCTTGCGCTTCACGTCCTTGGCCTTGGGCTTCTTTTCTTCTGGGTCTGCGGCAGGCAGCTCGAGGAGGGAGAGGCGTCCCTCCTCAGCCCTGACGCACTTGGTCGCCAAGTTGAACAGCTCCAGGGAGGTGCAGAGGCCTTCATGCATCGCCAGCTGTTCCTTCATCTTGACGTCGTGCACGCCATCGGAGAAGGCCGAAATGATGGCTTCCTCGGACACCCTGGGGATCTTGAGGCGCGCGCTGTTGAAGCGCTGGATGTACTTTTGTAGGGTCTCCCCAGGTTGCTGCTTGATGCGGTGCATGTCGCTCACGGCGGGAGGCCGGTCGCGGGTACCTTGGAAGTTGGCAATGAAGCGAGTACGCATCTGGTCCCAGCAGGAGATCGCGCCTGGGGCCAGGTTCAGGAGCCAGGTGCGAGCACCTTCCTTCAGCGCCATGGGGAACCAGTTCGCCATGACCTTTTCGTCCCCGCTGGCGGCTTCGATTCCCAGCTCATAGAGCTGGAGGAACTCCGCGGGATCAGTTGTGCCGTCGTAGCGAGGGGGCAGGTCCGGCTTGAACTTGCCGGGCCATGCGACGCTGCGCAGCTCGGTGGTGTAGGCGCGGCAGCCTGCGGTGTCCACGGGAGGCTTCGGTTGAGGCAGAGCTTGGCATTGCGGGTCCCCTTGCGCTGCTGCTGAGAGCAGCGCGGGGTCTTGACATGCCGGGGCCGGAGCGGGGTCTCGGCGAGCCGGAGCTGGGAGCGCCCGGGAAGCCTCTTGCGGTCGAGGGACTTCTTGGCAGCTCCGTTCCTGCTGGGCTGGCGCCTGACGGAGCGGGTTCCGCCCAGGGGCCGCGCGCCTTGGAGCCATGGCGTCTTCTTGGAGAGGAGGCGGCTGGTACACCCCCGGAGCTTCATTGCCCACGCGGGGCGGAGTGCGGCGCAGCGGCGCGGACGGCGCGCGAGAGCCCCCTGCGGCGCGGACGAGCTCAGCGACGCGGTCGAGCCACTCCTCGTAGACGTCGTTGACGGGGCGGTAGCGCAGGAGCTCGTTCGCCGCGATGAGCGCAGCTCGAGCCTCCAAGTGTGCGCGGAGCGCGCGGGACGAAGAGCCGGTCGGGGCGAGTGACGGGTTAGCGGTGCGGCCGTCTTGCCGCACGGACGGGTGCTGAGACGATGCTTGCTGCTCGTTCCCCACCGGGCCGGTGGCGGCGTTGACGGCGGGCGATGGAGAACGACGAGGCCGCCCACCGTCGGGGGCCGTCAGGGCGATGCGTGAAGCGATGGCGGCCCGGCGCTCGGCGCGGGCCCGACGAGCGTCAGACATGGATGCGACGGTCGGTGGAGAGCGGAGCGGTGGAAGACAGATTCTGGCGCACCCCTACCTGGCGCGCCACATGTCGGATTACGAGTTCCGACAGACCCTTAAGGTTGAACTCTGGGGTGCGCGCGGAGATTATGCCCTCTACCTCTCCGTCTCACAAGGATCTAAACTACAGAACGAACATCACAAGAGACACAGGGTTTATACTAGTTCGGGCCACCATTGTGGTGTAATACCCTACTCTAGTTTGTGGTGGGTGGATTGCCTCTTGGGCTGATGAGCATGAACAGTACAAGGAAGAACAGCCTCGCGAGGGTCTGTTCTTGGCTAGGGGATGAACTACTGGGGGCGTTCGATCGCTCTTCTCTATCTCTACTTGTTATCTGCTTGCTCTGAATACTCCTCTTGATCTCTAGATTTCAAGATGCCTCTACCCTCGGGGTGGCTAGTCCTATTTATAGGCAAAGGCCCTGGGCTTCTTCCCAAATATTTGAGCGGGAAGGGCGCCAACAATTGGCCAATTCGAAGGGGAACATCTGGTACGCTTATCCTGACTAAAGTTGGTCTTGGCCTGCCAAAGGCCCTGTGGTGACGCCGTTCTGGGCTCCATGGTGACCTCCTTCCCACCGTTGGACTGGTCTTGGTCTCGTTGCACCGAAATGGGTGCCTTTGCTTGATCCTCTCGCCTGCGCTTGCCCCCTTTGCACCAAAGAGGAAAGGAGAGGACACCGCGCGGTCTGGTGCCCGCCTGGCACCCTTGGTCGTCATGGCTTGTGTCATGGGCACCTCGTGAGGTACCCCGCCTTGATCTCTCCGCCTCCTCGCGAGCTAGCCTAAGGAGGCCGTGCCTGAGGAAGTGCCGTGTCGTCCGCCCCGCGAGGCTTGGCCCCTTGCGAGGGTCTTGAGTCTTGTGTTGATGAAGATGGTCCGCGCTGGGCCCCCATTTGAGCCACGCCGCAGGCCGCAGGCAGGCAAGTCTAGGGACCCCCGTTCCCAGAACGCCGACGGTGCTCATTCAATAGAGGCGCAGTGCTCGAAGAATATTATGTTCTAATGACATGTATTCCCATTGTAAAAACAATGTTTTATTGAATTATAAAGGTTGTGTTTATACTTGTGCCTGAAAGCATTATGATGCCTCCTATGCGGCCGTTTATGTATATATTTACATAACCTGAAAGTTTGCAGTCGCCGGCTTCAGCCCCCACGCATATAATGCGGGGGTGTTCGCAAAGAACGCGTATTCACACTTGATCCAACGTCTTGGTCCATTAAGGAGGTGAAAGCGCAGCGAACTAGGCAATCGGACTATATTGCTTTAACACGTTCACTTAGCCATCGGAGTTTGACAGTGGGGCTACTATATAGCCCTTGGTACCTGTGCGCTCGTCCGAATACAGGGCGCGTGCGTACGTGACCGGGAAACGGCCCTTTGTTAATGCGGAGGAATCCCGAATATTCCGCTTAGTCATTGAGTGGTTGACCAGTCTCGCGCTTTATCATGACAGTCAGTTTTTGGCTTTCTCTACTGAGGTGCTCATCCGGATGAACCAGGGCACAATCGCAATAGTTCTCTCGATGCCGCCTTAGCCGATAGAGCGGAACATAAGGTAGCAAAACACGGGAGCCGGGCAAACCCAATATTTGACCAAAGACATGATTCGGAGCTAATGCATATAAGGCCAAACTCGCGACTCCGAACACTCCCTAAGGTATTCGGTCTTTATAACATATGTCGGGCTGAACAGTGCCCTTAGTAATGAACCCCGAGTGTCCAGGTACGAGTAATATTCTGACGTGGCGAAATGCCAATAACGTCAACATCCTTCTCGGTTATACTAAGTATCCGGAGGATGTGAACAACAAAAGACAGTAATAAAGGTTTACACAGGGTCTTAATGTAAAAAGAAACCTTTGAGCGGGTCCCTGCTGCATGTCTGCGCCTGTGTCTCCGTTGTACCGTATCCTGGAAGGGTGTAGCAGGAGTGTCATCTGTAAAAGAGAAGAACTTAGGTGAAAGTTGTCGTGCCAAAGAATTGGTTATTCTCAATAAACCATTAAAATTAGAAATACATTGATTTGAGCCGAACTAGCCCTAATTACACGCGGGAAGCCCCTGGTGTCGTCTATGCGGGTATATCCATCTAACCAATCTTGGGTTTATCTAAGATGTTATAGCTAGTAATTCGCTGGACTCGTCTAGCCGTGTCCGCGGTCTTGACGACCGATCCTTTATTCTGGTTGGAGGGGCCATTTAGTGTTCGGCTGTTAAAGCCATCGCACATTCTTCCACTCGTAGGGAACGTTCAATGTTTCCGCTAATGGTGATGATGCCACATGGACCGGGCATCTTAAGTTTGAGAGAAGCGTAATGTGGGAGTGCGTTAAAACGAGCGAATGACGTTCTTCCGAGCAGTGCTTGATAGCCACTTCGGAATGCAGCGATATTGAAGTTTAACTTTTCACTTCAGAAGTTGCCGGGAGAACCGAATACAACCTCTAGTGATAGAGAGACCGTGCAGCGGGCCTCTGGGCCTGGTATTAATCCCTTGAGGGCAGTATTACTGTGGCTGATTTTTGTCGGGTCTATCCCCATTTTGTGGATTGTGTCCTGATATATCAGATTAAGACAACTGCCGCCGTCCATAAGGACTTGTGTGAGATGGTATCCATTTACTAGTGGGTCTAACACCAAGGCAGCCAATCCTTCATTCCGGATACTTGTCAGGTGATCCCTGCGATCAAAGGTGATCGGGCAGGTCAACCAGGGGTTGAACTTAGGGGTGACGGGCTCTATGGCGCGTGTGTCTCGGAGTGCATGTTTGCTTCTCCTCTTCATCACCAGGATCATGTTTACTGTTTTATCCTCAGGTGGGAATTTTTTCTGTCCCCCAGTGCTTTGCTGGCGAGGCTCATCCTTGTCTTCACTTGGTGTCTCCCTCTCCTTGTGTTCAGTGTTTAGCTTACCGGCCTGCTTGAAGACCCAGCATTCTCTGTGGGTGTGATTTGCAGGTTTATCGGGGGTGCCATGAATCTGACATAGTTTGTCTAGAATCCTGTTTAGGCTGGACGGTCCATCTCTGCTGCCTTTGAAAGGCTTTTTCCGCTGACCTGGTCGAGAGCCCTGAATCCGGCGTTTACCGCTGAGGGAGTCCTGGATTAGGGGGTGTCCGGATAGCCGAACTATAACCTTTGGCCGGACTCTTGGAATATGATAATACAAGATTGAAGACTTCGTCCCGTGTCCGGATGGGACTTTCCTTGGCGTGCAAGGCAAGCTTGGCAATACGGATATGTAGATCTCCCCCCATTGTAACCGACTCTGTGTAACCCTAGCCCTCTCCGGTGTCTATATAAACTGGGGGGTTTTAGTCCATAGGACGAACAACAATCATACCATAGGCTAGCTTCTAGGGTTTAGCCTCTCTGATCTCGTGGTAGATCTACTCTTGTACTACCCATATCATCAATATTAATCAAGCAGGAGTAGGGTTTTACCTCCATCGAGAGGGCCCGAACCTGGGTAAAAACATTGTGTCCCTTGTCTCCTGTTACCATCCTCCTAGACGCACAGTTCGGGACCCCCTACCCGAGATCCGCCGGTTTTGGCACCGACATTGGTGCTTTCATTGAGAATTCCTCTGTGTCATCGTCTTTAGGCCCGATGGCTCCTTCGATCATCAGCACCAATGCGGTCCAGGGTGAGACTTTTCTCCCTGGACAGATCTTCGTATTCGGTGGCTTTGCACTGCGGTCTAATTCGCTTGGCCATCTGGAGCAGATTGAAAGCTACACCCCTGGCCATCAGGTCAGATTTGGAAGTTTGAACTACACGGCTGACATCCGCGGGGACTTGATCTTCGACGGATTCGAGCCATAGCTGAGCGCGCCACATAGTCACGATGGGCATGATTTAGCTCTGCCGCCGAACAGTGCCCTGGAGGCCGCACCCACATCGGCTCCGACCCTTAGCTCGGAGCCAACTGCACCGATCAAGGACGGGTGGCTAGACACCGCCTCGGGGCTGCAGTCTCAACGGCGATCGAGCTGAACACCAGCCTTATCCTCTACGAAGCCCATGACTCCAAGGTGTCGGACTCTTCTTCAGACTCCGAACCCTCCGCGCCCCTGCCAATCGAATCCGATTGGGCGCCGATCATGGTATTCACCGCCGCGGATATCCTTCAGCACTCGCCCTTCGGCGACATTCTAAATTCACTAAGGTCTCTCTCTTTGTCAGGAGAGTCCTGGCCGGATTATGACCGGAAGGATTGGGATGTGAATGACGAAGAAATTCAACGCCCACCCACCACCCACTTCGTATCCACTATCAATGATTTAACCGACATGCTAGACCTCGACTCCAAAGACATTGACGATATGGACGATGATGTAGGAGACGAACAGGAACCAGTGCATATAGGGCACTGGAGAGCCACCCCATCCCATGATGTGTACATGGTGGACACACCCAAAGGAAACGACGACGAAGAACCGGAGGACGCAACGAAGGATCGTTCCTTCGAAAAGTAGTCAAAACGGCAGCGCAAGCGCCGCTCCAAGCCCCGCCTCGATAGAGACAGCGGTCATACAGACCCAGGCGCAGAGCAGGTCGAGCCGGCGGATGATGAACATGGCATCGAGCAACCGTCCGAACAAGGCAACTTGGATAAATAAACCGAACAACCCGTCCCCGGCGAAGATAACAGTCCGGAAGACCGCATGCCGGATAAGTCCCTGGAGCAGAAGAACCTCCACAAAAGGCTCGTCGCCACTGCGCGTAGCCTGAAAAATGAGAAGCGGAAGCTCAAAACTGCGGAAGATGCACTCAGAATCAGATGGATCAAAGTACTCAATACCGCAGATAAATACGGCGGCAGTCGCCACACAAAGAGCTACCCGAAGCGAAAGCTACTGCCTGAATTTGATGAGGAGGCCTTAGAGCCCCCGCAATCAAAAAATAAGGAATTCACCCGGTCGGATAGACGACCCCATGGCCAACATAGAGCGGCAAATGGCACCGCACACAAGCCAGCACGCGATCCACCCAAGGATTCGCATCAAAAATATGGCCCAGCCAGATCTATCTACGGGCCAAGAAAGCAAGCTCTAGTAAGCAATGCAATGCAAAAAATATCCGAACACCACGGCACACCCAAATACAGGGGTGCCGCACACCCCCTATGTTTCACCGATGAGGTGCTGGACCATGAATTTCCAGCGGGATTCAACCCGTAAACATAGAGGCATACGACAGAACGACAGACCCTGGAGTCTGGATTGAGGACTATATCCTCCATATCCACATGGCCAGAGGAGATGACCTCCACGCCATAAAATACCTACCCCTCAATCTCAAAGGGTCAGCCCGGCATAGGCCTAAAGGCCTTCCCGAAAACACCATTGGAAGTTGGGAAGAGCTTGAGGACGCTTTTCGGGCAAATTTTCAAGGGACCTATGTCCGACCACCGGATGCAGACGATTTAAGTCATATAACTCAACAACCCGGAGAGTCATCCCGGAAGCTCTGGAACAGATTTCTTACTAAAAAGAATCAGATAGTCGACTGTCCGGACGCCGAAGCCTTAGCAGCTTTCAAACACAGCGTTCGAGACGAATGGCTCGCCAGACACCTCGGCCAAGAAAAGCTAGGAACAATGGCCGCATTAACAAGCCTCATGACCCGCTTTTGCGCGGGAGAGGACAGCTGGTTGGCAAGATGCAACACCTGTGACCCAAGTACATCCGAAGTCAGGGATGGAAACGGGAAACCGCGATGCAACAAGGACCAACGCCGGAATAAGGGAAACATCCCGAAGAGCACATCACTCAACGCCGGATTCAAAGGCTCTCGGCAGAATCAGAAAAAACTGCCCCTCAAGGATAACAGGGACCAGCTATCGAACCTAAACAAAATCTTGGACAAGATGTGTCAAATCCATAGCACCCCCGAGAAGCCTGCAAACCATACCCGCAGAGAATGTTGGGTCTTCAAGCAATCTGGCAAACTCAATGCCGAACACAAGGGGCTCGATACACCAAGCGAGGACGATGATGAACCCCACAAACAAAGCACTGGGGAACAAAAGAAATTCCCACAAGAAGTCAAAACAGTAAACTTACTACACGTGACAAAAGGGAGAAACGAAGTGGCGCCCACAGAGATATGCGCCATGCGGCCTATCATAAAAGGGCCTCGCCACTGGTTGTCAAAACCAATCAACTTCGACCATCAGGACTACTCCGGAATATCCGGAAAGCAGGCTGGGCTGCCTTGGTGTTAGATCCGATAATTGACGGATTCCACTTTACACGAGTCCTGATGGACGGCGGCAGTGGTTTAAACCTGCTATATCAGGACACGGTCCGCAAAATGGGGATGGACCCAACAAAAATTAGCCATAGCAATACTTCCTTTAAAGGAGTAATGCCAGGCCCAGAAGTCCATTGCACGGGCTCCCTCCTACTAGAAGTTGCGTTCGGCTCCCCAGATAACTTCCGTAGCGAAAAGCTAACCTTCCACATCGCCCCGTTTGAAAGTGGCTATCAAGCACTACTGGGACGCGAAGCTTTCGCCCGCTTTAAGGCAATACCGCATTATGCGTCTCTTACGCTTAAGATGCCCGGTCCACGAGGCATCATGTCAATAAAGGGAAATATTGAGCGTTCCTCGCGCGCGGAAGACTGTGCGGCTGCCTTGACAGCCACACACTAAAACGGCTTCACCAACCAAAGCACCTAACAGCTCGTTAAGACCACAGACGCGGCTAGACGAGTCCGGCATAAACACACAATTGATAAAGGTTTAATAGTCGTATACCCCTATACAAGGGGCTCCGCGCATGTAAAACAAGCGACAGTAAGGCTCAATTTTACCCATCTCGAATTATACTTTGTTTATTTATTATAACGCACATTTCGCACGACCTTCTTCAACTAAGTTTCTCTCTTTTATAGATGAACACCGTGCTACGCCCGTCCAGGACACGGCACAACGGAGACACAGGCGCAGACGTGCAGCAGGGACCCGTCCCAAGGACTCTTTTTAGATTAAGACCCTGCGTAAACCTTTTTTACTGTCTCTTGTTGATACACATCCCCCGAATTCTCAGTATAACCGAGGAGGAGGCTGGCGTCTTGGCATGTGGCCACGTCAGAATTTTGCACGTACCTGGACACCAGGGGCTTATTATCAAGGGCACTGCTTAGCCCGTTTTCATAAAGACCGAATACCTTAGGGAATGTTCGGCGTCGCGAGTTTGGCCTTATATGCATCAGCTCCGAATCATGTCTTTGGTCAAATGTTGGGTTTGCCCGGCTCCTGTGTTTTGATGCCTTACGTTCCGCTCTATCGGCTAAGGCGGCGCCAGGAGAACTACTGCGATTGTGCCCCGGTTGAGCCAGGCGAGCACCTCAGTAGAGAAAGCCGAAAACTGACTGTCATTATATAGCGTGAGACTGGTCAACCACTCGATGACCTATCGGAATCTTCGGGATTCCTCCGCATTAACGAAGGGCCGTTTCCCGGCTAGGCACACACGCGCCCCGAGTTCGGGCGAGCGCGGCGCCACCAGGGGCTATGTAGTAGCCTCACTGTCAAACTCCTACGGCTAAGTGAAAGTGATAAAGCATTATAGTCCGATTGCCTGGTTCGCTGTGCTATCACCTCCTTCATGGACCAAGACGTTGGGTCAAGTGTGAAAATGCGCCTTCTGCGAACACCTCGCATTATATGCGTGGGGGCTGAAGCCGACGACTGCCATCTTTCAGATTATATATACATATACCTTAACGGCCGCACAGGAGGCATTATAATACTTGCAGGCACAAGTATAAAAAGCTTCTACAATTCATCAAAATATTGTTTTACAATAATACATGTTATTCGAACATAAATATCCTTCGAGCACCGCTTCTCTATTAAACGAGCACCTTGCAGAACTTCCTGAAAATAGTGCTCGGCAGGTACTCGGCTTCCGTCCGAGTCTTGGGATGCAACGGCAGTGGCCTCCATATCCGCCCAGTATGTCTTGACACGGGCAAGGGCCATCCACGCACCCTCTATGCACGCTGACCTCTTCATCGCATTGATATACGGTACGGCGCCAAGGAACTGCTGCATCAAGCTAAAATAACTGTTCGGCTTTGCCTTTCCGGCCATAGATGACCCACGACATACTTCATGGTGAGTCCGGATAACCTATTCAGCTCGGCCCATTCGGCCAAACGATCGGTTAATGTAAGCGGACGCTCTGGATTGTGGAACTGCGACCAGAAGAGATTTTCCACTTCGCGATCCTCTTGATCTCGGAAGTGTTCGGCCGCATCTGCGGCACTCGCTGCTAAATCCAAATACGCGTCCGCCGTACTGCACATCCAGTCCAACGGAGCATATTTAGGATCCCCGAACTTCATCTGCAGCATAAAGGGCTTTCCAGCCGCGATATCTCCGGCCTGACGTAGCTCCTCCTTCATCACTCTCATCATAGAACGAGCATCCTTGGCCGCTGTAGTGGCCTTCTCCAGGTCCGTCCGTTCTGCCCGATCTTCTTTTTCAAGAAGCTTGCAACGGTCAGCAGCGCTCTTCAACTTCACAGCCATCTTGGCCATTTCCTTCTTGCTTCGGCAGTGAGTAGCCTGTTCGGCTTTTAGCTCCTCAACCGCCTTTAGGGCAGCCGCCTGGCTTTTCCTAGCTTGCTCCTTGGCTCGGGCAAGCTCTGCCCGAAGGTTCTCCATGGCGGCGGCCCCATCTGCATCAAGCGCACACGTTGTAAGATACTGCCATCAAGCTCCTCTTACCAGGTGTCTCTGGAGAAATTACATACCTTGTGCCTCGTGAAGCTGCTTGTTGACAAGCGCGATGTCGGCATCTGCCACGTCAAGTTGCCGCTTTAGCTCGGCAAATTCATCAGTCCGGCTGGCCACCGGACACTTCGCCACCTACATAGGAAGGCGGCAAAATTATACCTGGGACTATGATCCTCTGCGTGCTGTCGTCTTCGACAACACACAAAGTCTCAGGGGCTACTATCTACACAAGGCACATCTTATATATGCGGAACTGTCAAAAGGTACATCGCTTCGCGTACCTCAAAACCTGTCAGTAAACTCCTGACGGCCTCGTGCAACCCGCTCTCTGCAGACGAAATCCTTTCAATAACCGTACCCATCAATGTACGATGCTCTTCTGAGATAGACGCTCGCCCTAGCAGATCCTTCAGTGCCTCCGATCGTGCACCAGGCGGTGCCGGACTCGTTCGATGGCCTTTTTCAAAAGCCGGACGCGGAGGGCTTTGGAGGGCCATATGACTGCCTTCCGGCCCTGCCGGATTATGAGAAACCCTCTGCGACGATACCTCAGGGTCGCCCGCCTTGTAAGGCGGTACGGCAGGGGGAGGCGTCCCGCTCTCCATCATCTCCGAAAGAAGATCCCCCAAAGATGAGCTCTGCTGAGAAGGGCTGAGGTCCGAACTACAAGGTAAAATTTCGGTTATTTTCCTCAGAAATAAAACAAGGATTTCTCTCATTTTAAACCTCCCCTCTCTACTTACGGCTCGGTGGAGGGATGATCCCCTTGAGGGCATAGTACGGTCGAGGTATCCCCCGGCACAGGACCCTCTGGCGAAGATTTCTTCCCCCGCTTTGAGACCATGGACTCCGGGTCTTCAAAGGCGGTCCTCTTCTTCCCCTGAGTAGAGGAATTTTCGATTCCTCCTTTCCGGACAGCCTCCTTCGGGGAGGCAGTAACTCCCTTGTCCCCCCTTCGCTTTCTTCCGAAGGCGCGATCTCCAGTATCCTGGCTAACACGGAATCCTGCGAGGTCTCAGGGAGGGGGGCCGGACACCTGATTAACTTCGCCTTTGCTATCCACTCCTGTTTCGAGGACAACTCTTTTAAGGGCGATGTTGTGGTAAATGTATGTGTAACGCCCCGGACACACCCGCCGGTGGTCGTTACTCCTGGCGGGATCTAGGCTGGCCCCACAGATCAATACTAGTCTTTTCTGCGCACTTTGTCCTCACTCGTGCGCACCCGGGAGCAACTTCCCGGTCGGTCACCCATCCTGACACTACTCCAAGCTGAGCACGCTTAACTTTGGAGTTCTGTCTGAATGGGCTCCCGGAAAATAAGGAATTCCTTATTGATATGAGTAGTCTATCATCCCTAATAAGCAAGGCTATCACATACACCCCCACTCAGAGGAACCGACGTACTCGTCGGGCCACAGGAACGTTCCCTCTTGGCACAAACGTTTGTGCTTCCAGTCCGGTACATGTGCCATGCCGGGTGCCACGACGGGTCACAAACGTCATGAACAACATGACCACGCACCTGTCCGCAACCATCCGTGTAACCGCGAGGGTCGGCTCTATACCAACTTGAAACGCCCCGGACACACCCGCCGGTGGTCGTTACTCCTGGCGGGATCTAGAATGGCCCCATAGATCAATACTAGTCTTTTCTGCGCACTTTGTCCTCACTCGTGCGCACCCGGGAGCAACTTCCCGGTCGGTCACCCATCCTGACACTACTCCAAGCCGAGCACGCTTAACTTTGGAGTTCTGTCTGAATGGGCTCCCGGAAAAGAAGGAATTCCTTATTGATATGAGTAGTCTATCATCCCTAATAATCCAGGCTATCACATATACAAGTTGGTAATCAGAGCCTTCCCCGACCTTAGGAGCCCCCACTGATTGATCGTTTTTAGCGGCCGAATTGTGTCTAGAAAAATGTTTTGAGTCATTTAGGAATTATATATCGAAGGGTTTAGGAATTCTTGTTACTTCCCAGTCTCCTCATCACTCTGGTAAGGCATCCTGACGTAGAGTTTTGACTCTTCTCTTCTCAAATTTCACTAAAAAAATTTTTAGGATCACACGGGTATCTTAGAATCGTTCCGATGGTTTTATGATGACAACATTGTCTTGGTTGCCTCCCGTCAGCAGGGGTTTAGTGGTGGTGTCCCGGGGAGTTGAGCTCCGAGGTGTTGTCGTCATAATTTTATCATTGCAGTTCTGGAATACCTGAGTTTAGTACGCCGACATCGAAAATCTCTTTTGTACGGTTGTTGGTGAGATAACCCTGATAGCCCAGTACTGAGGAGAGTGCGGGAGTATTGCCATGACTCGTATAACGGATGCTTTTCGAAGGTTGAGGTAGACGATTTCCGAAGGTTTCTTGGTTATGTGTTGAAGGATGGATACAGCTGGATCTAGGTATTGTTAGTTTGGGTGATATATTTTGTGTCCCCTGTATCCCCAACACCTGATTGCATAACCAGAAAGTTTCGGGAGTTTATAGGTGGGAATTCAAGTATCTCGTAGGATATCTTTCCAACAGGTAGATGATACGATATGAGATCTATCATATCTTTGTTCCGGCTTATTCTACAAGCCAAATCCTTTGTTTTGTTTTATTTGTGGTATTCGAGTGCTTCGAAGTCAAATGTTGAATCCATACCTTTCCTAAACGTTGTTCTCAAATTTCTATGTGGATGCTAATCCTTCTTGTTCATCAAGGTTGTTTTTTCAATTCTTTTCAACCGGGTGTCCCTCTTCAAGTGGATCCGATCCCTTCAACATTCGCAAGATCAATTATCACTTCTTCTCAACGGTGTTTGTTTCATCCGTCCCAAATTGTCTTTGTTTTTCCCGCCCTCCCACCATTTCTTTTTCCTCAAGGACTCAGATTTCTTAATCAAGTATCCTTCTATTGATGGAAGTTTCTTCATTCTTTCCTTCAATGTTCTTATCCGGTGATTATCATGAAGATTCTAACGGAGCTTCAAGTTCATCAATCTTCGTTCTTTTTCTTCTTCGGTGGATTCAGTTCAAGTTTGTCGATCATATTTTTCCTTGTTTCAAATGTTTTCTAATGTCGGTGTATCTCTTAATCATTCACCTCTCGCTATTCATTTGTTCCGAGTGATGAAGATATCTCAGAAGATTCAAGTTTCCATTCTCAATTCACTCAAGTTCTTTTGAGGATGTTATCTCATTCAAGTCATATAAATCAACCGGTGTGTTCTCCCTTTCAAGTAATCGTTCAACGGTGTTTCTTTGAGTGGGCCCTAACCCACAGGTTTTTTCCCCAGGATCTTACCTGACTCTTCTAATTTTCTCGGAGCTTCTAAAATTCTTTTCGAAGTTTGACGTAAGAATGAATTTTCATCAGTCATATGTCTTTCTCCAAGATCTTTCAAATTCTTTTCATCGTTGGTTCAACCTTTCCAATGTTCATCCCGGAGTATCTCAACAATTCTTGGTGGTTCTCATCATCGTTCTCAACATTTGAAGACCGAAGAAGAGTTTCTCTTAAATCTTGCTCCATTCTATTCAAGATTCATAGTTCTAGATTGATGCCATTCTCTCATAATTATTTTGATTGTGAGAATTCTTTTCATACCCATCCGGAGCATTTCATGAGTTGTTTCCTTTTCTTTTACCCGAAGGCCATCATTTCATAATTCCTCATTCTCAGCTTTCAGCTCTCGTTCTCCAAATCTTACCGGTGCACCATTCAAGTATTCCCTAACCAGCTCGGGATCTCTGCGTTCATTTATATCTAAATTCTCTCAAATATCTTCGTTCATTTGCTAATTCTTCCCGGTGTTTCTTTATCTTTTCTTCGTCCATCTTAAATTCTTACGGTGGTTCGTTCAAGATCCTTCTTCCTTTGTTATCATATAGATTCATTCTTTCTTTCCAATTCTACCGGTGGTTCGTTGAAGACCTTCCTAAGTTTGCGCCATATCTATCTTAATCTTTTCTACGGGAATAAGTAGTAGGCCAAATCCATTACTTTTCATCAATTCAAACTGGTGAAGGATAAGCATAATGTAATTCTTATTCTTGTTTCATCGAGTAAATTCAATTCCTTCTTCTAGAGTTCGTAATGGTATCAATTCTTGATTTCAATTGTTTCACCTTATCTTCCTCGGAGTTCCAAGCTTTCACAATTATATCACCACGGAGATCCATCTAATCATTGCAAGGTTTCAACCTTATTCTTTCCATCCTTCATTTCATCTGATCATCCTTTTATTACCGGAGTTCTTTATGGAGGCTACATGATGATTCACAAAGGATTTAATTCCTTCTCGAAGTGTTCATCGAGATTCTTTTCAGAGCAGCTCAAGTATTCTTTATCTTGCATTTTAAAGTGCAATCCTTTCAACCGTATCATTCGAGGTGGTACTATGTCATTCTTGATAATTGGAGTTCATGTCTCATGACTCACATGTTGTCAAGAATGAGGTATTTGAAATCCATCAATCTCTTCATTGGAGTTATCTTGGGTTTATACTTCACCTAAAGCTTTCCCTAGGGAATGTTGCTATTTATGGTGCTTATAAATAACCCAAGTTCTTCGTTTGTTCTCCCGATGAAATAAGTTTCTCGTCTCCTTGTTGATATCAGTCCAATCATTTGTTTTCGTTAGTGGCAGAAGTTCACCTCAAGTTTTGAGATGTCTCTATAAGCCCACGAGGATCATACCTTTTCGTTGTTGGTTCTCCAACAACTCCGTTCATTTCTTCTTTGCAAGGATGCTTTTCAAGTTCATTTGTGGCAGAAGATGTCATTTTCTTCTCCATTATTTTATTCCAATGAGCTATTTTCTATTCTTTCTTCCGGAGGCATTGTGATGTTTTCTTCAACCCATCATCTCATTTTGGAGATCATGTTTTTTTTCTTTGCTTATCGATTTAACCGGAGTGTCGTGTCCTTCATTCAGGTTCTATCATCTTATCAAGTTTATCCTCTCTTCTCAACCGGAGTGCTGTTTGGAATCATTCTTACCCCTTGTGTCATTCTTATAATTGTTTTCGAGGCAGTGTCTTGTTGATTTCGTCAAATATCATCCCATCTCCTCAAGTTCATGTTAATCCCTTCCATTTTCAGTCGGAGTGTTACCTAAATTATATCATTCTTATTCCTTTTCTATCTTGTTTTAACCGGAGTGGTTTCAATGTCTATCTTGTCACGTAAACTCTTCTTTCTCGCCGTATTCCTTGTTCCTTGCTCCTCTTTTGTAACGGAGCGTTTTCAACTTCGTTCATCTCCGTTGTAGTATCTCTTGCAAGATTCTGCAACCTCTCAAGATTCTTTGGTTTCACTCTTTTGTCAAAGAAGCAACTTAGCTTTACCTCTTCTCTTTCTCTTCCGTTTTCCCCTCCGGTGCCATCCTAGATCTCGGGACGAGATCCTCTCGTAGTGGTGGAGTGTTGTAACGCCCCGGATTCGATGCGCCAGGTGTCTGCCAGTTATTCGCCGTCTTTGCCATGTCATGTGCTTGCGTGTTGCACTTTGCCATGTCATCATCTGCATTTCATATCATGTCCTCATGTGCATCGCATTCGCATATGTGTTCGTCTTATGCATCCGAGCATTTTCCCCGTTGTCCGTTTTGCAATCCGGCGCTCCTATGTTCCCCAGCATCCCCTTTTACCTTTTTTCATGTGCGGGTATTAAACTTTCTCGGAATGGACCGAGGTTTGCCAAGCGGCCTTGGTATAGCACCGGTAGACCGCCTGTCAAGTTTCGGGTCAATCGGAGGTCGTTTGATACTCCATCGGTTAACCGGGTATCCGCAAAGGCCTCTTTTGTGTGCAGCCCAACACCCTTTTCAAAGTGGCCCAAAACCCATCCTAACCCCTTCTATCCTCTCGGTCGTTTGATCATGATCGCGTGGCCGAAAACCGCACTCCATTTGGAGCTTCCTAGCCCCCTCTACCTATAAATATGTGCTCCCCTCGGATTTTTCGCGTAGATGAACCCTAGTCTCTTCCCTCCGCGCCGCGCCGGACATGTCCGCCTCCGCGCCGGACGCGTCCACCCCGTCCAGCCACCTCACCTCGGCCAATAGGGAGACGCCACGTCACCTCCGCGCCGCCCTCAGCCAATCAGCGCACGCCACCTGGCCGGCGCCTGCGCCCCACATTGCCCCCGCCGCCGCGGCCCGTCAGGGCCCGAGGCCGGCCCGCCCCGGGCCAGATCTGGGCCGCCACCGCCCCCGCTCCCGCGGCGCCGCCGCCGCCCGCAACCGCCGCGCCGGACGCCCGTCGCCGCCCCGCGTCGCCGGTGTGTGCCGCCGCCCGCCGCCGTTCCTCCTCCTCCGTGCCTCCCCGTGCGCGCCGCCGCCCGCCGCCGTTCCTCCACGCCTTCCGCGCCCCGCCCGCTCGTCGCCGGCGCGCCGCCAGGCCCGCGCCTCGCCGGATTCTCGCGAGCTCGCCGGAGTACATCAGATCCGGATCGGGACAAGATCCACCGGTCCCGCGATCCAAACGGCCTCCCCGCACCCTGGATCTCGCCGTCCCGCTCCGTTCCGTCCCGGTTGACTTTTCTCGCGGGGTAATTTTCTCTAAGTCCTCGGATCTGTAACTTTTTCATGCCATGTTCATCATGCCATATCTCTGCATCCCAGGCTTCGTTTCGTGTGTATAATATATCAAATTGTTCGCTCGACGAGTACATCATTTCAAGTCATTGCATCATTTTCATTTGAGCTCATCTTGATGCCCGAAATGCTGTTAGAAGAGGGCTATGTGCTGTTAGTTTCCGATCTGTTTCAGTAGATGCACTTTTGTCATTTTTGCCATGATTGATGTGT
Source organism: Aegilops umbellulata (assembly GCA_032464435.1). Classification (NCBI taxonomy): domain Eukaryota; kingdom Viridiplantae; phylum Streptophyta; class Magnoliopsida; order Poales; family Poaceae; genus Aegilops; species Aegilops umbellulata. Next base: position 47,722,188 of record CP136056.1, on the reverse strand, counting down.
GCATCCTATGGAGTTGAGTCCTACATGTGTTTTGTAATATGCCATGCCATCTTTCCAGAGATTTATGCCATGTACTTTTGTGATCTTTGTGGTGACTAGCACAAGCATGCAAACTAGGGTACTTAATGTTGCTGATTTCAGAGACTTAGTAATTTCACTAAGTTCCTGCCTGCTGTTATTTTTATGCCATGTGTTCATGTTGTTTCAGAGAGATCTATACCTCTTTTGAGCATGATCAGTAAGAGTGTTTCGAGCATATGGATTTGCTCTATCCATCCATGCCTTTGTTTGTAATTATGGAGTGCCATAGCTTGAGTCAATCGAGCTCTACTTTTGCTATAAAATGTTACTGGCAGATTGTTTACATGTTATTCGATTTTGCCAAGCTTGTTGTAGTTGATCTTTGCATGCTATGATGTTGTTCTTGCCATGTATAGCTTCTATGCAATGTCTTCTTGATACATGTATGCTTAGTTTATCATGCAATGCTCTGTAGTGAGTGCATCGAGCTCTCGAACATGCCTACTTGTTATCTGTTTTTGACATGTCTAGTTTTTTGCTAAGTCTGAAACCTGGCTCTGATACCAACTTGTAACGCCCTCGATGCGGCTATATCTCCCACGTGTCGAAGCACGACTTAGAGGCATAACCGCATTGAAAGCAATGTCGCAAGTGAGGTAATCTTCACACAACCCATGTAATACATAAGGGAAAGAGATACATAGTTGGCTTACAATCGCCACTTCACACAAATACATGAATAAAACATTACATCATATAGTTACAATCAGGGCCCGACTACGGAGCCAAAATAAAAGAAGAAACCCCAGAAGCGACAAAGGTCCCCGATCGACCCCAACTGGACTCCACTACTGATCGACTAGAACGAAACAACATAAAGGATAAGATCTTCATCGAACTCCTCCTTGAGCTCGGGTGCGTCACCTGCACGGATTCATCGGCACCTGCAAACTGGTTTTGGAAGTATTTGTGAGTCACGGGGACTCAGCAATCTCACACCCGCGAGATCAAGACTATTTAAGCTTATAGGTAGGACAGGGTAGTGAGGTGGAGCTGCAGCAAGCGACTAGCATATATGGTGGCTAACATACGCAAATGAGAGCGAGAAGAGAAGGCAAAAGCACAGTCGAACAACTATGATCAATAAGTGATCCTGAACTACTTACGTCAGACATAACTCCAACAACCGTGTTCACTTCCCGGACCCCGCCGAGAAGAGACCATCACGGTTACACACGCGATTGGTGTATTTTAATTAAGATCAACTTCGGGTTTTCTACAACCGGACATTAACAAATTCCCATCTGCCACATAACCGCGGGCACGGCTTTCGAAAGTTCAAAACCCTGCAGGGGTGTCCCAACTTAGCCCATGACAAGCTCTCCTGATCAACGAAGGATATTCCTTCTCCCCGGGAAGACCCGATCAGTCTCGGAATCCCGGCTACAAGACATTTCGACAGCAATAAAACAAGTCCAGCAAAGCCGCCCGATGCGCCGACATCCTGATAGGAGCTGCACATACCTCGTTCTCAGGGCAACACCGGATAAGACAAGCTACGAGTAAAACCAGGCCTCGAGTTTCCATGAGGGGGCCCCGCAGGCTGCTCGGTTCGGACCAACACTTAGACAAGCATTGGCCCGGGGGGCCTAAATAAAGATGACCCTCGGGCTGATCAAACCCAAGGGAAAGGGATAGGTGGTAGGCAAATGGTAAAACCAAGGTTGGGCCTTGCTAGAAGAGTCTTATTCAAAGCGAACTGTCAAGGGGGTCCCATAAATCACCCGACCGCGTTAGGGACGCAAAATCCGGGAACATAACACCGATATGACGGGAACTAGGGCGGCAAGAGTGGAACAAAACACCAGGCATAAGGCCGAGCCTTCCACCCTTTACCAAGTATATAGATGCATTAATTAAGTAAGATATATTGTGATATCCCAACAAATAAACATGTTCCAACAAGGAACAACATCTCCATGTTCCAACAAGGAACAAACTTCATCTTCACCTACAACTAACAACCATATAAGAGGGGCTGAGCAAAGCGGTAACATAGCCAAACAACGGTTTGCTAGGACAAGGTGGGTTAGAGGCTTGGTTTGACAATATGGGAGGCATGATAAGCAAGTGGTAGGTATCGCAGCATAGGCATAGCAAAAGAGCGAGCAACTAGCAAGCAAAGATAGAAGTGATTTCGAGGGTATGGTCATCTTGCCTGACATCCCGCAAGGAAGAAGAACGAGTCCATGAAGAAGACAAACGGACGTAGCCGAACGGATCCTCACAATCGCAACGTTATCGGAATTAACCCGAAGAAGCAACACCGGAAAGAAGCAAACAACAAAGTAAACAACCACCACATAAACATGGCATGATATGCGAGATGTGGTATGCAATGCATATGCATGCTTCGGAAGGAAAAAGATGAACAAAAGCATAATATTGGCAAACCAAGTATGCCACTGGAAAGGTGAGGTGATTTAGGTTGAAATCGATATAAAGATCACCGGAATCGGATGTACGGTTTGCAAATTACAAGCTAAACAAGAATGACAATAATCTGCCATTAACAGCATGATGCTATTTAGCAAGCAACAAGAAGTTAAGCTACTGCACCATAACATATCAACAAAGCATATGACAGTGATCTACTCAAGATGCTTGACAAAAGATAAACACTGAGCTACGGCTAAATCATACCACAACAGGTTCAAACAAGCATGGCAAAAGTGCAAAAGATAACAGGTTCACAGACTTAGTGAAAATAACATGCCAGAAATTAACATCAGGATGACATGTTTAGAGCAAGAGAACAACATGCTACAGGAACAGGACATGGCAAAATAAGGCATGGCATGAATCTACTCAAAGCCCATAACAAAAGTACCTTACCTGATCATAAGCCAGAAAGGACCAGAAAACATAATAACACCTATGTCAATTAAGCAAGTTTCGTTACAGGTTTCAGACTTGGCAGAAAACTGGACATGTCAAAAACAGATAACAAGTAGGCATGTTCGAGAGCTCGATGCACTCACTACAGAGCATTGAATGATAAACTAAGCATACATATGTCAAGAAGACATGGCATAGAAGCTATACATGGCAAGAACAACATCATAGCATGCAAAGATCAACTACAACAAGCTTGGCAAAATCGAATAACATGTAAACAATCTGCCAGTAACATTTTATAGCAAAAGTAGAGCTCGATGGACTCAAGCTATGGCACTCCATAATTACAAACAAAGGCATGGATGGATTGAGCAAATCCATATGCTCAAAACACTCTTACTGATCATGCTCAAAAGAGGCATAGATCTCTCTGAAACAACATGAACAGATGGCATAAAAATAAGAGCAGGCAGGGACTTGGTGAAATTACCAAGTCTCTGAAATCAGCAACATTAAGTACCCTAGTTTGCATGCTTGTGCTAGTACCACAAAGATCACAAAAGTACATGGCATAAATCTGTGGAAAGATAGCATGGCATATTACAAAACACATGTAGGACTCAACTCCATAGGATGCACACATCAATCATGGCAAAAATGACAAAAGTGCATCTACTGAAAAAAATCGGAAACTAACAGCACATAGCCCTCTTCTAACAGCATTTCGGGCATCAAGATGAGCTCAAATGAAAATGGTGCAATGAGTTGAAATGATGTACTCGTCGAGGCGAACAATTTGATATATTATACGCACGAAACGGAGCCACGGATGCAGAGATATGGCATGATGAACTTGGCATGAAAAAGTTACAGATCCGAGGACAGAGAAAATTACCCCGCGAGAAAAGTCAACCGGGACGGAACGGAGCGGGACGGCGAGATCCAGGGTGCGGGGAGGCCGTTTGGATCGCGGGACCGGTGGATCTGGTCCCGATCCGGATCCGATGAACTCCGGCGAGCTCGCGGGAATCCGGCGAGGCGGGGCGCGGAAGGCGCGGAGGAACGGCGGCGGGCGGCGGCGCGCACGGGGAGGCGCGACGGAGGAGGAACAACGGCGGGCGGCGGCGCGCACCGGCGACGCGGTGTCCGGCGCGGCGGTTGCGGGCGGCGGCGGCGCCGCGGGAGCGGGGGCGGCGGAGCGGGCGTGCGGGCGGCGGTGGCCCAGATCTGGCCCGGGGCGGGCCGGCCTCGGGCCCCGGTGGGCCGCGGCGGCGGGGGCGATGTGGGGCGCGGGCGCCGGCCAGGTGGCGTGCGCTGATTGGCTGAGGGCGGCGCGGAGGTGACGTGGCGTATCCCTATTGGCCGAGGTGAGGTGGCTAGACGGGGTGGACGCGTCCGGCGCGGAGGCGGACATGTCCGGCGCGGCGCGGAGGGAAGAGGCTAGGGTTCATCTGCCCGAAAAATCTGAGGGGAGCACATATTTATAGGTAGAGGGGGCTAGGAAGCTCCAAATGGAGTGCGGTTTTCGGCCACGCGATTGTGATCGAACGACCGAGAGGATAGAAGGGGTTAGGATGGGTTTTGGGCCACTTTGAAAAGGGTTTTGGGCTGCACACCAAAGAGGCCTTTGCGGATACCCGGTTAACCGATGGAGTATCAAACGACCTCCGATTGACCCGAAACTTGACAGCCGGTCTACCGGTGCTATACCAAGGCCGCTTGGCAAACCTCGGTCCATTTCGAGAAAGTTTAATACCCGCACATGAAAAAAGGTCAAAGGGGACGCCGGGGAACATAGGAGCGCCGGATTGCAAAACGGACAACGGGGAAAATGCTCGGATGCATAAGACGAACACGTATGCGAATGCGATGCACATGAGGACATCATATGAAATGCAGATGATGACATGGCAAAGTGCAACACGCAAGCACATGACATGGCAAAGACGGCGAATAACTGGCGGACACCTGGCGCATCGAATCCGGGGCGTTACAACACTCCACCACTACGAGAGGATATCGTCCCGAGATCTAGGATGGCACCGGAGGGGAAAACGGAAGAGAAAGAGAAGAGGTAAAGCTAAGTTGCTTCTTTGACAAAAGAGTGAAACCAAAGAATTTTGAGAGGTTGCAGAATCTTGCAAGAGATACTACAACGGAGATGAACGACGTTGAAAACGCTCCGTTACAAAAGAGGAGCAAGGAACAAGGAATACGGCGAGAAAGAAGAGTTTACGTGACAAGATAGACATTGAAACCACTCCGGTTAAAACAAGATAGAGAAGGAATAAGAATGATATAATTTAGGCAACACTCCGACTGAAAATGGAAGGGATTAACATGAACTTGAGGAGATGGGATGATATTTGACGAAATCAACAACACACTGCCTCGAAAACAATTATAAGAATGACACAAGGGGTAAGAATGATTCCAAACAGCACTCCGGTTGAGAAGAGAGGATAAACTTGATAAGATGATAGAACTTGAATGAAGGACACGACACTCCGGTTAAATCGATAAGAAAAGAAAAAAAACATGATCTCCAAAATGAGATGATGGGTTGAAGAAAACATCACAATGCCTCCGGAAGAAAGAATAGAAAATAGCTCATTGGAATAAAATAATGGAGAAGAAAATGACATCTTCTGCCACAAATGAACTTGAAAAGCATCCTTGCAAAGAAGAATTGAACGGAGTTGTCGGGGAATCAACAACGAAATGGTATGATCCTCGTGGGCTTATAGAGACATCTCAAAACTTGAGGCGAACTTCTGCCACTAACGAAAACAAATGATTGGACTGATATCAACAAGGAGACGAGAAACTTATTTCACCGGGAGAACAAACGAAGAACTTGGGTTATTTATAAGCACCATCAATAGCAACATTCCCTAGGGAAAGCTTTAGGTGAAGTATAAACCCAAGATAACTCCAATGAAGAGATTGATGGATTTCAAATACCTCATTCTTGACAACATGTGAGTCATGAGACATGAACTCCAATTATCAAGAATGACATAGTACCACCTCGAATGATACGGTTGAAAGGATTGCACTTTAAAATGCAAGATAAAGAATACTTGAGCTGCTCTAAAAAGAATCTCGATGAACACTTCGAGAAGGAATTAAATCCTTTGTGAATCATCAGGTAGCCTCCATAAAGAACTCCGGTAATAAAAGGATGAACAGATGAAATTAAGGATGGAAAGAATAAGGTTGAAACCTTGCAATGATTAGATGGATCTCCGTGGTGATATAATTGTGAAAGCTTGGAACTCCGAGGAAGATAAGGTGAAACAATTGAAATCAAGAATTGATACCATTACGAACTCTGGAAGAAGGAATTGAATTTACTCGATGAAACAAGAATAAGAATTACATTATGCTTATCCTTCACCAGTTTAAATTGATGACAAGTAATGGATTTGGCATACTACTTATTCCCGTAGAAAAGATTAAGATAGATATGGCGCAAACTTGGGAAGGTCTTCAACGAACCACCGGTAGAATTGGAAAGAACGAATGAATCTATATGATAACAAAGGAAGAAGGATCTTGAACGAACCACCGTAAGAATTTAAAATGGACGAAGAAAAGATAAAGAAACACCGGGAAGAATTAGCAAATGAACGAAGATATTTGAGAGAATTTAGATATAAATGAACGCAGAGATCCCGAGCTGGTTAGGGAATACTTGAATGATGCACCGGTAAGATTTGGAGAACGAGAGCTGAAAGCTGAGAATGAGGAATTATGAAATGATGGCCTTCGGGGAAAAGAAAAGGAAACAACTCATGAAATGCTCCGGATGGGTATGAAAAGAATTCTCACAATCGAAACAATTATGAGAGAATGGCATCAATCTAGAACCATGAATCTTGAATAGAATGGAGCAAGATTTAAGAGAAACTCTTCTTCGGTCTTCAAATGTTGAGAACGATGATGAGAACCACCAAGAATTGTTGAGATACTCCGGGATGAACATTGGAAAGGTTGAACCAACGATGAAAAGAATTTGAAAGATCTTGGAGAAAGACATATGAATGATGAAAATTCATTCTTACGTCAAACTTTGAAAAGAATTTTAGAAGCTCCGAGAAAATTAGAAGAGTCAGGTAAGATCCTGGGAAAAAACCTGTGGGTTAGGGCCCACTCAAAAGAAACACCGTTGAACGATTACTTGAAAGGGAGAACACACCGGTTGATTTAAATGACTTGAATGAGATAACATCCTCAAAAGAACTTGAGTGAATTGAGAATGGAAACTTGAATCTTCTGAGATATCTTCATCACTCCGGAACAAATGAATAGCGAGAGGTGAATGATTAAGAGATACACCGACATTAGAAAACATTTGAAACAAGGAAAAATATGATCGACTAGCTTGAACTGAATCCACCGGAGAAGAAAAAGAACGAAGATTGATGAACTTGAAGCTCCGTTAGAATCTTCATGATAATCATAGGATAAGAACATTGAAGGAAAGAATGAAGAAACTTCCATCAATAGAAGGATACTTGATTAAGAAATCTGAGTCCTTGAGGAAAAAGAAAGGGTGGGAGGGCGGGAAAAACAAAGACAATTTGGGACGGATGAAACAAACACCGTTGAGAAGAAGTGATAATTGATCTTGCGAATGTTGAAGGGATCGGATCCACTTGAAGAGGGACACACCGGTTGAAAAGAATTAAAAAGACAACCTTGATGAACAAGAAGGATTAGCATCCACATAGAAATATGAGAACAACGTTTAGGAAAGGTATGGATTCAACACTTGACCTCGAAGCAACTCGAATACCACAAATAAAACAAAACAAAGGATTTGGCTTGTAGAATAAGCCGGAACAAACATATGATAGATCTCATATCGTATCATCTGCCTGTTGGAAAGATATCTCACTAGACATTTCTCTAAACGGTGTCCGATATAGCCGCATCGAGGGCGTTACAAGTTGGTATCAGAGCCTTCCCCGACCTTAGGAGCCCCCACGGATTGATCGTTTTTAGCGGCCGAGTTGTGTCTAGAAAAATGTTTTGAGTCATTTAGGAATTATATATCGGAGAGTTTAGGAATTCTTTTTACTCCTCAGTCCCTTCGTCGCTCTGGTGAGGCCTCCTGACGTAGAGTTTTGACTCTTCTCTTCTCAAATTTCAGTAAAATTTTCTTTAGGATCACACGGGTATCTTAGAATCGTTCCGATGGTTTTATGATGACAACATTGTCTTGGTTGCCTCCCGTCAGCAGGGGTTTTAGTGGAGGTGTCCCGGGGAGTTGAGCTCCGAGGTGTTGTCATCATAATTTTATCGTTGTAGTTCTGGAATACCTGAGTTTAGTACGCCGACATCGAAAATCTCTTTTGTACAGTTGTTAGTGAGATAACCCTGATAGCCCAGTACTGAGGCGAGTGCGGGAGTATTGCCATAACTCGTACAACGGATGCTTTTCAAAGGTTGAGGTAGACGATTTCCGAAGGTTTCTTGGTTATGTGTTGAAGGATGGATACAGCTGGATCTAGGTATTGTTAGTTTGGGTGATATATTTTGTGTCCCCTGTATCCCCAACACCTGATTGCATAACCGGAAAGTTTCGGGAGTTTATAAGTGGGAATTCAAGTATCTCTTAGGATATCTTTCCAACAGACACATGATACGATATGGGATCTATCATATGTTTGTTTCCGGCTTATTCTGCGAGCCAATCCTTTGTTTTGTCTTGTTTTGTGGTATTCGAGTTGCTTCAATGCCAAGTGTGGATTCCTTACCTTCTCTAAACGGTGTTCTCATATTTCTATGTGGATACCAATCCTTCTTGATCATCGAGGTTGTCATGTTAATTCTTTTTCAACCTGTGTGTCTCTCTTCAAGTGGATCCGATCACTTCATCATTCGCAAGATCAATTATTAGTTCTTCTGAATGGTGTTTGCTTCATCTGTTCCAAGTTGTCTTTGTTTTTCCCGCCCTCCCACCCTTTTTCTTCAAGGACGCAGATTTCTTAATCAAGTATCCATTTTATTCTTGTGAAGCCTCTCCATTCTTCTCCTTCAGGTTCTTACCCGGTGCTTCTCATGAAGATGCTAACGGAGCCTCAAGTTTATAATTATTTGTTCTTTTATCTTCCCCAGCGTGTTCAATGCAATCTTTCGATGGTGATCACATCTTTTCCTCGTTGCAATACCTTCTCATACCGGTGCATCTCTTAATCATTCACCTCTCTCTATTCGTATCAGGAGTGCTAAAGATATCTCAGAAGATTCAAGTTCCCATTCTCAATTCACTCAATTTCTTTTGAGGATGCTATCTCATTCAAGTCATTTAAATCAACCGGTGCAATCTCCCTTTCAAGTAATCGTTCAACGGTGTTTCTTTTGAGTGGGCCCTAACCCACAAGTCTTTTTCCAGGATCTTACCTGACTCTTCTAACTTTCCCGGAGCTTCTAAAGTTCTTTTCAAAGTTTGACGTAAGAATGAATTATCATCAGTCAAATGTCTTTCTCCAAGATCCTTCAATTCTTTCATCGTTGATTCAACCTTTCTAATTTTCATTCCGGAGTGTCTCAACAACTCATGGTGGTGTTTCTCATCGTCATTCTCAACATTTAAAGAACGAAGAAGAGTATCCCTTAAAACTTGTCCATTCTCTTGAAGATGTGTGGTTCTAGATTGATGGCATTCTCTCATAATTGTTTCGATTGTCAGAATTCTTTTCATACCCATCCGGAGCATTTCATGAGTTGTTTCCATTTCTTTTCCCCGAAGGCCATCATTTCATAATTCCTCATTCTCAGCTTTCAGCTCTTGTTTTCTAAATCATACCAGTGCATCATTTAATATTCTCTAATCAGCTCATGATCTATTTGTTCATTTGTATCTAAATACCCTCAAGTATCTTCATTCATTTTGCAAATTCTTCTCGGTGATTTGTGCTTTTGCTACGTTCAATTTCAATTCTTATGGTGGTTCGTTCAAGAGTTCTCTTCCTTCGTTATCATATAGATTCATTCGTTCTTTCCAATCCTACCGGCGGTTCGTTGAAGACATTCTCAAGTTTGAGCTATATCTATCTTAATCCTTTCTACGAGAATAAGTAGTATGCCAAATCCATTGCTTGTCTTCAATTTAAATTGGTGAAGGATACGCATAACATAATTCTTATTCTTGTTTCATCCAAGTGATTAATTCATTCTTTCGGAGTTTGTTCATGATGAATAAATTCTCGGTTTCAATTGTTTCATCTTTTCTTTTCCCGGAGTTCCAAACTCTCATCATCACGAAGCTCCATCTAAATCATCTCAAAGCTTCACCTTGTGTTTTCAACTTCTCGTATGTTTTATCAACCTTTTATTACTGGAGTTCTTCATGGAGGCTACATGATGATTCACAAAGGATTTAATTCCTTCTCGAAGTGTTCATCGAGATTCTTTTCAGAGGAACTCAAGCATTCTTCATCTGGCATTCCGAAGTGCAATTCTTTCTACCTTATCTTTTGATGTGGTGTTATGTCATTTTGACAGTTTCATTCATGTTTCATGATTCACTTGTTGTCAAGAATGAGATATTTAAATCCATCAACCTCTTCTTCGGAGTTATCTTGGGTAATATTTCACATAAAGCTTTCCCTAAGGATTGTTGCTATTTTTGGTGCTTTTAAATGACCCAAGTTCTTCATTTGTCCTTCCAGTGAAATAAGTCTCTCGTCTCCTTGTTGATATCAATCCAATCATTTGTTTTCCGTTGGTGGCAGAAGCTCACCTCATAATTTTGAGATGTTTCTATAAGCCCACTACAACTTATTCTTTTTCGTTGCTAGTTTTCCAACAACTCTGCTCTAACCTTCTTGGAAGGGTGCTCTCCAAGATCATTTGTGGCAGAAGTTGTCATTTTCTTCTATTCCAGTGAGGTATTTTCTATTCTTTCTTCCGTAGGCATTGTGATGTTTTCTTCAACCCATCATCTCATTTTGGAGATCATGTTCTTTTCCTTGCTTATCCATTTAACCGGAGTGTCGTGTTTTCATTCGAGCTCTCTCATCTTATCAAGTCTTGCATCTATTCTCAACCGGAGTGCTGTCTGAAATCTTTCTTACCCCTTGTGCCATTCTTTCAATACTCCCGGAGGCAGGGTGCTGTTGTTCTCTTCAAGTATCCTCTCATCTTGTCAAGTTCATGTTCAATTCCTTCCTTTTTTAGTCGGAGTGTTGTGTCTATCGTTCCTCTTTTAACCGGAGTCTCACCCAAGTGCTTTCATTTTGCCAAGTTCAAATTCTATTCCTCCATTTTCAACCGGAGTGTTGTATCATCTCTTCAATTTTGTATCATCTTATCAAGCTATCATCTCTTTTCTACCGGAGTGCTGCCCGAATTTGTTATTCCTTGTTCCTTGTCCAAGGGAGTGTTTTCATCTCGTCCATCTCCATGGGATTCTTTCTTTCATTTTGCTCAACCGCACAAGGTTCTTTGGTTTCACTCTTTTGTCAAAGAAGCAACTTAGCTTTACCTCTTCTCTTTCTCTTCCATTTTCCCCTCCGGTGCCATTCTAGATCTCGGGACGAGATCCTCTCGTAGTGGTGGAGTGTTGTAACGCCCCGGAACTGATGCGCCAGGTGTCCGTCAGTTATTCGCCGTCCTTGCCATGTCATGTGCTTGCGTGTCGCTCTTTGCCATGTCATCATCTGCATTTCATATCATGTCATCATGTGCATCGCATTCGCATACGTGTTCGTCTCATGCATCCGAGCTTTTCCCTCGTTGTCCGTTTTGCAATCCGGCGCTCCTATGTTCCCCGGCGTCCCCTTTTACCTTTTTCCGTGAGCGGGTGTTAAACTTTCTCGGAATGGACCGAGGTTTGCCAAGCGGCCTTGGTATAGCACCGATAGACCGCTTGTCAAGTTTCGGGTCAATCGGAGTCCGTTTCATACTCCAACGGTTAACCGGGTAACCGCAAAGGCCTCTTTTGGTGCAGCCCAACACCCCTTTCAAAGTGGCCCAAAACCCATCTAAGTCATCTCCATATTCTCGGTCGTTCCATCACGATCGTGTGGGCGAAAACTGCACTCCATTTGGAGCTTCCTAGTCCCCTCTACCTATAAATATGTGCCTTCCCCGTCCAAATCGCAGATGAAACCCTAGCAAACTTCCCACTCCGCCGCCGGACATGTCCACCCTCGCCGGATACGTCCAGCCTCCACCTCACCCCGGCCAATCAGGGTGCGCCACCTCAGCAATCGCCGCCACCCGGCCAATCCAGGGGCGCCACGTGGCCTCCGCCGGCCCTCCTCTCTCCTCCGCCGCCCGCGGCCCGTGGGGCCCGAGGCCGGCCCGCGGGGCCCGTCCCGCCGGCCCGAGCCGCTCCCGCTCCCGTGCCCCGCTCCCGCGGCGCCGCCGCCGCCCGCACCCGCCGCGCCGCCGTCCCGCGCCGGCGCCGGACGCCGCGCCGCCGCCTCGCGTCGCCGGACGCCGCGCCGCCGCCCCTCGCTGGCTCCGCCGCCACCGCGCCGCCCCTCCACCGCAGTGCCCCGCCGCCATCTCGCCGGCGCATCCTCCCGCCGGCGCGCGCCTCCGCGCGACCTCGCTGGCGCCGCGCCGCCTCCCGCCGGCCGGATCCGGTCCGGGGCCGCCTCCCCCGAGCCTCCCGAGCTCCCTCGACCTCGCCGGCGTCTTCCCCGGCCACAACTCCGGCGAGATCCGGCCCTGCCTCGAAGTCCGTGCAAATCTAGAGGTTGTCCTCGTTTTTGCCCGTCCCTGAGATTTGACATTTTCATGCCATGTTCATCGCATCATAACTGGCTGCATACTGCACCGTTTCGTGCGTGTAATATATCAAATTGTTTGCCTCGATGAGTACATCATTTCATCTCATTGCATCATTTTCATTTGAGCTCATATTGATGCCTGAAATGCGGTTAGAAGAGGGGTATGTGATGTTAGTTTCAGATCTGTTTCAGTACATGCTCTTTTGTCATTTTTGCCATGATTGATGTGGGCATCCTATGAAGTTGAGTCCTACATGTGTTCTGTAATATGCCATTCCATCTTTCAAGAGATTTATGCCATGTATTTTTGTGATCTATGTGGTGACTAGCACAAGCATGCAAACTAGGGTACTTAATGTTGCTGATTTCAGAGACTTTGTATTTCCACAAAGTCCTTGCCTGCTGTTATTTTATGCCATGTGTTCATGTTGTTTCAGAGAGATATATGCCCCTTTTGAGCATGATCAGTAAGGGTGTTTTGAACTTATGGATTTGCTCTATCCATCCATGCATTTGTTTGTATTTATGGAGTGACATAGCTTGAGTCAATCGAGCTCTACTTTTGCTATAAAATGTTGCTGGCAGATTGTTTACATGTTATTCGATTTTGCCAAGCTTGTTGTAGTTGATCCTTGCATGCTATGATGTTGTTTTTGCCATGTTTATCTTCTATACCATGTCTTCTTGATGTATGTATACTTAGTTTATCATGCAATGCTCTGTAGTGAGTGCGTCGAGCTCGTAAACATGCCTACTTGTTATCTGTTTTTGACATGTCCAGTTTTCTGCTAAGTCTGAAATCTGTAACGAAACTTGCTTAATTGACATGGGTGTTATTATATTTTCTATTCCTTTTTGGCTTATGGTCACTAAGGTACTTTTGTTAAGTGCTTTGAGTAGATTCATTCCATGCCTTCTTTTGCTATGTTCTGTTCCAGTAGCATGTTGTTTGCTTGCTCTAAACATGTCATCCTGATGTTAATTTCTGGCATGTTATTTTCACCAAGTCTGAGAACATGTTATCTTTTGCACTTTTGCCATGCTTGTTTGAACCTGTTATGGTGTGATTTAGCCGTAGCTCAGTGTTCATCTTTTGTTAAGCATCTTGCGTAGATTACTGTCATATGCTTTGTCGATATGTTTGAGTGCAGTAGCTTAGTTTCTTGTTGCATGTTATGTGGCATCATGCTGGTAATGGCAGATTCTTGTCATTCTTATTTTGCTTGTCATTTGCAAACCGTGCATCCGATTCCGGTGATCTTTATATGGATTTCAACCGAAACCACCTCATCTTTCCAGTGGCATACTTGGTTTGCCAAGATTATGCTTGGTTCATCTTTTTCCTTCCGAAGCATGCATATGCATTGCATACCACATCTCGCATATCATGCCATGTTTATGTGGTGGTTGTTTACTTTGTTGTTTGCTTCTTTCCGGTGTTGCTTATTCGGGTTAGTTCCGATAACATTGCGATTGTGAGGATCCGTTCATCTACGTCTGTTTGTCTTCTTCTTGGACTCGTTCTTCTTCCTTGCGGGATCTCAGGCAAGATGACCATACCCTCGAAATCACTTCTATCTTTGCTTGCTAGTTGCTCGCTCTTTTGCTATGCCTATGCTGCGATACCTACCACTTGCTTATCATGCCTCCCATATTGTTAAACCAAGACTCTAACCCACCTTGTCCTAGCAAACCGTTGTTTGGCTATGTTACCGCTTTGCTCAGCCCCTCTTATAGCGTTGATAGTTGCAGGTGAAGATGAAGTTTGTTCCTTGTTGGAACATGGAGATGTTGTTCCTTGTTGGAACATGTTTACTTGTTGGAATATCAGAATATCTCTTATTTAATTAATGCTTCTATATACTTGGTAAAGGGTGGAAGGCTCGGCCTTATGTCTGGTGTTTTGTTCCACTCTTGCCGCCCTAGTTTCCGTCATATCGGTGTTATGTTCCCGGATTCTTGCGTCCCTAACGCGGTCGGGTGATTTATGGGACCCCCTTGATAGTTCGCTTTGAATAAGACTTTTCCAGCAAGGCCCAACCTTGGTTTTACCATTTGTCTCACCACCACCTATCCCTTTCCCTTGGGTCGGCCAGCCCGAGGGTCATCTTTATTTTAGCCCCCCCCCCCCGGGCCAGTGCTTCTCTAAGTGCTGGTCCAAACCGAGCGATGTCCGGCGCCCCCTGGGCAATCAGGGTCTATGCTAACCCGACGTCTGGCTCATCCGGTGTACCCTGAGACCGAGATATGTGCAGCTCCTATCAGGATTTGTCGGCTCATCCGGGCGGCTTTGCTGGACTTGTTTTATTACTGTCGAAATGTCTTGTAGTCGGGATTCCGAGACTGATCGGGTCTTCCCGGGGAGAAGGAATATCCTTCGTTGATCGCGAGAGCTTATAGTGGGCTAAGTTGGGACACCCCTGCAGGGTTTGAACTTTCGAAAGCCGTGCCCGCGGTTATGTGGCAGATGGGAATTTGTTAATGTCCGGTTGTAGAAAACCCGAAGTTGATCTTAATTAAAATACACCAACCGCGTGTGTAACCGTGATGGTCTCTTCTCGGCGGGGTCCGGGAAGTGAACACGGTGTTGGAGTTATGCTTGACGTAAGTAGTTTCAGGATCACTTCTTGATCATAGTTGTTCGACCGTGCTTTTGCCTTCTCTTCTCGCTCTCATTTGCGTATGTTAGCCACAATTTATGCTAGTCACTTGCTGCAGCTCCACCTCACTACCCTGTCCTACCTTTAATCTTAAATAGTCTTGATCTCGCGGGTGTGAGATTGCTGAGTCCCCGTGACTCACAGATACTTCCAAACCAGTTTGCAGGTGCTGTTGAAACTGTGCAGGTGACGCATCCGAGCTCAAGGAGGAGTTCGATGAAGATCTTGTTCATTGTGTTGTTTCGTTCTAGTCGATCAGTAGTGGAGTCCAGTTGGGGTCGATCGGGGACCTTTGTCGCTTTTGGGGTTTCTTCTTTTATTTAGGCTCCGTAGTCGGGCCCTGATTGTAACTGTATGATGTAATGTTTTATTCAGGTATTTGTGTGAAGTGGCGATTGTAAGCCAACTATGTATCTCTTTCCCCTATGTATTACATGGGTTGTGTGAAGAAGACCTCATTTGCGACATTGCTTTCAATGCGGTTATGTCTCTAAGTCGTGCTTCGACACGTGGGAGATATAGCCGCATCGAGGGCGTTACAAGTTGGTATCAGAGCCTTCCCCGACCTTAGGAGCCCCCATTGATTGATCGTTTTTAGCGGCCGAGTTGTGTCTAGAAAAATGTTTTGAGTCATTTAGGAATTATATATCGGAGAGCTTAGGAATTCTTTTTACTTCCCAGTCCCTTCGTCGCTCTGGTGAGGCCTCCTGACGTAGAGTTTTGACTCTTCTCTTCTCAAATTTCACTAAAATTTTCTTTAGGATCACGCGGGTATCTTAGAATCGTTCCGATGGTTTTATGATGACAACATTGTCTTTGTTGCCTCCCGTCAGCAGGGGTTTTAGAGGAGGTGTCCCGGGGAGTTGAGCTCTGAGGTGTTGTCGTCATAATCTTATCGTTACAGTTCTGGAATACCTGAGTTTAGTACGCCGACATCGAAAATCTCTTTTGTACAGTTGTTGGTGAGATAACCCTGATAGCCCAGTACTGAGGCGAGTGCGGGAGTATTGCCATGACTCGTATAACGGATGCTTTTCGAAGGTTGAGGTAGATGATTTCCGAAGGTTTCTTGGTTATGTGTTGAAGGATGGATACAGCTGGATCTAGGTATTGTTAGTTTGGGTGATATATTTTGTGTCCCCTATATCCCCAACACCTGATTGCATAACTAGAAAGTTTCGGGAGTTTATAAGTGGGAATTCATGTAGCTCTAGTACTTCTTCCACAGATATTTGGTTTGTGATTGGGTAATCCTTACCAAGTATTTGTTCACATCCGTACCTTGTTGATTTCATTCCATACCTTTTTCTAAGTGGCTTCTCAGCTTATGGAAGTGTGATGCTTTACTTTGGAATTCATTCGTTCATTCTCGTTCGAATGTTTATTGTGAAGACTATATGTTGCAATTTCGATCCTTTGATTCAGCTTGATTATATATCTTTTTCAAGATGCTAATAGATGTCACCCTCTTTAGGATGGCTCCGCCAACGCGTCAGAATCCGGAACACAATGAAGGAAGTCAGGCTAACCCTCCGCCACCACCTCCGCCTCCGGAGGCATGGCAAGCCCTGATGACTGCCACAAATGCCAACGCTCAGATTCTGATTCAGCTCTTGCAAGATCGCAACCAAGGGCAAGGTAATCAGGAAAATCAAGGCCAAGGCAACAATCAGCCGCACTTCGCTTCACTCAACCAGTTCCTTGCTAATCAGCTAAAGACCTTCACCTACTGTGTCGAGTCCACAGACGCCGATGATTGGCTCGTGGACATCAGCAAGCATTTCGAGTGCAGCAATGTCAGACCTGAGGACTTTGTCAAGTTTGCCTCTTTTCAACTCAAGGATCAAGCTGCTGAGTGGTTCCAGCAATACAAAGATTCCAGAGGAGGTCGTGTGATTACCTGGGATGATTTCCGCCGTGACTTCAAAGCTCACCACATTCCAGAAAATGTTGTTGAGAGTAAGCGTGAGGAATTCCGCAATCTCAAGCAAGGCAACATGTCTGTCTATCAATACAACACTCAGTTCCAGAAGCTCGCTCGTTTTGCGAGGCAAGACATCCCTGATGAGAAGAGTATGATCTACCAATTCAGGCGTGGTCTCAGAGAAGATCTGCAACTTGCTCTCGTGCTTTTCGAGCCGTTAAAGTATGATGAATTCTACAACATGGCGCTGAAATTAGAAGCTGCTCAGCTCAAGTGTGAGGCATCTAAGAAGAGAGTCAGGGACGCAGTTCAGTCTTCTTCTTCCTCACTTGTGGCAGCTAAGCAACATAAGTTCTGGTTGCCTCCTCCTCTTCCGCTCCGTCAGCCTTATCAGCAGAAGAACTCAAGTGGTCGTGGATATTCCCACCCACCCAACCCTGGCTCTGATACCAACTTGTAACGCCCTCGATGCGGCTATATCTCCCACGTGTCGAGGCATGACTTAGAGGCATAACCGCATTGAAAGCAATGTCGCAAGTGAGGTAATCTTCACACAACCCATGTAATACATAAGGGAAAGAGATACATAGTTGGCTTACAGTCGCCACTTCACACAATACATAAATAAACATTCATCATCCAAATTACACTCAAGGTCCGACTACGGTACCAAAATGAAAGAAGACTACCCCAAATGCTACACAGATCCCCGATCACCCCAACTGGGCTCCACTACTGATCATCAGGAAAAGACACATAGTAACGGCCACGTTCCTCGTCGAACTCCCACGTGAGCTCGGTCGCGTCATCTGCACTGGCATCGTTGGTACCTGCAACTGTTGTTGTAGAATCTGTGAGTCACGGGGACTCAGCAATCTCACACCCGCGAGATCAAGACTATTTAAGCTTATAGGTAGGAAAGGGTTGTGAGGCGGAGCTGCAGCAAGCGACTAGCATATATGGTGGCTACAACGCAAAAGAGAGCGAGAAGAGAGGCAAAGCACGGTCGTGAAGCTAGAAATGATCAAGAAGTGATCCTAGAACAACCTACGTCAAACATGACTCCAACACCGTGTTCACTTCCCGGACCCCGCCGAGAAGAGACCATCACGGTTACACACGCGGTTGATGTGTTTTAGTTAAGGTCAACTTCGGGTTTTCTACAACCGGACATCAACAAATTCCCATCTGCCTCATAACCGCGGGCACGGCTTTCGAAAGATAATACCCTGCAGGGGTGTCCCAACTTAGCCCATTATAAGCTCTCACGGTCAACGAAGGATATTCCTTCTACCAGGAAGACCCGATCAGTCTCGGAATCCCGGACTACAAGACATCTCGACAGTAATAAAACAAGTCCATCAAAGCCGCCCAATTGTGCCGACAAATCCTGATAGGAGCTGCACATATCTCGGTCTCAGGGCACATCCGGATGATACTAGCTACGAGTAAAACCAGGCCTCGAGTTTCCACGAGGGGGCCCCGCAGGCAGCTCAGTTCGGGCCAGCACTTAGCGAAGCACTGGTCCGAGGGGGGGCTAAAATAAAGATGACCCTCGGGCTCGCGAAAACCCAAGGGAAAAGTGGTAGGTGGTACGCAAATGGTAAAACCAAAGTTGGGCCTTGCTGAAAGAGTCTTATTCAAAGCGAATTGTCAAGGGGGTCCCATAAATCACCCAACCGTGTAAGGAACGCAAAATCCGGAAACATAACACCGGTATGACGGAAACTAGGGTGGCAAGAGTGGAACAAAACACCAGGCATAAGGCCGAGCCTTCCACCCTTTACCAAGTATATAGATGCATTAATTAAATAAGAAATATTGTGATATCCCAACAAGTAAACATGTTCCAACAAGGAACAACAAGTCCATGTTCCAACAAGGAACAAACTTCATCTTCACCTGCAACTAGCAACGCTATAAGAGGGGCTGAGCAAAGCGGTAACATAGCCAATCAACGGTTTGCTAGGACATGGATGGTTAGGGGCTGACATGGCAATATGGGTGGCATGATATAGCAAGTGGTAGGTATCGCAGCATAGGCATGGCAAAAGAGCGAGCATCTAGCAAGCAAAGATAGAAGTGATATCGAGGGTATGGTCATCTTGCCTGCAAGGTTCTCAGAGTTGTCGAAAGCTTGATCCTCAAAAGCGTTCTCAACAGGTTCCTCGTTCACGTACTCGTCTCCCGGCTCTACCCACAACAAGAACACAAGCAAAGGGGACAAACATCAATCACGATGCAATGCGCAAGCAACATGATGCAAAACATGGCATGATATGCGAGATGTGATATGCAGTGCATATGCGTGCTTTGGAAGGAAAAAGATGAACAAGGCATAATCTTGGCAAACCAAGTATGCCACTGAATAGGTGAGGTGATTTCGGTTGAAATCGATATAAAGATCACCGGAATCGGTGTGACACCCAAAAAAAATTTGACCTTGTTTTACTGATTAAATTTTTTGCCAGGAATTAAAACTTTTATTTTTTGAGCTCCCTTTTGATTTTTGAAACTTGGTTGTTATGGAGTTTTTCCCCAAAGTGAAAACTTTTCAAATATGTTTTTGGACTTGTTTAAACTCTCAAGGAAAAACTTTTCTTGTATTAGTAGAGCTAATTACAAAATTAAATTGCTTGATCCTTATTTTTCTTGAAAAATGGTTTTTCAAGGCTATAAGGCCATATTTGAACTACAACCATTTGATAAATTATCTCATAAATCCCACCAAAATTTGGAGATGTCATGTGGTGTTATTAAATCACTTTTGTGCAAAAATATCTTTTATTCTTAAGATAAAGTGAGCCCTACACCAAATTTTCTTCTCTGGTCCAGTGGGCATGTTTGCACTACAACCCATTTAAATATTTCTTTCTAGTCTCCACCAAAATTATGAGATGTTGGCAGCAACATATGTTTCAACTTTATGCAAAAACATAGAGTTGTTCTTTGGAGAATTTGAGTGAATCAACCTCATCTTCATTCTGGCCCAACTTGCTGGTTTGTACAGCAACCACATTTTTTGTTGCTCCTTTACCCATGAATCCTTTTTCTACCTGTAGCCAACCCTACCAAACCCCTAAGTCCAAGAGCATGCAACATTTGGATCACTTCTGGTTCATGAAATGAGGCCATTTACTCCCTGTCCAGAAGTGAAGTTTTGCAAAACTTGCACTAGCAAGTTTCTTCTTTTTGCAAACCAACTTCACCACCCCCTCTTTCTTCTAAAGAGACCCCACTCTGGAAGTTTTGGCCACCCCAAGAGGTGCCTAGGTGCATGTGGCATTCTGTCGAGCACCCTGTAGGCATGACCAGATTTGACATGGGTTTTAGCTTGCACTGTGATCTTGCTTCCCTTGCCTAGCTACCTTGTCCAATAGACTCCTCACTACACCCAGCTTAGGCCTGCTAAGTCCCAGCCTCACCCGAGACCTCTAGCTCACCCTGGCATTTCACCGAGCAGCTGGAGGGCGTGCACTGGGCGCGCCCAGAGCACGCCAACTGCAGCCGCGCACCGAGCCGCCGCGTCGCGCGCCCCTGGCTTGAACCGCACGACAGAACCTCGCCTAGCACTCCCCTTCTCGACGCATCCCGCCAAAAGGCCCCGACCACCCCCTGGCGCCCTACGACGCCGCCGCCAGAGCCGCTTGGCGGCACGCCCGTGGCTGCAACCGCCGCCCGACCGCTCCTGCGCTAGCCAGCGCCGCCCAAGCCGCCAGCGCTCGCCACCTGCCTCATGGAGCAGTGCGTGCTCATCCACAGCTTCGTCCGCTAGCGCCCGTCGCCGCCACGTCGCCCTGCAAGCACAAAGAGGCGGTCCGCCGCCGTTCTTATCTCCGGCCACCTCAAACCGACCTCCATTGCCTATATAAGGGAGCCCCGAGCTCCTCCGAGCCCTCAGGCAACCCCTCACCGTCCCACTAGTGCCCCCATCGCCATCAATTGAAGAGGAGAGGGTCGTCTTCAACCTCTCCGGTCAGCTCTGCCGCCGCTTCGCCCCGGTCAGCCCCGACGCGCCAAGACCTCCTCTGCCCTCCCAAACGCCGCCGTCCGACTCCACTTCAACCCGTGGAGCTGCCTAGCCTCCCAGACGCAGCCAGAAACCACCAGGGCCGGAATCCCCAAATCCACCGAAGCTTCCCTCCGCCGCGGAGCTCGCCGCCGGCGATTTCCTTCACCTCTGACAACCCTACGACCACCAGGGGAACCGTCTTGGAGTGGCGGATCCATCCCTGCACTCGGATGCCCGCGTAGGACCGCCGTTCGCCGGCGACGAACGCCGGACGTCCCGCATCTGCTCGGGCAAGGAAGAGGAGGGAGTGGGGACTGGTCAAACCTGACCAGTGGGCCAGGCGGGCCCACTGTCAGTGAAACCCCACGCCAGCCACGTGGATAAGTGGAGGCGTAAAACGTCAAGTACGCCTCCTCTGCACCGAAAGCGTATTCCGTCCGAATCGTTTTCTTTTATATATTTATTTTTAATAACAGATTTGACTAAACTTTGACTGACTATAACTCTTTAAATATAACTCCAAATGAATTGATTCTTTTTCCTACATCTCTTAAATTCTGTCTAGTCTATTTTAAGATTTTTTTGAAAATTTTCCAAAACAACTTTTTGTGCTGTTTGATTGTTTGTGTTAATTCATACATGTCCTTTTAAATAGGATTTTTGAAGGTTTCAAGGTGTTTTGGATGCACCCCTCTTTTCCATGACCTTAAGGCAAGCATTCTGAACCCTGGTGTAATTTTTGTGTGTGTCGTTTGACTCGGTAACAACACCACCACGGCACGTGCATGTGTCATTTTATGTGAGGACGTGATCCTACTCATAAGTGCTTATTAGTGAATTTCATGCATATGGAGTTGACATGTTTTGTGATGGAAATCACCGCCGTACACTTTTCATGCATACCGGAAGGAAATGCCGGGTAGGCCTCTGTCTTGGGTAGACGCGGTCTTGACCCTAGTCCTCCGTTGAGACGGTCGTGTCCGGTATGGCATGATGGAGTATGTCGTGTGGTGTTCCTATCTGTTGGTTGAAGTATATACATTGTTATGCTAAACTTGCAGGGATTATTACTACCTCCTAAGTCGACCGTAGATCGAGTCTTGTGCCAGTAACCCCCATACTTGTTCCGTACTGCCACAGGTCCCTACCATAGGTGGGGTATGGTTCAGTAAGCTGTTAACCCTTGTCTTGGCACACACCGTACAGAGAGGCCATGGTGGAAGATATCGGTTGTAGCGGGTAGGCATGCCACCTGGTGAGGGGGCATGGGTGTTTCGGTTGTAGCCGAAGGGGGTAGCTCCCCCAGTTTGCGCGCGGTATAAATTTTGTGATCCCATGCTACGTCGAGGTTGTAGCCTCCCCACTTAGAGTTTGCTTGACAGGTGTCGTGGGTGATTCCAGACATCGGTGAGTTGAGCTGGTGTGTGCAAGACAGGTGTGTTTTCATCTAAAAGACCGTAGACGAAATTAGTCCCGATGGACTAAAGGAATCCGTTACTCGTGGGTAAAGAGTACACCCTCTGTAGAGATTAAACCTATTCGAATAGTTAGGACTACAGTCTGGGATGGGTCAAGCATCGGTCTTAGTGTCGGTCTTCGGAGGTGAAATTGTTAAACCAGAACGGGAATTACTACTTGTGACTTGTGATGATTAAGATTATTACTATTGTTGACTAACCCATGATTATTATTGTTATCCTCGAATATCTCTGGGATGGTTCTACCTCCGGGATATTCACTATGATTATTTCTTTTAAAGCCTTTTCTGTGGTGTCGCTCAGACGCCCGGCTGTGGAATTTCTTTTAAATCCCTTTCTGTGGTGTCGCTCAGACGCCCGGCTGTGGCATTTCTTTTAAAGCCCTTTTTGTGGTGTCGCTCAGACGCCCGGCTGTGGCATTTCTTTTAAAGCCCTTTCTGTGGTGTCGCTCAGACGCCCGGATGTGGCATTTCTTTTAAAGCCCTTTCTGTGGTGTCGTTTAGACGCCCGGCTGTGGCATTTCTTTTAAAGCCCTTTCTGTGGTGTCGCTCAGATGCCCGACTGTGGCATTATTATTCCGCATTTTCCGCTCGAGGAGTCTTTCAGACACTCGTTTGGCACCAGTATTATTATTCTGCATTTTCCGCTCGAGGAGTCTTTCAGACACTCGTTTTGCACCAGTCTGTATTATTCCGCATTTTCCGCTCGAGGAGTCATTCAGACCCTCGCTTGGCACCCAGTATTTATTACCTCTATGTGGCCATTGCATAAATTTCCGGTTGCATATGAATAACCTGTTTGCATGCATCAAGATATTTATTTATATAACTAACTAAGTGAGTATTAGGATATTCTAATGCATGAGCATCAATGGTTATATTGTACCTGTGTCCTTAATGTTTGCGAGTACATTCAAAGTACTCACTGGCTTGTCCCTGGCTATTGTCTTGGCTAGATTGCTTGCTTGGAGAGGAGCATTGCGACGACAGCCTCGGAACCTGAGCAACGGTGATAGCAGCCTCGTGAAGATAGGAGTTAGCCTGGTCAGCTGTTCCCGTGGGAAATGGAGTCCCATAGCCGTGGTGATCCACAAACCGCTTCTGCCCTCAACCACTAGAAACCTTTTGTTGTACTCATAGGCCACAATGGTCTTGTACTACATATTTTTGTACTTTTGCTTGGAATTTCTGTATCAAGTTGGTGTCTCATCAGCTAACAGTAATCCTGGGGCTGGTGAGCACAACGGCCATTTTCTGGAAATTAATGCCCGGAAAACCGGTCGTGATAATCGGATGCACGGTTTGCAAATGACAAGCAAAACAAGAATGACAAACAAATATTTTCCAAACAAGAATGACAAGAATCTGCCATTAACAGCATGATGCTACTTAGCAAGCAACAAGAAATTAAGCTACTGCACCCAAACTTATCAAAAAAGCATATGACAGTAATCTACTCAAGATGTTTGACAAAAGATGAACACTGAGCGACGGCTAAATCACAACATAACAAGCTCAAACAAGCATGGCAAAAGTGCAAAAGATAACAGGTTCACAGACTTGGTGAAAATAACATGCCAGAAATTAACATCAGGATGACATGTTTAGAGCAAGAAAACAACATGCTACAGGAACAGGACATAGTAAAATAAGGCATGGCATGAATCTACTCAAAGCACTTAACAAAAGTCCCTTAATGACCATAGGCCAAAAAGGACCAGAAAATATAATAACACCCATGTCAAATAAGCAAGTTTCGTTATAGGTTTCAGACTTAGCAGAAAACTAGACATGTTAAAAACAGATAACAAGTAGGCATGTTCGTGAGCTCGACGCACTCACTACAGAGCATTGCATGATAAACTAAGCATACATTTATCGAGAAGACATGACATAGAAGCTAGACATGGCAAGAACAACATCATAGCATGCAAGTATCAACTACAACAAGCTTGGCAAAATCGAATAACATGTAAACAATCTGCCAGCAACATTTTATAGCAAAAGTAGAGCTCGATTGACTCAAGCTATGACACTCCATAAATACCAACAAAGGCATGGATGGATAGAGCAAATCCATATGCTCAAAACACTCTTAATGATCATGCTCAAAAGAGGCATAGGTCTCTCGGAAACAACATGAACACATGGCATTAAAATAACAGCAGGCAGGGACTGTGAAATTACAAAGTCTCTGAAATCAGCAACTTTAAGTACCCTAGTTTGCATGCTTGTGCTAGTCACCACAAAGACCACAAAAATACATGGCATAATTCTCTGGAAAGATGGCATGGCATATTACAAAACTCATGTAGGACTCAACTTCATAGGATGCACACATCAATCATGGCAAAAATGACAAAAGTGCATGTTCTGATAAGAATCAGAAACTAACATCACATAGCCCTCTTCCAACAGCATTTAGGGCATCAATATGACCTCAAATGAAAATGCTGCAATGCAATGTAATGATGTACTCATCGAGACGAACAATTTGACATATTATACGCACGAAACGGAGCAATATACAGCAAGTTATGATGCGACGAAGATGCAACAAATAACCAAATATTTCGGGACTTGGCATATTTCGAGGGGGGCAGAAAAAGTCAACCGTGCGGCGCGCGGTCCGAGGATCGCCGGGATCTCGCCGGAGTTGGAGCGGGGCAGCGCGGGGTGGCCGGATCCGGGCGGCGCCGGCCCGGATCTGGGCGCGGGAAGGCGCACGCGGCGGCGGCGAGCGGCGGGGAGGCGACGCGGCGGCGGCGCGGTGGAGCGGCGGGGAGGCGGCGATCGACGGCGGTGGCGGCGCGGCGGCCGGCGCGGGGAGGCGCGGGAGCTGGGCGGCGCGGGCGGCGGGGCTTCGCACGGGCGGCGGCGGGGCGGAACGGGCCGCGGGAATTTGTTAATGTCCGGTTGTAGAAAACCCGAAGTTGATCTTAATTAAAATACATCAACCGCGTGTGTAACCGTGATGGTCTCTTATTGGTGGGGTCCGGGAAGTGAACGCGGTGTTGGAGTTATGCTTGACGTAAATAGTTTCAGGATCACTTCTTGATCATAGTTCATCGACCGTGCTTTGCCTTCTCTTCTCGCTCTCATTTGCGTATGTTAGACACCAGATATGCTAGTCCCTTGCTGCAGCTCCACCTCACTACCCTGTCCTACCTATAAGCTTAAATAGTCTTGATCTCGCGGGTGTGAGATTGCTGAGTCCCCGTGACTCACAGATACTTCCAAAAACAGTTTGCAGGTGCCGATGAATCCGTGCAGGTGCCGCATCCGAGCTCAAGGAGGAGCTCGATGAAGATCGTGTTCGTTGTGTTGTTTCGTTTTAGTTGATCAGTTGTGGAGCCCAGTTGGGGTCGATCGGGGATCTGTGTAGCATTTGGGGTAGTCTTCTTTTATTTTGGTTCCGTAGTCGGGCCTTGATTGTATCTGTATGATGTAATGCTTTACTCATGTATTGTGTGAAGTGGCGATTGTAAGCCAACTATGTATCTTTTTCCCTTATGTATTACATGGGTTGTGTGAAGATTACCTCACTTGCGACATTGCTTTCAATGCGATTATGCCTCTAAGTCGTGCTTCGACACGTGGGAGATATAACCGCATCGAGGGCGTAACAGTACGGATGGCGTGTCAGGGGACAGGGCTACTTACTTGAGTATCCGGACGATTGCAGCTCAGACCTGCATCCTTAGTAGAGTCTGGGCACGCTGCTTGTGGCCCAAAGAACAACTTGTACATCTCCACGGGCGTCGCGCCCATAAAATGTTGGAGAGTTCGTGGTCCCTCCGGATTGAACTCCCATAGGCGGAGGGGGTGACGTTTGCAGGGCAGGGTTCGGCGAATAAACATAACCTGCGCCACCACGACCAGACTGATGTCTCCTTCCATGAGATCTCGGATGCGATCCTGCAATAGGGGTACGTCCTTTGCCGGCCCCCAGTCCAGCCCCTTATTGGCCCATGATGCTAGTCGGGGCGGGGGACCCGAGCGGAAAGCGGGCGGCACCACCCACTTGCTACCCATGGGAGCTGTGATATAAAACCACTCTTATTGTCATAAGCTGGACTCCTCTTGAAAAGAGCCCTTGGGCCATGGAGCATCAGCGTTCTTGCTTATAACAGCGCCTCCGCACTCCGCGTGCTGTCCCTCGATCATCTTCGGCTCTACTTTAAAGGTCTTAAGCCACAGTTCGAAGTGAGGAGTAATACAGAGGAAAGCTTCGCACACAACGATGAATGACGAGATGTGGAGGATGGACTCCGGAGCTAAGTCGTGAATTTCCAGCCCATAATAGAACATGAGCCCCCTCACGAAGGGATCCGTCGCGAAGCCAAGCCCTCGAAGGAAGTGAGATATGAACACCACGCTCTCACCGGTCTTGGGAGTGGGAATGACCTGCCCTTGAGCAGGCAACCTATGCGAGATTTCGCCGGTCAAATACCTTGTCTCTCTCAGATTTAGTACGTCTTCCTCCATAACGGAAGAAGGCATCCATCGGCCTTGAAGGTCGGAGCCGGACATCATCGAAGGTTTGAAGAGCCTAAATCTGGAGCCCTGGGTGTTGGAACTCGAGGCGAGAGGCGAATGCGATTGAGGTCGAAAGAAAGGAGTAAGGCCTTGGTCTCTTTATAGGAGGTTGAATACCAAGAGCCCTCCCCATGACCGTTTGGGGCTTACCTTTGATCGAGGAGACATACCAACGGGCACGACTAGGTTACCCACGTCCGTATTGATGAGAATCCTGTAAATAAAGGGGACACGATCTCTGCTTCGACAAGATGTGCCAAGGAAACCGCCTCGCAAAATGCGCGGAGGTGGGACAGTAAAAACGATTCGAATAAAGGCTTGGCTGTGGTGCGATGTCATGCTACATAATACGTCAGCAGATTAGATTTGTGTAAATATTACTCTCTACGGTGGTATGTGGAACTTATTTTGCAGAGCCGGACACTATCCTTGTGTTCAAAATCTTCTATGAAGTATTCGGAGGAAGAACCCACCTTGCAATGCCGAAGACAATCTGCGTGCCGGACTCGTCGTCATTGAAGCCTGGTTCAGGGGCTACTGAGGGAGTCCTGGATTAGGGGGTGTCCGGATAGCTGCATTATAACCTTTGGCCGGACTCTTGGACTATGAAGATACAAGATTGAAGACTTCGTCCCGTGTTCGGATGGGACTTTCCTTGGCGTGGAAGGCAAGCTTGGCAATGCGGATATGTAGATCTCCTCCCATTCGAACCGACTCTGTGTAACCCTAGCCCTCTCCGGTGTCTATATAAACCGGAGGGTTTTAGTCCATAGGACGAACAACAATCATACCATAGGCTAGCTTCTAGGGTTTAGCCTCTCTGATCTCGTGGTAGATCTACTCTTGTACTACCCATATCATCAATATTAATCAAGCAGGAGTAGGGTTTTACCTACATCGAGAGGGCCCGAACCTGGGTAAAAACATTGTGTCCCTTGTCTCCTGTTACCATCCGCTTAGACGCACAGTTCGGGACCCCCTATCCGAGATCCGCCGGTTTTGACACCGACAACCCCGTATTATCTGGGCTGTCCTCTTTATTTCGACGCTTGCTTTTACTGCGTCGTGGTTTTCCATTGCCATCCCTAACTTAGGATGTGCTTGGGTCGCTGGTGCTACTGAGGGCTAACCAGCTATCTTCACCCGCGCAAAAGCGGGCCAAGAACTTGTTAGGGCTGCCATTGTTCTCGGTTTTTCTTGGCCGAGGTGTCTGGCGGGCCATTCCTCTTGGATGCTATGCTTGAAAGCTGCTAAGGCTTCGGCGTCCGGGCAGTCGGCGATTTGGTTCTTCTTAGTGAGACCTGTTCCAAATCTTTCGGGCTAACTCTCCGGGCTGTTGAATTATGTGACTTAAATCATCTGCATCCGGAGGTCGGACATAGGTCCCTTGAAAAATGGCCCGAAAAGCATCCTCGAGCTCCTCCCAACTTCCAATTGAGTTTTCGGGGAGGCTTTTCAGCCAGTGCCGAGCTGGTCCTTTAAGCTTGAGGGGCAAGTACTTGATGGCGTGGAGATCGTCTCCGCGAGCCATATGGATATGGAGGATAAAGTCCTCAATCCAGACCCCAAGGTCTATGGTCCCGTCGTACGCCTCTATGTTCACTGGTTTGAATCCTTCCGGAAATTCATGGTCCAGCACCTCATCGGTGAAACATAGGGGGTGTGTGGCACCACTGTATTTGGATGTATCATGGCGTTCGGACGGTTGTAGTATTCAGTTTTGATTTTGTGCCGGAGCGCGCTTCCTAGATCCGTAGATGCACTACAAAAAAAATACACTTCCTTGATGATACGTGTTTGTCACAGTAGGTCACGTTTTTTGTCATGCATGTACATCCATGACAAATTTATGACAGAATCAAGATAGTCATACCTGTGCTGTCGTAGAAGTGTTCCATGACATTCCCAAAATTATCATCACGGAAGTGTCCACTTCGATGACGATAAATCGCGCGTCACAGAAGTGCTTTCATCAAGGGTGACCGACATGTGGCATACACCATAACGGAACGCCGTTACGCTATCGGGTCGGGTTTTGGATCCGATAACCCGTTAGCAACCCCGACCAATGGGAAATTTCCACGTGTAAAATTCTTATTGGCCGGACGAAACACGTGTCAGCTCGTCAGTGGGTCAGATAGGCGCCTATGATACGTCGACACGTGGCACGGCCCAACAGAGGCCCATTCCAGTGAAATGTCTGGCCCGTTTGACTTGGTCAAAAGCTGGCGGGCCGGCCCATGGAAAGCCTTTTAACGGCCTGTTCGCATATAGCCCATTTACAGCCCGCTAACCCAAGGCCCGTTATGCCCTATCCGAATTAGGCCCAGTAGCGTCATCTAGGACACCCAATATGATTCCAGCCGGTTTTTACTTCTGGCCCATGTATGGCCCATGACGTCTTTCGGCACATATGAGGCCCTAAGTAACTCTTGGCCCATTAGCGGCCCATGGTGAAACTAGCCCGTAATGAACAGTGTATCACTTTGCACCCATTAACGGCCCGTGGTGAAACTCGCCCGTAATGAATAGTGTATCACTTTATACCCATTAACGGCCCGTTATTCCGTTGGGCCGTTTCCAGCCCAAGTTAACTTTCGGCCTTCTGAGGGCCCATTTATTCTTGGGCTCATTTCCAGCATTCGGTTACTTACGGCCCGTTACTGTCATTTTCTGCTTGTGGACCAAATTCAGCCCGTGGTTACAGTCGGCCCGTTTGTGGTCCGTTAATATGTTGGGCCGTTTTCATAGCGTCATCAAATACGGCCTATTAACGATGGCCCGTTATGGTCGGCCCATGAACGGACGATTCCAACTCTGGCCCGTTTACGGCCATAATGCGGCCTGTTATTGGCCCATGTTTGGCCAATCGATCATACTGCCCGTATAAGGCCCATTGATGATACGGCCCGTAGAAGGCCCATTGTTTCTACGGCCCGTAGAAGGCCCACTGTTTCTACGGACCGTAGAAGGCCCACTGTTTCTACGGCCCATAGGAGGCCCACTGTCACTAGAGTAAATATTAGCCCATGGTTATTGTGGCCTAGTTTTAAAAAATAGGTTATTGCAGCCACTAGCAAACCGCGGAAAAAGAACTGCAATGACTACAAGCAAACAAAGTAACAAGACAACAAGGAAATAAATAAGCAAGCAACTTACGCTAGGCTATCACGGCTATCACACATATTACATCCACTGGGCATCAAAGTTCGCCACCAGTGCAAATAAACGTGCCGACAAAAGAATATACAAAATGAGAGCACTTCAGAAGGCCCTAGGCCTGGCCAGGTCGGCCCCCCCCCAAACAGCTGAAGAAGCTGAGTAGACCTCAGTTGTGTCAACGATAGATGCATCAGCACTAGATTTAAGGCATGATGGTGCGCACGACAGTCTTCTGACATCTTCATTGCATCTATGACTTCAAGTCGGAGCTGAGCTGAAGCAAGCCTTTCCACTTTAAGTTGAGACTAAAGAAGTCGAACTGATTGAGGCAGCGACTGCATAGAGGTTGTCTCACACCTGCTGGTGAGTAGCTTCAACTCACTGTCTTCATAAAGACAGGACCTTGGGGTCATCTCGCTGTCCTCAAGATGGTTTGGCTCACTATCTTCCCTAAAGTTCTGCCTGGCGTAAGAGATACGAGTCTGAAAGAGAAACAAGGAGACACGTAACAAGTTTCGCAATTATATAAGCAAATAAATGGATATGTTCTGCATAAGGAACATGTTTTTACAACTACAATTTGAAACTGGTAGTTGTTGCAAACATCCAATCAAATGTAAACAGCAAAGCAAACAACAGTGGAGGAAATGATGCCTATCCAAATCTATACTAGAACAAAGTTTGAACGCTTGAGAAGGATGAACTTACATTACATGTTAACACGGGCTGGACAAAGCCCTTCTCCATGTTGATGGAAGGATAATTCAATAAATTCCCCAAAGATAATTCTTTATAAGTGTTGCCATTATTCTACATTTTGCAAAGAGTAAATATAGATCAAATAATATTGGAAGAAACAGAGGATAATGAAGCTCAGGTGCAGACTGATGATACATAATCAAATAGCAATTAATTAAGTACAGCGTTACAAGGCAAAAGGGAGAGAGGTACTGACAAGAGCAATGCAGAGCCCATTATTGTTTTGAGATCGTATGATCCTTTGAGCAAGGAGATTCATCTGAAATTAGTTTTCATACAAGAGAGAAGGTAAGGCACAAGCAGAAATTTAGGAGTTCAAATTTTGAATTGATATCATAGACAGTACCTGACGCCGGGCTCCCAACAGTTCTTATAGGGGTTTGGCCAATGGAGTAGGGGTAAAGTGTGGTATAGTTGGGCCTGTGTTTTCTGTGGCTGCTGATCTATCTGATTTAACAGGTATCACTACCTTTTCTGAATACCTAGTTTGTACTCCTTGAGGATCTGCACTCACCCTCTTCCTTTTGGACATCTATTATGAAAGAACAACATTTGACTGGAAAAACATAATGTGACGACACATGGAATAGGTACATAAAATGGATAGGTACGGCATATACTCATATATGATGCTTAAACTAAGCAGATGGTGTAACAAAGTAGAAGTAACGCAAGAGGTCAGATGCAAAATATGTGCGACCAATACAACTTTGCGAAGTTAGAGCAAGCACCTTGATGGGTGAATAAGATAGGCCATCCTCCACCATGCCAAGTTTGTTAGCCAGTGGATCATTCCGCAATATTCCTCTCATGCACCCATTCTCATATTCATTTTGATAATGTTCAATAACTGACATGCATGAAAACATAAAAACAAGTGAGATTTTCTTTGTAATGCAGAAGTGATTCTAATCCAGTACTGCCTCCCTCTAAACCGCTTTGTGCTATCTTTGCAATTCTTTTTAAAGATGCCATGCATGTTGTAATTTATTGTGTGCATTAATATAATGTGGCCTACTACCAAAATATGAGAGCTCCAGAAGTGATGGCACTTCGCAGATGATAGCTTCAACATATAGTAAAGAAGAACAAGTCGACCTGACCTGACAGATTCATAATATACTAAGGGAGAACAACTCAACCTGACCAGTCGACCGCAAGAGAAGAGTATCATCTTAAAGAAGAGCAGAAGAGCAAGCAGATTGAAGATATTACAAGTCTTTCAATACAATGTCGGTTGGCCACCCATGATAAACCAGAGCGCACAGAGAAATACTATTCTTTCTGGTCTCTCCATATGTGTCTCACATGCATTTTGAAACTAAAGTAGGAACATTTAACTAACCAATTAAACATTTCTCAGTTTTACTAATATCAGCAATAATATCATATATGAATTTGTACAACTAAGCTTGTTTAGCTCGATGGGTGGAGCAGTGCTATTACGACACGGACCACGTAGGCTGATTGTGGTCATCATAAAATGGGGAAAACATAAGCATGATGAGTACAGTGTTGACCGTGGCAGTGGGATGGCATATCTGAAGCTGCAAACCGCGCAAAGGGTAGTTAGAAACCGATGTTTGCTTTGAAATAACAACTAAGATTTAGTATGGACAAGAAAGTACGGTCAACAAGTGACAAAGAAATGCAATTATGCTGTCTCTCTATATGTCGCGACATGCATTTGGAAACTCAAGTGGGACCTTTAGCTAACCAACTAAATGTGTCGGTTAACTAATATTAGTATCATATCACAATCATATTTGAACAACTAAGCTTTCGAATTCTGAGTGTTGTGTTGTTTAGCTTGAAGGGTGGAATAATGCTAGTACGACAGAAAGCAACTACACAGATCATAGTAGAGTAGATAAAAGGGGAAAAACCTAAGCACCAAGAGAAAAATCAGGAAAGTGGAACTAGCTGGACCAGTGGGTGGCGCACATGCTTTACGAAACGAATATAGGAACATTAGGTGACCAATTAAACGTTCTCTGTTTTAGTGATATGAGCATCATATCAGATTCGTATTTCAACACGTAAGCTTTGGGTTGAGGTCTTGAGGAGCAGTGCTAGGACGACATGAAGCACCTACGATGACGGTAGTGAATATAAAGGGGGGAAACCATAAGCTTTACGAGTATAGTGCCCGTGCCATGGCGGATCTGAAGGTGCAAACCATACAAAGCTACTTCGCAACCAATGTTTGCTTTCAACTAGCCACTACGATTTGGTACGGACAAGAAAAGTACAGTAAACAAATTACGATCTATTTTCTGGGTGAGATCAATAACTTAAGCACATATGGAAGAGTACCACCTCTCTTGCGACGCCGTGTAGGCCTATGCTGATACGTTGAGGGTGCTGAGGGTGCGATGGATGTCGGTGGCGGGGAAGAAGACCTTAGACGGCAGACGGCCGGGTCGGGGGATATATCCTGTTGCCGTGGACGAGGCGGTCGTAGGAGCGGCAACAACAAGGTGGACGACGGCGCTGATGAAGCGAGAGGAGGCGATGAAAGGATCCTGGTTCAGCGCCGTGGATGAGAGACGTCCATCTCTTGCGGTGGACGATGGGGTAGGGGTAGCGGCTCCGGTAAGGTGGAGGATGGGGTGGCGGACGGAGGAGGCTGGCCGCAGTGCGGAGGTTGTTGTGCCTCCCATGGTGTATGAATGGGGAAATGGAGGGGAGGGGGATCTCAAACTTTGGGACACGCTTCTCTGAAATGGGGGAAAGTTACAAACTTATCCCCCGTTTCAAATTTCGGACATCACGTCGGTTGGGGATAGGACGGTAATCTCGCATCTCCCAAAGATTTGCCGGTAACTATTTCGGGCGAGGAGAGGGTGTTTTGCCGCCCATGGTTGGCGCCCACGGTGTATGAACGGGGCTGACAGGTAGGGCGGTCGTGTCACGTCTGATGGAAGTTACACATCCGCCCCTATTTAAAATATTAGCCTACATCGATATCGGGGGAGGAGAGGGTGTTTTGCCGCCCATGGTTGGCGCCCACGGTGTATGCACGGGGCTAACAGGTAGGGCGGTTGTGTCACGTCTAATGGAAGTTACACATCTGCCCCTATTTAAAATATAAGCCTACAGTGATTTCGGACGAGGAGAGTTTGTTTTGCCGCCCACCGTGTATGAATGGGGAAATGGAGGAAGAGACACATGTCTTTCGTACGAGCTTGAATCAAATGTGTTTTGCCGCCCACGTTTGGCGCCCACCGTGTCTGAATGGGCTCAGAGGCTGTCGTGTCACGTCTGGTTGAAGTTACTAGTCTACCCCTATCGACAACAGTGTAAATCCGGTCGATAAGGATGTCAAGTGTTAGGGGTAGACTGTAATTTCCATCTCGCAAACACTTGCTTTGGGCAGCCCACAAATTATAGTGGGTGGTTAGCCGCTTCGTTCAAAACTAGGGACAATTAGCATTGACGTTTGCCCTGGGACCTGGCAAACTAAATTCAAATCAATTTGTTTTCGATTACGAATATCCATAGATAATTATATGTTTTGTTATTTATTTCTTCAAAACCACAACAAAGATCTATTCCACCTTTATATATGAATATGATTTAGAAATGTCGTGATCTTCGAATTTAGTAGGTTGGATACACTCTGAGTCAAACCGTTATATCATCCAATACAATATGCTCACACGAAAAACAGTTCACCTTATGTCAATCATACAAGTACTAAGGATTACCTCGCCTAAAAAATTCGGATCATTACAACACATGGACAACATAGGGGGTCTTTCAATAAAATCCACTAAGAGACATGACACAACATGCAAGTACAATAATCTAATGAAAATTTCAACTGGTATCTAAAGAAGAACCGGGATTATCTTGGGCCTCAGATAGCAGAAACAGCAGGACCTCCTCCGTCTTGAAATGCAACATTCTTACTTCCTCCAATTCTTGGGTTGCTTGCATAATGCGTGCCGCTAATTCCGTAATTTCTGTCGGATTTCGGGTTTCGACAGACCCTTGAGGTTCGAACTCTGGGGTGCACGCGGAGACTTCGCCCTCTACCTCTCCGTCTCGCAAAGATCTAAACTACTGAAAGAACAACACAAGAGACACATGGTTTATACTAGTTCGGGCCACCATTGTGGTGTAATACCCTACTCTAGTTTGTGGTGGGTGGATTGCCTCTTGGGCTGATGATGATGAACAATACAAGGAAGAACAGCCTCGCGAGGGTCTGCTCTTAGCTAGGACGATGAACTGCTAGGAGGAGTTCAGTCGCCCTTCTATCTCTCTCTTTGTTGCCTGTATCTTTCTAACTGGTTTCTCGATGCCTCTACCCTGGGGGTGGCTAGTCCTATTTATAGGCAAAGGCCCTGGGCCTCTTCCCAAATATTGAGCGGGAAGGGCGCCAGCAATTGGCCAATTTGAAGGGAACATCTGGTACACTTATCCTGACTAAAGTTGGTGCTCGCCTGCCAAAGGCCCTGTGGTGATGCCGTTCTGGGCTCCACGATGACCTCCTTCCCACCGTTGGACTGGTCTTGGTCTCGTTGCACCGAAATGGATGCCTTTGCTTGATCCTCTCGACCGTGCTTGCCCCCTTTGCACCAAAGAGGAAAGGGAGACACTGCGCGGGCTTGCGCCCGCCTGGCACCCTTGGTCGTCATGGCTTGCGTCACGGGCACCTCGCGAGGTACCCCGCCTTGATCTCTCCGCCTCCTCGTGAGCTAGCCTAATGAGGCCGCTTCTGAGGAAGCTCCGTGTCATGTCGTCCGCCCCGCGAGGCTTGGCCCCTCGAGAGGGTCTTGGGGCTTGTGTTGATGAAGATGGGCCGTGCTGGGCCCCTTATGAGCAACGCCGCAGGCCGCAGGCAGGCAAGTCGTGGGACCCCCGTTCCCAGAACGCCGACAGTAGCACCCGGGCCCAAGGCGCGCACGGACTTGGCCGTGCTGAGAGGCGAAAGGGCAAGGGCGAAGAACCGCGGGCCCTAACGGCCTGCGGCCTTGGGCGCCGCGTGGCGGTTGATTGGACTGGAGTGCTTCTGCAACCGCGCGGGTTATTAAAGGAGCGGCATCTGCCCAGGCTTTGCTCTTCTCTTTCTTCGTTTGCTGCTCAGATCCCCTTTCTTGCGCCTCTCCTCTCTTCCCCCAAGTTTCCAGATCTGCTTCATCTGCTTGACCTAAGCAGCCATGGCGCCTCGTCAGTCTCCGACCGAGGCTCGGTACTCGCCTGCTCTGGACTCGCCGAACGTGTTGGAGGTGGACTTTGCCCGGCTGCGCCGGATGGCGGCGGCGCAGGGCATTGATGGGCCGCAGGTGTTCAAGGTCGGCTCCGCCACCCCTGAGGGCCGATGGAGCACCTTCTACCCTCTCTTTGTAAGCTCCATTACCGCGGGCCTGGTGCCTCCTTTCTCCGAGTTCTTCTTCTCTGTCCTCCGCCATTACGACTTACATGCTCTGCATCTCCACCCCAACTCCGTCCTTCTCCTGGCATTCTTTGCCTACTATTGCTAGGCTCACGTGGGGGTGCAGCCCTCGGTGGCCTTGCTACGTCACTACTTCTTTCTCCGGGTCACTCGCGGTTCTCCTTCCGCGTGTGCGAGCTTCGTTGCGTATGGCGGCACCATTGCCATTTCAAAACCCAGGAAGAGGATCGAGGGCTTCAGGAGCAAGTGGGTCTTGGTAGATGCCGGGCGCATCCACCCTCGGCTGATCTTGCCCGCAGAGCAGCCCGCGAGCTCCAGCGACTGGTGCCGAGCGGAGCTCATGGATCCCCGCGCGAAGCTGGTGTTGGAGAAGATGGACACGGATCTGAGGCCGGCCAACATGGCGGCGGCGAAGCTGACCGGCGCGTCGCTACTGAGGGAGTTCCTGGAGCACCAGCTGGCTCCACTTCAGCAGTACTCACCTCCGATGTGGAGGCCTCACCCGAGCCCCACGGCCTTGGGCGACGAAGATTTAGCCGCGGTCCTCCAATCTCTGGTCGGAGCCGAGGTGGCAAGTTTGGAGGCCGCGCCTACGCCCTTATTCCTCCGCGACGACTGGAAGCAGGTGGTGGAGTCCATGCCCGTCTTCAATGGGGACGGGCCTGTGCCTGTGGTGGCTCCCGAGGGACTGGTGGACGTGTCCTCCGGTGACTCCGGCGAAGAGGAGGACGAAGAGGAGCGGGAGAAGGGGCCTGACTCCGAGGCGACCAACGGAGAGTCGAGGGCCCCCCTTCCCCGGCGCAGGTCCCGCACTCTCCGCCTTTCCTCGAGTGATGACGACGAGGATGGAGACGAGCAGGTCGGCAGGAGCTTGCCCTTGATCCCGAAGAAGGACAGGACCGGGCTGATCTCCCGCAGGTCTGCCCCTGCCCCGAGGCAGTCTGCAGACGCGCCCTCTACTTCTGGGGTTGACCCTTCCAGCCGGCTGTCAGGCTTCAAGTTTGGCCGGAGGCTGTCCGAGCTCACCGACGATGACCCGTAAGCGCTTGATCCTTGTCTTTATTTCTTGTGCTGCTACCGAGTCTTGACGTTTGCATCTCTTGAATAGGCTGGCTCCCGCGGCGAAGAAGCCGAAGGGGGCTCCCGAGGCTCCATCCGCGGCAGCGCCTCCGCCTGTGGAGGTAGATGACCGCGACGCACGGGCTTCTCCTGCCCGGTCATCCTCGCGTGGCCTGGCTGAGCTGGCTGGGGCGAGCTCAGCCCCCATGGCCCAAGTGACTCTTGAGGTGCCTTTGCCTGCTGCCGCCGCCACGATCGTTGGGGCGCAGTAGACTCCGCCTTAGGACGCTGTGGTCTCGCCGCTGCTACCTTCTCCTCCCGTTCCACCGACTGCTGTTTCTCCAACTCCTCCTGTCGTCCTGGAGCATGCTGCTACTGAACTAGACCGGCTACGACAGGATCTTCTTGGCGCCGACCCCTGCCTGGTGGCCGGGCGCCTGGAGCTGGCTTCGGGGTGGATTCGCTCCAACGCCTCGATTCGGGCGGCACTGGTTCAGGCCTCGACGGCCTGCGATGAAGAGAGGGAGGCCGTCCTTGAGGCGAAGGTCGCTCGAGATGCAGCCTTGGTGGAGGTGGTTGAAGTCCTCGATTGTTGCAAGGTGCTGGAGGACGAGCTGCAAGGTCTGCGTGACCAGCTCGCGAAAGAGGCCCGTCTTCGCCAGGAGCAGGAAGAAGGCATGAAGGCTCGCGAGGTGGCTATCGAGGGCCAGGAGGCCAAGCTCAAGAAGCGCCGTGACCGTCTAGGCGCGCTGAAGAGGGAGCTGGAGGCGACGAAGGCTGAGCTGGATGGAAAACCCCGAGTTCTTGCCGATGATCGCGTGGCCTTCGCGGATATGGAGGAGAAGGCTCGTGCTTCGCGGAAGACGCTCTACGAGAGCGGCCTAGAGAGCCCGCTGGCTGGCGCCGAAGACGGCCCCGCCAAGCTGCTTCCCTTCCTGGTTCGTGCCCTTGAGGATGTGATCCTTGGCCTTGGCCCCACGGCTGAGGCCGAGGCGCGTGTCCTGTCTTCTGCAGCGCTGACGCGGGTCTTCGCCCACATCTACCTTCACGACCCCAACGCCGACCTCGACAGCCTGTTGGAGCCGGTAAGCGGCAAGGGTGCTGCCGCCGCTGCCGAGGCCGTAAAGGGGAGCGCGGAGGCGTTGCTGGGGAAGTTCCGGGACTTGAGCACCAAACCGAAGCAAGGTGCTGCCAGCCCTGCTGCTCCGTGAGGCGAAGCCACTCCACGCTGCTCCACCGCCGACAAGCAACTCTGCTACTGCTTCTGTCCTGCTTTTAATTCCTGCACATGTATCATGCCTCTGGGAGGCGTTTAAACTTGCGTTTGTTATTGAGACGAAAGTATGGACTGTAATATTTGCTTATGAATTTCTTGAATTTTATGCTTTTCCTCCCTTCTTGCTTGTGTTCTACGCCGGCAGAGCCCGGCCCCGCGCATACCTCACCCAGCATTAGCCCTGACCGGAAACCAGGACGGGACCAAAGGAGTGAGGGGCTACGTGACAAGTTAGGCTCCTGAGTCGCGATGCTCAGGAGTCCCCCTTGGCGCACGAACAACAAGTAGGGAGGTGTGATGTAGGTGGATCTTCCGTTCTACGTCTGCAGAGCCCGGCCCCGCGCGTACCTCACCCAGCGCTAGCCTTTCGGAACTAGGGAGTGAGGGGCTACGGGACCAGTTAGGCTCCTGAGTCATGATGCTCAGGAGCCCCCCTTGACGCGCGAACAACAAATTGTAAGGAGGTGTGATGCAAGCGGATCTACCGTTCTCCGTCTGCAGAGCCCGGCCCCGTGCGTGCCTCACCCAGCATAGCCTTTCGGAACTAAGGAGTGAGGGGCTACGGGACCAGTTAGGCCCTTGAGTCGCCATGCTCAGGGGTCCCCCTTGACGCTCAAACGGCCTTCATTCCTTGGCTCCGCTTGGGGAAAGACGCGCGACGAACCAGGCCCGAGGGGCCTGGCTAGGTGGCGTACGTCTGGGCGTGACCCAGGCGCAGCCCCCGTGCCTAGCCTCCCTGTGCGGCACTCCCGAGGGGAGGCATTGCAATGAGGCTAGACACTGAGCTCTAGGCTCCCTGAGGTTGATGCGGCCCGGGGGCCACCCCCAGTTGTTTATCACCAGCGCGGAGCATAGCGCTTCCGTATGTGTACGGGCATAGCCGCTCCTCGGCAGTGTCGTCAGCCAGCGCGGAGCATGGTGCTTCCACTTGTACGTGGGAGGGGGCTCCCCTCCAGGAGGAGCCCCCGGGGCATGTACAGCCCCGCAATGACACGTGGCCGGCACGGTAGGGCTAGGTGAGGTGTATCTGGGCACCCGTGAGCCAGCGCGGGACTCACGGGGCCCTACCTCTAGGCGAGTTGCGCCTGGCACTGGGCCGTATCTTGAGTTGTGTTCCTGCAAATCTGCTTAGATGCCGGCACTCTACGTCCTCGGGTCCCGGCCCTCGAGCTTGTCTCAGCCGTCGTTGGTATGGCAAGTCGCGGTGCCGTGGTCAAGGCCAGAGGGTGAGGACTGGAGAGCCAGTAAGAGCCCTGAGTCGCCATGCTCAGGTACCCCCCCCTTTAACGTGCAAGTGGTCGACATGGAGAAGAAGAGGTGCCATGGAGAGGCATCAAGTAATCAAGCATGGTGGGCGAATGCATAACCGGAAATAAACGTGAGGGAGATACATGCCGCTGGGCCTGGCCCGAGCGACTTGGGGATGATGCAGCCCGAGGGGCGCCCCCAACAAAGCAAGCGAATAACATGAAATAAAAGGGATACACGCCGCAGGGACGGACCCACGCGGCCTGGGAATGATGCAACCCTGGGAGGGCGCTCCCAGCTGAAAACGAAACTTGAAAGATGTCACCTGAAGTTGTCGAGGACGAAGTGTTGTTGGTTCAGCAGACTCGGTGGGCTGCGGAAGCCGATCCTCACGAGCCCCCAGGCCCAGGGGCCTCGGGAGGCTCTGGAGGCGCTGGTGGCTCCTCGTGAATCATCTCCATCTCCGCCAAGGCTGCGGAACGCCTGTCTTCCTGAGCCTCCATGATGCCCCTCATGAGGCGCTGGTACATAGCAGCCGCGCTCGGCAAGCAATGAGGCATGCGAACGTAGCTGTGAGGCGGACCTCCACAACGCCCCACTTGCGAGGGCCAGAGGCGCTCCATCATGGCGACCTGATTGAGCCCTGGTACGTCGATGCAGACGCGCGGCCCACCATCCTCGCCTGGATGGGGAGCCACAGCCGGTAGGCGGCGGCAACCTCTCATGATTCTTGACTCCTGTAGTTCTTGAACAGCCTTGTCGACGAATTCCTGCTGGTCTGACCCTCCTTGCCTCGCTCCTTCTTGAGGGAAACGTGCTTCAAAACACGCCTCCACGTGGTGCCCTAGCGCCTCCCTCGTGACCTTGGCGAGGTCGGTGGCCCTCCAGGGGAGCCCCCGAGCCCTGCCTGAGGAGGGCGCTGGGCGCGCTTTCCTATGCGATGGAAGGAGGTTCCCCTTGGGCAGACGCGGGCCCTGAGGGGCCCGCCTCCTGAGGGGCTGGTCCAGACGATGCCTTCTTCTTGGGAGTGGTCTCGGGAAGCCTCCTGCTTCCGCGATCCGGGTCTTCCAGTGACGCGGCCTGAAAGGCTCGCTCCAGGGAACACACTGCATCCTTCTCTTCACATGGCACCATGATGACTCCGCCACTTCCTGGCATCTTGAGGACGTTGTAGCCATGGTGAGTTATGGCCATGAACTTGGCCAGCGCTGGGTACCCGAGGATGGCGTTGTATGGCAGGCGGATGTGGGCGACGTCGAAGTCGATGAGCTCGGTGCGGTAGTTGTTGCGCGCCCCGAAGGTGACAGGGAGGCGAACCTGCCCGATCGGGATCGTGGAACCGTCGGTGACTCCGGAGAAAGGCTTGGTTGGCTGAAACTAGTAATAGGGCACTTGGAGATTGTTGAATGTTTCCACGGACAGGCCGTTGAGCCCTGCCCCACCATCGATGAGGGTCCTGGTGACCAGTACGTTGCTGATGACTGGGGAGCAAAGCATCGGGAGGATTCCGGTCGTGACGGCACACTTGAGCTGATCCGCTGAACTTAACGTGATGGCGCACGCCGACCACCTAAGAGGGCGCGTTGCTTCGAGCTTGGGGAGGACAGCATTCACTTCGCGGGCAAACTGCTTGAAGATGCGTTGAGAGGCTGGGGCTTGAGCTCCACCCAGGATGCATGCGATCGCGCGTGGCTCCTGGAAGCCCCCAGCCCCCTCATCTTGATGGCGGTCTTCGTTCCTCCTTGGCTGAGGCGGCAGTGGGGGGAGGCCTGCGTTGCCTTGCAGGCGATCCTCACGAGGCTGATCCCGCCAATCCCCCTCGCGAGGCAGGTCTCGCCAGCGGTCCTCGCAAGGTTGATCACGCCACCCTTGGCGCGGGCCGCGGTCTTCCCAGCGTCCTGCGTTTCTTCCTCCTCCTCGGCCGTAGCCCCGGTCAGCACGGTCAGGACGACGACCGATCCTTCCTTCTCGCACGGTGCGGAGTCCTTGTCATTCGTTGGTGTTGTGGGTGTGGAGGTCGTAGTACACACAGTACCGGCTGCCCCTGGAGGATTCGGGTAAGTCCTTGCCCCGCTTGGTGTCCGGTTCTGCCGCGAGCACGGCAGCCCCCTTGCGCTTCACGTCCTTGGCCTTGGGCTTCTTCTCTTCTGGGTCCGCGGCAGGCTGCTCGAGGAGGGAGAGACGTCCTTATTCAGCCCTGGCGCACTTGGTTGCCAAGTTGAACAGCTCCAGGGAGGTGCACAGGTCTTCATGCATCGCCAGCTCCTCCTTCATCTTGACGTCACGCACACCGTCGGAGAAGGCTGAGACGATGGCCTCCTTGGACACCTTGGGGATCTTGAGGCGTGAACTGTTGAAGCGCTGGATGTACTTTTGCAGGGTCTCTCCGGGTTGTTGCTTGATGCGGCGCATGTCGCTCACGGCGGGTGGCCGGTCGCGAGTACCTTGGAAGTTGGCGATGAAGCGGGTGCGCATCTGGTCCCAAAAAGAGGTTGTTCCTGGAGCCAGATTTAGGAGCCAAGTGCGAGCTCCTTCCTTGAGCGCCATGGGAAACCAGTTCGCCATGACCTTTTCATCCCCGCTGGCAGCTTCGATGCCCAGCTCATAGAGCTGGAGGAACTCTTCAGGGTCGGTCGTGCCGTCGTAGCGAGGTGGCAGGTTTGGCTTGAACTTGCCGGGCCACGCGACGCTACGCAGCTCTGTGGTGTAGGCGCGGCAGCTTGCGGTGGCCACGGGAGGCTTTGGTTGAGGGAGAGCTCGGTCTTGCGGGTCCCCATGCGCTACAGCTGGAAGCAGCGTCGGGTCTTGACGT
Organism: Aegilops umbellulata; assembly: GCA_032464435.1. Classification (NCBI taxonomy): domain Eukaryota; kingdom Viridiplantae; phylum Streptophyta; class Magnoliopsida; order Poales; family Poaceae; genus Aegilops; species Aegilops umbellulata. Next base: position 47,679,185 of record CP136056.1, on the reverse strand, counting down.
GCCGGGGCTGGAGCAGGGTCACGGCGAGCCGGAGCGGGGAACGCCCGGGCGGCCTCCTGCGGTCGAGGGACTTCTTGGCAGCTCCGTTCTTGCTGAGCCGGCACCTGACATAGCGGGTTCCGCCCAGGGGCCACGCGCCTTGGAGCCATGGCGTCTTCTTGGAGAGGAGGCGGCTGGTACGCCCCCGGAGCTTCGTTGCCCGCGCGGGGTGAGGTGCGGCGCAGCGGAACGGACGGCGCGGACGAGCTCGGCGACGCGGTCCAGCCACTCCTCGTAGATGTCGTCGACGGGATGATAGCGCAGGAGCTCGTTTGCCACGATGAGCGCAGCTCGAGCCTCCAAGGGTGTGCGGAGCGCGCGGGACGAAGAACCAGCTGGTGTGAGCGACGGAGTAGCGGTGCGGCCGTCTTGCCGCACGGACGGGTGCTGAGACGACGCTTGCTGCTCATTCCCCGCCGGGCCGGTGGCGGCGTTGACGGCAGGCGACGGGGAACGACGGGGACGCCCGCCGACGGGAGCCGTCTGGGCGACGCAGGAAGCGATGGCGGCCCGGCGCTCGGCGTGGGCCCGACGAGCGTCGGACATGGACGCGATGGTCGGAGGAGAACGGAGCGGTGGGAGACGAATTCCGGCGCACCCCTACCTAGCGCGCCAAATGTCGGATTTCGGGTTCCGGCAGACCCTTGAGGTTCGAACTCTGGGGTGCGCGCGGAGACTTCGCCCTCTACCTCTCCGTCTCGCGAAGACCTAAACTACTGAAAGAACAACACAAGAGACACAGGGTTTATACTAGTTTGGGCCACCATTGTGGTCTAATACCCTACTCTAGTTTGTGGTGGGTGGATTGCCTCTTGGGCTAATGATGATGAACAATACAAGGCAGAGCAGCCTCGCGAGGGTCTGCTCTTAGCTAGGGCGATGAGCTGCTAGGAGGAGTTCAGCCGCCCTTCTCTCTCTCTCTCTCTCTCTCTCTCTCTCTCTCTCTCTCTCTCTTTGTTGCCTGTATCTTTCTAACTGGTTTCTCGATGCCTCTACCCTGGGGGTGGCTAGTCCTATTTATATGCAAAGGCCCTGGGCCTCTTCCCAAATATTGAGCGGGAAGGGCGCCAACAATTGGCCAATTTGAAGGGGAACATCTGGTACACTTATCCTGACTAAAGTTGGTCCTCGCCTGCCAAAGGCCCTGTGGTGACGCCGTTCTGGGCTCCACGATGACCACCTTCCCACCGTTGGACTGGTCTTGGTCTCGTTGCACCGAAATGGATGCCTTTGCTTGATCCTCTCGCCTGCGCTAGCCCCCTTTGCACCAAAGAGGAAAGGGAGACACTGCGCGGGATGGCGCCCGCCTGGCACCCTTGGTCGTCATGGCTTGCGTCACGGGCACCTCGCGAGGTACCCCGCCTTGATCTCTCCGCCTCCTCGTGAGCAAGCCTGATGAGGCCGCTTCTGAGGAAGCTCCGCGTCGTGTCGTCCATTCCGCGAGGCTTGGCCCCTCGCGAGGGTCTTGGGGCTTGTGTTGATGAAGATGGGCCGTGCTGGGCCCCTTATGAGCCACGCCGTAGGCCGCAGGCACGCAAGTCTGGGGACCCCCGTTCCCAGAACGCCGACAATTTCCAGCCTCAAGATAAAGATTACCTCATTCATGGCAGCCAGACCATCTCTTTGTGCCTCTAGTAGAGCCTCAAGCACTATAATATCTGTGCTCAGACTGCTCTCCGGCGGTGTTGCCTCTGAACTGCTACCATCTGGTAACATGGATGGCGCACTGCGTCCACAAATAGATTCTGGGGTTGTACATTGTGTCCTAGTGTGAACGGCATCCTGAAAACTTTCCGCTGGACATCAGTAAGAGATAGTTATCCTATGATCCAGGCAGTAAGCTTACATGGTAAACGACGGACGAATTATTGCCGAGCATGGCAAACTATATTTAAATGGTTCGAAGCAGCATTAGCCAAAAAGAAATTAAAATGGTAAGATGAAACTAGGGATGTAAGTGGCAAATAAACGACATCCGCCAGTCCCATCTAATTAGTTTTTGCTACCTCCCTAGTTCATTTTCCTCAAAAAACAAAAACTCTTTTGAACTATCATACCACTAGTGGACCTTAATCGGGATTAAACGGGACCCAGTTGACATCCCTAGTTGAAAGGGAGTGTACAACCGCTATATTTAAGTTGCCAAGGCATCTAAGCCGTTGAAATAATCTGAGAAAGCACTTAACAGTATTGCCTCATATAAACTACGAAGACAGTCTTGTGATGAAGTTGAGAGGAAAAGTTAAGGACTCAAATGAAATAGGCATGCATTTGTTTACGAAAGTACATCAGGCACTGCTGACATATTGGCCAACTCAGGTATAGCGTAACAACAAATAAGCATTCGAATCAAGCAATACAACAAAGCAGACAACTGAACTATTTGTAATTCGGTAGGATTACACGTTGAGGGCACAAGCCAAGAAAGCTGGCCACTCGCATTACATTTCACATGTACTAAAACACACTGGCTTACCATATGTTGCTGTGAAGCCTAGCTGCTGTTGCAATGTTCTTTGAAGATATCGTCAGCATCCCGTGGTTGCAAATCTAGTTGTTGTAGTTTATTCTGCACCATCTATTTAGGTAAAATTAATTTTAATCGCATGCACTGGTCCGAATTGATCATCAGTGGTTCGTCTAAACTAATGAAAGAAGGGTGTGTGCATACACAACAATACTCCCACTGATTCTTTTTACTTTGCGTATAACTTTTTCGCAGTTTTCTCATATTAGTCTGCGCGTTGCCGATTCCTAGCGATGGATTCCTTTTGTGCCCCGCCCCATCCGCCTCTGCCCTAATGAATTGGCAAATTAGTCTAGAAAAATTAAACCAGTGCCCACCTTGGTATGCGGGTCAAGAGTTATGCGCAGAGTAAATAGAATCGGAGGGAGTATATCTGCTTATTTCTATTTTTATGCTTGTTCGAGGTGCCAGCCCCAAAAGAAAAAATATTTTGCTTGATGGGGTTGGCAGCTCCATAATTAATAGAAGCATCAAATTAGTAATGCAACTTGGGAAGATCAAGAACACACAAACAAGTAATGAACAGAGGCTCGGAGCAGTGATGTAATAGCTAGCATCAGAAAATGTAGGGTAAAACGAACAAAAAGCAGCGGAACCACATGCTAGTTTGCTGATGTGTAATTAAGCATAGAGAACATTAATCAGTCTGATGGAACCAACAGGTAGCATCAGAACAAAACTAAAGCATATTAACTATATGTGCACTGGTATGTAATTTAGCACATGTAACATGTTCACTGCCAGAAGTATGGCCCTACAGGTGCAAGCAGAATAACGCATCTCATGAAAAACTGAATGATGCCCTGAAGAAATTCAAAGGTGCGGTGCTTATGCTAGGAAAGTGAATGTAGGCGCCGGCCGTTGGATAATAGTACCTGATTCTCGGTGGCGTATGGGTATCGTTGTCATACTTGATAGCTAAGGATCGTCGATGGTGCTCGTGTTGCGGTTAAGTTTGGGCCAGCTGTCGCCGTCGCTGAAGTGGCTCCGGTGCTACGGTTGCGGCGCTTGTCGACATACAAGAAAGTTCATCTGTGGTAAGTGAACAGTTGCACGATAAAGAGAAAAACTGAAGGAGTACAAATCGAAATAACCTGATGAGGCTGCGGCGTTGGTAAAGTAGGGCCGGTGGAGTTGAATATGGCGTCCGTGAAGCGGGTCCGGTGCAGTGGACGAATGCTTTGGCGGGCGCGTTGTACAGTGCTTTCGGTGAGGCAGATCTATTGTGATGGACGAGGGCTTGTATGAAGGTCCAGCGAAGGGGCAGACGAGGGAGTCAGTGAAGGGCCTACGCTGTGGTGGATGAGGGCGCCGGTTAAGCAGATTCGGTGCGGTGGACCATGTTGGTGGTCAAGGAGATCTGGGGCGGTGGACAAGCCAGTCACTGAAGCGGCTCCGGTGAAGTGGTGAGTTGGCAGTTGGGGGTTCCAAGGTGCGGAAGGTAGATCCGGCGGGGTGTGAGGTCCACCACTGCGGTGGAGGACTAGATTCGGTGGCTTGCCGTGGTTGGGGGTGGTCGAGGAGGGGAAGGGGAGGGGCTCTGGGGAAGAATGTTGGGGGCAAAGAGGGGAAAACAATGGAGTTACCAAAGCAACCCTTTTCCGTTCATGTGGCAAGGGTAAAACAGGAATATCGCAGGGCTAAACTTTCGGGCGCGTGATATTTTGATGTGAGCGGGAAATTTGAAAGCTTTTGGCGCCTAAAATTATAAGTATTCTGCTCTCGTACAGCCGACTATGATATCATGGCCGACAATTTGTTTGTTTTGCACGCAAAAAAAAGTGCAAGTTTTGAAAATCAATGTCTCCAACTCGAAACTTAGATTGTCCATTCAATTCAAATATGGATCATTGAGCTACTACAAGCAAATACCATCATACGGTCCAATTCAAATGAAATTCCAAATGTGTTTATCCTAAATATGATGACAAAAGCACAAATGTGTATGTGTATGAATAAAGTGGATGATTACAAAGTTTTAACATGCCAGTATGTGTATATCTCTAGGTTTGGTATATGAATTTGAAATCACAAAATCCTGGCTTTAAAAATGTACCTCCGTTTAAATGAATTACAAAAGCTAATGATGGAGTCGAATTCCAAAATTCCAATCTTAGGTTTGTAATTCTGGTACATCAAGGTATATCACGCATGTTCAAAAGTATCGTTATCTCATAGTACAAACTGTGAAACAAATTGATCAACCATGAGTGCACAATATCTCAATTATGCTAAAGTCCCTCATATATAGACACCTCACTCTTTATCTGAAGTCACCCCCCCAACCACCACACACACACACAAAGAGAGAGAGAGAAGTCGTTCTCTCCCCCAAACACCAACACACGAGCACATTAACACCACTATCTCTTGTAAAGTCCGGACCCCAACATAGGTCTCTATCACTTTGTCTCTCGGGCATGCACACATATCTTCCCTCACTCTCTAGGTCTCCCGCTATCTCTCTTACCCAAGCACACGCACTATGTAGAGTGTATATTTCCCATACACACAAAACGTCGCCCCAAACGTCTATCTCCCTAGTTATGTGGTTCTCACGCACTCACCTCACACACCACCCCCAATGCAAACAAGCACACTTTGTCTCCTTGTGCACCACTCTCCTCTTTCTATCTCTCCCACATGCGGACCCGCCCCAGCTCCTTCCCTGTATACATATATGTCGTGACTCTTTGCATAGCTCCCTAATGTATAATCGTTCTCGATTTCGCACATTGTTCTCTACACCATCTATTCTAGATCTCTCATGAAGTTCCTATCACACACACGATGACTCGCTTCCCTTGCGTCTCCGTTCATAGGCCAATTTCGGACAACATCAACGTTGTCTCCCTATCTATACGCCATTTATGGACACAAACGACCCCTCTCGCCCCCCCTCTCTCTCTCTCTCTCTCTCTCTCTCCGTTGCTAGATCTCTCTTTCTCTCGCTCTCACACCCCTCTCCCACACACACACTCGATGTCTCTTCCAAATAGTCTGCTCCCCCCGCCCGCACCCGTGCTATCTCGCTACTACACATGTCACACCATTCCCCCTTCCCTTATACTAGGTTTACATCATCAGTGGTCTCTCTACTCCACATACACTCTCTCCCTCTCACACACAAACGCGTGCACAAACACACACAGGCACGCACAAACACCCATTTACCTGGATCCTCATCTCTCCTCAGGTCCGCATGTGTATCTCACACACTCACTCTCTAATTCTGTATATGTGTCTCCATGTTACACAACACAAAGCCCCATGTACATCTCTCTCTCTATCCTCCACACACATAGACACAAAGAATCTGTTATCATTGCCTCAGTCTCTAACATATCACACACGCTCTCTCTCTCTCTCTCTCTCTCTCTCTCAAACACGCTCAACAAGGGTTTCCCTGTGAATAACTTACCGTCTATTCATGAATAGTCGTGGCAGTACGGCAAACATGAGACATGAAAAATAATAAATCTACACATGCTTAGACCACCTAGTATGACTACCAGGACTAGAGCAAGCCAAAAAGCGCGCCGCCGTCACCCCCTCCTTGTCGGTGACGGGAAAATCTTCGTTTTACATAGTCGAGAAGTCATTGTCCTAAGGCCCCACGTGCCGAGGCGTTGAATAGAATGTAGATGCTAGTTTATGGAAGCAACTGCCGATAATACGTTTGTATCTCCATACTTATATTTCTTCTCTTATAAAAAAACCGAGTTGGTGATGATGGTACGTGTGCCATCTTGCAATATAGACCGTTCGATCTATATCTGACGGATGGAAATTAAACTAAAAGATACCCGCACCCCTCTCCACATTTGCATACAAGGCCTTCCCTCATTCATCCTTATCTCCAACAAACCTCATTGTTGAGCAATTGAGAAAGGAAGCCTCTGGAACAAACTGGCCTGGTGGCCGCTGCCGGCGTCGTCAATCCCCATGCCTCCGGTCAGTCCGACCACCAACCACCACCACACCCCACTCCTCTTCACCTTATCTCATATTTCTCGATATATCATTAGTTTTTACACATGGGATTACTCCCGCAAGGGTCAATCACAACAAGTGTTTTATAAAAAAATGCATCTTGATGTTGCATGCAATGCACGGATCTTGCTAGTACTCCTACACAAGACTAAGTTGGTGATGCTGGTGTGTCTGCCATCCGTCATTTCTGACCATTAGATCTACATCTAATGATTGTGAGGTAAGTTGTTCCCTTTTCTCAGCAACATCCCACTTGTCTACAAATTTGCAGAAAAACCCATAATTAGTATCTTAAAACCAACCACATCCCTCCCTGACCTCACCAAAACAGCCCAAGGAATATATTCTAATTGAAACATAATATATCTCTAGTGACATATGTATATCAAAATTAGAGTGTTTTGTACCAAGTTTGTGAATAAGTATTATTCTAATTATGATTCATTGCAACGGACATGAACATTGCTAGTATTTCCAACCATGCATTTCTTTTCCTAGTATTCCATAGTTTAGAGTTTTCCATCAAGATATTAGTCACTCATGGTTGATATTTACTTTGAGTCATGTACACATATGCACTATGTAACTAGCCTTGCTTATTGGCTTCCAAAGCTTAACTTTCACTCCTACTTACAATATGTAGAGTATTTAACAAAAAATACCACTTTCAACCAGTCCTAGGAGGAATCTATTGTACAAAAAATAGCAAAAACATACCCAAAATTTCTTAATCCACGCCAAGAACTACCTAGTACTCCTACCAATTAGGTTCGTTTAAACCCATTTATGACAGGGTTGGCCCACATGTCCGTGCTGACGAGGCATTTTAAACCAAGACATTTTGTTTGACCGTTGACACGAGGGACCCACATCTGACCTTCTATCCTGTTATTCCCCCTCAAATCATTATTTTTCCTAAACATTACTTCAAACAATACTGATGCGTGTTCGTCGGTAGCGCCGGTGATGAGCGAGTTGGCCGCCACACCGCCGGACGGGCCGGACGCCGCGCTGGCCTCCGTACGGGTTGACAGGCTGGCCCGAGCGTGACTCACGAGCGAGCAAGCCGCCGCGCTGGCCTTCGCTCGAGCCAGATGGCTGGCCTTAGCGCGACACACGCAAGCAAGCCGCCGCGTTGCCGTGCCAATCTAGCTAGCAAACCATGCAGACAAGTAGCTGGACGAAGCTATCTTGGCTAGCTAGCGGCCGCGAGCGCCGGACGGAGCTGGCATCCGGGCTGCCGCAACATGGGCACCACCGGCGGTTTTGACCTCGCCTTCTGCCAGCGGCAGTAGCTGCGTCCCATGGCCGAGGATGACTAGGTGGACGGGCCGGAGGTAGGAGGTCACTCGATGTCGGGGGTTAGGTGCGACATATGCCAAAGGATGGCTTATCATGGTGGGGGCGAGTAGAACGTCGCCGGTGCCTGGAAGCGGGATGAGGCGTAGACATGCACGTCGGCGGATCTTACCCAGCTTCGGGGCTCTCCGAGGAGATAACACCCCTACTGCTGCTCTGCAGGGTCTCCGCATGGTCACTATGGTGATATGTGTACAAAGTTGCTCCTTGAGCTGTGTTCTGGAGGTAGGAGGGGGCAAGGCTAGCTCTCTCCCTTCTATGCTTCTGTCTAGTGGTAAAAGGATCGAACCCTTTGCATGGGTGCTCCGGGGGGCTTATATAGGCCTACCCCCGGGGGTACAATGGTAATCCGACTGGGCGCGGGTCCCAGCCGTCTGTCTCTTAGGCCGCCGTCTTCTCCGCCTACTCCTGGGGGCCACCTCCGGTGGGCCCCGCCGACCGACCTGGCCACTGTAGCCGTGCCTCTGATGATGTTGGCTGGGTCGTGGGGGCGTGGCAACAGTGCCGCCGCCTGGCGGGCGATCACTGTCGCCACTCCCCGTCTTATCTGGTTAATGGCGTGTGGGGCCCGTGGGAGGAACGGGCCGACTCCTGGAGGCCGACTCCCACGGGGTCCGTCTTCGGGTGCTCTCGCCGTCTTCGTCCCTCCCGCTGACTAGCGGGGCTCGCCATCTCCAAGCCATACATGCGGGCCAATGTGGGAACATTGCGCCGTCGTCAGGGCCAGTATGGCGACAGTGCTGCGCCGGACGGAGCTCTCCTCTGGTACGGCATACTGTAGCCATACCTGCCCCTGGTAATCAACGTAGGGGAGGGCCGTACTCTGGCCATCCCCGGTCTCGTCCTTCTTCTCAAAGGCAGAGGGTGGTGAAGTCGCGGGCCGACTCCCCATAGTCGGCCTCCCTAGAGTCGCCGATCGGGAGTCGTAGCCGTCTCTGGGACTCAGCCGTGAGTGGGTGTCGGCGATGCTGCGGCCGACTCCCAGAGTCGGCTGATCGTCTTGGGATTCTTTGAGGGGCGAAGCCTGCCCCGATGTCTTGAAAGGTTCTGGGTCCCGAGTTAGCCTACCCGTGGCCCAATACTCCGACAGTAGTCCCCGAAGCTGGTGAGGCGCCGAGGGAGACCTGTCGAGGAGCCTCAACAGTTTCTTCCTCCAAGTGGATCGTGGGGGAGGCGATCTTTGTCGATGCCGCCTCCGGCGAGCCGACTATGGGAAGCCGGAACCGTCGAAGGTCCTTTTGCTCTTCAAAGAGTTTGAAAGCCATGGCAGGACACGGGGGGCGTGTCTGATAAGCCACACGGCCGCCACCCGCCGCGGACCCGCCGAGGGACGCCATGTGGCCGAACCAGTATGCCAGCCCACGCGCGCGATGGGACAAGCCCATGGGTGGGGCCCGCCATTACCGCGCCTCGGCCCTCGAAAGGATTCATTGCGGCCGCGCGGGCGGTTGAGCTTCTTAGCGCAGTAAATGCGCGTGGTAACTTCCGTGGTAAATCGTGGGGGTCGTGGGGGCGTGGGCGCAGTTAATCCCACGACGCCCCCTCGGCTCTTCAGCCCGCAGGCCTATAAGTAGGCGGAGGGAACGGGGTGGCGAAGCACGCGCGCCCGCTCCCCTCTGCTCCCTTTGCTTCTTTTCTCCTCCTCCTTTCTCCCACCGCTGCCGCGCCGGACTGCGCCCTGCACGCAGCGATGAGCTCTTCCTCCGCCGTCGCGCCCACCGCCGTGCGCTCCGGCCTATGGGATGGTTCTGAGATCGACGACGACATGATTGACTTCCTCCGCAAGACGCGCCGCATCCCCGGCGCGCACCTCGTGCAGGCCCGCTCTCCGCCGCCGACGGAGGTGACGCCGGCGCCGGAGTAGAGCGGCTCGTGTTCTGCTCCCACCTCATGCGCGGGCTGGGGCTGCCGGCGAGCGGGTTTTTCCGCTCGTTCCTGGAGTTTCATGGCCTCCAGCCGCACCACCTCACTCCGAACACGGTGGTGCTGCTGGCGGCCTTCACTGCGTTGTGCGAGGGCTTCCTCGGTGTTCTCCCCACCATCGAGCTGTGGGGAGAGTTCTTTCATTCCAAGCTCGGCAGGCATGTCGCCGGCGTGCCAGCTCAGTGTGGTGCCTTCATCGCGCTGCGGAGGTCGACGGCCGACAACCCGTTCCCCGCCATCTAGATGATCAAATCGGTGAAGATGTGGCAGCGCTCCTACTTCTATGTGAAGAACGTCGCCTCAGACGGCGACTGGGTTAACCTGCCGGCTTATGCAGCCGGCGCACCAACCGGGAGGCAGCCCAGCTGGTCCTACCGCGCCAAGACGCTGACTCCGGCTGGAGCCGCTGCCGTATCGCGACTTCGAGTGCTGACGCAGTCGGCCGGCTTGACTGGGGCCGACTTGCTGGCCGCCTTCGTGGTTCGCTGAGTCCTCCCGCTCCAAGGCCGGCCTCATCTGATCTGTCAGATGAGCGGCCACCGGGACCCCAGTCGGACGTGCACCAAGGACATGCCTCACGCCGAGGTGGCCGACACGGTGAACTACATCGCGAACTGCGGCCTCTCGAAGGATTGGCAGTTCGGCCTAGAGCCGTACTCGCGCGCCAACCCCCCGCCGGTGGTAAGTGATTCTTCTTCTTCTTCTTCTTTTTCAGCCGAATCCGACTCCTGACCTCTTTATTCTTATCTCTTGAACCAGAACCCTCTCCTCCAGCCCGCGGCCGGCGCCACGGGGCCGCCCCGCCAGTTCGCCCCCGATCGGGCGGTGAGCGACGTCGACGACCCCGACTTGGGGGGGCGGCGATTGAGGCCGACGCCGAAGGAGGCGGCAAAGGAGAGGAAGGCGGCCCCGGGCCCTCGGCCACCTTCGCCGACTGGCCCGCCGGCGAAGATGGGGGAGTCACCCCGCACCATCAACCGAGGCAAGACGGCGCGAGGAAGCATCGGGCCGGGCCGAGTTCCCTCGGAGGCCGAGAAAAGAAGTTTAAGGGGGCGGCCACCGCGACCAAACGGGAGGAGGCGGTCGCGAGGGCCCATCGCTTCCGCAAGGAAGTGAAGAAGCCGCCGCTGTCTTCTGGGTACGTGTTTCTCTTCCTAGTCTTGTTTTATCTCTTGGTGGATTTTGTCTGAGTCCTTACGTGTCTTCCTGTTCCAGCGCTCCCCTTACTCTTGGGAGAGTCGCCGCCGCCTCCATCAGGGGGTCGGTGGAGTCATCCGCCACGACTCGGCGTATCGACCCCGCTGCCGACCTCCGGGAAGCGACGGAACGGAACGCGCAGGAGAAGCGCGACGAGGACGAGGCCGCCCGCCGGGAGAAGGCGGAGGCCGAGAAGGCGGCCGCCTCCACCCAGGAGGGGCTGGAGGGAGCAGAAGCCGCCGCCGTGGCCAAAAAGCGGGCCGAAGAAGCCGCGCGCCACCAATTGGCACTGCTCGTTGTCCCATTGCGCTCGGCGCCGCCTCCGGATCCTATGGAGCAGTCTGGGGAGGCCGGCGGGGAACATGCCGTCGTGGAGAGGGAGGGCAGCAATGCCCCCGGTGTGGACACTGTGGTGCCGCCACCATCGCCTCCGCCGCCATCAGGAGGCGCGAGGGAAGGACGGCCGGCGGACCCGCCGGTGCCGCCGATCATGGACGAAGCCGAGGCGAACTTACTTCTCCAAGTCTCCTCGCCGACACGCCGCCATCTGGAGAAGGCGACTTCAGCGCCGCGACCTCTGGAGACTGGAGCAGCCAGCTCGGCCGCCCCGGACGTCGAGGTGATGAGTGTCGCGCCCGTCGGGTGGGTGCGAGGAGGCGACACCGGCCCGCTGAACCAGGCGCTCCTGGACGTCCAGGCAAAGCTGCGGGCCGAGAGCGACGCCCTCCAGAACTGCACCAAAGCGCATCTGGCTTCGCGTGCGGCCGTCCGGGTATGTTTCTTCTGTCTTTGTTTTTCTTGCTCTTCTTTGTGGGGGCGCGCCAGCGCACCCACTGGGTGTAGTCCCCGAGTTCCGAGTCGGCTGCTCAGCAGGTGGGTTGGAACTCTACTGGCGAGTTCCAGACGCTTATTCTTTTCGAAACTGCTTATCATAGGACTACCACAACCTCCGAGTCACCGTCTTCAACCGCAATGTTGAAGAGCTAGGCAAGCGGACTGCCGACTTGCCGGAGAGCCGGATTGAGTTTCCTTCTTTTGCGGGGGCGCGCTGGCGCACCCGCGGGCTGTAGTCCCCGAGATTCGGGCCGATTGCTGTGCAGTCGGGCCGGATCTTCTTGGCGACCTTTTCTGATGACTTGTGTCCTTTTTCTTCTTTTTTCTGAGGCCAACGCCGTTCTTCAGCAGCAGCTGGGCGAAGCCAACACCGCCTTGCGCGCCAAGGAGGTGGAGTGTGGCAAGCACGTCACGGAGCGCGACCTGCTGGCCGCGCAGCTGGCGGAGCAGAAGGAGCTGCTCAAGAAGGCGCAGGAGGAGGCGAAGGAGAGGGAGGCTGGGTTCCAAGCTGAGTTCGAAGCCGAGGGCTCCTCCTGGACCGATAAGGAGGCGATGCTGACCTCCGGCTTCCACGAAATTGAAGATATCGTTGATGGTAAGTTTTCTTTAGTCGCTTCCTTTGGTTAGCCAACTGTTGGCCGACTCTTGCCCTTTCTGACTTGCTTCTCTTTTTCCCGTCTTGGTAGATTTCTTCCTAGGCCATGCGCAAGCCGCCGTTCAAGCCATCGAGGCCGATCGCGAAGCGCGGAGGGCGGCCGGCGAGGAGGTTGCTGCCAACGCCCCCTGGACTCTTGATGAACAACTTTTGAGCGTCGAGGCTCACCTGCGGCCGGCTCACCGGATGCTGCGCCGGCTTCAGCGCGCCGGCGCCCAGGCGGTTGCTGCTTTGTGGCCGGAGATGCCGATTCTGCGCACCCCCAGCCGGACAGCCGACTGGCTGGAGGTCGCAGCAGGCCGCTTGGAGGCCTGGAAAGGCTCCTCGGCACGCGCCGGAGCGCGTTGTGCCTTGGAGTTCGTCAAGGCGTGGTATCCGGACCTGAGCCTGGACCAGCTGGCCACGCTTCGGGCTAAGGCCCAGCCGGAGCTGGCAGCCATGAAGGACGACTTTGTCAAGCGCGCCGCGGCACTCGCCGAGTACGTCGACCCCAATGTCTTTGTTCCTGAGCTAGCTGACAACGGCGAGGAGGCGCCGCCGGAGTGGTTCGGGATGAACCCGAACTACGGCGAGGACTGGACAGAGGTAATCGGCTCCAGTGTCGAGGAGGGAGGCGAGGTGGAGACCGGTGACGAGATGGAGGCGCCAGAAGCCGGAGCGGGCGATCATCCTCAGCTCGACCATGCCTCCAACAACGAGCCGCGCCCAAATGCGCCGACTGCTGCTGGAGGTGATCAAGCCGAGTCTGCCCAGTCGGCCGCCCCAACTTCCGACACCGCCATCTCCTCTGAGCCCCCGAACCCGTCTGCGGCTTCATAAGCCGCTGCCTTGCTTTATTTATCTGCTTAGTAGCTGCTCGAAGAATTTTGTTAATTCGCATAATTCCACCCACTGGGTGTATTTTGAACTTCCATTCAATGATTCGGCCAATGGCCTCTGTGATGTAAATATTTATCTGGGTTCTATCATTTCTTGCTTATTGCTCTTTTGGCTTTTTCCTTTTGCCGCCTTCCCCTAGATGCCATCTTTGCCAGTCGGGCAGCCGCTTCGTGGACTGCCGTTGGATCAAATACTTGGCTACTTTGGGGAAGGCAAGTACTCAGCCATTCTAGAGTTTGGTTAGCAAGTCGGATAGAAAACAGTAAGCCGACTATTCGGAGTCGGATTTGTGAGGAACTGCTGGAAAGCCGGCTCGAGCTATGTTTGTGCTTTGAGTCCTTAGCCATTTTTCGTGTGGGCACCCATTCTTCCCTACTCCTGCCCGCCGGGCAGCCGCTCTGCGAGCTACGGCTTCTAACAGGAGGCGGCTTAAGCACCACACACTACTTGTCTGACTGCAGGAAGCGTTTTCATAGCGCGAGACGGCAAGTCCCCGGGCCGACTAGTCGAGCCCGGCGCCTAGCGGCATAACAAAGAGTAGCATACTCGGAAGCATAATACTTATTATACAGATGTTAAAGGGGGCAGTCCCCGAGTCCGTCTCGGGGGGCCCAGAGTCTTGGTACTTCAGTACAAAAGGGTAGCATGGTACATACTGCATCAGCTGTAAAATCTTCGAAGAAGATTCGCGTTCCATGGTCGCTCCGTCTCTTTCCCGGAGTCATCCCTCTTTCGTGCTCGGGGCTTCTGAGCGTCGATCAGGTAGTAGGAGTCGTTGCCTAGCACCTTGCTGATGATGAAGGGGCCTTCCCAAGGTGCAGACAACTTGTGCTGGCCGGCTGTTCGCTGGATCAGCCGGAGCACAAGGTCGCCTTCTTGGAAGGATCTCGACCTAACCTTCCTATTGTAGTAGCGACGTAGGCTCTGCTGGTAGATGCTAGACCGGCTGAGTGCCAACAGACGGCCCTCTTCCAGCAGATCGACGCCATCTTGTCGTGCTTCTTCTGCTTCCTCCGCAGTGTACATCGTGACTCACGGGGAGTCGAACTCTATATCCATTGGGATAACGGCTTCAGCACCGTAGACGAGGAAGAAGGGTGTGAAGCCAGTCGACTTGTTTGGAGTCATGTGCAGACTCCAGAGGATGGCTGGCAACTCGTCAAGCCAACAGCCGGCCGAACGCTCCAGTGGTTCGACCAACCGAGGCTTGATGCCGGACAGGATTAGGCCATTCGCCTGCTCCACCTGCCCGTTCGATTGCGGATGGGCAATGGACGCTAAGTCCTGTCGGATGCCCTGCGTCGCGCAGAAACGGGCCAAGGCGCCTTTGGCAAAGTTGGTGCCGTTGTCGGTGACGATGCTGTGCGGTATGCCGTACCGAATTGTGATGTCTGAGATGAATGTCACGGCAGTCGGACCATTCAATTTCTTGATGGGCTTCACTTCTATCCACTTGGTGAACTTGTCCACCGCGACAAGCAGATGAGTTAGGCCGCGTCATGCCGTCTTGAAGGGTCCCACCATATCCAGGCCCCAAACTGCAAAGGGCCAGGCGATGGGGATAGTCTTGAGTGCTGAAGCCGGCTGATGCGGCTTGGATCGGAACTTCTGGCACCCCTTGCATTTCTGGACCAACTCCTTGGCCTCTTCGAGGGCAGTCGGCCAGAAGAAACCGTGTCGGAAGGCTTTGGCGACGAGCGCTCTTGAGGCCGCATGGTGGCCGCACTCGCCTTGATGGATATCTCTGAGAATTGCTTGGCCTTGCTCTGGCTCGACGCAGCGCTGGTAGACGCCTGTGACGCTGCGTCTGACCAGCTCTTTGTTGATTATGGTGTATGCTGCCGCTCGGCGTTGTATTTGCCGAGCCAAGGTTTCATCAGTTGGTAGCTCCTTGTTCACCAAGAATTTGAGGATGGGCTGGGCCCATGATGGTGCTGTTATCTCTTCAACCGCCAGAACTGCAACTTGGACGAGGGCGGCCGGGCTGGGAGGCGGCGGGCTGGGGTCCGCGGCCGCTTGCTGGATCAGTGAAGTCCTCGGGCCGAGTGGTGCAGTCCTCGGGCCGAGTGGTGCAGTCCCCGGGCCGAGTTCTAGAGTCTTTTCTCTGGTCGCCGCAGTCCCTGGGCCGAGTTCTGAACTCCCCGGGCCGGCTTTCACTGCGGCGTTCTTGGAGTCATCTGCAAGGGTTTTTGCGCCGTTTGCTTGGGCTTTGGAGTTGGATCCGACTTCTTCTGGAGGAGCCGGCACAAAAATGGAGTCTGACTCTGGCGAAGGCTTGATGGATGGCTTGAGGAGGCGCTGAAGAGCGACGCCAGATGGTATTGCTTGGCGAGTGGAGCCAATTCGTGCCAAAGTATCTGCTAGGTTGTTGTCGTTTCTTGGCACGTGGAGGAACTCGCACCCTTCGAAATATCCGCTGAGTTGTTGCACGAGGAATCGGTAGCTTGCCATGTTTGCGTCCTTGGCGTCCCAGTCGCCAGATGATTGCTGGACCACCAAGTCGGAGTCGCCATAACACAGGATCCGGCGAATGCCGAGTTCTTTGGCAAGCCGGAGCCCGTGAATGAGCGCCTCGTACTCAGCGACGTTGTTGGAGGCGGCGAAACGGATCTGCAGTGCATACTGGAGCTTGTCGCCTTTGGGAGAGGTGAGAACGATGTTGGCTCCCAAGCCGGTGCGCATCTTGGAGCCATCAAAATGCATCTGCCAATGAGTGGAGTCGGGCGCTGGCGGCAGGTACTGGGTCTCGGCCCAGTCGACAAGGAAATCGGCCAGTGCTTGCGACTTGATGGCGGTGCGGGGTTGATAGTAGATCGTGTAAGGCGCCAACTCAATGGCCCATTTGGCCACTCGGCCAGACGCATCTCGGCTTCCAATGATCTCGGCCAATGGGGCTGTGCAGACCACTGTGATTGGATGTTCTTGGAAGTAAGGCTTCAGCTTTTTGGCGGCGAAGTGCACGCCGTAACACATCTTCTGGTAGTGGGGGTAGTTCTGCTTGGAGGTCGACAGTACTTCACTCAGGTAATATACGGGTCTCTGGACTAGCAGTTCCTTGCCTTCCTCCTTGCGCTCTACTACAATGACTGTGCTGACTACTCGGCTAGTGGCGGCGATGTACAGGAGCATGGGCTCCTTGGGAGTCGGAGCCGCCAACACAGGGGGAGTAACCAACATCTTCTTCAGCTGCAGAAAGGCCTCATCCGCCTTGTGGTTCCACTCGAAAAAATTGGTCTTCTTCATGAGCTGGTACAACGGGAGAGCTTTCTCGCCCAGCCGGCTGATGAAACGACTGATGGATGCTAGGCAGCCAGTGAACTTCTGCACATCCAACAGTCGGCTGGGTACCTCCATCCTCTCGATGGCCTTGATCTTCATAGGGTTGCATTCTATGCTGCGTTCGGAGACCAGGAAGCCGAGTAGCTGGCCGGATGGTACTCGGAAAACGCACTTCTCGGGGTTCAGCTTGATCCGGAATCGGCGCAGGTTCTCAAAGGTTTCTTTGAGGTCTTCCAGCAAAGTTCTGTGCTTTTCCGTCTTCACCACCACATCATCCACGTAAACGTGGGCATTTCGGCCGAGCTGCTTGAGGAGGCACTTCTGCATGCAACGCTGAAAGGTGGCGCCGGCGTTCCTCAAACCGAACGTCATGGTCAGGTAGCAGAAGGCTCCAAACGGCGTGATGAAGGCGGTCTTTAATCGGTCTGCCGGGTTCAGCTTGATCTGGTGATATCCTGAATAGGCATCTAAGAAGCTCAACAGCTCGCATCCGGCTATGGAGTCTATCACCTGATCAATTCTCGGCAAAGCAAACGGGTTCTTGGGGCAGGCTTTGTTAAGGCTTGTGTAGTCGATACACATTTGCCACTGCTTGTTCTTCTTCAGCACTAAGACAGGGTTTGCTAGCCACTCTGGGAAAAATACTTCCATGATAAAGCCGGCTGCAAGGAGTCGGGCTATCTCTTCACCAACAACTCTTCTCTTCTCTTCTGACAGGCGGCGCAAGGGCTGTCTGATGGGCTTCGCATCGGACCGGACATGTAACTTGTGCTCGGTGAATTCCGTCGGCACACCTGGCATGTCTTTGGGGGACCATGCGAAGATGTCCCGACTCTCACGGAGGAAACCGACGAGCTCGCCTTCCTATTTGCTGTCAAGGTTTGCACCTATGACAGCGTACCTCTCCGGGTGCTCTGGGTCCAAGGGTATCTTCTTCGTTTCCTTTGTTGTCTTGAACGAGCCCTCAGCTTCCGACTCCTTGGGGTTGGGCGACATCTCAGGCTGCTTGTCGGCCATTGCCACAACCCGATCAAGAAGCTGCTTCTCTGCTGCGATGACCAGGGACTCGGCCAGCCGACTGCTCTCGGCCGCGCAAGCGGACGACTTCCTGTAGTCGCCGGTCACTGTCAGAATTCCCTTGGAACTCGGCATCTTCATCTTGAGGTAGGCGTAGTGGGGGACTGCCATGAAATTGGCCAAAGCAGGTCGGCCAAGCAGCGCATGGTATGGGCTTCTGAGGTCCACCACTTCAAACCAGACTGGCTCTCGGCGGAAATGTTCCTTATCCCCGAAGAGGACGTCTATCAGAATCTTGCCGATTGGGGAGCAGGAAAGGCCAGGGACGATCCCATGGAAAACGGTTCGGCTGCTCTGGAGCTGTCTTTGCTTGATTACCAGCTTCTCCATTGTATCCTTGTACAGGATGTTGATACTGCTACCTCCATCTATCAGAACTCGCGAAAAGCGAGTTGCCCGCCTATCAGTGGCAAAGGTGGCCTCCAGGACCAGGGCATAGGACCCTGGATTCGGCATCACCTCTGGGTGATCAGCTCTGCTCCAGCTGATAGGCTTCTCGGACCAGTGCATGAACTCTGGAGTGTCTGATGCCACTGCGTTGACTTCTTGCTGCTGCAGCCGCCTGCTGCGTCTGTCATCTGCCACACTGGTGAACACCATGTAGGCTCCATGCTCTTCCGGGTACTCGTCTTGTACTGCGCCGACTGGCCTGGCAGCCGACTGCTGGGGCGGAGGCGGAGGCGCCAGACCGTCTCCTTTGGCTATCCGGGTAAGCCAGTGGCACTTTCTGGTGATGTGGTTCGATGGCTTCGCGCCGTTGTGGAACTTGCATGGACCATTCAGAGTCTGCTCGTAGGAGAAAGCCGGCGGCCAATTGGGCTTGCCGCCCTTCTGCCGCTTGGGCGGTGGCTGCTCCTCCTGCTGTTGGTCTTCGACCGCCGCGACCTGCCGGCTGCTGGAAGCCGACTGCGATGCCTTGCGCTTGTGATCGTTCTGCTATTGTCACCGACTGGTGTCTCCAGCCGGGGTTCTGGGAGCCTGAGGGGCCATTTTGCCGGTCGCGCTGACTTGGATCTCCGTCTTCATAGACGAGTCGGCTGTGGCGTACTTGTCTGCTATGATCAGCAACTCGTCCAGGGTCTCCGGCTCGTCGCAGAGGAGCTTATGCTTGAGGAGGGTGCCTTCTCTGCACCCGGCGGTGAAGTACTTGATGGCCTGCACCTCGTGCACGCCCTCGCAGGAGTTTCGAAGCTCGGCCCAACGCGTGAGGTAGTCGCGAGTCAATTCGTCGGGGCCTTGCGCGCACAAGGAGAGCTGGCGAGGCTTGGGAGGTCGCTTGTATGTGCTCGTAAAGTTGCGGATGAAAGCCTCGATGAAGTCGGACTAGCCGTTGATGCTGCGGGGTTTCAGGCTGTTCAGCCATGTCCGGGCTGTGCCCTGGAGCATGAGCGGAACATACTTCACGGCAACACGCTTTTTGCCGTTCGCTATGCTGACGGCTGTGGAGTAGTCAACCAGCCAGTCCTCTGGCTTCACGGAGCCGGTGTACTTGGGAGTGCCTCTAGGGAGAGTGAACCCTTTGGGGAAGGGCTCATCTCGGATGCGGGGGCCGAAACACGGCGGTCCCAGCTCGTCTTCTTCTTAGAGCGCCAGGGATCGGTGGAGTCGGTCGATCCGGTGGCGGGCATCATTCTCTCCGAATCCCTCTCGGCGGCCGAGGCGGCCTCCGAGAGTCGGATGGTCGACAGGCGGCGGGGAGACTCGCCTTTCTCTGCGGGGTGGAGGAGGCATATAGTCGTCCCGCCGCTCTACTGCTCTTGGGCGGCCGTCTTGGTCGCGCTCGATGGTGAGGCGAGTCCGACTGCGGTTCGCAGCCGGCTCCTTGTCTTTTCTTCTGCGAACCCCGCCAGTCGGCGTCCGAGACGTCGCACCTTGGTCTCGGCGGGGCGGCGGGTCGTCGTTCTGCTGCTGCGGCCCCTCGGTTCGGCAGCCGGCCGCGTTCTGCGCGCCAGCCGCGTCGAGGAGTTGCTGGACTCGCTCCGTCATCAGTCGGCGCTCTTCGCCTTCGAGTCCATCTAACTCGTCTGCCGCCGCCTGGGCAGCTCGAATGTTCTCGGTGGGCGTGGCGTATACGGGGCGATTGGCCCCGAACATGCTGGCGATGTCCGCACCGCGTTGCCGGACCGCGCCTAGGCGGCTCGGCCCTGTCGGAGCCGGCGAGCCGCCCACAGCGCAATCCATCTCACGCTGGTAGGCCTCTGACAAGCGTCTCATGCTGGCCAGCTTCTTCGCGCCTTCGATGAGCTGGAGGCGGCGTGCCTCCAGCGCTTCGGCGTCGGCGTCCTCTGGAATGGGCGCATCCAGGTCTTGTAGCGCTGCATCAAGCGGGTCACGAGCTCCTCCGTCGGAGCGCTCGCCATGGCCGATGACGAGCACTTATGTGACGGTGCTCCCGCTGCCCTCCGCGCAAGGGAGCGGCTCGTCGTAGACCACCACGTTGGTGGGGAAGGCGTCGAGCGGCGCGGTGTCGAAATCGACCAGCATCGGGTCGGTGGAGCCTACGGACTCCATTTCAGTGGCAGGCTCGCCAGCAACGTGGAGGTCGTCGAGGAGGCCCGCGAGAAGGCTCTCGGGGCCGCCGGTGCCTGCGTCGGATGCATGCTCTTCGGAGAGGCTAACCTCACCGACAAGATCGGCGAGGCAGCTGGCCGCGCAAACGGTCTCAACGCCGCGCAGCGCGTCGGCGTGAACTTCTTCTGGCGTGCCGGGCTGGCTGCGCTCGCCAGGGAGGAAAAGGGTTCCTGTCCAGAACAGATCTCCGGACGACGGTGCACCTCGCCCCACGGTGGGCGCCAAATGTCGGGGGTTAGGTGCGACATATGCCAAAGGATGGCTTATCATGGTGGGGGCGAGTAGAACGTCGCCGGTGCCTGGAAGCGGGATGAGGCGTAGACATGCACGCCGGCGGATCTTACCCAGCTTCGAGGCTCTCCGAGGAGATAACACCCCTACTGCTGCTCTGCGGGGTCTCCGCATGGTCACTATGGTGATATGTGTACAAAGTTGCTCCTCGAGCTGTGTTCTGGAGGTAGGAGGGGGCAAGGCTAGCTCTCTCCCTTCTATGCTTCTGTCTAGTGGTAAAAGGATCGAACCCTTTGCATGGGTGCTCCGGGGGGCTTATATAGGCCTACCCCCCGGGGGTACAATGGTAATCCGACTGGGCGCGGGTCCCAGCCTTCTGTCTCTTAGACCGCCGTCTTCTCCGCCGACTCCTGGGGGCCACCTCCGGTGGGCCCCGCCGACCGACCTGGCCACTGTAGCCGCGCCTCTGATGACGTTGGCTGGGTCGTCGGGGCGTGGCAACAGTGCCGCCGCCTGGCGGGCGATCACTGTCGCCACTCCCCATCTTATCTGGTCAATGGCGTGTGGGGCCCGTGGGCGAAACGGGCCGACTCCTGGAGGCCGACTCCCACGGGGTCCGTCTTCGGGTGCTCTCACCGTCTTCGTCCCTCCCGCTGACTAGCGAGGCCCGTCGTCTCTAGGTCGTACATGCGGGCCAATGTGGGAACAGTGCGCCATCGTCAGGGCCAGTATGGCGACAGTGTCGCGCCGGACGGAGCTCTCCTCCGGTACGGCATACTATAGCCATACGTGCCCCTGGTAATCAACGTAGGGGAGGGCCGTAGTCCGGCCATCCCCGGTCTTCTCCTTCTTCTCAAAGGCAGAGGGTGGTGAAGTCGCGGGCCGACTCCCCATAGTCGGCCTCCCTGGAGTCGCCGATCGGGAGTCGCAGCCGTCTCTGGGACTCAGCCGTGAGTGGGTGTCGGCGATGCTGCGGCCGACTCCCAGAGTTGGCTGATCGTCTTGGGATTCTTTGAGGGGCGAAGCCTGCCCCGATGTCTTGAAAGGTTCTGGGTCCCGGGTTAGCCTACCCGTGGCCCAATACTCTGACACTCGAGGATTTTTGTTGGTAAGTGCATGTACAATGGTTGATAAGGTAATCTTATCTTAAGTCTGCCACGTATGCAAGTGGTAGTAGTTTCGTGGCATTTTAGTGGTTTCTTGCATTATTAGAGCAAGTACAATAGAGCTGAGTCAGCGGGCTATAAGAAATAAACTACTACTACATGTTGGCTATAAGATGGGTTGTAGATGACATGGCACTAGCTTATAGCCAGCAGCTGGCTATACTATTAACCATGCTCTTAGGGGTTTCTTGTAAGGAACAATGTATGTACTACTAGAGACAAAAGGCGATTCTAGGTTGCGTTGTACTCCAACGAGTACTACTAGTGGTCGCGGGAGTGTATACCTCGTTTTGTGGGTTCGATCCCGGCCGAACGCACAGCGGCCTTTTTAAAAAAAATAGTATACTACTACACTTTGCTGCGAGCCAATATTTTACACAGGTAGTTTGAGTTTTGAAGTCAAACGGACATGCGGCCCCACAATCTGGGTGCACTGGACAGCCTAGCCACGTGAACGGGTTTTCCTTCCCAGCATCCCGTGGCTCGCGTGCTCGCCCTAGCCGCACCTCGCTTGCAGCTTCCAGCTAGTAGCATATTTAAGCTAGCGCCTCCCAATTAAGCCCAAGGAGCCGGAAAAGCCTGGCGGGGCATTGGGCACTGTGCCATATGGCTCTGTACGTAAAGTGCTCTACTACTACTCTGTAGCTTGTGGCGTTGCATGCATGGACTTCACTCCATTATCGGCTCTACTATAAAAGAAAGGGTTTTTATCAGTTATGCCACCGGTTGTGTCCCATTACTCAATTTTGCCACTAGGAATTTTAACTACTCAAAAATGCCATCGCTTCATTAGACACATGCTCAAAAATGCCACTGGACACCATTATTGTGATCTAAAATCTCTTTTGCCATGTCATACTGACATAAATACCTATGAATCGACATGCCAGCTTTCCTCTATCTCACTACAATAAAGTGTGGGGCCCACTTGATCCCAACAACGTTCTTATTTTCCTATAAAATTATTCGCTTGGTTACTCCTGACAAGTGGGGCCACACTTATCATTGTGAGATAGAGAGAACTGACATGTGGTTCTAGGCTTATTTTTGTCATATAACATGGTCAACGGGTTTGACATGAAAATAACAATGTCTAATGGCATTTTTGAGCAAACATCTAACAGAATGATGGCATTTTTGAGATATCTAATGGCATTTTTGAGCAAGCCTCTCACGGGTTGATGGCATTTTTGAGCAGTTATAACTTCTAATGGCAAAACTGAGTAGTGCGACACAACCGGTGGCATAAATGATAAAAACCCTAAAAGAAATTCCTCTTGACGTGTTTTTTTTGAAACGGAGGCAAAAGCTTTGCTTCATCTCATTCATAAAAAACGAACTACTAACAAAGTTCGACGAGATCCATTACAACTCCACAAATGGAAGCGAAAAGCCTAGTCTCGCTGTATCAAATAACTCAAATGTTCTGCCTCCGCAGTAACCGTCGCTGATAAATAGGCTGCTAGTGTGTGCCTAAGAGAAGCGGCTGAGTAGGCCAGCTACGTGAGAGGAGCGGCTGAATAGAGCACCGAGAGTAGCCACTAGGCCACGACGTAGGTGTACTTCCCCTGCATTGATAGTACAACGATGGTTCTAGAGAACAGTAGTACCCTCCACTTCCAACTATAGCTCCTAGGCTCTGAGATTCAAGAGTTCAAAACTGGTGCACTATACAAGACTAGACTAGAAGTATAGTACATCGCACTACTAGTTGAGAAAAGTAGTACTAGTACTGCTATAGTACGAGTACGTACTCCTCCGTCACATAATGTACGACGTTTTTTGACACTAGTTGGCGTGTACAAAAAATGGCAAAAACATACCCCAAAATTTCTTAATCCACGCCAAAAACTACTACCTAGTGCCAAAAATTTCTTACTAGTGCTATTATTTACAGTATAATGCAATCCCATAATGTTCCATAATGCTAGTACTAGTCCTCCATGGTACCAAAAAATACTACCTAGTGCCAAAAATTTCTTACTAGTGCTATTATTTAGAATAGTAAATAATAGCCTCACCCCTTCGCTGAGGAACGATCTACAGTTGGAAGGGACGAGGCCCTGCGGTTACTACGCTCTTATCTCCTCCTCGCCAGTTCCCCTCCCCCCGAAGAGAAGGCAGTTCGTCGCTGCTCCCATGGATTCGCCAGGCGGTTCTCCTCCTCGTTGGGGCTGGGAGACCTTGGACGACGATTCTCTGGGAGAAATCGCACGCCGCTCCGACATCCTCACCGCCGCAAGACTTGGTGCTTCCGTCGGATTTCGGGTTCCGGCAGACCCTTGAGGTTCGAACTCTGGGGTGCACGCGGAGACTATGCCCTCTACCTCTCCGTCTCGCAAAGATCTAAACTACTGAAAGAACAGCACAAGAGACAGAATGTTTATACTAGTTCGGGCCACCATTGTGGTGTAATAACCTACTCTAGTTTGTGGTGGGTGGATTGCCTCTTGGGCTGATGATGATGAACAATACAAGGAAGAACAGCCTCGCGAGGGTCTGCTCTTGCTGGGGCGATGAACTGCTAGGAGGAGTTCAGCCGCCCTTCTCTCTCTCTCTCTTACTGATTTTTTGCTTGCCCAGGTTCTGGGTTGCACGACCGCTAGATCCTTCAGACTGATCTCTCGATCCTAGATGCCTAGATGCCTCTACCCTGGGGGTGGCTAGTCCTATTTATAGGCAAAGGCCCTGGGCCTCTTCCCAAATATTGAGCGGGAAGGGCGCCAACAGTTGGCCATTTTGAAGGGGAACATCTGGTACACTTATCTTGACTAAAGTTGGTCCTCGCCTGCCAAAGGTTCTGTGGTGACGCCGTCCTGGGCTCCACGATGACCTCCTTCCCACCGTTGGACTGGTCTTGGTCTCGTTGCACCGAAATGGATGCCTTTGCTTGATCCTCTCGCCTGCGCTTGTCCCCTTTGCACCAAAGAGGAAAGGAGGACGCTGCGCGGGCTGGCGCCCGCCTGGCGCCCTTGGTCATCATGGCTTGCGTCATGGGCACCTCGTGAGGTACCCTGCCTTGATCTCTCCGCCTCCTCGTGAGCCAGCCTGATGAGGCCGCGCCTGAGGAAGCTCTGCGTCGTCCGCCCCGCGAGGCTTGGCCCCTTGCGAGGGTCTTGGGTCATGTTGATGAAGATGGGCCGTGCTGGGCCCCCTTTGAGCTACGCGGCAGGCCGCAGGCAGGCAAGTCTGGGGACCCCCATTCCCAGAACGCCGACAGTAGCCCCCGGGCCAAAGGCGCGCCCGGACTTGGCCGTGCAGAGAGGCGAAAGGGCAAGGGCGAAGCGCCGCGGGCCCTAATAGCCTGCGGCCCTGGTCGCCGCGTGGCGGTTGATGGGACGTGGGCGTCTCCGCTTCCCCACGACGCCTCGGTGATCGCACGGATTGGACAAGTCCCTGCATGCAAATCGGGTCATGATTACCTGTGATCGTGGAGGCCGGCAGTTGGCCTTCGCCGGCTATAAGTACGGAACGGTGCGCGCCCTTCCGGTCCATCTCTCCTTGCTTCTCCTTCTTCCCGATCCTTGCTCCGTCTTGCTGCGATGGCTCCGATCCGCCGGTTCTCCACGGCGGAGAAGGGAAAGGCTCCTCGAGAGGAACCAAACCCGCTTCCGCCAAAGAAACGGCTCGTCCTTCGCGGCCGGGACGAGGAGGACCGTCAGGTGGTGTCGAGGCCTTGGTGCGAGCGGCCTCCAACGGGGTTCCTGCTTCCCTTGTATGCCCACGTCGAGGGCCTTGAAGGAGTCAATGCCGATCACCGCGGTCAGCATCGTCATCGACCCCGACGGGTCATGAAGGTGTGGGTGGTCCCTCCTGGGGTCCACGCCGAAGGCTCCTCCCGCGAGTTCGTGCTCCACGCCGCCATGCCCCCTCGATCTTGGATTCGCCTTCCTCCCTTCTTTGCCTCCATCATCCCGCAGGGAAAGCTCCTGGAGCTATGGCTGCAGCACGCCGGCTGCAGCACCCCCGCGACCGAGGCAGAGGTCGCGGTCATTGCCTCGGGCGAGGTCTTCATGACTCGAGGCTGGGGCGAGATCGCCCAGGGTTGCAGAGCATAGGGCGCCCTCACGATCCACTTGGAGTATGATGGCACATCGGTGATGTTCTTCAAGGTCTTCGACGCGAACGGGCGCCGGCTGGAGTGTTGCCTCGGGAGAGGTGGCCAGGACCTCGCCACGGTGAGGGCTAGGCCCGTCGACCGCTCCCTTGGCGGCTCCACAGGCGACGGGGGCGCCGGAGGATCCAGCGACTCCAGCGAGACCTTCGCGACTCCGGAGACGAGCGAAGACAGCTACGAGCCCACGAGCCGGCGCCGCTCTTGGAGCAGGGCGGGCTCGTCTGGCCACCGCCGACTCTGATCTGGATGGTATTGGCGCCGGCGCTTGACGGCCCACTGTTGATGATGGCGTCTTTTGCAGGGCCGCGTGTAGTTAGCATCCTTTAGGATCCGTTCTCTGCGAGGAATCAAGATGCGCCCCATGGGGGGCTTGTAAGGTGCCTGTGATCCTGTTTGTTAATATATAACCCTTGCTGTAGAGCTGTGTGAGTTGCTGATTCTGTCTTAGCTCAGTTCTCCCTTTCGAACCTCGCGAGGGCTTGGTGCTCTGCGTTGACAGGTCCCAGTCCCAAGGCGGCGTCAGCCGTCGCTGGTATGCCAGGTCGCGATGCCGTGGTCAAGGCCAGGAGGTGAGCGACCCGGGGTCTGGTAAGAGCCCCTGAGTTGCGATGCTCAGGAGGTCCCCTTTGGCGCCCAAGAAGCCATCGCTCGGTGAGAAAGGAGAGCGGCGTCGCTAACACGGAATGGCATTAGGTGCGGGGGTAGTTCCACGGTAGTAGGTGCTTTGGGGCGGTGACTTATCTCGAGAATCGGGGATTATTTCTGGCGTGTCGTCGGGTCCGCGCGTCGGCGGGAGCGGAGTCGCTTGGAGAGGTCGTCGCGTGCCCCTTCTCCCTCGCCTTTGCTCCCCTTTCTCCTCTATGTCCTCGGGTCCCGGCCCTCGAGCGAGTCTCAGCCGTCGTTGGTATGCCAGGTCGCGATGTCGTGGTCAAGGCCAGAGGGTGAGGGCTGGAGAGCCAGTAGGAGCCCTGAGTCGCGATGCTCAGGCACCCCCCTTTAACGTGCAAGCGGTTCGTGTGGACGAGAGTGAAGGGAACTCCGCGAGGGCCTTGCCTGGTGCAGCTCCCTTAGGAGATCCTGAAACTCATCATAGAAGGAACAAGAGGTTGACATGACAATTATCCGTCAGCTGTTAGTTGCTTCCGAGGGGAGGTGAGGCATTGAAGGCTTGATGAGGTGGCGCCATGCGGGGCTGCCGCGGCCAGAGCTCAGCCATCCAGGTTTGTCGGTGTTGCAGGGACGGACCCATGCGCAAGCGTCGTGCCATTGTGGGAGCAATTCCGTCAGTTGGCGTCAGTTGAACAGGCAACTAGATCAAAACACATTAGCCGAGAAGGAGTGGATCCATTCAAATAGATGCTCGGAAGGTAGACATCGCTGGGTCAGGCCCGAGCGACTTGCGGATGATGCAGCCCGAGGGGCACCCCCAACAAAGCAAGCTAATGACTGAAAATAAAAAGGGATACATGCCGTAGGGACGGACCCACGCGGCCTGGGAATGATGCAACCCTGGGGGGGCGCTCCCAGCTGGAAATGAAACTTGGAAGATGTCACCTGATGATGTCGAGGACGAAGGAGTGTTGGTGCAGCAGACTCGGTGGGCTGCGGAAGCCGATCCTCACGAGCCGCCAGGCCCAGGGGCCTTGGGAGGCTCCGGAGGCACTGGTGGCTCCTCGCGAATCATCTCCATCTCCGCCAAGGCTGCGGAACGCCTTTATTCTTGAGCCTCCATGATGCCCCTCATGAGGCGCTGGTACGTTGCATCCGCGCTCGGCAAGCCGTAAGGCATGCGAACGTAGCTGTGGGGCGGACCTCCGCAGCGCCCCACTTGCGAGGGCCAGAGGCGCTCCATCGTGGCGACTTGATTGAGCCCTGGTACGTCGATGCAGACGCGCAGCCCACCATCCTCACCTGGATGGGGAGCCACAGCCGGTAGACGGCGGCAGCCTCTCATGACTCTTGGTTCCTGTAGTTCTTGAATGGCCTTGTTGACGAACTCCTGCTGGTCTGACCATCCTTGTTTTGCTCCTTGTTGAGGGAAACGTGCTTCGAAGCACGCCTCCACGTGGTGCCCTAGCGCCTCCCTCGTGACCTTGGCCAGGTCGGTGGCCCTCCAGGGGAGAGCCCTCGAGCCCTGTCGGAGGAGGGCGCTGGGCGCGCTTTCCTATGAGATGGTGGCGGGTTCCCGTTGGGCAGACGCGGGTTCTCGGTCCGGACGATGTCTTCTTCTTCTTGGGGGTGGTCTCAGGAAGCCTCCTGCTTCCGCAATCCGGGTCTTCCAATGACGCGGCCTGAAAGGCTCGCTCCAGGGAACACACTGCATCCTTCTCTTCACAGGGCACCGTGATGACTCCGCAACCTCCTGGCATCTTGAGGACGTTGTAGCCAGGGTGAGTTACGGCCATGAACTTGGCCAGTGCCGGGTACCCGAGGATGGCGTTGTACGGCAGGCGGATGTGGGCGACGTCGAAGTCGATGAGCTCGGTGCGGTAGTTGTTGCATGCCCCGAAGGTGACAGGGAGGCGGACCTGCCCAATCGGGACCGTGGAGCCGTCGGTGACTCCGGAGAAAGGCTTGGTTGGCTGAAGCTGGTCATAGGGCACTTGGAGATTGTTGAATGTTTCCACGGACAGGATGTTTAGCCCTGCCCCACCATCAATGAGGGTCCTGGCGACCAGTACGTTGCTGATGACTAGGGAGCAAAGCATCGGGAGGACTCCGGCTGTGGCCGCACACTTGAGCTGATCCACTGAGCTGAACATGATGGCGCACGCCGACCACCTAAGAGTGCGCGTTGCTTCGAGCTTGGGGAGGACTGCATTCACCTCGCGGGAAAACTGCTTAAAGATGTGTTGGGAGGCTGGGGCTTGAGCTCCGCACAGGATGCAGGCGATCGTGCATGGCTCCTGGAAGACCCCAGCCCCCTCGTCTTGATGGCGGTCCTCGTTCCTCCTTGGCTGCGGCGGTAGTGGACGGAGGCCTGCGTTGCCTTGTGGGCGATCCTCACGAGGTTGATCCCTCTAGTCCCCCTCGGGAGGCAGGTCTCGCCAGCGATCCTCGCGAGGTTGATCGCGCCATCCTTGGCGCGGGCCGCGGTCTTCCCAGCGTCCTGCGTTTCTTCCACCTCCTCAGTCGTAGCCCCGGTCAGCCCGGTCGGGACGACGGCCGATCCTTCCTTCTCGCACGGCGCAGAGTTCTTGGCATTCGTTGGTGTTGTGGGTGTGGAGGTCGTGGTACACACAGTACCGGCTGCCCCCTGGAGGATTTAGGCAGATCTTTGCCCCTCTTGGTGTCTGGTTCTGCCGCGAGCACGGCAGCTCCCTTGCGCTTCACGTCTTTGGCCTTGGGCTTCTTGTCTTCTGGGTCTGCGGTAGGCAGCTCGAGGAGGGAGAGACGCCCTTCCTCAGCCCTGGCGCACTTGGTCGCCAAGTTGAACAGCTCCAGGGAGGTGCACAGGTCTTCATGCATCGCCAGCTCCTCCTTCATCTTGACGTCGCGCACACCATCGGAGAAGGCTAAGATGATGGCCTCCTCGGACACCTTGGGGATCTTGAGGCGTGCACTGTTGAAGCGCTGGATGTACTTTTGCAGGGTCTCTTCGGGTTGTTGCTTGATGCCGCGCATGTCGCTCACGGCGGGCGGCCGGCCGCGAGTACCTTGGAAGTTGGCGATGAAGCGGGTGCGCATCTGGTCCTAGGAAGAGATCGTGCCCGGAGCCAGATTCAGGAGCCAGGTGTGAGCTCCTTCCTTGAGCGCCATGGGGAACCAGTTCGCCATGACCTTCTCGTCTCCGCTGGCAGCTTCGATGCCCAGCTCATAGAGCTGGAGGAACTCTGCAGGGTCGGTCATGCCGTCGTAACGAGGAGGCAGCTCCGGCTTGAACTTGCTGGGCCACGTGACGCTACGCAGCACGGTGGTGTAGGCACGGTAGCCTGCCGTGGCCACGGGAGGCTTTGGGGGAGGGAGAGCTTGGTCTTGCGGGTCCCCATGCGCTGCAGCTGGGAGCAGCGCAGGGTCTTGGCATGCCGGAGCTGGAGCAGGGTCGCGACATGCCGGAGCGGGGAGCGCCCGGGCAGCTTCTTGCGGGCGAGGGACCTCTTGGAAGCTCCGCTCTTGCTGCGCTGGCGCCTGACGGAGCGGGTTCCGCCCAGGGGCTGCGCGCCTTGGAGCCATGGTGTCTACTTGGAGAGGAGGCGGCTGGTATGCCCCCGGAGCTTCATTGCCCGCGCGGGGCGGGGTGCGACGCAGCGGAACGGACGGCGCGGCAAAGCCCCCTGCGACGCGGACGAGCTCGGCGACGGGGTCAAGCCACTCTTCGTAGATGTCGTCGACGGGACGGTAGCGCAGGAGCTCATTTTCCGCGATGAGTGCAGCTCGAGCCTCCAAGGGTGCGCGGAGCGCGCGGGACAAAGAACCAGCTGGTGTGAGCGATGGAGTAGCGGTGCAGCCGTCTTGCCGCACGGACGGATGCTGAGACGATGCTTGCTGCTCGTTCCCCGCCGGGCCGGTGGCGGAGTTGACGGCGGGTGACGGGGAACGACGAGGACGCCCGCCGACGGGAGCTGTCTGGGCGACGCGGGAAGCGATGGCGGCCCGGCGCTCGGTGCGGGCCCGACCAGCGTCGGACATTGACACGACGGTCGGAGGAGAGCGAAGCGGTGGAAGACGAGTTCCGGCGCACCCCTACCTGGCGCGCCAAATGTCAGATTTCGGGTTCCGGCAGACCCTTGAGGTTCGAACTCAGGGGTGCGCGCGGAGACTACGCCCTCTACCTCTCCGTCTCGCAAAGATCTAAACTACTCAAAGAACAACACAAGAGACACAAGGTTTATACTAGTTCGGGCCACCATTGTGGTGTAATACCCTACTCTAGTTTGTGGTGGGTGGATTGCCTCTTGGGCTGATGATGATGAGCAATACAAGGAAGAACAACCTCGCGAGGGTCTGCTCTTGCTGGGGCGATGAACTGCTAGGAGGAGTTCAGCCGCCCTTCTCTCTCTCCCTCTCTCTCTCTTACTGATTCTTTGCTTGCCCAGGTTCTTGCTTGCACGATCGCTAGATCCTTCAGACTGATCTCTCGATCCTAGATGCCTAGATGCCTCTACCCTGGGGGTGGCTAGTCCTATTTATAGGCAAAGGCCCTGGGCCTCTTCCCAAATATTGAGCGGGAAGGGCGCCAACAGTTGGCCATTTTGAAGGGGAACATCTGGTACACTTATCCTGACTAAAGTTGGTCCTCGCCTGCCAAAGGTTCTGTGGTGACGTCGTCCTGGGCTCCACGATGACCTCCTTCCCACCGTTGGACTGGTCTTGGTCTCGTTGCACCGAAATGGATGCCTTTGCTTGATCCTCTCGCCTGCGCTTGTCCCCTTTGCACCAAAGAGGAAAGGAGGACGCTGCGCGGGCTGGCGCCCGCCTGGAGCCCTTGGTCGTCATGGCTTGCTTCATGGGCACCTCATGAGGTACCCCGCCTTGATCTCTCCGCCTCCTCGTGAGCCAGCCTGATGAGGCCGCGCTTGAGGAAGCTCTGCGTCGTCCGCCCCGCGAGGCTTGGCCCATCGCGAGGGTCTTGGGTCTTGTTGATGAAGATGGGCCGTGCTGGGGCCCCTTTGAGCCGCGCCGCAGGCCGCAGGCAGGCAAGTCTAGGGACCCCCGTTCCCAGAACGCTGACAGCTTCCTGCACCAACTTTTTCAAGACGCTGCTTAAACAGGCTTGGGAAAAGGCCATGCTTGTTGGTCTTCCATGCGTCCTCGAGGAGAAGGTTCTTCTATGGGACGATTCTTCGAACAGTCCGCCGCTC
Organism: Aegilops umbellulata; assembly: GCA_032464435.1. Lineage (NCBI taxonomy): Eukaryota > Viridiplantae > Streptophyta > Magnoliopsida > Poales > Poaceae > Aegilops > Aegilops umbellulata. The sequence continues at coordinate 47,647,537 of CP136056.1, read as the reverse complement.
CCTGGCCATGGTTGCACGTTGACTCCGCTAGAGTTGATGACATTGAGAGGTAGTCGGATTTTGTCCGATGAGCAGGTCAGTAATGGAGTTTGATCATGTAGTACTTAGTTATTCCATTTCCATCCCGTAATTTCTCCGCTGCCCGCCGTCTTATATATAGGTCTGGGTCGGTGCCAACGAAGATTGGCTTGCATACCTCCGGCCGGATACCACCATGATTTTGCACAACATCCACAGCAGTGCGGCCGTTCCGGTAGACCCCTTCTCCACCATTGGGATTGGCCTTCCGGACTGGCTGGGCAAGAATACGTATGATGATGCCTACATGAGATTGAAGAAGATAGCAATTGCAGACCCGCCGACAAAGCGACGCGGCTACGACGATTACTATCTCATCGCGGTGTTCGACATAAGGATTGCCATCAATGCAGGAGGCAGTAACGGCTGAGGCTGGCGCATGTTGGCGGCGGCAGATTTGTAGCCCTACATGTTTGAAGACGCCGTGCTCCATCTAGGCCGCATCTTCGCGGTGACAAGCCAGGGGACTTGTTTCATCTGGTTGACATCCTACGGTACGGGAGATTACAAACGGAATGCACAAACCATCATTTGCATCCCTAATGGTACTCCATTATTTTGCAGGGACCAGTCATCCCCCGATCAAAATAAGATCGCCGATCCTGGATGTGCATTTGCATCCGCAATTTGGTCTAACCTGGAACCTTGTAGCTGACTTTGGTATATTGGGATCAACTATCTTAGCAGTCGTTACCCATGGTACCACTGATGTGCAACATGGTCACATAATCTACCACGATCGGACCGTCACCATCTACCCAGATATTCCATTTTTTAACCCTCTCGCCTTCTCTTTCATTGTTGTACTAGTAGTATACTTTGTAGTACTAGTAGGAGTACTTTTTACCTTGGAGGACGCGTATAGCTAGCTAGGCCCTTGAAGACTTGAACCCACTAGCTGCCACCATTTTTGTTTTTCCATGTCTTACTATCTCATCCATGTAGCCAAGAGTGGCTATATATAATAAGCCGGTTATTTTACTTCCTCTACACCGGAGTAGTACTATTTGCTGCACAGTATTACTAACCACCACATTTGAGCACAACATTATTATGCATGGACCTTGACTATGTACGTCACCATGTGTTCAGATCTGGGATGTAGCGTGTACCAGATGAACGACGCCGAGTTCGACCCCCGTGATGCTATGTGGGTGCCGAGGAACACTCTTGGAGAGTACTCGCTTTTCATCGGGGACAACTACCCCATTGTGAAGCGGATGCCACCTTCCGTGCACGACACGGAAGGCCTGCCATTCATGAAGCATGGTTGTGTCTTCAGTGCACACCGCTGGATGAACGACATGCTGGGACACGCTATCCCTGATTTATGCCGCTTCAGCTTGGATGAGTCTCCATTGTGTGGAGCCGGACTAGAAAGCTGCGACAATGATTCCCGTTGCTCACCGCTATGGATCGTGCCATCCATGAAGAACACCTGGGACTGGAACCTGGAGGAGGACATGTAGCCCATCTATAACGTGTAAGTGGAGTACGGTAATTGTGAACGGTAGCGCTGTGAATATATGTAGACTAGTCGTGCACAAATTTATCACATGAGTTGGAGATGAACTTGTGTGGCATACTGGCATTTGTCCTTTAGAATTTATTACTAGTAAATGTGTTATGTGTATGTGCTACTTATGTGGTTGTTGCACGGGCTCCAACACGTTCTTTGAGAAAAAAGGTGGCACGGCTTTGGATATACGTGACGTGGCGGCATCGTACAGTAGCATCGTTCGCTATAGTTGTACTAGTACACTCCTACTAGGACGACAACTCCTACAAAATCTTGATCTTGGGTCTTTGCCTCTTCGGGAGGTTCAACAGTTCGTACTCGCGTGAACCTTGCACTTGGCTCTTCGCCTCTTCGGAAGGTCCAACAATGATGATACTACAGTACAGTATGCTTCTGGCAATCTGACACCGATTGAACTGCTGCACGTCCACCGCGAGGGCAGGGCGAGGGAGAGGGAGAGGGAGAGGGAGAGGGCGCTGTAGTCAAAACCATTTCCTCGTCCTGCGAACCACCACGCGCGTGGGCGAAAAAGAGGCGTAGTAAGCAAGCTTCTCCTCATTCGGCGAGTTGACGGGACACATCAAAGCAGTACTAGTACTAGTAGTAGTAGTCCGTACTGCGTCCTTTCCGATTAATATGGCTTAATTTGAAACGAGAAAAATACACTGGCCGTCAACATATGTAACAGTACGCTCTTTACAGTCACTATATATAGTTTTGCGGCGATTATGCGATCACTAGCTCATCGTAGAGCACTGTATTGCACCCTACTGACCGGCCACATAGTCGACGTGGCACTTTGTTGACTGGTTAAATTTTCACCTGGTTTCTGGGTCCCACCTGTCAGTTGGCAGAGCAAAGAAATCAGTTAAACAAAACTTTACGTGTCGGGACCCCGATCCTAAGTCACACCGATCTAGCATGTAACACATCATATCACTTTGCGGCCTCACGCACGGTATTCCCACGGGTGCCACCTTACCTGGCCCGGGACCGTTTGCGCCTTTTGGCTCACGTATATGATAGTGTCGCTAGCATCCATATGACAAAGAACCCGGGCCGACATGGCTAGTCGTGAACCCAAAGCGGCGCTAACCCATGAGGACAGGCATACATGAATCACATCAAGCATGTCGGTCATCAGCGTGTGAATCCGGGCTGTAGCACTGGGCTAACAGGACTCCGGTAACCCGGGCTGTAGCAGGCTAGGCAGGACTCCGGATGTCACCGTGTGACATTTCCCCGAAGGGACAGACACAGGAACAAAGTGAAACACATGCCGTCCAGTCAAGTGTTTCGAGCAGTAGTGCTGGGCTAGCAGGACTCCGGTGAACCGGGCTGTAGCGGACTACTATCGCTCAGAAGCACTAGACTACATTTCCCCATGTGATAGGCTGCCAAGGATAAACAACTAGATAGTCGGATCCCACACATAGCAAGCATTTCAATCATACACACAATATGCTCGATATGTGTAAATACAACATGGCATCACAACATAACTCTACGACTCCAATATTTATTCATTAGGCTCCGAGGAGCGAGATATTACAAACATGGGTCTCATGACCCAACATTCAGAGCATACAAGTCAAAACACAAGCGGAAGCTTAACATGTCTGAGTACAGACATCTACAAATGAAAAAGGCTGAGAAGCCTGACTATCTACTAGATCCTGCCGAGGGCACAAGATCGTAGCTGAGGTAACAAGCTAAACGTCGAAGTCCAAGCGGTACTACTAGCGAGACTGAAGTCTCTCTGCAAAAACGTAAAATAGGCAAACGTGAGTACAATTGTACTCAGCAAGACTTACATCAGAACTAACTACATATGCATCAGTATCAATAAAGGGGGTGGTGGAGTTGACTGCAGCAAGCCAGCTTTGACTCGGTGGCTATCCTGAACTACGACTGCAAGTAACTCTTTGAGGTGGCGCACACGAGTCCACATATTCACCATCCAATACACCACTATGGATCTGCTCCCGTCTCCCTACGAGAACACCATCCATAGCACTCACGCTTATCTTGCGCATTTTAGAGTATCCACTTTCACTTGTCTATGAACTATGCAAGGGGTCCAAGTTTCCATATCCGAGGAATCCGGCTATTCGAATAGATAATGATAACCCTGCAGGGGTGTACTTCTTCACACACGCTCTCGCCACTTACCGCCCTGTACACGTCATGTACCTCGGCAACCTTCAAGCGGAAGCCGGGCGAGGGAGTCGGCCACGACCTGACTAACCACACAAGTCTCTAGTCCAGGTTTATCGCCTATTCGGGTTCCATCCGCAAGGAGATCCGGCCGGGGTGTCGCTCGCGGCCCCAAACGATGTGTGCAGGGTTCCCAAGCCCACCTCGACGGGTAGATCTACGCTTGGTACACCGTGCCATGGTGCCTAGTCTGTCCCAAGCCCACCTGTACAGGGTACCACTTGGTAGACTACTAACACTACCTACAAACACCAGAAACTAGTTGCAACTCCTGGACAGAGATCAAGTTGATTAATAAGTCGAGAGAGCTTGGAGCGCCCGGAGCCCAATGTGTGGTAGTAACTGTTCATGGATCACAAACACAGAACTCAGTTCCTGAGGACGGCTGCAATGAGACAACCCACCATGTACTCCTACATGGCCTCTCACCGCTACCTTTACTAAATCGTGTTCACACACTTAGCTCTCATCATTAGGACATGTTCACCACATTCCAATTCATTCCCGATGAATCAGACCCGACTCAACTCTAAGCAGTAGCAGGCACGACAAACAAGCATGAATGAGTAGGCACATCAGGGCTCAAACAACTCCTACTCATGCTAGTGGGTTTCATCTATTTACTGTGGCAATGACAGGTCATGCAGAGGATAAAGGGGTTCAACTACCGTAGCAAGTAATAGTTGAAACGTTGTTGCCCTAATGCAGTAAAAGAGAGCAGGAGCGAGAGAGTGGGATTGTATCGGAATGAACAAGGGGGTTTTGCTTGCCTGGCACTTCTGAAGATATTATAGTTCTTCATCGGTGTCATCGATCTCATCGTCGAAACCACGTCTATCGAGCGGGGACAATCACCGGCAACAGAGAAAGAAAACAATCAATGCAATGTGACAATATGATGCATGATCATGACATGGCAATATGATGTGGTTTGAGCTAATGCAACTAGCAACCAGACTAAATGAGGTTGATTTGAATCCAAGATTCAAATTCAAACTCCATATGTGGATAGTTAAATGCCATTATAAGATTTGTGCTAAACAGCAACTATAAGTTGTTCTAACATGCATGAAAATGGTATAGATGGATTCCTTGAATTTTTCTGATAATTTTTCATATATAAATTATTTCATTCTGAGCTATAGATTATTTTCTATGATTTTTCAAAGTTTTGGATATTTTCTGAATTAAACAAATCATTTGAGATTTATTTAAATTCCAGAAAAGGATTACTGCATCAGCCTGACATCATCATGACATCAGCAGGTCAACTGGGTTGACCCAGGTCAAACCTGACGACGCGGTCCCACATGTCATATGCTTATAGATAGTTAGAGGTTAATCCCTTGTTGACTGGGATTTGACCCAACGCGGGGCCTGCTCGTCAGTATCTGTGGGGTGTTTAGCTGGCAGTGATTAGCACTAAACACGCGGCCACGTCGACACGCCGGAGTTTGGCCGGCGGCGACCTCAAGTCGCGGCGGTAGCTCACCGGAAAACTGCAACGGGGCTCGGTTTAGCGTGTGGTTTGCGTCTACGGGTAGCAGATGGTGCGCCGCATCCAACTGGGCGAGCGACAGCGGCTGGGGTGGTCTGTACTCGCCGGAGACGAGCTCGCGGCGGCGGCCGGAGCTCGGACGTCGATGAAACCGACGACGCAGCGCACGGAGGAGCTAGCAGTTAGTATCTACGGGCTCTACAAGAGCTCGCAAGGCCAATGGGCATATTCACGGGACCATTTGGTCACCGGTGCCTCGTCGCCGGCGAGCTCGGGCGGCGCCGCAGCTCGGTCATCAAGGGGGCGACGTCTACGGCGATCAAATGAAGCGGGGAAGAGGGGGAAACCGTGGCGGAGCTCACAGCGGGGTCGAAGCTGAGCTCAGCAGACTCGGGGAGGCGTCGGAGACGGTGAATCGGACGGCGGCATCCGGCGGCTGTGGCCGGGGAAGGAGGCCACATGCGTCGTCTTGGGGCCGTCCTTGGTCGTGTAGCTCGGCGGAGAGGGAGAAGAGGTTGCGGCGGAGCCTCTGAGAGCATCGGCGGGGCGAGGCAGCGGCTGTGGCCACGGCGGTGCTTGTCGGCGGCGACGAGCTCGCTCGGCTTCGGGAGAGAGAGCGAGAGAGGCGAGGCAGGGAGAGAGGGGAGCGGTCGAGGGGGTCCAGGGGGTCGCGTGGCGACGTCCAGATGCGTCGGGGAGGGGTAGGCAGGCAGGGAGGAGCTGGCCTCCTCGGCCGCGCGCGTGCGAGCACGCAGCTGCTCCTACTGGCAGGAGGAAGGCGACAGGAGGTGCCAGGTGGGCTGGGCCAGCTGGGCCGGCTAGGTGAGCCCAGGTAGTTCCTCTCTCGCTCTTTTAAAATTTAGTTTCTGTTTTCTATTTTTGTTATTTTGTTTTGATTTAGTTTATAACCCAAATCATTTTAATAAATCCTGAAAATAATTATGGGCATTAAATGAATTATTATAGAGGCCCTTAGCTATTTTCAGAATTGTTAGAGCATTTAATAATATGTATAGCAATTAAATTCCCCAATTCAAATACTTTAAGAATTAATTCAATTATCCATAATGGCCTGAAAATATTAGCATCATTTTTGGCAGAGGTTTTCACCTTTAACAAAAATCATGAACATTTTCAAAGGCATTTTGGGTTCTTTGAAAAAGGTTTTATTTGAACCTATTTGATTTCTTTTAGGTGCTAGGGTTTGATCAATCCCCATTTCAATTTAAATAGAATTTAAACATGATGCAGCATTCTAATGCAAGCACTAAGCATTACCCAAACTAGGGATGTGACAACTCACCCCCACTAAACAAGAATCTCGCCCCGAGATTCAGGACGTGAGGTAAGAAGTCAGAGAGGTCACGAGCTAACACGATCTTCATGATCCAGTTGCCCTCATTGAAGATGTTGATTCATTGCTTCAAATTGATCTTGTCGTCTTTGCTTTCGGGATCTTCATCCAACACGATGATGACAAAAGAAACTCTATAGTAATCAATCTTCTTAAAGATCGAGCACTCAAGATCAACTCGCGGAATGAGATGTTGGAACATCTCGAGTTGAGACACAAGACACCTCGAGAGGGATGGAAGAACAACGACAGGGTTTGATTTGGTGGCAACAATTCCACGCCTAAAGGATGGTGGATGGTGTCAAGGTGGCGAGGAAATAATTGCCATGATACCATAACGGGACACCTCGGGGAAGGTGACTCGTAGAATTATTCCCCTAAGTGGCAAAAAGAATTACTTTTGATACAGATATCATTGAAACTCTTTATACCAGCCCGAGGAAAAACACAATTGATCATTTGAATGAAATCGAAAGAATGGCATACTCAGTTTGGAGAGGAACTAGAGTTATAGGACAACTCGGCAATGGAAGGCACATTCCAATTGATACCGAGGATATAACCCAATGACTGAGCGTGCTCTCAAGAATTTGAGCATTTCCATATTCATCAGGGTTTTACCAACATCCGTGTCAAGGATCCCGGCAACACAACATACTACCATGATGAATAGTGATGGATAATGCAGATGCAAAGGAAGACAACACTTCTCAGATTTCACCTTAGCGAAGCCAAGGAAACAAAATCTGGATGATCGACCGAGAGACATTTAGCACTCCGCTTCTAATGTTCTCCTTGATGTACTAGCGTAACCCATTTATAGGTAAGGTTTGGTATCTAGAACATCAAGTAAAAGGTCGGACTTCGGAACACAGAAATCCACAAGGAATAACTATAGAAGTAAATCCTGCGAGATCCTTATGGGGAGGTGGCCAACTTCCTCAATCGAGATACTACGATAATAGGTCTTCCGGCTGGTGTGTTGGCCATGACATCCACTTTACCGGGTTACGGAGAGACCAATATTTTAGTTCTCGGGACACGTTCCAACCATCATATCCGCCTGAGATTCAGATCTGGTTAGTAACAGGATACTTCAGACAACATGTCCGAAAAGGAAAGGTTGCAACACAAATCGACGAGATGATATTGCGGGATTCTCGGGAGATGAACTACGGTAGCAAGCTCCAAAACATGAGTTGGTTCTGCTACAAGCATGTGAACACGCTGTCCCAGATAAGCATGGTCACATGGTAGTCTTATGATAAAACACCACCAAGTTCTGGTTGGGAACCATCATCGAGGACATCGAAGTCCTTGCAGAAGTCATATGATTAGCTCTTATGAAGGAACTTCTTCTCCTTGAACCAATCAATCAGTGGCTTGGTGTGCTAGGGATAATATAGAATGAAGGTTGCAAGTCTTCAATCCACAGAATACTTCGCACGTATGCATGACTGATTTGGGATGATTCTAGAGGAAACAAAACAAACCTTTCTCAAATTCATGGCGGCAACTTACACCAAATGCACATGAATTCGAGGAAGTCACTTCTTCCACCCAAGCATATGCTTCATGAACGGAACACGAAGGCATTGCTTACAAAGTTTCCAATACTAGTGTAGCGTTCAACATGAACCATGGGGGAGACAAAATGCTGCTAATGGGCTCAGCAACAACTCATCGGTATTCCCATATCACTGGACTTCCACCATCATGTGAACGATGTGATAATATTGGTCAGACCAAAAGATGTAATGGTGTATGCTCGAGGGATCAACCACGGGTAAGACAACATTACGAACATCGTTGGTTCTGATTTGACTTGACAATAGCCCATACTCAAGTCAAAGTTTTGGCAAGGTAATAGATCCAACAACTGATCACGAGGACCAAATGGTGAAAATATCATCTTTCTTCAACACACACACACACACACACACAAAGATATCCCTTAACATGAGCTACGTCGGGCAGGCTTTTATCTTCCAACTCTCCAAGTTGTTGTTTAGCTCAACCAACTAGCTCAGGGGTATCCAACACAGATTCTTGGAGAAGGTGTGGTTTGGAGGAAAACCAACTTGATCGCGAACTCAACATAACGGTCAGGTGACAACCTGGTGATACTTCCGAGAAGATATTCAGAATATCACGAACCACCGATATGTTACTAAGCTCGAGAACAAACTTGCTTTTCAGGGCAAGACGATATGATCAAAAGAGCAAGGGTTTGACTAATCCTCACTCATTGATCAAGGAGTGCACCAGAAATAAGGACTAGGTAGCATGGTCAATCTTATAATGATGATTCCATAACCAACACGCTAAGAATGAGAATATTGTCCATTTACTACTAGGCAACACAGTTGCTAGGAGTATTGATTTCACACATCATAACTCATTTGTCGATATTCCGGTTGCAACAACACGGAACCGAGGAATGAAGAACGATGGCAAGAAGTATCACTTCGTCAAGAATTCATAAGACATGGTGCAATTCTCATGACATTCTTGATAAGAAAGAAGGTGACACTCCACGGTGGAACAGAACAAAAGCTTGATTGCACTTGATCTGCGGGATACAACTACTTTGACCCAATCCTAGAAATGGATGAGGTACTGGAGTTTGTTTCTCCTAGTCATTCTGGAATAGAATGGCTTGACGAACCACAAGAATACTAGGATCGATGAACACGAATGCACGACCACTCCTGACTATCAATTGATAGACGAGGGCCAGAACACAACTAAGGAGGGACAACTCAAAGGGACATATATCTTTTCTGAGTTGTGGATGCACAGATTAGTATGTCGAGCGAAGCTCAACATTTCTTCCAGATAACCCATGCGGAAAGGTAGAACTGGCAGATTCATAATTAAGAATGGAGAACTCCTCAAGAGCACTCTGGTTGTGATCTTTTGGTTCAAAGAACTTCTGCCATAATGGTTCATGGTATTGGAAGAACGATATACCACAGACCTTAGGGACTATCACAAGGTTACTAATATCCTAAAGGGACTAGCAACACTATCAACATGAAGTAAGTAGGGTGAATCTCGGGTTCAAAAACCCACGAATAGAATACCTACTAACTAATAACATCACGGGATGCTTTCGAGAATGGTGGCCAGAATCATCACACCGGGAACACATAACATTGCTAGATTACCAGATGACTCCCTAAGACACCTAGGGTCATAATAATAGCTCCAACATATATGTCAAGGCAACGGAGTACCTCAACAGACCGATTAGTGTGCTTGTTCTGACCCAAAAGGACATCGGGAACGGAAAGAAAGGATTTGCAAATGCATCAGACTATTTAGAAACCTGGGATGACTCGGACAGCATAACGGCTGTAAATGCTCAAAATGATTTGAGACATCCTGCAAAAATTGGTGGCATAACCACTCAACATCACAATATTGAAGTTCTGAGACCAACTAAGAACACATGGAAGTAGTAGAAACAGAACTGGGGCTTGAATCCATCAATCCTATAAGTCTATGCATTAGTAACACGTCATCCTGATAGATAGATGAGAAGGCCTAGTTCTTAATCCCCGTAGAAGAGAATAGGTTGACTCAGATCAGAAGGCCATGAGGTATAAGGAGTAAAAGAGCCTTACGTTCCCTTCTACAATCAATTCCCTTACATAACTAAGGCATTTCTAGACACAACTTCGACCAGTTTGGCTTGGTAATCCTACAGGCAGTCAGGCTCTGATACCAACGCTGTCGGGACCCCGATCCTATGTCACACCGATCTAGCATGTAACACATCATATCACTTTGCGGCCTCACGCACGGTATTCCCACGGGTGCCACCTTACCTGGCCCGGGACCGTTTGCGCCTTTTAGCTCACGTATATGATAGTGTCGCTAGCATCCATATGACAAAGAACCCGGGCCGACATGGCTAGTCGTGAACCCAAAGCGGCGCTAACCCATGAGGACATGCATACATGAATCACATCGAGCATGTCGGTCATCAGCGTGTGAATCCGGGCTGTAGCACTGGGCTAACAGGACTCCGGTAACCCGGGCTGTAGCAGGCAAGGCAGGACTCCGGATGTCACCGTGTGACATTTCCCCGAAGGGACAGACACAGGAACAAAGTGAAACACATGCCGGCCAGTCAAGTGTTCCGAGCAGTAGTGCTGGGCTAGCAGGACTCCGGTGAACCGGGCTGTAGCGGACTACTATCGCTCAGAAGCACTAGACTACATTTCCCCATGTGATAGGCTGCCAAGGATAAACAACTAGATAGTCGGATCCCACACATAGCAAGCATTTCAATCATACACACAATATGCTCGATATGTGTAAATACAACATGGCATCACAACATAACTCTACGACTCCAATATTTATTCATTAGGCTCCGAGGAGCGAGATATTACAAACATGGGTCTCATGACCCAACATTCAGAGCATACAAGTCAAAACACAAGCGGAAGCTTAACATGTCTGAGTACAGACATCTACAAATGAAAAAGGCTGAGAAGCCTGACTATCTACTAGATCCTGCCGAGGGCACAAGATCGTAGCTGAGGTAACAAGCTAAACGTCGAAGTCCAAGCGGTACTACTAGCGAGACTGAAGTCTCTCTGCAAAAACGTAAAATAGGCAAACGTGAGTACAATTGTACTCAGCAAGACTTACATCAGAACTAACTACATATGCATCAGTATCAATAAAGGGGGTGGTGGAGTTGACTGCAGCAAGCCAGCTTTGACTCGGTGGCTATCCTGAACTACGACTGCAAGTAACTCTTTGAGGTGGCGCACACGAGTCCACATATTCACCATCCAATACACCACTATGGATCTGCTCCCGTCTCCCTACGAGAACACCATCCATAGCACTCACGCTTATCTTGCGCATTTTAGAGTATCCACTTTCACTTGTCTATGAACTATGCAAGGGGTCCAAGTTTCCATATCCGAGGAATCCGGCTATTCGAATAGATAATGATAAACCTGCAGGGGTGTACTTCTTCACACACGCTCTCGCCACTTACCGCCCTGTACACGTCATGTACCTCGGCAACCTTCAAGCGGAAGCCGGGCGAGGGAGTCGGCCACGACCTGACTAACCACACAAGTCTCTAGTCCAGGTTTATCGCCTATTCGGGTTCCATCCGCAAGGAGATCCGGCCGGGGTGTCGCTCGCGGCCCCAAACGATGTGTGCAGGGTTCCCAAGCCCACCTCGACGGGTAGATCTACGCTTGGTACACCGTGCCACGGTGCCTAGTCTGTCCCAAGCCCACCTGTACAGGGTACCACTTGGTAGACTACTAACACTACCTACAAACACCAGAAACTAGTTGCAACTCCTGGACAGAGATCAAGTTGATTAATAAGTCGAGAGAGCTTGGAGCGCCCGGAGCCCAATGTGTGGTAGTAACTGTTCATGGATCACAAACACAGAACTCAGTTCCTGAGGACGGCTGCAATGAGACAACCCACCATGTACTCCTACATGGCCTCTCACCGCTACCTTTACTAAATCGTGTTCACACACTTAGCTCTCATCATTAGGACATGTTCACCACATTCCAATTCATTCCCGATGAATCAGACCCGACTCAACTCTAAGCAGTAGCAGGCATGACAAACAAGCATGAATGAGTAGGCACATCAGGGCTCAAACAACTCCTACTCATGCTAGTGGGTTTCATCTATTTACTGTGGCAATGACAGGTCATGCAGAGGATAAAGGGGTTCAACTACCGTAGCAAGTAATAGTTGAAACGTTGTTGCCCTAATGCAGTAAAAGAGAGCAGGAGCGAGAGAGTGGGATTGTATCGGAATGAACAAGGGGGTTTTGCTTGCCTGGCACTTTTGAAGATATTATAGTTCTTCATCGGTGTCATCGATCTCATCGTCGAAACCACGTCTATCGAGCGGGGAAAATCACCGGCAACAGAGAAAGAAAACAATCAATGCAATGCGACAATATGATGCATGATCATGACATGGCAATATGATGTGGTTTGAGCTAATGCAACTAGCAACCAGACTAAATGAGGTTGATTTGAATCCAAGATTCAAATTCAAACTCCATATGTGGATAGTTAAATGCCATTATAAGATTTGTGCTAAACAGCAACTATAAGTTGTTCTAACATGCATGAAAATGGTATAGATGGATTCCTTGAATTTTTCTGATAATTTTTCATATATAAATTATTTCATTCTGAGCTATAGATTATTTTCTATGATTTTTCAAAGTTTTGGATATTTTCTGAATTAAACAAATCATTTGAGATTTATTTAAATTCCAGAAAAGGATTACTGCGTCAGCCTAACATCATCATGACGTCAGCAGGTCAACTGGGTTGACCCAGGTCAAACCTGACGACCCGGTCCCACATGTCATATGCTTATAGATAGTTAGAGGTTAATCCCTTGTTGACTGGGATTTGACCCAACGCGGGGCCCGCTCGTCAGTGTCTGTGGGGTGTTTAGCTGGCAGTGATTAGCACTAAACACGCGGCCACGTCGACACGCCGGAGTTTGGCCGGCGGCGACCTCAAGCCGCGGCGGTAGCTCACCAGAAAACTGCAACGGGGCTCGGTTTAGCGTGTGGTTTGCGTCTACGGGTAGCTGATGGTGCACCGCATCCAACTGGGCGAGCGACAGCGGCTGGGGTGGTCTGTACTCGCCGGAGACGAGATTGCGGCGGCGGCCGGAGCTCGGACGTCGATGAAACCGACGACGCAGCGCACGAAGGAGCTAGCAGTTAGTATCTACGGGCTCTACAAGAGCTCGCAAGGCCAATGGGCATATTCACGGGACCATTTGGTCACCGGTGCCTCGTCGCCGACGAGCTCGGGCGGCGCCGCAGCTCGGTCATCAAGGGGGCGACGGCTACGGCGATCAAATGAAGCGGGGAAGAGGGGGAAACCGTGGCGGAGCTCACAGCGGGGTCGAAGCGGAGCTCAGCAGACTCGGGGAGGCGTCGGAGACGGCGAATCGGACGGCGGCATCCGGCGGCTGTGGCCGGGGAAGGAGGCCACATGCATCATCTTGGGGCCGTCCTTGGTCTTGTAGCTCGGCGGAGAGGGAGAAGAGGTTGCGGCGGAGCCTCTGAGAGCATCGGCGGGGCGAGGCAGCGGCTGTGGCCACGGCGGTGCTTGTCGGCGGCGACGAGCTCGCTCGGCTTCGGGAGAGAGAGCGAGAGAGGGAGGCAGGGAGAGAGGGGAGCGGTCGAGGGGGTCCAGGGGGTTGCGTGGCGACGTCTAGATGCGTCGGGGAGGGGCAGGCAGGCAGGGAGGAGCTGGCCTCCTCGGCCGCGCGCGTGCGAGCACGCAGCTGCTCCTACTGGCAGGAGGAAGGCGACAGGAGGTGCCAGGTGGGCTGGGCCAGCTGGGCCGGCTAGGTGAGCCCAGGTAGTTCCTCTCTCTCTCTTTTAAAATTTAGTTTCTGTTTTCTATTTTTGTTATTTTGTTTTGATTTAGTTTATAGCCCAAATCATTTTAATAAATCCTGAAAATAATTATGGGCATTAAATGAATTATTATAGAGGCCCTTAGCTATTTTCAGAATTGTTGGAGCATTTAATAATATGTATAGCAATTAAATGCCCCAATTCAAATACTTTAAGAATTAATTCAATTATCCAGAATGGCCTGAAAATATTAGCATCATTTTTGGCAGAGGTTTTCACCTTTAACAAAAATCATGAACATTTTCAAAGGCATTTTGGGTTCTTTGAAAAAGGTTTTATTTGAACCTATTTGATTTCTTTTAGGTTCTAGGGTTTGATCAATCCCCATTTCAATTTAAATAGAATTTAAACATGATGCAGCATTCTAATGCAAGCACTAAGCATTACCCGAACTAGGGATGTGACATTACGCGGGCGTGACACGAGTCCAACCCTTGCGCGCGAACCGCCCTGGCTGTGTATGTGAGTGCATGCACGTGTCCTTCCTCGGTCTTCCAACAAAGAGTGTACTACATGATGTACATCTACACTTCCAATGCATTTAGCCTTTAATCTAAATCGATATTGATTGACTAATGCACCAACTTGTGCTGTAGGTATAGGCTACATGTCTATCCTTAATTACAGCATGCAACGACCTTCATTTAATCTTCTTATCTCAATGGTCGCATGCACACATAAGTCTGCTACTTTTTGGTGTTAATTATGCCTGGTCAATGTGTAAATCTCTAAATGGAGCGTGAGCGTGTGTGTTGCATCGTGTGCTGTGTGCCGCATGGGTGCGTGAGTGTTGTGTGCGTCCATGTGTACGTGTGAGTGTTGCATGCTGCATGCATGCATGCATGCATGGGGCTTACTCCCTCCCATTGACATGCGGATGCCACCTTTCAAGCTTCCTCTGTTCCCTCCATATGGTGATACTCCCTCTGTTCCCAAATAGTACAGAGTAAAAGCCTCCCTCTGTTCCCAAATACGGAGTATTTGTCTTTCTACAGATTTCAACAAGTGACTAGGTACGGAGCAAAATGAGTGAAGTGAGCGTAGAGGCATAGGGATACTGTAGAAAGGAAGTCCTCGCGATCCATTTATTCCCCATCTTGGTCAGAGAGAACTACTCAACTAGTCTTCGTAGTGAAGTGACAATACACGCTGCAACAGATGGGATACGTAATTAATAAGCTGAACCAGCGTGTTGGTGTTACTAAATCAGCCTTACCTAGTACTGCCATCATGTTTTCCAGTAGAGCACGCTTCCGCAAATACGCCTACGCACTTCTGTCCTCCATTAACTGACATATGGGCCTTGTTGTGGTAGACCCACATGTCATCGGTGTAACAATTTACACTCCGAAGGACGGTATATCCTGGTAGTAGTACTAGTAGAATTGAGATTGAATGCACTTTCCTCCCCATCTTCCACTCTTCTTCCTCCTCTCTTCCCCAATGTCAGCCGCACACCATTTACCCCCGCTCACTGCTCACCCGCCTGCGCCATCTTCCTTGGTAGCTCGCGCGTACCATATCCCCCCGCTCACTGCTCGGCCACATGAGGAGAAGCTTCTTCGCTCGCCCGCCCGAATCCACTTCCCCGCTGGCTCGCAGGCACCAAAAACCCCAATGGCAGAACCGACTGAGACGCAGAGCCGCGGTTGGAATTCCCTCCCCGATGTTCTCTTGGAGCAGATCTATAGTCGTATGGACCTACTCAGCACCGTCCGTCTGGCCGCATGCTCGGTGTCTTTGTACCGTCTACTCGTCTGCAACCGGCTGGCTCTTTTCAAGACACCCTGCTTGATGATGCCCGATCCTCGCAGGTGGCCCAGACACCAACTTGACGATCCTACGGAGGTTGCCGTGGTGCCCCTCGACATGCTACCACTACCCGTCCACCTGTCCTTCATGCACGGACACTACTGGGCGGGCATGAAGGCCAACTGGATCGTCCTCATCCACCACACCGGTAGTCCGTGGCGTCTCATGGATATCTACACCCAGCTAGAGATCACCCTTCCGTTGTTGGATACCGCCGCCATCGAGCCTCGCGGCCCGCCGGACACTCCTGCATACTACGCACGAGACGCGTCAAGCTTTTGGCTCGGCCTCTGTTTGCAGAAAGTTGTAATCTGCGAAGTGCCCACACCATCAGAAGACTACATGGATTACAAGCTCATTCCCTTGTTCAACAAGGGATTAGTCTATCTGGAATCCGGTCGCCATACATGGTTATGGCTCATCATCAATCCTGTTGAGGAAACATTTCTGTCTGATGCTATAGTGCACGATGGCATCGTTTACGCGGTCGACGCACAGATTGGCTACCTATATTGGTGGAATCTATCTTCGTGTAATTGTTCTATCTCATCTCATCTTTACCTTATGAATACGACTGCCTATTCATTTGTTACAAATTTAGAATGCATAGCATGTCTATAACCACATCATTGCTATATGTTCCTCTCATTTCCTAGATTTTTATGACCACACATGTTATTGTTAGAGTTGATATGAGAACAATTGGCATCTAATGATTGTTAGAATACATATTATGAGCATAACATCATGATTGCTATATGTTACTCTCGTTTACAAGATTTTTATAACAACGCATGTTATTGCTTAGAGTTGATATGAGAACAGTAGTAGTAAGTGCTATGGTAGAATATGAGTAGGCGCTGTCATAGCAGTTTTCCTCTCATTGTTACATGATGTTTGAACCATGACATATTGCTAGAATATGAAAGCCATTGGCTTAATTTTTTAACTTGGGGTATGATTATGACCACGGCATTGCAATTCTCTATTTATGATATGTGTCACTGTTATAATAATCTTAATTCCACACATACTCTGAACATGATTGTTTATTTTTGTTCTTTTGGTCTCCAATTTGAATTGTTGCAGCAGATGCAAATGCGCTCGCCTTCATGATTCCAGGACCTGGAATCATACCAGCCGATGGTGTCGGCATTCTGGGAACGGGGGTCCCCAGACTTGCCTGCTTGCGGCCTGCGGCGTGGCTCAAAGGGGGCCCAGCACGGCCCATCTTCATCAACACGAGACCCAAGACCCTCGCGAGGGGCCAAGCCTCGCGGGGCGGACAACACGGCGCTTCCTCAGGCGCGGCCTCATCAGGCTGGCTCACGAGGAGGCGGAGAGATCAAGGCAGGGTACCTCACGAGGTGCCCATGACGCAATTCATGACGACCAAGGGTGCCAGGCGGGCGCCAGCCCGCGCAGTGTCTCCCTTTCCTCTTTGGTGCAAAAGGGGCAAGCGCAGGCGAGAGGATCAAGCAAAGGCATCCATTTCGGTGCAACGAGACCAAGACCAGTCCAACGGTGGGAAGGAGGTCATCGTGGAGCCCAGAACGGCGACACCATAGGGCCTTTGGCAGGCGAGGACCAACTTTAGTCAGGATAAGTGTACCAGATGTTCCCCTTCAAATTGGCCAATTGTTGGCGCCCTTCCCGCTCAATATTTGGGGAGAGGCCCAGGGCCTTTGCCTATAAATAGGACTAGCCACCCCCAGGGTAGGGGCATCTAGAATCAAAGAACGGAGATCAGAGGATAGAGAATCAGGATCCAGCAAGAGAGAGAGATAAGGGCGGCTGAACTCCTCCTAGCAGTTCATCGTCCTAGCTAAGAACAGACCCTCGCGAGGCTGTTCTTCCTTGTATTGTTCACCATCATCAGCCCAAGAGGCAATCCACCCACCACAAACTAGAGTAGGGTATTACACCACAATGGTGGCCCGAACTAGTATAAACCCTGTGTCTCTTGTGTTGTTCTTTCAGTAGTTTAAGGTAGAGGGCATAATCCCCGCGCGCACCCCAGAGTTCGAACCTTAAGGGTCTGCCGGAACCCGAAATCCGACATTTGGCGCACCAGGTAGGGGTGCGCCGGAATTTGTCTTCCACCGCTCCGTTCTCCTCCAACCATCGCGTCCATGTCCG
The DNA here is from genome assembly GCA_032464435.1 of Aegilops umbellulata. Lineage (NCBI taxonomy): Eukaryota > Viridiplantae > Streptophyta > Magnoliopsida > Poales > Poaceae > Aegilops > Aegilops umbellulata. The sequence goes on along the minus strand of CP136056.1, from coordinate 47,629,464 downwards.
ACACTCGTCGGGCCCGCGCCGAGCGCCGGGCCGCCATCGCTTCCCGCGTCGCCCAGATGGCTCCCGTCGGTGGGCGTCCTCGTCGTTCCCCGTCGCCCGCCATCAACGCCGCCACCGGCCCGGTGGGGATCGAGCAGCAAGCGTCATCTCAGCATCCATCCGTGCGGCAAGACGGCAGCACCGCTACTCCATCGCTCACACCAGCTGGCTCTTCGTCCCGCGCGCTCCGTGCACCCTTGGAGGCTCGAGCTGCGCTCATCGCGGCAATCAAGCTCCTGCGCTACCATCCCATCGACGACGTCTACGAAGAGTGGCTCGACCGCGTCGCCGAGCTCGTCCACGCCGCAGGGGGCTCTCCTGCGCCGCACCCCGCCCCGCGCGGGCAATGAAGCTCCGGGGGCGTACCAGCCGCCTCCTCTCCAAGAAGACGCCATGGCTCCAAGGCGCGTGGCCCCTGGGAGGAACCCGCTCCGTCAGGTGCCAGCTCAGCAAGAACGGAGCTGCCAAGAAGTCCCTCGACCGCAAGAGGCTGCCCGAGCGCTCCCTGCTCCGGCTCGTCGCGACCCTGCTCCAGCTCTGGCACGTCAAGACCCCACGCTACTCCCAGCTGCAGTGCATGGGGACCCGCAAGGCCAAGCTCTACCTCAACCAAAGCCTCCCGTGGCCACCGCAGGCTGCCGCGCCTGCACCACTGAGCTGCGCAGCGTCGCGTGGCCCGGCAAGTTCAAGCCAGACATGCCTCCTCGCTACGACGGCACGACCGACCCGGCAGAGTTCCTCTAGCTCTATGAGCTGGGCATCGAAGCTGCCAGCGGGGATGAAAAGGTCATGGTGAACTGGTTCCCCATGGCGCTCAAGGAAGGAGCTCGCACCTGGGACCAGATGCGCACCCGCTTCATCGCCAACTTCCAAGGTACTCGCGACCGGCCACCTACCGTGAGCGACCTGCGCCGCATCAAGCAACAACCCGGAGAGACCCTACAAAAGTACATCCAACGCTTCAAGAGTGTGCGCCTCAAGATCCCCAAAATTGTCCAAGGAAGCCATCATCTTAGCCTTCTCCGATGGTGTGCGCGACATCAAGATGAAGGAGGAGCTGGCGATGCATGAAGACCTGTGCACCTCCCTGGAGCTGTTCAACTTGGCAACCAAGTGTGCCAGGGCTGAGGAAGGACGTCTCTCCCTCCTCGAGCTGCCTGCCGCAGACCCAGAAGAGAATAAGCCCAAGCCAAGGACGTGAAGCGCAAGGGGCTGCCGTGCTCGCGGCAGAACCAGACACCAAGCGGGGCAAAGATCTGCCTGAATCCTCCAGGGGCAGCCGGTACGGTGTGTACCACGACCTCCACACCCACAACACCAATGAAATCCAAGAACTCCGCGCCGTGCGAAAAGGAAGGATAGGCCGTCGTCCTGACCGTGCTGACCGGGGCTACGGCCGAGGAGGAGGAAGAAACACAGGATGCTGGGAAGACCGCGGCCCGCGCCAAGGGTGGCGTGATCAACCTCGCGAGGACCGCTGGCGAGACCTACCTCGCGAGGGGGACTGGCGGGATCAGCCTCGTGAGGATTTCCCGCGGGGCAATGCAGGCCTCCCCCCACTGCCGCGTCAGCCAAGGAGGAACGAGGACCGCCATCAAGATGAGGGGGCTGCGGGCTTCCAGAAGCCACGCGCGATCGCCTGCATCCTGGGCGGAGCTCAAGCCCCAGCCTCCCAACGCATCTTCAAGCAGTTTGCCCGCGAAGTGAATGCAGTCCTCCCCAAGCTCGAAGCAACGCGCCCTCTCAGGTGGTCGGCGTGTGCCATCACGTTCAGCTCCGCGGACCAGCTCAAGTGTGCGGCCACAGCCGGAGTCCTCCCGATGCTTTGCTCCACAGTCATCAGCAACGTACTGGTCACCAGGACCCTCATCGATGGTGGAGCAGGGCTCAACGTCCTGTCCGTGGAAACATTCAACAATCTCCAAGTGCCCTATGACCAGCTTCAGCCAACCAAGCCTTTCTCCGGAGTCACCGACGGTTCCACGATCCCGATCAGGTAGGTCCGCCTCCCTGTCACCTTCGGGGCCCGCAACAACTACCGCACCGAGCTCATCGAATTTGACGTCGTCCACATCCGCCTGCCGTACAACGCCATCCTCGGGTACCCAGCGCTAGCCAAGTTCATGGCCGTAACTCACCATGGCTACAACGTTCTCAAGATGCCAGGAAGTGGCGGAGTCATCACGGTGCCCTGTGAAGAGAAGGATGCAGTGTGTTCCCAGGAGCGAGCCTTTCAGGCCGCGTCGCTAGAAGACCCGGATCGCGGAAGCAGGAGGCTTCCCGAGACCACCCCCAAGAAGAAGAAGGCGTCGTCCGGACCGGCCCCTCAGGAGGCGGGCCCCTCAGGGCCCGCGTCTGCCCAAGAGGAACCTCCTTCCATCGCATAGGAAAGCACGCCCGGCGCCCTCCTCAGGCAGGGCTCGGGGGCTCTCCCCTGGAGGGCTACCGACCTGGCCGAGGTCACGAGGGAGGCGCTTGGGCACCACGTGGAGGCGTGCTTCGAAGCATGTTTCCCTCAAGAAGGAGCAAGGCAAGGAAGGTCATATCAGCAGGAGTTCGTCAACAAGGTCATTCAAGAGCTACAGGAGTAAAGAATCATGAGAGGTTGCCGCCGTCTACCGGCTGTGGCTCCCCATCCAGGCGAGGATGGTGGGTTGCGCGTCTGCATCGACGTACTAGGGCTCAATCAGGTCGCCATGATGGAGAGCCTCTGGCCCTCGCAAGTGGGGCGTTGTGGAGGTCCACCCCACAGCTACGTTCGCATGCCTTACGGCTTGCTGAGCGCGGCTGCTACGCACCAGCGCCTCATGAGGGGTATCATGGAGGCTCAGGAAGACAGGCGTTCCGCATCCCTGGCGGAGATGGAGACGATTCACGAGGAGCCACCAGTGCCTCCGGAGCCTCCCGAGGCCCCTGGGTCTGGGGGCTCATGAGGATCGGCTTCCGCAGCCCACCGAGTCTGCTGCACCAACACCCCTTCGTCCTCGACATCTTCAGGTGACATCTTTCAAGTTTCGTTTCCAGCTGGGAGCACCCTCCCAGGGCTGCATCATTCCCAGGCCGCGTGGGTCCGTCCCTGCGGCGTGTATCCCTTTTATTTCGTGTCGTTAGCTTGCTTTGTTGGGGGCGCCCTTCGGGCTGCATCATCCCCAAGTCGCTCGGGCCAGGCCCAGCGGCATGTATCTCTCTTGCGTTTATTTTCGGTTATGCACTCGCCCATCATGCTTGATTACTTGATGCCTGTCGACGGCACCTCTTCTTCTCCATGTCGACCACTTGCACGTTAAAGGGGGGGGGTACCTGAGCATCACGACTCAGGGCTCTTACTGGCTCTCCAGCCCTCACCCTCTAGCCTTGACCACGGCATCGCGACCTGGCATACCAGCGACGGATGAGACAAGCTCGAGGGCCGGGACCCGAGGACGTAGAGTGCTGGCATCTAACCAAATTCGCAGGAACACATCACAAGATAAGGCCCAGTGCCAGGCGCAACCCGCCTAGAGGTAGGGCCCCGTGAGTCCCGCGCTGGCTCACGGGCGCCCAGGTACACCTCACCTGCGCCAACCAGCAAGCCTCTGAGCAACTAACGGTCGACTGATAACGGTCATGGCAACCCCTTCTTCCTTCTATGATGAGTTTGCAGGATCCCCTGAGGGAATTGCGCTAGCCGAGGCCCTCACGGAGTTCCCTTCACCCTCGTCCGCGCGAACCGCTTGCACGTTAAAGGGGGGGCACCTGAGCATCGCGACTCAGGGCTCCTACCAGCGCTCCAGCCCTCACCCTCTAGCCTTGTCCACGGCATCGCGACCTGGCATACCAGCGGCGGCTGAGACCAGCTCGAGGGACGGGACCCGAGGACGTAGAGCAGAAAGGGGAGCAAAGGCGAGGGAGAAGGGGCACGCGAGGACCTCGCCGAGCAACTCCGCTCCTATTGCCGCGCGGACCCGATGATACACCAGGAATAACCCCCAATTAACAAGATAAGTCACCACCCGAAAGCACCGGCTACCGAGGCACTACCCCCGCACCTAACGCAATTCCGTACTAGCGACATCGCTCCCCTTTCTCACCGAGCAACGACTACTTGGGCGCCAAACGGGACATCCTGAGCATCGCGACTCAGGGGCTCTTACCAGACCCTGGGTCGCTCACCTCCTAGCCTTGACCACGGCATCGCGACATGGCATACCAACGACGGCTGACGCCGCCTTGGGACTGGGACCTGTCGACGCAGAGCACCAAGCCCTCGGGAGGTTCAAAAGGGAGAACTGAACTACGACGGAATTAGCGACTCGCACAGTTCCATAGCAAGAGTTACATATTAACAAAAAGGATCACAGGCACCTTACAAGCCCCCATTGGGCGCAGTGTGATTCCTCGCAGGGAACGGATCCTAAGGGATGCTAACTACGCGCGCCCCTGCGAAAGACGCCATCATCAACAATGGGCCGTCAAGCGCCGACGCCAACCCCATCCAGATCAGAGTCAGCAACGGCCAAGTGAGCCCGCCCTGCTCCGAGAGCAGCGCTGGCTCGTGGGCTCGTAGCTGTCGTTGCTCGTCTCCGGAGTCGCGAAGATCTCGCTGGAGTCGCTGGATCCTTCGGCGCCTCCGTCGCTTGTGGAGCCGTCAAGGGAGCGGATGGCGGGCCTAGCCCTCACCATGGCAAGGTCCTGGCCACCTCTCTCGGGGCAGCACTTCAGCCAGCGCCCGTTCGCGTCGAAGACCTTGAAGAACATCACCGAAGCGCCATCATACTCTAGGTGGATCGTGAGGGCGCCCCTTGCTCTGCAACCCCGGGCGATCTCGTCCCAGCCTCGAGTCATGAAGACTTCGCCCGAGGCAACGACCGCGACCTCTGCCTCAGTCGCGGGAGTGCTGCAGTCGGCGTGCTGCAGCCATAGGTCCAGGAGTCTTCCCTGTGGGATGACGGAGGCGAAGAAGGGAGGAAAGCGAATCAAAGATCGAGGGGGCATGGCGGCGTGGAGCACGAACTCGCAGGAGGAGCCCTCGGCGTGGACTCCAGGAGGAACGACCCACACCTTCGTGACCCGTCGGCGCCGGCGACGGCTCTGGCCGCGGGGATTGGCATCACCCCCTTCGAGGCCCTCGACATGGGCATACAAGGGAAGAGGGAACCCCGGCGGAGGCTGCTCGTACCAAGGCCTCGACACCACCTGACGGTCTTCCTTGTCCCGGCCGCGAAGGGCAGGCCGTTTCTTCGGCGGGAGCGGGTCTGGTCCCTCTCGAGGAGCCTTTCCCTTCTCCGCTGCAGAGAACCGGCGGATCGGAGCCATCACAGCAAGACAGAGCAAGAATCAGGGCGAAGGAGAAAGCAAGGAGAGATGGACTGAAAGGGCACGCGCAGTGCCGTACTTGTAGCCGGCGAAGGCCAACCGTCGGCCTCCACGATCACAGGTAATCATGACACGATTTGCATGCAGGGACTTGTCCAATCCGCGCGGTCACCGAGGCGTCGTGGGGAAGCAGAGACGCCCACGTCCAACCAACCGCCACGTGGTGCCCAAGGCCGCAGGCTGTTAGGGCCCGCGGCGCCTCGCCCTTGCCCTTTCGCCTCTCGGCACGGCCAAGTCCATGCGTGCCTTGGGCCCGGGGGCTACTGTCGGCGTTCTAGGAACGGGGGTCCCCAGACTTGCCTGCCTGCGGCCTGCGGCGTGGCTCAAAGGGGGCCCAGCACGACCCATCTTCATCAACACGAGACCCAAGACCCTCGCGAGGGGCCAAGCCTCGCGGGGCGGACGACACGGCGCTTCCTCAGGCGCGGCCTCATCAGGCTGGCTCACAAGATGGCGGAGAGATCAAGGCAGGGTACCTCACGAGGTGCCCATGATGCAAGCCATGACGACCAAGGGTGCCAGGCGGGCGCCAGCCCGCACAGTGTCTCCCTTTCCTCTTTGGTGCAAAAGGGGCAAGCGCAGCCAAGAGGATCAAGCAAAGGCATCCATTTCGGTGCAACGAGACCAAGACCAGTCCAACGGTGGGAAGGAGATCATCGTGGAACCCAGAACGGCGTCACCACAGGGCCTTTGGCAGGTGAGGACAACCTTTAGTCAAGATAAGTGTACCAGACGTTCCCCTTCAAATTGGCCAGTTGTTGGCGCCCTTCCCGCTCAATATTTGGGGAGAGGCCCAGGGCCTTTGCCTATAAATAGGACTAGCCACCCCCAGGGTAGGGGCATCTAGAATCAAAGAACGGAGATCAGAGGATAGAGAATCAGGATCCAGCAAGAGAGAGAGATAAGGGTGGTTGAACTCCTCCTAGCAGTTCGTCGTCCAAGCTAAGAGCAGACCCTCGTGAGGCTGTTCTTCCTTGTATTGTTCACCATCATCAGCCCAAGAGGCAATCCACCCACCACAAACTAGAGTAGGGTATTACACCACAATGGTGGCCCGAACTAGTATAAACCCTGTGTCTCTTGTGTTGTTCTTTCAGTAGTTTAGATCTTTGCGAGACGGAGAGGTAGAGGGCATAATCTCCGCGCGCACCCCAGAGTTCGAACCTTAAGGGTCTGCCAGAACCCGAAATCCGACAGATGGGTGGTGGTTTATCGCTCGTTCAGCTGACGGCGGTCATTTGATGCTCATTCGCACGTACCAAATTGACCAAACCATTACATCAAACCACATGCATTACAATGCATGGGGCGTTCGTGACATTGATGGCTATGGCTGCTTCGTGCTTGAGAAAGATCCCAGCTCCGTTGGGCTAGGCGTATTCAACTGGAGGCGCGTTTACAGCCTCGGCAACCACTCCTTGTTCCTCGGGCTCAATTATCCGATCATCCAACCAATCATCGATCATATCACTGGCGATGATTACTTTGCTATGCAACTTCCATTCGCGAGGGGAGGCTGTGTTTACACATCATACCATGGGTTTCATGAATCACCATATCCAGAGATTCGTCGACATAGCTTGTTGCCAGATAATCTTCAGTGTGTGAAAGGCATCAAGCTTCCATGCGATGGATGGCTTTTGCAAACCCGACATGCGGTGATGTGGTTCATGCCAACAGCAAATATGCACAACTTGATTCGTGCTGATATCTAGACTGAGCCATGTATTCTGCTGCTGTAGCACGACCCTCTATTGTTGGATATTATGTACTGTTGTTAGTTTGAAGCACTCCTCTGGTTTGAAGGATAGATACCTTCCTGGGATCAAGTGCATCCTAACTCACCTACGTAGGATGTACTGATAATGATGATGGAGATGCTGTGCAGAAGCCATATATATATACATATATATATATATATATATATATATATATATATATATATATATAATATAATATATATATATATATATCAGTTAGGCTTCAAGTGCGTACTTGTTAGTTAAATCTATGTATAAATTGTGTGCGTGGGTCTATATATATATGTATATGTATATATATATATATATATCAGTTAGGCTTCAATTGCGTACTTGTTAGTTAAATCTATTTATAAATTGTGACACTAAATACGACTAGTAAGTAGTACAGTAGCAATACTAGTATACGTCGGTCAAATTATTCATCATGTCCACACATTGAATTGACGTGACAACACGCTGCGCGTGAGGTGACACAAGAATCCCGGCGGCGTGTTCGGGTATTTTGGACTTCAGATTTGGAGTACCACTTATCTGTCGAAATCTTTCATCATTCACTTAAAACAGTCGATTGATCATACATTGAGTACCATATAACTGGAATTACCGATGCAAGTCGAAGAAGGATTGGCCCGTGTTGCCGGCTGGCGTCAAGTTCGATCCCACGGATCAGGAGCTGATCGAGCACCTTGAGGCCAAAGTGAGTGCTGACAGCGTGAGATTTCAGTCTCTCATCGATTTGTTCATACCAACCATCGACGGCGAGCACGGCATATGTTACACCCAACATGAGAAACTTCCAGGTAAGACACCGATCGGCCGTCTACTTGCACAAAGATATTCCTTTGTTTATAGCTCTATTTTTATTTTTAGACGCAGACCTGGTGAAGTAGTTACAATTTGACAGTTAATAAAAAGTGAAACAAGTGACTGCAACATGCCAAAGATGTTATGAAAATGCCAACTAGGTACACTAAAACCTGTATTCCACAATACTGCAGGTATCACACTGAGTGGCCTAAGGAAGCATTTCTTCCAGCACAATTTCAGGGCGTTCAAAAGGGCCGCATGGACGCGTCGCAAGATACAGTCGGAGTGCGGCATGCACGTGATGTGGCACAAGACCGGCAATACCTTGCAAGTGATGGTCAACGGCCGGCAGGCGGGCAGCAAAAAAGGTTCTGGTGCTGCACAGCAACAAGAACATCGACCAACTGGGTGATGCACCAGTACCACCTCGGGAACCTGGAGCAAGAGAAGGAGCGGGAGCTGGTCCTCTACAAGATTTTCTACCAGACGAACACTAGGGCTAGGAGTAAAAAGATTATAAGTTAGTTTGGTATTGGTAGTTGTACTACCTTGTCGTCCGCAAGTTGGTATTGTTGTTAATGACCTTTTGGTATGAACTTGCATTTGCTTCCAACAATCACGCCGAGGGTCGACGTGGATATAAAGCTGAATCATTTGTTTCGAAACGAATTTTTAGGCACCTGATTTTTATTTGATGGGTAGCATAAGCACCCGTCGTTTGAATTCCCAGTTCTCCATTTTTTTCGAAACAAGTGCATGCACTTATTATCACGATAAAAAAATATCCGTGCTGCATCCCAGTTATCAGTCTGTACTTGCAGAATTCTCTCGTTTATTGAGCACGTATATTGTTTTTTCAGGTCGAGCAAGTTTCAACTGGGCTGTAGATTGCCCAGGGTTGTTTTGTTTTTAACAGGCCCAACCCATGACGACAACGGGGCACAAAGATCCAGCAGGTATCTACTGGCCTCTGGCCCACCAGCATTAGTTATATTTTGTCTTACAACATCCGTAGGTAGTTTTTTTTACTGAATCAAACACACAGCCCAGTTCTATTTTCCTCTTGAAACGCATGTCCTACATCCGTTTTCTAATCTCTACCTATAGCTTTACTAGTTCATATACACGTATCATTATATTGAAAACACATAAAATTCACTTTTAATATTTACATCCTTATTTTTGTTGTTTTTTCCCACCCAGCGCTGATTTTTTTACCACTGGTTTACCCTTAAACCAACTAAATTGTCCCACGTCTTAATTGCTTACAAAAACAAAACGATTTTTTTGGCAAATCAATAAGTTCTTAAAAAATTGTTTATCATTTCGGGATTACAACAGTTCGGACTCCACCGAAATATGCAAAATAAGGTTGGACTTTTTGACCGTGGTCCTGGGCAGAAAAATGGGCTGTAATAAATTACTTAAGAATTAGCAAATGGGCTGCAAATTATAAAAAATAGCAAATGGGCTTTATGTTGTCTGCCACAGATTTGGAGGCTGACTTGTGAGCCTACTAAGTTCATGCGTACGCAAGGTTTCTCAAAAAAGAAACTTAGTCAACAATCAACTCTACCAGCGTCAGACAGTTAGATGTCAATCTAACGGCAATCGTGCTTCTTCAGTCTCTGATCTTCCTGCCCCAGCGCCGTCGGAACCGCCTGCTCCCGCATCCCGTGGCCGGCAGTGCTGCCGGGAAGGCCTCACGTGTCACATCCCACCTAGCTCATGCATTAGAGTGTGCATCATGTTTACTTTTGACAGAAATTTGAAATGGGGAAGGCAGAACCCCCAGCACCCCTCCTGAAATCAACTAGGGTTTACTAAAAATATTTTCAATGAACCTGAAATGCCCTTCTAAAATGTTCACTCTCTTTGTCTTGGGTTGAAACCTCTGGCAAAAATGGTGCATATTTTTCTAGGTCAACAGAAGGTCATTGAGTTAATGCATAAGTATTTGAATTTGGGCATTTCAAATTTATAAAAAATTTCAAATGCTCAGATATCTCCAAACTAAAATGTTCCTTGCTGGAATTATTCTAACTAAGGATCAGATGAAGTTTGGTGATTTTAGGAGTTATTTTAGTATTTTTAATAAGTCTACAAAGTTACAAAAGAAATAGAAAAGGAAACAAAGATCAGAAAAAGACTTACCTGGCCAAACCCACCAGTCGGCCCACCTGGCGGCCCAGCACTGTGCTGGCCCGAGCCAGCCAGCTGCTTCGTCCCCGCCAGGCAGGCAGGGTGGTGATGCCGACGAGCGCGAGCCCGCCACGACGCCACCTGCTCGCCGCTTCGCCGCCCGACGCGCTGGACGACCTCCACGTCGTGCCCCCGACCCCGTGGACACGTCCACTTCCCCCTGCCTCTCTCCCTCGCTCCCTCACCGCCATGGCCGACGCTGCCGCATCCACGCCGCCGTGAATCCACGCCCCTCGTCGCCCCCGTGCTGCTCCACTGTGTCCTGCAGCTCCGCCACCTCCTCCTCGAGCATTCCACCAATCCACGCCTCGCCGGGAGCCTGCGAACGACCTCCTCGAGCTCGTCTTCAACCTTCGGCCGCCCAGATCGCCATCGCCGCCCCGCTTGCTCCGGCTCGTCCCCGACCCCGCCGTCAGCTCCGTCGCAACCGCGGTGAGCCTAGCTAGCTTCCCATTCCCTCCGTTCTGCTTCTCGTGCACCACAGCGAGCACACGCAGCTCACCTGCACGCGCCGCCGCCTGGCCACGTCGCCGGCGTTGCTCTGGTGACCATTTGGTCACGGGCCTGTGCCCGTCACACCCCACGCGCCACGTAGAGGCCGTAGGTGCTAGTTCCACCTCGCCTAAGCCACTGCAGCCATGCGCACGAGCTGGCCGAGCTTCGGCCTCCACCTGACCTCGTCGCCGGCGTCGTTTCCGGCGACCCCGAGGCCAGCCACCACCACAGCTAGATGCGGGCAAGCACCAGCTGCCCGTAGCCGCTCTCTGCGCTGCAAACGGAGCCCTGTGGGCGAATCCCGCAGTGCGCCGCCGCGTCTGGCCTCGCCGGCGGCTAAATGCCGGCGGGCCTTGACCTTTGACCGGTAGGGTTTGACCCCCTGACGTGGACAGGTGGGCCCAGTTGACTCCTCCTGAGTCTATGACATGTGGGCCGCGCCTGCTAATTAAACTAGAATTAAGATTAATCTGTTTTGCTTAAGCTAATGACCCTGACACGCGGGACCCACGCGTCAGGTTTGACCTGGACCGGTCTGTTGACCTGCTGAGGTCAGCATGATCTCATGCTGACGCAATTATCTAATTACTGGATTTATTCTTATACAGGAAAATCCAGAAAATAGTTCCAACTTCAAAAATTCATAGAAAATTATCTGTAACTCCAAATGCAAAGTTCTATATATGAAAAATGATCAGAAAAATCCAAGCTATCCATTGGTGCTGGTTTCATGCATGTCAAAACAAGTTAAACCCACTGTTTAGGCATTACAAGATGATACACTAATATGATCCTAACAAATGAGTTTCCATTTGAATCTTTGGTTCAAATGGGTTCATTCCCTTCTGATTTAACTTGCACTAGGTCAGGACACATTCATATTGCCATGTCACAGCATGCATCATATTGTTGCATATCGCCATGTATTGATTGTGTTCCGATGTGTTCATCGTGGTAGGTTCTGCCTCCGAGGATATCCCCGAGTATCCAACTTTAGGGCAGTGTTCCACGACCACTCCATCAGGCAAGCAACCCATTGATCATTCCGATACAAACCCATGTTCTCGCTTCTGCTCTCGTTTACTGCATTAAGACAACGCGTTTCAAACTGCTGTGTGTCGCGGTAGTTGAACCCACTTCCTTTGCATGACCTGTCATTGCCACAGTAACTAGATGAAACCCACTAGCATGTGTAGGAGTTGATTGAGCCAATACATGTGTGTGTGTTCCTACCATGCTGTGCTTGCTATGCTTAGAGTTGTGTCAGGTCTAGCTCATCGGGATGATGAACTGGAGTGAAAGGTTGGGTCGGTGACAAGAGTGAAGTGTTGAATACGATTTGGTAAAGGAATCGATGAGAGGCCATGTAGGAGTACATGGTGGGTTGTTTCATTGAGGCCGTCCTTAAGAACTGAGATCTGTGTTTGTGATCCATGATACAGTTACTACCACACATTGGGCCCTGAAATATGACCCCGCTCGACTTCTTATCCACCCTTGTCCTCTGTCCAGGAGTTGCAAGTAGTTTCTGGTGTTTGTAGTATGCTGGGGGCCGCACGCGGCGCTGACCATCGGGGTGGGCTGTGTTGCGGTAGGCACGTGGCACAGTGTACCGACTCGCCCGTTTGGTGTCTCGGGAACCCTGTTCACATCGTTCGGGGCCGTTAGTGGAAACCTCGGCCGGACTCCCTGCGGATGGAACCCGAATAGGCGATAAACCTGGACTAGAGACTTGAGTGTTTAGGTAGGTCGTGGTCTACACCCACGTCGGCTTTCGCTTGAAGTCTGCCGAGCACATGTCGTGTGCAGACGCTAAGTGGTGGAAACATGTGTGAAGAAGTACACCCCTGCAGGGTTACAAATGATCTATTCGAATAGCCGTGTCCGCGGTAATGGACTTCTGGGTTGCCTATATCAGTTCATAGACAAGTTAAATGGATACTACTAAAAATCTCAAGATAAGTGTGAGTACCGCGGATGGCCCTCTCGCAGGATGGCGAGAGAGGATCCACGGTGGAGTATTGTGTTGGTGTTAGTGGACTCGTGTGCGACAAATGATTTACAAGTGGTGTCTATCGTAGGATAGCTTAGCCAAGAGTCAAAGCTGGCTTGCTGCAATAACCCCACTACCTTCTTGAGAATGTGCATGTATAGTAGGTTCCTGTTGTAAGACTTGCTAAGTACCTCCGTACTCATGTTGCTTTAATCATGTTTTTCAGACGACTGCACCAACCCCTCTGATGGGTTCTATGTAGACCTCGACGTTGACGAGTGACTTATCACCCAGGTGGTGATCCAAGACTTGTGAAGGGTCGTTGTAGATAGACAGGCTTTGTCAAGCCTTCTTTCTTTCTAGTGTCTGTACTCAGACTACTTTGCTTCCGCATGTGCTTGTATGTTTGTATGACTTGAGTGTTGGGTCATGTGACCCCTATCTGTATGGATGATATGTATGGCTCCTCGGAGCCTTCTAAATAAAGTACTTGAGTCGTAGAGTACTGTTGTGATGCCATGTTGTATTTACTCATATCGAGCATATTGTGTGTATGATTGAAATGCTTGGTATGAGTGGGATCCGACTATCTAGTTGTTTATCCTTGGCAGCCTTTCATATGGGGGAATGTAAGTCTTGTGCTTCTGAGCGATAGTAGTCCGCTACAGCCCGGTTCACCGGAGTCCTGCTAGCCCAGCACTACTGCTTGGACACTTGACTGGCCGGCATGTGTTTCACGTCGTTCCTATGTCTGTCCCTTCGGGGAAATGTCACGCGATGTTATTCGGAGTCCTGCCTAGCCTGCTACAGCCCGGGTTACCGGAGTCCTGTTAGCCCAGTGCTACAGCCCGAATAAATACGTTGATGACCGACATGTTCGATGTGATTCATGTATGCCTGTCCTCATAGGCTAGCGCCGCTTTGGGTTCACGACTAGCCATGTCGGCCCGGGTTCTCTGTCATATGGATGCTAGCGACACTATCATATACGTGAGCCAAAAGGCGCAAACGGTCCCGGGCCAGGTAAGGTGGCACCCGTGGGAGTACCGTGCGTGAGGCCGCAAAGTGATATGATGTGTTACACGCTGGATCGATGTGGCTTAGGATCGGGGTCCTGACAGCGTTGGCATCAGAGCCGGACTGCCTGTAGGTTCGCTAAGCCAAACTGGTCGATGTCGAGTCTAGAAATGCTTTAGTTATATGTAGGGGAATTGATTGTGGGAGGGAACGTAAGGCTCTTTTACTCCTTTACCTTATGCCCTCTATTCTGAGTCATTCTCTTCTCATTCTACGTGGGTTAAGGACTAGGCTCTCTTCTCTCTATCAGGTTCACGTGCTACTAAATCCGTAGTAACTTATAGGATTGTTGGATACAACCCAGTTCAGTTCTACTAAAGTTTAGTATGTTGCCAATTGAATCAGAACCTTGATATGATGTTGTTGAGTGGTTTCGCAAACTGTTGTGGATGTCTCAAGTCTTTTTCTGAGCATTTACAGCCGTTATGCTGTCCAATTTCATCCAGAAATTCTAATGCCTTTGCACTATTTTGTGCTTTCAGATGGCTACCCATCCCCAGAACCAAGTGGTTCGTCTGACCCGTTGCATCGGTATATGTGGTCATACCGCCATGCTGGTTCGAGTGATGGTTGAGGCAGGTTACCGATGGTACCCTGAATACACCGTCGAAGAGCAGTTTAGAGATTTTAACCAGAGCCAATATCTGTGCACGGTCAGGATATATCCATCTTATCCCGGAGCCACGGAACCACTCCACCGTTCTTTTGGACTCGGGATCACTATTGGGATGTCCGTTCAAGATGCAGCCTACTCGATGATGACCATTATGCGAGCTAGAACTGCCTTGTTGAGCAACACTGAATTTCGCTACATGCCAGCATCCCTCCCTGGGGCGCATGGTTACCTTCAGGGCATGTACAGTGATGCATCCCATGAGGACTCACTCCTTTGCACCACTACTGAGATGTTGGAAGATAAGGACCGTGAAAACCGGGCCTTGCGTATGGAGCTCTTTAATGCTCGTGCTGATCATTGGGCCACCTTGACGAGGTTTGCACCTGCTGTGCAAGCCGGATACATGGACACGAGAGACTTGTACCCTGTGCGGGCTAGTCTGCCAGACTTCATGGAATGGCGTGAGGTGGGAGGCATCACCCCTCCTCGTGGGCCTCTTCTGCCGCCATCTGTTGGACCAAGGCCGCACCCAAGTCCCTATGGTCCACAAGCACCGCAGGACCGTCTGTTTCCAGATGACCATGTTCCGCTTCCAGGTCTGGGTGGTGACTTCTATGAGGACTTCTACGGAGCCGTCTGAGCTAGTAGTAGTCTCGCTAGTATTGTAATAGTTGTATGTCCACCGTCCTACGTGATTGTGGAATATAACTTAGTGTGTATCAATTCCGGAGGTGTAGAAAAATAATGTATAGGAGCTTGGAATGCCTCCGATGAGATGTAACGTCTTTCGTCTTAGTCGTACTTCATCTTGAGCTTGTACTAAACTATGTATGATGTGTATGACCGTTGGTATATATATGGCAGTTTCTATATTACCATGTCATACAGATGATCATCTCTGCATTCCTTGTTATCCATTACATTCCGCACTTCCTTGGCCAGATTTTGCCATCCTGGTTTAAATCGTTGTTTTGTTTTCCTAGGATGGTCAACACCCGCAGCAACCCTGCTGCTCCGGAGCAGGGAGAAGCTAGTGCACCTAGAGAGGAAAGTCTGCCTCAACCACCTTCTCTGGCCGAAGTGATGCTGGAGGCAGAGCGCAACAGGCGCGACACCAACCGCTTGTTAGAGCGGATTGAGCAGAACACTGCACGCCAGCGGAGGATCAATTCGGTGTCCATCAATGACTTTGTCAAGCTGTACCCACCAAAGTTCAACCATTCCATCGAACCTCTCGATGCGGATGACTGGCTCCGCAGCATCGCTCACAAGCTACGTTCTGCCAATGTAGCTGAAGATGATAAGGTCACCTTTGCTACCTATCACCTTGAAGGCCCTGCCAGCCTTTGGTGGGAGAATTATGAAGCTTTGCGTCCGGTTGACCAACTCACTACTTGGGCTGATTTCAGTGCTGCTTTTCGTGAGCATCATATCCCGGAAGGTCTTATGGATCGCAAGAGGGAGGAGTTCTGTAACTTCACCCAGGGGAAGCTGACTGTGGATGCGTACAGTCGCGAGTTTGGAAAGCTTGCACACTATGCTCCCGAAGAGGTATCCACCGATGCTAAAAAGCAGGCAAGGTTCCGCAAGGGACTTAGCCCTGAGCTCCGTCGTGACCTTCGTCTGCATGAATGCACTTCCTTTCCGAAGCTAGTCAATAAGGCCATCAGTGCCGAGACAGGGCAGAATGATTTTGAAGCGTCACGCAAGCACTCCCGTGATTATGGTTCTTCATCCGGCTCTGGATCTCAGAAGCGTCGGGTCTGGATCCCAAATTCTGCTATGCCACCCAGGTATACTCCGAGGCCATCCTTTGAGGCGCCTCGTCCCAACCAGCAGTATGTGCCTCCCAAGACTTTTGGTGGCCCCACTGCCAATACTGCTCCACGCCCCAATATGATAACTTGCTTCAAGTGTGGTGAGCCGGGCCACTACATCCGTGAGTGTCCCCAGAACAACCCCAGTCAGTTCGGAAAGTCTGTTGGCCGTGGTAAGTCAACAGCAAAGGTGCTTGTCGCCAAGCCAGCCACCACTGCTCGTGGCCATGTCAACTACGTTTCAGCTGAAGAGACTCAAGAGGACCCCAACGTCGTTCTCGGTACGCTCCTTGTTAATTGCCACCCGGCAACTGTTCTCTTTGATACTGGAGCATCTCATTCATTTATTTCTGAGAGCTATGCTCGTTTGCACAACACCACCTTTTGTGACATGCCCACCTCCATGGTAATTCAAACCCCTGGTTCTAAGTGGCAAACCTCTAGAATCAGCCATGGAAATGAAATTCTTGTCGACAGATTGGTTTTTCTCGCGTCACTAATAGCTCTCAAGTCTTCGGACATAAACATCATCTTGGGTATGGACTGGATGTCAGCTCATTACGCCAAGATTGATTGCTCAACTAGAACCGTCCAACTTACCCATCCATCGGGCAAGACAGTCAATGTTTTGACCCGAGTATCGGAGCGTCAGCTCTACTCTCTAAATGCCAATCCCCTTCCAGACCTCGAAGATATTCCGGTAGTCCGTGACTTCCCGGATGTCTTTCCAGAGGAACTGCCAGGTGTTCCACCTGACAGAGATGTCGAGTTCGTGATAGACCTTGTTCCAGGAACCGTCCCAATCTCTAGGAGACCTTATAAGATGGCACCCCTAGAACTAGCTGAGCTTAAGAAACAACTCGATGAGTCCTTGCAAAAGGGTTTCATCCGTCCTAGTTCATCTCCATGGGCTTGCCCCGTCCTCTTCGTCAAGAAGAAGGATGGAACGGATCGGATGGTTGTGGATTATCGACCTGTCAATTTGGTCACTATCAAGAACAAGTATCCGCTCCCCAGGATCAACGACCTGTATGACCAGCTCGCTGGATCCTCAGTCTTTTCCAAGATGGATTTGAGGTTGGGCTACCATCAAATCAAAATCAAGAATGGGGACATTCCCAAAACGGCTTTCGTTACTCGTTACGGCCAATACGAGTACACCGTCATGTCCTTCGGTTTAACCAATGCTCCAGCTACCTTCTCTCGGTTAATGAACTCGATCTTCATGGAGTACTTGGATAAATTCGTCGTGGTATACCTCGATGATATACTCATCTACTCCAAGAATGAGGAAGAACATGCCGAACATCTAAGGCTAGTATTGATGAAACTTCGAGAGCATCGCCTTTATGCCAAATTCTCCAAGTGCGAATTCTCGTTGCCAGAAGTGACCTATCTGGGCCATGTAATCTCTGGCAAGGGCATTGCTGTCAATCCCGAGCGAGTTCAAGCTGTCCTTGATTGGACTCCACCTGAAACGGTCAAGCAAGTTCGGAGTTTTCTTGGTTTAGCGAGCTATTGCCGCCGCTTCGTCGAGAATTTCTCCAAGGTTGCTAAGCCTCTAACTGAACTCCTCAAGAAAGATAAAAAGTTCGAGTGGACCCCATAGTGCGAGTTCAGCTTTCAGGAACTGAAAAGACGCCTGACATCTGCTCCCGTGCTGGTACCACCGGATTTCTCTAAGGACTTTGTTATCTATTGCGATGCCTCGCGACAAGGACTAGGTTGCATACTCATGCAAGATCGTCATGTGATTGCCTACGCATCTCGACAGTTGCGTCCACATGAGGATAATTACCCCACACATGATCTAGAGCTTGCAGCAGTAGTCCATGCACTCAAAACCTGGCGACATTACCTTCTGGGTAATCGTTGCGAAATCTACACTGATCACCAAAGTTTGAAATATATCTTCACCCAACAGGATTTGAATCTCAGGCAAAGACGTTGGGTCGAGTTGATCTCGGATTACGACTTAGGAATAACCTACACCCCAGGCAAAGCCAATGTCATGGCTGATGCACTAAGTCGTAAATCTTATTGTAACAACCTGATGTTACAACAAGGTCAACCACTTCTCCACGAGGAATTTCGTAAGCTTAACCTTCACATTGTTCCTCGAGGATTCCTTTCCACCCTGGTGGCGAAACCTAACCTTACGGATCAAATCATAGCTGCCCAGAAGCGCGATAAGGGCATATCTCGGATTAAGGAAAACATCGCTAGCGGAGTTGCTAAATGTTTTTCCATAGATGAACGAGGTGTTGTCTTCTTCGAGAACCGTTTGGTGGTTCCCAAGCAACAACATTTACGACAATTGATCCTTAAGGAAGCTCATGAATCCCCTCTCACCATTCATCCCGGTAGTACTAAAATGTATCAAGACCTACGCCAGAGGTTTTAGTGGACTAGGATGAAGAGAGAAATCGCTCATTACATTGCAACTTGCGGCGTCTGTCGTCGTGTTAAAGCAGAGCATCAACGGCCTGCTGGCACCCTTCAACCATTGGAGATTCCTGAATGGAAATGGGATAAAATCGGTATGGATTTCATTACCGGGTTTCCCAGAACCAAAAGAGGGAATAATGCTATCTTCGTTGTTGTCGATCGTCTTTCCAAAGTAGCCCACTTCTTACCTGTTCGCGAGAGTATAACCGCTAGCCAGCTAGCTGATTTGTACATCTCTCGAATAGTGTCTCTCCATGGTGTCCCATTGGAAATTAACTCAGACCGTGGAAGTCTTTTCACCTCTCGATTTTGGGAAAGTTTCCAAAATTCTTTGGGAACTCGACTTTCCTTTAGCACCGCCTTCCATCCTCAATCAAGTGGTCAAGTAGAACGAGTCAATCAAATTCTGGAGGATATGCTCCGAGCTTCTGTCATCTCTTTCGGTATAAATTGGGAGAAGTGCTTACCATTCGCCGAGTTCGCTTATAACAATAGTTATCAAGCTAGCTTGGGCAAAGCCCCTTTCGAAGTTCTCTATGGACGAAAATGTCGAACGCCTCTTAACTGGTCAGAAACCGGCGAGAGACAACTCTTTGGCCTGGACATGACCCAGGATGCAGAAGAGCAGGTTCGCATTATTCGTGAGAAGTTGAAAACCGCCCAATCCCGACAAAAGAGTCAGTATGACCGCAAGCATAAACCCATGGCTTATGAAGTCGGCGAGATGGCTTACCTTCGGGTTACACCTTTAAAGGGAACCCATCGATTCGGTATCAAAGGCAAATTGGCTCCTCGTTACATTGGACCCTTTCGCATTCTCGCCAAACGAGGGGAAGTTGCCTACCAACTGGAACTACCTCCGCATCTCTCCAGAGTCCATGATGTCTTTCACGTCTCTCAACTCAGGCGTTGCTTCTCGGATCCAATCCGTGGAGTGGACCACGAAACGCTTGATCTCCAAGATAACCTCACTTATCGAGAATACCCCGTTCGTATCCTTGATCAAGCCGAGCGTACCACTCGACGCCACAATATCAAGTTTCTCAAGGTTCAATGGTCACACCATTCCGAGCAAGAAGCTACATGGGAAAGGGAGGATCGTCTTCGACTCGAGTACCCCACCTTCTTTCCGGAGGAACCTAAATCTCGGGACGAGATTCTTTTGAGTGGGGGTGAGTTGTCACATCCCACCTAGCTCATGCATTAGAGTGTGCATCATGTTTACTTTTGACAGAAATTTGAAATGGGGAAGGCAGAACCCCCAGCACCCCTCCTGAAATCAACTAGGGTTTACTAAAAATATTTTCAATGAACCTGAAATGCCCTTCTAAAATGTTCACTCTCTTTGTCTTAGGTTGAAACCTCTGGCAAAAATGGTGCATATTTTTCTAGGTCAACAGAAGGTCATTGAGTTAATGCATAAGTATTTGAATTTGGGCATTTCAAATTTATAAAATTTTCCAAATGCTCAGATACCTCCAAACTAAAATGTTCCTTGCTGGAATTATTCTAACTAAGGATCAGATGAAGTTTGGTGATTTTAGGAGTTATTTTAGTATTTTTAATAAGTCTACAAAGTTACAAAAGAAATAGAAAAGGAAACAAAGATCAGAAAAAGACTTACCTGGCCAAACCCACCAGCCGGCCCACCTGGCGGCCCAGCACTGTGCTGGCCCGAGCCAGCCAGCTGCTTCGTCCCCGCCAGGCAGGCAGGGTGGTGACGCCGACGAGCGCGAGCCCGCCACGACGCCACCTGCTCGCCGCTTCGCCGCCCGACGCGCTGGACGACCTCCACGTCGTGCCCCCGACCCCGTGGACACGTCCACTTCCCCCTGCCTCTCTCCCTCGCTCCCTCACCGCCATGGCCGACGCTGCCGCGTCCACGCCGCCGTGAATCCACGCCCCTCGTCGCCCCCGTGCTGCTCCACTGTGTCCTGCAGCTCCGCCACCTCCTCCTCGAGCGTTCCACCAAGCCACGCCTCGCCGGGAGCCTGCGAACGACCTCCTCGAGCTCATCTTCAACCTTCGGCCGCCCAAATCGCCATCGCCGCCCCGCTTGCTCCGGCTCGTCCCCGACCCCGCCGTCAGCTCCGTCGCAACCGCGGTGAGCCTAGCTAGCTTCCCATTCCCTCCGTTCTGCTTCTCGTGCACCACAGCGAGCACACGCAGCTCACCTGCACGCGCCGCCGCCTGGCCACGTCGCCGGCGTTGCTCCGGTGACCATTTGGTCACGGGCCTGTGCCCGTCACACCCCACGCGCCACGTAGAGTCCGTAGGTGCTAGTTCCACCTCGCCTAAGCCACTGCAGCCACGCGCACTAGCTGGCCGAGCTTCGGCCTCCACCTGACCTCGTCGCCGGCGTCGTTTCCGGCGACCCCGAGGCCAGCCACCACCACAGTTAGATGCGGGCGAGCACCAGCTGCCCGTAGCCGCTCTCTGCGCTGCAAACGGAGCCCTGTGGGCGAATCCCGCAGTGCGCCGCCGCGTCTGGCCTCGCCGGCGGCTAAACGCCGGCGGGCCTTGACCTTTGACCGGTAGGGTTTGACCCCCTGACGTGAACAGGTGGGCCCAGTTGACTCCTCCTGAGTCTATGACATGTGGGCCCCGCCTGCTAATTAAACTAGAATTAAGATTAATCTGTTTTGCTTAAGCTAATGACCCTGACACGCGGGACCCACGCGTCAGGTTTGACCTGGACCGGTCTGTTGACCTGCTGAGGTCAGCATGATCTCATGCTGACGCAATTATCTAATTACTGGATTTATTCTTATACAGGAAAATCCTGAAAATAGTTCCAACTTCAAAAATTCATAGAAAATTATCTGTAACTCCAAATGCAAAGTTCTATATATGAAAAATGATCAGAAAAATCCAAGCTATCCATTGGTGCTGGTTTCATGCATGTCAAAACAAGTTAAACCCACTGTTTAGGCATTACAAGATGATACACTAATATGATCCTAACAAATGAGTTTCCATTTGAATCTTTGGTTCAAATGGGTTCATTCCCTTCTGATTTAACTTGCACTAGGTCAGGACACATTCATATTGCCATGTCACAGCATGCATCATATTGTTGCATATCGCCATGTATTGATTGTGTTCCGATGTGTTCATCGTGGTAGGTTCTGCCTCCGAGGATATCCCCGAGTATCCAACTGAAGGGCAGTGTTCCACGACCACTCCATCAGGCAAGCAACCCATTGATCATTCCGATACAAACCCATGTTCTCGCTTCTGCTCTCGTTTACTGCATTAAGACAACGCGTTTCAAACTGCTGTGTGTCGCGGTAGTTGAACCCACTTCCTTTGCATGACCTGTCATTGCCACAGTAACTAGATGAAACCCACTAGCATGTGTAGGAGTTGATTGAGCCAATACATGTGTGTGTGTTCCTACCATGCTGTGCTTGCTATGCTTAGAGTTGTGTCAGGTCTGGCTCATCGGGATGATGAACTGGAGTGAAAGGTTGTGTCGGTGACAAGAGTGAAGTGTTGAATACGATTTGGTAAAGGAATCGATGAGAGGCCATGTAGGAGTACATGGTGGGTTGTTTCATTGAGGCCGTCCTTAAGAACTGAGATCTGTGTTTGTGATCCATGATACAGTTACTACCACACATTGGGCCCTGAAATATGACCCCGCTCGACTTCTTATCCACCCTTGTCCTCTGTCCAGGAGTTGCAAGTAGTTTCTGGTGTTTGTAGTATGCTGGGGGCCGCACGCGGCGCTGACCATCGGGGTGGGCTGTGTTGCGGTAGGCACGTGGCACGGTGTACCGACTCGCCCGTTTGGTGTCTCGGGAACCCTGTTCACATCGTTCGGGGCCGTTAGTGGAAACCTCGGCCGGACTCCCTGCGGATGGAACCCGAATAGGCGATAAACCTGGACTAGAGACTTGAGTGTTTAGGTGGTCATGGTCTACACCCACGTTGGCTTTCGCTTGAAGTCTGCCGAGCACATGTCGTGTTCAGACGCTAAGTGGTGGAAACATGTGTGAAGAAGTACACCCCTGCAGGGTTACAAATGATCTATTCGAATAGCCGTGTCCGCGGTAATGGACTTCTGGGTTGCCTATATCAGTTCATAGACAAGTTAAATGGATACTACTAAAAATCTCAAGATAAGTGTGAGTACCGCGGATGGCCCTCTCGTAGGATGGCGAGAGAGGATCCACGGTGGAGTATTGTGTTGGTGTTAGTGGACTCGTGTGCGACAAATGATTTACAAGTGGTGTCTATCGTAGGATAGCTTAGCCAAGAGTCAAAGCTGGCTTGCTGCAATAACCCCACTACCTTCTTGAGAATGTGCATGTATAGTAGGTTCCTGTTGTAAGACTTGCTGAGTACCTCCGTACTCATGTTGCTTTAATCATGTTTTTCAGACGACTGCACCAACCCCTTTGATGGGTTCTATGTAGACCTCGACGTTGACGAGTGACTTATCACCCAGGTGGTGATCCAAGACTTGTGAAGGGTCGTTGTAGATAGACAGGCTTTGTCAAGCCTTCTTTCTTTCTAGTGTCTGTACTCAGACTACTTTGCTTCCGCATGTGCTTGTATGTTTGTATGACTTGAGTGTTGGGTCATGTGACCCCTATCTGTATGGATGATATGTATGGCTCCTCGGAGCCTTCTAAATAAAGTACTTGAGTCGTAGAGTACTGTTGTGATGCCATGTTGTATTTACTCATATCGAGCATATTGTGTGTATGATTGAAATGCTTGGTATGAGTGGGATCCGACTATCTAGTTGTTTATCCTTGGCAGCCTTTCATATGGGGGAATGTAAGTCTTGTGCTTCTGAGCGTTAGTAGTCCGCTACAGCCCGGTTCACCGGAGTCCTGCTAGCCCAGCACTACTGCTTGGACACTTGACTGGCCGGCATGTGTTTCACGTCGTTCCGATGTCTGTCCCTTCGGGGAAATGTCACGCGCTATTATTCGGAGTCCTGCCTAGCCTGCTACAGCCCGGGTTACCGGAGTCCTGTTAGCCCAGTGCTACAGCCCGAATAAATACGTTGATGACCGACATGTTCGATGTGATTCATGTATGCCTGTCCTCATAGGCTAGCGCCACTTTGGGTTCACGACTAGCCATGTCGGCCCGGGTTCTCTGTCATATGGATGCTAGCGACACTATCATATACGTGAGCCAAAAGGCGCAAACGGTCCCGGGCCAGGTAAGGTGGCACCCATGGGAGTACCGTGCGTGAGGCCGCAAAGTGATATGATGTGTTACACGCTGGATCGATGTGGCTTAGGATCGGGGTCCTGACATCACGGCCCCATCATACTCGCATCCCTGGCCTGTGTATCCCTCTACTCACCCACACCTCCTGTTATTTTCCGGTGACGGTAGCCGAACCAGTCAACCCTCGTACTCTCCACCGCGTGGGCAGCCACTGCCGTGTCTTCCCCGGCTCCGTGTCGTTCCCTTCGTAGGCCTCGCCGTCATCCACCGCCCTGGTGCTCTCGGTGCGGCGTGGTCAACGATGTCCATCCAACGGCTGCAGTGCTTCTTCAACATCTGGTCTTCTTGCCCCAGCCGCCCAAAGTAGCGCCGATCGTGCCGCATGCTCCTACCTCCCGTGGCCGGCTGTGCTGCCGCGGAGGCCTCACCGTCCCCATACTACTCCCACCGCTGGCAGGCCATCCCTCCACTCACCCACTCCCCCTATTATTCTGCAGCGACGGCAGCCTCACACCGTAGCCGAACCAGTGAACCCTCGTACTCCTCTCCGCGTGGGCATCCACTGCCGTGTCTTCCCCGTCTCCGCGTCATCCCCTTCCTAGGCCTCACCGTCGTCCACCGCCGTGGTGCTCTCGGCGCGGCATGGTCAATGTAGTCAACGACTGACTTCCATCGGAAGAGTACTGTACATGGAGAGGCTGACAGCTGGGTCCACGGCAGCCGCAAGGAAGTGCCTCCTTATTACGCGCAAAATAATTATTCCTCCACCTGACAGCAGGGACCCACCGGACGGGTCACCAGTATTTCGCGGAAAAATCGTTTCCCCCCTGACTGCTAGGACCCACCGGACGGGCCACCGTATTTCGCGAAAAAAATGTTTGCCCCTGACTGCTGGGACCCACAGGACGGACCACCGTATTTCGCGAAAAAAACGTCCCCCCCCCCCCCGTTGTCAACTCGGACCCACCGAAAGTACCTCCTTATTATGCACAGAAAAATGAATACTCCCCCTGCTAGCTGGGACCCACCATGGTGGGAGGCTGACTTGTGGGCCTACTAAGTTGACGAGGACGGAGGGCTTTGTCAACTTAGTCAATATGAATGATTCTAGCTCAAGTGACCGTACGATGTCCAGCCAACGGCTGTAGTGCTTCTTCAACCTCTGGTCTTCTTGCTCCAGCCGCCCAAACCAGTGCCGATTGTGCCTCGTGCTACTGCCTCCCGTGGCCGGCTGCGATGCGGTGGAGGCCTCACCACCCCCTACTACTCCCACCGCTGGCCAGGCCATCCCTCTACTCACCCTCACCCCCTATTTTCTTGCGGCGACGACAGCCTCACACCGCAGCGAACCAGTGAACCCTCGCACTCCTCTACGCGTGGGCATCCATTGTCGCGTCTTCCCCGGCTCTACGTCGTCCCCTTCCTAGGCCTCGTCGTCGTCCACCGCCTTGGTGCTCTCGGCGCAGCATGGTCAATGTGGTCAACGACTGACTTCCATCAGAAGAGTACTGTACGTGGAGAGGCTAACAGCTGGGTCCACGGCCACAGCCCAGTTTTTTTGTGATTTGCCAAGTAAGTCGCTTTGTCAGGCCGGTTGGGCTGCAAATCTTTCAAGACGAGGAGAGCTTCATTCGGCTGGCTGAGAAAATTGCCCATCACTAATGAGAAATGGGTTGTACATTTTTAAAACACATCAAACCAACAATTAGTTTAAAATATCTTTTTTTTATTTCGAGATTTTAAATTACATTAATTTTTATGTGTGGAGAATTTGTTGGATTTTATATTGGTATACATTTATTTTGAAATCAGTTTGAATATGAGTCGAAATTTCAGGATTAAAAACAGTTCGGACCGCACCAAAATATGCAAAAATTCGTTAATTTTTTAACCGTGGCCATAATATGGGCTGTAATGCTAACAAAAAGAATATGGGCTCCAAAAAACCTTAAGAATTAGCAAATGCGCTGTAAATTATTAGAAATAATGGCAGATGGGTTGTATGTTGTTTTCCATAGATTTGAGGCTTTCCTAAAAAAGGTTGACGCACAAGCAGTGACTGTTGGATGTCCATCGAACGGCCGTCGTGCTTCTTCAATCTCTGCTCTTCCTGCTCCAGCCGCTCAAACAAGCGCCGGCGGGACTGCCTGCTCCCTCCTCCCCGCGGCCGGCTGTGCTGCCGCGCAGGCCTCACTGCCCCACCGTACTCCCATCGCTGGCCTAGCCATCCCTCTACTCACCCACACCTGCTGTTATTCTCCAGCGACGGCAGACGAACCAGTAAATCCTCGTATAGTCATACTCCCCTCCGCGTGGGAAACAACTGCCGAGTCTTCCCTGCATCCGTGTCGTTCCCTTCCTAGGCCTCGCCGTCGTCCACCGCCCTGGTGCTCTCGGCGTGGCCTGGTCAACGTGGTCAACGACCGACATGTATCGGAAGTGGACTGTACGTGGAGAGGCCGACAGCTGGGTCCACGGCCGCACGCAAGGAAATGCCTCCTTATTACGCGCAAAATAATGATTCCTCCACCTGACATCAGGGACCCACCGAAAGGGCCTCTGTATTTCACAAAAAAAACGTTACCGCCACTGACAGCTCGGACCCTCCAGCTATATCTTCGCAAGCAAGGAAGTGCCTCCTTATTACGCTAAAAAATTGAATACCCCCTGCTAGCTGGGACCCACCTTGGTGGGAGGCTGACTTGTGGGCCTACTAAGTTGACGGGGACGGAGGGCTTTGTCAACTTAGTCAATATGCACGATTCTAGCTCAAGTGACCGTACAATGTCCATCCAATGGCCGTAGTGCTTCTTCAACCTCTGGTCTTCTTGCTCCAGCCGCCCAAACCAGCGCCGGTCGTGCCTCGTGCTCCTGCCTCCCGTGGCCGGCTGCGATGCGGCGGAGGCCTCACCGCCCCCTACTACTCCCACCGCTGGCCAGGCTATACCTTTATTCACCCACACCCCCTGTTATTCTACGGCGTCGGCAGCCTCACACGGCAGCGAACCAGTGAACCCTCGTACTCCTCTACACGTGGGCATCCACTGCCGTGTCTTCCCCGGCTCTGCGTCGTCACCTTCCTAGGCCTCGTCGTCGTCCACCGCCATGGTGCTATCGGCGCGGCGTGGTCAACATGGTCAAGGAACGGCTTCCATCGGACGTGGACTGTACGTGGAGAGGCTGACAGCTGGGTCCATGGCCGTAGCAAGGAAGTGCCACCTTATTACGTGCAAAATAATTATTCCTCCACCTGACAGCGAGGACCCACCGGATGGGCCACCGTATTTCGCAAAAAAACGTTTGCCCCTCACTGCTGGGACCCACCAGCTACATCTTCGCACACAAGGAAGTGCTTGACAGTCAGGACCCACCTGGTCGAAGCGTACGTAGCGTTGTCATTCTGGTCGCGAACGTGTACGTACATATATACTGGTCGATGTAGAGGTGCGCACGTGTCGTAGTAGAGGCGCGCACGTAGCATGTACACGTACGTATAGCGGCCAGGGTGCAAGAAAGAAAATACGGCCACGTATGTGTACATACGGGCGGGGTCTCGAACGCCTACTCGCGCATACATACGGCCAGGGCTCGTGTACATGGCTGGGTCGGAACGGAGAAACATCGTCGTCGTCGTGTTCATGGGGAGGCAACGGAATGCGTCGTGTTCATGGGGAGGCAACGGAATGCGTCGTGTTCATGGGGAGGCAACGGAATGCGTCGTGTTCATCGGGAGGGCTTGGAGGGAACAGGCGATGGAAACAAGGCATGGCATACCGCAGAACGGAGGAAACGGCCTTGTGTTCGACCGTCCACGTTTGAAACGGGATCCTGTTCATCGGGAGGGGTGTGGCGTACCGCAAAACGGAGGAAACGGACCTCCTACGGTCGAAACAGGGTTCCTGTTGATCAGGAGGGGTGTGGCGTACCGCAAAACGGACGAAACGGAGTTGTGTTGGAGCGCTACGGTCGAAACGGGGGTCATGTTCATCGGGAGGGGTGTGGCGTACCGCAAAACGGGACTCCACGGGATACTGTTCATCTCTACCGTCGACCCCCTCCAGCCTCCACGGGCTACTGTTCATCCACCGTCGACCTCCTCCAGCCTCCACCTGCGACTGTTTATCCACGGGCTCCTGTTCATCCAGCCTCCACCGCGCGCTACTCCACCGACTACTGTTCAACCAGCCCTCTCCACGGGCTCCTGTTCAACCACCCCTCCACGGGCTACTGTTCATCCTGCCCTCCACCGTCTACTGTTCATCCTGCCCTCCATGGGGTGGTCCTGTTCATCCAGCCCTCCACGGGGTCCTGTTCATCCAGCCCCAACCGGCTTGATCGATCGGGGTCCTGTTCATCCAGAGGCAACACCACGGGGTCCTGTTCATCCACCCCCACCGGTAACTGTTCATCCACCCCCCCCCCCCCCCGCAACGCTTACTGTTCATCCAGAGGCAGCATCGATCGACTTCAGTTAGCAGCAGTAGCGAAGGAATCGCTCGATCGGGTTCGGTTAACAGCCATCGGTCGATCACTCAGGTTCAGTAACGCGTAGCCTGCAGTGGAATCGCTCGGGTTCAGTTAGAGCCAATGCCTCGCACACACGCGCGTACGTGTACGAGAGAAGCGCGCATCGCTCGGCCCCCGACCTCCCACCGTAACCGGGAACTCCCCGAAATTTTCCTCCCCCTCGCTTCTACCACGGTTTTTTCCGTCATGGACGGCCCAAAGAATGTCATGCAGCTGCGTCTCTGGCCCACGTAGGACGAAAAGCCTATTTTCTGTCATGATTTTTTGTAATAGAAGTAGGAGCCCACCACACCTATGATGATACCAGGTTTAGTCACAATTATCGTCATAGAAGTGTCATATGTATGACAGAAAAAAATTCGTTTGGCCCAAAATGCCATGGATGTGTCTTTTTTTGTAGTGATGGATCTGGTCACGCCGGTCTTTCGACGCAAGTCAGCATGTGAAGCATGTGCTGACTTGTGTGTGGCCTTGTTGGCCGCTCTATCACGGCCACAAGGTGGTTGATCCGACCGATTGGTCGTCTTATTTTTCGGCTGTGTGGGCGCTAAGGCCTCATAGTTGAATTTGGGCAGTAGCTTGCGCTTTGGATAGCTCTTTGTGTGGTGACTTCCACCATACTTTTCCTCATTGTCAAGCACTTTGTTCCATCTGCTGTTGAGTGTATTTTGTGCAGCCTTAAGCCTTTGCTTCTGCTTCTTCAGACTCCTCGCGGTGGCAATAAGCCTTCTGCGGAGGTTCTTTTGTTCCAAGTGCCTTTCCGCGATGATGTGTGCATCTTCGTCCGGACTGTTTTCCTCTTCGGGGGGAGTTTGATGAGCTTTATCCTTGGTGTCACCGTGTTCGGACAGCGGATCCGTACTATGTTCGCCGTTTGCCGGTTCATCCTGCTCTGCTGCTGGGTTGATGTTGTCGTTGTTTCCTTTGGAGTCGACGGGGGTGTTATTTTCTCTTTCGCTATTATCGTTGTTCTTGCCGAGGCGGGATTTGGAGCGGCGCCTACGCCGACGGTTTGTTTGCTTCTCGATGGAGTTGTTTCTTCGCTACGTCCCCTCGTCATTCTTTTCTTTGGTTGCATCCACCATGTATATGTCATGTGATGAAGTGGCTGTCCGGCGCCCTGATACGTCTCCAACGTATCTATAATTTTTGATTGCTCCATGCTATATTATCTACTGTTTTAGGCAATATTGGGCTTTATTATCCACTTTTATATTATTTTTGGGACCAACCTATTAACCGGAGGCCCAGCCCAGATTTGTTGTTTTATGCCTATTTCTGTGTTTTGAAGAAAAGGAATATCAAGCGGAGTCGAAACGGAACGAAATCAACTGGAAAAGTTATTTTTGGAAGGAAAGCCACCCGATGGACTTGGACCCCACGTCAAGGAAGGAACGAGGAAGCCACGAGGGTGGGGGCGCGCCAACCCCCCTAGGGCACGCCCCCTACCTCGTGAGGTCCTCGTGGCTCCCCTGACGTACCTCCTGCACCCATATATACCTACGTAACCTAAAACTTCCAGAACAGAGATTAGATTGGGAGTTCCGCCGCCGCAAGCCTCTGTAACCACCAAAAACCTCTCGGGACCCTATTCCAGCACCCTGCCGGAGGGGGGATCCCTCACCGGTGGCCATCTTCATCATCCCGGCGCTCTCCATGACGAGGAGGGAGTAGTTCACCCTCGGGGCTGAGGGTATGTACCAGTAGCTATGTGTTTGATCTCTCTCTCTCTCTCTCTCTCTCTCTCTCTCTCTCTCTCTCTCGTGTTCTTGATTTGGCACGATCTTGATGTATCGCGAGCTTTGCTATTATAGTTGGATCTTATGTTTCTTCTCCCCTCTTCTCTGTTGTACTGGATTGAGTTTTCCCCTTGAAGTAATCTTATCAGATTGAGTCTTTAAAGATTTGAGAACACTTGATGTATGTCTTGCGTGGGATAACCGCGGTGACAATGGGTTATTCTATTGATCCACTTGATGTATGTTTTGGTGATCAACTTGTGGGTTTCGTGACATTGGGAACCTATGCATAGGGGTTGGCACACATTTTCGTCGTGATTCTCTGGAAGAAACTTTGGGGCACTCTTTGAGGTTCTATGTGTTGCTTGAATAGATGAATCTGAGATTGTGTGATGCATATCGTATAATCAAACCCACGGATACTTGAGGTGACATTGGAGTATCTATGTGACATTAGGGTTTTGGTTGATTTGTATCTTAAGGTGTTATTCTAGTACGAACTCTAGGGCTGTTTGTGACACTTATAGGAATAGCCCAACGGATTGATTGGAAAGAATAACTTTGAGGTGGTTTCGTACCCTACCATAATCTCTTCATTCGTTCTCCGCTATTAGTGACTTTGGAGTGACTCTTTGTTGCATGTTGAGGGATAGTTATGTGATCCAATTATGTTAGTATTGTTGAGGGAACTTACACTAGCGAAAGTATGAACCCTAGGCCTTGTTTCATATCATTGCAATACCGTTTACGTTCACTTTTACCGCTTGCTACCTTGCTGTTTTTATATTTTCAGTTTACAAAAACCTATATCTACCATCCATATTGCACTTGTATCACCATCTCTTCGCCGAACTAGTGCACCTATACAATTTACCATTGTATTGGGTGTGTTGGGGACACAAGAGACTCTTTGTTATTTGGTTGCAGGGTTGCTTGAGAGAGACCATCTTCATCCTACGCCTCCCACGGATTGATAAACCTTAGGTCATCCACTTGAGGAAAATTTGCTACTGTCCTACAAACCTATGCACTTGGAGGCCCAACAACGTCTACAAGAAGAAGGTTGTGTAGTAGACATCAAGTTCTTTTCTGTCGCCGTTGCCGGGGAGGCTAGGTAAGTGAAGGTATATCTTCAGATCTTGCAATCGAATCTTTTAGTTTCTTGTTATCACTAGTTTAGTTTATAAAAGAAAACTACAAAAAAATGGAATTGAGTTTGTCTCATACGCTTCACCTTTTTAATATCTTTCGTGAGTATGATGGAAAGGAAAATTGTGCCAAAGTGTTAGAAGAAGAAATCTATAAAATGTTTGGCACTAAATCTTTGAATGATGAGCATGATTGGAATGTTGTTAGTATGAATTCCTTGAATATCCATGATGCTAATGATATGCAAAGCCACAAGCTTGGGGAAGCTATGTTTGAAGAAGAAGATATTTTTTGTCCCCCAAGCTTTGGTGAGCAAATTTGCTATGATGAAAGCATGGCTCCTATCTATGATGATTATTGTGATGACACGTATGCTTTAAATAATAATGATAACCATGAAACTTGTCATTTTGATCTTAATTTTCAATCACATGATAGCTATTTTGTTGAGTTTGCTCCCACTACTATTCATAAGAAGAATTTTGCTTATGTGGAGAGTCGTAAAATTTCTATGCTAGTAGATCATGAAAAGAATGTTTTAGGTGCTGGTTATATTGTTCAATTCATTCATGATGCTACTGAAAATTATTATGAGGGAGGAACATATGCTTGTAGGAATTGCAATAATTTCAAGTTTCCTCTCTATGTGCTTAAAGTTTTGAAGTTATGCTTGTTTTACCTTCCTATGCAAGTTGATTATTGTTCCCATAAGTTGTTTGCTCACAAAATCCCTATGCATAGGAAGTGGGTTAGACTTAAATGTGCTAGTCATTTTCTTCATGATGCTCTCTTTATGTTTCAATTCTTATCTTTTATGTGAGCATCATTGAAATCATCATGCCTAGCTAGGGGCGTTAAATGATAGCGCTTGTTGGGAGGCAACCCAACTTTATTTTAGTTTCTTGATTTTTGGTTCTGTTTAGGAATAAATAATACATCTAGCTTCTGTTTAGATGTGGTTTTATGTTTTAATCAGTGTTTGTGCCAAGTAGAATCTTTGGGAAGACTTGGGTGAAGTCTTTATGATCATGCTGTAAAAAACAGAAACTTTAACGCTCACGAGATTAGCTAGAAATTTTTACTGGCGAGTGCTATTTAGTTTATTCTTTTTGCAGATGATTACTAGACAAATTCCTCAGGTCCACCAATTTATTTTAGAATTTTTTGAGTTACATAAGTATGCGTTAGTTACAGATTACTACAGACTATTCTGTTTTTGACAGATTCTGTTTTTCGTTTGTTGTTTGCTTATTTTGATGACTCTATGGCTAGTAAAATAGTTTATAAACCATAGAGAAGTGGTAATACAGTAAGTTTAACACCAATATAAATAAAGAATGAGTTCATTACAGTACCTTGAAGTGGTGTTTTGTTTTCTTTCGCTAACGGAGCTTATGAGTTTTCTGTTAAGTTTTGTGTTGTGAAGTTTTCAAGTTTTGGGTAAAGATTTGATGGACTATGGAATGAGGAGTGGCAAGAGCCTAAGCTTGGGGATTCCCAAGTCACCCCATGGTAATATTCAAGGATAACCAAGCGTCTAAGCCTGGGGATGCCCCGGAAGGCATCCCCTCTTACGTCTTCGTTCATCGATAACTTTACTTGGAGCTATATTTTTATTCACCACATGATATGTGTTTTGCTTGGAGCGTCATTTTTTTTGCTTTGCTTGCTGTTTGAATAAAATACCAAGATCTGAAATTATTAAATGGGAGAGTCTTCACACGGTTGCATAATTATTCGACTACTCATTGATCTTCACTTATATCTTTCGGAGTAGTTTGTTGTTTGCTCTAATGCTTCACTTATATTATTTTGAGAGTCTTAAATAGCATGGTAATGTACTTAAATCTTAATATGCTAGGTATTCAAGACTAGTAAAAACTCTCTTATGAGTGTGTTGAATACTAAGAGAATTTTGATACTTGATAATTGTTTTGAGATATGGAGGTGATAATATCAAAGTCGTGCTAGTTGAGTAATTATGAATTTCAGAAGTGCTTGTGTTGAAGTTTGCAAGTCCCGTAGCATGCACGTATGGTAAACGTTATGTAACAAATTTGAAACATGACGTGTTATTTGATTGTCCTCCTTATGAGTGGCGGTCGGGGACGAGCGATGGTCTTTTCCAACCAGTCTATCCCCCTAGGATCATGCGCGTAGTGCTTTGGTTTTTGATGGCTTGTAGATTTTTGAAATAAGTATATGAGTTCTTTATGACTAATGTTGAGTCCATGGATTATACGCACTCTCACCCTTCCATCATTGCTAGCATCTTCAGTACCGTGCATTGCCCTTTCTCACATTGAGAGTTGGTGCAAACTTCGCCGGTGCATCCAAACCCCGTGATATGATACGCTCTTTCACACATAAACCTTCTTATATCTTCCTCAAAACAGCCACCATACCTACCTATTATGGCATTTCCATAGCCATTCCGAGATATATTGCCATGCAACTTTCCACCATTCCGTTCGTCATGACATTTACATAATTGTCATATTGCTAGCATGATCATGTAGTTGACATAGTATTTGTGGCAAAGCCACCGTTCATAATTCTTTCATACTTGTCACTCTTGATTCATTGCATATCCCGGTACACCACCGGAGGCATTCATATAGAGTCAAACTTTGTTCTAGTATCGAGTTGTAATCATTGAGTTGTAAATAAATAGAAGTGTGATGATCATCATTCAATAGAGCATTGTCCCCCAAAAAAATAGAAAGGCCAAAATAAAAAAAGAAGGCCCAAAAAAAGAAAAAAATAAAAAAAATAAAAAGGGGCAATGCTACTATCCTTTTTTCCACACTTGTGCTTCAAAGTAGCACCATGATATAGCGAGTCTCATATATTGTGCTTCAAAGTAGCACCATATTTTTCATATAGAGAGTCTCATATGTTGTCACTTTCATATACTAGTGGGAATCTTTCATTATAGAACTTGGCTTGTATATTCCAACAATGGGCCTCCTCAAGAGCCCTAGGTCTTCGTGAGCAAGCAAGTTGGATGCACGGCCACTTATTTTCTTTTGTTGAGCTTTCATACATTTATAGCTCTAGTGCATCCGTTGCATGGCAATCCCTACTCCTTGCATTAACACCAATCGATGGGCATCTCCATAGCCCATTGGTTAGCCTCGTTGATGTGAGACTTTCTCCTTTTTTTGTCTTCTCCACATAACCCCCATCATCATATTCTATTCCACACATAGTGCTATATCCATGGCTCACGCTCATGTATTGCGTGAAGGTTTATGAGTTGGAGATTATTAAAGTATGAAACAATTGCTTGGCTTGTCATCGGGGTTGTGCATGATGAGAGCATTCTTGTGTGACGAAAATGGATCATGACTAAACTATATGATTCTGTAGGGATGAACTTTCTTTGGCCATGTTATTTTGAGAAGACATAATTGCTTTGTTAGTATGCTTGAAGTATTATTATTTTTATGTCAATATGAACTTTTGTCTTGAATCTTATGGATCTGAATATTCATATCACAAGTAAGAAGAATTACATTGAAATTATGCCAACTAGCATTTCACATCAAAAATTATCTTTTTTATCATTTACCTACTCGAGAACGAGTAGGAATTAAGCTTGGGGATGTGTGACACCCCAAAATTTTGACCTTGGTCTTATTAATTAAAATCTTGCCAGGAAATTAAACTTTTCATTTTCTGGGTTTTCTTTGATTTTAGTACCATCCTTTCTTGGATTTTTAGGGAGTTTTTACCACAAGTGAAAGCTTCCAAATATATTATTGGACTTGTTTTCTCCCTCAAGAAAAACATTTCTCTTAAAAGTGGATTTAATTGCATAATTAATTCTCTCTGAGCTTTATT
The DNA here is from genome assembly GCA_032464435.1 of Aegilops umbellulata. Lineage (NCBI taxonomy): Eukaryota > Viridiplantae > Streptophyta > Magnoliopsida > Poales > Poaceae > Aegilops > Aegilops umbellulata. Next base: position 47,594,398 of record CP136056.1, on the reverse strand, counting down.
CCTTAAAATGATTTTTCATTTGTTTTGAAGCTCTTTTTGAACTACAACCACTTGATAAATTTATTAAAAAAATTCACCAAAATTTGGAGATGTCATGTGATGTTTTTAAATCACTTTTATGCAAAAATATATTCCATTCATTTAATATTTTGAGCTCTACACCAATTTTTCAAATCCGGTCCAGAGAGCAATTTTGCACTGCAACCTATTTAAATATTTCTTTAAAGCTTCCACCAAAATTATGGGATGTTAGTAGGAGTATATTATGCAACTTTGTGCAAAAACCCATTGATGTTCTTTGAAAAAAATTTAGTGAAACAACCTCTTTTTCATTCTGGTCCAACCTGGTGATTTCTACAACAACCCTAATTATTTTTGCTCTAGTGACCATGTGCTTTCCCTGCTTATAGCCCATACTACAAAACCCTTAAGTCCAGGAGAGTGGACCCATTGGAAGATTTTTGGTTTATGAAACAATGCCATTTACCTTCTGCCCAGAACTGAAGTTTTGCAAAACTTGCACTGACAAGTTTCTGCTTTTGACAAACTAACCTCACCACTCTCTTATTCATCCAAAGAGACTCTGACCTGGAAAATTGGGCCACCCCAAGAGTTGCCTAGATGCACTTAGCATTCTGTCGAACACCTTGAGTGTATGAGTAGATTTGGCATGATTATTGGTTTGCTTTGTGATCTTGATCCCCTGACCTAACCAACTTGTCCACTAAACTCCTAAGGGACCCTAGCCTAGACCTGCTAAACCTTAGGTGATTTGGAGCCCTCTGGCATGCCGTGGCATTCTGCCGAACACGCAGCGTGCGTGCTCTGGACACGCCCAGAGTGCGCGTTTTGCACGTGCGTGCACGCGAGTCGCTGCGTCCCGCTGCCGACGCCCCGCGCTCGCCCTAGCCGTTCCCCTCTCCCAGTTGACGCCCCGACCCCTCCCCTCACCGCAGAGCCGCCCCTGGAGCTCCACAGCGCCGCCGTCAGGTCGGCCGTGGCAACTAGCAGCTGGCCACAGCAAGCCCCGGCCATGGCAGCACATCCCGAGCCACCCCAGCACGCCAGCTCGCCCGTGGAACAGCCCGAGCTCATCCGCAAGCTTATCCGCAAGCATTCGTCGCGCCACGTCCCTCTGCACCTACAGAATGGCGGTCGCCGACAGGCTTATCCACGGTCGCCACAAACCGACCTCGTCCACCTATAAATAGTAGTCCCCGAGCTCGTCCAGGCACGCAGGCAGCCTCAAGCCATCCTTCTAGAGTTCACCCAGCCCGCAAGAGACGGCAGGAAGCCTTCTTCCCCGTCTCCGGCAACCACAGCCGCCGCCACTGTGTCGACCACTCCGGCTCCACCAGGGCCTCCCCCTCTCCACTCTCTCCACCAGAAGACTTCTCTTCCTCTCGTGAATCCATCCCCCTGCTCAATTCTGATCAGGAGCCACCAGAGGCAAGAACACACTTTGCCCGACGGGCACCGTCCACTACAGAGCTCGCCGCCGGCGACTCCGTCCACCCCCGTGGCCGTAGCGACCACCGGTAGGACCGCCTCGACCCCCTGAGCCTGCGGATGGCTTCAGTTTCTCAAACGATGCCGCCGTTTGCCGGCGAGCCTCACCGGAGCCCCGCCCCGCTCGGACAGAGGAGGGAGAAGAGGCGCGGCAACTGGTCAAACCTGACTAGTGGGCCCCCTGGACCCACTGTCAGTGACCAGCCCCGCCACCACGTGCTTTAAGTGAAAGCGCATCACCCCAGAGTACGTCTCCTCTGCTCGAAAGTGTATTCTCATCGAAGCGTTTTCCCTTTTTCTATTTTATTTTAAAAACAGAGTTGACTAAACTTTGACTGGCTATAACTTTTAAAATATAAATCCAAATGACTTGATTCTTTTTCTATTGTTTCTCAAATATTGTCTAGTTTATTTTCATATTTATTTCAAAATTTTCCAAGCAACTTTTTTGTACTGTTTTTAAACTATGTGTTAATTTAAATATTTCCAAAAATAGGATATTGTTGGAGAGAGGAGAAAACCTTCAAAGTTTTGGAATGCACCCTGCCTCTCCACAAGTTGAAGGCAAGCATTCTGAACCCTGGCCTAATATTGCCGTGTGTGGTTTGACTTGGTTGCAACACCACCATGTCTTGAAATTTCCATTATTTATTAGGGTGATATGATCCTACGCGTAAGTGCATGTTAATGATACCGTGCTTTTGAACATTGGTATGCTGCGATAGCGGTCACCCTCATATAGCCTTCATACCTACCGGAAGGAAACCGGGAAAGCCTCTATCTTGGGTAGACACGAGGCTTGTCTCCAGTTCCTCGTCGAGAAAGTTGTGTCCGGTATGGCATGATGAGGTATGTTGAGTGGTGATTCTGTCTGTTGGATTGAAATAAATTTGTTATGCTAATCATGCAGGGAATGCCTAAACCTCCTGAGTTGACCATAGATCGAGTCTTGTTCCGGTAACCCCCATACTTGTTGCGTGCTACCACTTGTCCCTGCCATGGGTAGGGTACGGTTCAGTAAGTTGTCAACCCCTTCCTAGCACACACCATACAGAGAGGCCATGGTGGAAGACACCGGCTGCATCCGGTAGGCATGCCACCTGGTCCGGGGGCATGGGTGTTTCGGTTGTAGCCGAAGGGGTAGCTCTCCTAGTTTGCGCGCAGTATAAATTTTGTGATCCCATGCTAGTCGAGGTTGTAGCCTCCCCGCTTAGAGTTTTGCTTAACAGGTGTCAAGGGTGATTCCAAACACCGGTAAGTTAGGCAGGTGTGTGCGGTTAGGTGTGTTTTCGAACGAAAGACCGTGGACGGAATTAGTCCCGATGGACTAAAGGAATCCATTGCTAGTGGGTAAAGAGTACACCCTCTGCAGAGATATCATACCTATTCGAATAGCCGTGTCCATGGTTAAGGACTACAGTCTGGGATGGGTCATGTGTCGGTCTTAGTGTCGGTCTTCGGAGGAGAAACTACTAAACCAGAATATTGATTGGGACTTGTGATATATGATGGTTATGATTATTATCATTGTGGACTAACCGTTGCATTGTTTGAAATAACGAATATCCTTGGGATGGTACAACCTCCTGGATATTCACTGTGATTATGGTTATATATAAGCCCTTTATGTGGCATCGCTCAGACGCCCGACTATGGCAGGTTTGTTATTTCATTTATTCTAAGCCCTTTATGTGGTGTCGCACAGACGCCCGACTGTGGCATGTCCGTTATTGCATTTACATATAAGACCTTTATGTGGTGTCGCACAGACGCCCGACTGTGGCATGCTTGTTATTCCTTTTATATATAAGCCCTTTCTGTGGTGTCGCTTAGACGCCCGGCTGAGGCATGCTTCATATTATTATATTTTCGAGGTGTCGCTTCAGACACCCAATCGGTGTTTTATAATTTTACACCCTGATTGTTTACTCATGATTTATTTGAATGACCCACTTGCATGCATCATGGACCTTATTTCATAACTGACAAAGTGATCATAGGATATTTTAAAGCATGAGTATCAGTGGCTATATTATACCTGTGTTCTTAATGTTTGCGAGTACATTCAAAGTACTCACTGGCTTGTCCCTGGTTATTGTCTTGGCCAGATTTCTTGCGTGGAGAGGAGAGTTGTGATGACACCCCCTGGAACCTACGCTATGGAGATAGCAGCCTCGCGAAGATAGGAGTTATCCTGGTCAGCTGTTCCTGTAGGAATTGGAGTCCCACAGATGCTGGTGACCCACAAATCTCTTCCGCCTTCAGCCACTAGCAAACCATTTGTTGTACTCATAGGCCAGAATGGTCTTGTACTACATATTTCTTTGTATTTTGCTTGGTGTTCCTGTAACAAGTTGGTGTCTCATCAGCTAACAGTAATCCTGGGGCTGGTGAGCACAAGGGCCGCTTTTGGGAAATTAATATCCCGAAAATCCGGTCCTGACAAACTTGGTATCTGAGCCAGGCTGACCATTGGCTAATCTTATGTTAGCCAGGTCAATAAACCTAGGTAAATCAACCCACCAGACCTTAACCAAACCCCGACCAAGCTTCAGATGCAAGATAGCCACACAGTGACCCGACGCTTTTTGGTAGTCGGTGCCCAACCTATCAGCCTAGCCTGTCGATCATGCGCCAGTGACCGGCCCCTAAATAGTCCTTTTTCACAAGCGTGCGGAGGAAGACTCCGCCCCCCTTTCCTATAAAAAGGGCACGCCAGCCTCAACCCAGCATAGCACAACCTCTACCCCAAACCAAGCTATAATGTCTGGCCCCATTGTTCACAATGAGACCACAGCAACCAACCTTGGAGGTTTTGTGACCGTGCTAGCAAACCTCACCCGTCGTGCCTTTGCATTAAAAGAGCCCCCAGAATATGTCGTGTACCAAGGGTCCATGAGCGGTGAAAGCCGTCAGTTCTGGGCCACTGTACACGTCTATGGTAGGGGTCTATCGCCCGAACACTCCCACAGGTTCACCGGAAGGACAACTTCCTTTGAGCCACAAGCCACCCAACTAGCTGCTCGAGAAGCTATAGTTCAACTCCGGCAGTTGTCGCCCAGAGTTAACTGTCGCTCGTTCTACTACTACCCCAGCCGTGACGGGTATGGTAGACCACCCCAAGTTGCCAACGGAGACCACGAGACGGACCCTGCATTATTGCATTTGGTGCGCTATGTAAGCGCACTAGAGGGACTGTTCGATCAAATCACCCTTGATCTGATCGCAGCTCGTGGAGAACTGGTTCGCCGAGCCCCGGCAAGAAGAGAAGATGAGCCCGACGCCGACAACCCAGTCGTGCTGTTCGGACAACCGATCGAGACCTTGTGGTCAGCCCCAACCATCAACCAAGGTACTTTGATGACCCCAGAAGTGCTTCGTTGCCTTTTGGGAACACACTCCAATGGGATTGTGGCCAACAATCCCCGGGATGGTCCTCATCGCTACCCCGACCCTGCAGTTCCTCAACCTCCTCCAGCTAACCCCGACGGTGAAGCTAACGGAGAAGCCTCAGCATCCACAAGGCACACCCGCTTAGATATGAACGAGGTACACTAAGTCACTCGAGTAGTACCGAGTCTCAGTTTGTCCACGCCCTGTAATTGTGTGATCATGTATCGCCATATTGGAATACCATCTTCTTGTGCAGCAGTATGTTGAGGTACAGTTGCAATTTTAATTCCAGGCGTAGCTACCAAAACCAACCCCGACGGCACTCACAGTAACACGTCACTTTTGTGAGATGTGTGTATCTGTGGCTTTGACCCCGACCCCCATGAGACAAGAACCGACAAACCCATTGCCCCTCACCGCGGTAAATAACCCAGCCCAGTCACTATATAAGAGGCCACCTTGTGACCTTATCGAGTACCCCTCACCTTGTGCACCATCCTCACAACCATTTCTTGCCATGTTGAGCCCTAGCATTTATCTAAGAACCCCAGATGCCACCCCAGGTAGCTTTGTTAAAATATTGGGGGACTTTACCTGCAGTACCATGGGTTCTACCCAGCCACCCTAGTACGAGCGGCTCAAGTCGAGTATCACCTCTTCCACCTCGAAATATTGGGCACTAGTGCACATCCCTCCCGTAAACTCAAACCAAGACCCAACGGAAGTCTCCTTCCTAGGGAAATCTATGCCGACTCCGCAGTTGGCCATAGAAGCGGCTGCACATGAAGCGCTCGTTCGCCTTCGATTCGCGGTACCCTATGCCAGCGAACGAGGGTATTACTACTTTCCGAGCCGTGCAGCACCTGGGGAAGTGACATCTTTTCCCGGTGGACGAATTGAGAGAGACCCAGTACTGGCCAACCTCGTCCAGTATGTCATCGCTCAAGAGCGTTTGACCCAGCGAGTGATGGGTTATCTCCAGAGCCTCGCTGATTTAAATCCTCAGATCGCCATCGGCAGACCACTGAGGCCCGGCCAGGAGAGACGCGTCCATCGACTGATCAATCCGCTTCCCCCGATAGAAGAAGAGTGTGCCCCAGTACCAGAGACGTTTTCTCGGGACCCCGTCCAATTGCCGTTTTCATTCTAGACGTCACTGCTATGTTCTTCTATTCCCGCATTTAGCTAAGAGTTGTAACTCATGCTTGTTTTTCTAAATCTTGTGCGGTGAGATAAATTTTTGTTGCAATTGTGGTGAGTAGTTTTTGCTGGTGTTACTTTTGATTAACTAATTTTCTCTCACAAAAAATCCTGGAGTGAGATTTATTTTCCCCTGAGTTGCTACAGCATATATCTCCTCACGACATGGATTTTTATTCACGCAGCACCACGGCAGCAGGCTCACAACCACAACCACTCGAACCCATACACTGCTTGCAACACCACGTAACCGTGTTGCATACGGCTAATCATCTCCTTAGTACACCACAGTCTCTGAAAGAGAGATTAGTGGGTAATCATCCGGGTACAAGTCACCCAGCATACAAACAACAGTTAGCACCCGATACAACACCTACTCCTCGTGATCACCGCCACCGCGAAGAGCCAACACTCGAACGGCAGCATCACGACGGTCATCGAGGATCATTGCACACAGGAGCACGGAGAGCCCCAGCAATGCCGCCAGCCCTCCGCACACCAGGATCACGTACTAGTCCGGCACCGCCCCCGCCATTAGTGTCTCGTCCCGAGCTTCTGTTAACGGAAATGGAGGAGGAAGAGGGAGAAGGAGAAGCGAGGCCAGGTCTGAGGAAGAAGAGAGAGGCACCTCGGCCGTTTTATAGCTCGAGATCGGTGTACGGTGGGCGAAGTCCACCAGCGCTGCTCGTCGCCCGATCGCCGGTGTTCGGAGGCGAATCCGCGAGCAGTGCCGACCGCACGCTGGCCCACGAGGTGAGTGCACGCTGCGCCAGCAGCTAGCACGCCGCGCACTACCGTAGGTACGGCCTAGATGCCCTACGCGCTAGACGTCGCCGGTGGAGAAAGCGCGGGAAAGCGCGCAGGAGAGAGGAAGAAGAGGGAACCAGAGGAAGAAGAAGAGGCTGACAGTGGGCCCCGGGTCCAACTGTCAGCCAGAGAGAGCACTATGCTCTCGGGTATGACCAGTGTATTTTAAATTTAGAATTTATTCTAAATTTACTGTATCCAGCATAGAGATCTCTCGTTTTCCCCTAACCGTAGATTTTTTCACGCAGCGCCAGTGTTCCACACTATGGTTTTACACCACTTATTGCCCTCTCACTGTAACCACATTTTATTGCATATGTTTTCTTAAAATAGCTTTTAGCAAATCTCGAGGACGAGATTTTTCTTAAGGGGTGTAGTGTTGTGACACCCCAAAATTTTGACCTTGGTCTTATTAATTAAAATCTTGCCAGGAAATTAAACTTTTCATTTTCTGGGTTTTCTTTGATTTCAGTACCATCCTTTCTTGGATTTTTAGGGAGTTTTTACCACAAGTGAAAGCTTCCAAATATATTATTGGACTTGTTTTCTCCCTCAAGAAAAACATTTCTCATAAAAGTGGATTCAATTGCATAATTAATTCTCTCTGAGCTTTATTCCTTAAAATGATTTTTCATTTGTTTTGAAGCTCTTTTTGAACTACAACCACTAGATAAATTTATTAAAAAAATTCACCAAAATTTGGAGATGTCATGTGATGTTTTTAAATCACTTTTATGCAAAAATATATTCCATTCATTTAATATTTTGAGCTCTACACCAATTTTTCAAATCTGGTCCAGAGAGCAATTTTGCACTGCAACCTATTTAAATATTTCTTTAAAGCTTCCACCAAAATTATGGGATGTTAATAGGAGTATATTATGCAACTTTGTGCAAAAACCCATTGATGTTCTTCGAAAAATTTGAGTGAAACAACCTCTTTTTCACTCTGGTCCAACCTGGTGATTTCTACAACAACCCTAATTATTTTTGCTCTAGTGACCATGTGCTTTCTCCTGCTTATAGCCCATGCTACAAAACCCTTAAGTCCAGGAGAGTGGACCCATTGGAAGATTTTTGGTTTATGAAACAATACCATTTACCTTCTGCCCAGAACTGAAGTTTTGCAAAACTTGCACTGACAAGTTTCTGCTTTTGACAAACTAACCTCACCACTCTCTTATTCATCCAAAGAGACTCTGACCTGGAAAATTGGGCCACCCCAAGAGTTGCCTAGATGCACTTTGCATTCTGTCGAACACCTTGAGTGTATGAGCATATTTGGCATGATTATTGGTTTGCTTTGTGATCTTGATCCCCTGACCTAACCAACTTGTCCACTAAACTCCTAAGGGACCCTAGCCTAGACCTGCTAAACCTTAGGTGATTTGGATCCCTCTGGCATGCCGTGGCATTCTGCCGAACACGCAGCGTGCGTGCTCTGGACGCGCCCAGAGAGCGCGTTTTGCACGTGCGTGCACGCGAGTCGCTGCGTCCCGCTGCCGATGCCCCGTCCTCCCCCTGGCCCTTCCCCTCTCCCAGTCGACGCCTCGACCCCTCCCCTCGCCGCAGAGCCGCCCCTGGAGCTCCACAGCGCCACCAGGTCGGCCGTGGCAACTAGCGGCCGGCCACAGCAGGCCCCGGCCATGGCAGCACCGCCCGAGCCACCCCAGCGCGCCAGCTCGCATGTGGAACAGCCCAAGCTCATCCGCAAGCTTGTCTGCAACCATTCGTCGCCGCCACGTCCCTCTGCACCTACAGAACGGCGGTCGCCGACGGGCTTATCCACGGCCTCCATGAACCGACCTCGTCCACCTATAAATAGTAGTCCCCGAGCTCGTCCAGGCACGCAGGCAGCCTCAAGCCATCCTTCTAGAGTTCCCCTAGCCCGCAAGCGACGGCAGAAAGCCTTCTTCCCCGTCTCCGGCAACCACAGCCGCCGCCACTGTCTCGACCACTCCGGCTCCACCAGGGCCTCCCCCTCTCCACTCTCTCCACCAGAAGACTTCTCTTCCTCTCGTGAATCCATCCCCCAGCTCAATTCTGACCAGGAACCACCAGAGGCAAGAACACACTTTGCCCGACGGCCACCGTCCGCTGCAGAGCTCGCCCCCGGCGACTCCGTCCACCCCCGTGGCCATAGCGACCACCGATAGGACCGCCTCGACCCCCTGAGCCCGCGGATGGCTTCAGTTTCTCAAACGGTGCCGTCGTTCGCCGGCGAGCCTCACCGGAGCCCCGCCCCGCTCGGACAGAGGAGGGAGAAAAGGCGCGGCGACTGGTCAAACCTGACGAGTGGGCCCCCTGGACCCACTATCAGTGACCAGCCCCGCCACCACGTGCTTTAAGTGAAAGCGCATCACCCCAGAGTACGTCTCCTCTGCTCGAAAGCGTATTCTCATCGAAGCGTTCTCCCTTTTTCTGTTTTATTTTAAAAACAGAATTGACTCAGCTTTGACTGGCTATAACTTTTAAAATATAAATCCAAATGACTTGATTCTTTTTCTATTGTTTCTCAAATATTGTCTAGTTTATTTTCATATTTATTTCAAAATTTTCCAAGCAACTTTTTTGTACTGTTTTTAAACTATGTGTTAATTTAAATATTTCCAAAAAAAGGATATTGTTGGAGAGAGGAGAAAACCTTCAAAGTTTTGGAATGCGTGCCTCTCCACAAGTTGAAGGCAAGCATTCTGAACCCTGGCCTAATATTGCCGTGTGTGGTTTGACTTGGTTGCAACACCACCATGTCTCGAAATTTCCATTATTTATTAGGGTGATATGATCCTACGCGTAAGTGCATGTTAATGATACCGTGCTTTTGAACATTGGTATGCTGCGATAGCGGTCACCCTCATATAGCCTTCATACCTACCGGAAGGAAACCGGGAAAGCCTCTATCTTGGGTAGAAACGAGGCTTGTCTCCAGTTCCTCGTCGAGACAGTTGTGTCCGGTATGTCATGATGAGGTATGATGAGTGGTGATTCTGTCTGTTGGATTGAAATAAATTTGTTATGCTAATCATGCAGGGAATGCCTAAACCTCCTGAGTCGACCATAGATCGAGTCTTGTTCCGGTAACCCCCATACATGTTGCGTGCTACCACTTGTCCCTGCCATGGGTAGGGTACGGTTTAGTAAGTTGCCAACCCCTTCCTAGCACACACCGTACAGAGAGGCCTTGGTGGAAGATACCGGCTGCATCCGGTAGGCATGCCACCTGGTCCGGGGGCATGGGTGTTTTGGTTGTAGCCGAAGGGGTAGCTCCCCTAGTTTGCGCGCGGTATAAATTTTGTGATCCCATGCTAGTCGAGGTTGTAGCCTCCCCGCTTAGAGTTTTGCTTAACAGGTGTCAAGGGTGATTCCAGACACCGGTAAGTTAGGCTGGTGTGTGCGGTTAGGTGTGTTTTCGAACGAAACACCGTGGACGGAATTAGTCCCGATGGACTAAAGGAATCTGTTGCTAGTGGGTAAAGAGTGGACCCTCTGCAGAGATATCATACCTATTCAAATAGCCGTGTCCTTGGTTAAGGACTACAGTCTGGGATGGGTCAAGTGTCGGTCTTAGTGTCGGTCTTCAGAGGAGAAACTACTAAACCAGAATATTGATTGGGACTTTTGATATATGATGGTTATGTTTATTATCATTATGGACTAACTGTTGCATTGTTTGAAATAACAAATATCCTTGGGATGGTACTACCTCCTGGATATTCACTGTGATTATGGTTATATATAAGCCCTTTATGTGGCGTCGCTCAGACGCCCGACTGTGGTAGGTTTGTTATTTCATTTACTTCTAAGCCCTTTATGTGGTGTCGCACAGACGCCCGACTGTGGCATGTCCGTTATTGCATTTACATATAAGCCCTTTATGCGGTGTCACACAGACGCCCGACTGTGGCATGCTTGTTATTCCTTTTATATATAAGCTCTTTCTGTGGTGTCGCTCAGACGCCCGGCTGAGGCATGCATATTATTATCTTTTGGAGGCGTCGCTTCAGACACCCGATCGGTGTTTTATAATTTTACACCCTGATTGTTTACTCATGATTTATTTGAATGACCCACTTGCGTGCATCATGGACCTTATTTCATAACTGACGAAGTGATCATAGGATATTTTAAAGCATGAGTATCAGTGGCTATATTATACCTGTGTTCTTAATGTTTGCGAGTACATTCAAAGTACTCACTGGCTTGTCCCTGGCTATTGTCTTGGCCATATTTCTTGCGTGGAGAGGAGCGTTGTGATGACACCCCCCCCCGGAACCTACGCTACGGAGATAGCAGCCTCGCGAAGATAGGAGTTATCCTGGTCAGCTGTTCCTGTGGGAATTGGAGTCCCACAAAGGCTGGTGACCCACAAATCGCTTCTGCCTTCAGCCACTAGCAAACCATTTGTTGTAGTCATAGGCCAGAATGGTCTTGTACTACATATTTCTTTGTATTTTGCTTGGTGTTCCCGTAACAAGTTGGTGTCTCGTCAGCTAATAGTAATCCTGGAGCTGTTGAGCACAAGGGCCGCTTTTGGGAAATTAATATCCCGAAAATCCGGTCCTGACAGGATGCTTGATACGTCTCCAACGTATCTATAATTTTTTATTGCTCCATGCTATATTATCTACTGTTTTTAGGCAATATTGGGCTTCATTATCCACTTTTATATTATTTTTGGGACTAACCTATTAACCGGAGGCCCAGCCCAGATTTGTTGTTTTATGCCTATTTTAGTGTTTCGAAGAAAAGGAATATCAAACGGAGTCGAAACGGAACGAAATCAACTGGAGAAGTTATTTTTGGAAGGAAAGCCACCCGATAGACTTGGACCCCACGTCAAGGAAGGAACGAGGAATCCACGAGGGTGGGGGGCGCACCCACCCCCCTAGGGCGCGCCCCCTGCCTCGTGGGGCCCTCGTGGCTCCCCTGACGTACCTCCTGCACCCATATATACCTACGTAACCTAAAACTTCCAGAACAGAGATTAGATCGGGAGTTCCGCCGCCGCAAGCCTCTGTAGCCACCAAAAACCTCTCGGGACCCTATTCCAGCACCCTGCCGGAGGGGGGATCCCTCATCGGTGGCCATCTTCATCATCCCGGCGCTCTCCATGACGAGGAGGGAGTAGTTCACCCTCGGGGCTGAGGGTATGTACCAGTAGCTATGTGTTTGATCTCTCTCTCTCTCATGTTCTTGATTTGGCACGATCTTGATGTATCGCGAGCTTTGCTATTATAGTTGGATCTTATGTTTCTTCTCCCCCTCTTATCTCTTGTAATGGATTGAGTTTTCCCCTTGAAGTAATCTTATCGGATTGATTCTTTAAAGGTTTGAGAACACTTGATGTATGTCTTGCGTGGGATAACCATGGTGACAATGGGTTATTCTATTGATCCACTTGATGTATGTTTTGGTGATCAACTTGCGGGTTTCGTGACATTGGGAACCTATGCATAGGGGTTGGCACACGTTTTCGTCGTGATTCTCTGGAAGAAACTTTGGGGCACTCTTTGAGGTTCTATGTGTTGGTTGAATAGATGAATCTGAGATTGTGTGATGCATATCGTATAATCATACCCACGGATACTTGAGGTGACATTGGAGTATCTAGGTGACATTAGGGTTTTGGTTGATTTGTATCTTAAGGTGTTATTCTAGTACGAACTCTAGGGCTGTTTGTGACACTTATAGGAATAGCCCAACGGATTGATTGGAAAGAATAACTTTGAGGTGGTTTCGTACCCTACCATAATCTCTTCATTCGTTCTCCGCTATTAGTGACTTTGGAGTGACTCTTTGTTGCATGTTGAGGGATAGTTATGTGATCCAATTATGTTAGTATTGTTGAGGGAACTTACACTAGCGAAAGTATGAACCCTATGCCTTGTTTCCTATCATTGCAATACCGTTTACGTTCACTTTTACCGCTTGCTACCTTGCTGTTTTTATATTTTCAGTTTACAAAAACCTATATCTACCATCCATATTGCACTTGTATCACCATCTCTTCGCCGAACTAGTGCACCTATACAATTTACCATTGTATTGGGTGTGTTGGGGACACAAGAGACTCTTTGTTATTTGGTTGCAGGGTTGCTTGAGAGAGACCATCTTCATCCTACGCCTCCCACGGATTGATAAACCTTAGGTCATCCACTTGAGGGAAATTTGCTAATGTCCTACAAACCTCTTCACTTGGAGGCCCAACAACGTCTACAAGAAGAAGGTTGTGTAGTAGACATCACGCCCCGTGGGCGATGGTTCCTGTTCTTCTCCTGCATCGTCGTTCATGCCATCGATGTCTTCGGAGTCGAAATCGAGCATGTCGGTTAAATCATCGACAGTGGCTACTAAGTGGGTGGTGGGTGGTCAGCGAATTTCTTCGTCCTCCACATCCCATTCTAGCTGGACACAGTTCGGCCAAGGTTCTCCTGACAAGGAGAGAGACCTTAATGAATGTAGCACGTCGCTGGAAGGCGAGTGCCGAAAGATATCCGCGGAGGTAAACTCCATGATCGGCGACCAATCTGATTCGATAGGCACGGATGCAGGCGGCTCGGAGTCCGTGGCCGGGGACGAATCCAGTAGTTCGGCCACACAGCTCTCGTAAGGGGTGAAGTCAGTATCTGGCTCTATCGCCGCTAAGAGTGCGGCCTCCAAGGCGGGGTCTATCCACCCGTCCTCGGATGGCGCAATTTGCTCCGGATCGAGGGCCGGAGTAGCGGCAGGTGTGCTCTCCCGAACACGGTCCGACGGCAGAGCTAAATCATGCTTGTCGTGGTCGTGTGGCGCACCTGGCATGGGCTCGAATCCGTTGAAGATCAAGTTTCCGCGGAGGTCGGCAGTGTAGTTCAAGTTTTCGAACCTGACTTGGTGGCCAGGGGCATAGCTCTCGATCTGCTCCAGATGGCCAAGCGAGTTGGCCTGCAGTGCGAAGCCACCGAATACGAAGATCTGTCCGGGGAGGAAAACCTCACCCATGATCGCATCGTTACCGATGATCGAAGGAGCCATCAAGCCTTAAGGCGACGACACGGTGGAACTCTCAATGAAAGCACCAATGTCGGTGTCAAAACCGACGGATCTCGGGTAGGGGGTCCCGAACTGTGCGTCTAAGGCAGATGGTAATAGGAGGCGGGGGACACAATGTTTACCCAGGTTCGGGCCCTCTCGATGGAGGTAATACCCTACTTCCTGCTTGATTGATCTTGATGATATGAGTATTACAAGAGTTGATCTACCACGAGATCGTAGAGGCTAAACCCTAGAAGTTAGCCTATGGTATGATTGTTGTTGTCCTACGGACTAAACCCTCCGGTTTATATAGACGCCGGAGGGGGCTAGGGTTATATAGAGTCGGTTACAAGGGAGGAAATCTAACTATCCGTATTGCCAAGCTTGCCTTCCACACCAAGGAAAGTCCCATCCGGACACGGGACGAAGTCTTCAATCTTGTATCTTCATAGTCCAACAGTCCGGCCAGAGGATATAGTCCGGCTGTCCGGATACCCCCTAATCCAGGACTCCCTCACTAGGTGTCACTTGGGAGCCTCCGTCAAGATTTTGGTGTTGAACCAAGTGTTGGGGAACGTAGTAATTTCAAAAAAATTCCTACGCACACGCAAGATCATGGTGATGCATAGCAACGAGAGGGGAGAGTGTTGTCTACGTACCCTCGTAGACCGAAAGCGTAAGCGTTATATCAACGCGGTTGATGTAGTCGTACGTCTTCACAATCCGACCGATCCAAGCACCGTTACTCCGGCACCTCCGAGTTCTTGGCACACGTTCAGCTCGATGACGTTCCCCGGGCTACGATCCAGCAAAGCTTCGGGGAAGAGTTCCGTCAGCACGACGGCGTGGTGACGATCTTGATGTTCTACTGTCGCAGGGCTTCGCCTAAGCACCGCTACAATATGACCGAGGTGGAATATGGTGGAGGGGGGCACCGCACACGGCTAAGGAACGATCTCAATGATCAACTTGTGTGTCCATGGGGTGCCCCCTGCCCCCGTATATAAAGGAGCAAGGGAGGGAGGAGGCCGGCCCTATGTTTGGCGCGCCAAGGGGAGTCCTACTCCCACCGGGAGTAGGATTCCCCCTTTCCTAGTCTAACTAGGAGTTCTTCCTTGTAGGGGGAGTAGGAGAGAAGGAAAGGGAAGAGAGAAGGAGAAGGAAGGAGGGGGGCGCCCCCCTCCCTAGTCCAATTCGGACTAGTCCAAGGGGAGGGGTGCGGCCACCGTTTTTGGCCCTTTCTCTCCTTTCCCGTATGGCCCAATAAGGCCCAATACGAATTCCCGTAACTCTCCGGTACTCCGATAAATACCCGAACCACTCAGAACCTTTCCGATGTCCGAATATAGTCGTCCAATATATCGATCTTTATGTCTCGACCATTTCGAGACTCCTCGTCATGTCCCCGATCTCATCCGGGACTCCGAACTCCTTCGATACATCAAAACTCATAAACTCATAATAACTGTCATCGTAACCTTAAGCGTGCGAACCCTACGGTTCGAGAACAATGTAGACATGACCGAGACACATCTCCGGCCAATAACCAATAGCGGGACCTGGATGCCCATATTGGCTCCTACATATTCTACGAAGATCTTTATCGGTCAGACCGGATAACAACATACGTTGTTCCCTTTGTCCATCGGTATGTTACTTGCCCGAGATTCGATCGTCGGTATCCAATACCTAGTTCAATCTCGTTACCGGCAAGTCTCTTTACTCGTTCCGTAATACATCATCCTGCAACTAACTCATTAGTTGCAATGCTTGCAAGGCTTAAGTGATGTGCATTACCGAGAGGGCCCAGAGATACCTCTCCCACAATTGGAGTGACAAATCCTAATCTCGAAATACGCCAACCCAACATCTACCTTTGGTGACACCTGTAGTACTCCTTTATAATCACCCAGTTACGTTGTGACGTTTGGTAGCACCCAAAGTGTTTCTCCGGCAAACGGGAGTTGCATAATCTCATAGTCAAAGGAACATGTATAAGTCATGGATAAAAGCAACAGCAACATACTAAACGATCGGGTGCTATGCTAATGGAATGGGTCATGTCAATCAGATCATTCAACTAATGATGTGACCTTGTTAATCAAATGACAACTCCTTTGTTCATGGTTAGGAAACTTAACCATCTTTGATTAACAAGCTAGTCAAGTAGAGGCATACTAGTGACACTCTAGTTGTCTATGTATCCACACATGTATTATGTTTCCAGTTAATACAATTCTAGCATGAATAAGAAACATTTATCATGATATGTAAGGAAATAAATAATAACTTTATTATTGCCTCTAGGGCATATTTCCTTCAGTCTCCCACTTGCACTAGAGTCAATAATCTAGGTCACATCACCATGTGATTAACTCACATCACCATGTGATTAACTCGATAGTTCACATCATCATGTGATTAACACCCATAGTTCACATCGCCATGTGACCAACACCCAAAGGGTTTGCTAGATTCAGTAATCTAGTTCACATCGCTATGTGATTCACACCCAAAGAGTACTACGGTGTGATCATGTTTTGCTTGTGAGAGAAGTTTAGTCAACGGGTCTGCCACATTCAGATCCGTTATGTATTTTGCAATTTTCTATGTCTACAATGCTCTGCACGGAGCTACTCTAGCTAATTGCTCCCACTTTCAATATGTATCTAGATCGAGACTTAGAGTCATCCAGATCGGTGTCAAAACTTGCATCGACATAACCCTTTACGACGAACCTTTTGTCACTTCCATAATTGAGAAACATATCCTTATTCCACTAAGGATAATTTTGACCGCTGTCCAGTGATCTACTCCTAG
The DNA here is from genome assembly GCA_032464435.1 of Aegilops umbellulata. Lineage (NCBI taxonomy): Eukaryota > Viridiplantae > Streptophyta > Magnoliopsida > Poales > Poaceae > Aegilops > Aegilops umbellulata. Next base: position 47,577,655 of record CP136056.1, on the reverse strand, counting down.
ATCACTATTGTACTCCCTTGCCAAACTCAGTGTAGGGTATACAATAGATCTGGTACACAGCATGGCATACTTTATAGAACCTATGGCCAAGGCATAGGGAATGACTTTCATTCTCTTTCTATCTTCTGCCGTGGTCGAGTTTTGAGTCTTTACTCAACTTCATACCTTGTAACACAGGAAAGAACTCTTTCTTTGACTGTTCCATTTTGAACTACTTCAAAATCTTGTCAAGGTATGCACTCATTGAAAACTTATCAAGCGTCTTGATCTATCTCTATAGATCTTGATGCTCAATATGTAAGTAGCTTTACCGAGGTCCTTCTTCGAAAAACTTCTTTCAAACACTCCTTTATGCTTTGCAGAATAATTCTACATTATTTCTGATCAACAATATGTCATTTACATATACTTATCAGAAATGTTGTAGTGCTACCACTCACTTTCTTGTAAATACAGGCTTCACCGCAAGTCTGTATAAAACTATATGCTTTGATCAACTCATCACAGCGTATATTCCAACTCCGAGATGCTTGCACCAGTCCATAGATGGATCGCTGGAGCTTGCACATTTTGTTAGCACCTTTAGGATTGACAAAACCTTCTGGTTGCATCATATACAACTCTTCTTTAATAAATCCATTAAGGAATGCAGTTTTGTTTTATCCGTTTGCCAGATTTCATAAAATGCGGCAATTGCTAACATGATTCGGACAGACTTAAGCATGGATACGAGTGAGAAACTCTCATCGTAGTCAACACCTTGAACTTATCGAAAACCTTTTGTGACAATTCTAGCTTTGTAGATAGTAACACTACTATCAGCTTCTGTCTTCCTCTTGAAGATCCATTTATTTTCTATGGCTTGCCGATCATCGGGCAAATCCATCAAAGTCCATACTTTGTTATCATACATGGATCATATCTCAGATTTCATGGCCTCAAACCATTTCGCGGAATCTGGGCTCATCATCGCTTCCTCATAGTTCGCAAGTTCGTCATGGTCTAGTAACATGACTTCCAGAACAGGATTACCGTACCACTCTGGTGCGGATCTCACTCTGATTTACCTACGAGATTCGGTAGTAACTTGATCTGAAGTTACATGATCATCATCATTAGCTTCCTCACTAATTGGTGTAGTAGTCACAAGAACAGATTTCTGTGATGAACTACTTTCCAATAAGGGAGAAGGTACAATTACCTTATCAAGTTCTACTTTCCTCCCACTCACTTCTTTCGAGAGAAACTCCTTCTCTAGAAAGGATCCATTCTTAGTAACGAATGTCTTGCCTTCGGATCTGTGATAGAAGGTGTACCCAACAGTCTCCTTTGGGTATCCTATGAAGACATATTTCTCCGATTTTGGTTTGAGCTTATCAGGATGAAACTTTTTCATATAAGCATCACAATCCCAAACTTTAAGAAACGACAACTTTGGTTTCTTGCCAAACCACAGTTCATATTGTGTCGTCTCAACAGACTTAGATGGTGCCCCTTTTTTAACGTGAATGCAGCTGTCTTTAATGCATAACCCCAAAACGATGTTGGTAAATCTGTAAGAAACATCATAGATTGCACTATATCCAATAAAGTACGGTTATGTCGTTCGGACACACCATTATGCTGTGGTGTTCCAGGTGGCATGAGTAGTGAAACTATTTCACATTGTTTTAACTGAAGACCAAACTCGTAACTCAAATACTCTTCTCCATGATCAGATCGTAGAAACTTTATTTTCTTGTTACAATGATTTTCCACTTCACTCTGAAATTATATGAACTTTTCAAATGTTTCAAACTTCTATTTCATTAAGTAGATATACCCATATCTGCTCAAATCATCTGTGAAGGTCAGAAAATAATGATACTTGCCGTGAGCCTTAACACTCATCGGACCGCATACATCAGTATGTATTATTTCCAATAAGTCAGTTGCTCGTTCCATTGTTCCGGAGAACGGAGTCTTAGTCATCTTGCCCATGAGGCATGGTTCGCAAGCATCAAGTGATTCATAATCAAGTGATTCCAAAATCCCATTAGCATGGAGTTTCTTCATGCGCTTTACACCAATATGACCTAAACGGCAGTGCCACAAATAAGTTGCACTATCATTACTAACTTTGCATCTTTTGGCTTCAATATTATGAATATGTGTATCTTTACGATCGAGATCCAACAAACCATTTTCGTTGGTGTGTATGACCATAGAAGGTTTTATTCATGTAAACAGAACAACAATTGTTCTCTAACTTAAATGAATAACTGTATTGCAATTAACATGATCAAATCATATTCATGCTCAACGCAAACACCAAATAATACTTATTTAGTTACAACACTAATCCCGAAAGTATAGGGAGTGTGCGATGATGATCATATCAATCTTGGAACCACTTCCAACACACATCGTCACCTTGCCCTTTAACTAGTCTTTGTTCATTATGCAACTCCCGTTTCGAGTTACTAATCTTAGCAACTGAACTAGTACCAAATACTGAGGGGTTGCTATGAACACTAGTAAAGTACACATCAATAACATGTATATCAAATATACTTATGTTCACTTTGCCATTCTTCTTATTCGCCAATCACTTCGGGGTAGTTCCGCTTCCAGTGGCCAGTCCCTTTGCAATAGAAGCACTTAGTCTCAGGCTTAGGACCAGGCTTGGGCTTCTTCACTTGAGCACCAACTTGCTTGCTGTTCTTCTTGAAGTTCCCTTCTATCCCTTTGCCCTTTTCTTGAAACTAGTGGTCTTGTTAACCATCAACACTTGATGTTTTTCTTGATTTCTACCTTAGTCGATTTCGACATCACGAAGAGCTTGGGAATTACTTTCGTTATCCCTTGCATATTATAGTTCATCACGAAGTTCTACTAACTTGGTGATGGTGACTAGAGAATTCTGTCAATCACTATTTTATCTGGAAGATTAACTCCCACTTGATTCAAGCGATTGTAGTACCCAGACAATCTGAGCACATGCTCACTAGTTGAGCGATTCTCCTCCATCTTTTAGCTATAGAACTTGTTGGAGACTTCATATCTCTCAACTCGGGTATTTGCTTGAAATATTAACTTCAACTCCTGGAACATCTCATATGGTCCATGACGTTCAAAACGTCTTTGAAGCCCCGATTCTAAGCCGTTAAGCATGGTGCACTAAACTATCAAGTAGTCATCATATTGAGCTAGCCAAACGTTCATAACGTCTGCATCTGCTCCTGCAATAGGTCTGTCACCTAGCGGTACATCAAGGACATAATTCTTCTGTGCAGCAATGAGGATAAACCTCAGATCACGGATCCAATCCGCATCATTGCTACTAACATCTTTCAACACAATTTTCTCTAGGAACATATCAAAATAAACATATGAAAGCAACAACGTGAGCTATTGATCTACAACATAGATATGCTAATACTACCAGGACTAAGTTCATGATAAATTAAAGTTCAATTAATCATATTACTTAAGAACTCCCACTTAGATAGACATCTCTCTAATCCTCTAAGTGATCACGTGATCCAAATCAACTAAACCATGTCCGATCATCACGTGAGATGGAGTAGTTTCAATGGTGAACATCATTATGTTGATCATATCTACTATATGATTCACGCTCGACCTTTCGGTCTCCGTGTTCCGAGGTCATATCTTATATGCATAGCTCGTCAAGTATAACCTGAGTATTCCGCGTGTGCAATGTTTTGCACCCGTTGTATTTGAACGTAGAGCCTATCACACCCGATCATCACGTGGTGTCTCAGCACGAAGAACTTTCGCAACGGTGCATACTCAGGGAGAACACTTCTTGATAATTAGTGAGAGATCATCTTATAATGCTACCGTCAATCAAAGCAAGATAAGATGCATAAAAGATAAACATCACATGCAATCAATATAAGTGATATGATATGGCCATCATCATCTTGTGCTTGTGATCTCCATCTCCGCAGCACTGTCATGATCACCATCGTCACCGGCACGACACCTTGATCTCCATCGTAGCATCGTTGTCGTCTCACCAATCTTATGCTTCTACGACTATCGCTACCGCTTAGTGATAAAGTAAAGCATTACAGGGCGATTGCATTGCATACAATAAAGCGACAACCATACGGCTCCTGCCGGTTGCCGATAGCTCGGTTACAAAAGATGATCATCTCATACAATAAAATTTAGCATCATGTCTTGACCATATCACATCACAACATGCCCTGCAAAAACAAGTTAGACGTCCTCTACTTTGTTTGTTGCAAATTTTACGTGGCTGCTACGGGCTGAAGCAAGAACCAATCTAACCTACGCATCAAAACCACAACGATACTTCGTCAAATAGACTCCGTTTTAACCTTCTCAAGGACCGGGCGTAGCCATACTCGGTTCAACTAAAGTTGGTGAGACAGTCTCCCGCAAGCCATCTGTGTGCAAAGCACGTCGAGGGAACCGGTCTCGCGTAAGCGTACGCGTAAGGTTGGTCCGGGTTGTCTCATCCAACAATACCGCTGACCCAAAGTATGACATGCTGGTAGGCAGTATGACTTGTATCGTCCACAACTCACTTGTGTTCTACTCGTGCAAATAACATCAAACCATAAAAAACCTAGGCTCGGATGCCACTGTTGGGGAACGTAGTAATTTCAAAAAAATTCCTACGCACACGCAAGATCATGGTGATGCATAGCAACGAGAGGGGAGAGTGTTGTCTACGTACCCTCGTAGACCGAAAGCGGAAGCGTTATATCAACGCGGTTGATGTAGTCGTACGTCTTCACAATCCGACTAATCCAAGCACCGTTACTCCGACACCTCCGAGTTCTTGGCACATGTTCAGCTCGATGACGTTCCCCGGGCTCCGATCCAGCAAAGCTTCGGGGAAGAGTTCCGTCAGCATGACGACGTGGTGACGATCTTGATGTTCTACTGTCGCAGGGCTTCGCCTAAGCACCGCTACAATATGACCGAGGTGGAATATGGTGGAGGGGGGCACCGCACACGGCTAAGGAACGATCTCAATGATCAACTTGTGTGTCCATGGGGTGCCCCCTGCCCCCGTATATAAAGGAGCAAGGGAGGGAGGAGGCCGGCCCTATGTTTGGCGCGCCAAGGGGAGTCCTACTCCCACCGGGAGTAGGATTCCCCCTTTCCTAGTCTAACTACGAGTTCTTCCTTGTAGGGGGAGTAGGAGAGAAGGAAAGGGAAGAGAGAAGGAGAAGGAAGGAGGGGGGCGCCCCCCCTCCCTAGTCCAATTCGGACTAGTCCAAGGGGAGGGGTGCAGCCACCGTTTTTGGCCCTTTCTCTCCTTTCCCGTATGGCCCAATAATGCCCAATACGAATTCCCGTAACTCTCCGGTACTCCGAAAAATACCCTAACCACTCAGAACCTTTCCGATGTCCGAATATAGTCGTCCAATATATTGATCTTTACGTCTCGACCATTTCAAGACTCCTCGTCATGTCCCCGATCTCATCCGGGACTCCGAACTCCTTCGGTACATCAAAACTCATAAACTCATAATAACTGTCATCGTAACCTTAAGCGTGCGGACCCTACGGTTCGAGAACAATGTAGACATGACCGAGACACATCTCCGGTCAATAACCAATAGCGGGACCTGGATGCCCATATTGGCTCCTACATATTCTACGAAGATCTTTATCGGTCAGACCGCATAACAACCTACGTTGTTCCCTTTGTCCATCGGTATGTTACTTGCCCGAGATTCGATCGTCGGTATCCAATACCTAGTTCAATCTCGTTACGGGCAAGTCTCTTTACTCGTTCCGTAATACATCATCCCGCAACTAACTCATTAGTTGCAATGCTTGCAAGGCTTAAGTGATGTGCATTACCGAGAGGGCCCAGAGATACCTCTCCCACAATTGGAGTGACAAATCCTAATCTCGAAATACGCCAACCCAACATCTACCTTTGGTGACACCTGTAGTACTCCTTTATAATCACCCAGTTACGTTGTGACGTTTGGTAGCACCCAAAGTGTTCCTCCGGCAAACGGGAGTTGCATAATCTCATAGTCAAAGGAACATGTATAAGTCATGGATAAAAGCAACAGCAACATACTAAACGATCGGGTGCTATGCTAATGGAATGGGTCATGTCAATCAGATCATTCAACTAATGATGTGACCTTGTTAATCAAATGACAACTCCTTTGTCCATGGTTAGGAAACTTAACCATCTTTGATTAACAAGCTAGTCAAGTAGAGGCATACTAGTGACACTCTGTTTGTCTATGTATCCACACATGTATTATGTTTCCAGTTAATACAATTCTAGCATGAATAATAAACATTTATCATGATATGTAAGGAAATAAATAATAACTTTATTATTGCCTCTAGGGCATATTTCCTTCACCAAGGAGTTTGTAAGGGCAAGGAGATCGCCTACTTCGTGAAGATCTACCCTAGTGAGGCAAGTCCTTCATGGGCAACGGCCATGGTGGGATAGACAAGGTTGCTTCTTCGTGGACCCTTCATGGGTGGAGCCCTCCGTGGACTCGCACAACTGTTACCCTTCGTGGGTTGAAGTTTCCATCAACGTGGATGTATGATAGCACCACCTATCGGAACCACGGATAAAAAAATCTCCGTGTCAACATTGCGTTTGCTCCCTCAATCTCATCCCTTACCTTCATATGCAATTGTTTTACATTCCGCTGCTATACTCTTAGAATTGCATGTGTAGGTTGATTGCTTGACTTGTGCTAAGTTGCTAAAATATGCCAAGAACTAAAATTGGGAAAAGGCTAGATTTTTATTTGGTCAAGTAGTCTAATCACCCCCCCCCCTCTAGACATACTTTCGATCCTACAATAACAAACTGACATTTTCTACCAACGGCTATACCTGGCCATCTGTCGGGCCGGACCGGGCTTCGGGTCGAGCCTACCAAAGCCTGATGCAAAAACCCCAGGCCCGAGCCCGGTCCGGCCGTTGGGCCGAAAAATCAGGCCCAAGCCCGGCCCATCACGCTAAAAGCCCGTGAGCCTTGGGCCAGGCCGCTTCGTTAACGCGCTAATACAACAGGCGTGGGTCCCGGCCCAGCCTAGCCGTCGGGCTTGAAATCTAGGCCCAAGCCCGGCCCGGCCTGGCCATCGGGATTGAAATCTAGGCCCGAGCCCGGCCCGTGGACAAGGTCGGGCCAGGCCGGGTTGGGTCGGGCCGACTGGGCCGGCTGCCCATGGCCAGGTCTCCCAACGGTACCCCAAACATCTTATATGTTCCATCCACTTCAAAGGTTCCTCCTCGTACTGCAAATAAGATAAAGTCGCAAAACATGATTGGACATGTAGACTTTGCTAATATAATGTGCCGGAAGTACCCAAACATGGTAAGACATCATAGATAAACTATCATATCACACATTACACCAATCACTTGACCTAATGAGTCTGGCTTATTTTCATGAACAATTACATTCCAGTCTCTTAATTTTGAACGAAGAGCGGACTGGGGTTGTTTTTCTCACAATTAATAGACACGCCGCCACGGACCTCGCCTCTCCCTTGCATTTTGTTTGCACCCGACTCATGGTCTTCCGGTACCCTGACCCCTCCCTCCCCCCCCCCCGGTCCGCTTCAACCCAATTCATTGCTCTTTGCATCTCATGATAACATGGCTAGGTAAGTAATCTAAAATGCCTAGGTTTTTTGTGTTCATAGCTTAAATAAGTTCATTAACTCCAATCACACAAAAAGGACATGGGTTGAACACCCAACGCCAACGTTGTTAATATTGCAGGGAAATATTATAAGGGATCAGATTATCACCAATGGGAATATGAGCCACGAATGATGTGCCCTTATTGTGCATCGTATAGCACAAATCGAGCAGTCCAACACATCAAATGAAGACGTGTCAATTTGGCGAAAGTTTATGGAGCCAGATTTTACGTTTCGTCTTTTGCCATTCTGTTTGTGCGATCAATGCTCCAGTTTGGTTATGGTGCAAACATCCATTTTTGCATACACTCGTCATCCGCAACATAGATCCCACATTCGCCATTTTAGTCCAAACTGAATTCCTCATGGAGAAACATATCAACTAGTGCCGAATGGTACATGACATTTGACGACCTTCCACTAAATTTCCATTGATCATTGTTGTTATATGTTAGATATGCTGCGGAAGAGGATTGTCGTGCTCGGCCCACAAGCAGGCCCTTTCGGTTTTACTACAGAATGTCAAATTCCATGAACACATCAGCCATGCTATTCATGTCGCATTGTTCAGATGTGTAGAACCATTTTACTCTAGTTGGCCGTGCACATCTACTGGATGGACAAGAGAATTCCCCACCTTAATGGTGGAAAAAATGTCAAGGTATTTGTCTGAACCACTATATTATGATGAAATAGGCCTTCGTCAGATTAAAAAAATGTTATTAGCATGGCTTCAATCGCTAACATATCTACATTTCCTTCTTGCTGTCAACAGCGAGCAGTCTGGCATCTGTTCGCTTTTCGTGGCTAGGCACTATGACGACAACAAACTACAAAGACCTACCACCAAGGTTTGCCTACACAACTTGTTTACATTATTTTCATAATAGACAGTAAACATTTTAGCAATTTGTTTGCCAGGAAAACATAAGTTCACCCCGTTGGGCGACCCTCCATGGAGTTCTGAAGCTTGAAGAGAACAGATCGGACACACCTTACACGGCAATGAAGCAAATCAGATCATCTCTTAACAATTTGTATGTATGTTTTCTGGTGTACACAATGGCAGCAATCAGATGAGAAAGGGAAATTTTGTTTTTGCCACTCTAGATTTCGCCAATTTTCCTTATGCCATTCTAGATTTTGATATTTCACTTTTGCTACTCTTAGTTTTTGATAATTATCAAAATTGTCATTCCTGTGGCAAAAGCAAGATATTCAGAGTGGCAATTGTGATAATTGTCAAAAGCTAAGAATGGGCAAAAATGAAATAAAATTATTTTGCTTTTGCCACAGAATGGCAATTGTGACAATTGTCAAAAGAGACTGGCAAAAGTGAAATGTCAAAATCTAGAGTGACATAAGAAAAATTGGCAAAATCTAGAGTGGCAAAAACAAAATTTTCACGATGAGAAATGTACCCTACTTGGTTTTTAGGAATTCTTTTCCAGTAGGCAACAGTTTTGTTTGTACACACATCCAGTGTAATGTACCAAAAGCATCTCTAGCAGACCCTGCATAAGTGGTCAAACCCGTAAAATTTTTGCGTTTTACAGTTTTGAGCGAAAAATTGTCCAAAACAGAAACCGTAAAAGTGGTCCAACCCGTAATTTTTTTAAGGGCCACCACAAATGCACACCCGAAACCCTTATCTTTGGAGGTTGGAAGGCCGAATCTAGGGGGGGGCGTATACCGGTCAAACCTCGTCAGAGCAAACACGCCGCCGCGGAGTTTGCCGGAATCCGTCCTAAACTCGTCATAATTCATCACCGCACACCGGAAAAGGCCGCTAGGGGCCGCCATCGATCGCCGCCGGTTCGAATTGTAAGAGCTCGACATAGCCATGGCCTCCCATGACATCAGCCTGACCGCTGGAATCCTCCCGGCGCGGCAGGCAAAGGGGCACGACTCGGCTGGCAATAGAGTAAGGCGCGGACGACGGAGGCGGCGGGGCGTGGCCGGCAAGGCTGGGTGCGGACGACGGAGGCGACGGGGCGTGGCCGGCGAGGCGGGGCGCTATCGGCGCGATGATGGGGTGGGCCGACAGGGGCAGGGTGCGGCCGACGGGCGATACGGCATGGCTTGCGGGTGATGGGGCGCGGCCGACGGGGTTGGACGCGACCGGCGTGGCCGGGCGGCCGGCTGGGGGAAGGGGCGGCAGCGGCCGAACTGGAGGAAGGAACTCTTTATACCAGTTTTACAGTTTGTTTTACAGTATCTGTTCGGCCGCAGCTAAAAGGAACCCTTAAAATGCACTTTTTCCAGCCTGTATCCCGGTTTTGCAGTTTACGATTTTAAGGGATCTGCTAGAGATGCTCTCAGTGTAGCAATGCAGACAATCACAATAACGTTTACACATGTTTACTCTCGTGGATGTACTCAGTGTAGCAATGCACATAATCACACACATCCAGTGTAATGTATTCAATGTAGCAATGCAGACAATCACAATAATGTTTAGACATGTTTACTCTTGTGGATGTACTCAGTGTAGCAATGCACACAATCACACACATCCAGTGTAATGTATTCAGTGTAGCAATGCAGACAATCACAATAATGTTTAGACATGTTTACTCTCGTGGATGTACTCGGTGTAGCTTAGAATGGACAATGGCGGGTTTGGATCGAGATTCTTTTTTGGTGAGATTACAAATTTTCACTCTCCCGCTTGCTATATACTGTATATAGCACGGACGTATCAAGTTTCCCTCCTGACCTGTTCGAGTTCGTCTGAAAAAAATTGAACAGCAATATATTGGCCCAAGCCATCGTCCGCTCTTCCTCTAGTAACAAAACAATTCATGTACCGGTACCGGATCGGCGGGAGAATATCAGGTGCTCCCGGAGCACCTGAGCTTAGGTGCTCCGATGCAACCTTGGCCGCTGGATCGTGATCCAATGGGCAGCCTTATTTCAGGAATGTTTGGGGCGTTTTCTGCAAAACATTGATGCTGGATTTGTCTTTTTTGTTTCTTAATGTGTGTTTCGAATTTTGATTTGAAATTTTTAGGGATTGTATACTCATGTGATGTGAACATCCACAATTTTTGTTGGAATTTTTTGAAACATTTAGATGCACATTTTGAAAATTTGGAGCATGGGAGCACCAAATGAACGGGAGCACTAGATCGGCATATGAGCCATTTAATTTTGTGTTTTGGCCAGCTGCGCGACGATTCGGCAGGATTTCTCGCCATCTTTCGTCGTACAAACCAGCCCGCCGCGCCATGTCCCGTCAGGCGGGGCGCCCGATTGTGCCCAAGCATAGCTGACCGGAGAAAATGAGTACCCCGCTATCAATGCCACTGGTGGAAAAAGGGCCTTTGGTCGCGGTTCGCAACTGCCATTAGTCGCGGTTGCGCAACCGCGACCAAACAGGCGGGACTAAAGGCCCCCCCTTTAGTCGCGGTTGCTTAAGAACCGCGACTAAAGGCCCGTCCACGTGGGCGCCAGGCGGCCGTCGGGGCGGAGTACCTTTAGTCGCGGTTCTTCTGGCCAACCGCGACTAAAGGCCGCCGCAGGTTTAGGGTTTTAGCCCCCCCCCCTAAACCTGCCCCCCCTAAACCTGTTTTCTGTTTAATTTGTATTGTTTTATTTCTTTTGTGCTTTATTTTAATTTTGAAGGAGTTTCACATATTCTAAGCTACTACATACATGCATATGAATGTACAATTTCAAACAAATTTGAAATTAGAACCAAAAAGAATTCAAGAGGAATATACAATATATATTCAATATCATCGGATGACCATATACAATTTTGAACAAGTTTCCATACATAATTTAATGCATATAAAGTTCTACGTCCTCGTAATGGTGTTCTCCTTTAGGATGGAGGACTTCCCTGCTGAACCATCCAGCTAGTTCCTCTTGAAGTGGTCGGAAGCGAGCTTCTGGACTAAGCATCATCCGGAGGTTATTCCTCTGAGCATTGGTATCACTCGGAACCCGCTCAGAGGTGTATCTCTGGATCATCTCACAGACATAGTATCCAAATAGGTTGGTCCCCGCTGGCTGAATATCCCCACCATTCTTAGCCTTTGACCTTTTGAATTCTAGCTCTTTTTTGAATTCACCGACCTTTGTATCTACGAACCGTCTCCAAACCCTACGAGGCAAAGAAAATTAAATGAACAAGAGAGTTATTAGTTACTTGATATTAGGAAATGAACGAAATAGGCCGATCGATATGGAGCGCAAATGAATGAAAATAATTACTTCTGCAACATTCTTCTCATGCCGCCCCAAAGCTTTGGATCCATATTCAGAGAGTCGTGGACGAGACATTCTGAGGTGTCAACTTTAATTACTAGCAGAATCCAGTGGAACCTGCGGACACGATACATGCACAGTACGTCATGCATAACTCATCGATTAGCCGGCCACATACCATGCATGGAGTAAACAAAAGAGAATGTGCTCAAGACAGAAACACTCACCCAAAATGGTAAGGAAATAGAATATCACTTTTGAGTTCCTGCTTTGTAAGAAACTGCCACAGGTCTGCCTCCATGTCGGCGGGGTGATGCTCCAACACATATCCATTAACGATGTGTGGGTCAATGAACCCAACATCATGGATGTTCCTTACTCTGCATTCCTTAATCTTCATTCTGCATGTATAATAGCGGACACAACAATATAGTTAGGACATATATATAGTGCAGGCAATATGAACGAGATGGGGTAGAAATAAATCACTCACAGAACGTAGCAACTAATGATAGATTTGTCGAGCTCGCGCAGATTGACAAGCTGGAACAATTCACTCAGATGAATTTGTACATAGTAATGTTTGAAGTGATGCTCATATCTAACTTCCGCATAAATATATTCTTTGGCGTTTTTATTTTTTATGTAACCCTTGTACCATTTCAGCAGACCTTTCATTTGTGGAGGTAGATCCTCTTCCTGCGCAGGCTCGACGAGAGGCCCATTCTTCACATATGTAATTACTACCTCCTTCACTGGCGCCTCATCAAGGCCTAACAGTTCACGAAGAGTAATACCTAAGTTGGCCGCTTGTTCTCTGGCACTCGTTACAGTCAATCCATGTGCTGCCGCAGCTGCTATGATATCGGGGTCATCCGGACCGGCGGCTTTCACTATAAGCGGGGCAATCGATTGTTTACTTTGTTCCCCGAGCTGGGCAACTCGTTTCCCGCTTTTTTTACTTTCTAATTCCGTTTTCTCGCCCTCCTCCAAGGCTTTGTTCTCCTGGTTCTCCGCCCGCTCTTTCTTCTCCTTCAACATGAGTGCCTGCCTACGAAGTTCACGTGCATAGTCGCCAGGCAGATTCTTCGCGGCTTGGGACGGTGTGCTCAAAAATGACTTAGCCCACTTCTTTTGCTCATCAGAAAATACTGGCTTGGGCTCGGGCTCTCTTTTCTTCTTGCAGTCCGCCTTCCATTTCTCATGATCAGCAGCCGCGGCCGCGGCAGTTTCCTCGGCACTACGTTCCCAAGGCCTTGTGGGGAGAGGCTTCAGTGATGGCTCCGGTACCTTTGTGGTCTTAGGTACATAAGGGTCCGGGTTAATAATCCAGGACTGCTTCTGCTTCTTTGCTGGAGGTGGATTGGGGGGCGGCGTCTGATCACCCGCCGGACGAGGACTGGGGGGCGGCGTCTGATCACCCGCCGGACGTTGTGGACTGGGAGGCGTCGGCTGACGTGACGGAGGTGTAGGTGAACCGCCACCACCACCACCACCACCGCCACCGCCACCACCACCACCGTAGGGGGGTGGACTTGTTGTCCTTGGCGCCTCGCCTGGAAACTTGATAAACTTCTTTTGCCATAGAATGAAATGGCGCTTGACATCTCCAAGTCTTTTCTCCCCTTCAGGTGTAGCAATGTCAATCTCCAGGTCCTCAAACCCTTGGACTATGTCCTCCACCGTGACACGAGCATAGCCATCTTGAATGGGGTTGTTGTGGTGGAGTGCTCCAAGTAAACATGGTAAAGCACTGCCGATGGCTACCTTCATGGACATGTTCCCGATAGGATAATACAGATGACATTCTTTCATCTCCTTTATATCGTCCACGGGGTAGCGAGGAGGCTCCGGTGCAGTAATTTCGACCACCAGAGGCTCCGGTGCAGTAATTTCAATCGTCGGTGCATCTGCACCAGCCGGTGGGGCCTCCGTGGAAGCCACGCTACTTCTCCGCTGCTGGCTTCCGAGATCCGCTGCATGATCTTCATGCTGCGCCCGAGCTGCATCTCTTTCGGCTACTAGTACACTCACGGTTTTCTTCATCACATCCATTTCCGATGCCAACCGCGCCACAACATCTGCTTCCCGATCCATCTTTCTCTTACGGCTTCTGTAACCGTACGGGTCATCGTTCTGGGGGAACCCTATTTTCCACGGAATGTGCCCCATGCCTCGTACATGTCCTCCGTGTTCAGGATTCCCGAGGGCTTTTGTCAGTGCGTCGTTCTCTCTGTTGAACTTGATCTTCCCCTCTTGAGCATCCCTCATTGCGTCAATAAGGGCTTGGGTGGGTTTAATTGTTTTGCCCTGGTAAACACACTCCCCTGTCTCCGGGTTCAGTGTTCCCCCATGCCCGTACCATCAGCTTTTGGCCCTTGGGTCCCATCCCTCCGTACCTGGACGGATTCCTCGCGCCCTCAGCTCATTCTCCATCTTCTCCAACCTAGGCTGCCAAAGGCGATACCCTCCTGGCCCCATAATATGATTGTACTCCTTCTTAGCCGCATTTTCCTTATTTTTTTCGATATTTGAATGAACTGCTCCGATTTCTTTTGCTTCACAAATTCTGGCCAATCATCTTTCAGTTTCTCATATTGTCCTTTGAAATCCGGAGTCTTGTTCTGCTTGACAAAGTCATGGGCTAGATTTTGCTTGAATTTCCGGAATGCGTCGGCCATCTTATGAAGAGCGAACTGTTTGACTAGCCTCCTCCTCTCCTTGTTTTCCTCAATCTTGTTACCCTCCTCATCGAATTTGTTGTATTCCGGAGGTAGAACGAAATGTTCCATAAGCTTCTTGAAGCAATCTTTTTTTGTTCTCTTATCGACAAAAGTGAAACCAGCAATTCGTGCCTTCTTTGGCTTATTCCACTCCTGGACGGTGATCGAGACGTTGTCTCTAACAACGGCTCCGCATTGGCTGACAAACTTGGTGGCGTTCTTGCGGGGCTCCAGCGGCCTGCCGGTTGCACTGTCGACAACCTCGATGGTGCATGTTTCTCCTTGTTTCATCGTCTTGGTTGCGCCACGCTTTGACGATGTACTCGATTGTTTCGACGATCCGGCCGAGGGCTAAAATAAGAAAGAGAGTCGCGCGCGTTAGTACACACATATTTATTCAAATCAGTTAGTTTGTATCACCAGAGGCTCAATGTATATATATACCTCGGCGCCGGAGGTGGTTGCTACTTCCATTTGAAGATCGTCGTTTATCGACGTTTGTTCGGCATCATCTTGCTGACGGCGCCCTTCATCTTCACCGTCAAGGTTCAGATAAGAAGAGATATCATCTTCTTCTTGTCCGGTCGGCACTTATAGAATATCGCCGTTTATGATGCCGAACATATGTGCTTCACCGTCCGGATCATAGTTGTCCATAATCGGGCCAGCTCTATCGTCCGCCATTATGTTAGTCCTGAAAACATGTAGTAAAAACAAATTAATTAAGTGAAGAAGGGGGGCGGTGGCCGTGGCGGTGGCGAAAGGGCGGTGGCAAAAGGAGGGGGCGAGGAAGGGGTGGGAGAGGGTGTCGCGGTAGAGCGCGAGACGGGGCGGCAGACGACGGCGTCACGGAGAGGGAGGCGAGGACAACACACATGTATAACCCTCGCCGCCCCCTCTCGATCCCAAAAAAAAACACCGCGGAGTTTTACTTTTTTTGTTGTTAATTATCAAGTTTTATATACGTTTTTTTGGTTAATTATCAAATTTTACGGTTTTTTTGTTAATTATCAAGTTTTAAGTTATTTTACCGTTTTTGTTAAACCGCGACTAAAGGGTTTTTTGGCGGGTTTTTGCGTTCCCGCGCGCAACGACCTTTAGTCGCGGTTGGCCAGGCCAACCGCGACTAAAGGTATTTTTCAAAATACTTTTTCTTTTTCAAAATCTTAAAAATACAAATAATATATCAAAAAATTCAGAAAAATAAAAGTAATTCAATTCAATATGTTAAAAACACAAATATTATATCAAAAAATTCAGAAAAATAAAACTAATTCAATTCAAAATTCTAAAAATACAAATAATATATCAAAAAATTAAGAAAAATAAAACTAATTCAATTCAAAATGTTAAAAATACAAATAATATATCAAAAAATTTAGAAAAATAAAACTAATTCAATTCAAAATCTTAAAAATACAAATAATATATCAAAAAATTAAGAAAAATAAAACTAATTCAATTCAATATGTTAAAAATACAAATAATATATCAAAAAATTCAGAAAAATAGAACTAATTCAATTCAATATGTTAAAAACACAAATATTATATCAAAAAATTCAAAAAAATAAAACTAATTCAATTCAAAATTCTAAAAATACAAATAATATATCAAAAAATTAAGAAAAATAAAACTAATTCAATTCAAAAATAAAACTCACGCCGGAGCAGCGGATGAATCCCGGCTGGCATCCCGATAACCAGCATACTTGGGACGCCTTCTTCATCAATCGGCGTGAGAGGGCGCTCGCTAGGTATGAGGAGGACGGTCTGCCTCCTGGGAACTTCCACGAGGCCGGCCGTCGGCTATGGTGGTACGGCCGGACTCTGCAGAGCGTCATGGACTACATCACGGCCGGCGATATCCCCCGCCTGCGCTACCCTCATTTCGAGCCACGAGCGCCGCCCGACGACAGCGATGACAGCAGCGACGACGACGGCGGCAACTTAGAAGGCGACGACTACCAGTACAATGGCGGCGGCTATGAAGACTACGAGTATGCATATTATACACCTAGGCAGGAGTATGACTAAATCACTCCAAATTTCATGTATCATCAGCGGTATCTTGAATCATTCGAAAATGGACACCAAACACATCACGGGTAATATAATTCACATGATTCATTCAACAAAATTTGGTACAATAAATTATTACACATCATTTCTTCCCTTGTGTCCCTGCTTGTTTACGATTGTGCCGTATCCATGGAGCATCCTCATCATTTAACTTAATGCTTGGGTCGGTGTTCACTTTGAAGGGCGGAATTTCAGCAAACATATTATAATCTTCTGACATGTCTGTCTTGTCCTCCACTCCCACGATGTTTCTTTTCCCTGAAAGAACAATGTGGCGCTTTGGATCATCGCATGATGTACTGATCATTTTCTTATCTTTCCGTTTCCTCGGTTTGCTACTCATGTCCTTCACATAGAAAACCTGAGCGACATCTTTCGCTAGGACGAATGGTTCGTCAAGGTAACCAAGATTGTTGAAATCCACCATTGTCATTCCGTATTGCTGGTCCACCTTTACCCCACCTCCTGTTAGCTTGAACCATTTGCACCGGAACAAAGGGACCTTAAAGGAGGGTCCATAGTCAAGTTCCCATATCTCCTCTATGTAACCATAATATGTGACCTTTTGCCCATTCTCGGTTGCTGCATCAAAGCGGACACCACTGTTTTGGTTGGTGCTCTTTTTATCTTGGGCGATCGTGTAAAATGTATTCCCATTTATCTCGTACCCTTGGAAAGTCGTTATAGTCGAAGATGGTGTCTTGGCCAATATGTACAGCTGATCTACAACATCATTGTCATTCATTAAATGTTTTCTCAACCAACTGCCGAAAGTCTCCATGTGGGCCTTCCTAATCCAGGATTCAGGCTTCCCCGGGTTGTCCGAGCGTAAAATATTCTTGTGTTTCTCAAAGTACGGAGCCACCAAGCTGGAATTGGTCAGTACAGTGTGGTGTGCTTCAGTCAGAGAATGGCCGTCCATACATATCGTTGATTTCCTTCCGATCGTGCCTTTTCCACTTAGTCTCCCCTCGTGCCGCGATCGAGGAAGACCAATCGGCTTAAGGTCAGGAACAAAGTCAACACAAAACTCAATTACCTCCTCATTTCCATAGCCCTTGGCGATGCTTCCTTCTGGCCTAGCACGGTTACGAACATATTTCTTTAATACTCCCATAAACCTCTCGAAGGGGAACATATTGTGTAGAAATACAGGACCGAGAATGAAAATCTATTCGACTAGGTGAACCAGGAGGTGCGTCATAATATTGAAGAAGGATGGCGGGAACACCAACTCGAAACTGACAAGACATTGGATCACATCGTTCTGTAACCGTGGTAGAACTTCTGGATTGATTACCTTCTGAGAGATTGCATTGAGGAATGCACATAGCTTCACAATGGCTACTCGAGCATTTTCCGGCAGGAGCCCCCTCAAAGCAATCGGAAGCAATTGCGTCATAATCACGTGGCAGTCGTGAGACTTCAGGTTTTGGAACTTTTTCTCCGCCATGTTTATTATTCCCTTTATATTGGACGAGAATCCAGACGGGACCTTCATACTGCTCAGGCATTCAAAAAAGATGACCTTCTCTTCTTTGGTCAGAGCGTAGCTGGCACGACCTTGAAACCATTCCGGATGCCGGTCATCAGGGTCTTTCAAACGTTGCTGGTCCTGCCGTGCTTCCTTTGTATCATTTGTCTTCCCATACACGCCCAAGAAGCTTAGGAGGTTCACGCAAATATTCTTCGTAACGTGCATCACGTCGATTGCAGAGCGGACTTCTAGGACTTTCCAATATTCTAGCTCCCAGAATATAGATTTCTTCTTCCACATGGCTGCGTGCCCGTCAGCTCCCTTCGGAACTGATTGTCCGCCAGGACCCTTTCCAAAGATGACTTTCAAATCCTTGACCATATCAAATACCTCAGCACCAGTGCGTTCTGCAGGCTTCGGCCGGTGATCTGCCTTGCCGTTGTAATGCTTGCCTTTATTTCTTACTGGATGAATTTTCGAAAGAAATCGACGATGCCCAAGGTACACGTTCTTCTTACAATTTGGCAAATGTACACTTTCAGTCTCATGTAAGCAGTGCGTGCATGCATTGTATCCTTTATTTGACAGTCCCAAAAGATTACTAAGAGCAGGCCAATCGTTGATGGTTACAAAAAGCAACGCTCATAGGTCAAATTCCTCTTCTTTGTGCTCATCCCACACACGGACACCAGGTCTGCCCCACAGCTGTAAAAGTTCATCCACTAATGGCCTTAGGTACACATCGATGTCGTTGCCGGGTTGCTTCGGACCTTGGATGAGCACTGGCATCATAATGAACTTCCGCTTCATGCACAACCAAGGAGGAAGGTTGTAGATGCATAGAGTCACGGGCCAGGTGCTATGGCTGGAGCTCTGCTCGCCAAAAGGATTCATGCCATCTGTACTTAGACCAAATCTTATGTTCCTTGCGTCAGCTGCAAAATCTTTGAACTCTCTGTCGATCTTTCTCCATTGCGTTCCATCTGCGGTGTGTCTCAACTCCTCGTCCGACTTACGGTCCTCTTTGTGCCATCGCAACAACTTGGCATGCTCTTTGTTCCTGAACAGACGTTTCAACCGTGGTATTATAGGAGCATACCACATCACCTTGGCGGGAACCCTCTTCCTGGGTTTCTCGCCCTCAACATCGTCACCAGGGTCATCGCCTCTGATCTTATAACGCAACGCAGTGCATACCGGGCATTCATTCAAATTCTCGTATTCACCGCGGTAGAGGATGCAGTCGTTGATGCATGCATGTATCTTCAGAACCTCTAAACCTAGAGGGCAGACAACCTTCTTTGCTTCGTACGTACTGGCGGGCAACTCGTTATTCTTTGGAAACATATTCTTCAACATTTTCAGCAAGTTTTCAAATGCCGAGTCAGCTACACCTGCCTGTGCCTTCCATTTCAGCAAATCCAGTGTGCAGCCCAGCTTTTTCAGACCATCATTGCATCCGGGGTACAACGACTTTCTGTGATCCTCTAACATGCGATCCAAATTCTCCCTCTCCTTTTCAGTTTCGCAGCGTCTCCGTGCATCAGCAATGGTCCGACCAAGATCATCAACGGTCTCATCACGTGCCTCTTCTTCACCTTCACCTTCCCCTTCACCTTCCCCTTCACCTTCAGCATCCTCCATGAAAGTATCACCGAAATGAGCAAGATAGCTTTCATCGATGAAATCATCCCCTTCTTCATCTTCTTCCATTATAACCCCTCTTTCTCCATGCTTGGTCCAACAATTATAGCTTGGCATGAAACCGTGCCGAAGCAGGTGCAGGTGAACTTCTCTTGAGGAAGAGTAACCCTTCTGATTCTTACAGTCAACACATGGACAGATAACAAAACCCTTCTGCTTGTTCGCATTAGCCACTACGAGGAAATCTTTCAAACCCGTAGTGAACTCGCGGGAGAGTCGGTTACCGTACATCCATTGCCGATTCATCTGCATTATTATAATATAAAATATATAATTAACCATCATGCATTTGTTAAACTAACTAGCTATAAACAATAGAAATTAAACAATGAACAACACACATGCATATTTTATCAATGACACACATGCATGAAAGGTTCAAGTTGCTAACCGCGATCGAGGAGGAAAAAATAAATGAGGAACCTCAAGTGTGGCTCCAACACTTCATATCATGTTTGTTTCACGCTCTTGGGGCATTTCATCAAACACCTTGTGTGCATAAGAGGAACCAAAAGCAAACCTACACCCCCTTGTGAAGCTTGTGAAGAGAAGTGGCACCAAATGGCTAAGTGAGTGTGCTGAACTGGTATATATAGGGGAGGAGCTTTAGTCGCGGTTGGCCTGGCCAACCGCGACTAAAGGCCTTTGGGCACCTTTAGTCGCGGTTGGCCTGGCCAACCGCGACTAAAGCCCCTCACGTGCACCAGCTGGCCACCGAGCGCCCTGGGCCCAGGCCTTTGGTCGCGGTTCGTCTGCCGAACCGCGACTAAAGACTTCATTAGTCGCGGTTCCTACAGTTTCGCGACTAATGGGGCTGGACGGAAAGCCTCTTTTTCTACCAGTGTGCATTTGCATGCATGTGAGGGTGAATCGATCTAGTACAATCCCCACCACGACGCATCTAATGCAGATCAAATCGAACGCGCAGTGGATGTAAGCTGATGAGAGCATGCACAATGGAAAATCATCACTTTGCGAGGCTAGACACGCCAGAACCAGCTGCCACCACCCGGTACAAAAGATTCCAAGGCGCAGTGGGAAGGGCAGAGCGAAGCTCCAATGCACTGTTCACGCGCCACGGCCGTACCAGTCGCGTGGACTAAACAAGCACACACTAATTAGTAAATAATTTATTCAAGAAATAAGAGGAGTGGACGACCAAAGATGCACAGTACAAACGGAAATTTCGAAAATACAGCTTATAGTATTTCCTTTGTTTCCATCAATTGTTTTCCATTTTGTGGATTCATTCCATTGAACCAAATAAGTTATCTATAATTTTCACCACCCAGTACTTCATTTGTAGCTAAGAAAGTCATCCACAAATATGACCAGACAGGAAATGTCATAAACAATATAATGCATTGACAAAAACAAAGATCATCCAGTTACATATAAAACAATCATCAAGGGATTTAAAAGTTTAACTTCCAAGCAGACGTCGCTTCTCCACAAGCATCAGGAACATCAACCTCACAAGATCCAGCTCCGACGTTCGCCGGCCCACCGCCACATGACGCAGATCCCTCGGCGATAGATCCAGAAAGAATTCCAGGTGCCTCACGCAGAGCACGAGCTGCATCAAGCGAACGGCAATTTTAATGACGTGTCATGGCATTAAATGAAGAAAGATAGGGTGTAGTATCATATCATGATACCGTATCATATTAAATGATATGCTACTTTGTGTCATGCATGGCAATAAATAAATTACTACATGATACTAATATATAATACTATGCATTAGGAAGGTAGTATCATACACTAGTATCATATGCATAATACTAGTATATGATACTCCCCATTACAATCAGCCTAAGTCCAACTCCACCGCGCGACCCCAAACGGACGTCCGTTTTGTCCGGTTTTTGTCCCTTTGGGTAGGGGTTTGGGGTCGTGTCCGGGCCTGTCCTGGGATGCGGTGGCCGTGCGCCCAGCGCGCGGCCGCATCCTTTTGCCCCATCCTGTCCGTCAGGGCCAAGAATTGCCCAAATTTGCATTAAAACTAGTTTCGAACCCAAATATTTGTCTGAAAATTAAAATAGTTTTACAACCCAATTGAAATTGTCTTTAATAAAATAGTTTTACAACCAAATCGAAATTGTCTTGACTGAACATAAAATGGACAAATACATCTATTGGTTGCCAACGTGATCCCACACGTGCTCAACCAAGTCATTTTGAAGATTCACATGAGTGTGCCAATCACGCATCTCACGGTGGAATTGGGCAAACTGTTCAAATGTGGCCGGGTCTTGATGCAGGGGCTCAATATTTTCACCTTGATAATCAAATCCTTGGTCGAAGATACTCTCATCACGCTCGTCCTCGACGATCATGTTGTGCATGATCACACAAGCAGTCATCACCTCCCAAAGCTTCCTTTCATCCCATGACAGTGCAGGGTTTCGAACGATACCCCACCGGGATTGAAGCACACCAAAAACACATTCCACATCCTTTCTAACACTCTCTTGCATTTGGGAAAATCTCTTTCTCTTCTCACCTTGGGGTTTTGAGATTGTCTTCACAAAAGTTGACCACTGAGGAAATATACCATCTGCTAGATAGTATCCCTTGTTGTAATGGTGACCGTTGATCTCAAAGTTGACAGGTGGGGAGTGGCCTTCTGCAGGCCTCGCGAAGACTGGAGAACGCTGCAGCACGTTGATATCATTGTGAGAACCTGCCATGCCGAAGAAAGAATGCCATATCCAAAGATCTTGTGATGCCACCGCTTCTAATATGACAGTGCACCCGTTAACATGCCCCTCGTACTGGCCCTGCCAAGCAAATGGACAGTTCTTCCACTCCCAGTGCATACAATCTATGCTGCCAAGCATACCTGGAAAGCCTCTAGCTGCGTTGGTCGCCAACAATCTCTCTGTATCACTGGCAGTTGGCTGCCTCAAGTACTCTGGGCCAAAGACCTCGATCACAGCCTGGCAAAACTTGTACATTGACATCAGACATGTTGTCTCACTCATACGCACATACTCATCCACCAGATCGCCTGGAATTCCATATGCAAGCATGCGGATGGCCGCGGTGCATTTCTGGTAGGAGGAGAATCCAAGCTTGCCAAGGGCATCCGTCTTGCACTCGAAGTATGGGTCATGAGCAACCACTCCCTCTCGGATACGATTGAACACATGCCTGGCCATACGAAAACGGCGACGAAATTTATCCGGCCTGAAGAGCGGGGTGTTGGCAAAGTAATCTGCATAGAGCAGGGCGTTGCCTCCCTCCCTGTTGTGGTTCAGGTTGGGAGCACGGCCAGGGACTGGCCCCCTGTACCGAGGAAGCTGCCGTTGAATATGGTCGTGAACGACCAGTGCAGCCACCACAAGATCGTCATCATCCGACGACGAATCGTCCGATGAACAAAGGAAGTGATGGTAGAAAAACTCATCTCCACTATCCATACCTTTGTTGGAAAAAGGTCGAACACCTTGCGCTCGTGGTGGCAAAGAGGCCGCGATGATCACCTCGACGCAGCAGGGTGGTTGCCGGCCGGCTACAGGCCACTCTGGAGCTCTCGTCGGAATCTGCCTCGGCCGCCGTGGTACGTCGCCGGCAGTCATGTCCCCTCTGCCACCGGCAAGGACGGCGAGGGCCAAACCTCCTCCGATCGATGACCAAAACTACAGCGGAAGCGCGGGCGTGGTGGCGGCCATGTCGAGACGTGGTTTGGTACGGACGGCGGGGGGGGGGCTGCGCGGTGAGGAGGCGGCCGGAGAATAGCGGCAGCGCCGGCGGCGGGGCGGGGAGGGAGGGTGAAGCGTTGGGAGCGGAGGGACTGCTAATGTCCCCGACAGGCTGGCCACAGGGGGGACAAGGGCGTGCGTCAAGGCCGTCCGCACGCGTCCGTTTCACCCCAAACCGAGCGCAAGTTTGGGCCGGGGATGGGTCGAAAGCGGACGGAATCCGGACATTTGTCCGTTTGCGCCCGCGCGCTGGGCCGTCTCGTTTGTCCCTTTTACCCCAAACGGACGGGGGCGGACAGGATAGGGTCGCGCGGTGGAGTTGGCCTAACGCATGCAAACCGAACCTGTGCTGAGTTCGGCATCGGTTCTCAGAGAAGTGGCACAGGTTTTTTTGAGGGACAGAGAAGTGGCACAAGTTAGTACGAATAGGAGGCGCTGAATTTTCTATACGGGACCCTAACAAGAGTATATAGCTATTATGTACAAAAAGGGTTGTGTAAGGTATATCTGCTATATTACACGGTGGCATTGATTCATTCCATCCTGATACATGCAGGGAACGACCTGGATAAAGTGCGCCAATGCCATCATACACTGAAAGTGCGCTCCGGTTAACTTATGGCAACTCCAACGCACGACCTTTAATGGTTCGTTCGTGTCCGTTTAGAGGTAAACGGACCGAGAAGGCCCTCCAACGTGTGGAAGCAAACGGATCGTCGTTCGTTTTCTATCCGTTTTCGGCCAATTTGAAGGAAATATGCCTTAGAGGCAATAATAAAATTGTTAT
Organism: Aegilops umbellulata; assembly: GCA_032464435.1. Taxonomy (NCBI): domain Eukaryota; kingdom Viridiplantae; phylum Streptophyta; class Magnoliopsida; order Poales; family Poaceae; genus Aegilops; species Aegilops umbellulata. The sequence goes on along the minus strand of CP136056.1, from coordinate 47,553,276 downwards.
TTATATTTCCTTATATCATGATAAATGCTTATTATTTATGCTAGAATTATATTAAACTGAAACTTGATACATATGTAGATACATAGACAAAACACAGTGTCCCTAATAAGTCTCTACTAGACTAGCTCGTTAACCAAAGATGGTTTAGTTTCCTACCAATAAGACATGTGTTGTCATTTGATGAACGAGATCACATCATTAGGAGAATGATGTGATGGACAAGACCCATTCGTTAGCATAGCATAATGATCGTTAAGTTCTATTGCTATTGCTTTCTTCATGTCATATACATATTCCTTTGACTATGAGATTATGCAACTCCCGGATACCAGAGGAATACATTGTGTGCTATCAAACGTGACAACGGAACTGGGTGATTATAAAGATGCTCTACTGGTATCTCCGAAGTTGTTTGTTGGGTTGGCATAGATTGAGATTACGATTTGTCACTCCGAGTATCGGAGAGGTATCTCTAGGCCCTCTCGGTAATACACATCATGATAAGCCTTGCAAGCAATGTGACTAATGAGTTAGTTACGGGATGATGTATTACTGAACGAGTAAAGAGACTTGTTGGTAATGAGATTGAACTAGGTATGAAGATACCGACGATCGAATCTCGGGCAAGTAACATACCGATGACAAAGGGAATAATGTATGTTGTCATTACGGTACGACCGATAAAAATGTTCGTAGAATATGTGAGAACCAATATGAGCATCCAGGTTCCGCTGTTGGTTATTAACCGGAGAGGTGTCTCGGTCATGTCTACATAGTTCTCGAACCTGTAGGGTCCGCACGCTTAACGTTCGATGACGATTTTGTATTATATGAGTTATGCGATTTGGTGACCATATGTTGTTTGGAGTCCCGGATGAGATCACCGACATGACGAGGAGTATCGAAATGGTCGAGAGGTAAAGATTGATATATAGGACGATGGTATTTGGGCACGGAAAGTGTTCCGGTGGTACCAGGTACATATCGGGTCACCGGAAGGGGTTCCGGGCATCCCCCCGGCAACTACATGGGCCTAATGGGCCAACAAGGGGACACACCAGCCCCTAAGGGGCTGGTGCGCCCCATGTAGGCCAAATTGGGAGGGGAAGGAAAGAGGAGAAGGAGGAAAAGAAGGGGAGGGATTCGGCCTCCCCCTTCCTTCCCTCCTCCTTCTTTCCCCCTCCGGAAGATATGGAAGGGGGGAGGCCGAATTGGGTGACGCCCAAGTAGGATTCCTCCTACCGTGGGTGCCCCCTTGGCTGCCTCTCCTCCCCTCCAACCTACTCCCTCCGTTCCAAATTAGTTGACTTGGATGTATCTAGATACAGATGTATCTAACACTAAAACATGTCTAAATATATCCGTATCTAGACAAATCCGAGTCAACTAATTTGAAACAGAGGGAGTATATATATATATATATATATATATATATATATATATATATATATATATATATATATATATATATATATATATATGTGGGGGGGGGGGCACCGCTAGAACACACATCAACAGTTGTTAGCCGGGTGCGGTGCCGCCCTCCACAGTTTACGCCTCCGATTATATTCACGTAGTGCTTAGGCGAAGCCCTGCGCGGATCACTTCACCATCACCGTCACGACACCGTCGTGCTGACGAAACTCTCCCTCGACATTTTGCTGGATCAAGAGTATGAGGGAAGTCATCGAGCTGAACGTGTGCAGAATTCGGAGGTGCCGTACGTTCGGTGCTTGATTGGCCGGAACGAGAATAAGTTCGACTACATCAACCGCGTTGTCAAACGCTTCCGCTTTCGGTCTACGATGGTACGTAGACACACTCTCCCCTCTCGTTGCTATGCATCTCCTAGATAGATCTTGGGTGAGGGCAGGAAAATTTTGAAATTGCATGATACGTTCCCCAATAGTGGCATCCGAGCCAGGTCTATGCGTTAGATGATATGCACGAGTAGAACTCAAAGAGTTGTGGCCGGTGATCGTCATACTGCTTACCACCAATGTCTTATTTTAATTCGGTGATATTGTTGGATGAAGCGGCCCGGACCAACCTTACATGACCACGTTCATGAGAATAGTTCCACCGACAGACATGCAACTAGTTTTGCATAAAGGTGGCTGGCGGGTGTCTGTTTCTCCAACTTTAGTTGAATCAAATTTGAGTGCGGCTGGTCCTTGTTGAAGGTTAAAACAACAAACTTGATAAATCACCGTTGTGGTTTTGATGTGTAGGTATGAACGGTTCTTGCTAGAAGCCCGTAGCAGCCACGTAAAACTTGCAAAAACAAAGTGGATGACATCTAACTTGTTTTTGCAGGGCATTTTGTGATGTGATATGGTCAAGACATGATGTGATATACGTTATTGTATGAGATGATCATGTTTTGTAAAAGTTATCGGCAACTGGCAGGAGCCTTATGGTTGTCGCTTTATTGTATGAAATGCAAACACCATGTAATTACTTTACTTTATCACTATGCATTAGCGATAGTTGTAGAAGCAATAGTTGGCGAGACGACCACGATGCTACGATGGAGATCAAGGTGTCAAGCCGGTGATGATGGAGATCATGACGGTGCTTTGGAGATGGAGATCAAAGGCACAAGATGAAGATGGCCATATCATGTCACATATTTTGATTGCATGTGATGTTTATCTTTTGTGCATCTTATTTTGCTTAGTACGGTGGTAGCATTATAAGATGATCCCCTACTAAAATTTAAGGTATAAGTGTTCTCCCTGAGTATGCACCGTTGCGACAGTCCGTCGTGCTGAGACACCACGTGATGATCGGGTGTGATAAGCTCTACGTTCACATACAATGGGTGCAAGACAGTTTTGCACATGCGGAATACTCAGGTTAAACTTGACGAGCCTAGCATGTACATACATGGCCTTGGAACACTGGAAACCAAAAGGTCGAACGTGAATCATATAGTAGATATGATCAACATAGAGATGTTCACCATTGAAAACTACTCCATCTCACGTGATGATCGGACATGGTTTAGTCGATATGGATCACGTGATCATTTAGATGACTCGAGGGATGTCTATCTAAGTGGGAGTTCTTAAGTAATATGATTAATTGAACTTAATTTATCATGAACTTAGTCATGATAGTTTTTGCATATCTATGTTGTAGATCAATGGCCCGTGCTACCATTTCCTTGAATTTTAGTGCGTTCCTGGAGAAAGCTAAGTTGAAAGATGATGGTAGCAACTACACAGACTAGGTCCGTAACTTGAGGATTATCCTCATTGTTGCACAGAAAAATTATGTCCTTGATGCACCGCTAGGTGTGCCACCCCCTCCAGCAACTGCAGACGTTGTGAACGCCTGGCAGTCACATGTTGATGACTACTCAATAGTTCAGTGTGCCATGCTTTACGGCTTGGAATCGGGACTTCAAAGACGTTTTGAACGTCATGGACCATATGAGATGTTCCAGGAGTTGAAGTTAATATTTCAAACAAATGTCTGAGTTGAGAGATATGAAGTCTCCAACAAGTTCTATAGCTGCAAGATGGAGAAGAACAGTTCTGTCAGTGAACACATACTCAGAATGTCTGGGTATCATAACCACTTGACTCAGCTGGGAGTTAATCTTCTAGATGATAGTGTTACTAACAGAGTTCTCCAATCACTGCCACCAAGCTACAAAGGCTTTGTGATGAACTACAATATGCAAGGGATGGATAAGACAATTCCCGAGCTCTTTGCTATGCTCAAAGCCGCGGAGGTAGAAATCAAGAAGGAGCATCAAGTGTTGATGGTTAACAAGACCACTAGTTTCAAGAAAAAAGGCAAAGGAAAGAAGGGGAACTTCAAGAAGAATGGAAAGCAAGTTGCCACTCCCGGGAAGAAGCCCAAGTATGGACCTAAGCCTGAAACTGAGTGCTTCTACTTCAAAGGGACTGGTCACCGGAAGCGGAACTGCCCCAAGTATTTGGCGGATAAAAGGATGGCAAAGTGAACAAAGGTATATTTGATATACATGTTATTGATGTGTACCTTACTAATGCTCGTAGTAGTGCCTGGTTATTTGATATCCGTTTGGTTGCTCATATTTGTAACTCGAAACATGTGCTATAGATTAAACGAACATTGGCTAAGGACGAGGTGACGATGCGCATCGGGAATGGTTCCAAGGTCGATGTGATTGCCGGCGGCACACTACCTCTACATCTACCTTCGAGATTTAGTTTTAGACCTGAATAATTGTTATTTGGTGCCAGCATTGAGCATGAACATTATAACTGGATCTTGTTTAATGCGAGACGGTTATTCATTTAAATCAGAGAATAATGGTTGTTCTATTTATATGAGTAATATCTTTTATGGTCATGCACCCTTGAAGAGTGTTCTATCTTTGTTGAATCTCGATCGTGGTGATACACATATTCATAATATTGATGCCAAAAGATGCAAAGTTAATAATGATAGTGCAACATATTTGTGGCACTGCCGTTTAGGCCATATTGGTGTAAAGCGCATGAAGAAACTCCATGCGGATGGACTTTTTGAATCATTTGATTATGAATCATTTGATGCTTTCAAACCATGCCTCATGGGAAAGATGACTAAGACTCCGTTCTCCGGAACAATGGAGCGAGCCACTGACTTATTGGAAATAATACATACTGATGTACGTGGTCCAATGAGTGTTGAGGCTCGCGGCAGGTCTCGTTATTTTCTAACCTTCACAGATGATTTGAGCAGATATGGATATATCTACTTAATGAAACACAAGTCTGAAACATTTGAAAAGTTCAAAGAATTTCAGAGTGAAGTGGAGAATCATGATAACAAGAAAATAAAGTTTCTATGATCTGATCGTGGAGGCGAATATTTGAGGTACGAGTTTGACCTTGATTTAAAACAATGTGGAATAGTTTCACAACTCACGCCACCTGGAACACCACAGCGTAATGGTGTGTCTGAACGTTGTAACCGTACTTTATTAGATATGGTGTGATCTATGATGTCTCTTGCCAATTTACCACTATCATTTTGGGGTTATGCATTAGAGACAGCTGCATTCACTTTAAATTGGGCACCGTCTAAATCCCTTGAGACGACACCGTATGAACTATGGTTTGGCAATAAACCTAAGCTGTCGTTTCTTAAAGTTTGGGGTTGCAATGCTTATGTGAAAAAGCTTCAGCCTTATAAGCTCGAACCCAAATCGGAGAAGTGCGTCTTCATAGGATACCCAAAAGAAACTGTTGGGTACACCTTCTATCACAGATCCGAAGGCAAGATCTTTGTTGGTAAGAATGGATCCTTTCTAGAGAAGGAGTTTCTCTCGAAAGAAGTGAGTGGAAGGAAAGTAGAACTTGATGAGGTAATTGTACCTTCTCTCAAAATGGAAAGTAGCTCATCATAGAAATCAGTTCTAGTGATGCCTACACCAACTAGAGAGGAAGCTAATGATAATGATCATGAAACTTCGGATCAAGTTACTACCGAACCTCGTAGGTCAACTAGAGCACGTTCCGCACCAGAGTGGTACGGTAATCATGTTCTGGAAGTCATGTTACTAGACCATGACGAACCTACGAACTATGAGGAAGCGATGATGAGCCCAGATTCTGATAAATGTCTTGAGGCCATGAAATCTGAGATAGGATCCATGTATGAGAACAAAGTATGGACTTTGGTTGACTTGCCCGATGATCGGCGAGCCATAGAGAATAAATGGATCTTGAAGAAGAAGACTGACATTGATGGTAATGTTACTATCTACAAAGCTCAACTTGTTGCAAAGGTTTTCGACAAGTTCAAGGAGTTGACTACGATGAGACCTTCTCACTTGTAGCGATGCTTAAGTCTGTCCGAATCATGTTAGCAATTGACGTATTTTATGATTATGAAATCTGGCAAATGGACGTCAAAACCGCATTCCTTAATGGATTTCTGAAACAAGAGTTGTATATGATGCAACCAGAAGGTTTTGTCGATCCTAAAGATGCTAACAAAGTGTGCAAGCTCCAGCGATCCATTTATGGACTGGTGCAAGCATCTCGGAGTTGGAATTTATGCTTTGATAGTGTGATCAAAGCATATGGTTTTACACAGACTTTCAGAGAAGCCTGTATTTACAAGAAAGTGAGTGGGAGCTCTGTAGCATTTCTAATATTATACGTGGATGACATATTGTTGATTGGAAATGATATAGAATTTCTAGATAACATAAAAGGATACTTGAATAAGAGTTTTTCAATGAAAGACCTCGGTCAAGCTTCTTATATATTGGGCATAAAGATCTATAGAGATAGATTAAGACACTTAATTGGACTTTCACAAAGCACATACCTTGATAAAGTTTTGAAGAAGTTCAAAATGGATCAGTCAAAGAAAGGGTTCTTGCCTGTGTTACAAGGTGTGAAGTTGAGTCAGACTCAATGCCCGACCACTTCAGAAGATAGAGACAAAATGAAAGTCATACCCTATGCCTCAGCCATAGGTTCTATAATGTATGCTATGCTGTGTACCAGACCTGATGTGTGCCTTGTTATAAGTCTGGCAGGGAGTTACCAAAGTAATCCAGGAGTGGATCACTGGACAGCGGTCAAGAACATCCTGAAATACCTGAAAAGGACTAAGGATATGTTTCTCGTTTATGGAGCAAAGAGCTTGTCGTAAATGGTTACGTCGATTCAAGCTTTGACACTGATCCGGATGACTCTAAGTCACAAACCGGATACATATTTATATTGAATGGTGGACCTGTAAGTTGGTGCAGTTCCATGCAGAGCGTCATGGCGGGATCTACGTGTGAAGCGGAGTACATAGCTACTTCGGAAGCAGCAAATGAAGGAGTCTGGATGAAGGAGTTCATATATGGTCTAGGTGTAATACCTAGTGCATCGGGTCCAATGAAAATCTTTTGTGACGATACTAGAGAAATTGCCTTGGCGAAGGAATCCAGATTTCACAAAAGAACCAAACACATCAAGAGACACTTGAACCCCATCCGTGATCAAGTCTAGGAGGGAGACATGGAGATTTGCAAAATACATACGGATCTAAATATGGCAGATCCATTGACTAAGCCTCTTCCACGAGCAAAACATGATCAGCACCAAGACTCCATGGGTGTTAGAATCATTACAATATATTCTAGATTATTGACTCTAGTGCTAGTGGGAGACTGAAGGAAATATGCCCTAGAGGCAATAATAAAGTTGTTATTTGTATTTCCTTATATCATGATAAATGTTTATTATTCATCCTAGAATTGTATTAACCGAAAACTTGATACATGTGTGGATACATAGACAAAACACAATGTCCCTAGTAAGCCTCTACCAAACTAGCTCATTAATCAAAGATGGTTTTAGTTTCCTTACCATAAGACATGTGTTGTCATTTGATGAACGGGATCACATCATTAGGAGAATGATGTGATGGACAAGACCCATTCATTAGCTTAGCATAATGATCGTTAAGTTTTATTGCTATTGCTTTCTTCATATCATATACACATTCCTTTGACTATGAGATTATGCAACTCCCGGATACCAGAGGAATGCCTTGTCAAACGTCACAATGTAACTGGGTGATTATAAAGATGCTCTACAGGTATCTCCGAAGGTGTTTTTTGGGTTGGCATAGATCGAGATTAGGATTTGTTACTCCGAGTATCGGAGAGGTATCTCTGGGCCCTTTCGGTAATACACATCATGATAAGCCTTGCAAGCAATGTGACTAATGAGTTAGTTACAAGATGATGTATTACGGAACGAGTAAAGAGACTTGCCGGTAACGAGATTGAACTAGGTGTGAAGATACCGACGATCAAATCTTGGGCAAGTAACATACCAATGACAAAGGGAATAACATATGTTGTCATTACGGTAGGACCGATAAAGATCTTCATAGAATATGTGGGAACCAATATGAGCATCCAGGTTCCGCTGTTGGTTATTGAATGGAGAGGTGTCTCGGTCTTGTCTACATAGTTCTCGAACCTGCAGGGTCCGCACGCTTAATGTTCGATGACGATTTTGTATTATATGAGTTATGTGATTTGGTGACCGAATGTTGTTCGGAGTACCGGATGAGAAAACGAACATGACGAGGAGTCTCTAAATGTTCGAGAAGTAAAGATTGATATATAGGACGATGGTATTTGGACATCGGAAGTGTTCCGGGGGTACCGCGTACATATCGGGTCACCAGAAGTGGTTCCGGGCATCCCCCCGGCAACTACATGGGCCTAATGGGCCAAGAAGGGGACAGACCAGCCCCTAAGTGGCTGGTGCGCCCCATGTAGGCCTAATTGGGAGGGGAAGGGAAGAGAAAAAGGGGGAAAGGAAGGGGAGGGATTCAGCCTCCCCCTTCCTTCCCTCCTCCCTCCCCGTTCCTTCCCCCTCCGGAAGATACGGAAGGGGGGAGGCCGAATTGGGGTGACGCCCAAGTAGGATTCCTCCTACTTGTTGTTCCTCCTTGGCTGCCTCTCCTCCCCTCTAACCTATATATATGTGGGGGGGCACCGCTAGAACACACATCAGCAGTTGTTAGCCATCTGCGGCGCCCCCCTCGACAGTCTACTCCTCCGGTCATGTTCACGTATTGCTTAGGCGAAGTCCTCCGTGGATCACTTCACCATCACCGTTACCACGTCGTCGTGCTGATAAAACTCTCCCTCAATACTTTGCTGTATCAAGAGTACGAGGGACATCATCGAGCTGAACGTGTGCAGAACTCGGAGGTGCCGTACATTCGGTGCTTGATCGGTCGGAACGAGAAGAAGTTCGACTACATCAACCGCATTGTCAAACGCTTCCGCTTTCGGTCTACGAGGGTACGTAACACTCTCGCCCTCTTGTTGCTATGCATCTCCTAGATAGATCTTGCGTGAGCATAGGAAAATTTTGAAATTGCATGCTACATTCCCCAACACCATTCTCGGTACAACTTTGGGTTGAGTTTGTGGCCGAACGGACACGCGCAGATGGTGTGTGGGGCCTGCCCATGTCCTCCCCTGGCCCGCCCGTTGGGGACATAGACCCTCCTTTTTCTATTCCCCTTCCCACTCCGGCCGCACCCCTGCCCCTCTCGTCCCAAGACACCACCGACTCCATTTTTCTCAGACGTGTCGCTGCGCAGCACAGCCGCGCGCTCGCCCCTACCCTTGTCGTAGTCCCCGTTCCCTTGACACCCCGAGCTGCCCAACCCCGGCCACCTGATTTTAGCGCATCCACCGATCGGATTTGGAGCGGATCTTGCCGGACTTGAGCTCACCCGGTTGTGGTAGGCGCTCGCCGTGCCATGGACTGGTTGGGCACTGGGCCAAAAAGTCCGGGCTAGGCCGCTAGGCCGCATGCAGGTACTGATTCTGCCTCTAGCCACTCGGATCTAGCCTGTCGGTGATTCACCGGCAAATACGCGAACGACCATCGTCTGGGCTCGGTGCTGGCCCAAAGGCTCGTCGGCGCACCGTTGCCACTCATAAAGTGCGATGACTGCCCACGAAAGGTCTTGCGCCACGTTTCTACAACACCGAAACATCCCGGATGGGTGTTTGTCAAGTGCTCAAACGATGGGGTATGTGCTACTTTAGCCTCGGTTGTGCTCTCGGATTCGGCTAGTTTTACTTGCACTCAAATATTTATTGTGTAGGATGGATGCAACTTTTGGTATTGGGAATAAGAATACATCGATCTATTGATATAGTGAAATTTAATAGATGTTCATGCAATTGTTGTTAGAATAGAGGCTAGAGATGAGACTAGATGCGCAGAAGCAACGTCTACTTCCTTAAACTCGAAGAAGAAAGAAGCACGCAAGATCAAGCCTCCGCAGATTAAGAATGAATGCATCAAGAAAGCACTAATCCAATTTACGGGATCAACTATGGAAGTTGGGTATCTTCTAAAATGTCTTATTGTGGTTCTTGTTTTCTTTGGTCTTGCTATTCTAGTCAAGATTCGGTGATGCGCTTCAATGTATCGGAAAATCAATGATGAAAATAAAGATATATGTTGAAAAAAATGTATGTGGACGAGATGCGGCCGATATGCGGCATTGCATTGGGCGCACGACCGGCGCAACCACAAATACGGGTAGACACGATCCCTTTGCCTCCACCAAATGGACGAGAAATGAACGAAACAGACGTCTGTTTGAGGTCGCGCAATAGAGTTGCCCTTATGCTTCCATTAAGAAAACTTAGGTTTATCTCATAAACCTAACCCATTCTCGGTATGCAATATCCATCTCATCTCGTCTATGTTTGAACACTTATAGAAACTACAATCAGACCCCTCCGACTCCCTCAAACGTTCAACCACAGAGCCCGAACCATGGTATAAAAAATTGATCGCACTAATTTTTTTAATGGAGGATATACTGCTGGCCTTTGCATCTGGACGATGCATGTTGTCGGCGTTCTGGGTACGGGGGTCCCCAGACTTGCCTGCCTGCGGCCCATGGCGTGGCCCTATGAGCGGGCCCGTATGGCCCATCTTCACCAACAAACACTCAAGACCCTCACGAGGGGCCAAGCCTCGCGAGGCGGACGACACAGGACCCCTTCAGGAGCGGCCTCATCAGGTTGGCTCGCGAGGGGCGGAGAGATCAAGGCAAGGCAAACCTCGCGAGGTTCTCATGACGTGAGCCATGACGATCAAGATCAGGCGGGCGCCAGCGCGGACAGTGTCCTTGTTTCCTCTCAGGTGCAAAGGAGGGAAGTGCAGGCGCGGTGTACCGAGGCGTCAAGCAAAGGTTTCCTTATCAGTGCGACAAGACCAAGACCAGCGGGATGGCAAGACGGAGGTCACCATGGAGCCCAAGGCGGTGTCACCACCAGAGCCTTTTGCAGGCGAAGACTGCTTTTGTCAAGATAAGCTGTACTAGCTGTCCCCTTTCAAATTGGCCGTTGTTGGCTCCCTTCCCGCTCAATATTTGGGAAGAGGGCCAGGGCCTTTATAAATAGGGCTAGCCACCACAGTAGAAGGCATCGGATCCTCACCCCACTAGAATTAGGCTAGAACTCGTTCAGTTCATCCTCACACCCACCAAGCACAAGAACACCCCGCCTCAGGAGGTTGTTCTTCCCCTTGTATTGTTCATCCTCAACCCAAGAGGCAATCCACCACCACCACACTAGAGTAGGGTATTACACCACAACGATGGCCCGAACTAGTATAAATCTTGAGTCCCGTGTTTTGCGAGTTCGTTTAGTTAGCCCTTGAGATCTTAGCAAAGCTAGGACGTGGATTGGTAGGGGGAGATCTTCGTGCGCACCCAGTGTTCGAAGCTTGAGGGTTTTGCCGGAACCCATGATCCGACATTTGGCGCGCCAGGTAGGGGTGCACCGCAGCTTTCCTTCCGTTGATCTGCGCTCCGCCGCGACCGCGCTTCGCCCTCATGGCAGGCGTCTCGCTCCCGGCTCCAGCGGCTGGCGCCAACGACGGGGCCAGGGTGCTCCGAGCCTTGGCCGCCGCCTTGCGGCAGGTGCAGTGGCCGCCCAAGTTCAAGCCGGAGATGCCGCCGCACTACGACGACGCGATGGACCCATCAGCTTTCCTGCTGGCATATGAGGAGGCCGTCCTCGGGGCCAGGGGAGACGACAAGGTCATGGCCAACTGGCTTCCCATGGCCCTCACCGGCGCGCCGCGCGCTTGGCTGCTCAACCTCCCCGGATCCACGGTGGCATCTTGGGACGAGCTGCGCGGCCTCCTCATTGCGCGCTACGCGGTCGCGACCTTACTAGGCGGCTCTCAAGCACCGCCTTCAGATCGCCATATGAAGCCATTCCATCGCCAGATCGGCGCTGCTTCCAAGCGCTCGGGGGCTCCGCTGGGCTGGGCTGCGCCTGAGGCCGACCTCACCCTCAACTTAGAAGACCACCCCGTCAGCACCGCTGGCTTGGGTATGCTACCGATGCTTTGCATGCCCACCATCTACAACGTGGCCGTCACCAAGACCCTCATCGACGGCGGCGCCGACCTCAACGTGCTCTCCATGGAGGCCTTCAGCCTTTTGCACGTGCTGCTCGAGCGGCTCCGCCTCAGCAAGTCCTTCTCAGGGGTTGGCGGCGGCACCGTCCACTCACTGGGACAGATCTGCCTCCCTGTCACGCGATAACTACCGCGCCGAGCTGGTCAACTTCGACATCGCCCGCATCGGCCTCCCTTACAACGCCATCCTCGGGTACGCAGCTATGGCCCAGTTCATGGCAGCAACCCATCCGACTTACAATCTCATGAAGATGTCGGGGAGCAAGGGTGTCCTCACCATCAAGGGGGACACCAAGGAGGCCCTGGCGGCGCCCCCCTCAACAGTTTACTCCTCCGATCATGTTCACGTATTGCTTAGGCGAAGTCCTGCGTGGATCACTTCACCATCACCTTAACCACGTCGTCGTGCTGATAAAACTCTCCCTCAATACTTTGCTGGATCAAGAGTACGAGGGACGTCATCGAGCTGAACGTGTGCAGAACTCGGAGGTGCCGTACGTTCGGTGCTTGATCGGTCGGAACGAGAAGAAGTTCAACTACATCAACCGCGTTGTCAAACGCTTCCGCTTTTGGTCTACGAGGGTACGTAACACTCTCCCCCTCTTGTTGCTATGCATCTCCTAGATAGATCTTGCGTGAGCATAGGAAAATTTTGAAATTGCATGCTACGTTCCCCAACACCATTCCCGGTCCAACTTTGGGCTGAGTTTGTGGCCGAACGATACGCGCAGATGGTGTGTGGGGCCTACCCATGTCCTCCCCTGGCCCGCCCGTTGGGGACACAGACCCTCCTTTTTCTATTCCCCTTCCCACTCCGGCCGCACCCCTGCCCCTCTCGTCCCAAGACGCCACCAACTCCATTTTTCTCAAACGTGTCGCTGCGCAGCACAGCCGCGTGCTCGCCCCTACCCTTGTCGCAGTCCCCGTTCCCTCGACGCCCCGAGCTGCCCAACCCGGCCACCTGATTTTAGCACATCAAGCGGTCAGATTTGGAGCGGATCTTGCCGGACTTGAGCTCACCCGGTTGCGGTAGGCGCTCACCGTGCCATGGACTGGTTGGGCACTGGGCCAAAAAGTCCGGGCTAGGCCGCCAGGCCGCATGCAGGTACTGATTCCGCCTCTAGCCACTCGGATCTACCCTGTCGGTGATTCACCGGCAAATACGCGAACGACCATCGTCTGGGCTCGGTGCTGGCCCAAAGGCTCGTTGGCGCACTGTTGCCACTCATAAAGTACGATGACTGCCCACGGAAGGTCTTGCGCCGCGTTTCTACAATGCCAAAACATCCCGGATGGGTGTTTGTCAAGTGCTCAAACAATGGGGTTGTCGGCGTTCTGGGAACGGGGGTCCCCAGACTTGCCTACCTGCGGCCTGCGGCGTGGCTCAAGTGGGGGCCCAGCACGGCCCATCTTCATCAATACAAGCTCAAGACCCTCGCGAGGGGCCAAGCCTCGCAGGTCGGACGACAGGAAGCTTCCTCAGGAGCGGCCTCATCAGGCAGGCTCGCGAGGAGGCGGAGAGATCAATGCAAGGGTACCTCGCGAGGATCTAGTGACGCAAGCCATGATGATCAAGACCAGGCAGGCGCCAGGCAAGCGCCGGCCTGTGCAGAGTCCTTGTTTCCCCTTTGGTGCAAAGGAGGCAAGCACATGCCAAGGCATCAGGTAAAGGTTACTATTCTAGTGCAACGAGACCAAGACCAGCCGGACGGCCGGACGGAGGTCACAGTGAAGCCCAAGACGGCGTCACCACCAGAGCTTTTGGCAGCCGAAGACCACCTTTGGTCAGGATAACTTGTACTAGATGTTCCCCTTCAAAACGGCCAATTGTTGGCGCCCTTCATGCTCATTATTTGGGGAGAGACCCAGGGCCTCTATAAATAGAGCTAGCCACCATAGAGTAGAGGCATCTGGAGACCAAGTAGAACTCCACGCACCAGATCAAGAATACCTCTCGCGAGGCTGTTCTTCCTCTGTACTGTTCATCATCAGCCCCCGAGGCAATCCACCACACCACACACTGGAGTAGGGTATTACACCACAACGGTGGCCGGAACCAGTATAAATCTCGTGTCCCTTGCGTTGTTCATCGTTTCCATCGTAGTTTGCACAAGGAGATCGGACGTAGAACGGTAGAGGAGAGATCTCCGCGCGCACCCCAGTGTTCGAACCTCAAGGGTCTGCCGGAACCCGAAATCAGATAGGGGTTTGTGCTACTTTAGCTTCGGTTGTGCTCTCGGATTCGGCTAGTTTTACTTGCACTCAAATATTTATTTTGTAGGATGGACGCAACTTTTGGTATTGGGAAAAAGAATACATCGATCTATTGATATAGTGAAATTTAATAGATGTTCATGCAATTGTTGTTAGAATAGAGGCTAGAGATGAGACTAGATGCGCAAAAGCAACGTCTACTTCGTTAAACTCGAAGAAGAAAGAAGCACGCAAGATCAAGCCTCCGCAGATTAAGAATGTATGCATCAAGAAAGCACTAATCCAACTTACGGGATCAGCTATGGAAGTTCGATATCTTCTAAAATGTCTTGTTGTCGTTCTTGTTTTCTTTGGTCTTGCTATTCTAGTCAAGATTTGGTGATGTGCTTCAATGTATCGAAAAATCAATGATGAAAATAAAGATATATGTTGAAAAAAATGTATGCGGACGAGATGCAGCCGATATGTGGCATTGCATTGGGCGCACGACCGACGCAACCACAAATACGGGCATACACGAGCCCTTTGCCTCCACCAAATGGACGAGAAATGAACGAAACATACGTCTGTTTGAGGTCGCGCAATAGAGTTGTCCTTATGCTTCCATTAAGAAAACTTAGGTTTATCTCATAAACCTAACCCATTCTCGGTATGCAATCTCCATCTCATCTCGTCTGTGTTTGAATCCTTATAGAAACTACAATCAGACCCCTCCGACTCCCTCAAACGTTCAACCACAGAGCCCGAACCATAGTTGAAAGTGCAACTATCCCTAGGTGGTTTTCGTAATTCATAACAACATATAGCTCATTGAGCTAATGCTATTCCAAGACAATTATTTTAGGAAAGCTCAATGATTGGCATGGCATGGATGGTGAAAGTGGAACCCTCAAAATGCTAAGGATGAAGGATTGGCTCAAGCTCAAAAGCTCAAGACTCTTCATTTTACATTTTAGTGATCCAAGATCACATTGAGTCCATAGGAAAAGCCAATACTATCAAGGAGGGATGAGGTGTTGCTTAATGAGCCCTTTGCTTCATGTGCTTAATGATATGCTCCAAAATCCTCAGCTACTTTCCCATATCCACAAATGACCTAAACCCTAAGCCAAACTCAAACCTACCGATTCTTTCAACCCGGCGCCACCGAGTTTCACTTGTCATAGCCACTGCCAAACCCTAGCAAATCGGGTCTACCGATAGGGATCTCGGTCTCACCGAGATGGGATTGCAATTTCTCTGTTTCCTTTTCGTAACTTTTCGGTCTCACCGAAAGAGCGGATCGGTCCCCCCGAGATTGCAATGTAAACTCTCTATTTCCCTTTTGTAACTTTTCGGTCTCACCGAAAGAGCAAATCGGTCCCACCGAGTTTACCTGACCAACTCTCTGGTTAGCTAATTACCAAATCGGTCTCACCGAGTTTTTGTAATCGGTCTCACCAAGATTACGTTATGCCCTAACCCTAACCATATCGGTCCTACCGAGTTGCATGTCAGTCCCACCGAAAATCTCTAACGGTCACTAGGTTTACTATTTCGGTCCGACCGAGTTTGTTGATTCGGTCCCACCGAGATTGGTAAATTGTGTGTAATGGTTGGATTTTGTGTGGAGGCTATATATACCCCTCCACCTCCTCTTAACTCGTGAGAGAGAGCCATCAGAACACAACTACACTTCCAACTCATATGTTCTGAGAGAGAACCACCTACTCATGTGTTGAGACCAAGATATTCCATTCCTACCATATGAATCTTGATCTCTAGCCTTCCCCAAGTTGCTTTCCACTCAAATCTTCTTTCCACCAAATCTGAATCCTGTGAGAGAGAGAGTTGAGTGTTGGGGAGACTATCATTTGAAGCACAAGAGCAAGGAGTTCATCATCAACACACCATTTGTTACTTCTTGGAGAGTGGTGTCTCCTAGATTGGCTAGGTGTCACTTGGGAGCCTCCGACAAGATTGTGGAGTTGAACCAAGGAGTTTGTAAGGGCAAGGAGATCGCCTACTTCGTGAAGATCTACCGCTAGTGAGGCAAGTCCTTCGTGGGCGATTGGCATGGTGGGATAGACAAGGTTGCTTCTTCGTGGACCCTTCGTGGGTGGAGCCCTCCATGGACTCGCGCAACCGTTACCCTTCGTGGGTTGAAGTCTCCATCAATGTGGATGTAGGATAGCACCACCTATCTGAACCACGGGAAAAACATCCGTGTCTCCAATTGCGTTTGAATTCTCCAAACCCTTCCCTTTACATTCTTGCAAGTTGCATGCTTTACTTTCCGCTGCCTATATACTCTTTGCATGCTTGCTTGAATTGTGTGATGATTGCTTGACTTGTCCTAAAATAGCTAAAATCTGCCAAGAACTAAAATTGGGAAAAGGTTAAGTTTTTATTTGGTCAAGTAGTCTAATCACCCCCCTCTAGACATACTTCCGATCCTACAAGTGGTATCAGAGCTTTGGTCTCCATTTGCTTTGATTTCCATAGCTTTTGGTGGTCATAGCCTTGGTTTCACAACCTAGGAGAGTATGGCGTCTAGTGATGGAAATTATCACCGTAGAGGTCCTTACTTTGATGGTACTAATTTTGCTAGTTGGAAGCATAAAATGAAAATGCATATTCTCGGACATAACCCCGTCGTTTGGGCTATTGAGTGTGTTGGTTTGCAAGGTGAATTCTTCGATGGGAAAGAACCAAACCGTGAAGCTACCGCGGATGAGTTGAAGATGTTGCAATACAATGCTCAAGCTTGTGATATTCTCTTCAATGGATTGTGCCCCGAAGAATTCAACAAAATCAGCCGTCTTGAGAATGTGAAGCAAATTTGGGATACTTTGATTGATATGCACAAAGGTACCGACTCCATCAAGGAATCCAAATTGGATGTGCTTCAAAGTCAACTTGACAAGTTCAAAATGAAGGATGGTGAAGGTGTCGCTGAAATGTACTCTAGGCTTGCTCTCATCACAAACGAGATTGCCGGCTTAGGGAGTGAAGAGATGACCGATAGATTCATCATCAAGAAGATCCTAAGAGCCTTGGATGGGAAATATGATACCGTGTGCACATTGATCCAAATGATGCCCAATTACAAAGATCTCAAGCCAACGGAGGTCATTGGAAGAATTGTTGCTCATGAGATGTCACTCAAGCATAAAGAGGAACTTCACAACAAATCAAGTGGTGCCTACAAAGCCTCATGTGAAGCCCCCACATCATCAAGTGAGAAACAAAATCTCAACGAAGAATTGAGCTTAATGGTGAAGAACTTCGACAAGTTCTACAAGAGTAGAAGCAAAGATAGAAGCTCCAAGTCAAGGTCCTACAATGACAAAAGATCTTCTAGTCAAGAGCGAAATTGCTACAATTGTGGAAGACCCGGACACTATTCCAATGAGTGTACGGCTCCCTACAAAAGAAGAGAAGATTCCCCAAAAAGAAGAAGCAAAAGAGAAGAATCACCACCAAGAGAGAGAATGAGTAGAGATGATCGTTATGAACGAAGACACTCACGGAGAAGCAAGGATTCGGAAAGAAAGGAAAAATCATCAAGGAGCTATACAAAACGAATACATCAAGCTCATGTTGGTGAATGGGTATCCGGCTCCGACTCTGACATCCACTCCGAGAGAAGTTATCACTCCGACTCCGAATATACTCAAGACGAAGGTGTTGCCGATCTAGCACTTGTGTCAACCAACTCCTACGACATATTTGACTCACCAAATGAAGGAATTGGAGGATGCTTCATGGCCAAAGGTCCTAAGGTAACACACCCTGAGTATGTTGATTTTAATAGTGATGAAGATGACTTGTTAGGTGTGTTGGAAATATGCCCTAGAGGCAATAATAAAAGCATTATTATTATATTTCCTTGTTCATGATAATTGTCTTTATTCGTGCTATAATTGTGTTATCCGGAAATCGTAATACATGTGTGAATAACAGACAACAATATGTCCCTAGTAAGCCTCTAGTTGACTAGCTCGTTGATCGACAGATAGTCATGGTTTCCTGACTATGGACATTGGATGTCATTGATAACGAGATCACATCATCAGGAGAATGATGTGATGGACGAGACCCAATCCTAAACATAGCATAAGATCGCATAGTTCGTTTGCTAGAGTTTTTCAATGTCAAGTATCCTTTCCTTAGACCATGAGATCGTGTAACTTCCGGATACCGTAGGAGTACTTTGGGTGTGCCAAACGTCACAACGTAACTGGGTGACTATAAAGGTATACTACGGGTATCTCTGAAAGTATCTGTTGGGTTGACACGGATCGAGACTGGGATTTGTCACTCCGCTTGACGGAGAGGTATCACCGGGCCCTCTCGGTAATGCATCATCATAATGAGCTCAATGTGATCAAAGTGTTTGATCACGGGATCATGCATTACGGTACGAGTAAAGTGACTTGCCGGTAACGAGATTGAACGAGGTATTGGGATACCGACGATCGAATCTCGGGCAAGTAAAATACCGATTGACAAAGGGAATCGTATACGGGATTAATTGAATCCTCGACATCGTGGTTCATCCGATGAGATCATCGTGGAGCATGTGGGAGCCAACATGGGTATCCAGATCCCGCTGTTGGTTATTGCCCGAGGGCCGTCTCGGTCATGTCTGCATGTCTCCCGAACCCGTAGGGTCTACACACTTAAGGTTCGGTGACGCTAGGGTTGTGAAGATATGTATATGCAGTAACCCGAATGTAGTTCGGAGTCCCGGATGAGATCCCGGACGTCACGAGGAGTTTCGGAATGGTCCGGAGGTAAAGAATTATATATAGGAAGTGCTGTTTTGGCCATCGGGACAAGTTTCGGGGTTATCGGTATTGTACCGCTGATTTGGATCACGTCGTGTATGACTACCTCATCCCCATTCGTTGAATGCTTCCGCTCGCGATCTACAAAGTGGTATGTAGATACAATCTCTCTCCCATGACTCGTTGCTTAGATGAACTCATAGATGGATCTTGGTGAAACCGTAGGAAAAATTTTAATTTTCTGCAACGTTCCCCAACAGTGGCATCATGAGCTAGGTCTATGCGTAGTTCTCTATTGCACGAGTAGAACACAATTTGTTGTGGGCGTAGATGTTGTCAACTTTCTTGCCGCTACTAGTCTTATCTTGCTTCAGCGGTATTGTGGGATGAAGCGGCCCGGGCCAACCTTACACGTACGCTTACGTGAGACCGGTTCCACCGACTAACATGCACTAGTTGAATAAGGTGGCTGGCGGGTGTCTGTCTCTCCCACTTTAGTTGGAGCGGATTCGATGAAAAGGGTCCTTATGAAGGGTAAATAGAAGTTGACAAATCACGTTGTGGCTTTCACGTAGGTAAGAAAACGTTCTTGCTAGAACCCTAATTCAGCCACGTAAAACTTGCAACAACAATTAGAGGACGTCTAACTTGTTTTTGCAGCAAGTGCTTTGTGATATGATATGGCCAAAGTTGTGATGAATGATGAATGATCTATATGTGATGTATGAGATGTTCATGCTACTGTAATAGGAATCACGACTTGCATGTCGATGAGTATGACAACCGGCAGGAGCCATAGGAGTTGTCTTTATTTTTGTATGACCTGCGTGTCATTGAGAAACGCAATGTAATTACTTTACTTTATTGCTAAACATGTTAGCCATAGTAGTAGAAGTAATAGTTGGCGAGCAACTTCATGGAGACACGATGATGGAGATCATGATGATGGAGATCAGGGTGTCAAGCCAGTGACAAAGATGATCATGGAGCCCCAAGATGGAGATCAAAGGAGCTATGTGATATTGGCCATATCATGTCACGTTTATTATTTGATTGCATGTGATGTTTATCATGTTTTGCATCTTGTTTACTTAGAACGATGGTAGTAAATAAGATGATCCCTCATAATAATTTCAAGAAGTGTTCCCCCTAACTGTGCACCGTTGCGACAGTTCGTTGTTTCGAAGCACCACGTGATGATCTGATGTGATAGATTCTAACGTTCACATACAACGGGTGTAAGACAGATTTACACATGCAAACACTTAGGTTGACTTGACGAGCCTAGCATGTACAGACATGGCCTCGGAACACAGAAGACCGAAAGGTCGAGCTTGAGTCGTATAGAAGATACGATCAACATGAAGATGTTCACCATTGTTGACTAGTCCGTCTCACGTGATGATCGGACACGGCCTAGTTGACTTGGATCATGTAATACTTAGATGACTAGAAGAGGGATGTCTATCTAAGTGGGAGTTCATTAAATAATTTGATTAGATGAACTTTATTATCATGAACTTAGTCTAAATATTTACAATATGTCTTGTAGATCAAATGGCCAACGTAGTCCTCAACTTCAACGCGTTCCTAGAGAAAACCAAGCTGAAAGACGATGGCAGCAACTATACGGACTGGGTCCGGAACCTGAGGATCATCCTCATAGCTGCCAAGAAAGATTATGTCCTACAAGCACCGCTGGGTGACGCACCTGTTCTCCCTGCAGAACAAGATGTTATGAACGCTTGGCAGTCACGTTCCGATGATTACTCCCTCGTTCAGTGCGGCATGCTTTACAGCTTAGAGCCGGCACTCCAAAAGCGTTTTGAGAGACATGGAGCATATGAGATGTTTGAAGAGCTGAAAATGGTTTTCCAAGCTCATGCCCGGGTCAAGAGATATGAAGTCCCCGACAAATTCTTTAGCTGTAAGATGGAGGAAAATAGCTCTGTCAGTGAACACATACTCAAGATGTCTGGGTTGCACAACCGCTTGACTCAACTGGAAGTTAATCTCCCAGATGAAGCGGTCATTGACAGAATCCTCCAGTCGCTTCCACCTAGCTACAAGAGCTTTGTGATGAACTACAACATGCAGGGGATGGTAAAGACCATTCCTGAGGTATATGCTATGCTGAAATCAGCAGAGGTAGAAATCAAGAAGGAACATCAAGTGTTGATGGTGAATAAAACCACTAAGTTCAAGAAGGGCAAGGGTAAAAAGAACTTCAAGAAGGACGGCAAGGAAGTTGCCGCGCCCGGTAAGCAAGTTGCCGGGAAGAAGCCAAAGAATGGACCCAAGCCCGAGACTGAGTGTTTTTATTGCAAGGGAAGTGGTCACTAGAAGCGGAATTGCCCCAAATACTTAGCGGACAAGAAGGCCGGCAAAACAAAAGGTATATGTGATATACATGTAATTGATGTGTACCTTACCAGTACTCGTAGTAGCTCTTGGGTATTTGATACCGGTGCAGTTGCTCACATTTGTAACTCAAAACAGGAGCTGCGGAATAAACGAAGACTGGCGAAGGACGAGGTGACGATGCGCGTCGGGAATGGTTCCAAGGTCGATGTGATCGTCGTCGGCACGCTACCTCTACATTTACCTACGGGATTAGTTTTAAACCTCAATAATTGTTATTTAGTGCCAAGTTTGAGCATGAACATTGTGTCTGGATCTCGTTTAATTCGAGATGGCTACTCATTTAAATCCGAGAATAATGGTTGTTCTATTTATATGAGAGATATGTTTTATGGTCATGCTCCGATGGTTAATGGTTTATTCTTAATGAATCTCGTACGTGATGATACACATATTCATAGTGTAAATACCAAAAGAGTTAAAGTTGATAACAATAGTCCCACATATTTGTGGCACTGCCGCCTTGGTCACATAGGTGTCAAACGCATGAAGAAGCTCCATGCAGATGGACTTTTAGAGTCTCTTGATTATGAATCATTTGACACGTGCGAACCATGCCTCATGGGTAAAATGACCAAGACTCCGTTCTCAGGAACAATGGAGCGAGCAACCAACTTATTGGAAAACATACATACCGATGTGTGCGGTCCAATGAGTGTTGAGGCTCGCGGTCGCTATCGTTATGTTCTCACCCTCACTGATGACTTGAGTAGATATGGGTATATCTACTTAATGAAACACATGTCTGAGACCTTTGAAAAGTTCAAGGAATTTCAGAGTGAGGTTGAAAATCAACGTGATAGAAAGATCAAGTTTCTACGATCAGATCGTGGAGGAGAATACTTGAGTCACGAATTTGGCACACACTTAAGAAAATGTGGAATAGTTTCACAACTCACGCCGCCTGGAACACCTCAGCGTAATGGTGTGTCCAAACATCGTAATCGCACTCTATTAGATATGGTGCGATCTATGATGTATTTTACCGATTTACCGCTATCTTTTTGGGGCTATGCTTTAGAGACTGCCGCATTCACTTTAAATAGGGCTCCGTCAAAATCCGTTGAGACGACACCGTATGAATCATGGTTTGGGAAGAAACCTAAGCTGTCGTTTCTAAAAGTTTGGGGATGCGATGCTTATGTCAAGAAACTTCAACCTGAAAAGCTCGAACCCAAGTCGGAAAAATGCGTCTTCATAGGATACCCTAAAGAAACTATTGGGTATACCTTCTACCTAAGATCCGAAGGCAAGATCTTTGTTGCCAAGAATGGATCCTTTCTAGAGAAAGAGTTTCTCTCAAAAGAAGTAAGTGGGAGGAAAGTAGAACTTGATGAAGTGTTACATCTTGAACCGGAAAATGGCGAAACTCAAGAAAACATTCCTGAGGTGCCTGCACCGACTAGAGAGGAAATTAATGATGATGATCAAGATACTTCTAATCAAGCTCCTACTGAAATTCGAAGGTCCACAAGGACACGTTCCGCACCAGAGTGGTACGACAACCCTGTCTTGGAAATCATGTTGTTAGACAACGGTGAACCTTCGAACTATGAGGAAGCAATGGCGGGCCCAGATTCCGACAAATGGCTAGAAGCCATGAAATCCGAGATAGGATCCATGTATGAAAACGAAGTATGGACTTTGACTGACTTGCCCGTTGAGCGGCGAGCCATAGAAAATAAATGGATCTTTAAGAAGAAGACAGACGCGGATGGTAATGTGACCATCTATAAAGCTCGGCTTGTCGCTAAGGGTTATCGACAAGTTCAAGGAATTGACTACGATGAGACTTTCTCACCGGTAGCGAAGCTGAAGTCCGTCCGAATCATGTTAGCAATTGTCGCATTCTATGATTATGAAATATGGCAAATGGACGTCAAAACGGCATTCCTTAATGGTTTCCTTAAGGAAGAATTGTATATGATGCAGCCGGAAGGTTTTGTCGATCCTAAGAATGTTGACAAGGTGTGCAAGCTCCAACGCTCGATTTATGGGCTCGTGCAAGCATCTCGGAGTTGGAACATTCGCTTTGATGAGATGATCAAAGCGTTTGGGTTTACGCAGACTTATGGAGAAGCCTGCGTTTACAAGAAAGTGAGTGGGAGCTCTGTAGCATTTCTCATACTATATGTAGATGACATACTTTTGATGGGAAATGATATAGAACTCTTGGACAGCATTAAGGCCTACTTGAATAAAAGTTTTTCAATGAAGGACCTTGGAGAAGCTGCTTATATATTAGGCATCAAGATCTATAGAGATAGATCAAGACGCCTCATAGGTCTTTCACAAAGCACATACCTTGATAAGATATTGAAGAAGTTCAATATGGATCAATCTAAGAAGGGGTTCTTACCTGTGTTACAAGGTGTGAAATTGAGCTCAACTCAATGTCCGACCACGGCCGAAGATATAGAAGAGATGAGTGTCATCCCCTATGCCTCAGCCATAGGGTCTATTATGTATGCCATGCTGTGTACCAGACCTGATGTAAACCTTGCCGTAAGTTTGGTAGGAAGGTACCAAAGTAATCCCGGCAAGGAACACAGGACAGCGGTCAAGAATATCCTGAAGTACCTGAAAAGGACTAAGGAAATGTTTCTCGTTTATGGAGGTGACGAAGAGCTCGTCGTAAAGGGTTACGTCGACGCTAGCTTCGACACAGATCTGGATGACTCTAAGTCACAAACCGGATACGTGTATATTTTGAATGGTGGGGCAGTAAGCTGGTGCAGTTGCAAGCAGAGCGACGTGGCGGGATCTACATGTGAAGCGGAATACATGGCAGCCTCTGAGGCAGCACATGAAGCAATTTGGGTGAAGGAGTTCATCACCGACCTCGGAGTCATACCCAATGCGTCGGGGCCAATCAAACTCTTCTGTGACAACACTGGAGCTATTGCACTTGCCAAGGAGCCCAGGTTTCACAAGAAGACCAGGCACATCAAGCGTCGCTTCAACTCCATTCGTGAAAATGTTCAAGATGGAGACATAGAAATTTGTAAAGTGCACACAGATCTGAATGTCGCAGATCCGTTGACTAAACCTCTCCCTAAGGCAAAACATGATCAGCACCAGAACTCTATGGGTGTTCGATTCATCACAATGTAACTAGATTATTGACTCTAGTGCAAATGGGAGACTGTTGGAAATATGCCCTAGAGGCAATAATAAAAGCATTATTATTATATTTCCTTGTTCATGATAATTGTCTTTATTCGTGCTATAATTGTGTTATCCGGAAATCATAATACATGTGTGAATAACAGACAACAATATGTCCCTAGTAAGCCTCTAGTTGACTAGCTCGTTGATCGACAGATAGTCATGGTTTCCTGACTATGGACAATGGATGTCATTGATAACGAGATCACATCATTAGGAGAATGATGTGATGGACGAGACCCAATCCTAAACATAGCATAAGATCGCATAGTTCGTTTGCTAGAGTTTTCCAATGTCAAGTATCCTTTCCTTAGACCATGAGATCGTGTAACTTCCGGATACCGTAGGAGTGCTTTGGGTGTGCCAAACGTCACAACATAACTGGGTGACTATAAAGGTATACTACGGGTATCTCCGAAAGTATCTGTTGGGTTGACACGGATCGAGACTGGGATTTGTCACTCCGCTTGACGGAGAGGTATCACTGGGCCCTCTCGGTAATGCATCATCATAATGAGCTCAATGTGATCAAAGTGTTTGATCACGGGATCATGCATTACGGTACGAGTAAAGTGACTTGCCGGTAACAAGATTGAACGAGGTATTGGGATACCGACGATCGAATCTCGGGCAAGTAAAATACCGATTGACAAAGGGAATCGTATACGGGATTAATTGAATCCTCGACATCGTGGTTCATCCGATGAGATCATCGTGGAGCATGTGGGAGCCAACATGGGTATCCAGATCCCGCTGTTGGTTATTGCCCGAGAGCCGTCTCGGTCATGTCTGCATGTCTCCCGAACCCGTAGGGTCTACACACTTAAGGTTCAGTGATGCTAGGGTTGTGAAGATATGTATATGCAGTAACCCGAATGTAGTTCGGAGTCCCGGATGAGATCCCGGACGACACGAGGAGTTTCGGAATGGTCCAGAGGTAAAGAATTATATATAGGAAGTGCTGTTTTGGCCATCGGGACAAGTTTCGGGGTTATCGGTATTGTACCGGGACCACCGGAGGGTCCCGGGGGGTCCACCTGCCTCGGGGTTCCACATGGGCTCTAGGGGGTGCGCCTTGGCCTACATGGGCCAAGGGGAACCAGCCCCAAGAGGCCCATGCGCCTAGGGTGGGGAAACCCTAAAGGGGGGGCGCCCCCTTGCTTGGGGGGCAAGCCCCCCACCCCTTGGCCGCCGCCCCCCCTAGGAGATTGCATCCTAGGGCCGGCGCCCCCCCTAGGGGGCTATATAAAGGGGGCGAGGGGGGCAGCCGCACCCTGGTCTTTGGCGCCTCCCTCTCCCTGTCCAACACCTCCTCCTCCTCCTCCGTAGAGCTCGGCGAAGCCTTGCCGGAGTACTGCAGCTCCACCATCACCATGCCGTCGTGCTGCTGCTGGAGCCATCTTCCCCAACCTCTCCTTATCCTTGCTGGATCAAGAAGAAGGAGACGTTACGCTGACCGTACGTGTGTTGAACGCGGAGGTGCCGTCCGTTCGGTGCTAGGATCTCCGGTGATTTGGATCACGTCGTGTACGACTACCTCATCCCCGTTCGTTGAACGCTTCCGCTCGCTATCTACAAAGTGGTATGTAGATGCAATCTCTCTCCCATGACTCGTTGCTTAGATGAACTCATAGATGGATCTTGGTGAAACCGTAGGAATTTTTTTAATTTTCTGCAACGTTCCCCAACAAGGTGATGATGATTTACTTGTTGACAACTCTAGTGATGAATACTATGATGAAACGTCAATTAATCATGCTAATCAAGATAAAACGAATGACAATGATAAGGAGAAAATTGAGGCTCTAAATAAAGAACTAAACACTCTTAAGTTAGCTCCTGAAACTATCTTCGAAGATCATCGAAAACTTTTAAGAGCTCATGAGAAGTTACGCTTTGAAAAGCTCAATCTTGAGCAAGAGCATGAGTTTTTAAAAGCAATCAATGATGATCTCCGCAAGAAAAGTTCTTCTTACACTGCCAAGCGTTTACTCTTATCCACTTACATGCCTCAAGTCAAGTCTAGTAACAAGAACAAGAAGGATTCTTCCTCTAGTAGTAACAATGATCATGTTAAATCCAATATTGTTGCATCTAGTAGTTCTCTTGATTCCACTAATGATTCTCTTAGCCAAGTTACACTTGAGCAAGAAAATAGCTTATTGAAGGGAATCATAGAGAAAGGAGTGTACAAAAGCCTTGCCGGGAGTAAGCAATTCGAGGAAATTGTACGCAAGCAAGGAAGGCACCGGAAGAATCAAGGTGTTGGTTTTGAACGAAAGTTCAATGCCAATGGAGTTGAGTGGGAAGAAGATCAATACCCCAAGAAAAAGTTTGTTCCTCAACAAGAGAAGTATGATCCTACTTCTTTTAAGGGGACACAAGCTCAAGATGATCTTCCACCACAAGACTACAAGCAAAAAGGCAAGGACAAGCTTCAAGAGGAAATTGATGCATTTGAAGAAGCTCCTAAGACCTTAGTAAAGTGGATTCCCAAGACTACTTCAAGTTCCACTTCATCAAGTACAACTACAACTCCAAGGATTCCCATCAAGATGGTGTGGATCCAAAAGAAGAAGAACTAGAGAGTTCTTGAGGGTGACTCCGCCAACATACTTCACTCTTATCATTTTGGCAAGAACAAGTGCAATCAACTTCCACATCTTGCACTAATTCAAGGAGTCACAAACCCTCTTGTTGGTAAGTCAAGGGACAAGGTAACCTAAAAGCTTTCATGGACATCATCTTGTGTGTGCATCACTCTATGTCTATGGATATTCTTGTTTGTTCCTTGTGGGACTAACCCATGTAGGTATTGAAAGTGCAATTCACTCAAAAGGATAGCTCCAAGTGATCTACATCAACATTAAGCATCCACATCTTCAACATCTACATGAAGTCATCATCGACAAAACCCAAGGTTAGTTCATCCCTCTTAGGGGGGATAACACATCTAGGGGGAGCTTTACTCTAAGACTTGAGCTAAATCAACTCTAATGATGTGAACACAACAATGCTTTATGTAAAAGTGGTAACCCCACTTGAGCTTAAACGATGAGTATGACCTATGATCAAGTGTTCTCATTTGACTCCTAAGTCAATATACTCATATATAGATGACCTTGTCATCGCCAATTGCTTGATAGATGTTAGAAATGGTTGTGCATGCTTTGTCACATATTTAAATTGCCATTTTATTTGTGAGCATGTTGGTTGCATATTTTACTCATTCGAGGACATCCACTTGTTGTTTTGATTGTTTGGCTTTATTTTTCTTTTGCCAAGTGGATGGACAAGAATGCCTAAGAACCTCCTCTAGCTATCTATGCTTTTCTCGTCTCAAACTTTATTCATGCTACATCACAAAATTGATCAAGTCAGATTCGAACCACTCTATGTGAGGAGCACTTGGAGTCCCCGATTCTTCATAGACTTAAACTTCCAAAACCTCTTTGTGATTCTCGGTCTGACCGATACACCATTTTCGGTCTTACCGAGATCATTAAGTTGATCTATGTTTTCGATCTCGGTGCAACCGATTTGAACCATTCGGTCACACCGAGTTGCAATAACTGTATACAGTTTTGCATCTCGGTGCCACCGAGTTGTTCCACTCGGTCACACCGACAGGGTCGGGCTATATATAGACACGGGCAAAAATTTGGAAATTTCTCCGAACCCCTTCGCCGGCGCGATAGCTCGCTCTGCCAACGTGGTCTCCGGATCGTCTCCTTGCCGCCAGCCGCCTCCAGTCGCTGGTCTCCATCGCCGTCAACGGAATTCAACTCCGCCGTTGCCGCCGTAGCGAGTCTCCGCCGAACTAGGGTATGGACTCGATCTTTGTGCTAGTCCCCAATCTGATTCCTAGCAGATTGTGATCATATTGATTCTAGCCACGTTTGAAACACTTCAATCCAGTCAATGCGCTTCGTAGAATACGTTTGATTCGAAATTTTAGGGTTAGGTTTCCGCCGAAACCATCTCGGACCCACCGAGTTGAAAAACTCGGTCCCACCGATTTGGCTCATGCCATTGCACAAGTGAGACTCGGTCTGACCGAGAATTGCTAACCGGTGTGACCGATTTTGGAACTTTGTGAAACCCTAGCAGTCTTGGTGCCACCGAACTGTGACTCGGTCTGACCGAGTTCACTAGTTTAGGTTCCAAAACTGCTTCGGTATCACCGAGTTTAAAAATCGGTAGATCCAAAATAATTTCTGTGGGAAACTAAAACTAAGACTTTGAATCATTCTTTTGCAAAAATCTCTGCATTTTGTGATGCTCATCCACTCTACCTCATCTATAAATTGTTCACAGGGTCAGCAGTCAGCTTGTTCATCATGTCAGACCAGAGTGATAGCCAGAACATGTCAGAACAGCCAGTGCACATGAGTGAGGCCACTAGTCCCTCCAGTTCTTCAGATGAAGGCAGCAGGAGCACTCCCAGTAATTTGCCAAAAGCTGCCACCAGACAAAGGAAGAAAAGAACCTCAGAATCAGAGGATGAGGACTATGTGGCAGAAGAAGAAGCTACTTCCAAGAGAGTTGTTGTCGGTGTCAAAACCGGCGGATCTCGGGTAGGGGGTCCCGATCTGTGCGTCAAGGTCGGATGGTAACAGGAGACAAGGGACACTTTATTTTACCCAGGTTCGGGCCCTCTCGATGGAGGTAAAACCCTACTCCTGCTAGATTAATATTGATGATATGGGTAGTACAAGAGTAGATCTACCACGAGATCAAGGAGGCTAAACCCTAGAAGCTAGCCTATGGGTATGATGATGGTTATGATGTGTTCGTCCGACGGACTACAACCCTCCGGTTTATATAGGCACCGGATAGGGTTAGGGTTACACAGAGTTGGTTACATTGGTAGGAGATCTTGAATATCCGCACGCCTAGCTTGCCTTCCACGCCAAGGAAAGAACCTTCCGGACACGGGACGAAGTCTTCAATCTTGTATCTTCATAGTCCTGGAGTCCGGCTGAAGATATAGTTCGGCTATCCGAACACCCCCTAATCCAGGACTCCCTCAGTAGCCCCTGAACCAGGCTTCAATGACGACGAGTCCGGCGCGCAAATTGTCTTCGGCATTGCAAGGCGGGTTCCTCCTCCAAATTCTTCAAGAAGATAATAAACACCAAAATATAGTGTCCGGCTCTGCAAAACAAGTTTCCACGTATTGCCATATAGAGAATAATACAAACACAAATCAAATCTGCTGACGTATTCCGCAGTGCGTTATAACACTGCGACCAAGCCTTCTGTATGGATTATTTTTTGTTGTTCCACCGCAGCACGTTCAACGAGGCGGTTTCCTTGGCACGTCTTGTCGAAGCAGAGATCGTGTGCCCCTTTTAACGGGATTCTCATTAATGCGGACATGGGTAACCCAATCGCGCCATTTACCACGGCGTGTGAGCGGCAAGCGAGTTTTATTAGGTAGGTGGGGACGCATAACGGCATCAGCCTATATAAGGGGATAAAGATCCACCTCTTTCACCTACGCCTTCTTCCTCCTTTGCCCATCCATCTCCTGCGCACTCAAGCTCCAACGCCCAAGTTCGCTCTTTCTTCCCCAACCTGCTCCAGCGATGTCCGGAGCGGGTGGCAAGTGGATGGCTTCCTCCATTACGGAGGGTCAAATCAAAAAGCTTAGGAAGGCCGGATATTTGTCCAAGGACATCCCGCACCGGCTTCCCGAGGCGGGGCAGCTTCTTCCCACCCCAAGGCCCCATGAGAGGGTAGTTTTTCTCCCCCATTTCCTCCGCGGACTGTGTTTTCCACTTCACCCTTTTGTCCGGGGGCTCATGTTCTACTACGGCCTGGACTTCCACGATCTGGCCCCGAACTTTATCCTCAATATCTCAGCGTTTATCATCGTGTGTGAGGCCTTTCTCCGCATCCGCCCCCACTTCGGCCTCTGGCTCCAGACCTTCAACGTCAAGCCCAAGGTGGTGTCCGGCACCCAGGCGGAGTGCGGAGGTGCTATGGCCGGTAAAATGGCCAACACACTCTGGTTCGATGGCTCTTTTGTGGAGTCCTTAAAGGGGTGGCAGGCAGGGTGGTTTTACATCACCGAGCCACGCGACTCAAAATGGGTCGCGCCCCCTGAGTTCCGATCCGGACCCCCCACGCGGCTCATGTCCTGGAAAGAGACGGGCCTATCGTGGGGCAACGAAGAAGAAGTGACCGGACTGCAAACTTGCATCCGGTCCCTGATGAACAAGCCCATCCAGCATGTCAACATCATCCAGGTCATGTTCGTTCGCCGGATCCTCCTGTGCCAAGAACGGGAGTTCACTTTGTGGGAATTCGACCCGGCGCAGCACCAAACCCTCAATAGGCTCTTCGACACGACGTATGAAGACGTCTAGAAGGTGCTAACCAAAGGCGCCGAGTACCCC
The DNA here is from genome assembly GCA_032464435.1 of Aegilops umbellulata. NCBI lineage: Eukaryota > Viridiplantae > Streptophyta > Magnoliopsida > Poales > Poaceae > Aegilops > Aegilops umbellulata. Next base: position 47,522,325 of record CP136056.1, on the reverse strand, counting down.
ACATCCGCTTCCGAGGACCGCGGGTACAGCTCGCAGCGCAACGCTGGCGACGTAGGCTATTTATACCTTTCACAGGTTCGTTTAAGCTTTTCTACATAGATTAACTCTATGTGGGATCTAAAAACTCCCTTTGCCTTTGACAGGCGTGGCTGAAGATAGCCGACCAATCAACTGTCCGGCTCCTCTGCCCGAAGACCCAGCCCCAGCTCTCTTAGAGAAGCTGCTGGCTCCGGCGCCCTATGTGGTGCCGGAGAAGAAGGTAAAGAAGAAGAAGAACACCGGGACTCGAAAGAGCGCCCGCAATGTGGTGGTGTCGAGCTCGTCATCTGGCAAGTCTGCGACGCCCTCCTCTCGTGAAAACGAGGAGGAGGAACAAGGAAGCTCTCCCCCTCTAGTGAGGGGAGAGAAAAAGAAGAAGGCCGCCCCAACAGAGGAGGCCGAGGGGTCGAGGAAAAGGAAGACCCCTCCGCCGGACTACTCCCCCAACGCCGAAGAGGGCGGAAAGGAGTGGCCGGATAGAACCAAGCGTCCAGCGACATCGTAAGTATTCACATACCAGAATGACTCATAGTATCTTCAAGTGCGCAGCTTACCCTAATGTCGAATGCTATTTGCGCAGCCCGCCCCGAGCCGCACTCGATGATTCATCGAGCGGCTCCCTGGATTCGTCGGACATGAACTCTATCCCGCCCGCAGTCTCCTCCAGCGGGGCGGACGACGCCGAAGCGGCGTCCCGCCGAATAGGGCAGGAGGAGGTGGTCCTGGAGGAGCCGCAAGGCAATCCTCAGGACCCCAGGAGTAAAGGGGATGAAACCCCCCAGGGATCCCAGTCCGGCTTTGTGCCGGACACCGCGCCGGACTCCATCGTCCTGGTTCGCGGTGGGCGAACTCCTTCCAAGAGGAGTAAGCCGTCTGAGCCGGCGACCTCTGTCCAACCAGAGGCGCCGGATAGTCTGTTGGAGGCGCTTGAAGGCGCCACCATCGACGAGGAGCACCGTACTGTTATGAGTGCGGTGGTCCAAAGGGTTCAGTCCGCCAAGAGCGGACTGAATGAAGCTTGCGCTAGCCTTCTAACAGGCTTCCAGGTAAGCAAAAAATATGCTAAATTCATTACCGCATAGACAGTAGCCCCTGATGCTCTGTTCGGTGTTCGGAAAGAAAAGCCGAATAGAGGATCCAACAATTTTCGTAGGAGTCTAATAAAAAGTCTAATATGCGTATGCAGGCTTCCCTGCTGTCCACCGCCGCACTGACTGCGCAGGTGGAAGTCCTGAAAAAGGACCTCGAGCGGTTCGAGCAAGAGCTCGGCTTTGCCAAAAGGCAGCTCGTGGAAAAGGAAGGTAAGAAATACCCCTTAGAAGAAAAAAAAAGATGCCTATAGAGAGGCTTGATTGCAAAAAGAAATAACAGGATTGTACTGCTTATTGTAGGGGCCACAACCGAGGTGGCAACCCTAAAGCAGGCGCTGGCTGAGGCCGAGAAGAAAGCGGCCGAGGAGCGCGCCGAGCGAGAAAAGCTTGGGGTCCAAGTCGGCGAGGTGCAGCAAGAGCTGCAAGCTCTCATGAAGAAACATGAGGGTTTGGAGCTTGAGGCAAAAACGCAAGCATCCGAGCTCGCGTCGGCTGTTGAGACCACCAAGAGTGCCAAGGCCGAAGCCCAAAAGGCCCTCCAAGAGCAGGAGGATGTGAAAAAGATAGCAGCGGGTAAGGCATTCTTAATGCAAAGTAGGAATATAAAGGTGAAATACCTATTACTTACCCGGATCCGGAGTTCTCCAGGGGCGTTCTTCGATCTTCCCCGCAGCGCATCCGACGCCGCCGCATTCTACCGAGCTGAAGAGGACAGCTCGGCGGAGAGTGTGTTCTGGTCTCAGTATTCTGAGGCCGGACACCCTGTGCCCTTAAGCGATCAGCTGAAGCAGCTGGCCGAGCTCCACAAGGCGGCCGAATAGGCCATGAAGGGCTTACTAGTTCGGTTGTGGCCTGGAGAGGCCCTGCCTGGGAGCTACTTCGGGCTGGTGCGGCGGCTGGTGGAGGCCTGTCCACGGCTTGAGGTCATCAAGCGCTCCGTCTGCATAGAAGGTGCCCGGAGGGCCCTTGCCCGTGTAAGGGTACACTGGGGCAAGCTGGACGGAGAGAAGCTGGTGAAGGACGGGCCGCCGCAGGGGAAGGAGCATCGCAAGCCCGAGAACTACTACAAGGAAGTTCTCGCTGGAGCTCGCCTTGTCGCAGATGAGTGTGCCAAAGATGTAATATTTCAATGAACTCGCTCGTTTGTATCCTGTGCGCTGAAAACTTGTTCATATGCGCTTAAGCAATGCTTTCTGAATTTAAAATATTATTTTCTGTGCGGCCGTTTATCAATAACTGAGAGATGGCGAGTCGTCGGCTTCTGCCCCCATGCAACTAGTGCTGGGGTGTTCGGGATAAACCTGAGGGCTCTTGTTCCCATAGTTGGGTCCTTCGAGGGAGGCGCTCAGCACAGCGAACCAGGCAATCGGACAATAATGCTTGAACACTCTCACTTAGCCATAGAACGTTATAATTTTAAATTTCGGCGAAGCCCCTAGTTCGGAAGGCCGAATTCGGGGCACTATCCACGCCTTTAGCCGGACTTAACCAGCTCTCCGCTCGAAGCGGCATAAGCCTTTAGGGACTCGAAAAACCTCTCGAACAGCGACCGGTCTCGCGCCTTATCATGACAGTCTGTTTTAGCTTTCTCCACTGAGGTGCTCACCCACCTGATCTGGGGCACAATCGCAGTGGTTCTCCTAGTGCTACCTTAGCCGATAGAGCGGAACGTAAGGCACCAAAACATAGGAGCCGGGCAAACCCAACATATGACCAAAATCATGACTTGGAGCCGATGCATATAATGCTATAAGTTCGGCGTGCCGCACTTGTGAAAGTGGACGAACTTCTCACACCAGATAGAAGGGTAATAAAGCCCCTGGCGTGGTTTGCCGTACCATGGTGTACGGGTGCGATCATGTTATTTGAGTAAACATATGTATATTAAAAGAAGATAATGCAAAAAATAGACGAAAAGCTATGCATTATTTATGAGGAGGCTGTTTATTCAAGCCGGACGATACAAGTAGTGCGAAAAAAATTTAGACTATTTGACATGTCCTGACCAGGCGCAGGCCGCGGAATTTAAAAACAGATATATCGCTCGAAATAGAGACCACCTGAGAGTTCCATGATGCGGCGTTGTTTTGTCTGCTTTCCTGGGTCCTGTATCGTCTGTGTGGCAGCGAGGCCGAACACTGTATCCAGAGTATGGAGTCCTGAAAGAAAAGAAGAACCCAGCAACCCCTAGTACGTTTGACGCCGTATTGTTGGCATGCCGTTTTATCTGCCCCTTCCCCTATGCCCATGGAATTGTAAGGGCGTAATTGTGTACTCGAGGTACTAGCTCCGCTATGTAGCGATGGTTGGGGTTGGGGCCGTATTGCTACGCGTGCTCTGAACGCGCCAGTCGGTCTTGCTGCGGGTTACTCCGGGCGCGTTTTGCTTTGTCCTGCTTTGTAGCGGCCGGACTCGAGAGCTGCCTTAACAGGCTGCTTTGTACCTCTGCTGCGAGGGCCACCGTGTGTTCCTCCGTACGGATGGAGCGTTCGGTGTTTCCGCTGACCGTGATTACACCTCGAGGGCCTGGCATCTTGAGCTTGAGATATGCGTAGTGCGGCACCGCATTGAATTTAGCGAATGCGGTTCGTCCAAGCAGAGCATGATAGCCACTGCGGAACGGAACTATGTCGAAGATTAACTCTTCGCTTCGGAAGTTGTCCGGAGATCCGAAGACCACATCAAGTGTTATGGAGCCTATGCAATTGGCCTCTACACCTTGGATGACGCCTTTAAAGGTCATCCTTGTGGGCTTGATCCTTGATGGATCTATGCCCATTTTCCGCACTGTATCCTGGTAGAGCAGGTTCAGGCTACTGCCGCCGTCCATGAGGACTCTTGTAAGGTGAAATCCGTCAACGATTGGGTCAAGAACCAATGCGGCGAAACCGTCGTGACAGATGCTAGTGGGGTGGTCCCTTCGATCGAAGGTGATCGGGCAAGAGGACCATGGGTTGAACTTTGGGGCGACTGGCTCCATCGCGTATACGTCCCGTAGCGCACGCTTCCTCTCCCGCTTGGGAATATGAGTCGCGTATATCATGTTCACCATCCGCACTTGTGGGGGAAACCCCTTCTGTCTGTTGTTGTTCGGCGGCCTGGGCTCCTCTTCGTCATTGTTGTCTAGCCCCTTGTTTTTGTGTTCGGCTCTTAACTTGCTTGCCTGCTTGAACACCCAACAATCCCTGTTGGGGTGATTGACTGGCCTTTCGGGGGTGCCGTGAATCTGGCACGAGCAGTCGAGTATTCGGTCCAAACTGGACGGGCCCTGGGTATTCTTTTTGAATGGCTTTTTCCGCTGACCGGATTTATGGCCTCTGAATCCGGCGTTTACTGCCGTATCTTCATTGTTGTCGCTGCTGACGCGGCGTTTCTGTTTATTCCGTCGCGACCTGCCACTTTTGTCCTTGGTATCTGAATTACCTTGCTTCTTCGATAAGTTGTTGCTGCGAGCTAGCCAGCTATCTTCGCCCGCGCAAAAGCGGGTCATGAGTGTCGTGAGGGCTGCCATGGATTTTGGCTTTTCCTGTCCCAGGTGTCGGGCAAGCCACTCGTCACGGATGTTATGCTTGAAGGCTGCTAAGGCCTCTGCATCCGGACAATCGACTATCTGATTTTTCTTTGTTAGGAACCGTGTCCAGAATTGCCTGGCCGATTCTTCTGGCTGCTGGATTATGTGGCTTAGGTCGTCGGCGTCCGGTGGCCGTACGTAGGTCCCCTGGAAGTTGTCGAGGAATGCGGCCTCTAGGTCCTCCCAAGAGCCGATCGAATCTGCGGGGAGGCTGTTAAGCCAGTGTCGGGCTGGTCCCTTAAGCTTAAGGAGTAAATATTTGATGGCGTGCAAATCATAGCCACATGCCATGTGGATGTGGAGGAGATAGTCCTCAATCCATACTGCCGGATCTGTCGTATCATCGTACGACTCGATGTTGACGGGTTTAAAACCCTCTGGGATTCTATGATCCATTACTTCGTCTGTGAAGCATAATGGGTGTGCGGCGCCCCTGTACTGGGCTATGTCTCGACGCAGTTCGGAGGAGCTGTGCCTGTTGTGTTTGGCCCGGCCGGATTTATTGTGTCCGGAATGAAAACTATCACGTGTCGTCGGGCATCCGCGCGATCCATAGATCGATCTTGTTTGCCTTGCTTTGTCCTCCAGGACGTCTTGCAGGTCTGGTTCTTGTTCCCGTGCCTTGGTAAAGCGGCTGCGGGGCATGGCTTGTTTGGATGTTCGACAGGCTTCTCTGTCGCGGCTGCGAGGTGGCCGATCTACCATGTCTTGGGCTTCCTCCTCTGATTTGGGTAGCGGCCTGCGCTTAGGATAGTTTTTGGAGGGGCGTCCGAGCTCGTGCTCTTCGGCCGCAAGGACTTCAGTCCATCTGTCAGCTAGCAAATCTTGATCAGCTCTAAGGTGTTGCTGCTTTTTCTTTAGGCTGTTCGCCGTGGCTAAAAGCCTGCGTTGAAAGCGCTCTTGTTTGGCGGGGTCTGATGGTACGATGAATTCATCGTCGCCGAGGCTTGCCTCGTCTTCGGAGGGAGGCATGTAGTTATCGTCCTCGACCTCTCGCTCTGCCGCTCTCTCATGAGGGCGGTCTTCTCCATCTTCCTGTGCCGAATCCTGCTGGTTTTGGTGTTCTTCGGCGCTGTCCGGGGTAGTATTATCTCCCGTGCCGGAATCACCGTTTCTGCTGTGGCGGGATGTGGAGCGGCGCCGCTGACGTCGGCGTTTTGGAGGCTTTTTCGAAGTGCCATCCTCCGTTGTTCCATCACCATCTCCATCTTTTGGAGCATCCACCATGTATATGTCGTATGACGAGGTGGCGGTCCAGCGCCCTACAGGTGCTGGTTCTTGCTCGTCTCCTCCTTCGTCGTCCATACCGTCGAAGTCTTCGGAGCCAAAGTCGAGCATGTCGGATATATCGTCGACAATGGCTATTAAGTGGGTGGTGGGTGGGCTTTAAATTTCTTCGTCGTCCGAATCCCAACCTCGCAGGCCATAGCTCGGCCCGGGCTCTCCTGACAAAGAGAGAGACTTGAGAGAATTCAGAATATCACCAAAAGGTGAATACTGAAAGATGTTCGTGGTGGTGAACTCCATTACAGGCGCCCAATCTGATTCGATCGGCGGGGGTACGGACGACCCGAAGTTCGGAGAAGAGTCCGGCTCCTTGGAGTCACAGGCCATGCGGAGCGCGGGGCTTGCGTTCGGCTCAATGGCCTTTAAGATCGCAGCCCCCGAGGTGACGTCCAACCGTTCGTCTTCAAAGAACGCAGCGGGCTCCGAATCGAGGATCGGGGCCGGAGCGTATGCGGCCTCCAGGACACTGTTCGGAGGCAGAGCTATATCATGCCCCTCGAGATAGTGCGGCGCGCTTGGCTGTGGCTCGAATCTGTCGAAGATCAAGTCTCCGCGGATATCTGCCATGTAGTTTAGGCTTCCAAACCTGACTTGATGGCCAGGGGCGTAGCTCCCGATCTGCTCCAGATGACCAAGCGAGTTGGCCCGCAGAGCGAAGCCGCCGAAGACGAAGATCTGTCCGAGGAGAAAAGTCTCACCCTGGACCTCATCGTTGTTGATGATCAAAGGAGCCATCAGGCCTAAAGGCGACGACACAGAGGAACTCTCAATGAAAGCACCAATGTCGGTGTCAAAACCGGCGGATCTCGGGTAGGGGGTCCCGATCTGTGTGTCAAGGTCGGATGGTAACAGGAGACAAGGGACACTTTATTTTACCCAGGTTCGGGCCCTCTCGATGGAGGTAAAACCCTACTCCTGCTAGATTAATATTGATGATATGGGTAGTACAAGAGTAGATCTACCACAAGATCAAGGAGGCTAAACCCTAGAAGCTAGCCTATGGGTATGATGATGGTTATGATGTGTTCGTCCTACGGACTACAACCCTCCAGTTTATATAGGCACCGGATAGGGTTAGGGTTACACAGAGTCGGTTACATTGGTAGGAGATCTTGAATATCCGCACGCCTAGCTTGCCTTCCACGCCAAGGAAAGAACCTTCCGGACACGGGACGAAGTCTTCAATCTTCTATCTTCATAGTCCTGGAGCCTGGCTGAAGATATAGTTCGGCTATCCGAACACCCCCTAATCCAGGACTCCCTCAATTGTGCTCAAGAAGGAGTATGGCTCAGCTGTAGCCATCAAACCTGGAATGCACAAGAAGGCTCCTGCAAAAAGAGTTCCTACCTCTAAGCCCAGGAAGGCTGCACCTGAAGAAACTATAACGTTCACCATGGAATCTGAAGAGGAAGAAATTGGCCAGGACAAGAAAAAGAAGAGAGCCAGAACTACCACTGCCAGAGTTTTTGGCAAGCCTTCTATGAGGAGAGATTCTTCTGATGAGGATGTAGAAGAAGAGGTTGCTGCACCAGCACCTAAGATGACAAAGCTGATGGGTGATGCAATCAAATCAGGGGCTACTGCATCCAAGCCCAAGGAAGCACCCAAGGCTGCATCAAAGGCCAAGACTGCTCCAAAGAGGAATACAAGGAGCATCCCAGCTGCTGAGAAGAACAAGGCCCCAGTGCCTGACACTGCAGAAGAAGAGGAAGGCCAAGTTCTCAGGAAGTTAAAACCCAAGATCCCAGACCACAATGATGCTCATCCTGTGGCTGAGGACATGAAGATCAGAAGAGACTCAGGGCTGAGAAAGTGGAGAGCAGAAGATCCATATGCTACCAGGAGGAGAACTGCTGTTGACTACAGGTTCCACACTAAGGAACAACAGGACTTCTATGAGACAGTCTTATTGGATAAGAAGCCCATTGTTTGTGATATGAGATGGGTCGACTGGGAATACATCAAGTACAACGAAGAGCACTATCCTGGAGTGCAAGACAGCTTCATGGCATGTGGGGTAGCTAACTTTGTTGGGCAGAAGCTCACAAAGTGGAATGAAGAGCTGATCATGCAGTTCTACTCCACAGCACACTTTTATCCAGATGGCAGAATTGTATGGATGTCTGAAGGTACAGGGTATCAATCAACAGTTGCTGAGTGGGCACAGCTCATCAATGCCCCAGAGGAACATGAGGATGACCTAGATATATATGCCAAGAAGAAGATGGACCACAACTCAATGGCCAACATGTACAAGGAGATCCCAAACAAGGCACTTGATACTTTCAAGTTTGGATCTGTACATTATCTTCTGTCAGGGTTGCCAACCATCAGTTGGATACGGAGGCACACTCTGCTACCCAAGTCAGGTGATCACAAGATGATCAAAGGCCATGCAATCAACTTGCTTCATATCTTTGATGTGCCACAGAAATTCAAAGTCATGAGCCTCATGGTAGAATTAATCAAGAGGACTGCAGTAGACCAGAAGAGGAGTTGTGGATATGCCCCTCAGATCCAGGAGCTGATTAACTCCAATATGGGCACAGGCATATACCTCTTGGACAAGGAACATTTGCCTATTCATCCAGATTTTGAAGATAATGAAGTTGTGATGAACAAGGATGAACCATCTTCAGCCCATGCACAAGCACAGTAGGAGAAGGCAAGCAAGGAGAAAGCTGCCAAGATGCCAACTCAAGAGGAGGCATCTGAATATTTCTTGAAAACCAAGCAAGAGCAGCTCAGTTACTTGATTTATCCACCCTGAGGATAGAGAAAGGACTGGCCACCCTCACTCAGAATCAGGAGAGCTTAGAGAGGATCGTAGAACAAGAGTTCTATGAGTTGGATGTCAAAGTGACAGAGATTCAGTCTGCAGTGGAGCAACTTCAAGATGACATGCAGGAGAGGAAAGGGAAGACTACCACTGATGCATTTGCCAGAGTGCCACGAGCTCAGAGGTCGACAGCAGTGCCAGTTCCTGACACAAGAGCCACCACCTCAGCTCCAGCCACAACACCAGCCCAAACAGCTCCAGCATCTACTTCAGCTCCAGCTCCAACCACGTCTACAGAAGCCTTCGTCCTTGGAGTGATCCAGACTCCACCACCACCAGAAGATCAAGCCTGAGTAACGATCTAGCACTATGCATTTTCTAGGAACTTTTTGGTAACTTGTTGCCAAAGGGGGAGAAAAATGTATAGATCATAGGCTTCGAGAGAGAGTGTTGCTTTTATTCACTCTTGCTTTATTTGGTGGTTTTTCAAAGTTTGTTTGCTTTTGGTCGAGATACTTTGTTATGCTTGTGAGACATTGATGATCATGTGTTTGATCATAAGCTACACTGATGCATGCTTGATATATCTTATCTATCTTATGTGATCATTCACTTTTCTTGGTGATGAGTGCATGTATTTCATTCTTATCATTTTGAGCGCTCCACCAAGATGTATGTGACATGGAAGAGTAACCCATGATTCTAACTCTTTGTGCATTTGCAGTCCAAAGCAAATTTTATATATGCACAAATTTAGGGGGAGCTCTTACTTATCACATACTTCTTAAAGCGACGATATAATTCATTCTTATTATCATTTGTCGAAGCTTTGATCTATATGTTGTCATCAATTACCAAAAAGGGGGAGATTGAAAGTGCAACTATCCCTAGGTGGTTTTGGTAATTCATAACAACATATAGCTCATTGAGCTAATGCTATTCCAAGACAATTATTTCAGGAAAGCTCAATGATTGGCATGGCATGGATGGTGAAAGTGGAACCCTCAAAATGCTAAGGACAAAGGATTGGCTCAAGCTCAAAAGCTCAAGACTCTTCAGTTTACATTTTAGTGATCCAAGATGACATTGAGTCCATAGGAAAAGCCAATACTATCAAGGAGGGATGAGGTGTTGCTTAATGAGCCCTTTGCTTCATGTGCTTAATGATATGCTCCAAAATCCTCAGCTACTTTCCCATATCCACAAATGACCTAAACCCTAAGCCAAACTCGGACCTACCGATTCTTTCAACCCGGCGCCACCGAGTTTCACTTGTCATAGCCACTGCCAAACCCTAGCAAATCGGTTCTACCGATAGGGATCTCGGTCTCACCGAGATGGGATTGCAATTTCTCTGTTTCCTTTTCTTAACTTTTCGGTCTCACCGAAAGAGCGGATCGGTCCCACCGAGATTGCAATGTAAACTCTCTGTTTCCCCTTTGTAACTTTTCGGTCTCACCGAAAGAGCAAATCGGTCCCACCGAGTTTACCTGACCAACTCTTTGGTTAGCCAATTACCAAATCGGTCTCACCGAGTTTGTGTAATCGGTCTCACCGAGATTACGTTATGCCCTAACCCTAACCATATCGGTCCTACCGAGTTGCATGTCAGTCCCACCGAAAATCTCTAACGGTCACTAGGTTTACTATTACGGTCTGACCGAGTTTGTTGATTCGTTCCCACCGAGATTGGTAAATTGTGTGTAGCGGTTGGATTTTGTGTGGAGGCTATATATACCCCTCCAACTCCTCTTCACTCGTGAGAGAGATCCATCAGAACACAACTACACTTCCAACTCATATGTTCTGAGAGAGAACCACCTACTCATGTGTTGAGACCAATATATTCCATTCCTACCATATGAATCTTGATCTCTAGCCTTCCCCAAGTTGCTTTCCACTCAAATCTTCTTTCCACCAAATCCGAATCCTGTGAGAGAGAGTTGAATGTTGGGCAGACTATCATTTGAAGCACAAGAGCAAGTTCATCATCAACACACCATTTGTTACTTCTTGGAGAGTGGTGTCTCCTAGATTGGCTATGTCACTTGGGAGCCTTCGACAAGATTGTGGAGTTGAACCAAGGAGTTTGTAAGGGCAAGGAGATCGCCTACTTCGTGAAGATCTACCGCTAGTGAGGCAAGTCCTTCGTGGGCGATGGCCATGGTGGGATAGACAAGGTTGCTTCTTCATGGACCCTTCGTGGGTGGAGCCCTCCGTGGACTCACGCAACCGTTACCCTTCGTGGGTTGAAGTCTCCATCAACGTGGATGTAGGATAGCACCACCTATCTGAACCACGGGAAAAACATCCGTGTCGCCAATTGCGTTTGATTTCTCCAAACCCTTCCCTTTACATTCTTGCAAGTTGCATGCCTTACTTTCCGTTGCCTATATACTCTTTGCATGCTTGCTTGAATTGTGTGATGATTGCTTGACTTGTCCTAAAATAGCTAAAATCTGCCAAGAACTAAAATTGGGAAAAGGATAAGTTTTTATTTGGTCAAGTAGTCTAATCACCCCCCCTCTAGACATACTTCCGATCCTACAATAGTATAAAAAATTGATCGCACTAATTTTTTTTAATGGAGGATATACTGCCGGCCTTTGCATCTGGACGATGCATGTTGTCGGCGTTCTGGGAACGGGGTCCCCAGACTTGCCTGCCTGCGGCCCATGGCGTGGCCCTATGAGCGGGCCCGTATGGCCCATCTTCACCAGCAAATACTCAAGACCCTCGTGAGGGGACAAGCCTCGCGAGGCGGACGACACAGGACCCTTCAGGAGCAGCCTCATCAGGTTGGCTCGCGAGGGGCGGAGAGATCAAGGAAAGGCAAACCTCGCGAGGTTCTCGTCACGTGAGCCATGATGATCAAGATCAGGCGGGCACCAACGCGAACAGTGTCCTTGTTTCCTCTCTGGCGCAAAGGAGGCAAGCGCAGGCGCGGTGTACCGAGGCATCAAGCAAAGGTTTCCTTATCAGTGCAACAAGACCAAGACCAGCGGGACGGCAAGACGGAGGTCACCATGGAGCCCAAGGCGGCATCACCACCAGAGCCTTTTGCAGGCGAAGACTGATTTTGTCAGGATAAGTTGTACTAGCTGTCCCCTTTCAAATTGGCCGTTGTTGGCTCCCTTCCCGCTCAATATTTGGGAAGCGGGCCAGGGCCTCTATAAATAGGGCTAGCCACCACAGTAGAAGGCATTGGATCCTCACCCCACTAGAACTAGGCTAGAACTCGTTTAGTTCATCCTCACACCCACCAAGCAAAAGAACACCTCGCCTCAGGAGGTTGTTCTTCCCCTTGTATTGTTCATCCTCAACCCAAGAGGCAATCCACCACCACCACACTAGAGTAGGGTATTACACCACAACGATGGCCCGAACTAGTATAAATCTTGTGTCCCGTGTTTTGCGAGTTCGTTTAGTTAGCCCTTGAGATCTTAGCAAATCTAGGACGTGGATCGGTAGGGGGAGATCTTCGTGCGCACCCAGTGTTCGAACCTTGAGGGTTTTGCCGGAACCCATGATCCGACATTTGGCGCGCCAGGTAGGGGTGCGCCGCAGCTTTCCTTCCGTTGATCTGCGCTCCGCCGCGACCGCGCTTCGCCCTCATGGCAGGCATCTCGCTCCCGGCTCCGGCGGCTGGCGCCAACGACGGGGCCAGGGTGCTCCGAGCCTTGGCCCCCGCCTTGCGGCAGGTACAGTGGCCGCCCAAGTTCAAGCCGGAGATGCCGCCGTACTACGACGGCGTGGCGGACCCGTCAGCTTTCCTGCTGGCATATGAGGAGGCCGTCCTCGAGGCCCGGGGAGACCACAAGGTCATGGCCGACTGGCTTCCCATGGCCCTCACCGGCGCGTCGCGCGCCTGGCTGCTCAACCTCCCTGGATCCACGGTGGCATCTTGGGAGGAGCTGCGCGGCCTCCTCATTGCGCGCTACGCTGCACCGGCGCACCACGCGGGCGCGGCCTTACTAGGCGGCTCTCAAGCACCGCCTTCAGATCGCCATATGAAGCCATTCCTTCGCCAGATCGGCGCTGCTTCCAAGCGCTCGGCGGCTCCGCCGGGCTGGGCTGTGCCTGAGGCCGACCTCACCCTCAACTCAGAAGACCACCCCGTCACCACCGCCGGCTTGGGTATGCTACCGATGCTTTGCATGCCCACTATCTGCAACGTGGCCGTCACCAAGACCCTCATCGACGGCGGCGCCGGCCTCAACGTGCTCTCCATGGAGGCCTTCAGCCTTTTGCACGTGCCGCTCGAGCAGCTCCGCCTCAGCAAGTCCTTCTCAGGGGTTGGCGGCGGCACCGTCCACTCCCTGGGACAGATCTGCCTCCCTGTCACGCGACAACTACCGCGCCGAGCTGGTCGACTTTGACATCGCCCGCATCAGCCTCCCTTACAACGCCATCCTCGGGTACCCAGCTCTGGCCCAGTTCATGGCAGCAACCCATCCGGTTACCAACCTGATGAAGATGCCGGGGAGCAAGGGTGTCCTCACCATCGAAGGGGACGCCAAGGAGGCCCTGGCGATGCTCAAGCTTGCTCTCAAGACCGCCGCGGCGGCGCGGCCCGCCGGCGCGGGCGCCTCCGAGGCCATGGAAGCCGCACCAACCAAGAAGAAACAATTGTTCACCCAAGACAAGGCAGAAACCAAGAAAGTGCCGGTCGATGAGGACGGCTCCTCGGGAGCCACCTATACCATAGGTGCCGACCTCGACCCAAGCCAGGAGGAAGCGTTGGTGAATTTCCTGCGCGCAAACAAGGAGATATTCGCATGGGAACCCAAGCAGCTGGTGGGGGTCCCAAGAGAGGTGATTCAACATCACTTAAGGGTGTGCCCCAATGTACGCCCTGTGAAGCAGCGGGCGGGACGGCAGTCCACAGAGAAGCAGGCCTTCATCGTCCAAGAAACCCGCAAGTTAGAGGCGGCGGGTGCCATTCGCGAGGTTCGGTACCCTGAATGGCTGGCAAACCCCGTCGTTGTGCCGAAGAAAGGCGGGAAGGAGTGAATGTGCGTCGACATCACCAACCTCAACAAGGCCTGCCCCCAAGATCCGTTCCCTCTCCCACACATCGACCAGATCGTTGACTCCACCGCCGAGTGTAAGGATGGCAATGGGTAGGGTATGGGGTGGGTAGAGCAATACCATACCCATACCCGTGTAGTCAATGGGTACAAAATTCTACCCATACCCGTACCCACGGGTATGAAACTTTACCCGTACCCATACCCGACGGGTAGCCATACCCATTGGGTACCCAACGGGCAGATCAAATAGTAAATAAGTTTTTGATAATTTTACATTCATCTATAGCACATTTACCAAAAAATATATTGACCTCAACTCAATAGCAGTTAGATGAGTACATGATACTTATTTGAATTCAAATTGACAATTGATGCAAACTTTAACATAGGTTCATAAGCTCACGAAACAACTTTAACATAGGCACACTTGTGAATCACGGGTACAATTCATATGTTAGTATAAATGGGTAGGGTATGGGCATATCCATGGGTAAAAGGGTATACCCGTACCCTACCCATGACTTAATGGGTAGGGTATGGGTACTACCCATGGGTATAAAATTGTACCCATACCCTGCCCATGCGGGTACGATATCCGCGGGTACCCGTACCCATGGGTAAAATTGCCATCCTTAGCCGAGTGCGACCTGCTGTGCTTCCTAGATGCGTTCCCACGATATCACCAGATCAAGATGGCGGTGGAAGATGTCGAGAAGACAACCTTCCTGACCCGTGCGGGGTGTACTGCTACACTTGCATGCCTTTCGGGCTGCGTAACACGGGCACGACCTTTCAGCGGTTGATGCACATTGCCTTGGGGCGGCAGCTCGGGAGAAATGCGGAGGCCTACGTCGACGACATTGTGGTGAAGTCTCGGGAGGGGAGAACCTTGATCCAAGATCTGGAGGAGACTTTCGCGAGCCTATGCCAGGTGTACTTGTGGCTTAACCTAGAGAAGTGCGTGTTTGGTGTCCCTTCCGGCAAGCTGCTGGGTTTCCTCGTATCCCACAGAGGGATCGAGGCGAACCCATAAAAGATCAAGGCCATTGAAGACATGAGCCCACCGCAGACCCTCAAGGAAATGCAGAAGCTGGCTGGTCGGGTGACTGCGTTGGGGCGCTTCATCTCCAAGCTAGGAGAGCGCGCCCTACCCTTCTTCAAGCTGAAGAAGAAGAAGGGCCCGTTCGAGTGGACCCCGGAGGCCGACCGAGCTTTTCAAGACCTCAAGAGATACCTGACCAGCCCTCGGCTGATGGTGGCGCCACGACCTCTCGAGCCCCTAGTGCTTTATCTTGCCGCCACCCCGTACTCCACCAGCGCGGCCCTGGTGGCGGTTCGGGAAGAGCACCAAGCCAGAGGCGCATCGTGCCGAGCCACGTCACCGGCCGAGATGACGCAAGACTAGGGAGGTGCCGCAAGAGCCATAGCAGCAACAACAGAGGACCAAGCTTGGCAGGACGCCGCCGCCAAGGTCCCGACAAGCGATCAAGCGTCGGGGGCTCCACTACCTCAGGGGATACCCCAACCTTCGCAAGGCACGGGCCTCACCAACTCGCGAGCCCTCGTCAAGCACCCGATGTATTTCGTCAGCACAGTGCTACGGGACGCAAGGGCACAATATCCCATGCTTCAGAAGCTCTTACTCGCGCTCTTGGTGGCCTCGCGTAAGTTGCGGCACTACTTCCAGGGCCACCCCATCAAGGGCGTCTCGGCCTACCCATTGGAGAGAGTGCTCAGGAGCCCCAACTCTGCTGCAAGGGTCGCTGAGTGGAACGTCGAGTTGCAAGCATTCCAGTTGGAGTTCAGCACTACCAGGGTCATCAAGGGAGCCGCGCTCGCTGATTTCGTGGCAGAATGAACGGACGCCCCGGCGCTTGAAGTAGGCAAAGATCAGTCCCTTTCGCCGGGAAGTGAGGCGCCTGACGGCTGGGTCATGTATTTCGATGGTGCTTTCGCACACCAAGGTGCGGGGGATGGAGCGGTGCTCATCTCACCCACTCAGGACAAACTCTACTACTCTGTGCAGCTCTGCTTTCAGCAGGGCGAGAAGGTCTCCAACAACATTGCAGAATACGAAGGCCTCATAGCTAGCCTGAAAGCTGCGGTAGCTCTGGGGGTGAAGCGCCTCACCGTTAAGGGCGACTCGCAACTTCTCGTCAATTTCTCCAACAAGGGTACGAGCCGAAGGACAAGCACATGGAGGCATACCTCGCGGAGGTGTGCAAGATGGAGAAACAGTTCCTGGGCCTAGAGTTGCAACACGTGCCCCGTGGCACCGAAAAGGAAGCTGACGACATCACCAAGAGGGCATCCAAGCAGCATCCCCAAGAGCCTGGCGTCATCGAGGAGCGGCTCTTCCAGCCATCGACAACACCACCACTTTCAAGGACAGCTCAGCCTCGGGAGGAACTCCCGCAGCCGCCTGCATAGGAGCCCCAGCCTGTGGCCCGACCTCGGGAGCGCGCCTACTCTTGGTGCTCGAGCCCCAGGAGGGATGCCGGACCAAGGAATTCAAGTAATAGCTGATGCAAGGGACGCGGTGCTACCTCTTGAGGACTGCGTTGGATTTCCTTGAAGAGGAAAGGGTGATGCAGCATAGTAGAGTAAGTATTTCCCTCAGTTTTTGAGAACCAAGGTATCAATCCAGTAGGAAGCTACGCGCGAGTCCCTCGTACCTACACAAAACGAATAGCTCAACGCAACCAACGCGATTAGGGGTTGTCAAGCCCTTCACGGTCACTTACGAGAGTGAGATCTGATAGAGATGATAGATAATATTTTTGGTCTTTTTGGTATAAGGATGCAAAGTAAAATAAGAGGTAAAGTAAAAAAGCAAAGCAATAATAAAGTGATGAAAGATTGATATGATGAGAATAGACCCGGGGGCCATAGATTTCACTAGCGGCTTATCTCAAGAGCATAAGTATTCTACGGTGGCAGAACAAATTGCTGTTGAGCAATTGACAGAATTTAGCATAGTTATGAGAGTATCTAGGTATGATCATGTATATAGGAATCACGTCCTAGACAAGTATACCGACTCCTGCCTGCATCTACTACTATTACTCCACTCACCGACCGCTATCCAGCATGCATCTAGAGTATTAAGTTAATGAAAACAAAGTAACGCCTTAAGCAAGATGACATGATGTAGAGGAATAAATTCATGCAATATGATAAATACCCCATCTTGTTATCCTCGATGGCAACAATACAATACGTGCCTTGCTGCCCCTACTCTCACTTGGAAAGGACACCGCAAGATTGAACCCAAAGCTAAGCACTTCTCCCATTGCAGGAAAAACCAATCTAGTAGGCCAAACCAAACTGATAATTCAAAGAGACTTGCAAAGATAACCAATCATACATAAAAGAATTCAGAGAAGATTCAAACATTGTTCATAGATAATCTTGATAATAAACCCACAATTCATCGGTCTCAACAAACACACCGCAAAAAGAAGATTACATCGAATGGATCTCCACGAGAGAGGAGGAGAACATTGTATTGAGATCCAAAAAGAGAGAAGAAGCCATCTAGCTACTAACTATGGACCCGAAGGTCTGAGGTAAACTACTCACACTTCATCAGAGGGGCTATGGTGATGATGTAGAAGCCCTCCATGGTGGATTCCCCTTCCGGCGGAGCTCCGAACAGGCCCCAAGATGGGATCTCGTGGGTACAGAAGGTTGCGGCGCTGGAATTAGGTTTTTGGCTCCGTATCTGATCGTTTGGGGGTACGTAGGTATATATAGGAGGAAGGAGTACGTCGATGGAGCAAAGGGGGACCACGAGGCAGGGAGCGCGCCCTAGGGGGGTGCGCCCTCCACCTTCGTGACCGCCTCCCTCCTTTCCTGATGGAGGGTCCAAGTCTCCTGGATCATATTTGTTGAGAAAATCACGTTCCCGAAGGTTTCATTCCGTTTGGACTCCGTTTGATATTCCATTTCTTCGAAACACTGAAATAGGCAAAAAAACAACAATTCTGGGCTGGGTCTCCAGTTAATAGGTTTGTCCCAAAAGTAATATAAAAGTGAAAAATAAAGCCCAATATGGTCCAAAACAGTAGATAATATAGCATGGAGCAATCAAAAATTATTGATACGTTGGAGATGTATCACGCTGCCGGAAAAGGAGGAGGAGGCGGAGCGCGTGGCCCGGCAAGCCACGGCATACTGCATTCGGGACGGTGAGTTATATAGGAAACGACCAAATGACGTGTTATTGCGTTGCATCTCCGGAGATCGGGGGAAGGAGTTGCTATCCGACATACATGGTGGGGACCGCGGGCACCACTCGTTGTCACAGACCCTCGTCAACAAGGCATTCCGTAGCGGATTCTACTGGCCCACGACGCTCAACAACGCAGCCGAGCTGGTGAAGTCCTGCGAAGCCTTCTAGTTCCATGCCAAGCAGATCCATCAGCCGGCTCAGGGCCTCCAGCCCATCCCGCTCACGTGGCCGTTTGCGGTCTGGGGGTTGGATATCTTGGGCCCGTTCCCTCGAGCGCCTGGGGGCTACCGCTACCTCTACGTCGCCATCGACAAGTTCACCAAGTGGGCGAGGTGGAAGCCATCCGCACCATCCCCGCTGGCTCCGCGGTCAAGTTCATCAAGGGTCTCGTGAGCCGTTTTGGGGTCCCCAACCGCATCATCACTGATAACGGCTCGCAGTTCACTAGTAATCTCTTCAAAATATACCATGCTAACCTTGGAACGTAGATCTGCTACCCTTCGGTGGCGCACCCCAGGAGCAACGGTCAAGCCGAACGCGCCAACGCAGAGGTCCTGAGGGGCCTCTAGACCAGGACTTTCAAGAAGAAGCTTGAGGCCTGCGGCAAGGGCTAGTACGACGAGCTCTAGTCCGTGTTGTGGTCCATCCGCACCACCGCCACCAAGCCAACGGGCGAGACCCCGTTCTTCCTTGTCTACGGAGAAGAAGCAGTCCTCCCTCATGAGGTCAAGCATCACTCCGCACGGGTCCTGGCGTTTGATGAAACGCAACAGGACGCCACGCGGGCGATGGACCTCGTACTGGGGGAGGAACGCCGCCGCGAAGCCGCACTATGGGCGACAAGGTATCAGCAGGCGCTGCGGCGATACCACTGCCGCAACATCCGCTCCAGGACACACGAGGTGGGTGACCTCGTCCTGAGGCGGGTGCTCTCCAGGGAAGGGTTGCATAAGCTCTCACCCATGTGGGAGGGCCCATTCAAGGTCGTCCATGTCTCCAGGCCTGGTGTCGCGCGCCTGGAGACACAGGACGGGGTACCCATCCAGAACGCCTGGAACATCCAGCACCTCCGGAAGTTCTACCCATGAAGAAAGGCCTAGTGCCTGTGCAGATCGCCGCCAGTGACACTCTCATGTAATAACGAGTGGGGCTGTACACGCCCCAGTGTCTCAGGAGTGCCGCCCTCGGCCCTCGGGGGCTCCCTCCCACGTCTTAGTGGCAGCACTTAGCCCCGCGCTGGTGAGAAGACTTGAAGACTAGACTAGGTGTCGGACGCGGCTTTTCATTTACTTTTCGTAGTTGGCTCGCCTCCCTTTAATTGAAGTTTGCTTCTGGTGTTCCTTGCTGGTTTAGTTCCGTCGCCTTTTTGCCGCTGTTTCCGGCTCCAGTTTAACCTGTTTTCTCTCTCTCTCTCATACCTCGCGAGGGGGCTAGGCAGGTGCCCTCGCGAGCGTTTTTTCCTTTCCTCTGCCCTTCGTCTTATTTTTCGCGAGGCATCCTCATTCAAGCCCACAAGCTGGCGCACCTCCCCTAATCCATGCCCCTCGGGTACCGTGATACAAAATGATGGGTCAAGGCTCGGGTGAACGATAAGCCTACTAGCGACGCTCCTAACGAGTTTTTTGCAGTTCCTTAGCACCCACCAAGTCAAGAAAGGCCTTCACAGGCACCAGGAAGTAAATCCCTCACGAAGAGGAGGCTACCCCAAACGTGCCAAGCTAAGTTACCTCTACACAAAATAAGGACACAACACGGAAACAACAAGCATAGCATAATGATTAAGAAATCATAGTTCGACACACGCCCCTCTGGGGCCCACACTGGTTTCTTTTTGATGCAAGAAGGAAAGGAAGAACAAAACAAAAGTGGCGCCTGTCCCTACAGCGGTCCACATGGGCAGTGAGGGAGTCCTGGATTAGGGGGTGTCAGGATAGCCGAACTATAACCTTTGGCCGGACTCTTGGACTATGAAGATACAAGGTGGTGGATGGCCAACACGCGGAGTGCGGAGGGGCCATGGTAAGCAAGATGCCGAATGTAACATGGCCCAAAGGTACATTTGTGGAGACTATCAAGGAGTGGCAGAATCTGTGGTTTCATATCACAAAGCCCCGCGATGCCACCTGAGCCACAGCCCCCTTATTCAAGTCCGGGGCTCCAATGCGGCTGACCTCCTGGATGAAGAAGGGCCCAAATTGGTCTTCGTCGGACGAGCTGATGGCGCTGCAAATGCGCATCCAAATCATGGTGGACAAAAACATGAAACTCGTCGACGTGATCCAGGTTATGCTGGTTCGCCAGATCCTCCCCTGCCAAAGCCGAAGTTCCCCTCTGTGGGAGTTCGATCCGGAGAAGCACCAGACTTTGGTGAAGCTCTTCGGCACCACTCACGAAGATGCCTGGAAGATGCTCTTCAAGGGCGATGAGAAGCCGCTGGCCATAGACTCAGATCGTGGGCACGATCTTGCCTACCTCGCCAGTGCCGTAAGTGCTTCACATCTCAAAGTGTACTCTCTATCTATTTGTTCAAGGAGCATAACTAAACTTTTCTAATTTATCCGTTCGGGAATGGATGGAGAAAGCGGAGCGAATTCATAGTTCGACTCCTCTGCCCGAAGAATTAGTCATCCCGCTTCTGGCGAAGATGCTGGTCCCAGCGCCCTATAAGCCACCGGAGAAGAAGGCCACAAAAAAGGCCAAGGGGGGCCGGGGTGGCCCCCGCAACAAGGGTACTTCAGACATGATGTCCGAAGACAAGACTCACTCCTCCATCGCTGAAGACGATGAAGAAGAGGAGGAGGAAATCATCCCTCCCCCTGATGACGGGAGGAAGAAGAGGGCGGCCTCCACAAGTCTGGAGGCGGAGGCGCCCAAGAAGGGAAAAGGCTCCCTCATGGATAAAGCCGCGTGGGACATCGACAACAGTCCGGAGCGACGCCCTCGAAGCATGCCCCTGGCCGCATCGTAAATGCTGGCTGACCCGTACTTGC
This sequence comes from Aegilops umbellulata, assembly GCA_032464435.1. Classification (NCBI taxonomy): domain Eukaryota; kingdom Viridiplantae; phylum Streptophyta; class Magnoliopsida; order Poales; family Poaceae; genus Aegilops; species Aegilops umbellulata. The sequence goes on along the minus strand of CP136056.1, from coordinate 47,501,300 downwards.
CCGTGTATTCGGCCTTTCTTCCTCGTTCTATTAACTTGATTAATTGTGTAATTGTAGTCCGGCCCATGACAGCTCCCAGCGATCCTCATCAAGAGGTTCGTTGGACTCGAGGGCGATGGCCAGCGTGTCACTGCCGCCTGCTTACTCTCCCACGGGCAAGGGTGATGCCGAAGTGCTGTCCCGAAGGACTTTCCCTGACCAGGGAGAGTCTCAGGAGGCCGTCAAGGTGGCGCCAGAGGGCGAGACCTGATGACCCACAAGTATAGGGGATCTATCGTAGTCCTTTCGATAAGTAAGAGTGTCGAACCCAACAAGGAGCAGAAGGAAATGACAAGCGGTTTTCAGTAAGGTATTCTCTGCAAGCACTGAAATTATTGGTAACAGGTAGTTTTATGATAAGGTAATTTGTAACGGGTAACAAGTAATGAAAGTAAATAAGGTGCAGCAAGATGGCCCAATCCTTTTTGTAGCAAAGGACAAGCCTGGACAAACTCTTATACAGAGAAAAGCGCTCCCGAGGACACAAGGGAATTATCGTCAAGCTAGTTTTCATCACGCTCATATGATTCGCGTTCGTTACTTTGATAATTTGGTATGTGGGTGGACTGGTGCTTGGGTGTTGTCCTTTCTTGGACAAGCATCCCACTTATGATTAACCCCTATTGCAAGCATCCGCAACTACAAAATAAGTATTAAGGTAAACCTAACCATAGCATGAAACATATGGATCCAAATCAGCCCCTTACGAAGCAACTCATAAACTAGGGTTTAAGCTTCTGTCACTCTAGCAACCCATCATCTAATTATTACTTCCCAATGCCTTCCTCTAGGCCCAAACAATGGTGAAGTGTCATGTAGTCGACGTTCACATAACACCACTAGAGGAAAGACAACATACATCTCATCAAAATATCGAACGAATACCAAATTCACATGACTACTTATAGCAAGACTTCTCCCATGTCCTCAGGAACAAACGTAACTACTCACAAATCATATTCATGTTCATAATAAGAAGGGTATTAATATGCATAAAGGATCTGAACATATGATCTTCCACCAAATAAACCAACTAGCATCAACTAAAAGGAGTAATCAACACTACCAGCAACCCACATGTACCAATCTGAGGCTTTGGGACAAAGATTGGATACAAGAGATGAACTAGGGTTTCAGAGGAGATGGAGCCGGTGAAGATGTTGATGGAGATTGCCCCCCTCCCGGTGAGAGGATCGTTGGTGATGACGATGGAGATGATTTCCCCCTCCCGGAGGGAAGATTCCACGGCAGAACAGCTCTGCCGGAGCCCTAGATTGGTTCCGCCAAGTTCCGCCTCATCGCGGCGGAGTTTCTTCCCGAAAGCTTGCTTATGATTTTTTCTCGGACGAAAGACTTCATATAGCAGAAGATGGGCACCGGAGGCCTGCCAGGGGCCCACGAGGCAGGGGGCACGCCCCCACCCTCGTGGCCATGGTGTGGGCCCCCTCTGGTACTTTCTTCGCTCAGTATTTTTTATTAATTCAAAAAATGACTTCCGTGAAGTTTCAGGACTTTTGGAGATACACACGCATGCATGCACACGAACACATGCACCCACGCACGCACGCAACACTCATACATACACACGCAGCCACACACACTCAACACTCACACGCACACACGCACGCATGCATGCACACACCAGTACACCACACGACCAACACACACTCTCACGCTCAAGTGCTCAACCTACACGTGCATGCGCACACATCAGGCCCCGACAGACACATACACAATCAGGTGATTCCCACGCACGGGGTGGAGTCTTGTCGCGCCTGCGTAAATTTGTGTTTATTTGACCTTTTCCCTATGCGAACTGATAGGTGGGACCCACAAGGAACGTGGTCAATTTAACTAGTCAATATGGTGCCACATAGACTATTTAGCCGGTCAACAGAGTGCAATCCGATGTTGAACCGTGAGCAAGTGACCGTATAATCACCGCAAAATGTATATAGTGACCGTAATCAGCTTATTCTGAAGTTCGGTGAACCTATTACGCTTTTGTCTGTGTAGGCCCTCCAAAACTACATCTCTACACGTTCTCGCATGTTACATCTAACAACTATGCAATACAGCACTACTACTACTACTACTACACTCTAACACAATAAATCATATGTGGTTTTAGTTTTACTAGATATCATATTGTTACTTAATTATTCAGTTTGCATACATTTAAAATTGCCTTTGAAATGTATGGCCAGTATCATATACCGCGTGGGGAAAATCCCGCCCTTTCCTATTTAATCAGGTTTCTAACGATGGATCGTGCGAAACAACAAAACTATAGTACTATATACAGTACAAGTGACAGTTCACTGGGCCGTCGTGTCGTGTACTCCTCTGTCATAAGAGTGGAGTGCTCGCTTTCATAAATCTTATAGTCCCTTTTGCCGACATGTGGGGCATCAAGCTACCGGGTCCATGTGCCATACCGGAATACAGTGCAGAGCAGCCGGGGTGAAGCGCCCAGTCATGGCGCCGGTGTAGTAAATAGTAATGAGGCGTCAAATCACAAAGCTACACCTTTCCCGCAGTTAAGTTGGAGGAACGAAGTAATAATGCTAAAAAAATAAGTTGGAGGGACGAAGAAACCATCATTTCACTCGTTGCTGAATTCGCTTCTCCCTCATCTTCTTCAAGTTAACCACGTGTTGCTTCTGTCGTTGTTCTGCCTCATGTGGGAAGCGGATCGGCTTGGTAAAGCACCGACACGTCGGACCGCATGTTAGCAAACCGCCAGGACAACGTCCTCTAAAAATAGGAAACCTCGCCCACCATCCGCGTGGCAAAATAACCTCCTTTTAACTAATCTTGATTCTATAATTTTTAGATCAATATAATTGAGATTTGTATATATAACACACAGGATCAAAACCAAGTGGAACGGTTAAGGGCATCCACAATGTGTAGCCAAATGTGAAAATAGCTTTTCGCATCATGGGAACCATTGTGGACGGTGTTGACAAAGCCAAAATGATGGAACCGAAGCTCCCTAATTGATTGATTGATTGAAGGAATAGAAAGATGCAACGTCTCTCCTCTTTCTCCCGTGCTTGGACGCTTGTACAGTATAGACGACAGAGTCTACTCCCCTGTCCCTTCTATCACAAATCACAAAGTAGTGAGGCGTCAAATCACAAAGCACGGACGAAGCAACCATCATTTCACTCTTCGCTGACTCCGCTTCTCCATCGTCTTCTTCGAGAAACCATCTCACCGCACTAAGCTGGATAGACGACGCTATTGTGTACGAGTAGTACTAGTACATTTACGCGTCCTTTGGTTCAACAGACTTCCTGGATGCAAATAAGGCGGTTGTCTCGGCTTGCAGGCAGCACTGGCGAACGACTTAACGTGGTCTCCCTCAATGGTGTTCTCCGTCGAACGCACTTCTCCAAACCACAACGTTCGAGATATCGTCGACGTCACCGCAATGGGGAAGGAAGTCAAATATAGTTACTACCTCCATTTTTTTGTACACAAGGCCAGTATATCAAAATTACAATTTGCAAAAGATCACTAACACTAATCGAGGCAAAATTGATGGGGTTTGCCTCGTACTAGCAACCAAGGACATTAATATCCCCTGCATGCATGTGGAAGTGCGAAGATTGGTTTGCATGGCGCTGCATTAATCAAGCAATGACGAGTGAGATGGTTAGCTCTTTGGGCTTTGGAGAAAAAAATACGCATTAATTGGCACGTGAAATGAGGATTTGTATCGACTAATCCCGCGAAGGAAAACCCCGCCTTTCTTTTTTAACACTAGTACTCCTAGTACGTAGTACTACGTACTTATCCTGTTCGGGTCTAGGCCTTGCATTGCCATACTTCGCCACACATTTTTGCCAAGCTTGCCTAAAGTTTTCAAAATGAAAAGGTGGTACACTTGCGCACGACTGTCGCGGTCGCACCGCACCCTCACACGGTCGCTCCTGCACGCCGCGGTCGCACCGCACCCTCACATGCATAGTCGCTCCTGCACGCCGCAAACCCAACCAAGGGAATACACCCTCACTGACACGTGTTGTCGCATGTGAACAAACCAAACTAAGCCATCCTACCGCTGACACATAATTTTCATTCATAGAGTATGTTTATCCAATCGCATGTTGGGGAGTATCCGTACGGCCCGTGCAGTGGTCTGTTGGGGAAGAAGAAGAGGTGAGGAAGAAGGGTTAGGAGAGGTAGGATATTCATCCAACCGCCAAAAATCGTAGACTGAACGAAGTCAGGTGAATTGCATAACAATATATGTTTTTACACAGCAAAAGATCCATAAAAACAACAACATAAAGAAAAACTATCACTGCTCGCAGAACGAGACGGCCTCGTCGTCTTTGGCTGCCGGCGTGAACCAGCCGTAGCTGCCGACATGTGTCTCCGCACTGTGGTTGTCCTCGGCCTCCAGCTACTCGTTCACGCGGAGTGTGCGGGCGCTCTGCACGGACGAGAGCACCGCCCGGTTCAAGTCGAGGACGTCCGGTTCCGCCTACAGGAGGGCCTCGATGGCAGCGGCATCCGCGCGCTCCGCGTCAAGTTGAGCCTCCGCCGCCCGGTTCAAGTCCAGGACGTCCGGTTCCGCCTGTAGGAGGGCCTCAATGAGAGCGTCATCCGGGCGCTCCGCGTTGAGTTGAGCCTCTGCCACCCGGTTCATGTCTAGGACGTACGGTTCCGCCTGCAGGAGGGCCTTGATGGCAGCGGCATCCGCGCGCTCCACCTCAAGTTGAGCCTCCGCCCCCGGTTCACATCCACGACATCCGGTTCCGCCTGCAGGAGAGCCTCGATGGCAGCGGCATGCGCGCGCTCCGCGTCGAGTTGAGCCTCTGCCTCCTGGTCCTCCTTTAGTATCGCTAGGTTGAACCGCTAGTCCGCCTGCACCATGGGGGACTCGGACGCCGGCACGAAGTCGACGTCCATCGTCTCATACCCATTGGGGGCCTTCTGCGCCGCGACCTCCGCCATGAACATTGGATCGGCTTCCTCCTCCTCGTAGCTTGGCTCCCGAGAACTCGGCGATTGGCCCGCCACAAAGCGAGCTTGGGAGCGAAGGTCTCTGGCGCCGACCGCCGCCGCGATTTCTGTGCGGCGCTCCGGCGTTGGCATCTTGTAGTACGTGATCTTGCGGCGCACCATGGCTTTACGGCGAACTAGGGGATGTTTGATGCGAGCTAGGGGATCGAAAGGTAGGGGAAGGGGCTGGAGATTAGGTGTGGTTTAGGGCAGTGGATGGCGTAGGCCGAGCAGCGAAGGTTCTGATTTGAATAGTGGTTCCGGTGACGACCGGTCAATCGTTTTTGACTGTACATCGCTCTTGTCGCCTTCGCGTTGCAGCCCAGCACGCTGGACCCTCCACGTCGCTCACTGAATGGAACGCGCTTCGTCTTGCGTTTTCGCTCGCTTGTGGGAGCGCAGTTGAGAGCAAACCGACGTCCTTCCCCCTCCCCCGCCCGCGTCATTTTATGCAGAGTAAATAAAAATAGAGGGAGTATACTACGGATGAGAATCCCCTGACGTGGCCGAACCCATTGAGTAACTGACATGTGGGGCCTGGCAAGCATGGGGTCCGCCAGTAAGTGACCGAAAGGGAGGGTAAGGCAGGGATACGTATGTGAAAGGAGCTTCCAATGATATAATTTTCACATTATACATCGCATGTACTATTAATCTTGTCAATAGTCAAATGTGGTTTTGAAAAATGCATTAAAGCATGGTTAATAATATAGCCAGTCGATGACTATAAGGAACTGCCATGTCATCTATAGCCATCATCTATTATATGCACTCATACAGTAGTGTGGGCCATAAGGTTGGCTATTTCCCGCAAAAAAATTATAAGGTTGGCTATTGTATTAGTACTTTTTTCCATCTCCTCTCCATCTCTTTCTTCATTTTCATTGTACGTCTTTAACTAGGAATGCGTATATAGCTAGGCTCTTGGATGAGAGCTCACTCCCCTTACTTTTTCACATCTCTCTCCTCCACATAGGCCCTATATAAATGGAAGGAGGGAGTACAACTATGAGCCCTGCATACTCTAGTACAGATGTTGTCAGTACTCCACTAGTACTATTGGACAAGGAGCTTAAAAAAAGTTACTATTGGACTGGCTATACGTGGTGAAATCCTAGTAGGAAGAGCATGCGCGAGAACAAGCACATTCGCGTGGTTGAAATCAAATTGGAAACCATCTCGAGTACAAATTTAGGAGTACGTACGAATCTAACAATATTGATTGGGCGTTGTTGAATGTTGATACTTATTTTAACAAAGTAGAGATACTTTGACTACACATAAAACTTATATGTAAACTAGAAAGGATAGGAGGGAGTATACTGTATGTTCAAAAATGAAATGAACATTGAATACCCTTTATATATGATTTGCGGATGCTATGATCACCGGTTCAAAATTTTGAATCCGCCTTAGGTATCACGCATGCCCCCACTCGTTCTCTCTCGATTTCATCTCGGGGTCCGGAGATCGATTGAAAGAGGACTAGGGTGGGTACAATATATTCGTTTCGCTTATAAACGTACAATATACTCCCTCTGATCCACACAGACCCCCCCATCCGCGGGTCATTTCTATCATAGAAACATACCAAACCTTTATCTCTTGCACGACACGCAGTTGATCTCTAAACATCAATCGATCTCGTCAACATTTGTCGGGGCATGCATGAACCGAATGGGATGCCAAAACTAAGCCGTGAAGCGACACGTAGTGGAGGCAAAGTGAAACTTCAAACGAACCGTTTGTTTGTATGCATGTCGGACAAATTACAAATAAACATTGGAAATACAAGCATGGTCTAGGCCCACATACGAATGATACTCCGCAGTATGTTCAAATGAGGCATGAGGGACGATGGACTCGACCGGAGGGCGACATGATCGATGGAGAAGAGGGTTGGAGATGAATGAGAAATAAGCAAACGCCACATGATTATACTTGACCGGCTCAGATAAACAATAAGTTGTGCCGCTTGGCCTACATAGTGAAAGGCATAATGCGCAACGCGGAGCACTGACGGTCGAATATGGCCGGGAAAACAGGGAAACCGACATGTGGGGCACACCTGTCGGGACGATGTAGAGCAAACTAGTCCAATGGAGGAGCTGTCCCAGGACCTCCTCGCCACCGACAACCGTTCATGTGGGTCGTGGGGGCCAATAACATGGCACAGTTCCAGCACCGCCTCTAGACACGGCGACCGCGCTGAGCGACACGCTCATCGTTGCTAGACACGGTCGGTTTCAGTGTGCCGAGGGTGGCGTTAGTGCTGTGGCATGACCAACAGCTAGTATGTTTGGTTTGTGCCCAAGGTTGCCCCATCAAAGCATTGGGTAGCCAAAATTTTGGTTGAGGATTTGGTTGCCCATGATTTGGTCGACATCGGCAAGAAAAATGAACCAGAGTTGGCTAGAGTTCATTGGCAGGCCAAAAAATTGGCAACCATCCATTTTTGGGTCATGACCAAAACCTCAAAAAAATGGCAACCATCCAAACAAAGACCAATCTTTGGGTCATGACCAACATTTTGGTAAGGTGCACTTTGGCCACAATCCAAACACACCCCAACACCCGGCTCTTCGAGGATGCACGGGGCGCCGAGACGCGTCCATGGAGTGGTGTAGCACGGCCAACTGCATCCTCGGGACCTGAGACCATGCCGGGTCGTCTTGCTTTTTCAATGACATGCGTCGATCGCATGTGAGCAAAGGGCATCTCCAACGTTGCCACGACCGCAGCTGACTACCCTGGAACACCAAAAACCCTCGTCCCTCGCGCCGTCGCGCGGTGCGTTCCCAGCCGGCGCCAGCTGCCCGCATTCATGCCGTCCGTCCGTATGCCGTCGTTAAGAGGCTCGGTGCCCAAGGAACCAACTCCGGTGACTTAATGACGCACCAGGACGCTTGGCCGCACCGGAATGCGCTACTTAAAGTGGCAGCGCCCAGCTAACCTCCACACCATAGCGCATCGTCCTCCTACCTGGCACCACATCCGCCATGACCGCAAGCGCGAACGCTCTGCGGGAGAGCTTGTCTTCGGGGATGGAGCTCGAGGTCGCCGCCCTCGCTCAAGTCGCCGCACAAGCGGTGGCCACGCTGCCGGCCAACGAAGGGAGCACCGTCAGCCATGCGTCCTACTTGCCGCCGTCCAACATCCCGCACCGCCGAGGTCGGGGACTCCTCCGAGGATGAGTAGGGCACGGGAGGCGGCAGGGCATGTTGTGCCAACTGGCCGGTCCGTCTCCCGTGTTCTACTTTTCCTCACCGGAGACCGCACCTTCACTTCACTGGTCTTGAACCCCGCCCCCGTACATGGAGATCGCAGATGGAGGACGCCGGTCGCCGCCGTAGAATAGGTTTAGGGTCGGGTTTCTTTTATTTTTCTATCCTATAAAAGTTCGAAATGTAATCAAAATCTGCCGTGTTTGCATTAATCTCGGCCGGTGTATATGAACTTTCACAATAATATAATATATTGTAGGAGTACTAGAAAGATGCCCGTGCGTTGCACGGAAGATCAAGATCTTGTGGGAGAAAAGTCTGAATGAGGGAAGGCCTTATCTGCAAATGCACATTCACGCATTTCACATTTTTCTACATCTACGGGAACCTACGGAAGGGTTAACGTAAATTGCCTCTCTCTCTCTCTCTCTCTCTCCTCCCCTGATTTTCATGGTGGTGGGCCCCTCCCTCCCCCAATCTACAATCAAAAGCTCACACGTTTCACATTATGTTAATTACGTAAACGCGACTACGTAGGTGTAGCATTACTCGTCCTAAAAATCCAACTAAGCCAACCTCCCAGCATATCGCGCGGGAAAAGACCTGGCCGGGCCGTTTTAGCCGGGATTACCAGATTACTAGTAGTAGTATCGATGGATCGCGTGAAGCAACAAGTTTTTTTAGGGGGCGAAGCACCTAGTTTAAAAGGAAAAAAGCGGTACACTCACAGCACCCCTGTCGCGGTCGCATTGCACACCACACACGTTCGGTCTTGCACATGGCTCACGCAAACGGAACGCGTTTCGGCTTGCCTCTTCACTCACACGTGGGACTGCACTTGGAGAAATCGACCATGCACCGAACTCCCCCCGCCCACCGCGCAAAAATCCTCCCCCCACCAAAAAATTCCCCCCAAATCCTATATTCAACTGCCCATCGGCCAACTAGCCAATAATATTCCCCAAACCCCCTCCCCCCGCTACCTCTTGAGCACTGCGTTGGTTTTCCCTTGAAGAGGAAAGGGTGATGCAGCAAAGTAGCGTAAGTATTTCCCTCAGTTTTTGAGAACCAAGGTATCAATCCAGTAGGAGGCTACGCGCGAGTCCCTTGCACCTACACAAAGCAAATAAATCCTCGCAACCAACGCAATAAGGGGTTGTCAATCCCTTCACGGTCACTTACGAGAGTGAGATCTGATAGGATAATATTTTTGGTATTTTTATGATAAAGATGCAAAGTAAAATAAAAGGCAAAGTAAAAAAGCAAAGGAAATAACTAAGTGTTGAAAGATTAATATGATGAAGATAGACCCGGGGGCCATAGGTTTCACTAGTGGCTTCTCTGAAGAGCATAAGTATTTTACGGTGGGTGAACAAATTACTATTGAGCAATTGACATAATTGAGCATAGTTATGAGAATATCTAGGTATGATCATGTATATAGGCATCACGTCTAAGACAAGTAGACCGACTCCTGCCTGCATCTACTACTATTACATCACACATCGACCGTTATCCAGCATGCATCTAGAGTATTAAGTTCATAAGAACAGAGTAATGCCTTAAGCAAGATGACATGATGTAGAGGGATAAATTCATGCAATATGATAAAACCCCATCTTGTTATCCTCGATGGCAACAATACAATACGTGCCTTGGGGCCCCTACTGTCACTGCGAAAGGACACCGCAAGATTGAACCCAAAGCTAAGCACTTCTCCCATTGCAAGAAAGATCAATCTAGTAGGCCAAACCAAACTGATAATTTGAAGAGACTTGCAAAGATAACCAATCATACATGAAAGAATTCATGTGTTCCGGAACAGGCCCCAAGATGGGATCTCGTGGGTACAGAAGGTTGTGGCGGTGGAATTGGGTTTTTGGCTCGGTATCTGATCGTTTGGGGGTACGTAGGTATATATATAGGAGGAAGAAGTATGTCGGTGGAGCAACAGGGGGCCCACGAGGGTGGAGGGCATGCCCTGGGGGCGGGGGGGGGGGGGGGGGTAGGCGCGCCCCCTACCTCGTGGCTTCCCTGTTGGTTGCTTGACGTAGGGTCCAAGTCTCCTGGATCTTGTTCGTTCCAAAAATCACGTTCCCGAAGGTTTCATTCGGTTTGGACTCCGTTTGATATTCTTTTTCTGTGAAACTCTGAAATAGGGAAAAACAACAATTTTGGGCTGGGCCTCCGGTTAATAGGTTAGTCCCAAAAACAATATAAAAGTGAATAATAAAGCCCAATAATGTCCAAAACAGAAGATAACATAGCATGGAGCAATCAAAAATTATAGATACGTTGGAGACGTATCAAGCATCCCCAAGCTTAATTCCTGCTCGTCCTCGAGTAGGTAAATGATAAAAATAGAATTTTTGATGCGGAGTGCTACTTGGCATAATTTCAATGTAATTCTTCTTAATTGTGGTATGAATATTCAGATCCGAAAGATTCAAGATAAAAGTTCATATTGACATAAAAATAATAATACTTCAAGCATACTAACTAAGCAATTATGTCATCTCAAAATAACATGGCCAAAGAAAGTTCATCCCTACAAAATCATATAGTTTAGTCATGCTCCATTTTCGTCACACAAGAATGCTCTCATCATGCACAACCCCGATGACAAGGCAAACAATTGTTTCATACTTTAGTATCTCAAACCTATAGACATTCACGCAATACATGAGCGCGAGCCATGGACATAGCACTATGGGTGGAATAGAATATGATCACGGGGGTTATGTGGAGAAGACAAGAAAAATAGAAAGTCTCACATCAACGAGGCTAATCAACGAGATATGGAGATGCCCATCGATTCATGTTAATGCAAGGAGTAGGGATTGCCATGCAACAGATGCACTAGAGCTATAAATGTATGAAAGCTCAACAAAAGAAACTAAGTGGGTGTGCATCCAACTTGCTTGCTCACGAAGACCTAGGGCACTTGAGAAGGCCCATTGTTGGAATATACAAGCCAAGTTCTATAATGAAAAATTCCCACTAGTATATGAAAGTGACAAAACAAGAGACTCTCTATCATGAAGATTATGGTGCTACTTTGAAGCACAAGTGTGGTAAAGGATAGTAGCATTGTCCCTTCTCTCTTTTTCTCTCATTTTTTTATATTTTTTTGGGCCTTCTCCTTTTTTATGGCCTTTCTCTCTCTTTTTTATTCCTCACTTGGGACAATGCTCTAGGAAATGATGATCATCACACTTCTATTTATTTACAACTCAATGATTACAACTCGATACTAGAACAAAGTATGACTCTATATGAATGCCTTCGGCGATGTACCAGGATATGCAATCAACCAAGAGTGACATGTATGAAAGAATTATGAACGGTGGCTTTGCCACAAATACTATGTCAACTACATGATCATGCTAAGCAATATGGCAATGATGAACATGTCATGATAAACGGAATGGTGGAAAGATGCATGGCAATATATCTCAGAATGGCTATGGAAATGCCATAATATGTAGGTATGGTGGCTGTTTTGAGGAAGATATAATGAGGTTTATGTGTGAAAGAGCGTATCATATCACGGGGTTTGGATGCACCGACGAAGTTTGCACCAAGTCTCAATGTGAGAAGGGGCAATGCACGGTACCGAAGAGGCTAGCAATGATGGAAGGGTGAGAGTGAGTATAATCCATGGACTCAACCATAGTCATAAAGAACTCACATACTTATTGCAAAAATCTACAAGTCATCAAAAACCAAAGCACTACACGCATGCTCCTAGGGGGATAGATTGGTAGGAAAAGACCATCGCTCGTCCCCGACCGCCACTCATAAGGAGGACAATCAAAGAACACCTCATGTTTCAAATTTGTTACATAACGTTTACCATACGTGCATGCTATGGGACTTGCAAACTTCAACACAAGCATTTCTCAAATTCACAACTACTCAACTAGCACGACTTTGATATTATTACCTCCATGTCTCAAAACAATCATCAAGCATCAAACTTCTCTTAGTATTCAAAACACTCATAAGAAAGTTTTTACTAATCTTGAATACCTAGCATATTAGGATTATTTAAGCAAATTACCATGCTATTTAAGACTCTCAAAATAATGTAAGTGAAGCATGAGAGATCAATAGTTTCTATAAAACAAATCCTCCACCGTGTTCTAAAAGATATAAGTGAAGTACTAGAGCAAAATTAATATGACTCAAAAGATATAAGTGAAGCACATAGAGTATTCTAATAATTTCTGAATCATGTGTCTCTCTCTCAAAAGGTGTGTACAGAAAGGATGATTGTGGTAAACTAAAAACAAAGACTCAAATCATACAAGACGCTCCAAGCAAAACACATTTCATGTGGTGAATAAAAATATAGCTCCAAGTAAAGTTACGGATGGAAGTAGACGAAAGAGGGGATGCCTTCCGGGGCATCCCCAAGCTTTGGATTTTTGGTGTCCTTAGATTATCTTGGGGGTGCCATGGGCATCCCCAAGCTTAGGCTCTTGGCACTCCTTGTTCCATAATCCATCAAATCTTTCACCCAAAACTTGAAAACTTCACAACACAAAACTCAACAGAAAATCTCGTGAGCTGCGTTAGCGAAAGAAAACAAAAGACCACTTCAAGGTACTGTAATGAACTCATTATTTATTTATATTGGTGTTAAACCTACTGTATTCCAACTTCTCTATGGTTTATAAACTATTTTACTAGCCATAGATTCATCAAAATAAGCAAACAACACACGAAAAACAGAATCTGTCAAAAAACAGAACAGTCTATAGTAATCTGTAACTAACGCAAACTTCTGGAACTCCAAAAAATCAGCCAAAATAGGAAGACCTAGGAAATTTTTTTATTGACCATCAGCAAATGAAATCAATATTTTATCACGTTCTGGTGATTTTTAACAGTTTGTTGATCATCAGCAATTGGAATCAATATTTTATCATGTTCTGGTGGTTTTTAACAATTATTTTCGTGAACAGAAAGTTTCTGGAAATTACAGCAAGATCAAATAACTATCATCCAAGAAGATCTTATAGGTTTAACTTGGCACAAACACTTATTAAAACACATATAACCAGAGGCTAGATAAAATATTTATTTCTAAATAGAAGCAAAAAAGCAAAAAACTAAAAATAAAATTGGGTTGCCTCCCAACAAGCGCTATCGTTTAACGCCCCTAGGTAGACATAAAAGCAAGGATAGATCTTGGTATTGCCATCTTTGGTAGGCAATCCATAAGTGGCTCTTATGATAGATTCATATGGTAACTTTATTTTCTTCCTAGGGAATTGTTCCGTGCCTTTCTTTAATGGAAATTGGAATCTAATATTCCCTTCCTTCATATCAATAATTGCACCAATCGTTCTAAGGAAAGGTCTACCAAGAATAATAGGGCATGAAGGATTGCAATCTACATCAAGAACGATAAAATCTACGGGAACATTATTCCTATTTGCAACAATAAGAACATCATTAATTCTTCCCATAGGTTTCTTAATAGTGGAATCCGCAAGGTGCAAGTTTAAAGAGCAATCATCAAAATCACGGAAACCTAGCAAATCGCACAAAGTTTTGGAAATAGTGGAAACACTAGCACCCAAATCACATAAAGCATAGAGCTCATGATCTTTAATCTTAAATTTAATAGTAGGTTCCCACTCATCATAAAGTTTTCTAGGGATAGAAACTTCCAACTCAAGTTTTTCTTCATAAGATTGCATCAAAGCATCAACGATATGTTTGGTAAAAGCTTTATTTTGACTATAAGCATGAGGAGAATTTAGGACGGATTGCAACAAGGAAATACAATCTATCAAAGAGCAATTTTCATAATTAAATTCCTTGAAATCCAAAATAGTGGGTTTATTAATATCTAGGGTTTTGCTCTCTTCAATCCCACTTTTATCAATTTTAGCATCAAGGTCTAAAAACTCCGAATTTTTTGAACGCCTTCTTGGTGAAGCTGGATCATATTTTGTCCCATCATTATCAAGATTCATATTGCAAAACAAAGATTTAATAGGGGACACATCAATAACTTTTAGGTCTTCATCTTTATTTTCATAGAAATTTGGAGAACACGCTTTCATAAAGCAATCTTTTTAGCACGCATCCTAGCGGTTCTTTCCTTGCACTCATCAATGGAAATTCTCATGGCTTTGAGAGACTCATTGATATCATGCTTAGGAGGAATAGATCTAAGCTTTAAAGAATCAACGTCAAGAGAAATTCTATCAACGTTCCTAGCCAATTAATCAACTTTAAGCAATTTCTCTTCAAGCAAAGCATTGAAATTCTTTTGCAAATTCATAAACTCTTTAACACTAGTCTCAAATTCAGAGGGCATCTTATTAAAATTTCCATAAGAATTGTTGTAGGAATTACCATAATTATTAGAGGAATTACTAGGATAAGGCCTAGGATTAAAGTTTCCACTATACGCGTTTTTACCAAAATTATTCCTACCAACAAAATTCACATCCATAGGTTCATTATTACTCTCTATCAAAGTAGACAAAGGCATATCATCAGGATCAGAAGAAACACTCTTAGTAGCAAATAATTTCATAAGTTCATCCATCTTTCCACTCAAAACATTAATTTCTTCTATCGCATGCACTTTTTTATTAGTAGATCTTTCAGTGTGCCATTGAGAATAATTAACCATAATATTATCTAGGAGTTTAGTAGCTTCTCCTAAAGTGATTTCCATAAAAGTGCCTCCCGCAGCCGAATCTAAAAGATTTCTAGAATAAAAATTCAATCCGGCATAATTTTTTTGTATAATCATCCACAAATTCAAACCATGAGTAGGGAAATTACATATCACTAATTTCATCCTCTCCCAAGCTTGTGCAACATGTTCATGATCAAGTTGCTTAAAATTCATGATATCATTTCTAAGAGAGACGATCTTTGCGGGAGGAAAATACTTAGAGATAAAAGCATCTTTGCACTTATTCTAAGAATCAACACTATTTTTAGGCAAAGACGAAAACCAAGCTGTAGCACGATCTCTAAGCGAAAAAGGAAATAGCTTCAATTTAATAATATGATTATCAACATCTTTCTTCTTTTGAATATCACACAAATCAACGAAGCTATTTAGATGAGTAGCAGCATCTTCACTAGGAAGGTCGGCGAATTGATCTTTCATGACAAGATTCAATAAAGCAGCATTGAGTTCACAAGATTCAGTATCGGTAAGAGCAACAATCGGAGTGCTAAGGAAATCATTATTGTTGGTATTGGTAAAGTCACATAATTTGGTATTATCTTGAGCCATCGTGACAAACAAGCAATCCAACACACGTCCAATCAAAAAGCAAGCGAAAAAGAGGCGAACGAAAAAGAGAGGGCGAATAAAACGGTAAGGGTGAAGTTGGGGAGAGGAAAACGAGAGGCAAATGGCAAATAATGTAATGCGGGAGATAAGGGATTGTGATGGGTACTTGGTATGTTGACTTTTGCGTAGAACTCCCGGGCAACGGCGCCAGAAATCCTTCTTGCTACCTCTTGAGCACTGCGTTGGTTTTCCCTTGAAGAGGAAAGGGTGATGCAGCAAAGTAGCATAAGTATTTCCCTCAGTTTTTGAGAACCAAGGTATCAATCCAGTAGTAGGCTACGTGCGAGTCCCTCGCACCTACACAAAGCAAACAAATCCTCGCAACCAACGTGATAAGGGGTTGTCAATCCCTTCACAGTCACTTACGAGAGTGAGATCTGATAGATATGATAGGATAATATTTTTGGTATTTTTATGATAAAGATGCAAAGTAAAATAAAAGGAAAAGTAAAAAGCAAAGGAAATAAGTCAGTGTTGAAAGATTAATATGATGAAGATAGACCCGGGGGCCATAGGTTTCACTAGTGGCTTCTCTCAAGAGCATAAGTATTTTACGGTGGGTGAACAAATGACTATTGAGCAATTGACAGAATTGAGCATAGATATGAGAATATCTAGGTATGATCATGTATATAGGCATCACGTCCGAGACAAGTAGACCGACTCCTGCTTGCATCTACTACTATTACTCCACACATCGATTGCTATCCAGCATGCATCTAGAGTATTAACTTCATAAGAACAGAGTAATTCCTTAAGCAAGATGACATGATGTAGAGGGATAAATTCATGCAATATGATAAAAAACCCATCTTGTTATCCTCGATGGCAACAATACAATACGTGCCTTGCTGCCCCTACTGTCACTGGGAAAGGACACCGCAAGATTGAACCCAAAGCTAAGCACTTCTCCCATTGCAAGAAAGATCAATCAAGTAGGCTAAACCAAACTGATAATTCGAAGAGACTTGCAAAGATAACCAATCATACATAAAAGAATTCAGAGAAGATCCAAATATTGTTCATAGATAAACTTGATCATAAACCCACAATTCATCAGTCTCAACAAACACACCGCAAAAGAAGATTACATCGAATAGATCTCCACAAGTGAGGGGGAGAACATTGTATTGAGATCCAAAAAAAGAGAAGAAGCCATCTAGCTAATAACTATGGACCCGAAGGTCTGAGGTAAACTACTCACACTTCATCGGAGAGGCTATGGTGTTGATGTAGAAGCCCTCCGTGATGGATGCCCCCTCCGGCGGAGCTCCGGAACAGGCCCCAAGATGGGATCTCGTGGGTACAGAAGGTTGCGGCAGTGGAATTAGGTTTTTGGCTCTGTACTGATCGTTTGGGGGTACGTAGGTATATATAGGAGGAAGAAGTACGTCGGTGGAGCAACAGGGGGCCCACGAGGGTGGAGGGCGCGCCCTAGGGGGGTAGGCGCGGCCCCTACCTCGTGGCTTCCCTGTTGGTTGCTTGACGTAGGGTCCAAGTCTCCTGGATCTTGTTCGTTCCAAAAATCACGTTCCCGAAGGTTTCATTCGGTTTGGACTCCGTTTGATATTCTTTTTCTACGAAACTCTGAAATAGGGAAAGACAGCAATTTTGGGTTGGGCCTCCGGTTAATAGGTTAGTCCCAAAAATAAAATAAAAGTGAATAATAAAGCCCAATAATGTCTAAAACAGAAGATAATATAGCATGGAGCAATCAAAAATTATAGATACGTTGGAGACGTATCAAGCATCCCCAAGCTTAATTCCTGCTCGTCCTTTAGTAGGTAAATGATAAAAACAGAATTTTTGATGCGGAGTGCTACTTGGCATAATTTCAATGTAATTCTTCTTAATTGTGGTATGAATATTCAGATCCGAAAGATTCAAGATAAAAGTTCATATTGACATAAAAATAATAATACTTCAAGCATACTAACTAAGCAATTATATCATCTCAAAATAACATGGCCAAAGAAAGTTCATCCCTACAAAATCATATAGTTTAGTCATGTTCCATTTTCGTCACACAAGAATGCTCTCATCATGCACTATCGGTGGAATAGAATAAGATGATGGGGGTTATGTGGAGAAGACAAAAAAAAGAGAAAGTCTCACATCAACGAGGCTAATCAATGAGCTATGGAGATGCCCATCGATTGATGTTAATGCAAGGAGTAGGGATTGCCATGAAACGGATGCACTAGAGCTATAAATGTATGAAAGCTCAACAAAAGAAACTAAGTGGGTGTGCATCCAACTTGCTTGCTCACGAAGACCTAGGGCACTTGAGGAGGCCCATTGTTGGAATATACAAGCCAAGTTCTATAATAAAAAATTCCCACTGGTATATGAAAGTGACAAAACAAGAGACTCTCTATCATGAAGATTATGGTGCTACTTTGAAGCACAAGTGTGGTAAAGGATAGTAGCATTGTCCCTTCTCTCTTTTTCTCTCATTTTTTTATATTTTTTTGGGCCTTCTCCTTTTGTTTATGGCCTTTCTCTCTCTTTTTTATTCCTCACTTGGGACAATGCTCTAGGAAATGATGATCATCACACTTCTATTTATTTACAACTCAATGATTACAACTCGATACTAGAACAAAGTATGACTCTATATGAATGCCTTCGGCGATGTACCAGGATATGCAATCAACCAAGAGTGACATGTATGAAAGAATTATGAACGGTGGCTTTGCCACAAATACTATGTCAACTACATGATCATGCTAAGCAATATGGCAATGATGAACATGTCATGATAAACGGAATGGTGGAAAGATGCATGGCAATATATCTCAGAATGGCTATGGAAATGCCATAATATGTAGGTATGGTGGCTGTTTTGAGGAAGATATAATGAGGTTTATGTGTGAAAGAGCGTATCATATCACGGGGTTTGGATGCACCGACGAAGTTTGCACCAAGTCTCAATGTGAGAAGGGGCAATGCACGGTACCGAAGAGGCTAGCAATGATGGAAGGGTGAGAGTGAGTATAATCCATGGACTCAACCATAGTCATAAAGAACTCACATACTTATTGCAAAAATCTACAAGTCATCAAAAACCAAAGCACTACACGCATGCTCCTAGGGGGATAGATTGGTAGGAAAAGACCATCGCTCGTCCCCGACCGCCACTCATAAGGAGGACAATCAAAGAACACCTCATGTTTCAAATTTGTTACATAACGTTTACCATACGTGCATGCTATGGGACTTGCAAACTTCAACACAAGCATTTCTCAAATTCACAACTACTCAACTAGCACGACTTTGATATTATTACCTCCATGTCTCAAAACAATCATCAAGCATCAAACTTCTCTTAGTATTCAAAACACTCATAAGAAAGTTTTTACTAATCTTGAATACCTAGCATATTAGGATTATTTAAGCAAATTACCATGCTATTTAAGACTCTCAAAATAATGTAAGTGAAGCATGAGAGATCAATAGTTTCTATAAAACAAATCCTCCACCGTGTTCTAAAAGATATAAGTGAAGTACTAGAGCAAAATTAATATGACTCAAAAGATATAAGTGAAGCACATAGAGTATTCTAATAATTTCTGAATCATGTGTCTCTCTCTCAAAAGGTGTGTACAGAAAGGATGATTGTGGTAAACTAAAAACAAAGACTCAAATCATACAAGACGCTCCAAGCAAAACACATTTCATGTGGTGAATAAAAATATAGCTCCAAGTAAAGTTACGGATGGAAGTAGACGAAAGAGGGGATGCCTTCCGGGGCATCCCCAAGCTTTGGATTTTTGGTGTCCTTAGATTATCTTGGGGGTGCCATGGGCATCCCCAAGCTTAGGCTCTTGGCACTCCTTGTTCCATAATCCATCAAATCTTTCACCCAAAACTTGAAAACTTCACAACACAAAACTCAACAGAAAATCTCGTGAGCTGCGTTAGCGAAAGAAAACAAAAGACCACTTCAAGGTACTGTAATGAACTCATTATTTATTTATATTGGTGTTAAACCTACTGTATTCCAACTTCTCTATGGTTTATAAACTATTTTACTAGCCATAGATTCATCAAAATAAGCAAACAACACACGAAAAACAGAATCTGTCAAAAACCAGAACAGTCTATAGTAATCTGTAACTAACGCAAACTTCTGGAACTCCAAAAAATCAGCCAAAATAGGAAGACCTAGGAAATTTTTTTATTGACCATCAGCAAATGAAATCAATATTTTATCACGTTCTGGTGATTTTTAACAGTTTGTTGATCATCAGC
Source organism: Aegilops umbellulata (assembly GCA_032464435.1). NCBI lineage: Eukaryota > Viridiplantae > Streptophyta > Magnoliopsida > Poales > Poaceae > Aegilops > Aegilops umbellulata. Next base: position 47,481,428 of record CP136056.1, on the reverse strand, counting down.
AATTGGAATCAATATTTTATCATGTTCTGGTGGTTTTTAACAATTATTTTCGTGAACAGAAAGTTTCTGGAAATTACAGCAAGATCAAATAACTATCATCCAAGAAGATCTTATAGGTTTAACTTGGCACAAACACTTATTAAAACACATATAACCAGAGGCTAGATAAAATATTTATTTCTAAATAGAAGCAAAAAAGCAAAAAACTAAAAATAAAATTGGGTTGCCTCCCAACAAGCGCTATCGTTTAACGCCCCTAGGTAGACATAAAAGCAAGGATAGATCTTGGTATTGCCATCTTTGGTAGGCAATCCATAAGTGGCTCTTATGATAGATTCATATGGTAACTTTATTTTCTTCCTAGGGAATTGTTCCGTGCCTTTCTTTAATGGAAATTGGAATCTAATATTCCCTTCCTTCATATCAATAATTGCACCAATCGTTCTAAGGAAAGGTCTACCAAGAATAATAGGGCATGAAGGATTGCAATCTACATCAAGAACGATAAAATCTACGGGAACATTATTCCTATTTGCAACAATAAGAACATCATTAATTCTTCCCATAGGTTTCTTAATAGTGGAATCCGCAAGGTGCAAGTTTAAAGAGCAATCATCAAAATCACGGAAACCTAGCAAATCGCACAAAGTTTTGGAAATAGTGGAAACACTAGCACCCAAATCACATAAAGCATAGAGCTCATGATCTTTAATCTTAAATTTAATAGTAGGTTCCCACTCATCATAAAGTTTTCTAGGGATAGAAACTTCCAACTCAAGTTTTTCTTCATAAGATTGCATCAAAGCATCAACGATATGTTTGGTAAAAGCTTTATTTTGACTATAAGCATGAGGAGAATTTAGGACGGATTGCAACAAGGAAATACAATCTATCAAAGAGCAATTTTCATAATTAAATTCCTTGAAATCCAAAATAGTGGGTTTATTAATATCTAGGGTTTTGCTCTCTTCAATCCCACTTTTATCAATTTTAGCATCAAGGTCTAAAAACTCCGAATTTTTTGAACGCCTTCTTGGTGAAGCTGGATCATATTTTGTCCCATCATTATCAAGATTCATATTGCAAAACAAAGATTTAATAGGGGACACATCAATAACTTTTAGGTCTTCATCTTTATTTTCATAGAAATTTGGAGAACACGCTTTCATAAAGCAATCTTTTTAGCACGCATCCTAGCGGTTCTTTCCTTGCACTCATCAATGGAAATTCTCATGGCTTTGAGAGACTCATTGATATCATGCTTAGGAGGAATAGATCTAAGCTTTAAAGAATCAACGTCAAGAGAAATTCTATCAACGTTCCTAGCCAATTAATCAACTTTAAGCAATTTCTCTTCAAGCAAAGCATTGAAATTCTTTTGCAAATTCATAAACTCTTTAACACTAGTCTCAAATTCAGAGGGCATCTTATTAAAATTTCCATAAGAATTGTTGTAGGAATTACCATAATTATTAGAGGAATTACTAGGATAAGGCCTAGGATTAAAGTTTCCACTATACGCGTTTTTACCAAAATTATTCCTACCAACAAAATTCACATCCATAGGTTCATTATTACTCTCTATCAAAGTAGACAAAGGCATATCATCAGGATCAGAAGAAACACTCTTAGTAGCAAATAATTTCATAAGTTCATCCATCTTTCCACTCAAAACATTAATTTCTTCTATCGCATGCACTTTTTTATTAGTAGATCTTTCAGTGTGCCATTGAGAATAATTAACCATAATATTATCTAGGAGTTTAGTAGCTTCTCCTAAAGTGATTTCCATAAAAGTGCCTCCCGCAGCCGAATCTAAAAGATTTCTAGAATAAAAATTCAATCCGGCATAATTTTTTTGTATAATCATCCACAAATTCAAACCATGAGTAGGGAAATTACATATCACTAATTTCATCCTCTCCCAAGCTTGTGCAACATGTTCATGATCAAGTTGCTTAAAATTCATGATATCATTTCTAAGAGAGACGATCTTTGCGGGAGGAAAATACTTAGAGATAAAAGCATCTTTGCACTTATTCTAAGAATCAACACTATTTTTAGGCAAAGACGAAAACCAAGCTGTAGCACGATCTCTAAGCGAAAAAGGAAATAGCTTCAATTTAATAATATGATTATCAACATCTTTCTTCTTTTGAATATCACACAAATCAACGAAGCTATTTAGATGAGTAGCAGCATCTTCACTAGGAAGGTCGGCGAATTGATCTTTCATGACAAGATTCAATAAAGCAGCATTGAGTTCACAAGATTCAGTATCGGTAAGAGCAACAATCGGAGTGCTAAGGAAATCATTATTGTTGGTATTGGTAAAGTCACATAATTTGGTATTATCTTGAGCCATCGTGACAAACAAGCAATCCAACACACGTCCAATCAAAAAGCAAGCGAAAAAGAGGCGAACGAAAAAGAGAGGGCGAATAAAACGGTAAGGGTGAAGTTGGGGAGAGGAAAACGAGAGGCAAATGGCAAATAATGTAATGCGGGAGATAAGGGATTGTGATGGGTACTTGGTATGTTGACTTTTGCGTAGAACTCCCGGGCAACGGCGCCAGAAATCCTTCTTGCTACCTCTTGAGCACTGCGTTGGTTTTCCCTTGAAGAGGAAAGGGTGATGCAGCAAAGTAGCATAAGTATTTCCCTCAGTTTTTGAGAACCAAGGTATCAATCCAGTAGTAGGCTACGTGCGAGTCCCTCGCACCTACACAAAGCAAACAAATCCTCGCAACCAACGTGATAAGGGGTTGTCAATCCCTTCACAGTCACTTACGAGAGTGAGATCTGATAGATATGATAGGATAATATTTTTGGTATTTTTATGATAAAGATGCAAAGTAAAATAAAAGGAAAAGTAAAAAAGCAAAGGAAATAAGTCAGTGTTGAAAGATTAATATGATGAAGATAGACCCGGGGGCCATAGGTTTCACTAGTGGCTTCTCTCAAGAGCATAAGTATTTTACGGTGGGTGAACAAATGACTATTGAGCAATTGACAGAATTGAGCATAGATATGAGAATATCTAGGTATGATCATGTATATAGGCATCACGTCCGAGACAAGTAGACCGACTCCTGCTTGCATCTACTACTATTACTCCACACATCGATTGCTATCCAGCATGCATCTAGAGTATTAACTTCATAAGAACAGAGTAATTCCTTAAGCAAGATGACATGATGTAGAGGGATAAATTCATGCAATATGATAAAAAACCCATCTTGTTATCCTCGATGGCAACAATACAATACGTGCCTTGCTGCCCCTACTGTCACTGGGAAAGGACACCGCAAGATTGAACCCAAAGCTAAGCACTTCTCCCATTGCAAGAAAGATCAATCAAGTAGGCTAAACCAAACTGATAATTCGAAGAGACTTGCAAAGATAACCAATCATACATAAAAGAATTCAGAGAAGATCCAAATATTGTTCATAGATAAACTTGATCATAAACCCACAATTCATCAGTCTCAACAAACACACCGCAAAAGAAGATTACATCGAATAGATCTCCACAAGTGAGGGGGAGAACATTGTATTGAGATCCAAAAAAAGAGAAGAAGCCATCTAGCTAATAACTATGGACCCGAAGGTCTGAGGTAAACTACTCACACTTCATCGGAGAGGCTATGGTGTTGATGTAGAAGCCCTCCGTGATGGATGCCCCCTCCGGCGGAGCTCCGGAACAGGCCCCAAGATGGGATCTCGTGGGTACAGAAGGTTGCGGCAGTGGAATTAGGTTTTTGGCTCTGTACTGATCGTTTGGGGGTACGTAGGTATATATAGGAGGAAGAAGTACGTCGGTGGAGCAACAGGGGGCCCACGAGGGTGGAGGGCGCGCCCTAGGGGGGTAGGCGCGGCCCCTACCTCGTGGCTTCCCTGTTGGTTGCTTGACGTAGGGTCCAAGTCTCCTGGATCTTGTTCGTTCCAAAAATCACGTTCCCGAAGGTTTCATTCGGTTTGGACTCCGTTTGATATTCTTTTTCTACGAAACTCTGAAATAGGGAAAAACAGCAATTTTGGGTTGGGCCTCCGGTTAATAGGTTAGTCCCAAAAATAAAATAAAAGTGAATAATAAAGCCCAATAATGTCTAAAACAGAAGATAATATAGCATGGAGCAATCAAAAATTATAGATACGTTGGAGACGTATCAAGCATCCCCAAGCTTAATTCCTGCTCGTCCTTTAGTAGGTAAATGATAAAAACAGAATTTTTGATGCGGAGTGCTACTTGGCATAATTTCAATGTAATTCTTCTTAATTGTGGTATGAATATTCAGATCCGAAAGATTCAAGATAAAAGTTCATATTGACATAAAAATAATAATACTTCAAGCATACTAACTAAGCAATTATATCATCTCAAAATAACATGGCCAAAGAAAGTTCATCCCTACAAAATCATATAGTTTAGTCATGTTCCATTTTCGTCACACAAGAATGCTCTCATCATGCACTATCGGTGGAATAGAATAAGATGATGGGGGTTATGTGGAGAAGACAAAAAAAAGAGAAAGTCTCACATCAACGAGGCTAATCAATGAGCTATGGAGATGCCCATCGATTGATGTTAATGCAAGGAGTAGGGATTGCCATGAAACGGATGCACTAGAGCTATAAATGTATGAAAGCTCAACAAAAGAAACTAAGTGGGTGTGCATCCAACTTGCTTGCTCACGAAGACCTAGGGCACTTGAGGAGGCCCATTGTTGGAATATACAAGCCAAGTTCTATAATAAAAAATTCCCACTGGTATATGAAAGTGACAAAACAAGAGACTCTCTATCATGAAGATTATGGTGCTACTTTGAAGCACAAGTGTGGTAAAGGATAGTAGCATTGTCCCTTCTCTCTTTTTCTCTCATTTTTTTATATTTTTTTGGGCCTTCTCCTTTTGTTTATGGCCTTTCTCTCTCTTTTTTATTCCTCACTTGGGACAATGCTCTAGAAAATAATGATCATCACACTTCTATTTATTTACAACTCAATGATTACAACTCGATACTAGAACAAAGTATGACTATATATGAATGCCTTCAGCGGTGTACCAGGATATGCAATCAACCAATAGTGACATGTATGAAAGAATTATGAATAGTGGCTTTGCCACAAATACTATGTCAACTACATGATCATGCTAAGCAATATGGCAATGATGAACATGTCATGATAAACGGAATGGTGGAAAGTTGCATGTCAATATATCTCGGAATGGCTATGGAAATGCCATAATATGTAGGTATGGTGGCTGTTTTGAGTAAGATATAATGAGGTTTATGTGTGAAAGAGCGTATCATATCACGAGGTTTGGATGCACCGACGAAGTTTGCACCAAGTCTCAATGTGAGAAAGGGCAATGCACGGTACCGAAGAGGCTAGCAATGATGGAAGGGAGAGAGTGCGTATAATCCATGGACTCAACATTAGTCATAAAGAACTCACATACTTATTGCAAAAATCTACAAGTCATCAAAAACCAAAGCACTACACGCATGCTCCTAGGGGGATAGATTGGTATGAAAAGACCATCGCTCGTCCCCGACCGCCACTCATAAGGAGGACAATCAAAGAACACCTCATGTTTCAAATTTGTTACATAACGTTTACCATACGTGCATGCTATGGGACTTGCAAACTTCAACACAAGCATTTCTCAAATTCACAACTACTCAACTAGCACGACTTTGATATTATTACCTCCATGTCTCAAAACAATCATCAAGCATCAAAATTCTCTTAGTATTCAAAACACTCATAAGAAAGTTTTTACTAATCTTGAATACCTAGCATATTAGGATTATTTAAGCAAATTACCATGCTATTTAAGACTCTCAAAATAATCTAAGTTAAGCATGAGAGATCAATAGATTCTATAAAACAAATCGACCACCGTGCTCTAAAAGATATAAGTGAAGTACTAGAGCAAAACTATGTGACTCAAAAGATATAAGTGAAGCACATAGAGTATTCTAATAATTTCCGAATCATGTGTATCTCTCTCAAAAGGTGTGTACAGAAAGGATGATTGTGGTAAACTAAAAGCAAAGACTCAAATCATACAAGACGCACCAAGCAAAACACATATCATGTGGTGAATAAAAATATAGCTCCAAGTAAAGTTACCGATGGAAGTAGACGAAAGAGGGGATGCCTTCCGGGGCATCCCCAAGCTTTGGCTTTTTGGTGTCCTTAGATTATCTTGGGGGTGCCATGGGCATCCACAAGCTTAGGATCTTGCCACTCCTTGTTCCATAATCCATCAAATCTTTCACCCAAAACTTGAAAACTTCACAACACAAAACTCAACAGAAAATCTCGTGAGCTGCGTTAGTGAAAGAAAACAAAAGACCACTTCAAGGTACTGTAATGAACTCATTCTTTATTTATATTGGTGTTAAACCTACTGTATTCCAACTTCTCTATGGTTTATAAACTATTTTACCTGCCATAGATTCATCAAAATAAGCAAACAACACACGAAAAACAGAATCTGTCAAAAACAGAACAGTCTGTAGTAATATGTAACTAACGCAAACTTCTGGAACTCCAAAAAATCAGCCAAAATAGGAAGACCTAGGCAGTTTGTTTATTGATCATCAGCAATTGGAATCAATATTTTATCACGTTCTGGTAATTTTTAATAGTTTATGATCATCAGCAATTGGAATCAATATTTTATCACGTTCTGGTGATTTTAAAAAATTATTTTCGTGAACAGAAAGTTTCTGGAAATTACAGCAAAATCAAATAACTATCATCCAAGAAGATCCTATAGGTTTAACTTGGCACAAACACTAATTAAAACACATATAACCAGAGGCTAGACCAAATATTTATTTCTAAACAAAAGCAAAAAGCAAAAAACTAAAAATAAAATTGGGTTGCCTCCCAACAAGCGCTATCATTTAACGCCCCTAGCTAGACATAAAAGCAAGGATAGATCTAGGTATTGTCATCTTTGGTAGGCAATCCATAAGTGGCTCTTATGATAGATTCATATGGTAACTTTATTTTTCCCCTAGGGAAGTGTTCCATGCCTTTCTTTAATGGAAATTGGAATCTAATATTCCCTTCCTTCATATCAATAATTGCACCAATCGTTCTAAGGAAAGGTCTACCAAGAATAATAGGGCATGAAGGATTGCAATCTATATCAAGAACGATAAAATCTACGGGCACATAAATCCTATTTGCAACAATAAGAACATCATTAATTATTCCCATAGGTTTCTTAATAGTGGAATCTGCGAGGTGCAAGTTTAAAGAGCAATCATCAAAATCACGGAAACCTAGCAAATCGCACAAAGTTTTGGGAATAGTGGAAACACTAGCACCCAAATCACATAAAGCATAGAACTCATGATGTTGTATCTTAATTTTAATAGTAGGTTCCCACTCATCATAAAGTTTTCTAGGGATAGAAACTTCCAACTCAAGTTTTTCTTCATAAGATTGCATCAAAGCATCAACGATATGTTTGGTAAAAGCTTTATTTTGACTATAAGCATGAGGAGAATTTAGGACGGATTGCAACAAGGAAATACAATCTATCAAAGAGCAATTTTCATAATTAAATTCCTTCAAATCCAAAATAGTGGGTTTATTAATATCTAGGGTTTTGTTCTCATCAATCCCACTTTTATCAATTTTAGCGTCAAGATCTAAAAACTCCGAATTTTTGGAACGCCTTCTAGGTAAAGGTGGGTCATATTTAGTCCCATCATTATCAAGATTCATATTGCAAAACAAAGATTTAATAGGGGACACATCAATAACTTTTAGATCTTCATCTTTATTTTCACAGAAATTTGAAGAATACGCTTTCATAAAGCAATCTTTCTTAGCACGCATCCTAGCGGTTCTTTCTTTGCACTCATCAATGGAAATTCTCATGGCTTTGAGAGACTCATTGATATCATGCTTAGGAGGAATAGTTCTAAGCTTTAAATAATCAACATCAAGAGAAATTCTATCAACGTTCCTAGCCAATTAATCAACTTTAAGCAATTTCTCTTCAAGCAAAGCATTGAAATTCTTTTGCGAATTCATAAACTCTTTAACACTAGTATCAAATTTAGAGGGCATCTTACTAAAATTTCCATAAGAATTGTTGTAGGAATTACCATAATTATTAGAGGAATTACTAGGATAAGGCCTAGGATTAAAGTTTCCTCTATACGCGTGTTTACCAAAATTATTCCTACCAACAAAATTTACATCCATAGATTCATTATTACTCTCAATCAAAGTAGACAAAGGCATATCATCAGGATCAGAAGAAACACTCTTAGTAGCAAATAATTTCATAAGTTCATCCATCTTTCCACTCAAAACATTAATTTCTTCTATCGCATGCACTTTTTTATTAGTAGATCTTTCAGTGTGCCATTGAGAATAATTAACCGTAATATTATCTAGGAGTTTAGTAGCTTATCCTAAAGTGATTTCCATAAAAGTGCCTCCCGCAGCCGAATCTAAAAGATTTCTAGAAGCAAAATTCAATCCGGCATAAAAATTTTTGTATAATCATCCACAAATTCAAACCATGAGTAGGGCAATTACGTATCATTAATTTCATCCTCTCCCAAGCTTGTGCAACATGTTCATGATCAAGTTGCTTAAAATTCATGATATCGTTTCTAAGAGAGACGATCTTAGCGGGAGGAAAATACTTAGAGATAAAAGCATCTTTGCACTTATTATAAGAATCAATACTATTTTTAGGCAAAGATGATTACATCGAATAGATCTCCACAAGAGAGGGGGAGAACATTGTATTGAGATCCAAAAAAAAGAGAAGAAGCCATCTAGCTAATAACTATGGACCCGAAGGTCTGAGGTAAACTACTCACACTTCATCGGAGAGGCTATGGTGTTGATGTAGAAGCCCTCCGTGATGGATGCCCCCTCCGGCGGAGCTCCGAAACAGGCCCCAAGATGGGATCTCGTGGGTACAGAAGGTTGCGGCGGTGGAATTAGGTTTTTGGCTCTGTATCTGATCGTTTGGGGTACGTAGGTATATATAGGAGGAAGAAGTACGTTGGTGGAGCAACAGGGGGCCCACGAGGGTGGAGGGCGCGCCCTAGGGGGGTAGACGCGGCCCCTACTCGTGGCTTCCCTGTTGGTCGCTTGACGTAGGGTCCAAGTCTCCTGGATCTTGTTCGTTCCAAAAATCATGTTCCCGAAGGTTTCACTCCGTTTGGACTCCGTTTGCTATTCTTTTTCTGCGAAAGTCTGAAATAGGCAATAAACAGCAATTCTGGGTTGGGCCTCTGGTTAAATGGTTAGTCCCAAAAATAATATAAAAGTGCATAATAAAGCCCAATAATGTCCAAAATAGAAGATAATATAGCATGGAGCAATAAAAAATTATAGATACGTTGCAGACGTATCACCCCCCGTCCCCCTCCACTCCATTCGCTCCGCCAAAGCCGCCCTCCCTGGCACGCCGATACGTCGGCGCCGCGCTTCGTCGAGGGGACGCACGGCGATCCTCTCACTCCCGTAGTACACTCTCGTAGACTGTCGTCCTCTAGCTGCGCCGCCACCGCTGGCGACGTTCTTGTGGAGGCGCACCGCGGTCAGCGCCGCCACCACTGGTGACCTTCGTGTGGAGACGCACGGCGGTCAGCTTCTCCCACGGTACGCGCATTCTAGACTGAGGTCCCGTGCTGATAGACACTGTTAATCTCACTATTTGCCGAAGTAGTTTACAGTCAATATGCTCTGCTTAAGAAGCTTCCTTGCCTATTCTGCACTCAATCTGCTTAGCTGAGATGGCATGCCAAGGCCGATTAGTTGGTAAAATATCCTGCCATATATTTATTGTGACGTAGATTGCCATGGTCTAGTAGCCAATCTATTAGGTGAAATAGCTCTACACCGTTTTATACTCGATCTTTGTTGTTGCGATGGCCTTCGATAGTTCGGTCGCTGTGTGCTCGGCCTCATTGACTGCCAAAACAGCCTGCCATAATTTAGCACTCAAATCTGTTTGCTGAATAAGCTTTACATATATTTCGTTACTTAGATCTGCTTGTCCAAATATCTTGCCATAGCTTTAGACATCGACCTAGGTATTTTCTTCTGGACTTCGTAAAAAAGCATATATGTTTCTCCTGCAATATCTAGTAGAAGAACTAAATTGTATGTCTAACAGATGGACAAGACTTGGATAACTTCTGCTCGAAGATTCTCCGCTGCATATGCCGAGGGGGTTGAAAACTTCATGAACTTTATCAAAGCTGAGTACGGTGGTCCGAAATCAGATGTGTTCTGCCCGTGTAGCAGTTGTATGAATTCAGTAACAAGACCCCAGTCAACTGTGCAAAATCATCTACAGTTGTATGGGATGTCGGTCACATATACTAGGTGGGTTCATCATGGTGAAGCTGTGAACGTCAATGTTATTGACTACGTGGAATCAGCAGATCACCATCTTGATCTGCCTGATGCTCAGGTGGAAGAGGAGGAGGAGGAGGTGGTGGCGGAGCCAGTGAGTTTGACCAACATTGAAACAATGCTACGAAATGCTCGTGCATTCCGTGAACTTTCACCTGCAGAAGAAAAATGGTGGGCACACATGTTGGAACAATGCAACGTGCCTGTCACCCCATGAAATAAGCTGCCAGTACTCTCAGCTATGGTCACCTTTCTTCAGGTTAAGATATCTGAGTGGATGACCAACAAATCATTCGATGCGATGTTGACTGCTTTCCCGAAAGCTTTCCCAAATGCGTCTGAGCTGCCACACACCTATAGTAAAATGAAGAATTTCCTTCGTGCACTTGGAATTGGATATGATATGATCCATGTTTGTAAGAATAATTGTGTCCTGTTCCGGAAGGATTATGCCAACTTAAGTGAATGTCCGAAATGCAAATCATCAAGATGGAAAGATGGCGATGCCGTGAAGAGGATTCCTCATAATGTTCTGAGACATTTTTCAATTACACCAAGATTGCAGAGGTTGTTTCATGATGCTGAAACAAGAGAGGATGTATTGTGGCATTCTAGGAACTAGGATTTCAGAGATCAGAATATAATGAGCCATCCATCTCATGGTAGTGAGTGGAAAAGCTTCAATCAGAAGCACAAAATGGTTGCTGCTAGCCCGAGAAACATTAGACTTGGCTTAGCTTCAGATGGATTTAACCCATTTGGCCACCAGAGCGCCACATATAGCATGTGGACAGTGCTTGTTATCCGTTACAACATGCCTCCAAATGTCTGCATCAAAGAATCAAACTACATGATGGCCTTGCTCATCCCAGGTCCAAAAAGTCCTGGAAAGGATTTTTATTTGTTCATGGAGCCTCTTGTGGAGGAACTTCAACAGCTATGGAGGGGTGTTCTCACTCGAGACCTATATAGCAGCCCACCAGCTGATTTCTTTCTATGTGTTGTTATAATTTGGTGCATCCATGATTATCCGGCTTTGGGCACTATGTCAGGGCGAACGACACATGGTTACAATGCATGTGTTCGCTGTGACAGGAATCCGCTGTCATACGCAATACATAGCAAGATCTGTTACATTGGACACCGCCATTTCCTTGCCAAGGACAAGCCGCATCCTAGAAAATACTGAAGACATGTGTTCAATGCAAAGCATGAAAACCATGATGCGCCAAAGAGGCTCACCGCCGATGAGTTGCAAGCGGAATTAGAGAAGGTCAGGCATATTACACCAAGAAACCATCCTGATAATGGTAGCGGGAAAAGGAAGCGTGGCAGGGCAGAAGAGAGATTATTGTTTACCCGCAGGTCCACTTTGTGGGACTTGGAGTGTTGGAAAGATTTGGATCTGCGGCATAATCTTGATGTGATGCACATCGAGAAAAATATATGTGACAGCATTATCGGCACACTTCTTAATATTGAAGGCAACACTAAAGATACCTTAAAATCCAGGATTGTTTTGACACACCTGGGTATCAGAAAGGATTTGCAGGTGCAAGATGAAGGTAAACCACGGGATATGGCACCAGCTGTGTACGTCTTGGACAAGGTAAAAAGAAAATAATTCTGCAAGGTCCTGTCACGTGTGAGATTCCCACATGGATTTGCTTCCAACCCTGAAAGGAGAGTCAGTGCAGATGGAGACAAGGTACAAGGGTTGAAAACTCATGACTGCCACATCCTACTTCAAAGGGTTTTACCTGTTATCCTTAGAGGATTGGGCTGCCCTGACTTATATAGAGCAGTTGCAGAGTTGGGACAATTATTCAGGGAACTCTGCAGTAGAAAATCAGGCTAGATGCTTTGGAGCGTCTTAGAGACAAGATACCAACTATCCTATGCGACCTTGAGAAGATATATCCTCCAGCCTTTTTTGATGTGATGGTGCATTTCGCTGTTCATCTACCTGATGAGGCACTACTTAGAGGTCCAGTACAGTATGGCTGGATGTACCCTATTGAAAGGCGGCTAGAACTTTCAAGGGCTATGTTAGGAACAGAGCTAGACCCGAGGGTTCCATTGCAGAGGCCTACATTGCTACAGAAGCATTGACATTCTGCTCAAAATACATTGAAACAGCTGATCAGCTTAGCAAAGATGTGGATGAAGACAATCCCAGGGTCAATGTTTTCGATTATTCTGTTCGAGTTACAGGGAAGAGTCGACAAGAGGACAAACCTAAAAATTTGGACAAAATGGTTTGGTATGTGTTGAATAACTATCCTGAGATACTACCTTATATCAAGTAAGTGCTAAGTACTTTAGCTTATACATCATAATCTACTAAACTAGCAGCACATTCTTATATATTTAGATGTTTGACGCGATCACTATGTTGTGCAGCATCTACAAAAAGGAGTTACTGCCGCAAAATCCAAGAAACATTGACAAACTGGTTATGGCAGGATTTGTGGTTCAAGAGCCATGTAAGCTTTTGTATTGCACTGTCGGGTTTTTTAATATATTGAGTACATATGATGATCATCTTGTCTATTTTCTAACCATAGGTTAAGAAGATGCGGGAGGATGGGCAGGCAGTTGATGATGCCCTTTACTCACTAGCAATGGGTCCTGATACTCGGGTAAGACACTATGAATCTTGCGTTGTTGGAGATGTGCGCTACAACACCCTTGCACGAGACGAAGGCAGGAAGACACAAAACAGTGCCATCACGAGCACGGATATGTATGACAAAGAGACAACTGAAATGTATGCTAACATAACAGACATTGTTCAGTTGCAGTATATCTCCAGTTTCGAGGATCATCGGTGTGTGGTTCTGTTGTGTTGTCGTTGGTATAACCTGTTTTCCAGGATCGCAAAACCCAGAGCTAATGATTATTTCAAATCCATCAATGTCAAGGCGGCGTACCAGACCAACGAGCCTTTTATTTTGGCAAACGAAGCAACACAGATATTTTTCTTGGAAGACACATTCGCACATAGCGATGACTGGAGAGTAGTGCAAAGGTTTGAGCAGAGGAATTCGTTTAATGAAGTTGCACAACAAGATGATGCTTACACTGCTCCTGATGTACAAGATAACACAAATGTTCCTAATATCTTTGAGAACCATCACGTCAATGACGCCAGCGAAAAGATTGCCTGTCGTGCTGTGGACATACAGGAGTTGATCAAGAAGAAGCCAACGTTCGAGGACGTTGAGGACGAAGAAGAAGATGACACCATGGGGAATTACGATTCAGACTGATACACATGGTGAAGATGTTGACGCTGCTACTACGGATGATGATTACATTGCTTTTGTCGTATTTGCCTGTCAGAAGACGTTTTTTATCTATTATGTGAAATTGTGTTTGCTATGACAACTAAAACCTAATGAACATGTTGTTTAGTATTTTCCTATGAGAACATCACTTGTTATGTATGCTGATTTGTGTTTGTTGATTGTATGACGACTAAAACATGATGACATTGTTGTTTAGTTGTACTCATATTTGGCTATGAAACTTGAATTTGATGACATAGTTTGCTGTTGGACTGCAATTTGCTCGACGTCTTCAAATGAGAACAAAACTGACCTGATAGGTCGTCTGCTAATTTATTTATTTATTACCAAAAGGGCCTCTGGTATTTATTTATTTATGAGCAAAAGGGGATACCCCCTGATTTCCGTTAATAGAAATCATTAGATGTTCACAACACTACGCCCAGCCTGCTACACAGGTTTCATTCATTACTAGTTTCAGCAAAGTGCTCATGTCATAGCCACTGAATACATCACGAGTGCTACATACATTGCAAATAAAGAGACAATCATCCTATAGAGCACATCGATTTTGCCCGTTATCTTCCCAAGCTTTTTCATCTCCTCATTGTTTTCAAGGCCGTTCAGCAGCTGTTGCTTGGCCATGATCAGAGGAACTGCATCTTTAACCTTCTGCTCTGCATCTTCCTCTTCTGCCATTCCTTCAGTTACTTGTCCAACACCCCAACCTGCTGGTATTGGGATTCCTCGGCTAACCAAATAATTAGCATAGTTGCACTCCCCCACATCAGCAACTTCCCAAAAATACAAATCACATGAATCTTCCCTTTTCTGCACGAATCAAATTGGAAGATCATCAAGCAAACTATTTAAAAATTCAGCAACTGAAAGCAGCAGAACAACACTTAAACATATTATTACCCCATGATTCGGGCATTTGTAGAAGACTCGGCCAGGGTTGAGGATTGTGGTTGAGACGCGACGGATGACTCTGCGTGATTTGCAGCAGTGGCACCACACCAACGGCAGCGGGTTGCGATGAGCAACCGGCTGCGGTGCGCGTGCCGGCGGTGGTGTGATGAGACCCACAGGCGATGGTATGTGTGGCGACTTGGCGCATATTTGGTTGTTACCTGCTGAAGAGCAGGTGGACGAGCAGCCAGCGGACATGGTTATTGCGGCCAGAGCTTCTGATGCTAGGCAGAATAAGTAGAGAAGAGGAGAAGCAAACGTTGGATATGTCAGTTTCATTACTTGCAGAGTAGCATAGCACCATATATATTCATAGTCTAGGTTTGGATTCGAACCAGCTACAGGAGCACGTCTCTCTTTTTTCTAAAACTCAGCAATGTCTCTTTACTGGTACACTAGCTTGTTTTGTATGCCTTCTCAAGTCTTTGATTCCTCCACCTGACATCTGGGACCCATCGGAAGGGTGTCTGTATTTCGTGAAAAAAACGTGCCCCCCGCTGACAGGTCGGACCCACCAGCTATCTTCGCACGCAAGGAAGTGCCTCCTTATTACGCACAAAAAAAATGAATACTCCCCCTGCCAGCTGGAACCCAGCATCATGGGAGTCTGACTTGTGGGCCTACCAAGTTGACGGGGACGGAGGGCTTTGTCAACTTAGTCAATATGAACGATTCTAGCTCCAGTTACCGTACGATGTTCATCCAACGACAGTAGTGCTTCTTCAACCTCTGGTCTTCTTGCTCCAGCCGCCCAAACCAGCGCCGGTCGTGCCGCGTGCTCCTGCCTCCCGTGGCCGGCTGTGATGGCGCGGAGGCCTCACCGCCCCCTACTACTCCCACCGCTCGCCAGGCCATCCCTCTACTCACCCACACCCCCTGTTATTCTGCGGCAACGGCAGCCTCACACCGCAGCCGAACCAGTCAACCCTCATACTCCTCTCCGCCTGGGCATCCACTGCTGCGTCTTCCCCGGCTCCGGTCGTCCCCTTCCTAGGCCTCGCCGTCGTCCACTGCCTTGATGCTCTCGGCGCGGCGTGGTCAGTGTGGTCAACGACCGACTTCTATCAGAAGAGTACTATACGTGGAGAGGCTGACAGCTGGGTCCACGGCCACATCCCAGTCTGTTTGTGATTTGCCAAGTAAGTCGCTTTGTCAGGCATGTTGGGCTGCAAATCTTTCAAGACGAGGAGAGCTTCATTCGGCTAGCCGATAAAATGGCCTATCAGTAATGAGAAATGGGTTGTACATTTTTAAACATATCAAACCGGCAATTAGTTTCAAATTTCTTTTTTTCATTTTGAGATTTTAAATTGCATTAATTTTTATACGTGGACAATTTGTTGGATTTTATATTGATATACATTTATTTTTAAAATCAGTTTGAATGTGACTCGAAATTTTGGGATTAAAAACAGTTCGGACAGCACCAAAATATGCAAAATTTTGTATAATTTTTTAACCGTGGCCACAATATGGGTTGTAATGCTAACAAAAAGAATATGGGCTCCAAAAAAAATCTTAATAATTAGCAAATGGGCTGTAAATTATTAGAAATAATGGCAGATGGGTTGTATGCTGTTTTCCATAGATTTGAGGCTTTCCTAAAAAAAGGTTGACGCACAAGCAGTGAGTGTTGGATGTCCATCCAACGGCCGTCGTGCTTCTTCAATCTCTGCTCTTCCTGCTCCAGCCCCTCAAACAACTGCCGAGTCTTCCCTGCCTCTGTGTCGTTCCCTTTCAAGGCCTCGCTGTCGTCCACTGCCCTGGTGCTCTCGGCGCGGCGTGGTCAACGTGGTTAAGGAACGACTTCCATCGGAAGAGTACTATACGTCGAGAGGCTGACAGCTGGGTCCACGGCAGCCGCAAGGAAGTGCTCCTTATTATGCAGAAAATAATTATTCCTCCACCTGACAGCAGGGACCCACCGGACGGGCCACCGTATTTGGCGAAAAAACGTTTCCCCCTGATAGCAGGGACCCACCGGACGGGCCAACATATTTCGCGAAAAAAACGTTCCCCCTGCTGTCATCTCGGAACCACCGAAGGTGCCTCCTTCTTACGCACAAAAAAATGAATACTCCTCCTGCTAGTTGGGACCCACCTTGGTGGGAGGCTGACTTGTCATTGTAAACTTAGTTAATATGAATGATTCTAGCTCCAGTGATTGTACGATGTCCATCCAACGGCCGTAGTGCTTCTTCAACCTCTGGTCTTGTTGCTCCAGCCGCCCAAAGCAACATCGGTCGTGCCGCATGCTCCTACCTCCCGTGGCCGGCTGTGCTGCCGCGGAGACCTCACCGCCCCCTACTATTCCCACCGCTGGCCAGGCCATCCCTCTACTCACCCACACCCCCTGTTATTCTATGGAGACCGCAGCCTTACACCGCAGCGAACCAGTGAACACTCGTACTCCTCTACGCGTAGGCATCCACTGCCGCGTCTTCCCCGACTCCACGTCGTCCCCTTCCTAGGCCTCGCCGTCCTCCACCTCCCTAGTGCTCTCGGGCGACGTGGTCAACGTGGTCAAGGAACGGCTTCCATCAGACGTGGACTATACATGGAGAGGCTAACAGCTGGGTCCACGGCCGCAGCAAGGAAGTTCCTCCTTATTACGCGCAAAATAATTATTCCCCTCCACCTGACAGTGGGGACCCACCGGACGGGCCACCGTATTTTATGAAAAAAACATTTCCCCCTGACTGCTGGGACCCACCAGCTACATCTTCGCACGCAAGGAAGTGCGTCTAGGCAAAAAAACGATTCGCCCCCCTGACTGCTGGGACCCACCAGGTACATCTTCGCAGGCAAGGAAGTGCCTGACAGTCGGGACCCGCCTGGTCGAAGCGTACGTAACGTTGTCATTCTAGTCGCGAATGTGTACGTATACGTACAACGACCAGTGTGCAAGAAAGAAAATACGGCCACGTACGTACATACGGG
Organism: Aegilops umbellulata; assembly: GCA_032464435.1. Taxonomy (NCBI): domain Eukaryota; kingdom Viridiplantae; phylum Streptophyta; class Magnoliopsida; order Poales; family Poaceae; genus Aegilops; species Aegilops umbellulata. The sequence goes on along the minus strand of CP136056.1, from coordinate 47,463,807 downwards.
CAGGGTCTCGAACGTCTACTCACGCATACGTACGGCCAGGGCTCGTGTACATGGCTGGGTCAGAACGTAGAAACTGCGTCGTTGTTGTGTTCATGGGGAGCCAACCGGGTGGGTCGGAACGGAATGCGTCGTCGTGTTCATCAGGAGGGCTTGGACGGAACACCGATTGAAACAAGGCCTGGCGTACCGCAGAATGGAGGAAACGGCCTTGTGTTCGACCGGCCACGTTCGAAATGGGATCCTCTTCATCGGGAGGGGTCTGGCATACCACAAAACGGAGGAAATGGACCTCCTACGGTCGAAACAGGGGTCCTGTTGACCAGGACGGGTGTGGCGTACCGCAAAACGGAGGAAACAGACTTGTGTTGGAGCGCTATGGTCGAAACGGGGGTCCTGTTCATCGGGAGGGGTGCGGCGTACCACAAAATGGGACTCCACGGGATACTGTTCATCTCCACCGTTGACCCCCTCTAGCCTCCACGGGCTACTGTTCATCCACCGTCGACCTCCTCCAGCCTCCACCAGCGACTGTTCATCCACGAGCTCCTATTCATCCAGCCTCCACCGCGCGCTACTCCACCGGCTACTGTTCAACCAGCCCTCTCCACGGGCTCCTGTTCAACCACCCCTCCATGGGCTACTGTTCATCTATCCCTCCACTGTCTACTGTTCATCCGGCCTTCCACGGGGTAGTCCTGTTCATCCTGCCCTCCACGGGGTCCTGTTCATCCAGCCCAGCCGGCTCGAACGATCGGGGTCCTGTTCATCCACCCCTACCGGGAACTGTTCATCCAAACACCCCGGCAACGCTCACTGTTCATCCAGAGGCAACGCCACAGGGTCTTATTCATCCACCCCCACCGGGAACTGTTCATCCAACCCCCCCCAGCAACACTCAATGTTCATCCAGAGGCAGCATCGATCGGCTTCAGTTAGTAGCAGTAGCGAAGGAATCGCTCGATCGGGTTCAGTTATCAGCCATCGGTTGATCACTCGGGTTCAGTAACGCGTAGCCTGCAGTGCAATCGCTCGGGTTCAGTTAGAGCCCAACGCCTCGCTCGGGTTCAGTTAGAGCCCAACGCCTTGCACCCATGCGCGTGCGTGTATGAGAGAAACGCGCATCGCTCGGCCCCGACCACCCACCGTAACTGGGAACACCGCGATATTTTCCTCGCCCTCGCTTCTACCATGGTTTTTTCCGTCATGGACGGCCCAAAGAATGTCATGCAGCTGCGTCTCCGGCCCGCCCAGGACGAAAAGCCCATTTTCTGTCATGACTTTTTGTCATAGAAGTAGGACCCCACCACATCTATGATGATACCGTGTTTTGTCACAATTATTGTCATAGAAGTGTCATAAGTATGACAAAAAAGATTTTCGTTCGGCCTAAAATGTCACGGATGTGTCTTTTTTTGTAGTGATGCTAAGACGAGAACGCAACCAAACTCACTTTGGCACGCCTAAGCTTAGGCGTGGCAACCTTAGGCTGCAAACCAAACATCTATACCCCTATATAGTGTGTGAATAATAACTTTGAAAGTTGGTCGTTGGATGAAGCCAATCCGAAGGTACAAAGATGGCAAATCCGAGCACTACTGGTTGTTGGATATCATCTAGTACATTCAACCAGAGTTTGCCACATGTAGAATCTAGAAGACTCCATATGTAGAAGCATAAAGCACAAACCACCAGAATCTCATGCGTGCAATGCACGTGTACCTTACAAGTAGTTGGTAGTAGTAAGAAACAAATTCTGGGTTTGGCGGGAGCACCACAAGGCCTGCCGTAGGAGTTACATTTCCCTCTCGGGGCCCATGGGACCGAACTTCAGTGGCTTAGTGCCCGACCTATGAGTGAATGACATGCGGCCCTTAAATGCGGTTGGCCCACATGTCATTCTAATGGTGGTGGTATGGTTCGCGACTCACTTGTTCGAGATGAACCGGCCGGTGGTGGCGTGGCCGTGGCGAGGGTGCCACAGCTGGGCATCGTGGAGTTACGAGGCGTAGATGGCCACACCGGCGGGTACTACATGTAGTACAGAAGTAGTCCAGCTGAGGATTGATGCCTGGGACGAAATGTGCCACAGCCGCTGGATGAAAATTCGATGCGGAGTAGGCAAACCGCATCCAATCGGGTGTGGCTGTGGTAGAAAGTTGATGGTCGCCACAGTTCAGCTGGCCCGCATGTCATGCACACAAAGGCACAGGAGCGGTGGGGCCGAGACGGATGAGGCGCACATCGGGGGGATGAGGATCCCCTAATGTGAACAATCCTACCATTCTATCACTGACATGTGGAACCCCCAAGTGTGGGTCCCACCAGTCAGCGAAGGAAAGGCAGGGTAAGGCAGTGATAGCCACATCAGAGGATCCATGTCCATGTCGGGGGACGTCGTGCTTACATTTAGGGTTGGAGAGGCGTCATGGGAATCGCGTGTGGGTGTGGCATTGGTAGAAACAAGAAACGTGATGGTCGTCGTGGTTCAACTTCCATCGACAAGCTGTCATGTCTGCTGACACATGTATATCAAAACTAGAGTGTTTATATTTCAAGCACGTGAACAAGTATTATTCTACTACTTTGGATCCATTGCAATGCACGACCGAGCACGTTGGTAGTAGTAGTGTCTATCTCTATCTCTAGAGGCCTTCCCTCGTTCATCCTTTTCTCTCACAAGATAAACTACTCATACAATTTGTTTGTTAGTTACCTTGAAGAATTTGTTTGTGAGGACAGAACATGATTACGTAACATGCATGACATGGTAGTTTCCTGTGAAGAATCGATTACGAGATAACATGAGTATAAGCATGCATGGCACTTCCATATTTTCGAACCCAGTATACATTTCCCTGTAATTCCCCCCCCCCCAATTCCAACAGGGGCATATCAATGTTGTTTCTTGCATTATCCTACTCATACTCTAAACAATGCTGATCTTACATTAACAATGCATGTCCTTTTTGATATGATGAAGTCTCCCTACAGTTACTGCCCTTTGTAATATCACCATTGCCGAAAACAGGGAAGAATAACTGGTTCCTCCTTCGACCAGACGACGGCAAAAGACTGATGATCATTCAGAAACATGAGCCGGAAAAGTTATATTGCAAAAACCCTACTGTATACAAGCACCGTGAAATACGTGAGTATCCGGAGAGTGTATCTTACGTCTATGATCAGGATACCAGCTTGTTGGGGCCTTCAGGAGTTTTTAGTTGGAGGCGGGTAAACAGCCTTGGTTCACACTCTCTTTTTCTCGGACTCAATTATCCGATTAACCAGGAGATCACCGTTGGCAATGACCTTGATGGCAGAGAGGCTCTGTTTGCTATGGAAAACTGTGTCTACATGGCGAGCCCTAGGAGTTAGGGAGCAAACTCCCCTGATTGTCAACGATGCAGCCTGCAGCCAAAAGAAGGTGAGAATGAGAAAGGCATCCGGATTAACTTTGAACCTTGGATGTCTCAATTACGACAGGCAGTGATGTGGTTCAAGCCTTCAGGTTGATAGATAATTGGGCTGTTGCGTCGAAAGGGTGGAGTACTGGTGTCTCCGGATCATTGGTCGTTGAAGCGGGGCTGCAAATTATGATGGTGTTGGATCATCTCTTCGAATGACTTTGTTGTCTTTGTTGCCTGTTCTGGATGGGTAGTTCTTTCTTTTGTTATGCATATTCCTTGTCATTTGGTCATCCTCGTCTATGTCACTCTTACTATGTAATAGTTGCCTCTGTTTAGAATGTCATTCTTGTCTGGATCACGAGAGTCTTGGTGGTGTAGCAATACTTCTTATGAACTATCATGTATTGCTTGTTTAGGTCAGTAGTAGTCACTAATCAGTGTTTGAATGTTGTATATATCTTTGTTTCAAACTGTTTATTGTCTCAAACTACTGGTGGGCTAAATGAGGGCATAACCATTCTCCAGTGTTCAGAGTGTATCTCGTTTTTTCAACTTATATAATTTGAGCTTAGTGTCTTTTCGATGATGTACACTTGATTGGGCCAGTGAGGTGTCATTGAATATGGGCCGAGTAACGCAATGCCAAACAGGTCAATTATGACTCTTAGGCCGGGCTCTCAAAAGATCCTCAAAAAAAAGGTCGGGCTCTCCAAAAAAGAAATAATAAGGACTCTTAGGCCGACATGTGGGCGCCACCGGTGTTTTCGTGCGCTTGCGCATCGAGAGCATATTGGCGCGTGTTTGAAATTCATGCTACCTTTTCATCCCCAATCTCCCGCCCCTCCCCCACCTCTGGAATCTCGATTCCTACTCCAGTTCCCCCAAATCCCCTTCCTGTACTCCCTGTACTCAAGCACACTATCATGTCGCGGTCAACGCGGATCTCCGAGCCGGAGATCCTGAGGTCCGTCCTGCCTTCGTTCGCTGCGTGCTGTCGCTCAACAGTGCCATGGCGGTGCTTCACGACCAGTTTGCCGGCAAAGTGCTGATGGTAACCATCGACGGCGACTAGTATCCTGTCTCGTCGGACGACCTTGTCAAAGCTCTTGGCATTGCGCACGGCATCCAAATAAGTGACTTGCTCGTCGAAGTCTGTCCGCCACCGGCTGATTTCTTCGTCAGGTACCAGACAACTTTCGACTGCAGTCGTGTGTCCGAATCTTCCCGGCGTTTGTTCTGTGATGGCGCGCTAGTGAGCTTTGATCAGTGGCACCCAGGATGGGGCTCGGTGCCCTCTGAGCTTGAGTTTTTAACAAAGCTTACCTTCCACGGCATGCCTCGACATGCTTGGAACAGCGAGTCCATGAATGAGCTTATCAACGACCTTGTAGGTGAGCTCGTAAGTATGTTTGTTCCTCCAGACAGCTGGGCTCTGATGGTTATGTCATGGATGAAGAAGTCGTCCACAATATCGAAGGTGATTGGTGTTGAGATACCGGTGCAGGAACCGGGGTGGACCACGTTAGGGATGTACCTGTATCGAGTGTTCGTGCATGTCAGAGAAGTGGTCAATCCATCAATCGAAGTCCTGCCGCCGCCACTGGTGCGAGGGTCCATCGACGACGTCCATTACAGGAGTCAACACCATACTTTCCCCATGTTGCTCGGAACGATGGATGGCACAGGGCCTACTCCATCGCGCGGCGGAGGCCACTTCTTCTTTGGGAGAAGAGGCAGGGCTGGCTGCCTGGATGTGCTCTAATTTGAGGTAACAACTGAATCTTGTCAGATACTAGTTAAATCCGAGCTATGGGTGTGAAGCACTGATGTGCCAGTACATTTGATTGTGACCTGTTCTAATTTTGTACCTGAACTTTTTTTAGAAAGGGTTGTACATCAACTTAATGTGCTAGCAGAACTTATTGTGTTGTCTGTCTGTTTTCTTTGCACAACATTTAAGATATTTCCCCGTCATTGATAAAGACGATGAACCGTTATGTACGAGTTTGTTGGTTTCAACATAGGCCTACATGTAGCAATCCACTGCTTCCATCCTGATTGTGCCGCCTGCGTGAAATTTTTGTACGCAAGTTCAATGTGCTATGATGTTCTATATGATTGTGTCACTATATAAGTTTTTACTGAGCATCAACAATGCATATGGTTGAAAGATGTATTTACGAGCATCGACCGATGGGTCTCCCTCTCTCTCTCTCTCTCTCTCTCTCACACACACACACACACACGCGCGCACAAGTGGGACCCGTTGAATTATTTATTTGCTCATGATAGCTTTTAATTAGGTTCCACTGTAATCTAAGTTTTTTCTTAAGTTATTAATTGAGCTCAGTGACTTCAAAAAGTTGTACAGAAGCCTTGTTTGGGCCTTTCTGGAGTCGTTGAATGTGGGCTGAGTAGCCATGTTCGGTTGTACGGTACTACACATGCCTTTTTTTCAACATCAGCAGTGCAACTGGGCCGACAGTTGTACATAATATCCGGGTCAACTTGTTATTATCCGCCCCGCTGGGCTGCAAACTTTCCTAGGAGGTATGCATTAGGCTTAAAAAGAAAATGGACTTTAAGAAATAATAATTGGGATGTAATTATAATAACTGGGCAGTAACTATAAATAATGCACCAAATGCGTAATTAGTTTAAAAAATATATTATTTTTGGAATTTGAAATTTTTAATTTCATTACTTGTTGCGCGCGCAATATTTCGTTGGATTTTAACATAATACAACTTTATTTTGAAATTATATTTAATCTGAGTAGAAATTTCGGGTAAAAATATTTCGGATCCCATAAAAATGTGGGAAATTTTTTTGAATTCTGTTTTGAGCGGTTGGTTGATATTATTAATATTTGTCCTAGCTAGAAAATGGGATGTACTTTTAAAAAACTGTAAATAGGCTGTAGTAAATTCCATTAGAATTAAAAAATGGGATGTACATTCTTACAAATCGCAAATGGGCTATATGTTCTCTGCCACACACTTGTGGGCCTTCTAAGTTGACGTGTCCCCAAAATAAAAAAAACTAAGTTGACGCGTATGCAAGGCTTTGTCAACAACACACGGTTCTGGCAGCTGTGGCCTTTGGATATCCATCCAACGGATGTCGTGCTTCTTTTCCAATCTTGGATATTCTTGCTTCAGCCGCCCAAAAATGATTCCTCCGCCTGACATCTAGGGAGCACCATTTTGGAGGCTGACCTATGGGCCTACTAAGTTAACGCGTACCAAGGGCTTTGTCAACTTAGTCAATATAAACGATACTAGCTGCAGTGACCGTACGATGTCCATCTAACGGCCGTAGTGCTTCTTCAACCTCTAGTCTTCTTGCTCCAGCCGCCCAAAGCAGCGCCGGTCGTGTCGCGTGCTCCTGCCTCCCATGGCCGGCTGTGATGCCGCGGAGGCCTCACCGCCCCCTAATAATCCCACCGCTGGCCAGGCCATCCCTCTACTCACCCACACCCCCTGTTATTCTGCGGCGACGGCAGCCTCACACCACAGCTGAACTAGTGAACCCTCGTACTCCTCTCTGCGCGGGATTGCACTGTCGCGTCTTCCCCGGCTCCGCGTCGTCCCCTTCCTAGGCCTCGTCGTCGTCCACTGTCGTGGTGCTCTCGGCACGGCGTGGTTAATGTGGTCAACGACCGACTTCCATCGGAAGAGTACTGTACGTGGAGAGGCTGACAGCTGGGTCCACGGCGACCGCAAGGAAGGGCCTCCTTATTACACCCAAAATAATTATTCCTCCACCTGATAAAAGGGACACACCGGACGGGCAACTGTATTTCGCGAAAAAAATGTTTCCCCCCTGACTGCTGGGACCTACCAGCTACATCTTCGCACGCAAGGAAGTGCGTCCGGGCAAAAAAACGATTCGCCCCCCTGACTGTTGGGACCCACTAGCTACATCTTCGCACGAAAGGAAGTGACTGACAGTCAGGACCCACCTGGTCGAAGTGTACGTAGCGTTGTCATTCTGGTCGCGAACGTGTACGTACATACTGGTCGATGTAGAGGCGTGCACGTGTCGTAGTAGAGGCGCGCACATAGCATGTACACGTACATACAGTGGCCAGGGTGCAAGAAAGTAAATACGGCCACATACGTACATACGGGCGGGGTCTCAAACGCCTACTCGCACGTACGTACGGCCAGGGCTCATGTACATGGCTGGGACGGAATGGAGAAACAGTGTCGTTGTCGTGTTCATGGGGAGCCAACCGGTTGGGTCCGAATGGAATGCGTCGTCGTGCTCATCGAGAGGGCTTGGACGGAACACCCAATGGAAACGAGGCCTGGCGTACCGCAAAACGGAGGAAACGGCCTTGTGTTCGACCGACCACGTTCGAAACGGGATCCTGTTCATCGGGAGGGGTCTGGCGTACCGCAAAACGGAGGAAACGGACCTCCTACAGTCAAAACGGGGGTCCTGTTGATCGGGAGGGGTGTGGCATACCGCAAAACGGAGGAAACGGACTTGTGTTGGAGCACTACGGTCAAAACGGGGGTCCTGTTGATCGGGAGGGTGTGGCGTACCACAAAACGGGACTCCACGGGATACTCTTCATCTCCACCGTTGACCCCCCTCCAGCCTCCACGGGCTACTGTTCATCCACCGGTGACCTCCTCCAGCCTCCACCTGCGACTGTTCATCCACAGGCTCCTGTTCATCCAGCCTCCACCGCGCGCTACTCCACCCGCTACTGTTCAACCAGCCCTCTCCATGGGCTCCTGTTCAACCACCCCTCCATGGGCTACTGTTCATCCAGCCCTCCACCGTCTACTGTTCATCCAGCCCTCCATGGGGTGGTCCTGTTCATCCAGCCCTCCACGGGGTCCTGTTCATCCAGCCCCAACCGGCTCGATCGATCAGGGTCCGGTTCATCTAGAGGCAACACCACGGGGTCCTGTTCATCCACCCCCACCGAGAATTGTTCATCCAAACCCCCCCCAGCAACGCTCACTGTTCATCTAGAGGCAGCATCGATCGGCTTCAGTTAGCAGCAGTAGCGAAGGAATTGCTCGATCGGGTTCAGTTAACAGTCATCGATCGATCGCTCGGGTTCAGTAACGCGTAGCCTGCAGTGAAATCGCTCGGGTTCAGTTAGAGCCCAACGCCTCACTCGGGTTCAGTTAAAGCCCAACACCTCGCACCCGCGCGCGTGCGTGTATGAGAGAAACGTGCATCGCTCGGCCCCGACCACCCACCGTAACCGGGAACACCCCGATATTTTCCTCGCCCTCGCTTCTACCATGGTTTTTCCGTCATAGACGGCCCAAAGAATGTCATGCAGCTGCGTCTCCGGCCCGCCCAGGACGAAAAGCCCATTTTCTGTCATGATCTTTTTTCATAGAAGTAGGAGCCCACCACATCTGTGATGATACCTGGTTTTGTCACAATTATCGTCATAGAAGTGTCATAAGTATGACATAAAAAATTTTCGTTCGGCCCAAAATGTCACGGTTGTGTCTTTTTTTGTAGTGATCATATGGTGTTATTTTAGTACGAACTCTTAGATAGATCAATCAGAAAGGATAACTTGGTGTTATTTTAGTATGAACGCTTGGATAGATCGATTGGAAAGGATAACTTTGAGGTGGTTCCGTACCCTACAAACAATTTCTTCTCATGTTCTCTGTTAGATGGAACTTTGGAGTGATTCTTTGTCGCACGTTGAGGGATGGTTGTATGATCCAATTATATTAGCATTGTTGAGAGATTCCACTAGCAAAAGTACGGACCCTAGGCCTCATTTTCAAGCATTGCAATACCGTTTGTGCTCACATTTGGTAATTGTTACCTTGCTGTTTTATTATAACTATTACGAAAATCAATATCTATTATCATTACTACACATGTATCACCATCTCTTCGCTATACTAGTGCAGTTATACAATTTACCATTGTATTTGGTGTGTTGGTGACACAAGAGACTTTTTGTTATTTGGTTGCAGGGTTGTTTGAGAGAGGCCATCTTCATCCTATGCCTCCCACGGATTGATAAACCTTAAGTCATCCACTTGAGGGAAAATTGCTACTGTCCTACAAAACTCTGCGCTTGGAGGCCCAATACGAGTCTACAAGAATAAAGTTGCGTTGTAGACATCATCAAGCTCTTTTCTGGCACCATTGCCGGGGAGGTGAGTGCTTGAAGGTATATCTTTAGATCTTGCAATTGAATATTTTTGTTTCTTTTTTTATCACTAGTTTGGCTTATAAAAGAAAAGTACAAAAAAATGGAATTGAGGTTGCCTCATATTATTCGTCTTTATCATGTCTTTCTTGAAAATTATGGAAAGGAAAATTGTGCTCAATTGATACAAGAAGAATTCAACAAAATGTTCGGCATAAAAACTTTGAATGGTGAGCATTATTGCATTGTTGTTAGTATGAATTCTTTGAATGTCCATGATGCTAATGATATGCAAAGCCATAATCTTGGGGATGGTATGTTTGATGAATATGATATTTTTAGTCCCCCAAGATTTGATGTGCAAATTTATTCTAATGATTGCATGCCTCGTATTTATGATGATTATAATGATGAAAGTGGATTTGGAGAGGTCATGACTTTATTTAATGATGAATCCACTAGTTAGGAAGAGGTTTCAATTGACTAAGATAAAAAAGTTGCTATCGATGATGATTATGGTGATGACATGTATGCTATAAACAATAATGATAGCCATGAAACTTGTCATCATGATATTAATGCTCAAATTGATTATGCATATCAAGTATCACATGATAGTTATTTTGTTGAGTTTGCTCTCACTACTATTCATGAGGATAAATTTGCCTATGTTGAGAGTATTAAAAAAATTATGCTTATGTATAATGAAAAGAATGCTTTATGTGATAGCTATATTGTTGAATTCATTCATGATGTTGCTGAAAATTACTATGAGGGAGGAACATTTGCTTATATATATTGCAATAATATCAAGTTTCCTCTCTATGTGTTGAAATTCTTGAAGTGTTGCTTGTTTTGCCTTCCTATGCTAGATGATTCTTGTTCCCATAAATTGTTTTCTCACAAAATCACTATGCATAGGATGTGGGTTAGGCTTAAATGTCCTAGTCATATGCTTCATGATGCTCTCTTTATGTTTCAATTCTTATCTTTTATGTGAGCATCATTGAAATCATCATGCATAGCTAAAAAGGCATTAAAGAAAAGTGCTTGTTGGGAGACAACCCAACACTATTACCTACTGTTTTTGTATGTTCACATGATTAAGATACTGTAGTAATCATATTTTATAGCTTTTGTTTCAATGAAGTGCCAAGTAAAGCCTTTGGGATGGTGTGGATGATAGTTAGTTTGATTCTGTCCAAAAATAAAAAAATTGCGCCCAGTTCTTGAATTTTGTAAATTAACAGATAGTGATTTTGCTCTTAATTTTTTACAGATGTTGATATATAAATTCCCTACATTGTCCTAATTTTTCAAAAAAAATTGGAGATTGCAGAAGTATGGTCATTGTCCAGATCATTACTGTTCTGGTTTTGACAGATTCAGTTTTCAATGCATAGTTTGCTTGTTTCCTAGTTACTATTGCTTATATTGCTCAATATAAGCTGTGGAAATGATAAGGTAGTAGGAATTGTGTGAGAACAATTATGAATCTTGTCTCATAGTTCCAAAGTGAATGATTTGTCTTTATCATACTAACCTATCTCATGAAGTTCCGTTAAAATTTGTGATTGATGTTTTCAAGTTTTGGGTGACATATCAATATGAGGAGAATAAGGAGTGTCAAGACCCTAAGCTTGGGGATGCCCAAGGCACCCCAAGGTAATATTCAAGGAAGATCCAAGCAACTAAGCTTGGGGATGCCCGGAAGGCATCCCCTCTTTCGTCTCCAACATTATCGGTAACCTCACTTGGAGCTATATTTTCATTCGTGACATGACATGTGTTTTGCTTGGAGTGTCATTTTATTTTGTTAGAATTTGTTTGATGTCATTTAGAATAATTTTTATATCTTTTACTTCAATAAAAATGTCAAGTGTAGCCTTTACCATGCTTATTTTCCAAGCCTATATGTTGCTGTTTGAAAACGGAAAGTTTTCTATCATTGTCTGAATTCTTCTGGAAAGTCAAAACTAAATTTTCTACTGTGTGGTAATTTTTTTAGAATTTTGGAGTTATAGAAGTATGAATCTTCTTGCATTCTTTACACACTGTCGTTTTTGACAAATTGCTGTTATGTTTGCATTGTTTGCATATGTTTGCTTGTTTAATGATTCTATTTGAGGATAGGACTATTAGATATGCAGAGGCATTTAGTTTTCAATGTTAAATAATAATTTTGGTGATTTTCTACAGTAGAGAATGATAAGGTTTTGCATTGATTTATACTAACTTATCTGACGAGTTCTTGTTGTGTTTTGTGTGGATGAAGGTTTTAAGATTTAGGGAAACCGTGATATAAAAGGAATTAAGGAGACCCAAAAGCTCAAGCTTGGGGATTCCCAGGGCATCCCAAGATAATATTTCAAGAGGAATCAAGCATCTAAGCTTGGGGATGCCCCGGTAGGCATCCCACCTTTCTTCATCAACAATCATCGGTTAGCCTCGGTTGAGCCTAAGTTTTTACTTCTTCACATGATGTGTTCTATTATTGGAATGTAATTTTATTTTGTTTTGCTTGCTGTTTTAATAAAATACTTAGATCTATTTTAATAAAATACCTAGAGAGTCCTCACATAGCTACCCATTTACTTAACTACTCGTTTGATATTCACTTATATCTTTTGGGAGTAGTTTGTTGAACACTCTCATGCTTCACTTATATTATTTTGAGAGTTGATACTAGTGATGAAAATTTGGACAAGCTTTGAAATTGGTCCTAATATGATTAATATTCAAGAAGGATATAATAAAAACTTTAATGTAGATCATTCGATATGACAAGTTTGATTCCTTGTAATAGTTATGCGATATGGAGAAAATAATATGTGAGTGATGTTGGTGAGTAATTGTGCTTTAGTAGGAATATCGGTGTTAAGGTTTGTGATTCCCTATGCAAGCACGAAAGTCAATAGTTATGCAATGAAGATATATCGTACTTGTGGTGCATTATTCGATGTTAGTTATGTTTAATGTTCGTTTATGATCGTTTTCTTTTCTTGGTTGGTCGCTTCCCAATCTATTTGCTAGCCTTCATTTGTACTAAGCGGGAATACTGCTTGTGCATCCAAACTCCTTTAACCAATTTTTTATTTGGGAACTTCCTATGATGTATCTATCATGGAAAGTATTGGCAATTCTCGGTAGTTTTCGTTGACAGGAAAAACATGCCTCTCAAAACAATTTTATCTATCGTTTTAAGCTTTGAGCTTTGGCGCCTTTACAAATCTATGCTTCCCTCCGCGAAGGGCCTATCTATTTACTTTTATGCAATTTTTATTTTTATTTTGAGTCTCCATCTTCTCTTACAAACCACCAACTAGGGAACACAATTGTCATACTTGTGCATTAGATGTAGCAAATATTCGAGTGTGTTTCATGAATGGATCAATTATTGAGCATAATGGGCTAGGGATAGCTTTCTTTGGTGTTGATATTTTGAAAGACATGGTTGCTTGTTGATATACTTGAGTATTGATGTCCTCATGTCAAATATAGACTATTGCTTTGAATCATTCAAGTCCAAATGTCCTTGCTATAAAATAGAAGAGTATATGAGGAATATGATATGTAGCATTCCACACCAAAAATTCCATTTTCAACTGCTACTATATGAGGATGAGTTTTATGAGAAAGAGTTATTGTTATGATGCTAGGAGAAGTGATTGAAATTATCACTGATCAAACTTATGCACTACGCTAGCATTCACACTTCATAAATTATTTCTTTTATCATTTACCTACTCGAGGACGAGTAGGAATTAAGCTTGGGGATGTCGATACATCTCCAACGTATCTATAATTTATTAAGTATTCATGCCATGTTTAGAATAATTTTATATGGTTTTGGTATGATTTGGATGGAACTAACCGGGACTGACACTGTTTTCAGCAGAACTACTGTGGTGTTGTTTTTTGTGCAGAAATCAAAGTTCTCCGAATCCAGCGAAACTTTTTGATGATTTTTTTGGAAGAAGAGAAAAGTAATGGAGCGAAGAACCACCAGAGGGGCCCCCCTGCTGCCCATAAGACACCAGGGCACGCCAGCCGCACTAGCGCCCTGGTGGGTGGTGGCCCCGCTGAGGCCCTCTTCGCGTGAAACCGACACCAAAAAATCCTATATATTCAGAAACCCCAGAAAGTTAACCTAGATCAGAAGTTTCGCCGCCGCAAGCCTCTATAGCCATGAAAAACCAATCTAGACCCTGTTTCGGCACCCACCCTGCCGGAGGGGGAAATCATCACCGGTGGCCATCTTCATCATCCTAGCGATCACCATGATGACGAGGGACTAGTCCGCCCTTGGGGCTGAGGGTTTGTACTAGTAGCTATGTGTTTAATCTCTCTCTCTCTCTAGTGTTCTTGATTTGGCACGATCTTGATGTATCACGAGCTTTGTTAATATAGTTGGATCCTTGGTGTTTCTCCCTCTCTATTTTGTTGTGATGGATTGAGTTTTTCCTTTGAGATCTCGTTGTTATCAGATTGAATACTTTTATGGATTTGAGAATACTTGATGCATATCTTGCTATGGATACATGTGGTGATAATGGCGTATCATATCGATTCACTTAATGTGTGTTTTGGCACTCAACTCGCGGATCCCCGAGGTGACATTGGGGTAATCTATGCATAGGGGTTGATGCACGTTCTCGTCTTTGTTTCTCTGGTAGTAATCTTGGGGCACTCTTTGAGGTTCTTTGTGTTGGATTGAGTATTATGAATCTGAAATTGTTTGACTCATATTGTATAATCAACTCACAGATACTCGCAGTGACATTGGATTATCTAAGTGACATTATAGTTGATTGATGTATATCATATGGTGTTATTTTAGTACGAACTCTTAGATAGATCAATCAGAAAGGATAACTTGGTGTTATTTTAGTACGAACGCTTGGATAGATCGATTGGAAAGGATAACTTTGAGGTGGTTCCGTACCTACAAACAATTTCTTCTCATGTTCTCTGCTAGATGGAACTTTGGAGTGATTCTTTGTCGCACGTTGAGGGATGGTTGTATGATCCAATTATATTAGCATTGTTGAGAGATTGCACTAGCGAAAGTACTGACCCTAAGCCTCATTTTCAAGCATTGCAATACCGCTTGTGCTCACTTTTGGTACTTGTTACCTTGCTGTTTTATTATTACTATTACAAAAATCTACTATCATTACTACACTTGTATCACCATCTCTTTGCTATACTAGTGCAGCTATACAATTTACCATTGTATTTGGTGTGTTGGTGACACAAGAGACTTTTTGTTATTTGGTTGCAGGGTTGTTTGAGAGAGGCCATCTTCATCCTATGCCTCCCACGGATTGATAAACCTTAGGTCATCCACTTGAGGGAAAATTGCTACTATCCTACAAAACTCTGTGCTTGGAGGCCCAACACTAGTCTACAAGAATTAAGTTGCGTTGTAGACATCACAACCTCAACGATATGTGGACAAAAGTCTTAGCAGCTGAAGAGGAGCACGGCTATGAGCGGCAAACCAAAAGCTACCAAAGCAGAAATTGCTACCGCAATTTGACGATGAGGTCCTTGAGCCTGCACCACCGAGATACACTCAGGCAGATCAGCTAGACCACGCCCCCTCAAGGACGGGACATGCCGGCTGGAGAGGTCGAACACCCACCCACTCCTCTCTGCCGAAGAGGCAAGGAGCCAGTGCGGCTAGAATACGAATACGACTTACATCGCGACCTGGATGCTAGAACACCTCAACTACGATCCATTTACGGATCCAGATAATAGCCTCCTCATAGACGGGACAAATACTAAGTTTGGCTCGAATTAAACGATAGAGGTTGGGAGCAACATCAGGCCCGAATGGCAGCCGAACTCCAGCGTGACGTGGCCCGAGTTAGGGGCACTGGTCACCCGATGTGTTTTACATATGAGGTGATGCAACATCAGTTCCCTGAGAGATTTAAACCTGTAAACATTGGACAATACAACGGGACTACAGACCCGGTCGTGTGGATCGAAGACTTTCTTCTCCACATTCATATTGCTCGAGGAGATGACCTCCACGCCATAAAATACTTGCCATTAAAGCTCAAAGGACCAGCCATGCATTGGTTGAACAGCCTCCTCGAAAACTCCATATGGAGTTGGGAAGATCTCAAGGATGCTTTCCGAGCAAACTTTGAAGGCACTTATGTCCGACCTCCGGATGCCGATGACCTAAGCCATGTGGTCCAATGGACCAGGGAGTCAGCCCAACTGTTTTGGAATCGGTTTTTCACCAAAAAGAACCAGAACGTCGATTGTCTGGACGCCGAAGCCATAGCCGCATTGAAACATAGTATCTTGGTCGAGTGGCTAGCACGCCAGCTCAGCCGGGATAAGCCAAGGACGATGTCGGCACTTACCTCTCTTATGACCCACTTTTGCGCGGGGGAGATAGTTGTTTGGCTCGTAGAAGCACCAACCCAGAAGACCCCGACACCTTGGAAGTTCAGGACGGAAACGGGAAACCACGATGCAGCAAAAATTAGCGTCACCACAATGGCGGTGAAGCCGGATACACATCAATGAATGTTGGATTTCGCAACCCCTAGTCAGGACCGCGGAAAAGCCCTCTAAAGGCAACCAGGATGGACCCACCAAGTTGGACACAATTCTACACAGGCCCTTCTAGATCCACAACACATCTGACAAGCCCACCAACCACACCAACCGTAACTGTTAGGTGGTCAAATAGGCCAGCATGCTCACAGCTGAGGACGCAGGCAAAAGCCCACACAGCGAGGACGATGAGGAACCTTGCAGGCCGAACAATGGGGGCCAAAAACAATTCCCTCCTGAGGTAAAGATGGAGAATATGATCTAAGCCACTCATGTAGCCAAGAAAGAGAGGAAACGTTCACTTTGGGATGTCTACGTCGTCGAGCCTGTAGCCCCAAAATTTAACCCACGGTTGGCATGCCCGATCACTTTCGACTGAAGAGACCATCCTAACAGTATCCGTCATGGAGGATAGGTGGCCCTAGTTCTTGAACCCATTATTCATGGGTACCACCTCACTAGAGTCCTCATGGACGGAGGCAGCAGCCTCAATCTGATTACGCAGATACAATGAGGAAAATGGGTATTGACCCATCAAGGATCAAACCCAGTAACACTACCTTTAAAGGGGTAATCCCAGGTGTGGAGGTCGGCTGCTCGGGCACCTTGACACTGGAAGTGGTGTTCGGCTCGCTGGACAACTTCCGCAGCAAAGACTTGATCTTTGACATTGTCCCCTTTCACAGCAGCTACCACACACTCCTGGGTTGAACAACGCTCGCTCGTTTAAACACAGTCCCCCACTATGCATACCTAAAGTTAAAGATGCTCGGACCCAAGGGCGTCATCATGGTCAACGGCAATACGGAGCGCTCATTCTTGTCTGAAGAACGTACAACAGCTCTAGCAGCCGAAGACCAAACCGCCGTTGAAGGGCCGAAATACCAGCCCGCCATTATGGCACGAAAGGCAAGTAAATGGGCCCGAGTCCTATCCCCATTCCAGGTACCTCCCTATGCTCGAGTAAGTCGGGATACACCCCCACAACATGCCCACCCCAATTGCACACTATGTGCCTCGTCAGCACAACTTTGTACTCAAAATACCATGGGCAGCTGTCGGGTCTAATTAAACTAGACACCAAGTGTTCGGCTCAACCAAGCTATGGTCACTAGTGGAAAAAAGCCTAGCTATGGTGTGACAAAAGGTGCCTTGCTGGCGTAGACACCCAACGCCACCTATACGGCAGAAATGAAAACAATTTAGTGGTGGCGTTGGCAGACATGTCAGCAGTATTTTAGTACTGATGGTGTGCCACCTAGCTAATGATAGCAGTATATTGTGTTAGCCATGGCATTTATTGTGAGACAACGCGAGCAATTTGTATTTTGTAGTAATAAAAAATATACCCAGCTATCAGTACATGTGCAGCCATTTAACTAGTGGTAACTTCAAATCCACAAAAAGTAGTGATCAACTAGCTTGCTACCTACAAGAAAAAATTTATCCGCTAGCTAGCTACAATCAAAAGTTATCGGCTAGCTAAACAACTACCTACATATATGCACGCATTACATGTCTCGACGATGAAGAATGATTCTCATCTCACACAACTTGTTCATGTTGCTCTGTCCCTCCTTTCTGTAATGGACTTTGCGGGTCTTTAGTTCTGCCCTCTCGGACTTTAGGAGTCGTATCTCCTTCTTCATAGACTCGATCTCAGTGACCGTTTTGTCCTTCTGGTTGATGAGCTTCAATTTCTTATCGCAGAGATCAGAGTTCTCGTCGATCATTACTTCCTTCTTATTCTTCAAGGAGTCATTCAACTCCTTAAGTGCCTTCATTGTACTCTCCTTTGACGCGACAAGCTCATGACTGAGCATGTCCACGTAACGTACCGGTAGTTGCTGCTAGACCGGTTCTGGAGATGGGTCTCGTACATATGCTTGGCAAGTCAAATATTTGAAATCATCAATAATGAATGGTTAGATGAGATATGTATATATGCATGTGTATGCAATGCTCACGGATGTTTTTGTGATCTTACCTGGTTGGTGGTTGTTTCGCCTTTGTCAACTTCGTAGGCCGCGAAGTTCCATGAGGACTGCAGCACTAGTGCAGAACCGGGCAATAGCACCGGTTCGTAAGGCCCTTTAGTGCTGGTTCCATAACCGGCACTAAAGTTTGGGCAATAAATCCCCCCCTTTAGTACCGGTCCAGCACGAACCGGTGCTAAAGGGCAACCACGTGGCATGAGCCAGCTCCGGGGGCCGGGAGCCCTTTAGTACTGGTTGGTAACACCAACCGGTACTAAAATGTTTGGGGGGTTTTTGGTTTTATGATTTCTTTTTCATTTAATTTTGTGTTTTCCATTTTAATTCTTTTTCGTTTGCTGGTATTTTACGATACTACACATTGTACACGTTATGCATATATATGGTAGCTAGTAGAACAAATCATATATATATATATATATATATATATATATATATATATATATATATATATATATATTGTCGGTGTACTAGAGTAGGGGTACCCTAGTATCCCGAACTTGTGCACGGGCAATCGCAGCACCCCGCGGCAAGGCTTGCCAGGTGACCGCAAAGGCCCTCTGAGGTTCCTTTGGAGCCATTCAAGAACAAAATATTCGAGCCAAGGAGACAAGACCCCGGCAAGAGGAGCTTGCCGGGAAGGCCATTCAAGGCACAAGACCCGGGCAATAGGAGCTTGCCGGGAAGGCCAACCAAGGCATCTCAAGGAACTTGCCGCGACGCGCCACGCGTCCCGGCGAGGCCCGGTGGGCGGCAAGCCACCGGACGCGACAAGACAACGACCGCGGCAAGGCGTTTGCCGCAACAAGCTACCACTCCGTACCCACGCTCCAGCACATCCACCAACGTGTCGCTCAGGGACCCTTCCAGGCGTACGTGGCGGGAGGCTGTGCAGCCAGCGGTACGCGGTGGCAAGCGGCGCTGACAAGATTGCCATCATGGCGAACGGTGGCGTCCCTGACGGTCCCTTTTCTGCACTGTTTGGGCGACGCAGATGGGCATTTAATGCCCTTGTCCCCTGCCGTCAGGGTTAGGTATGATACACTGTACAGGTAGTTGTACCAACCGCAACACCTTTCCATTTTTACCCTTGTCTACGTTGCCACCTGTCGGTGACCCCTTGAGCATATAAAAGGAGGCCCATGCGCAACGTAGAGGGGGGGAACAGAAGAACACTCATGCTCGGTCTCGTTAGCTGCTGGTGTGTACTGTAGCACTCAGCGCTCCCGAGCAAGAACTCAATACAAACCACAATGCAGGAGTAGGGTATTACGCGATCCATGCGGCCCTAACCTGGGTAAACTACTCGTGTGCTTCGCCTCGATCTGCTCTTCGTGCGATCTCCGCCCCCCGCCGAACCGAAAGGGGCTCGCTCCCCATAGGTGCACGTGGATCAGTTTCCCCGACATCTTTGGCACGACAGGTAGGGGGGCGTCGAGGTTGTGTGAACCTGATCCGGCGTTCACACGAGCTAGATCTTCATCATCTTCATCGACATGCTGCCGAAGAAGAAGGCTTCGGAGGCGGCTGCTCCGTCCGTGACAAACCCACCACCGCCGGAGCAAACGGCTGGTGGGGTAGACACCGGCGGAAGAACGGGCGTCGGCGAGGAAGCGCGTCATGGTACTCACGGTACCATACGCTCGCTGGACCCAGATCGAGCTGGTGGATCTCGGGATGCTCAAGACCAGCATGCACGCCAACATGCTGGCAAGAGCGAGGCACGGTCGCCTGGACGGGATACTGCTCCCTCTAACATAGTTAGAAGTCCGAGCATATCCCTCTCTTCACACCGTTCGCCACCGCTACCCGCCACTCCAGCAGAAGCTTTGGCGCGAGCTCAACTGCTCCTAGATTACCCTCCAACGGCGGACAAGATCGACGACTGGAGGGCCACCATTCAGAGTCTCATCGGCTTTGCCAACGGCGACGCTCCGCGGCAGCCGAGTACATCGCAGCCGCGGCAAGCCAGCCAGGCACGAGCCGGTAGCGACAGGACCGGTGGGGGTGCAACCACCATGCACTCCCCGCCGCGAAGGCCAAGATCGCCGCCTTGCCGGATCCACCTCGACAGCGACTCCACCGCGTCATCAGATCCACGAGCTCGTCGCGATCAACGCCAAGTTCTTCACGAACGACAGCAAGAAGACGCTCGAACTCGCATCGAGCGCCGAAGAGAAGCGCGGCGTCAATCTAACCAGCGCGCTGGGCCCTCTGTCGACATGCATGCGCCAGGGGAACCAGGCGACTTGCCGTACGCAGTAGGTTGCCCTGCGTTTACCCGTGAGCTGCGGCAAGTCCAGTGGCCCAGCACAAAGAATTTCAAGCCAGACGTACCAGAGAAGTACGACGTCAAGTCGCATCCGTCAGAGTTCCTCAGCATCTACACCATCGCGGTGAAAGCTGCTAGGGGGCGGGACGACAAGATCCTTGCCAACTACTTCCCACTGGTGCTCAAGCCCAACGTCAGGTCCTGGCTCATGCACTTGCCGGACAACTCCATATCCTCCTGGGCAGACCTATGCCATCAGTTTGTCGGCGCCTTTACAGGCGGCCACAAACCTCATGGCCAAGAGAGTGACCTTCATCTGCTCGCCCAGAAGGAAGGAGAGCCCCTGCGCAAGTACATTCAGAGATTCAGCCGTGTACAGCACAACATCCCAGATGTCGACCCTGCCGCGGTTATCAGCGCATTCCATCAGAACGTGCGTAACCGCAGGATGCGGGAGGAGATGGCGATGTGCAAGATCAGAGACGTCAGTGAGCTGTATGCCCTGGCCGACAAGTGTGCACGTGCTGAGGAAGGGACGAAACTCCCCGGAGAGAATACGGGAGCAGGAGGATCTGACAGCGAGGATGCTGCCCCGGCAAAGAAAAACCAGCGGCGGAACAATAGAAAGAGGAAAGGCAAAGATGTGCTAGTTGTTGAGCAGTCCGGCAACGAAGGTGGCGCCAAGAAAGCCAAAGCTGGTAGCTCCGGCAAGGAGGTTGCCGCATGCGCCAACTGCCAGGCTGTGGCGGTCGCCAACAAGTAGGACGGCACCAATAAACAGTACTGCAAGATCCACCGCACCAAGGGCCATGACTTCCAGAGCTGCAAGAAGGTCGAGCAGCTTGTCGAGCTGCAAAAGGCCGAATACGAGCGACGCGACAAAGAGAAAGCCCAAGGAGGTGCTGGAGGATCCGGCATGAAGCGCCCCGGCCGGGGAGGACGTCGCGGCAAGGCCAAGCAGCGGCAAGGAGACAGGCCTCCCCGCGGCCGCGACAAGGATGAAGATGACGACGACGACGAAGACATGGATGATGTCGAGACCAGTGAGCAGGAGTTCCAGAAAGCCACAGAGGTCTTGTGCATTGACGGCGGTGCTTCTCTGCATACTTCACACCGCCAACTCAAGTAGTGGGTGCGGGAAGTCAATGCGGCAGAACCCCCCGTCGAGTCACGCAAGCTTCTGAAATGGTCCAGCACGCCTATCATCTTTGATATTGAGGACCACCCTGATCGCACAACTACGGTCGAGTACTTGCCGATGTTGGTCACTAAGATGCTAGTTGACGGCGGGGCCGGCTTGAACCTGATCTCCTCCGCTGTGCTCCAGAAGCTCCAGGTCCCTGACAGCGAGCTCGAAGAGACCGGCACATTCCAAGGAATTAACCCGGGAAGGAGCAAGCCGAAGGGGAAGATCACGTTGCCTGTGACATTTGGCAGCGAGTTGAACTTCAGAACTGAGAGGGTCATTTTTGATGTTGCCGATTTTCCATTGCCTTACAATGGGATTCTCGGCCGTCCAGCGCTCGCCAAGTTCATGGCGGCCTCTCACTATGCGTATAACATGCTGAAGATGCCAGGCCCGATAAGTGTCATCTCTGTCCCTGGCGACAAGAAGGATGCTCTTATCTGTGCCGACAAGATTTATCGGGAAGCGGCAGCCGCAACGGATCGCAAGTCACTTGCCGCTGAAGCTCCTGGGGGGGAAGAAGAAGACCAAGTCCGGCAAGAGTTCTGATGCCCACTCCGGCAAGCGCACCTCTTCAGAGTGCTGCGCTACCGTCGAGGACGCACCATCAAGCTCCACCGGCAAGTGTAAGAAGACAATGGCAGCTCCGCCAGAGACCAAGAAGGTGTCCGCCAAGGAGGACGGCACTGGTGGTACCTTCACCATCAGTGCCACTCTCGACCCTAAATAGGAAAGCGCGCTCATTGCTTTCCTGCGGGCGAACGTCGATGTGTTTGCATGGCAACCGTCTGACATCCCCGGTGTTCCCAGGAAAGTAATTGAGCACCACCTTGCCGTCTGTCCTCATGCGCGGCCCGCCAAGCAGAAAGTCAGGAAGCAAGCAGTGGAGCGCCAAGAATTCATCGCAGAAGAGATCAAGAAGTTGGAAGCAGCAGGCCTTGTCAGAGGAGTGCTCCATCCTACGTGATTGGCCAATCCTGTAGCCGTGCGCAAGGCAAAAGGGAAATGGAGGCTTTGTATCGACTTTACCGATGTTAACAAAGCTTGTCCCAAAGACCCATTTCCCTTGTCGCGCATTGACCAGATTGTCGACTCCACGGCCGGATGTGACTTGCTTTCATTTCTTGACGCATACTCAGGATACCATCAGATCTTCATGGCAGAAGAGGATGAGGAGAAAACCGCGTTCATCACTCCATGTGGCACGTACTATTTCATACGGATGCCTTTCGGTTTAAAGAATGCTGGTTCAACATTCGCAAGGGTAGTCCATGCCGCTTTTGAGCCACAAATACACAAAAATGTGGAAGCCTACATGGATGACATAGTGGTCAAGAGCAAGGACAAGGCAACTCTGATTCAAGATTTAGACGAGACTTTTGCAAATCTGCGCAAGATCAGCCTCAAGCTCAACCCCGAGAAGTGTGTGTTTGGAGTTCCTTCCGGCAATCTTATCGGGTTTTTCGTGTCTCAGCGAGGAATTGAAGCCAATCCCGACAAGATCAAGGCCATTGAGCAAATCGAAGCACCAAAGCGCGTCAAGGATGTACGAAGACTTGCCGGTTGCGTGGCAGCTCTCAGCAGGTTTATCTCTAAGTCTGCTGAGCGCGCCCTGCCATTTTTCAAAATATTGAAAAAGGCAGGTCCAATGAAATGGACTCCGGAAGCGGAGGCTGCGCTACAAGACTTGAAGAGATACCTGTCCTCCGCTCCAATACTTGTCGCACCTAAGCCACAAGAGAAGTTGTTGCTGTATCTGGCGGCAACTAATCAAGTGGTTAGTGCTGCGTTAGTAGCGGAGAGGGAGGCAGATGATGAGCCAGAAACTACGGCAGGTGCATCCAGCGACAAGCAGGGGGCTTCCCCGTCAAGCTCTGATCCCGACAAGGATGGATCTGCGCAGGCGCGTGAGGAGATACAGAAGAAAATGGTGCAGCGCCCAGTTTACTTTGTTAGTTCCCTTCTGCAGGGGGCTAGGTCAAGGTACTCTGGTGTGCAGAAATTGCTTTTCGGCCTTCTCATGGCCTCGAGAAAGCTGCGCCATTACTTCCAAGCACATGAGATCACAGTTGTCACTCGTTTTCCGCTGAAGAGGATACTGCAGAATCCAGAAGCGACAGGCAGGATTGTTGAGTGGGCACTGGAACTGTCAAGCTTTGGCCTCAAGTTTGAGAGCACTTCAACTATCCAAAGCAGAGCATTGGCAGAATTCATAGCAGAGTGGACGCCAACACCGGATGAAGAAATTCCAGAAACGAGCATCCCCGTCAAGGAAGCAAGCAAAGAGTGGCTGATGTACTTTGATGGTGCCTTCTCGCTGCAAGGCGCCGGTGCTGGCGTGCTACTTGTCGCACCCACCGGAGAGCACCTCAAGTACATAGTCTAGATGCACTTTCCCAAGGAGCAAGCAACAAACAATACTGCAGAGTATGAAGGTTTGCTTGCCAGTCTCAGGATCGCGGCAGACCTTGGGATCAAGAAGCTCATTGTCAGGGGTGACTCGCAGCTTGTCGTCCGCCAAGTGAATAAGAGTTATCAGAGTCCGTTGATGGAAGCCTACGTTGATGAAGTGAGAAAGCTAGAAGAGCACTTTGACGGCCTACAGATGGAACATGTTCCAAGAGCTCAGAACGACATTGTCGATGGCCTGTCAAAGTGCGCAGCACTTAAATTACCTATGGAACCAGGGATCTTTGTGCTCAAGCTGACTCAACCGTTTGTAACGCCATCAACTGGACAGAGCAAGAAGAGGAAGTTGATTTCTGGTGACTATTTTCCGGCAGAGCTTCCCGAAGCCGCCGCCAAGAAGGTCCCCAAGATCAACACCAAGAGTGCTGGGGAGCAGTCTGCTCCGGCAAACCCCAGGGTTTGTTCCGTTGAAGCAGACGCTCCCGACAAGTTTTGCTCAGGCAAGCTTGCCGGGGAACGTCAAGCTCCGGCTGAGCCACAGGTTCTCGCCGTAGAAGCGGATGTTCCCGCAGCAGCAGATGTGCCTTTAGTCCTTGTTGTCGAGCCGCAAGCTCCAGCATGGGCACAACAGATTGTCTGTTTCCTTCAGACAAGAGAACTTCCCGAAGAGCAAGAAGAAGCGGAAAGAGTAGCCCGGCAGTCAAGTATGTACCAGTTTGTCGACAACACACTGTACAGAAGAAGACTCAACAGTGTGAAATTGAAGTGTATTCACCGGGAAGACGGACAAAAGCTGTTGGCAGAGATACATGGAGGCATATGTGGTCACCACATCGGCGCAAGAGCACTTGCCGGCAAAGCATTCCGGCAAGGTTTCTTTTGTCCGACAGCCCTCCAGGATGCAACTGCACAAGTAACCAAGTGTGAAGCGTGCCAGCTCCATTCCAAGCAGATACACCAGCCAGCTCAAGCTCTCCAGACGATCCCTTTATCCTGGCCATTTTCGGTCTGGGGGCTCGACATCCTCGGCCCCTTCCCCCGAGCATTCGGGGGCTTTGAGTACTTGTACGTTGCAATCGACAAGTTCACAAAGTGGCCGGAAGTGGAAGCAGTGAGGAAGGTGACAGCACAGTCAGCAGTCAAGTTCTTTAGGTCGATTGTTTGCCGCTTCGGGATCCCTAACAGGATCATCACCGACAACGGTATGCAATTCACAAGCTGCACCTTCATGCAGTACGTCCAAGATCTTGGCGCCAAGGTCTGCTTCGCTTCTGTTGCTCACCCCAGAAGCAACGGTCAAGCGGAGAGGGCAAATGCTGAAGTGCTGCGTGGGCTCAAGACCAGGACTTTCGACAGGCTGCACAAGTGCGGAAGAAACTGGATTGAGGAGCTGCCGGTGGTTCTTTGGTCGATCAGGACAACGCCAAATCGAGCCACTGGCCAGACACCTTTCGCTCTAGTCTATGGAGCAGAAGCAGTTCTCCCCATGGAACTCGTATACGGGTCACCTCGAGTGCTCGCTTATGATGAGCTTGAGCAAGAGCAGCTGCGACAAGATGACGCGCTGCTCCTTGAGGAGGACCGTCTTCAGGCTGCTGTACGAGCTGCTCGCTACCAGCAAGCTTTGCGCCGCTACCATAGCCGCAAAGTTAACGCCAGAAGTCTCGAGGAAGGCGACCTTGTTCTTCGGCGCGTTCAGTCCGCCAAGAATTCCAACAAGTTGACGCCGAAGTGGGAAGGCCCTTACCGGGTGAAACGAGTCACTAGGCCTGGCGCTGTCCGCCTTGAGACCGAAGATGGCATTCCGGTGAGCAACTCCTGGAACATTGAGCATCTTCGTAAGTTTTACCCGTAAGGCGCGGTTGTCGGACCCTGTTCCGGCAACCACCTTTTGTACAAGTCTTGCCGTTGTTGCATGTAATCTTTTTTACAAAGCCAGGCGCAGACCCTGTGCATAAATAAAGCTCATGTGCTCCGCACATCTTGTCAATTTCATGCTTTTTATTTTTTGCATGAGTTATCTGACACTTTGTGCAGCGCCAACCCCCGGTAAGCAATAACGAGCCATAAGGCTCCATATCTTTATTTTCTCTTCTTTCTTTTATCTCAAGGAAAGGAAGGTTCCCTCGCCCACAAGTTTGCCGGGGGGGAAGGAGAAGATAATAGTATGGACCAGGCGTCGTTCAAGAAAGTTTCGCCTTGCCGGAAAGCAAATAACAGAAAAGCTAAGTTGCCAAAGTTTGAGCAATCAGATTTTTTAAATTTTTAAGTTATCTTCCTTGAACGACCATGCTTTGTATGGAAAACCTGTGCGCGGAGGAACCAGCTCGTGGCTAGTTGCGCCCTTACTTTGTTTTGAGTCCGCTCAACAACTTAAGTGTGCTGCGACTAGAGTTGCGCCCTTACTTTGTTTCGAGTCCGCTCAACAACTTAAGTGAGCTGCGACTAGTTACGACAAGGTTTCTTGTCGGTAACAGCACCGCCAGCAGGCTGCTGACGTCCCGCACTCAGCGCTCGCGGCTAAGGTGCCTGCGCCGGCAAGTTCCCTAAAAGCGTAGGGCAAAAACATACAAAGGAAGGAATCAAGTAAAGGAAATAACATTGCAATCACTACCCAAAATAGAGTTATATTACAAGATAGCTTGTCGCAGCTCTAATAGATTGTTTTCGTAACATGACCAGCAGCGACAAGAAAAGAAGAAGACGGGCAGCCTAGTCTACACGATCGCCCTCAACCCTCTTGATCCCGCTCACCTTGTCCACAATGGGTGCGACAAGGGCCTTGAGCGCCTCCAGATCAGCTTCCGGCAGCAGGGTCTTGAGGACGTTGGTGAGGTTGAGGCCCGGGTTGCGGAAGGCCACCTTCACCAACACCTTTTGAAGAGCTCCCGCGCAGATCTTGCGCGACTCGTCGGCCAGCTGCTTTGGGATCCTCTCCCGGAGTCGCTGGAGGGCCGTCGCCACGCCTTTGAAGAACAAGGTGAGCTTGGCGCTGGATTGGAGGTTCTCATCAGAGGGATACCCAAGATCCTCCATCCCCAGCTGCGCCAGCTCCCTGTCGATGTCTGCGGCAGCATTCACAAGACTCTCCGTCCAGTGCTCCACGGTCTCCCTAAAAGTGTCCTGGGTGACAGCAACACTCTCCAGCAGCGCCTTGTCGGCCTTGATCTCCTCCTTCAAGGCCACCTCCCGCTCCCTGGCGACGTCCAGCGTCTTGGTCAAAGTGGTCAGCTTCAACTCAAGATCTGCGTTGGATTCCTTAGCGGCGCTGAGCTCCTTGTCCTTCTCGGCGAGGCGGGCCTGCAGCTCTGAGTGGTTGTAGGCGTCCTTCTCCCACTCACGCTTGAGCGCGGCAAGCTCCTCGCCGCTCGCCTTGAGGTCGGCCTCCAGCTGCACCACCTTCGTCTCCAGCTCCTTCTTGGCGGCCTCGGCAGCTGCAGCAGCGTCCTCCGCTTGCTTGATAGCTCCGCCAAGTGTTCGCTCGCGCGCGGCAAGCTCCTCCTCGTGGCTATCAAGGTTGACCTTCCGCTGCGCCAGCTCACCCTCCTGCGCAGACAACTTCTCAGCGGCAAGCCGCTGCTGCTCTTCGACGTCAGCCTTCTCGAGGAGGAAGGCCTTCTGCTCCTCGGCGAGCTGCTCCCGCTCCTCCGCCAGGGACCGGAGAGCTGCCTGGTTGATACCTCGGAGCTCCTCCGCGCGCTTCTCAATGTCTGCTCCCGCCTTCGCGGCAAGCGCTTCGCGGGATTCCAGCTTGGCTTGCCGGGTGCGGTAGAGCAACAACAGCTTCCGTAGCAGCCGCTCCTCCTCGGGCTCGCCGCTGCTGCTGCTTGGCGCATCAACCAGCGTCAGCCCAGCGGAGGCGAGCACCTCTACGTCGAAGCTTTCTCCTTCGACCGGCGCCCTGGACCTTGACGCCCAGGGGAGGTTGATGAAGACGCCATCGCCGGCCTTCAAGTAGACGTCTGGCTGGGGCTCTTCGGAGCCTGGCGCTGCGGCAGCGGCGGAAGGGTCGGCGGTCGGCGTAGCGCCTGGCGCTCCTGCAGCCTCAGGGCCGTCAGTGCGATCGCCAGACTCCTCGCCAGATGCTGCGGCGGCAGCCTTGGCGGCCTCTTCGCCGGTGGGATCATCAGCGCCGGCCGCTTCTTCGGTGGCAGCAGCGTCGTCGATAGCAACCTCGGTCTCCATCGGCTCCGCAACAGATGGGTCTGACGGCCGGAAAAGGAAGAAAAGTCAAGCAAATATCCAAAAAGAAGATCAAACGAAGAAGAACCCAAGGGAAGTTTCGAAGCAAGAAGTTTACCTGTACCGGGCTCTGCAGTTGTGGTCTCCGCCGTTGGGGGGCCGCTGGTGCTGTCCCTTGTCGGAGACTTCTCCCTTGCCGGAGAGCTCTCCCTTGTCGGAGGATTCTCCCTTGCCGGAGAACTCTCCCTTGGCGGTGTAGTCGAAGCAGATGGCATGTCAGGGGCCGTCTCCAGACGCTCCTGGTGGGGCTGCTCTGTTCCTACACAAACCAGCAGTCAGATATCAGCAAACAAAGAGTATCCGTGCGCGCCTAACAGCGGGAAGCAAACCATATACTTACGCTGGGGGCTGCTCTGAAGAACAGTTGCCGGGTCCGGCAAGGATGTCTCGGACGCACCCCCTGCTGTCGCGGTGGGTTCGTCCTTGATGATAATCAATGGGACCTTGGCTCTCTTTGCCGCCCTCTGGGCTAGAGTCCTAAAAAGGAATAAGTTCAGAGTAAAGCAAATGAGATACAAGACAAAACAGCAAGAACTGAAGAAATACAAGTACAACAAGAATCTTACTCTTCTTCTTCCTCGTTGGAGCTGAGCGCGGAGAAGTCAAAGCCTGGCTCACCTCCGGCGCGAGGAGGCGGAGGAGTAGGTTCCCTTGGCCGCTTGGCGGGAGTAGAGACGGTGGTCTGAGACGACCCCGCTCCAGCTGCCGCCGCGGCATGAGAAGCGGCAGGAGCAGAAGCGGCGGTCTGAGAAGACCCCGCTCCAGTTGCCGCAGTAGCGTGAGGTGCTTCCGTGTCAACAGAACTTGCCGTGGTAGAGCGTGTCACGCGGCGCGGCGGCTGTCGACTCGTCTGCCGCTCCGCTACGTCCCCGGCCTTGCGAAGACGCCTTCTTGGTGGAGCCGGGGGCTCTGCTTGTGGCAAGCTGCCCGAAGATGAGGAGGAAGAGGAGTCGATTTGCAACGAGCCGCTCGTATCCTCGGCGGGCTCGCCCGGCCCGACGTCATGTCCGGCAGGCTCTTCCTCGCCGGCAAGCCCTTCTCGCTCGGCAAGGCTTGCCGCCTCCGCTGCCTCTGCCTCCTCCACGGTGAACCCAAACTCGCCCGCGGCTGCAGCTACCGCCGCCTCTTCCAGCCTAGTGGCGATGCGCTTGATCTCCTCCTCGGTGGTGTCCCGGGTGAGGCCTCTCTGCTCGTCGGGGCGGATCGGCGTTTCTACCAAGCCATCGAAGAACGCCTGCACGACGTCGTCTGCAGGCTCTAGCCAAGCTGGGTCAATTCCATGCGAGTCGCACAGCGGCATCATTGCACGGATGCGGTTGAGCGAGGAATTGTTGCACAGTGGAACGACACCCCTCGGCAACCTGAACACTTCGGGATGTTGAGGATCGTATTTGAATAGCTCCTGGAGCATCGCGTTAAGCTCCAGAACAGTGAAGTTGAAGTTGAGGCCCGGACGCAGCCTCATGATATCCGCTGCATTCTTGAACTCCCAGGCGGGTCTCCTCCTCTCCTGCAGGGGGGCGATGCGGCGGCGAAGGAAATCTGCGCCAACTGCACCTACAGTGAGCCCGGCAAGCCTGAGGCGTTGGATCCGGGCGACGGCAATCTTCAGCTTGTCGTCTTCCGGGGCCACGTTTCTGCAATCGCTGCCGCGCACTACTGGAGTTTAGCGCCGGGCGGTAAACGGCTGCGGGTCCTCCTCGACAATCCAGCACCAGTCTGCTCTCCATTCCTCCCACTTGCTGCAGAGCTCTCCCTCCAGATAAGCGTCCTTCTTGCCGGCTTTTGAGATCCAGGCGATTCCGCCGGATAAAGGCTCTCCTTTCTCAACTCGGGGCGTAAAGAAGTGGCGAAAAAGGGCTACATTTGGATGGACTCCGACAAAGTTTTCGCAGAGATGTGCGAAAACTGCCATGGTCAGGACGGCATTGGGGGTGAAGTCAAGGAGGCGGAGCCCGTAGGTGTTCATAATATCACAGAAGAACTCAGAGAAAGGCGGGCAGAGCCCGCAGTAGAAGAACAAGGCGAAGAAGGGGTATCCAGTTGGAGCCATTTTCCAAGCGGCGGCTGGAAGTACCTTCGTGCGCGGGTGCGCCCGCGTCTCCGTCGACCAGAAGAGGTAGTAGTACTCCCTCAGATCCCTCGCGGTAAGCTTGGGGGGGAAGATTGCCCGCTCCTTTCGTAGCGCCGCGAGCCGCTGCGCCTCGGCCGACTTCACGACCTTCCCCTTATCGGCTTTTG
Source organism: Aegilops umbellulata (assembly GCA_032464435.1). Taxonomy (NCBI): domain Eukaryota; kingdom Viridiplantae; phylum Streptophyta; class Magnoliopsida; order Poales; family Poaceae; genus Aegilops; species Aegilops umbellulata. Next base: position 47,433,323 of record CP136056.1, on the reverse strand, counting down.
GAGCCATGGCGGAAGTGGTGAGGGAGGTCGACGGCGTGGGTGGTGCTGGTGGCGATGGGGGGCGGAGCGCTGCTCTCTTTCGGCTTTGGAAGAAGGGGAGTGGCGGAGATTTTCGAGGATGGAACAGCAACGGGCGGATGGGCGAACTGCACCTGTTTCCCCTGCTTATAAGGAGGGAGGGGGCGGACATTCCGCCTTTCCGAATAAAGAAACCACCCACGATCTCTCCCACGACGCCGCAATCAACGCGTGCCGTTCAGGGAGGGCGCGGTGGATACGGAGAAAGATACGGCATGACCCAGGTCGCGCGTGCCCGTGCCCTGTTTTGGGCCTGGCCCAACAGCGCTTGGCACCGTGTATGGCCCAGGCCCGGGGGCTCCTGTCGGTGTACTAGAGTAGGGGTACCCTAGTATCCCGAACTTGTGCACGGGCAGTCGCAGCACCCCGCGGCAAGGCTTGCCAGGTGACCGCCAAGGCCCTCTGAGGTTCCTTTGGAGCCATTCAAGAACAAAATATTCGAGCCAAGGAGACAAGACCCCGGCAAGAGGAGCTTGCCGGGAAGGCCATTCAAGGCACAAGACCCCGGCAATAGGAGCTTGCCGGGAAGGCCAACCAAGGCATCTCAAGGAACTTGCCGCGACATGCCACGCGTCCCGGCGAGGCCCGGTGGGCGGGAAGCCACCGGACGCGACAAGACAACGACCGCGGCAAGGCGTTTGCCGCAACAAGCTACCACTCTGTACCCACGCTCCAGCACATCCACCAACGTGTCGCTCAGGGACCCTTCCAGGCGTACGTGGTGGGAGGCTATGCAGCCAGCGGTACGCGGTGGCAAGCGGCGCTGACAAGATTGCCATCGTGGCGAACGGTGGCGTCCCTAACGGTCCCTTTTCTGCACTGTTTGGGCGACGCAGATGGGCATTTAATGCCCTTGTCCCCTGCCGTCAGGGTTAGGTATGATACACTATACAGGTAGCTATACCAACCGCAACACCTTTCCATTTTTACCCTTGTCTACGTTGCCACCTGTCGGTGACCCCTTGAGCATATAAAAGGAGGCCCATGCGCAACGTAGAGGGGGGGAACAGAAGAACACTCACGCTCGGTCTCGTTAGCTGCTGGTGTGTACTATAGCACTCAGCGCTCCCGAGCAAGAACTCAATACAAACCACAATGCAGGAGTAGGGTATTACGCGATCCATGCGGCTCGAACCTGGGTAAACTGCTCGTGTGCTTCGCCTCGATCTGCTCTTCGTGCGATCTCCGCCCCCCGCCGAACCGAAAGGGGCTCGGTCCCCATAGGTGCTCATGGATCAGTTTCCCCGATATATATATATATATATATATAGATCATCATTGTCTCACAAACCACCATATTAATTCACACATACACACATGTATAGCTATATATACAGTTTCTCGTACATATGCATGTTGCCTTTGGAGCCAGTTTGCATTAGCCTAATTGGTGCCTTCGGAGCACGATGACAAATTGGAAGTGGTTCATGACCTGGTCGATGGGGGTGGTAGCGGGTAATAGTATTCTCCCTTCGGATTTATGACCTGGTCGAGCAAAAATCCCGCTATTTCCTCTTGAAGTGCTTGTACGCGCTCCGTATCTAGGAGCTTGTCCCACACCTCTGTGAACTGTTAAGAAGGAGATCAATATGCATGTGGATTAGTTGTGTGACTAGATATCGATAATGGTGCACAAATTGTGAATAGTGTTCTGACAAGCGTACCCATTCCTGTCTTTGAGATCTGCTCCTTTCGGACGTCATCATGCGAATGTTCTCGCAAACGCAGTATGCACACAGATCAGTCCCCTGCGCCTGCTTTATGGCCTTTACGAGAATGGAATTTAATTTGATCAGATAATAATTAATCAAGCATGATAATATTAAAAAGATGGCAGCTAGCTACCACACTACTTAATTACTTACCCTGGGTCGAAGCCATCTCAGCTGTCGTTTCCATTCGCCTTCTGTTATGCTGATGAACCTTGCCCAAGCCCTGCCCGTCGACAAAGAAAATGAATAAATGGGTTATTAAATAGTTCATATCATGAAATGACGAACTTAATAGGCCGAGATATATAGTTAATAATGATTGAAATTACCTGTTGACTATCACAAACAAGATGTTATAGTCTTTATTTTCTGAGAGTAGTGAGTCCAGTATTTCAACTGTTCCTTCGTCAACTTTAATGATACACAAGATCCAGTGAAATCTGCATGCACACACGTTTGCATGTCTTAATTAAGCGGGCATATATATGTAAGAAAAAACATGTAGCTAGCTAGCTAGTAGGCAAAAACAGAGAATTTGTAGTACAAGAAAGTGTGACTCACTTGAAGTTGTAAGGAAGTAGTATATCTTCATTGTATTTGAGGCGCTTCCAGAACTCGAACATGCTGTCCTCTACCTGCTTTTTATAATAGTCGCTTATATTCCATGTGTATTCATTAATGGTGTTTGGGTCAATGAACCCAATGCCATAGCGTCCACCTTTTTTCATTTCATACATCTTCATCCTGCATAATACCACAGAAAAGAATATAGTGAGGATAATTATGGGTAATGACTGATCAAAAGGATCAATACAGCTAGCTTGAGACTTAAATTACAGAAAGAAATCACTTACAGACAATAGCAACTGACGATAGATTTGTCGAGTGCGTCTTGATTGTATAACTGAAATAGTTCAGAATACTCAACGCTCCCAGGTTTATCATGGTAGTAATGATCCTTGTTGACTTGCACCATGAGGGACTGTCGATCGGATCTCTTGGTAATGTCCATGTACCATTGATGCAATTCATACATTCTCGTTGGGAGCTTCTTCACATCTTCTGGCTTGACCAAAGGTTGGCCCCGGACATACTTCCGTTTTATTTCCTCCTCTGTAAGCACAGGCATGTCCTCGATCTCGAGGAGTTGTCCCACAGTGATCTTGAGTTCTTCAGCCTGCGTTATATGCTCCTGGGTTATTACCAGATCGCCCACCTGGGGAACGTAAACTGTTTGCCCACAATAATATTGGTCGCGCGTATTGTCACGTGTTGTTGGCGGCACAACAAGCGGGGGGATCGGTTGCGCCCACTATTCTCCCAGCTGGACAACGGTTCTCCCGCATTTTTTGATAGCTGCTTGTTGTTTGCTTGAGCTCGAGCTCGCCTCCTTCTGTAGACGTTGTCGATGTAACTTCCTGATGTGGCGCTCATAGTCTGAGTCAACAGGCTTAGGAGCTGGTGGTTCAGCCATATGAACAAAGTGGTCAAGAACTTCCACATCCACTTTCTCCCTTGGCGGCGGTGGCGGTTTCGGTCCAAAATGGGCGTCGACTTCTGCCCACACTATGGCATTGGTTTGCTCCTTGGTCCTGTCGGAAGCCCTCTGAGGAAGAGGAGTACTGAGGTTTGGACCATATTTATATCGCTTGCCTCCGCCTGTACTTCCTGTACTATGACCTCGACTGGTACCGCTACGCACCATAGCTGCGGGGTGTCTCTTCGTGGATTGCTGAGGCGGCGGAGACGGCTGACGGGGCTGAGTTGGACGAGGAGGAGTGGCCTGAAGCTGTGCCGGACTTGGAGGAGGAGTGGCCTGACACTTTGCCGGACTTGGAGGAGGAGTGGACGTCTGACGCTGTGTCGGACTTGGAGGAGGAGTGGCCTGACACTTTGCCGGACTTGGAGGAGGAGGAGTGGCCTCACGCGTTGGTGGACTTGGAGGAGCGGGAGTCTGCTGACTCGGTGGCGGACTTCGACGAGGAGTCGGGTGACGCGGTGTCGGTGGCCTTCGAAAGATGATGCAATCCTTTCTCCATAGGATGATACGATGTTTGGCATCTCCGAGTGTGTGCTCCTCGTCACCTCCAGGAATATCAAGCTGTAGCTCCGAATATTGGTCCACCACCTCATCAACCACGACACGAGCATAGCCTGCTGGAATCGGGTTGCAATGGAAGGTTGCATCGGGGGGATTTGTATAAGCAACGCCGTCCGCCACCTTCATGGATATGTTCTTCATTTTGAAGTGTAGCTCGCAGTTAGTGTTCTCCGTGATGTCATCCACGGGGTATCTATCCAGCATTGCATCAAACGGGGCGGAGGACACACTGCTTCTCGGCATGAATGGGGCGGTGGTATCCAATGCTGGATCATCTGCTAGCTGCTGCAGCTGCTGAGACCCCCTTTGCTGGCTAAGTGAGTCGATCTGCTCCTGCTGCCGCTGGAATTTAACTGCCAATTCCGCTTGACTTGCTTCTAGGCCTTGAAGGCATTCATAGTCCCACTTCCTCTGCTCCTCGTCCATCTTCCTCTTCTTCTCCTCCGCAATATTCTTTCTCGCACGGGTTCTATAGTCGGTGTTCCAGTCCGAAAACCCCTCATGCCACGGAATAGCGCCCTTGCCTCGTGTTCTTCCCGGGTGTTCAGGATTTCCCAGGGCACGCGTAAGCTCGTCGTTCTCTCTGTTGGGCTGGAACACCCCCGATCGAGCCTCTTCTATTGCAACAAGTATCGCATCGTCGGCTCCGTTCAGACATGCCTTCGTCGAAACATTGCCTGTCTTTGAGTCCAACTCCCCCCCCATGCGCATAGAACCAAGTCCTGCACCTGGGGGGCCAGCTCTTAGTAACCGGAGTGACACCTGCATCCTCCATTTCTTTCTCAGACTTATCCCACTTAGGCATTGCCACCGCGTAGCCACCTGGCCCCAGCTTATGGAACTTATCCTTTTTTCGGCATTCTTCTTGTTTATTCTCGACCGTTCCTTAGCTAATTCTGAATCCTTGAATTTCACGAAATCGTCCCAATGAGCACTTTGATTCTCTAGTATCCCCTCGAATACTGGAGTCTTCCTTCCTCCCTTGACGTACTTCTCCCATTCACATCTCTTGTGGTTCTTGAATGCAACCGCCATCTTCCTAAGAGCAGCGTCCTTGACTTTCTGCACATCTGCTTCTATGAAATGATCTGGTAGGGTGAAATGTTCCATGAGAGTATCTCAAAGCAGTTTTTTTTTATTCTCGTCGACAAAAGTAACATCTGGACGTGGCTTTGCTGGCTTTCTCCATTCTTGAAGGGAGATCGGGAGTTGGTCCTTCACAAGAACTCCTCACTGACGAACAAACTTGTCCGCAATCTTCTTAGGCGCTAATGGTTCGCCATTAGGTCTGAATGCCTCGATATTGTACTTTACGCCCTCCTTCAACTTTTTGTTCGGGCCTCGTTTTGTCCTTTTGCCATAAGATTTGCTCGATCCGGATGGCTGAAAGAAGAAAGATCGATTCGTTAATATATCTTCAACTCATTTAAAACATGCGATGATCACCAGATTCCTGCTTATATAAATATATATACCTCGCCGGTGTTTGTTGTTTCAGGATCAACATGTTCTTCGTCATCGTCATAATCGTAGTTCATGACTTCATCAATTCGGTCATCGCGATCGAATATCATATCACCCTCTCCGGTGTTGTTTAGAAATTCGGAGCCGTCAAAATCTTCTTCATTCTGATCATCATCTGGCCCGCGTATCATATCGAACATGGTTTGTTCTCTCTCTGTCGGTCTTGTCCGCCATAGCTTTTATTTAACTATGCCAAAAGAAATATAAAACAATTTAGTATAATCTCAAATAATAGATATAATCTCGAATACATCGTCTTGAATAATAGATATAATCTCGAATACATCGTCTCGAATGATAGATTTAATCTCGAATACATCGTCTCGAATAATATATAATATTGAATAGTACATCACTGGCTAGGTAGCTAATTAAAGATCGAATACTACAGAAGAATCTAGGACACTCGCGGTTCCTGCGGCGCGGGCGGTGGACACCCAAAGAGAAGGAACCCTCACAGGATCATAGCTGAAGTGAGATCCCTGAAGAAACTGCCAGGTATTGGAGAACCTGCCGCCCTCTAACGCAACCATGTAGCGATGGACGTGCTCGTCCTCCTCCCTGACACGACGACGTACCACCTCCGGCGGGGCCGGCTCCCTCCGCACCGAAACTGGCCCACGCGAACGCCACCAAACGGGATCAGGGTCGACGACGGGACCCGGGGCCGGGTTCCTCATCAAGCGGTGCGCCCCTCCAGGCAGCACCTCCCAGTGCGAGCCCGGCGGAGCCCAGTCCCGGACATGGGTCAGCTGGACGTCGTCGCGGACGTGTCGACGGCGAGGATGCGGACCGGGCATCGTCGACAACAAATACTAGCTATATGCCCGCAAAAAGTAACATTTTTTTAATGATTGGATTTTGATAACTAAAATTTCTAACATTTCTATAACATTTCTAACAATGCTATATATAACTAACATTTCTATAACATTTCTAATATTTCTATAACTAAAAAAATAAAAATTTCTAACTTTTTTATAACTATTTCTATAACTAAAAGATAGAAAAATTTCTAACATTTTTATAACTATTTCTATAAATAAAAAACAGAAAAATTTCTAACAATTCTAACTTTTTTATAACTATTTCTATAACTAAAAAACAGAAAATTTTCTACCAATTCTAACTTTTTTATAACTATTTCTATAACTAAAACTAATTCTAAAATTTCCTGATTATATAACTAACATTTCTATAACAATTCTAATATTTATATAACTACAAAACAGAAAAATTGCTAAATTTTTATAAATATTTCTATAACTAAATATTTAAATCACTTGTGTGTGTGTAGTGTGTGTGTGTGTAGTGTGTGTGTGTAGTGTGTGTGTGTGTGGAACTGGACATGGCGGCCGGGGCGAGCTCACCGGCAAGGCGACGACGGGGCGGCGACGGGACGTGGCGGCGACGACGGGGCGAAGGGACGGGGCGGCGACGACGGGGCGACGGGGCGGGGAGGCGACGACGGGGCGGCCGGGGCGCGGCGACGGGGACGGCGGGGACGACGGGGACGGGGACGGCCGGGGCGGCGACGAGGGGCGCGCACGGCCAGGGTCGGCGACGAGGGGCGGGGGCGGCGGCGTCGACGGGGACGACGTCGATCGGGGCAGGGTGGCACGACGGAGGGAGGAAACAGAGGGAAGAAACAGAGGGAAACTGAAATTTTTCCAAGTGTTGTATATATAGGATGGACCTTTAGTACCAGTTGGAGCCACCAACCGGTACTAAAGGTCTGTTTTGGCTAGCCCAAGCGGCGGGAAGCGACCCCCTTTAGTACCAGTTGGTGGCTCCAACCGGTACTAAAGGCCCCCCCTATTGTACCGGTTGGTGCCACGAACCGGTACTAAAGGGTGTGCGCTGCCAGGCGAGGGGCACAAAAGTTTAGTCCCACCTCGCTAGCCGAGGGGCACTCGCACCTGCTTATAAGCCCCGTTGTCGCTGTTGTCTCGAGCTCCTCTCTTAAGCAGGCCTTCTGGGCCTACCTCTTCTACGATGCCCTGTTGGGCCTACTGGGCTAGCGGGCCTGCATCCTGGCCCAACTTGAATTTGGGTTTCTAGTCGTATGCAGGCCGCTGTGGCCCAGTAGGTGGGCTTTTTTTTCTTATTTTTTTGCTTTATTTATTTTTGTGAATAACTTAACTTTGAAAATAGATTTTTCAGTGATTCTTTTTTCTTATGTTTAATATTAGTGTGTTTTATCATTATATTCAATTTGGTAATGCTTAGGTTATTTAAAAAATGAAATGCCTTTGTAACGGATGAGTTTTCGTCCGAAACCCTGATACTTCGAAACAGATTGTCCATTTTGTACACGAAGTGCATCCAGTTTTTGCGGTAACCCTCTCTACTTTTTTGCGCATGCTATGTGGGTGAAATTATGATACCATGCCAACTTTCAACCTTTTCCGAGTTCATTTGAAATGCTTTTCAATTTCAGGGTCATTTAGCTGAAAAAATCAGTAAATGCATGAAAGAATTTGCTTGCACATAAAATTTCTTCGCGTTTCAAATGCCAAAACACATAACTAGCTACCCTAACTATTACAGAGATCCCTCCTGGGTGTGAAACACAGAAGAAAGTGATGATAATTAAGCCGATCACATCCCGGATCTTTGGTTGTGAAACTTTTTCTTCGCATGTGTCCCTTTGCATCGTAGCCATGGAAAATCTTCATCATTTAACAGGATGCTCGGGTCAATATTCACTGTGAATGGAGCAATTTCATCAAACTTTTCATAATCTTCTGACTTGTCTGTCTTGTCATCCACTCCCACGATGTTTCTCTTCCCAGAAAGAACTATGTGCCTCTTTGGCTCATCGTACGATGCATTCGCTTCCTTATCTTTTCTTTTTCTTGGCTTGGTAGACATGTCCTTCACATAGAAAACCTGTGCCACATCATTGGCTAGGACGAATGGTTCGTCTGCATACGCAAGATTGTTGAGATCCACTGTTGTCATTCCGTACTGCGGGTCTTCCGTTACCCTGCCTCGTGTCATATTGACCCATTTGCACCGAAACAAAGGGACCTTCAAACCACGTCGATAGTCAAGTTCCCATATGTCCTGTATATAACCATAATATGTTTCCTTTCCCGTCTTGATTTCTGCATCAAAGCGGACACCACTGTTTTGGTTGGTGCTCTTCTTATCTTGAGCGATCGTGTAAAATGTATTACCATTTATCTCGTACCCTTTGAAAGTCATTATATTCGAAGATGGTAACTGGGACAGCAAGTACAGGTCATCATCAATAGAGGTGTCATGCATGGCACGTGCTTGCAACCAGCTGGCGAAACTCCTGGTTTGTTCACGTGTAATCCAGTCATCAGACCGCTCCGGGTGTTTGGAGCATCGCAAATTCTTGTGTTCATCCATATACGGAGCCACCAAGGCGGAATTCTGTAGAACTGTGTAGTGTGCTTCAGTGAGAGAATGTCCGTCCATACATATTATTTGTTCCCCTCCTAGCATGCCTTTTCCATCCAGTCTGCCCTTATGTCGCGATTCAGGAACACCAATCGGCTTAAGGTCAGGAATAAAGTCAATACAAAACTCAATGACCTCCTCATTTTGACGGCCCTTGGAGATGCTTCCTTCTGGCCTAGCACGGTTATGAACATATTTATTTAAGACTCCCGTGAACCTCTCAAAGGGGAACATATTGTGTAGAAATACAGGACCCAAAACGTTAATCTCTTCGCATAGGCGAACTAGGACGTGCGTCATGATGTTGAAGAAGGATGGTGGGAACACCAACTCGAAACTGACAAGACATTGCACCAAATCATTCTGTAACCTTGGTATGATTTCTGGATCGATTACCTTCTGAGAGATTGCATTGAGAAATGCACATAGCTTCACAATGGCTAATCGAACGTTTTCCGGTAGAAGCCCCCTCAATGCAACCGGAAGCAGTTGTGTCATAATCACGTGGCAGTCATGAGACTTTAGGTTCTGGAACTTTTTCTCTGCCATGTTTATTATTCCCTTTATATTCGACGAGAAGCCAGACGGTACCTTAATACTGAGCTTGCATGACCCTGATGTATGCCGTCTTTTCTGTGCATACGTTGCTGGTCCTCCCGTGCCTCAGGTGTATCTTTTGTCTTCCCATACACACCCAAGAAGCCAAGCAGGGTCACACAAAGATTCTTCATCACGTGCATCACGTCGATTGCGGAGCGGACCTCGAGGTCTTTCCAATAGGGCAGGTCCCAAAATATAGATTTCTTCTTCCACATGGGTGCGCGTCCGTCAGCGTCATTCGGAATTGGTTGTCCACCAGGACCCTTTCCAAAGACCACCTTCAAATCCTTGACCATATCATGTACATCAGCACCAGTACGGTGGCCAGGCTTCGTCCGGTGATTCGCCTGACCTTTGAAATGCTTGCCTTTCTTTCTTATGGGATGCACGGAGGTTAGAGCGTTTCTCTCGTACACATATGCGCGAGTGTGTGAGGCGTTGGGCTCTAACAGAACCCGAGCGAGGTGTTCGCTTATTGAACCCGAGCGATTGCACTAGCTACGTGTGTTAATGAACCCGAGCGATCGATCCCTTGGTTGTTAACTAAACCCAAGCGATTCCTTCTCTACTGCATGCTGCTAACTGAAGCCGGTCGAACCAGCTGCCTCTTGATGAACAGTGACCGTTGTTGGGGGTTGGATGAACAGTTCCTGGTGGGGGTTGGATGAACAGGACCCCATGGTAGTAGTAGGCCGTTGCCTCTGGATGAACAAGACCCCTATCGAGGAGGCCGCCCCACCAAAGCCGGTTGGGGGTGGATGAACAGGACCCCATGGAGGCTCCATGAACAGTAGCCGGTGGAGGCTGGATTAATAGTACCTGGTGGAGGCAGGAGGACGACGCGGTGGATGAACACTAGCAGGTGGAGGCTAGAGGAATTCGACGGTTGATGAACAGTAGCCCGTGGAGGCTGGAGCGAGGCAGTAGACGATGGATGAATAGTAGCGCATGGAGTCCGGTTTTGCAGTACGCCACACCCCTTCCGATGAACAGGACCCCATTTCCACTATAGGCGCTCCAACACAATTCCATTTCCTCCGTTTTGCGGTACATGACACCCCTCTCGATCAAGAGCACCCCATTTAGACCGTAGGAGCTCGAACACAAGTATGTTTCCTTCATTTTGCGGTATGCTAGACCCCTCCTGATGAACAGGATCCCATTTCGACCGTAGCCGGTCAAACAGAAGGCCGTTTCGGCTGTTCCGTCCAAGCCGGTTAGCTGCCGGTGAACATGACGCATTCTGACCCAGTTTGTTGCCTCTCGACGAACAGGATGCCATTTATCCATTCCAACCAGACGGTTGGCTACAAATAAACAGGACGCTGTCGCTGCCGCCCGTTGCCACTCCATGTACAGGAGCCCTCGTCGTAGTATGCACGAGTAGGCGTTCGAGACCCCGCCCGTATGTACGTACATGGCCGTATTTTTTGGCATCTGGCTGTACATATGTGTACACAGTTTTGACTGGACTGCCTGAACTGCTACGTCAGGGGCTCTACTACTACACGTGCCGCTACTTGCTTGGCCAAGGTTCATTGTTGCAGAGAGACCGATTGACCAGTATGTACATACACGTTCGTGACCAAACAGACAACCCTACGTACGGTTCAACCGGGTGGGTCCCAGCTATCGGGGAGGATAAGGAGGCACTTCCTTGCGTGTGAAGATATAACTGGTGGGTCCCAGCTGTCAGGGGGAGAATCATTTTTTCCTTGTAATATGGACGCACTTCCTTGCGTGCGAAGATGTAGCTGGTGGGTCCCAGCTGTCAGGGGGGAAGCGTTTTTTCCACAAAGATGGAGGACTACTTATTTTAAGCGTAATAAGGAGGAACTTCCTTGCTGCGGCCATGGACCTAGTTGTCAGGCTCTCCACGTACAGTCATCTTTCAAAGGAAGTCGTTCCTTGACCACGTTGACCATGCCGCACCGAGAGCACCAAGGCGGTCGACGACAGCAAGGCCAAGGATGGGAACAACATGAAGCCGGGAAGGACGCGGCAGTGGATTCCCATGCGGTGGAGATGAACTGTATCCCGTGGAGTCCCGTTTTGCGGTACGCCACACCCCTCCCGATGAACAGGACCCTCGTTTCGATAGTAGAGCTCCAACACAAGTCCGTTTCCTCCGTTTTGCGGTATGCCACACCCCTCCTGATCAATAGGACCCCGTTTCGACCATAGGAGGTCCATTTCCTCCGTTTTGCGGTACGCTAGACCCCTCCCGATGAACAGGATCCCGTTTCGACCGTGACCGGTCGAACACAAGGCCGTTTCCTCCGTTCTACGGTACGCCAGGCCTCGTTTCCATCAGTTGTTCTGTCCAAGTCGGTTGGCTCCCGATGAATAGCACGCGTTCCGTTGCCTCGCGATGAACACGACGCATTTCGTTGCCTCCCCATGAACACGACGCCGACATAGTTTCTCCGTTCCAACCCAGCCATGTACACGAGCCCTGGCCGTACGTATGCGCGAGTAGGTGTTCGAGACCCTGCCCGTATGTACGTACGTGGCCGTATTTTCTTTCTTGCACCCTGGCCGCTGTACGTACATGTACATGCTACGCGCGCGCCTCTACTACGACACGTGCGTGCCTCTACATCGACCAGTATGTACGTACACGTTCGCAACCAGAATGACAACGCTACGTACGCTTCGACCAGATGGGTCCCGACTGTCAGGAACTTCTTTGCATTCGAAGATGTAGCTGGTGGGTCCCAGCAGTCAAGGGGCGAATCATTTTTTTTTTTGACCGTAACATGGACGCACTTCCTTGTGTGTGAAGATGTAGCTAGTGGGTCCCAACAGTCAGGGGGAAACATTTTTTTGTGAAATACGATGGCCCGTCCGGTGGGTCCCTGCTGTCAGGTGGAGGAACTATTATTTTTCGTGTAATAAGGAGGCAGTTCCTTGCTGCGGCCATGGACCCAGCTGTCAGCCTCTCCACGTACAGTATTCTTCTGATGGAAATCGGTCGTTCACCACATTGACCACACCGCGCCAAGAGCACCAAGGAGGTGGACGACGGCGAGGCCTAGGAAGACGCGGCAGTGCGTGCCCACGCAGAGAAGAGTACGAGGGTTCACTGGTTCAGCTGTGGTGTGAGGCTGCCTTTGCCGCAGGGCCTAGCCAGCGGTGGGAGTAGTAGGGGCGGTGAGGCCTTATAGGCAGCACAGCCGACCATGGGAGGCCGGAGCAGGCGGCACGACCGGCTGGAGCGAGAAGACCAGAGGTTGAAGAAGCACTACGACCATTGGATGGACATCGTACAGTCACTAGAGCTAGAATCGTTCATATTGACTAAGTTGACAAAGCTCTCCGTCCCCGTCAACTTAGTAGGCCCACAAGTCAGCCTCCCACTATGCTGGGTCCCAGCTAGCAGGGGGGTTTTCATTTTTTTTGTGCGTAATAAGGAGGCACTTCCTTGCGTGCGAATATATAGCTGGTGGGTCCGACCTGTCAGCGGGGGGGACGTTTTTTTTGCGAAATACAGAGGCCCTTCCGATGGGTCCTAGATGTCAGGTGGAGGAATCATTATATTGCGCGTAATAAGGACGCATTTCCTTGTGTGCGGCCGTGGACCCAGCTATCAGCCTCTCCACGTACTGTCCATGTCCGATGGATGTCGTTCGTTGACCATGTTGACCATGCCGCACTGAGAGCACCAGGGCGATGGACGACGGCGAGGCCTAGGAAGGGGACGGCGCGGGGCCGGGGAAGACGCGGCAGTGGATGCCCACGCGGAGAGGAGTACGAGGGTTCACTGGTTCGGCTGCGGTGTGAGGCTACCGTCGTCGTAGAATAACTTAGGGTGTGGGTCGGTAGAGGGATGGCCTGGCCAGCGGTGGGAGTAGTAGGGGGGCGGTGAGGCCTCTACGGCAGCACAGCCGGCTGCGGGAGGCTGGAGCAGGCGGCACGAGCAGTGCTGCTTTGGGCGGTTGGAGCAAGAAGACCAAAGGTTGAAGAAGCACGACGGCCGTTGGATGGACATCGTACGGTCACTGCAGATAGAATCGTTTATAATGACTAAGTTGACAAAGCCCTTGGTACGCGTCAACTTAGTAGGCCCACAGGTCAGCCTCCTAAACGGTGCACCCCAGATGTCAGGGGGAGGAATCATTTTTTGTGTGGCTGAAGCTAGAGTATCCAAGATTGAAGAAGAAGCACGACATCCATTGGATGGACATCCAACGACCACTGCTGCTAGAACCTTGTATTGACTATAAGTTGACAAAGCCTTGCATACACATCAACTTACTTTTTTTAGGGGACGCGTCAACTTAGTAGGCCCACAAGTGTGTGGCAGAGATCTTATAGCCCATTTTCGATTTGTAAGAATGTAGAGCCCATTTTGGAATTCTAATGGAATTTACTACAGCCCATTTACAGTTTGTTAAAAGTATAGCACATTCTCTAGCAAGGACAACGATTAATAATTTCAACCCACCGTTCAAAACATAATTCAAAGAAAATTCCCACATTTTGATGGGATCCGAAATAATTTTATCCCAAAATTTCTAGTCAGATTAGATACAATTTCAATATAAATTTTTATTATGTAAAAATCCAACAAAACATTGCACGCGCAACAATTAATGAAATTAAAATTTTCAAAATCAACAAATAATATTTTATAAATTAATTACGTGTTTTGTGCATTTTTTATAGTTACTCCCGAGTTTTTATAATTACATCCCATTTAATATTTATTAAAGCCCATTTTCCTGTTAAGCCTAATGCATCCCTGCTAGGAAAGATTTGCAGCCCAGCGGGGCGGAGAATAACAAGTTGACCTTGCCTGGCTATTCCTCAAAAAAAGTATAGCTGGGCTAGCCATTTTCAGCTTGAAAAAAAAATAATATGTGGGTTGGATATCTGGCCTGGGCTAGACGGTCCACACCCCGCCCAGTTAATACCCTGCTCTCCTCTGAACAACAACGAAAACATCGCTCAAGAAAAACTCTGCAGTGCTCACACCTAAAAAACACAAATACTGCTCGAGCTGCTTGGTCCCAGCTATCGGCCGCTCCTTGTGCAATTCTCTCGTTTATTGACAACATAGGTTGACAATGGTGTGGGACCATGATGTCAGGAAACCAGGAGGAAGCAAAAAAAATATAGTTGTACATAATAAGGAGGCACTTGCGTATGTACGGCTATGGCCCTAGTGGGTCCCTACTATCATCCAGTCAAAATAAAGTCATCTCCTGAATCCTCATGTTCGTTGACCATGTTGACAATGCTCGGCACCACGGCGAGCACAACAACTCGAAGGACGACGGAGAGGGCCTCGCGGGCCCTATGGATGGTCTGATACAACATCCGCTGCTTATTCAGGAAGCCGGGATCAATGGACACCTATGAGCACCTTCAAGAGACTGAGACGGCATGAAACGATAAGGTCGCGCTTGGGAGCTCTGGTTTATTTCACACCTGTATTAAGATACAAGTGTAATTTACTCGTCATCGGAAACAACGCATAAAATACAGGCGTAATGAAACCGAGGGCTTGAGGTCTATAAGTAAAACTGGCGGGTTACGTGTGTAATTTGAGAGACCAATGTATATTTTACTAGCGAAAGCGGCCAACCAAGCGCTTCGCCTGAGACCATCTGCTTTTATTTACAAGCGTCAGTTTTACAAGCGGTTTTGGTTGGAAAAGGACGATCCAATCACGGCTTAAGATGATGAGTTGGTCGGAAGATCATATGGTTTCACCTCTAACCTACCCGAGTTGTCGTATAGGCTATGAATGAAACATAAGACAATGAACTTCTTAAGCACAGAAACAACAGAAGAGGATGATCTTCTTAACATGCAAATCACGAGCATTAGATCACCATGCAAAACAAGATGAAGCATTATTCTCCGGAGGCACGGCGAACAGCTCATGATGCCGCATGCCACAGCATTCCAAGATCAACTATGCAATCAAACTCACAAGGCCTGGCATTACATAGAAAACATTCAAAACAAACTGTTAAAATACCTTACATAAGTCAACATTCATGTGACTATGCATCTCAGCAGAGTAGATATTTACTTCTGAACTTAAGACAGGAATAGGAAAAAAGATCGACGTTGCTCACAACAAAGGGCACCCCACTCAAAAATATCAAATGCATGTCTTCTGGCTAACATCAATGAGCAAAAATTCACAAGGTTTTCCAATTCCAATATATTAAACTAATGTCTTCTTGCTAACATCAACGATTAAACTTTGACAAGCTTTTCCCATTCAAAATATGTAATGCCTATGATTATGGAACGGGCAGGGTTTGTCATCAGTTTGTCATCTGATAGTCCGGTGGCTCAAGGTGACGATGAATGATTAGAGAACCATTCGATGTATTGTGCATGATGAAGCATTATGGAGGACATGAACCATCTGAACATTTTGTGCAGTTCCACTAAAATCAAGCTGAGCATCCCTGTAGATTTCGTATTTATATGCTTCCAGAAAACAAAGACACATCAGCACACACATGAATATTGGCCCCAGTGTCAACCCACCAATCGGTGGACTAACAAACTGAAAGTATGGTAAACAGCTTACCATACCCAGATGCCCCATCATTGTTGCTTAGAGTGACATTGACAGACTTGGAGTCCTGTCCTGGCTTATTGGTACTTGTTTGGGCACTTGTTTGCCCAGTGTTCCTCTGAACCACAAGTAAAGCAACCATCTCTCTTTTTGTCTTTCTTCTTACCCTTCTTAATGGCCGACACTGGCAGCTCCATTCAAACATATAGTCCGGTGGCTCAAGGTGATGACGAATGATTAGAGAACCATTCAATGTATTATGCATGATGAAGTATTATGGAGGACACAAACCATCTGAACATTTTTTGTAGTTCCACTAAAATCAAGCTGAGCATCCCTGTGGATTTCGTATTTATATGCTGCAAGAAAACAAAGACACATCAGCACACACATGAATATTGGCCCTAGTGTCAACCCACCAATCGGTGGACTAACAAACTGAAAGTACGGTAAATAGATTACCATGCCTAGATGCCCCATCATTGTTGCTTAGAATGACATTGACAGATTTGGAGTCCTGTCCTGGCTTCTTGTACTTGTTTGGGCACTTTTTTCCCAGTGCACTCCACGTGTTGTAGAGTTTCCTATGCTCTCTGTAGACTAGTCATGTCACCAGCATCTACTAATACTCTGTAAAGCTTCTCGATCATTCCTTGTGTAATGTAGCGCAAACAGTGACTGCTTCTTTCTGCAAAGTGGTAAGACCAACTAGACCCACTAATGCCGCAGTTTGCCTTAGACACATTGGATCCTTTTGTGCAGTTCAACTAAAATCAAAGTCAGAATAAAACAGAGCTTTAATTTTGATATCCCTATAAGCAACAATAGGTATAAGGGAAATAATTACTGAGAAATAATGGTTGATGACTTGTACTCCCAGAAGAAAAACATCTACTCTACCTTGTCTGAATGGGAAACAAAGCAGGAGAGTAGCAATTCTCAATCAGTGTGATTCATTCATATTAACTAAGACATTATCTTAACAATTCCTTGTTTCAACATGTATAAAGAACGACAAAGCAGAAAAGTACCATTCCAAAAACAATGCGACTGATTCATTTTAACAGAGACATTATCTTAACAATACCTTTGTTAAACATGTAGAAAGAACTACAAAGCAGGATAGTACCATTTGTAAAACATTGCAACTGATATATAATAACAGAGACATTATCTGAACAATACATTTCTTAAACATGTACGCTGGCCGATCCCTAACAGAAATGGTACTCCCACCGATCCCTAACAAGTGTTGCAGTTTTGAACTAAGATTCAGTTGTTAATTCTGAGGAAAGTCGGTACTGAACTTTCAAGACCTAGATTTGAAACAAATCGTGAGGAAGACCTAAAAGAGATCTCAACACATATATGGAAATCCGATCTCCTTTTGTGCAGTTCCACCAAAATTAAGTGAAGCAAAATGTCGCAATAGCAACAAGTTGAATAGATATCCCTGTTCTAACAGAGGCAAAAAAGGAGTCAATTACTGGCCAATAAAGGAGGATGAAACATGCGGCCACAAAAATGGTAATCCCCCCAATCCATAACAAGTGTTGCAGTTTCGAACTAAGATTCATGTAGCGACCCGACCTCTGATGGTCAAGTCTCTGTGCTTCAGTGTCATCCCTGGATCGGTAATGCTGACACACACAGTACTCGAAGGATTTATAACAGAGTAGCAATCACACACTTATTACATCGAATGTCTCAAAAGAGAACTTATTACAATAATATGGCTTAAGGCCATCTAATGCGATAACAGCGGAAGGCTTGGAAGATAAAGTGAGTCCATCAACTCCAACGACATAGTTGAGCTGCACGACAACAACCTAACGAACCTTACTCCTCGTCTGAAAAGTCTGCAACATAATACGTTGCAGCCGAAAACGGGTCAACACATGGAATATGCTGGCAATATAACACAGTAGAGCATAACAGAATAATGCTATCACTACATGCATATTTGGCTGGTGGAAAGCTCTATGGCTATAGTTTTGCGAAAAGCCAATTTTTTCCTACAACAAAGGAATAGATTTTAATTTTAACTATCATGGTGGTTGAACAACATTGAGAAGGTACCCCCAACTCAATCCCAATTAAAGTGATTAACAACCCAACAATATTAATTAAAAGTGATGAGATACATGTGATAACCCAAGTACTAGATACTCAAGATTGTCCATAACCGGGGACACGGCTAACCATGATAAGATTGTACACTCTATAGAGGTTTGCGCACTTTTCCCCACAAGACTCGATCGCCTCCGTTGGATTTCTCGCACTGCATAGTGTTTGAGAAACGGATGACCGAGACACAATCTTTCAGAAACATTAACTCTCTACTCCGGGTAGACCATACGAAACCTACAAAACCCAATACCTGCTGATCTACCTCTTCAAGAGCTTCACGTAACTTACTCAACTATGCTAGAGCCCATAATAGCTTGTGGCTGCACACGGAAGTTTCTAGCATGAATCATCTTAGTTCCCTTTGAGCCTGGGTGGCGGTCCATAGGAAGATCACACGGGTACCCCAGGATTTCCAAAAAATACAGACAACACTGGGTTCCCAGGTGCCTCAATCCACCCAGATGTTAATTTAAGTTGCCACCTTAAGTTGAACCATTAATTAACAATCTCACATCTGTCATGGATTTCACTCAAAACCGAACCACGTCTACGAGCATAGCATAGCAATATAAGCAAGCGTGGAGGTAACTCCCAAGGTTTGATAGTAACAGGGCAATAGATTCTACCTCAATAACTACTTCCCAATCCCACAAGTTAATGACATCCTAATCATGCAATGTTTGAGGATTGAACAAATGCATAAAAACTGGGTATGAAAAGAGTATGATCAATGTGTTACTTGCCTTGCTGACGATCCGCGAATCCTAGAGACTCGTTGTAACACGCTTCGCACTACGGGAATTCTATCGCAAACAAACAATAACATACATAAGCAACAAGAAAAGATGCACAAGCAAAACTCAAATAAAAGGGGTTGACCAGAAAGTTCAACTTAAGAACTCCGGTTTACAAAAAGAATCAAATCAAACGGGGCAACTAAACTCAAACGGCAAAAGAAACAAGATCTGTTTACTAATTCTGAACTAAGGTCAAATTTTACAGTACCGAAATCTTGTTCAAGTTGATTAAAAAGAAAGAGGGTTTCGAGATAAAGATCCACGCGCTTGAATCGCCTGATTCCGACTAACGAGCGAAAAGATAAACAGAAATTATGATCGGATCAGAAATCGCGATCGAGAATAATCGCGGAAAAATCCGATAAAAAGAAAACTGACGAATAGACTAACGAACGAGCGTTCGTTAGCTGTAACTAACGAGCGAAAAGCGTTCGTTAAAACGAATGTACAGACGAACGTCAACTAACTAGAAGAATCGAGAAAAAAACCGGCGAACCGAAAAAACGGATCTAGGGTTTCTAAAAAAACCGAACGGTTTTTCAAAAAAAACGGCGGTCTCGGATCCGGCGTGGTACCTCCGGCGAGGCGGCGGGGCAGGGGGGCGGCGGCTCACCGGGCTTGGCAGCGGCGGCAAGCGGCGACGGCGGGCGGCGGCTGCGGCGCGGGCAGCGGCAGCGGTGGTGGTGGTGTGGTGGTTTGGGGCGGCGGGGTGGCGGCTTATAAAGAGGGGGGCAGCGACTTGGGGAAGGAGCAAGGCGTGGCGGCAAGCGGAGTCCGGCTCGGACTCCGGTCCAAGCGGCGGCGGTGGCGGCGCATGCGCGCGGGGGCGGTGGCGGCTCGGGCGGGCCGGCGGCCTGGCTGGGTTTCGGCCCAGTCGAGCGCGGGAGTTTTTTTTAATAATTTCGCCGACAGAAATAAAATCCTAGAAAATAAAATAAAAATCTAAAAATTCCAAAACAAATTTTCACCGTCTAAATAGAATATTTAGGACAAGATGAACATTTTCTTGGCCCTAAAATGCAATTTTGAAAACGTGCAATTTTTCTAATGCAAATAAAATCAAATAAAAATCAAATAAACGATTTTAGTTTTTCCTCCAATATTTCAATTATTTTGGAGAAGTCATATTATCTCCTCTCATTTATTTTAATATGAAATATTTTTCGGAGAGAAAAATAATTAAAATCGAGATCCTCGTTTCATTATTTGATAAAAATCAAATATGAAAACCGGAAAATCCTCAACTCTCTCCGAGGGTCCTTGAGTTGCTTAGGATTTCGAGGAATTGCAGAACGAAAATGCAATAAAATATGATATGCATGGATGACCTATGTATATCATTCCAAATTGAAAATTTGGGATGTTACAAACCTATCCCCCTTAAGATGAATCTCGCCCTCGAGATTCAGGTTGGCTAGAAAATAGGTGTGGGTGGTCTCTGAGTAGATCATCCTCTTGTTCCCAGGTGGCTTCATCCTCGGTATGGTGGCTCCACTGAACTTTGCAAAACTTGATAACCTTGTTGCGGGTGACTCGGCTGGCAAACTCAAGAATCTTAACTGGCTTCTCCTCATAGGTCAAATCACTGTCCAGCTGAATCGCCTCCAAGGGTACTGTATCTCTTAACGGTATATCGGCCATCTCGGCATGACACTTCTTCAGCTGTGAAACGTGGAACACATCGTGAACTCCTGACAATCCCTCAGCTAACTCCAACTTGTAGGCAACTTATCACATCCGTTCCAAAACACAATACGGTCCTACATATCTCGGGGCTAACTTTCCCTTAACTCCAAATCGTTTCACTCCTCGCAAGGGTGATACCCACAGATATGCTTTGTCTCCAATTTCATAGGTTACTTCCTTGCGTTTTGAGTGTGCATAACTCTTCTGCCTGGATTGAGCAATCTTCAGTCTATCACGAATCAGTTTAACCTTCTCCTCGGACTCCTTGATCAAGTCTGGTCTGAACAACTGACGGTCTCCTACTTCATCCCACATTAACAGTGTTCTGCATCTGCGTCCATACAGAGCTTCAAACGGTGCCATCTTCAAACTAGCTTGGTAGCTATTGTTGTATGAGAACTCTGCGTAAGGCAAATTGTCATCCCAACTAGATCCATAATCTAGTGCACAGGCTCTCAACATATCCTCCAAAATCTGGTTGACTCTCTCGGTCTGTCCATCCGTCTGCGGGTGAAAAGCTGTACTGAACTCCAATCTTGTAACCAAAGTCTGGTGTAACTGATGCCAAAACTTTGAAGTAAATTGTGTTCCTCGACCTGATACGATGGTCCTCGGAACTCCATGCAGACATACAATCCTGGACATATATATCTTGGCCAACTTCGCGCTTGTATAAGTGGTTTTCACTGGGATGAAGTGAGCTACTTTGATCAAGCGATCAACTACTACCCATATTGAATCATATCCTGCTTTGGTCCTGGGCAATCTGGTGATAAAGTCCTTGCCATGTTTATCCCACTTCCATTCGGGTACCGGCATATGCTGTAACAGTCCTGCTGGCTTCTGATGCTCTGCCTTCACTCTCTGACATACATCACATACGGCTACATACTCGGCAATGTCCTTCTTCACACCAGTCCACCAGAAACGTTCCTTCAAATCCAAATACATCTTGGTATTTCCGGGGTGTATCGAGTATGGTGAGTCATGGGCCTCCTGAAGTATTAACTTCCTGATCTCTGGGTTATTGGGCACGTAAACTCGGTCCTCAAACCATAAGGTATCGTGCTCATCCTCACGAAAACCTTTGGCCTTTCCTTTGCCCACCTTCTCCTTTATCTCGGCAATCTCTTTGTCATCCTTCTGAGCTTCCTGAATCTTGCTCAGCAATGTAGACTGAACCTCCATTGTTGCAACGAATCCTCTAGGAACAACCTCTAGTCGAAGTTCCATGATATCCTCTGCTAACTCCTTCGGCAATCCCTTACTTTCTAGGATATTAGCATAACTCTTCCAGCTCAAAACGTCTGCTACGACATTGGCCTTTCCTGGATGATAGTGTAGCTTCATGTCATAATCCTTTATAAGCTCCAACCATCTCCTCTGCCTAAGGTTCAGCTCCTTCTGGGTGAAAATGTACTTCAAACTCTTATGATCCGTGTACACATCACATCGGTTTCCAATAAGGTAATGTCCCCAAGTCTTCAATGCATGCACTACGGCTGCTAGCTCCAAATCATGCATGTCATAGTTCAATTCATGAGGTTTTAGTTGTCATGTGTCATACAAGACAACTCTTCCGTCCTGCATAAGCACACATCCAAGTCCTAAGCGAGAGGCATCGCAATACACTTGGAAATCCTTATGTATATCTGGCAGTGTCAGCACTGGGGCTGTAGTCAAACGTTTCTTCAACTCCTAAAAACTTGCCTCGCAATCTTCTGTCCATTTAAACTTAGTATCCTTCTTCAATAGTCCAGTCATTGGCTTCGCAATCTTGGAAAAATTCTCAATGAATCTCCGGTAGTATCCTGCGAGTGCAAGGAAACTGTGGATCTCGCTAACTGAAGTGGGTGCCAACCATTCAGTGACTGACTGAACCTTACTGGGGTCTACTGGTATTCCTTCTCCGGACATAACATGTCCAAGGAATCCAACTTCCTTCAACCAAAATTCGCATTTGCTGAACTTAGCATACAACCGGTGTTCCCTGAGTTTCTCGAGAACTAACCGCAAATGCTCCTTGTACTCCTCTTCATTCTTCGAGTATACCATAATATCATCAATAAACACCACAAAAAACTTGTCCAAATACTCCATGAACACTTTGTTCATCATGCTCATGAAATAGGAAGGGGCGTTAGTCAGTCCAAACAACATGACTGTGTACTCATATAATCCATATCGCGTGGTGAACGCTGTCTTTGGTATATCCTTCTCTCGAATCTTCAACTAATGGTATCCCGATCGTAGATCAATCTTTGAAAACACCTTAGCTCCTTGCAGCTGATCAAACAGATCATTGATCATCGGCAGTGGATACTTGTTCTTAATCGTTACTTCATTCAAAGGCCGGTAATCAACAACCATCCTTAGGGATTTATCCTTCTTCTCAACCAAAAGCACTGGGGCTCCCCAAGGTGATGAACTCCTTCGAATGTAACCTTTCTCCAATAACCCCTTAATCTGTTTCTTAATTTCCTCCAGATCATTCGCGGGCATCCGATAGGGTCTCTTGGATATTGGCCCTGTACCTGGCAATAACTCTATCAAAAAAATTCAATGTCTCTATCCGGTGGCATGCCTGGTAACTCCTCTGGAAAAACATTCAGGTAATCCTTCACTACAGGCACTTCCTCTTGAACAACTCCCGTAAGGGCATTCACTTGGCTCCTCCTAGGCACATGCCTAGATACATACTTAATCCTTTTTCCCGCCGGGGTGGTGAGATAAATCGACTTACTAGCACAGTCAATGCTTCCTTGATACTTTGACATCCAGTCCATACCTAATATCACATCCAATCCTTGTGACTCCAAGATAATTAGGTCGGACGGAAAGACATGTGTGCCAATGGTTAGGGGTATCTGGTCGCACCATCGGCTAGCCATGAACTCTGCTCCAGGTGAACTCACTAAGAGAGGGGTCCTAAGGGTTTGGGTTGGTAGTTTAAACTTATCCACGAATCCCCTTGATATGTATGAATGCGATGCACCAGTATCGAAAAGAACAAGAGCGGTAAATGACTTAACCAAAAACTTACCTATTACCGCGTCCGGCTGCTCTTCAACCTCCTCCACGTTAACGTGGTTCACTTGTCCTTTGTTGAATGGATTAGGCTTCTTTCCAGTGCTCCCATTTCCGTTTCCATTCCTCCCTTCAGGGCAATCATTGGCATAGTGCCCTGTCTTCCCGCACTTAAAGCAAGTAACTTGACTTAGGTCTCTTTTGGCGGATGTGGCTGGGTTGGAGTGGTTCTGATTGTTGTTAGCTCCGTTCCCATTCCCATTCTTAGCACCATTGTGGTTATGCGATCCTCCTCGAGTGTGGTTGTGACCTCCATGGTTATGAACAAGTCCTCCCGAGTTCGGGGTTAGGCGAGGCTTCTGCTGAGCTCCTGAGTTATACTTCCCTTGTCCGTACTTCCTTGTACGGCTCTCAATCTTCTGCTGCTTCCCTTCAATCATAAGAGCCTTATCTACCAACTCCTGGTAGTTGTTGAAGGTTACTACCATCAACTGCATGCTCATCTCATCATTCAGCCCTTCCATAAACTTCTCCTACTTCACGGCATCTGTGGCCACATCATCAGGGGCATAGCGTGATAACTTGCTAAAATCATCCACGTACTGAGCCACAGTACGGTTCCCCTGGCGTAAGTTGTGAAACTCCCGCTTCTTCATTTGCATAGCTCCTGTTGAGACATGGGTTGTGCGGAAAGCTTGCTGAAACTGGTCCCAAGTGACATTGGCTACAGGAAAAGTGGTCGTGTAATTCTCCCACCATGAGGCTGCTGGTCCATCCAATTGATGTGCGGCAAAGCGCACCTTCTTAGCATCTGTGCAACCGGCGGTGGTCAACTCCCTAACAATACGGCGTAGCCAATCATCAGCAACTATGGGCTCGGTGCTACTGGAAAACACCGGCGGTTGTAACCTTAGAAAACGGGGTAGGTTATCCACTGGCGGCGGGTTGTTGTTGTTGTTGTTGCCCTGGTTCTGAACTAGCAATTGCATCAAAGCATTCTGCTGCTGGATCAACTGGGTGAGTTCCGGTGGGAAGGCAAAACCGGTGTCACGTCTCGGAGGCATCTGATGGGTTTAGATGGAAGAGATCAGAATAGAAAAAAGGTCTAATGAGAAAGCACTACCCATATGCACATGAGACAATCACAATCATTACACTCAATCAATCAAGCAAGGGCATACAAGCGGTCTAGAACTATCGTAAAAGTGCTCTACTACTACTAAATACATGGGGGAAAGTACTACTAATATCTGGTGGTCATCTAGAAATTTTGATCGGTAGAAGACTCCATGATGTATGCTCCAGCTTCGTCTTCATAGTCATCATCACTAGGATCTGAATCGGTGTCGTCGATGATGATGTAGTTGTCCGGGCAAGCGGGATCGTCGTCTTCTCCTCCCGGTGCTGGTCCTCCCATGAATACTCCGATCTTCTTAACCATGTCGTCATTCTTCTCCAGTAGTGTCTTGATTTCCTCCTCATATCCATCGCGTGTAAACATGAGTTCTTCCTCCAGCTCGATGATCCTAGTCTTTGCCTTCTTCAAGTCCATCATGTCTGCGCACATCTGGTTCTCCTGACGTCGAATGTGCTGGTTTAACTCCTGGATGAAAGCTGCAATGGATCTATCCTTCTTGGTGCTGATCACTTCCCACTGCTCGTCTCGGCGCCCACATATCTGGTAGATAGTGTCCTTAAGTTCCCTGTTGTAGACTTCTCCAATGTGTCCCATGGTAATGTGAGCTGCCATGCTCTTGCCTAGACTCCAGGTGGGTGCTTCGAAAGAAAATTCTATGGGTTTAGAAGTTGGCGAGAACGTCCTTCCTGGAACTTGTACTTGAATCATCTAGCACTCCTCTTCTGGTAAAGTGGCGTTGTACGTCTCGGTGAAGCTTGGTATTCCAATATTCAAGTACCTAGTGACTTCCTTCAAGTGGCGGCCAAAAAGGGGTGTCTTCATCCGGTTGTGCAAACTTGTTCTTCATCTCCGTCATCCTAAAGAGTAGAAAATGGAGAGGAGTCAGAAATGAGTAGAGAAGTGTGACTTATGGTTTATCTTAGTGGTCGTGTCCTACACTCAGCGTGTGCTCTGATACCATCTTGTAGCGACCCGACCTCAGGTGGTCAAGTCTCTGTGCTTCATTGTCATCCCTGGATCGGTAATGCTGACACACACAGTACTCGAAGGATTTATAACAGAGTAGAAATCACACACATATTACATCGAACGTCTCAAAAGATAACTTATTACAATAATATGGCTTAAGGCCATCTAATGCGATAACAGCGGAAGGCTTGGAAGATAAAGTGAGTCCATCAACTCCAACGACATAGCTGAGCTGCACGGCAATGACCTAACGAACCTTACTCCTCGTATGAAAAGTCTGCAACATAATACGTTGCAGCCCGAAAACGGGTCAGCACATGGAATATGCTGGTAATATAACACAGTAGAGCATAACAGAATAATGCTATCACTACATGCATATTTGGCTGGTGGAAAGCTCTATGGTTATAGTTTTGCGAAAAGCCAATTTTTTTCCTACAACAAAGGAATAGATTTTAATTTTAACTATCATGGTGGTTGAACAACATTGAGAAGGTACCCCCAACTCAATCCCAATTAAAGTGATTACCAACCCAACAATATTAATTAAAAGTGATGACATACATGTGATAACCCAAGTACTAGATACTCAAGATTGTCCATAACCGGGGACACGGCTAACCATGATTAGATTGTACACTCTACAGAGGTTTGCGCACTTTTCCCCACAAGACTCGATCACCTCCGTTTGATTTCTCGCACTGCATAGTGTTTGAGAAACGGATGACCAAGACACAGTCTTTCAGAAACATTAACTCTCTACTCCGGCTAGACCATACCAAACCTACAAAACCCACTACCTGCTGATCTACCTCTTCAAGAGCTTCACGTAACTTACTCAACTATGCTAGAGCCCATAATAGCTTGTGGCTGCACACGGAAGTTTCTAGCATGAATCATCTTAGTTCCCTTTGAGCCTGGGTGGCGGTCCATAGGAAGATCACACGGGTACCCCGGGAATTCCAAAAAATACAGACAACACTGGGTTCCCCAGGTGCCTCAATCCACCCAGATGTTAATTTAAGTTGCCACCTTAAGTTGAACCATTAATTAAAAATCTCACATCTGTCATGGATTTCACTCGAACCTGAACCACGTCTACGAGCATAGCATAGCAATATAAGCAAGCGTAGAGGTAACTCCCAAGGTTTGATAGTAACAGGGCAATAGGTTCAACCTCAATAACTACTTCCTAATCCCACAAGTTAATGACATCCTAATCATGCAATCTTTGAGGATTGAACTAATGCATAAAAACTGGGTATGAAAAGAGTATGATCAATGTGTTACTTGCCTTGCTGACGATCCGCGAATCCTAGAGACTCGTAGTAACACGCTTCGCACTCCGGGAATTCTATCGCAAACAAACAATAACATACATAAGCAAGAAGAAAAGATGCACAAGCAAAACTCAAATAAAAGGGGTTGACCAGAAAGTTCAACTTAAGAACTCCGGTTTGCAAAAAGAATCAAATCAAACGGGGCAACAAAACTCAAACGGTGAAAGAAACAAGCTCCGTTTACTAATTCTGAACTAAGGTCAAATTTTACAGTACCGAAATCTTGTTCCAGTTGATTAAACAGAAAGAGGGTTTCGAGACGAAGATCCAGGCGCTTGAATCGCCTGATTCCGACTAACAAGGGAAAAGATAAACAGAAACTAAGATCGGATCAGAAATCTCGATCGAGAATAATCGCGGAAAAATCCGATAAAAAGAAAACTGGCGAATAGACTAACGAGCGAGCGTTCATTAGCTGTAACTAACGGGCGAAAACCGTTCGTTAAAACAAATGTACGGACGAACGTCCGCTAACTAGAATAATCGAGAAAAAAACCGGCGAACCGAAAAAAAGGATCTAGGGTTTCTAAAAAAACCGAACGTTTTTTTTTTAAAAACCGGCGGTCTCGGATCCGGCGCTGTACCTCCGGCGAGGCAATGGGGCAGCGAGGCGGTGGCTCGCGGGCGGCAGGCTTTGCGGCGGCGGCGGGCGGCGGCGGCTGCGGCGCGGGCGGCGGCGGCGGTGGTGGTGTGGTGGTATGGGGCGGCGGGGTGGCGGCTTATAAAGAGGGGGGAGGCGACTTGGGGAAGGGGCAAGGCGCGGCGGCAAGCGGAGTCCGGCTCGGACTCCGGTCCGAGCGGCGGCAGTGGCGGCGCACGCGCACGGGGAGCGGTGGCGGCTCGGGCGGGCCGGCGGCCTGGCTGGGTTTCAGCCCAGTCGGGCGCGGGAGTTTTTTTTAAATAATTTCGCCGACATAAATAAAATCCTAGAAAATAGAAATAAAAATCTAAAAATGCCAAAGGAAATTTTCACCGTCTAAATAGAATATTTAGGACGAGATGAACATTTTCTTGGCCCTAAAATACAATTTTGAAAACGTGCAATTTTTCTAATGCAAATAAAATCCAAATAAAATCAAATAAAAATTAAATAAATTATTTTAATATTTTTCCTCCAATATTTCAATTATTTTGGAGACATCATATTATCTCCTCTCATTTATTTTAATATGAAATATTTTTCGGAGAGAAAAATAATTAAAATCGAAATCCTCGTTTCATTATTTGATAAAAATCAAATATGAAAACCGGAAAATCCCCAACTCTCTCCGAAGGTCCTTGAGTTTCTTAGGATTTCGAGGATTTGCAGAACAAAAATGCAATAAAATATGATATGCATGGATGACCTATGTATAACATTTCAAATTGAAATTTTGGGATGTTACAATTCAGTAGTTAATTCTGAGAGTGGCATTGCTTAATTTTAGCAGCGGCATTAGATTAACAAAAAGCATAAACAGTTCCAGGGAGAGTGGGCTCAACAACAACATGTGCTTCCATCTACTTATAAAGGGGGTGATGCAGAGTTTGTTGTAACAAAGCAACAAGCATCATGTCTGGGTTGGTCCCATTTTTGTTCGCTACTTAATGAGAAAACACAGCAATACAATAACCCCAACTTATCATTTATTTAAAACAGTACCAATACAAGTAGCACAACATCTCAAAGCACACCGCACAATCATGTGGATGAAGGCATATACTGACCTTTCATGAGACGACAAAGATAAAATGCGAATCTGCCAACACGAATCGGAAATCCAATCTTGTTTTGTGCAGTTGCACTGAAATCAAGCAAAGTCGCCGGTGTGACATTTAAGTTTGCTATAGCAACAGTTGAATAGATATCCCTGTTTTAATAGAGGCAAAAAAGGAAACAATTACTAGCCAATAAAGGAGGATTGAGGGAGTCCTGGATTAGGGGGTGTCCGGATAGCCGGACTATACCTTCGGCCGAACTCCTGGACTATGAAGATACAAGATTGAAGACTTCGTCCCGCGTCCGGAAGGGACTTTCCTTGGAGTGGAAGGCAAGCTTGGCGATACGGATATGTAGATCTCCTACCATTGTAACCGACTCTGTGTAACCCTAACCCTCTCCGGTGTCTATATAAACCGGAGGGTTTTAGTCCGTAGGACGAACAACAATCATACCATAGGCTAGCTTCTAGGGTTTAGCCTCCTTGATCTCGTGGTAGATCTACTCTTGTACTACCCATATCATCAATATTAATCAAGCAGGAGTAGGGTTTTACCTCCATCGAGAGGGCCCGTACCTGGGTAAAAACATCGTGTCCCTTGTCTCCTGTTACCATCCGCCTAGATGCACAGTTTGGGACCCCCTACCCGAGATCCGCCGGCTTTGACACCGACATTGGTGCTTTCGTTGAGAGTTCCTCTGTGTCGTCACTTTTTAGGCCCGATGGCTCCTCCTATCATCAACAGCGATGCAGTCCAGGGTGAGACCTTTCTCCCCGGACAGATCTTCGTATTCAGCGGCTTTGCACTGCGGGCCAATTCGCTTGGTCATCTGGAGCAGATCGAAAGCTATGCCCCTGGCCATCAGGTTAGGTTTGGAAGTTTGAACTACACGGCTGACATCCGCAGAGACTTGATCTTCGGCGGATTTGAGCCACAGCCGAGCGCGCCGCACTATCACGAAGGGCATGATTTAGCTCTGTCGTTGAATAGTGGCCTGGAGGCCGCACCCGCATCGGCTCCGATCCTTAATTCGGAGCCAACTGCGCCGATCGAGGATGGGTGGTTGGACGCCACCTCGGAGGCTGCAATCTCTTCGGCGGTCGAGCCGAACACCAGCTTTGTCCCCTGCGAAGCCCGTGACTCCAAGGCGCAGGACTCCACTCCGGACTCCGAGCCCCCTGCGCCCCTGCCGATCGAATCCGATTGGGCGCCGATTATGGAGTTCACCGCCGCAGACATCTTCCAGCACTCACCCTTTGGCGATATTCTGAAATCACTAAAGTCTCTCTCTTTATCAGGAGAGCCCTGGCCGGACTACGGTCAGCAAGGTTGGGATACGGACGATGAAGAAATTCAAATCCCACCCACCACCCACTTTGTAGCCACTGTCGATGATTTAACCGACATGCTCGACTTTGACTCCGAAGACATTGACGGTATGGACGCCGATGCAGGAGACGATCAAGAACCAGTGCCTATAGGGCACTGGAACGCCACCTCGTCATATGACATATACATGGTGGACACCCCAAAAGAAGGAGATGGCGATGGAACAGCGGAGGATGACCACTCCAAGAAACAGCCTAAGGGTCGGCATCAGCGGCGCCGCTCTAAATCCCGCCAAAGCAAAAACGGTGATTCTGGCACGGGAGATAATAACACTCCGGACAGTGCCGAAGAAAACCCCCTCCAGCAAGATTCAGCACAGGAGGATGGAGAAGCCAGCCCTCATGAGAGAGCGGCAGACAGAGAGGTCGAGGACGATAATTATATGCCTCCCTCCGAAGACGAGGCAAGCCTCGACGACGATGAATTCGTCGTACCGGAGGATCCGGTCGAACAAGAGCATTTCAAACGCAGGCTTATGGCCACGGCAAGCAGCCTCAAGAAAAAAGAGCAACAGCTTAGAGCTGATCAAGATTTGCTAGCCGACAGATGGACTGAAGTCCTTGCGACCGAAGAGTATGAACTCGAACACCCCTCCAAGAGCTACCCAAAGCGCAGGTTGCTACCCCAATTAGAGGAGGAAGCACCTAAACCTACATCACCAGCGCATGATACGGACGACCGGCCACCTCGTGGCCGTGACAGAGAGGCCTCCCGGCCCTCCACTCAAGCCGCACCCCCGCGCCGCTCAAAAAATACCAAGGCAAGGGAAAATGCGCCCGACCTGCGCGACATATTGGAGGACAAGGCAAGGAAAACAAGATCGATCTACGGATTGCGTGTGCGCCCCATGGCACGTGACGGTAATCGTCACTCCGGATATAGTAAATCTGGTCGGGCCGAACACAATAGACAAAGCTCATTTGAGCTACGTCGTGACATAGCCCAGTACAGAGGCGCCGCACACCCACTATGCTTCACAGATGAAGTAATGGATCATCAAATCCTCGAGGGTTTCAAACCCGTAAACATCGAGTCATACGATGGCACAACAGATCCTGCGGTATGGATCAAGGATTATCTCCTTCATATCCACATGGCCCGCGGCGATGATCTACACGTCATCAAATACCTCCCACTCAAGCTTAAAGGACCAGCTCGGCATTGGCTTAACAGCTTGCCAGCAGAATCATTTGGTTGTTGGGAGGACCTGGAAGCCGCATTCCTCAACAATTTCCAGGGCACTTATGTGCGACCACCAGACGCCGATGACCTAAGCCACATAATTCAGCAGCCAGAGGAATCGGCCAGGCAATTCTGGACATGGTTCCTAACAAAGAAAAATCAAATCGTCGACTGTCCGGACGCAGAGGCCCTAGCGGCCTTCAAGCATAATATCCGTGACGAATGGCTTGCCCGGCACCTTGGACAGGAAAAGCCGAAATCTATGGCAGCACTCACGACGCTCATGACCCGCTTTTGCGCGGGAGAAGACAGCTGGCTGGCTCGAACTTGACCAAGAACACTGGTAATTCGGATACCAAGGACAACAGTGGCAGGTCGCGTCGCAACAAGCAAAAGCGCCGCATTAACAGCGACAATACTGAGGATAATGCAGTTAATGCCGGATTCAGAGGCTCTAAATCCGGTCAGCGGAAAAAGCCATTCAAAAGAAATACTCCGGGCCCGTCCAGTTTGGACCGAATACTCGACCGCTTGTGCCAGATACATGGCACCCCCGAAAAGCCAGCCAATCACACCAACAGGGATTGTTGGGTGTTCAAGCAGGCAGGCAAGTTAAATGCCAAAAATAGAGACAAGGGGCTGCATAGCGATGACGAGGAGGAGCCCCGGCCGCCGAACAACAATGGACAGAAGGGTTTTCCCCCACAAGTGCGGACGGTAAACATGATATACGCAACCCACATCCCCAAGAGGGAGCGGAAGCGTGGGTTAAGGGACGTATACGCGATGGAGCCAGTCGCCCCAAAGTTCAACCCATGGTCCTCCTGCCCGATCACTTTTGATCGAAGGGACCACCCCACTAGCATCCGTCATGGCGGATTCACCGCATTGGTTCTAGACACAATTATTGACGGATTTCACCTCACTAGAGTCCTTATGGACGGCGGCAGCAGCCTGAACCTGCTTTATGAGGATACAGTGCGAAAGATGGGCATCTATCCTTCGAGGATTAAACCCACTAAAATGACCTTTAAAGGCGTCATACGAGGTGTAGAGGCCAACTGTATAGGCTCAGTTACACTTGAAGTGGTCTTCGGATCTCCGGATAATTTCCGAAGAGAGGAGTTAATCTTCGACATAGTCCCGTTCCGCAGTGGCTATCACGCACTGCTCGGGCGAACCGCATTTGCCAAGTTCAATGCGGTGCCACACTACGCATACGTCAAGCTCAAGATGCCAGGCCCTCGAGGAGTCATTACGGTAAATGGAAACACCGAACGCTCTCTCGAGGAGTCATTAACGACATGTTGCACCCGTACACTTTGGTACGACCAATACGCCAGGGGCTTAAGTACCCCTCAATATGGTGTGAGAAGTCCGAACACTTTCACAAGTGCGACACCCCGAACTTATAGCACTATATGCATCGGCTCCGAATCATGTCTTGGGTCAATAGTTGGGTTTGCCCGGCTCCTATGTTTTGGTGCCTTACGTTCCGTTATATCGGCTAAGGTAGCACTAGGATAACTACTGCGATTGTGCCCCAGTTGAGCTGGGCTAAGCACCTCAGTAGAGAAAACTAAAACTGGCTGTCATGATATAGCAAGAGCTGGTTGCTGTTCGAGAGGTTTTTCGAGTCCCTAAAGACTTATTCCGCTTAGAGCGAGGAGTCGGCTTTGTCCGGCCTAGGCGTGGATAGCGCTCCGAACTCGGTCTTCCGAATACTAGGGGCTTCGCCGAAATTTAAAATTATAGAATTCTATGGCTAAGTGAGAGTGTTCAAGCCTTATAGTCCGATTGCCTTGTTCGTTGTGCTGAGCGCCTCCCTCGAAGGACCCAAAAATGGGAAAAAGAGCGCTCAGGTTTATCCCGAACACCCCAGCACTAGTGGCATGGGGGCAGAAGCCGACGACTCGCCATCTCTCAAATTTGATAAACAGCCGCACAGAAGGTAATATTTTAAATTCAAAAAGCATTGCTTAGCGCATATGAACAAGTTTTTAGCGCACAGGACAAAATGAGCGAGTTTACTCAAAAATTACATCCCTGGAACATTCATCCGCCATAAGGCGGGCACCCTTCAGAACGCCCTCATAATACATCTCGGGCTTGCGATGCTCTTTGCCCGGCGGTGGCCCGTCCTTCACAAGCTTCTCAGCATCCAACTTGCCCCAGTGCACCTTAGCGCGGGCAAGGGCCCTACGGGCACCTTCAATGCAGACGGAGCGCTTGATGACTTCGAGCCTTGGACAGGCCTCCACCAGCCGCCGCACCAGCCCGAACTAGCTCCCAGGCAGAGCCTCTCCAGGCCACAGTCGAACTATGAGGCCCTTCATGGCCTGTTCGGCCACCTTGTGGAGCTCGACCAGTTGTTTCAGCTGGTCGCTCAAGGGCACAGGGTGTCCAGCCTCAGCATACTGAGACCAGAACACCTTCTCCGTCGAGCTGTCCTCCTTGGCTCGGTAGAATGTGGCGGCATCGGACATGCTGCGGGGCAAATCTGCGAATGCTCCTGGAGAGCTCCGGATTCGGGTAAGTAACAAGTAACTCACTTTTACATGTTTGCTTTGCATAAAGAATGCCTTACCCGCCGCTATCTTTTTCATCGCATCCACCTCCTGGAGGGCCTTCTGGGCTTCGGCCTTGGCAGACTTGGCATTGTCAATGGCCGCCGCGAGCTCGGACGCTCGCGTCTTCGAGTCAAGCTCCAAACTCTCATGTTTTTTCATGAGAGCCTGGAGCTCTTGCCGCACCTCGCCAACCTGCGCCTCATACTTCTCCCGCTCGATGCGCTCCGTGGCCGCCTTCCTCTCGGCCTCGGACAACGCTTGCTTAAGGGTCGCCACCTCAGTCGTGGCCCCTACAATAGCCACGTTAATCCTGTCATTTTTTGCAATTGCACCTTTTATATATTTCAATAAGGTATCTGTTACCTTCCTTCTCCTCGAGCTGCTGCTTGGCAAGGCCGAGCTCTTGCTCGGACCGCTCGAGGTCCTGCTTCAGCGTGCCCACCTCCGCAGTCAGTGCGGCGGACGTTAGCAGTGAAGCCTGCATACGCATATGGACTCATTTTTTGTTAGACTCCTGCGAATTTTATTAGATCCTCTATTCAGCTTTTCTTTCCGAACGCCCGACAGAGCATCAGGGGCTACTGTCTATGCGGTAATATTTTTACATATTCTTTACTTACCTCAAAGCCTGATAAAAGGCTGGCACAGGCTTCAGTTAGTCCGCTCTTGGCGGACTGAACCTTCTGGATCACCGCACTCATAATAGTTCGGTGCTCCTCGTCGATGGAGGCGCCGTTAAGCACCTCCAGCAAGTTGTCCGGTGCCTCCGGTTGGACGGCGGTCGTCGGCTCGGTAGGCTTGCTCCTCTTGGAAGGAGGCTGCCTACCGGAGTCCGGAACCGTTGAAGGTTCCAGCATGGTGTCCGGCTCAAAGCCGGACTTGGAGCCCTGGGGGGTTCTATCCCCTTTACTCCTAGAGTCCGGGAGGTCGCCTCGCGGCTCCTCCAGACCACCTCCTCCTGGCTCGGAACCTGTTGGGACAACACTTCGGCGTCGTCCGTAGGGCGGGGGGAGGTAGCGGGCGGAATTGAATTCACGTCCGACAAATCCAGGGAGCCGCTCGACGACTCGTCGAGCCCGGCTCTGGGCAGACTGCATAATCATATCCGACATAAGGAAAAGTTGTGCAATAAAGGAACACTATGAATTACTATGGTATCCGGATACTTATGATTTCGCCAGGGGCTTGGCCCTGTGTGGCCACTCCTCTTCGCCGTCGTCGGCGTTGGTGGAGTAGTCCAGAGGAAGGGTCTTCCCCCTCTTGGACCCTTCGGCATCCCCTGTTGGGGCGGCCTTCCTTTTCTTTCCTCCCCCCGCTGGAGGGGGAGAGGTTTCTTCTTCCTCCTCCTCATCTTCACGGGAGGAATGTGTCTCGGAGTCGTCAGATGATGAATCCGACACCTCCAGGC
Source organism: Aegilops umbellulata (assembly GCA_032464435.1). NCBI lineage: Eukaryota > Viridiplantae > Streptophyta > Magnoliopsida > Poales > Poaceae > Aegilops > Aegilops umbellulata. The sequence goes on along the minus strand of CP136056.1, from coordinate 47,397,995 downwards.
GCCGGGCACTCTTTCGAGTCCCCGTGGCCTTCTTCTTGGCCTTCTTCTCCGGCACCACATAGGGCGCCGGAACCAGCAGCTTCCCCAAGCGAGCATCGGCTGGGTCTTCGGGCAAAGGAGCCGGACAGTTGATCTGTCCGGACTTCACCTGCCAATCCTGTCAAAGGTAAGGGAGCTTAGATCCCACATAGAGTCAAACTATGAAAAACTAATACCCTGTAAAAGGTAAAAATAGCATACCGCACTAGCGTGACGCTGTGTGTTGAATCCGCGATCCTCGGTAGCGGATGCGGGAGCCTCGGCGCCCTTGAATAGTGCCTTCCAGGCATCTTCGTACGTCGTGTCGAAGAGCCTGCTCAGAGTTCGGTGCTGCGCCGGGTCGAACTCCCACAGGTTGAAAGCCCGTTGTTGACACGGGAGGATCCGGCGGATGAGCATAACCTAGACTACGTTGACAAGTTTGAGCTTCTTGTCCACCAGGGTTTGGATGCATGTTTGCAGTCCAGTCACCTCTCCTTTGTTGCCCCACGACAAGCCCGTCTCTTTCTAGGACGTGAGCCATGTAGGGGGTCCGGATCGGAACTCGGGGGCTGCGACCCATTCAGGGTCATGCGACTCGGTGATGTAAAACCACCCCGATTGCCACCCCTTTAGGGTCTCCACGAAGGAGGCCTTGAGCCATAGGATGTTGGGCATCTTGCCTGCCATGGCGCCTCCGCACTCCGCCTGGTTGTTGTGCACCACCTTCGGCTTGACATTGAAGGTCTTGAGCCATAGGCCGAAATAGGGGCGGATGCAGAGGAAAGCCTCGCACACGACGATAAACGCCGAGATGTTGAGGATGAAGTTCGGGGCCAGATCATGGAAATCCAGGCCATAGTAGAACATGAGCCCCTGGACGAATGGGTGGAGAGGAAAGCCCAGTCCGCGGAGGAAGTGGGGAAGGAACACTACCCTCTCATGGGGCGTTTGGGTGGGGATGAGCTGCCCCTCTTCGGGAAGCCGGTGCGCGATGTCGTTAGACAGGTATCCGGCCTTCCTCAGCTTTTTGATGTGTCCCTCCGTGACAGAGGAAACCATCCACTTGCCTCCCGCTCTGGACATGGCTGGAGAAGGTTGAGGTGGGGAGTGCGGACTTGGGCGCTGGAGCTCGAGTGCGCGGAAATGGATAAGCAAAGGAGGAAGAAGGCGTGGATGAAAAATGTGGATCCTTATCCCCTTATATGGGCAGACGCGACTATGCGTCCCCACCAGCCTGGTAAAACTCGCTTATCTCCCAAGCGCCGTAATCAATGGCGCGGTTGGGTTACCCATGCCCGTATTGATGAGAATCCTGAAATAAGGGGACACGATCTCTGTTTGACAAGACGTGCCAAGGAAACTGCCTCGCTAAACGCGCTGAGGTGGGACAATAAAACGATTCCAATAAAAACTTGGCCGTGGTGTGATGTCACGCTATGGAATACGTCAACAGATAGATTTGTGTACATATTATTCTCTCTATGGCAATATGTGGAAACTTATTTTGCAGAGCCGGACACTATCCTTGTGTTCAAAATCTTCTATGAAGTACTTGGAGGAGGAACCCGCCTTGCAATGCCGAAGACAATCTGCGCGCCGGACTCGTCGTCATTGAAGCCTGGTTCAGGGGCTACTGAGGGAGTCCTGGATTAGGGGGTGTCCGGATAGCTGGACTATACCTTCGGCCGGACTCCTGGACTATGAAGATACAAGATTGAAGACTTCGTCCCGCGTCCGGAAGGGACTTTCCTTGGCGTGGAAGGCAAGCTTGGCGATACGGATATGTAGATCTCCTACCATTGTAACCGACTCTGTGTAACCCTAACCCTCTCCGGTGTCTATATAAACCGGAGGGTTTTAGTCCGTAGGACAAACAACAATCATACCATAGGCTAGCTTCTAGGGTTTAGCGTCCTTGATCTCGTGGTAGATCTACTCTTGTACTACCCATATCATCAATATTGATCAAGCAGGAGTAGGGTTTTACCTCCATCGAGAGGGCCCTAACCTGGGTAAAAACATCGTGTCCCTTGTCTCCTGTTACCATCCGCCTAGACGCACAGTTCGGGACCCCCTACCCGAGATCCGCCGGTTTTGACACCGACAAGGATGAAACAAACAGCGACAAAAAAGAAGCATCCAACTTATCTTGATGGAAAACAAAGTAGGACAATAGCATTTCTAAAATGGTTGCATTGATTCATATTAACAGAGACATTCTCTTAAAACAACATTCGTTAAGAATGTAATTTACTTTTAATAGTGGCATTGCTTCAATTTTCCAGCAGCATTCTTAGATTAACAATAGCAAAATAGTTGACGGGACATGGGACATGCCATCACCATGTGCGTCCACACGTATAAATGGGTGATGCAGAGTATGTAGCCAAGCAGCATATCTGCGTTGCTCCCATATTTGTTCTCTTTGAAACTTTTTCCTATGTGAGGGCAGCAAATCTAGTCCTGCTCAAACTACCCGACCCCCTAGTTTCTTTCCCTTTTCAACAAAGAGATCGGTTCCTCGAAGAAGGATCGACGTTGGTACTAAGAGCATAAGTTTTGTATTGATTTCTAAGCAACCATGAGCATCGATAGGTCATCATGGTGATAAAATTGTGTGATAAAATTGCACCAACGTGAAAGACGACTGCGTCTCCAAAGCAACCAAGGTGAACTGATGAAGGATGTCATCTTTGTGGGTAACAAGCAAAGAGCACTGATGGAAGACAACTTGTTTTTCATGGAAAATCGATTAGCTTCACCAGCCTACACAACCATGAGGCGCAACCATGAGCATCGATAGGTCATCATGGTGATGCATCATCCATTTGGCATCAAGTTTGGGTGAGGCACCTATGAAGTTTGACAAATCCTCACTCTGGTTTGTTTCTTCTCATTAATCAAGCTCGAGGAAGGAAGAACCACGTGGCAGAGGACAGTGAGGCGGAACAACAATGGCCATCCAATTTTGTGCAGTTCCACTAAAATTGAGGAAGACATGCCCGGGTATGGAGATACGCATCGTTGTTTGCAAAAATATAAAAAAAGGTATAGTGTTGTTACTTTGTTTTGGCAGTGGTACAAGATTAATAACGACATCTCAATTGTCAATAAGAATTAATGGAAAGTGCACCAACAAACAGAAGCATCGTGATTATCTTGATGGGAACAATGAGCATCTCCAATAGCATGTGCATATTTGGATGTCTATATATTCATATAGACAATGGTCTAAAAAGATTCCCTCATATACACGTCCAGTTTTGCATCAGAACGTCTATATACAGGGACCATGACAGGTGGGCCATCGCTGGGGAGAGGAAGAAATCATGATTGCAGCCGAGTTTAGATGATGCCTTCACATTGTCCAGGCATGGACATTGTCGAGGTCGATTTAGAGGATGTGTATATTTGGACGACCATATAGAGAAGCTGTTGGACGCCTGTTTTCGGCTCACGTCGTGGAAAACGAGTATAGACATCCATATAGACAAGCTATTGGAGATGCTCTAATCCAGGATACCCTAAAAAAGCATTTCTTCATTTAACCAGTGATAGTATTAGATTAGCAGTAGCAATAGGAGCATATGGACAATGACCGCACAACCACCATGTACTTTTTGTCGAAACAACATGTATACCTCCACCGAGGCATAAATCAGGACAACTTTTTGAGTGGCATTTCCTCTATAATAGTAGGTGATGTTGGACCAGCCAACGAACCCTAGCTACTATACATGGGGAGCTGGGGAGTAGTCGCATAGAAGAAAACCCGCATGCAGCGACCTGGGGAGCTGGACCAGTACAGGAAGTTATACCTCAAGTGGGCGAGATGTCGCTTTGGCGGGCGGTCGGGATCTGCCCACACGACGGTAGCGAACAAGGGCGCGAAGGACCTTCGTCCGTGCCAGCGCCGGCTCCGAGAGGACGGTGCGCATCAGCTTCCTCCATCGCCGACGGTGACAACGTCAACGCTGCACCTCCTCACCTCCTGCAGCGGACGGGATTCGCCCGGATCTGTGACCACCGGTGAGGAGAGAGATAGAGTGGACACTATCATCTTGTTTTTATATGGAGAGGGTGAGAGAGCGAGACGCAAGAAACCCTATCAAACAAGAGGCTATATACACAATGGAGTAAAAAATCCCTCCATAGCAGTGGTTTTAAATAGAATACGCGCGTTCCTGGAAAAAGAAACGAAAAGTGGCGCACAATTTTTTGACGTAACAAGAAAGAAAACTCGATAAAAAAACACGTTCCCATCTCCATCTCCATCTCCAATCATATTTGTCCAACTGGCACATTATTCACGTTGTTAATTATATACGCAGCAATATTAACGTACAACATCTCTTGTTTGTGGGCGTCCGGACCGCTGCCACGCCCGCTCCTGACCAACCCGAACCCTCTTCATCATCTACGCGTGTTTCCCGCCCGAAACGGTCAGTGTCGCATTCATTACCGGCCAGAGCGGACGCGACCTCTCACTGGCGCCGACATTGAAGCGGCGCGCCGGCCGAGAGAGCGTCGCTCGCGCCACTTCCCGGTGCACGCGACTGCTCCGCGTTCAAAGGTCGTATTAGCTGGCCACAACATGCATGTAAAAAGTTCCTGGGAGCCCATGCTACAGCTAGTTGTCCTCCCCCAACTCGTCAATCCCTTCCAGTAATGCTAGTACTCCATGGAGCGATCCATCAACAAGAAGGCGAGAAATTTATCATATACTCGGTTTGCGGTAAGTGGCATGCCAAGCGACCGTGTGGGGTGGATCCGTGGAGGAGGGTGAGACACGAACGCGACATATGTGATTTAAACGTTGGTTTTTCTCGATGGCGCGATCCAACGAAATGAAACGTTGGTTTCTCTCCATTTCCATTTTTTCTCCGGAAAAACAGAACTTTCCACTCCATTTTCATTCCTACAGCAAGGTTGCCCCGTTGCAACATTCCATCAAATACAAGGAAAACTAACATGCATGCTGATGCATCTCAATGATTCACAGATCATAGCCAATATTTACTTCACAACGAAAGAGAAAAGTTGTGAGAGCTTGTACAAAAGAAAAATTACTGATGGGGTCACTACGACCTAAACCCTAAACCCTAAACATGATTTAATTTCCTGGCTAGGTAGAACCTGTCGAAGGAAAGACCGCTGGCACCCTCGGATCATATGATGCTTTTGTGTAGTTCCACCAAAATCGAGCTGAGCAGCCCTGATGGCAAAGATATTGAAGAAGTGTGATTAGAATAATAGTACTGACACTAGTTCATGAGACATAAACTCATCACAAATAGAAGCCAGTAGAAGTAGAGAAAGATCGACATGGAGATGGAGCTATGTTGGAAGCTACGGCAGTGGAGCAAGTCGGCACCAAAACGAAGATGTACTACCTGGGACATTGGGATGTAGCTTGAAGGGCGGTTGGGACGCGGCATCAGCCCATAACGCGGGGACCCCCGATTGGGATGCACCGACTGTGGGTTGTCTCCCTCGCTGATGTCGACCACGTCTACGCAGAACATTGTTCCCTTCCCCCAGCGGCGGGATCCAGCCGGATATGTGACCAGCGGTGTGGCCACCGTCGTTCTATGCTTGTTAAGAGAGCAACCCAACCAAGCAGGCTTGTAGCTTAGGCTCCTGCTAGTGTATATATAGTGGTTTTCTTTTTCTCTCCATATCAACCATTTTATATTGCGTACGTGTCATTGAAGAGTGAAATGAAGGTTGCTTCTTCCGACTAACTTACTGTGTGATTTGACTACTCCTTAGTAGCCCCTACACGTACTCCCCCTACGTGTATGACCGTTCCTGAGTCTCACTTGTACTTATCTCTATTTTCTTGCATGACACATAGACAGGATGTGCATAGAGGAATTTTGTTACCGCACGTTGTTACGTAGTACTGTACTACTAGTACCTACTCCCTCCATCCAGTTCACTACTGGTACTCCCTCCGTCCTGGCTTATTGGTCCCCTTTGTTCTCATTTCATGGGCTCGTTTTCCTCAAGAAATTGTCTTTACCAATGTATTAATATAGGGAATGCATGCGTGAACAACGAATGATTAAACCTTGCATGCAACATTTTGACAAAGCATTGACTTATGAACATGTGAATGTGAGGGACTACAACCTCGTGCATGCATGCAACAGTCACACGTACACATGGACACAAAAACGCGCGCGACGCCCTAATGCATGCATGTCCGAGCACACGACGGAACACACACGGTCACGCTCAAGTGTTCAACCTACACGTGCATGCACACACATGCTCAGCTAGGGTGAGCTAGTAATCGTATAAACACCAGAAAATGTATATATTGAGCGCAATGAGCATATTATGAAGTCCACTGATCGTATTTTTACAAATATACAGTGACAGACAGTGTATTTATCTCTTTTGAAATTAAGCCATATTAACCGGAAAGGAGGCAATATGGACTAATATTACTTTGCTGTGTCCGGTCAACTTGCCGAACGAGGAGAAGCTTGCAGGATGGGAGAAGCTTGCACGTGGTGGCTCGCAGGACAAGGAGAAACTTTTGACTAATGCAAGCTCTCCCCCGCTTAGGCGGTGGACGTGCAACAGTTAATTCGGTGTCAGATTATCAAAAGCATACACTATACTAGTATTATTATTGTTCGACTTCCCGAAGAGACGAACAGCCAAGCGCAAAGTTTACTAGTACTAGTACGAAAATCCAAATCAGTGGTCTGGCTCATCTGCTCCCGGTCAGAAAAAAATTGAAAACAAATACTACAAAAATTCAAAAAAATCCAATTTTTCTTGTGTGGTAGATAATTTGATGCGTGTGGTCCGCTCCAAATTTCGAATCATTTGGATATCTGAGCAGCTCTCAGCAAAAAAGACAAATTGGGTCAAAACAGTGTGTGAAGAGTAAACTTTTTTACAGACCCTGGTTTTGTCTTTTTTTGCAGAGAGCTGCTCAAATGTCCAGATGAGTCGAAGTTTCACTGAACCTCATGCATCAAATTATCTACCACCAATTTTATTTTTTTGAATTTTCCTACTATTTGTTTTGATTTTTTTGTCAGCGCGGGTGCAGCTGAGCCAGGGAGCAGAAACGCCGCACTCAGTACTAGTACTACTACTATATAGGTATGTACTATACTAATAGGAATCGGATGGAGGAGCGTCTGCATTCTTATTATATTTTAAAAATGTGATAAAGCAATCGTCAACACATTTGGTTCTCTTCGAGGGTTCTCGCATGTGATAATGGAAGTTCATTGCATGGAACACTCGCCATAATTCTCGCTTAATTTTGTCTCATATCCTATTACAAATAGGAGCGCTCGCTAATAATTCCTTTTTTTTGTTATTCAGCATGTAAACAGGTCAGCAAACCTTGCGGCGCATCTTTATGCGAACCGTGCTTGCTGCACTTTGAATGTGGCCGAGAGCTGGCTTGATGAAACACCTCGCTTCCTTCTTCTTTTTTTGCGGGGTACCTCGCTTCCTAGTGACCAGTCTCTTGGTTGATCGTCCTAATAATGCTTATATATGAATAAAGCTCTCTCATTTACCCGCAAAATAGATAAAGCCATATTAACCGGAAAGGAGGGAGTATGGACTAGCACTACTTTTTGGTGTGTCCCATCAACTCACAGAATGAGGAGAAGCTTGCAGGACAAGGTGAAGCTCGCTTAGGCCTTTTGACTAATGCAACATACCCTCGCCCAGGCGGTGGACATGCATCAGTTCATTCGGTGTCATATTGCCAGAGGCATACACTGTAGTACCCAACATGCGGAGTACCATCATTGTTCGACTTCACGAATAGGCGAAGAGTCAAGCGCAAGGTTTAGTAGTACGAGTAGTACTACTACTAGAGCCGCATGGTGGAGCATCTGTACTCTTATTTTATTTCAATCTCTGATAAAGTACACATTTATTAGGGAAAAGGGCGGAAAACGGCAGCCCAATAGTATAGTATTAAAAACCATCGAACATGTAATGATGATATCGATCAACCATGCTCGATTATATCTTGGCCTCTGTGCGAGCCCGTCTATGTGTTCTCGCTCCTCGTCTCTCTCAAGGAACGGTGGGTTGGCCATTTTGCCGTCAGTTGAGATCGGTTTGCTCACACTCCGATCCCACATGTCAGTGATATGCCAAGAGGAGGTGTGTTGACCGACTGGCCATACGCGTACTTAGTTTTGCACCTTCATACTACTCCTCCCTCTGTCACAGTTTACAGGGCGCGCTTCATTCTGATGCATTTCTCTCAATGCATTTCCACCACCAGAGAGACTTTAGATGTGTTTAGTTTAATGCTCAATTAATTAGGGTGTGGTAACCGCAATCAAGTCCACAATTTTCTCTTGATGTACTACTGAGTGGAGTAAGTGCATGCATGTGTGTACCCGGGGTGGAAGCATTGCATGCATGTGTGTATGCATTATTTCCTCTAGTAATAGACGCCGTGCTATAACTACCAATGCTATTTTTCAGGCCGATCGCTAGTCGCCTTGGTCCCTGATACGTCTCCAACGTATCTATAATTTTTGATTGCTCCATGCTATATTATCTACTGTTTTGGACTATATTGGGCTTTATTTTCTACTTTTATATTATTTTTGGGACTAACCTATTAACCGGACGCCCAGCCCAGAATTGATTTTTTTGCCTATTTCAGTGTTTCGGAGAAACAGAATATCAAACGGAGTCCAAACGGAATGAAACCTTCGGGAACGTGATTTTCTCACCGAACGTGATCCACGAGACTTGGACCCTACTCCAAGGAACAAAAGAGGCGGTCACGAGGGTGGGGGGCGCGCCCCCCTCCCTAGGGCACGCCCCCCTGACCCATGGGCCCCTGTTGCTCCACCGACGTACTCCTTCCTCCTATATATACCTACGTACCCCCAAAAGATCAGATACGGAGCCAAAAACCTAATTCCACCGCCACAACTTTCTGTATTCACGAGATCCCATCTTGGGGCCTGTTCCGGAGCTCCGCCGGAGAGGGCCGTCATCACGGAGGGCTTCTACATCATCATAGCCTCTCCGATGAAGTGTGAGTAGTTTACCTCAGACCTTCGGGTCCATAGTTATTAGCTAGATGGCTTCTTCTCTCTTTTTGGATCTCAATACAATGTTCTCCCCCTCTCTCGTGGAGATCTATTCGATGTAATCTTCTTTTTGCGGTGTGTTTGTTGAGACCGATGAATTGTGGATTTATGATCAAGTCTATCTATGAATAATATTTGAATCTTCTCTGAATTCTTTTATGTATGATTGGTTATCTTTGCAAGTCTCTTCGAATTATCAGTTTGGTTTGGCCTACTAGATTGATTTTTCTTGCCATGGGAGAAGTGCTTAGCTTTGGGTTCAATCTTGCGGTGTCCTTTCCCAGTGACAGAAGGGGCAGCAAGGCACGTGTTGTATTGTTGCCCTCGAGGATAACAAGATGGGTTTTTATCATATTACATGAAACTATCCCTCTACATCATGTCATCTTGCTTAAGGCGTTACTCTATTTTTAACTTAATACTCTAGATGCATCCTGGATAGCGGTCGATGAGTGGAGTAATAGAAGTAGATGCAGGCAGGAGTCGGTCTACTTGTCTCGGACGTGATGCCTATATACATGATCATACCTAGATATTCTCATAACTATGCTCAATTCTGTCAATTGCTCAACAGTAATTTGTTCACCCACCATAGAATACTTATGCTCTTGAGAGAAGCCACTAGTGAAACCTATGGCCCCGGGTCTATTCTCATAATATCAATCTCCATCACTTTATTATTGCTTTGCTTTTTACTTTGCCTCTTACTTTTCACTTTGCATCTTTGATCCCATAAAATTTAAAATGCAAACTAGTTTTGCACATTAAAAAGCAAAATTGGCAAATCCATCTATAGTTGACGTCACAAAAAGATAAAAGACACCAAAGACAAATTTTCTGACATTGCACGTAGTTAGAGTTCTTCCTCTATGTGTAGATCGAAATTTTATTTAGAATTCCATGGGATTATATACAGACCTCTTGACAACTCATTTCTTTTCCATGCATTTTTTGGGCGCTACTGGCATATATAACGCCTAAAGGTTGCGCTTGAGTTTGGTTTACTTTGGTCAAACCTAAGTAGGTATCTTGGGGTATGTCATGACCCAAGAGTTGAGCGTTTGCAACATTAACATAGCACAAGGATACCCGGACCTTATCCAAAATATAACTTTTTTTAATCGGTGAGGGCATATACACACACAGAGAATCACACATACACACACAGAGAGACATGACTTTTTTTAATCGGCGAGGGCATAAGCAATAGAGCAGAGGGCACATGCTATAAGTGGGAAAAGAAAAAGAAGTCATTTCGATGAAGCCTTTATTTTTACTATGCTATTAGGCTAGCTTAGGCATGCTCCCCCCTCCCCTACTACTGTACCCGTGAACCTTGAGGAGAGGCATATACAAACCAAGGGACAACACAGGAGTAGGAAAGAGAGGAGAGGAGGGGAGAGGAAAGGAGAAGGTAGTTGTCAGAGCCAGACTAGAGGAGAGGACAGGAGAGAGAGGAGAGGAGAGGAAGACGCGGCCGGGGACACGAAATGGCGTCTCGCCTGCTCGCCGGTGGTGCAGCAGGTGCACGCCGCTCGGAATTCATGGTGGCCGGGCTCCGAGCATTTGCAGGGGCATTTTCTCAATCAAGTTCCCGGGTAATCTGGCCCATATTCTGCTTCTTTTTCCATGAGATCGGGTTTAGGGTTCTTATAAATCAAGAAAAGGAGAGAGAAAAAGTTAGCTCGTTCTCTGAGAGTATTTTCTCCTCACATTTCATCTTTACTTTTCCATAAGAAGATGGGGTTTAGAAGAGGTTTCTGTCTACAAAAAGAAAAGAAAAAAAGAAGAAAGTTTGTCCATCTTGGTTTCTTGGTTTCTCGTTCTTGAAAGATTGGCTATTTGGTTTTTGAAATTTACCTTTAGGCCCCCTTTTACAAGGATCATATTCTCCACGAGATTTGATCTATTTTTACATAAGTTGGGGTTTAGAAGAGGTTTATTTCTACAAAAAAGGGAAAAAGTAGGAAGATTTTTTTTTCCTTTTCGGTTTCATCATTGAGACGGAGGAATTGGATAGAAATATTTGGTTTTTTCGATTCTCGTTTTCAGTTCATCGTTGACATAGATCTTTACGATATAGACCATCCTCCGTTTTCCATGGGATACAGGAACCAGATAGGCCATCCTTCGTTTTTCGTGGGGGTATTTCTTCCAATTTAGTTTTCCATAGGTAGGGCCGTAGGGGTTCTGTCTTTCATATAAGAAAACCTAATATAAGAAAAGTTGGTCCTTTTCAGTTCATCCTCACGAAAGACTAGTCATTTGGTTGTAAAATTTTATTGTTTAGTTCTCCTTTCATATAGATCATATTGATCTCTACGAGATTTCATCTCCTGTGCCCACTTTTTCCTCAGATGGATGATGTGAACCAGTCTCCAAGAGAGCAGCCTACTGTCACAAGCATCAAGGTACTCCTGAATCCTTTTTAAACTGCTTTCGCATTCTTTCTTCTAGAAAGCTGAAACACTGAAACTGTTGATTTTCCTGCATGTTCCCTTAGTACTGTTCTCCAAACATTATGTGTGAAATGGTAGGAGCTTTTGCACACATTCAAACCCCTCACGTAGGGGTTCACAAGAGTTGTCTTTCTACAGAACCTAAAATATAAGAAAAGTTGGTCCTTTTCAGTTCATCCTCATGAAAGACTGGTCATTTGGTTGTAAAATTTTATTGTTTAGTTCTTCTTTCATATAGATCATATTGATCTCTACGAGATTTCATCTCATGTGCCTACTTTTTCCTCAGATGGATGATATGAACCAGTCTCCAAGAGGAGGAATAAACACAAGTGTGGAGCAGCCTACCATCACAAGCATCAAGGTACTCCTGAATCCTTTTTAAACTGCTTTCGTATTCTTTCTTCTAGGAAGTTGAAACACTGAAACTGTTGATTTGCCTGCATGTTCCCTTGCAACCAAAGTATTGTTCTCCAAAAATTATGTGTGAAATGCTAGGAGCTTTTTCATATATTCAAACCCCTCGTGCCTTCTGCTTCAGTTTTGTGTAACACTCTTCTATTGGTTCTCGGTTGCTACCTGTTTCTTACTCTTGTGCTCTTCCTCATCGGCTCAAAAGTTTGCCCTGATTCATGCAGGAAAGCATGGGGAACTCACAGAGAGCTTCGACTCCACACCCATCAGATCTGCTTAAATTTACAAAGCTTAAAACTGATACGGAAACAAATCCTTTCTCAATCGGGTTTGGCAATGCAGCTTCGGGCGACGTGCAAAAGTTTCTGGATATATTGCATGCTGACGAGGAGTTCTACAAGGAGAGTATCGAGGAGAATGTACATAAGGAGATGTATTTCAGTGTGGTGAGGCCTGCACTTATTCCCAGATGTCTGATTTTTCCCTATGAAATTGGGAATAAACATGCTCCGGGTCTGCATGAGGCCTACAAAACGATTACCAAACGAGAGGAGCCACTCTACATTAGCTCTCGGGATCTCATGATCACCTTGAGCTCTATGGCAAACGAGCACTGGGTTCATTTACTGAACTTCTTCAGTGACCAGCGTGTTCTTGTCATTGAGGATTGGTGTAACTCGTACGGAACATTGTTCGGAGCTGGACGCTACGATCATGGCTTCAACTGCGCACCCACCGGTGAAATGTGCTTTAAGGGCGAGTGTGATGCATCAGTGAAGGGCGGAATGGCAAGAATTTGTTGTATCATTTGGAGAGGAAATCAAATTGTTGCTTGCCAAGTCCTTACTGATATTCCCTGCCAAGTTAAAGATGACCGGAAGGGCAAATCTGCCTCAGCCAGGGCTGAAGCACTCGCTATGTTCTATTTATTGAAATTGGCTATTTCATTGGGAATTGACAAGTTGCAAGTCAGCACTGACAATCGCACGGTAGATGAGGTGCTGCGAGGAACCCATGAAATCTCTGAGGAAAATGACTGCAAGAGGATTTATGAAGTATTGAGGTCTCTAAAACGATGCTTCAATATTTTGATCTCTAGGTGGGAACCTAGATGCAACTTATCTTTTGTCGATGAGATGATACGACAATTTGATAAGGGGAGCACTCCAGACCACGTAAGCTTTGTAAAAGTTCAAGCTTTACTCAGGAAATGGCCCCATTCTCTCAATGGCTACCCTGTGTTCAGTGTCAAGCAAAGGAAAAAATGCCATTTGCTCAAACACTTAAGTACGGTTCTAGTCTCTCAAACTCATATGTATTGCACTTCTAAAAAATAATTATGTTTCTACATTTGCTTGTTGTATGTTGTTACTTAATTTTTGATGCATCTTTGTTTAATAGATGACAGGGCGGCATCTCTTGAAAGGATTGAGGAAATGTGCTATTTGGAAGTTGATGAAGGCAGCAAATTGGACACCATCTGTCACATGACTGTGGCACTTCACCCAAAGGAGGTTTTCATCGCTGTTCATGACCTTGTTTCCACGTATGATCTTGTTGATCGTCTGAAAGAGATATATGAGGACTGTGATGTTGCGGTGACACCATTTGATGAGTACTCAGTGATCTCTTTTTCACTGGCTCATAGGCCAGATGGTATGCAGTCACAAAACCCTTTGACAATAATCTTTGATCGTACTGTTCCAGCAGAGGCCATCGATCAAGGTGCTCTTAATGTGCTGCTCTATAAACCTGATGGGCTTCAAAATCAGAACATCCCAGAATATAGCCCCATCAGCTTTGCGTCACTTCACAAAGGTAAGGGACCCTTTTTTTCCTATAATTAAGTAAAGTATAGCCATAACCTTGAGTAGAATAGTAGAGTCTTTTGTAGGGCAACATCGAAAACATCATATTAGGGGCTGGGGTTCAAGTTACTTATGAACGTTGAATATATCAGTTGTCTTAAGTTTGGACTCCTTGTTCTGATCAACTAGCACCGAGTAACATATTGAGTTGCTTTTTCTTGTAAGAAATAAAATAATGCTTGCATATTGACCCCTAAATTTATACTATCATGTGTAAATATAGTTTGTAAAAACTTCGGAAGCAGTGTGATATAGGAAGTGGAACTTATTAGCATAAAGAACACGTGCCGATTTAAAAAAAACTCTAATCGGCTTGCACTACCAGAAAAGGCTTCTCATAGCAGCAATCACACGGGGAACTAACAACTGGGTATGTTAAAATTCCATTGCACTAGATCTCTTATTCAGTTTGGGTAGATATTACCTATTTTGGTTATGTGGATCGACCATGGATATATCCTAATGGCTCTTGACAGCTTAATTCATGTCAATGAAGTGTTCCGAAGAACTTTGAAGATTTCATGGAATACCTCTCTCATCTGTGATGAGATCTTTTTAAGTTTTTCTATGCATGCTATATGCATCATAAATGCTTGCACATGATCAATATGTGATTATCTTGTATAACAGGGTTTGCAGTTATTCCTGGGTTAAATAAAGCTGCTCATAGCGGCACATTGCTCAATACAAAGAGGCTTGATGATGATACAGAGAATCTTGCTCGTGAGTTCCTCCTTCACCTTTCTTATAGTTGTCTAGGTCTATAGATAAAAAACAATAACTACCTAAAAGGGTTGTGTATTGTTCAGTCATTTCTTTATGCAATGTGTGTAAGCATTGCATGTGAAATATGGCATATTTGTACAGGAGTATATACTTATCAGTTCATAAGTAAATCTAGTGCTATATTAAGGATGTTTGATGAATCAGTAAACAGCAAAGAATGTTTGATGAATTGACATAATTTATTGCGGTGTGGAAGTCATTTTTTCCCCTAGATTCCACCGATATTTTGATGTAGCCAATTCAACTGTTGATCCCAAGAAGATAGGTTTCTCTATAATGTATGTCCTTCAGAGCGAATTTGCTGTTTAGAAGCCTTGTGCATTCTGCTGCATTTGATCTCATATTCTATAAATATGGTAATCAAATATTCTATAAACAAAGGTACATTTTAGGAATACCGAATTATATGAAATTATACTCACGAAAAATTTCAATCCTTCAATGGTTCTACTACTATGTTACAATTTAATGTCAACACATCTTGTAACCGTTGGGGATTATCTTTAACAGATGAGCGTGCGCCGTCATACTTGAAGGACAGCATTATGCAGGCTCGAATGGAAAAGAATCTCACAGAGGCGCAGCTTGCAGCGGTATGTACCTAATACTTCACTGCCAACCTGAAATCTGTAGCATTTTTGCCTCTATTTCACAAGACATATTGTTTGACCACCAGTTGATCGAGGTTCCCCCTCACGTCATCAAGGAGTATGAGTCAGGCAAGGCTACGCCAGACCAACAGATCATCAGCAAGCTGGAAACGGCTCTTGGTACGAAGCTACCACGGGAGTGAAGCCGGCGTACATCTGACATGAGTCCAGGTAAATGTAGCTATCTGACTGATTTTTTTGCCTGTTCTAGGCATTGATTCTGATCAGGCAAAATTACAACTCATGTTATTCATGTTTTATTTTCTAAACTGCTACATGTGACTGTACAAAAAAATTATCATTCTCTTAGCAAGCAGACTGCATTCTCGTACAAAATCATCAAATTTATGTAAATGCTTACTCGTCAAATATGTTTTTTTTTCTTTCTAGAATACCCCACACTTCAAATCATCAAATAATGATTATCAAGAAATTCTCATCTAAAAAAATTGGAATACACAGAAATATTATGGTGTATCGTTTCTCATTTCAATTATCTTGGGATATTAAACAATCATGTTGCACTCCACGCTGCACCAAATATTCATTGTCCAAAATTTACGAGGTTTGTGTATCATCTCTCATTTTTTATAGAACTTCGTATGCTGCCTTTTCTACTTGGAATTGTACTGCTACAAAAGCTGCACAATATGAATAGGAAATTACATGTATAACTCTGAACTCTTTATGGTTGGGTGTTAATCCACTAGGATTAGGAGGGGTGATCACATCCACTGGAGTTTGATCCAAGTCATTTGTTTCTGAATTGTGCAAGCCATGTCTTGTAATAAAACAATCTCATTTGATGTACTTAGATTCCAGTGCTATATTAAGGATGGATGTTGATACTCTTGCCTTATATTTGTGGCTATGTAAATTGAAAAATTGAGTTATTGACATTATACCTTTGCATTTTGCGCATTTTTTTTCTTCATAACTACACAATGTAATAGATGTACTTCACGTATGCTGCTGCCATTACTCATCAGAAGTTTGATATATGTAGGTTGATGGCGCTGAGAAATGAACTGAAGGTCCAGGGTGTTGGTTTTTGCCACATTTGTTCGGCATTGAGTTGTATGGGCGACTTTGTGTTGGTGAGATCACACTAAGTGCACTATTTATCCTCAGCTTCTCCTTACCATGCATGCGCGCTTACCACATGAGCAGCAGCCACATTTGTCTACTTTTGCCGTGGATGGTGTCTGGCTATCTACTTGTTGTGACTTAACTGAAGTTAATTTTCTGAACTTCTCGTGATCATCTGAATTACATCCCAGTGAAACAAACAATGTGCACTGATTAATTTAATGTGTACCTTTACCCTTTTGTGCATGAAGCTTGTGGACATGCTTTGATTTGCCTAACTAGGCTATAGATTGTGCTGTCATGTATGCTACTATTATGACTTGCCACCATTTTCGTATCATGCTATATAGGACGGCCGTTTGAGGTGCCCAGGCGGAGCGCTTCGCTGATTCAATTCCGGAACAGGAGCGCTTCCGCGGCGGACGGGTTAGAAGTTCCTTGTGAAAAGAACTTGTTCTACGTGACGCTCTCTGTACAGCCTACAATCGTAGTTAGAAGTTCCCTGTGAGAAAAACTCGTTCTCTGTGAAAACAAAAGCCCTGCTCGCTGCGCATCGGCGGCACCACGTCACTCCTATACCCGAATGTCGATGCTTCGCACAGGGGCTTCCCGAGCGAACGATGCAGGGGGCCCGCCCAACTTCTAGCGATGCTTTTTTCTTCTGTTCTTTTTTAGTTATTTCTGTTCCTTATTTCTTTTCTTATTTTTTTGTTTTTATATTTTTTCTTTTCTTTGGTTTGTTATTTCATTTTCCTTTTCTTTTCTCCTTTTTTAAAGATTCAAATTCTGTTTGTGTTTCCATAAAATGATTAGTTTTCAAAAAAATGTTCTCAAAATTCAAAAATTGTTCTCGTTACACAAGAAAGTTCAAAACTTTTGAAATTCATATAATGTACCAGATTTCAAATTTTTTGTTCATGTTTTCAAAAAATGTTCGCGCTTCCAAATATGTTCAGGATTTTTCAAATTTGTTCTCAATATTCAATAAATGTTCTTGCTTTAAGAAATTGTTCGCGCTTTCAAATTTGTTCTCCGTTTCAAAATTTGTTCTCAAGATTCAAAAAAAATGTTCATTCTTTAAACAATTGTCCGCGCTTCCAAATTTGTTCTTCATTTCAAAATTTGTTCTCAAGATTCAAAAATGTTCATGTTCAAATTTTGTTCTTGATTTCAAATTTTTGTTCTCTAAATAAAAAAAATTGGGTTTATAAATCACAATTTCGAAAAATGTTCTCTTTTTCAATTTTGTTTTCCTTTTTTCACAATTGTTTGAGGTTCCCAGAAATGTTCGTGTTTTCAGAAAATGTTCCGGTTTTCAAATTTTGTACACAATTTCAAAAAAATATTCTTTTGTAATAAATACTCGTCAATTCAAATTTTTTCGCTTTTAGAAGTACTTAATTTATGAAAAATGTGCGGTCATAAATTGTATTTCAGCTTTTGAAAAAATATTCCCATATTCAGAAAAGTACTTAGTTTTGTGAGATATTTTAAGCTTTTGAAAAGTACTTAGTTTTGTCAAGTGATATTTTAAGTTTTGTCGCTACTGTTAGTTTCTTTTAGGTTTGCGCTGCCAATTTAGCATGAAAACTAGGCATAGTGGCTAGCTCAGCGCATACATCAATAGGATGACACGGGTTCGATTCCCAGCCAATGCAATCCTTTTCGCAAATTTTTACCTCGCGAACGTCGCGCTCCCACAAATAGGATGGCACGGGTTCGATTCCCAGCCAATGCAATCCTTTTCGCGAATTTTACCTCGCGAACGTCGTGCTCCCGCAAGATGGGCCGGCCCAGGTGAGCAGCTCCTGTGCAAAGTGCCGACTTCTTGCCGCGTCGAGCGGCGTATAGGAGCTCCCCAACTCGCTGGAGCTGCTGGTGTTGTTGGGCTGCAGTCGTGCAGGCCCAGGTGAACAGTGATTTCTGGCAAAATAATTTTTGCGCATCAAATGTTTTGACTAAAACCCTCAAAAAAATGTTTTGACAAAAATAAAATAAAATACCAGACGACTTCCTAAAAAATACCACAACATACAGTAAAATGTTACTACTAATATATACTAAAGGAAATATATTTTCAGCCCTAATGAAATTTTGCAGAATTACTTTATGCAATAACAAACACACAAAGGGCAGTATAAACAAATAAAAAAATTCATTTGTAGTTTATAAAATTTCAAAAATACAGCAGGTGAACTCCAAATAATATTTGATCATTATGAACTTTTTATAACGGGGGAGAAAGTCATGTTATCTCCACTCCAACAGTTTGCCTTAAGTTGAAATAATGATTTGAATATTCAGAAAATTCAAATATGCATAGAAATCATGATGAAAAGAATAATGATCCTATTAACATACCAAATCAGTCGATGACGCATTCAATGGGGACTCCAAAGCGCTCAGCCATCAACGCATTCACTTGATTTAAGCCCCGACAACTCAAATGCGCTCAATCATGGTGCATTCTCTAGGGATGATAGAGCGCTCAGCCAGTGACACATTCACCTAAGAGAAATCCTGAAAACTCAAGTGCACTTCGTCAATGGCGCATTCTTTAAGGACAATAGAGCACTCTTCCACTGACGCATTCACGTGGTGAAAAGTCCCGAGCCTACAGCTATAAACAATCACCACTTTCATGAATCACTCGACACATGCCCACGTCTACCATAGCAAGCTAATCACACCATCACATAATACAATCAGTACCAAAACATGGCAGCACGAAATATAATGATCGGTCAAACATATATGTAGCACAACAACTACACATGCATAGCAGAAATATAGGACGAGCATAATCAAAAGTGCAAGTTGCCTTGAACGGCGCTGAAGTACTCCAACGATTAATACTGATCCGCTTCTCACTTCGCACAATCTATATGTTTAAGGACGCCGATAAGTGCCACACGTGTGGGCGTTAGGGAGTCCGCCCACACATTTTGTGTGGTGTATAAGAGGAACAGCCCACACACCTAGTGCCCACACGCCTCTTTTTTCCCCTTCCGATCCCTCTCACACGCGTGCTTGTGGACGAAGTCCGCCGTCAAATCCCAGGGCTCAACCCTGGACAGGCGGTGGAAACTACCAAGCTGGAGTACGGTAGGGGCAGAGGGAATTTCCGGTGGAGCGGTGAAATGCATTGAGATCGGAAAGAACACCAACGGCGAAAGCACTCTGCTGGGCCGACACTGACACTGAGAGACGAAAGCTAGGGGAGCAAATGGGATTAGAGACCCTAGTAGTCCTAGCCGTAAACGATGGATACTAGGTGTTGTGCGACTCGACCCGTGCAGTGCTGTAGCTAACGCGGATAACGCCCACACGCCCGTATGTCAGGTCACGTACCTCCTGGTCCCGCACGCCACGCGTGACGGTCACCGCGCGCTCGCAGTTGCCATGGTCCAGACCCTCGTCCATGTTCGTTTAACTGCAGTTGCCATGTCGCTGAACTACGGTTGCCATGTCGGACAACTGCAGTTGCCATGGTTGCTCAACTGCAGTTGCCATGTATGGTCTGATCTAATGTAGTTGCCATGATTTCATAACTTTAGGAGTTGCCACATACTAACACTAGGCAGTTGAGAGAGTTGCCATGTGCTCACAAACATGCTAGGGCAGTTGCCATGTAAAAAGGAAGAGTTGCCATCTGCTTACGTGCACGTTAGGGCAGTTGCCATGTACCATGCAAAAACATACGGCAACTCGGTAAAAGAGAGTTGTCATCTGCTTACATGCGCACTAGGCAGTTGCTGTGTACCCTGCAAAACACATGGCAAACTCGGATAAAAAAAGAGAGTTGCCACCTGCTTATAAAGCACACTAGGGGCAGTTGCCATGTGCACTGCAAAACACATGGCAACTAGCAGCTTGGGTGTGGGAGAGGAGACGGGCGTGTGGGCGAGATAACAAATGCCCACACACTAGCCCTTGTGTATGCGTGCAAAGTGGCGTGTGGGCGAACTGCTGAACGCCCACACATCAGCCCCTCCTGTGTGGTGAAACGGCCGTGTGGGCGACCGGTTGAACGCCCACACACCAGGCCAGTCCTACGTGGCACTAGAAACATGCCAAGATTCGTGCGCTCACGAACGGACGCGGATCCACGCGTGTGGGCGAGATGCAAACGCCCACACGTGTGGGCGTTAACATTTTCGATGTTTAATGAAGGATCGATAAATAAACCGTGCTCACATAATACTAAGATAAAATCAACATCAAAGAATTCAAATAAAACACCAATAACATAAGCATATAAGTAGGTATGGATTATCTACATGCCACTAGGATCACAATGCAAAAGAACACAACTAACTTGGGTAAGCGGTTTTAAAGATATGGCCTCCAGAAGTTTAAATTTTAAATTTGAACAAATTCAAATTTTAACAATGCAAAAGTGTGAAACTATGGGTCTAATGGATGCTCCTGGTCAATATGGATACATGGGAAAAAGACTCACCTAATATGGGTACACAGATTAAAAGATATAGCTAAACAAAAATTGGGTGAAAATCTCTCCAAAAACAATTTTTAGTTGATGCAGTTACTGTAGCGTATTGCCACGTGTCGCTCTAGGATTGGCTAAAAGGGGGTTCTGGTCGCGCGTGCTCACTGTGAGGCAATAATACGACGACGGCGGTCCTCTGGACGATGGTGGCGACGGCTATGGGGAGTCCCCGGTGACGGAGGACTGACCGGAGGAAGAGGCGTACGACGGAGGCGGCGTCCACGGTGACGGGGTTGGCCTCTGCTGGCTTTTGTTCGCGACAGCGTCGGAGAACTCCGGCGGAATCTCGGACCTCGTCCTACAGCTCCTCTGAGCAAACAAATGATTTAGGCGGGCGAGGAACATCAGTACAGAGGGAACGACACTGACGATGGGGATCGTAACCTGCTGGTGGCGATGGAACGCACCGGCGGAAGAGCTTCTGGACGGCGGAACTCCGGCGAGATCGGGGCAGCGTTCTAAGGCACGGGAGAACTCTCTTTTTGCAAAAATCAAAAGAGGAGAAGGAGGAGAAATACATGTAGGTAGATTCAGGGGCCGAGAGGACGATAGATCGATCAAATTGATCAAACGTGTACCGGACCGGGCCACCGCCGACGTGTAGATCTCGATCGCCACCGCAACCACCGCCGCCACGACGCAGCAACGCGGATCCACCCCGCGCACCGCATCCGAAACCACCACACGAACAAATTCGATGCCCTCGGTCGACCCCCGCATCATGATTCTGCTCCACGCGAACTTGCGAAGCAGGGGTCGTCGTCTCCGGAGAACACGAGTCCGTCCCTGAGATCACGCGAGATCGGACATGCGTACGTGTGCGACAGGGACGCGACCAGCGGCGGAGCCCCGGCCGGCGCATGTGCCGCCGAATCGTTGCGGCTTAATCTAGTCCGAGTACGCAAACCCGGCCGGAATATTTACCTAGCTAGTAGGACTAGTATAGTGCTGCGGCACTCAACCACCGTCGGGTTCCCCGGCGCCGGTTGTCCTCTTGTGCACGATCAGCGCGCGTTCGTGATTCATGCATGGACCGTCGCGGTCGTTTACTGTTTACTACTCGATCAGGGGTCAACTTGATTTCTCAAGGGCCAAGGTTACGGTTGTGAACGAAAACAAACAATGAGTGCTCAATCAAGTTTTTTTTGTGAGAACGTTCAAGTTCCGTTGAGGGGGAAAAGAAGGATACTAGTACCACTACTTGGCGATCGATTAGCAGGTCATCGTCCTCCATTATGCATGATGAAAATTCTGATGTCTAGTTTGGACTT
Organism: Aegilops umbellulata; assembly: GCA_032464435.1. Classification (NCBI taxonomy): domain Eukaryota; kingdom Viridiplantae; phylum Streptophyta; class Magnoliopsida; order Poales; family Poaceae; genus Aegilops; species Aegilops umbellulata. The sequence continues at coordinate 47,375,823 of CP136056.1, read as the reverse complement.
GGAAGGAGATACGGAGTATGTAGGAAAGAAATGTTTTGGTTCGGCAGCAATTATGCCCCAGGAAGAGAGACGCCATCATCTCCATCATCACGCAGCTTCGCACGATGACTCTCCGGTTGGCTCCACCGCTTCCCCCACCACCTCCGGAGCCAGATTAGATCGTCGTCTCCGCGCTCCGCCGCCGCTTCCTTGGGGCGTTTCGTAGTGCGTGTGTGTTGGGCTTGTTTTGCTGTACCCACGGCTGAACTTGGGTCTGTGTGTGTTTGTGTGTCTGTGTGTCGGACCCTGCCTGCGGCGGCTTTGTGTCGGTGTGTGTCGTGTTCCGTTGTTACCTTATTACTTTGTGCTTGGTGGTTGCTTTATTTATAAAGCGGGGCGAAAGCCTTTTTCGGTAATTATGCCCCGGCGTGCCCTCTGTAATAAGCAATTTGCACCATTAAAATGGCTTGACGAGCACGAGACTTCATCGCGAAAGAAATCAGCTGATGGAAGTACCTAGCCCGGCGCCCCGGCCGGTGCCCATCCTATAGGAGCATCTACACCCGCGTGCTCCAAAACCCGCCTCAAAAGTCCGGACGGACGGACCGGTCACAAAAATTCAATCCAGACGGGTTGCTTAAATGAGCCTCAAACGCCCGGTCTGACTGGAACCTCTCATATCCAGTCCAAGTATGGGGGCATCTGGTCACTCCGCCACGTGGGCCTGACAGCCCTACCCCACCTCAAATTGCACCAAATCCATCAAACCCTTCCTCCTCCTCTCGCCTCCCTCCTATCTTTCCCGCACGAGCCCTCATCATCTGCCACCCTTGCTCCCCATCCTCACCACCATCGGGCCTGATCCGCCGTCCTAGATCTCGTCCAACCCGTCCCCGACCGCCGTGACGGAGACTGCATCCGCCTCGTCTGTCAGCGTCCCGTCCTCGGCATCGTCGTGTAAGGTGGAGAACGTCACCCGGAGGATGCGGCGACGCCGACAGCGGTAGAGGGGAGCGGCAGCAGCGGCGCAGGGAGATGCAGACGTGGGCGAGCAGCTGTCCCCCCCCCCCTCCTCTTCCCGCCACGCCTTTGAACCCAGCACCCCATCCATTCGTCCGTCGACGCGGATTGCACCATCGGACCAAGACAGAGGAGGATCCAATGGCCGGTTGGGGCATTCCGGAGAGCGTTCCGCCCACGTAGATGCCGGTGGTGGATGTATGTCACTCGCCGCAGCTCGTTCGGGCACGGATGAGCACGGGCACCGGCGGCGCCCGGGCTGCCCATGACCTGCTCGACGGAATGACACAACAAGAGTCGGTATGTTTTTGTTGCTCCTGCCCGGTCAACTTTGCATATGGCATGCTTGCAGAGAAGAAGAAGGAGAACAACGAGCGTAGGGAGTATGAGGCGGCGAGGGCAGCAGCGGAGCATGTGGCAAGGATGCATGTGGAGCATGCAGCCCGGATGCAGGCGTAGCAGGACGAAAGGATGGCCTCGAAGCAAGCGGCATGGATGGTGTCCGACGAGTGATCCGGACAGCAAGCGAGGCATCCATCACAATCGAACATTTATTTCATTTTGGCATATCCGAATTGTTGAACTGTGATTTCCTTTGCTTTGTTTTGAAATATTGAATTCGGACAATTCTGTAATGTATGATTGACGTGCATGGATTGCATACATTTGAGACTCTGCATTTAAGGCATATGGATGTGCGGTAACCCATATGAGGAACCGGTGGGTGCTATCCCTGGACGCGCCCGGGGGCGTATAGAGAGCTGAATTTGCGAAGTCCGGCTGTAGATGCTCTCACCAACCAATCTATGAGATCTTGCACCGAAATGTGCGATGCACATTTGTTTTGCTTAAAATTTTCCAGCTAAAAATACAAAATGTGGAAAATATCTCTTGAATAAACGTGGAAAATTTGAGACATGTGAATATGCACCAGCCCATATAAGGCGCTGGCGGGCGCTGTCTGCGGACACGACCGAGGGGCTTATAGAGGAGCCGGATTTGACAAGTCTGATTGTAGATGCTCTGAAGAATCAATCTACGAGATTTTGCACCGATATGCGCGGCACACATTCACTTTGCTCAATTTTTTCCAGCTAATAACACAAAACGTGGAAAAATATCGCTGAATAAACAACATTTCCGTGGGGCGACCGCCGTCCAACACAACTCAACCACAACACTAGCGCGAGCGCCCTGCCCTTGTTTACTGCAATTTGGAAGAGGAAGAAGAAAGGAGTGGTTGTTTACTTTATTTTTCTAAAAAAAAAGAGGATTTGTTGGGTTTTCTATGCAACCGATTGAGTCATCCAAACCCACTACGTACCGCCTAGGCCTAGCAGAGAGAGAGAGGACGACAGCCACTGCACATGGGGCGCCCACCAATCAAGCTCCCCACCCAACCAATCCGTCGCACGAGTTACGTTTCAGGACAAAAACCCATCCGGCCGCTGCATTATTAAGTTTTCCATATCGTAACCAACAAATGATCCACCTTCGGAGCAGCAACCTCAATCGCAAGCTTCCTCTCCATTGTTTTCTGCAAAACATGTCGTGTAATGCTTCATGGATGTGAACAAAATGTGGTGTGATGTGTAGAGCAGGACATCATCTGCGTCGATCATCCATTTAGAAAATTGTTTCCAGTACGTAGCCAATTCTGTGTTAGTGCGTGCTGACAGAGAAAGGCCAGATAGTTAATTTGCTAGCTAGTTATCTGAAATAATCTTCATTATTATCTTGTTAGAACAAAACACAGAGCCAACTCAAAAAAAAAAACACATGGATTAGCACGAATATTTACGAAGAAAACGAAATTTCATTCCATTTCTTTGGGTTGGCGATCGAGGGAGCAGTACAAGCGATCGGGATGAACAGCATGGGGGGAGCAGAAGAGAAGCTTCAAAATAGGGAAGCTGCTATATACACACACACCAGCATCAGCATACGGATGATGCATGGGAGGGGGAGCTTCCGGCGTCGCCTGCTCGCCTCTCAGCCCAAATCTCCCTCCCTTCTCGCTGTTCTTCTCGCTCTCTCCGTCTCTCGGACACGACGCTACTACATGATAACACACGTGCACGGTGCGCCTACGACGACTCCTCGGGAATGCTCGCCAGCGCGGGCCGCCACCCGGCCGCCGCCGCGGCATTGGCGGCGGCGCGGCGGGCCTCCATCCTCTTGATCTCGGCCACGATCTGCGCCGCCGTCTTCTGCCCCCCCACGGTCAGCGACAGCAGCCGCGCCGCCTCCTCCTTGCTCAGGAGCACCTTCACCCTCACGACGCCCTTCCTCTGGCCACCGCCACCACGACCCGCCGCCGACGCCGCCGCTCGTCTCGGGGAGGCCTTGATGCTCTTCACACCCGCTCCAGCTACTTCAGACTCCGGCGAGGACTTGCCGCCAATCTTGCTGCCGCGCGGCGTATTCTTCATCCTGTGGAGGACCTTCATGAGAAGCTTGAGCGAGTACATCCTCCGCCTGGGCTTCACCGCCGCCGGCAGAGCCTTCACGCCCTGGCCGACCAGGCACGGCAGAGCGTTGCCCATTTTCTCTCGTCTCTCTGCTGCTTGCCGTGTGCTGGCTCGTGAACTTGTGGCTGTGCTTTGGGTGCGTGAGCAGAGCTAGGGAAAGAAAGAGAGAGAGAGGGCTAGAAGCCTAGAATAGATGAGCAGTGCCAATGGCCGCCTGGTGGTGACAGCCATGGCATCTATATAACGAACGGCGCAGCCGCGCAGGGACAAGGGTCGGAAGGAAACTTAACTATAGAATAGTACGCGAGGAGTAGGTTGCACTGCCCAATGGACAGCATTTGCTACAAGAGCTTGGGGGTCAAAATGGGGCTTGGACAGTTAGCACTTGTCCACGGCAAGTTGACACATATTATTTTTACTACTGCATGCACAAACCAAAACTAATCACATCAAAGCAAAGTCGGCACATGCATGCTGCGTACCGTGATACAACTTGGCCAGCATTTGTACTACTATATCACTTGTTATTCGGAAAGAAAAGAGACGAACATGTGTGATGGCACTTGATCAGGGCATCTCCAGCCGCGCCCCCAACAGGCCCCCAGGCCATTTTTTCGGCGCCGGCGCCGAAAAAACGGCCCAGTCACGTCCCCAGGACGACGAAAATCGCCGGTTCGGGCCTTTTTTTCCGCCCGGCGGTCACAGGCCGAACCCGGCGCGCTGGGAAGCCGTTGGGGGCTCCGGCGCTAGGGAAAAGCACGCCTGGCCCACACCGACAGGGGAAAAGTCAAGGTTTTCTTCCCCCGACTCGCCACGCACCCCCGCGCCCTCGGCCACCACTACCTATATCCCGGCGACGGCCGCCGCCCTACTCCGCTAGATAGCCATTCCCCGTCGGAAAATAGCAGCGCTTCGCCGCGGCAGCCCCTCCCACAGCAGCTGGGCGTTTCCGGCCGCCGTTTCCGGCCGCGGAGGCGTGGTTTAACGGCGGGTACACGCCCACCGGGCGCAAGGTGTTCGGCGTTTTGCCTGTCTCGGCGATGGACTCGGATGAGGAGGAAGAGCTCGCCGCGCTGCTGGAGGAGGAAGCCGCGGCCGACGTCCGGGAAGAAGAGCATCTCATGGTGCTCGCCGCCCTCGCCCAGCTGCTGGCGAGCACTGAAAAGCCGCGGCGAGGTGGCTCGGCGCCGGGGCGGATGAAAGCAAAGAACCGGCATCGTCTCCAAGGCTACTGCATGCTCTACTCCGACTACTTCGCCGATGCTCCACTTCATGGCGAGAGAACATTTCGGCGCCGTTATCGGATGAGCCGAAAGCTTTTCCTCGGGATTGTGAATTCCATCTGGGAGTTCGACAACTACTTCAAGTGCAAGATGGATTGCACTGGCGCTCTTGGATTCACCTTCATCCAGAAGTGCAGGACAGCGATGAGGATGCTTGCATATGGAGCTCCCAGTGATTCACTTGAGGACTATGGGCGCATGGCCGAGTCCACCAGCATAGAGTGTTTCTACAAGTTCTGTCGGGCAGTGGTGGCAGTGTTTGGGCCACAATACTTGAGAACACCCAATGCGGAAGACACTGCTCGGATCCTAGCCCAGAATGCAGCAAGAGGATTTCCTGGGATGCTTGGAAGCATCGACTGCATGCATTGGAAATGGAAGAACTGCCCATTTGGTTGGCAGGGGATGTACAAAGGCGCCAAAGGCGGTTGCAGTGTGGTGCTTGAGGCGGTAGCCACACAGGACCTCTGGATTTGGCACTCCTTCTTTGGTATGCCAGGAACTTGAAGGAAATATGCCCTAGAGGCAATAATAAAGTTATTATTTATTTCCTTACATATCATGATAAATGTTTATTATTCATGCTAGAATTGTATTAACCGGAAACATAATACATGTGTGGATACATAGACAAACAAAGTGTCACTAGTATGCCTCTACTTGACTAGCTCGTTAATCAAAGATGGTTATGTTTCCTAACCATAGACAAAGAGTTGTTATTTGATTAACGAGGTCACATCATTAGTTGAATGATCTGATTGACATGACCCATTCCATTAGCTTAACACCCGATCGTTTAGTATGTTGCTATTGCTTTCTTCATGACTTATACATGTTTCTATGACTATGAGATTATGCAACTCCCGTTTGCCGGAGGAACACTTTGGGTGCTACCAAACGTCACAACGTAACTGGGTGATTATAAAGGAGTACTACAGGTGTCACCAAAGGTAGATGTTGGGTTGGCGTATTTCGAGATTAGGATTTGTCACTCCGATCGTCGGAGAGGTATCTCTGGGCCCTCTCGGTAATGCACATCACTTAAGCCTTGCAAGCATTGCAACTAATGAGTTAGTTGCGGGATGATGTATTACGGAACGAGTAAAGAGACTTGCCGGTAACGAGATTGAACTAGGTATTGGATACCGACGATCGAATCTCGGGCAAGTAACATACCGATGACAAAGGGAACGACGTATGTTGTTATGCGGTCTGACCGATAAAGATCTTCGCAGAATATGTAGGAGCCAATATGGGCATCCAGGTCCCGCTATTGGTTATTGACCGGAGACGTGTCTCGGTCATGTCTACATTGTTCTCGAACCGTAGGGTCCGCACGCTTAAGGTTACGATGACAGTTATTATGAGTTTGTGCATTTTGATGTACCGAAGGAGTTCGGAGTCCCGGATGGGGTCGGGGACATGACGAGGAGTCTCGAAATGGTCGAGACGTAAAGATCGATATATTGGACGACTATATTCGGACTTCGGAAAGGTTCTGAGTGATTCGGGTAATTTCGGGAGTACCGGAGAGTTACGGGAATTCGCAATGGGCCTCATTGGGCCATACGTGAAAAGGAGAGAAAGGGCCAAAAGGTGGCCGCGCCCCTCCCCTTGCTCTAGTCCGAATTGGACTAGGGAAGGGGGGCGCCCCCTTCCTTCCTTCTCCTTCTCTCTTCCCTTTCCTTCTCTCATACTTCCCCTACATGGAAGGATTCCTAGTTGGACTAGGAAAAGGGGAATCCTACTCCCGGTGGGAGTAGGACTCCCCTTGGCGCACCAAACCTAGGGCCGGCCTCCTCCCTCCCTTGCTCCTTTATATACGGGGGCAGGGGGCACCCCATGGACACACAAGTTGATCATTGAGATTGTTCCTTAGCCGTGTGCGGTGCCCCCTCCACCATATTCCACCTCGGTCATATTGTAGCGGTGCTTAGGCGAAGCCCTGCGACAGTAGAACATCAAAATCGTCACCACGCCGTCGTGCTGACGGAACTCTTCCCCGAAGCTTTGCTGGATCGGAGCCCGGGGAACGTCATCGAGCTGAACGTGTGCCAAGAACTCGGAGGTGTCGGAGTAACGGTGCTTGGATCGGTCGGATCGTGAAGACGTACGACTACATCAACCGTGTTGATATAACGCTTCCGCTTTCGGTCTACGAGGGTACGTAGACAATACTCTCCCCTCTCGTTGCTATGCATCACCATGATCTTGCGTGTGCGTAGGAAAATTTTGAAATTACTACGTTCCCCAACAGTGGTATCCGAGCCTAGGTTTTTATGGTTTGATGTTATTTGCATGAGTAGAACACAAGTGAGTTGTGGACGATACAAGTCATACTGCCTACCAGCATGTCATACTTTGGTTCAGCGGTATTGTTGGATGAGACGACCCGGACCAACCTTACGCGTATGCTTACGCGAGACCGGTTCCCTCGACGTGCTTTGCACACAGATGGCTTGCGGGAGACTGTCTCACCAACTTTAGTTGAACCAAGTGTGGCTACGCCCGGTCCTTGAGAAGGTTAAAACGGAGTCTATTTGACAAACTATCGTTGTGGTTTTGATGCGTAGGTAAGATGAGTTCTTGCTTAAAGCCCGTAGCAGCCACGTAAAACTTGCAACAAACAAAGTAGAGGACGTCTAACTTGTTTTTGCAGGGCATGTTGTGATGTGATATGGTCAAGACATGATGCTATATTTTATTGTATGAGATGATCATATTTTGTAACCGAGTTATCGGCAACCGGCAGGAGCCATATGGTTGTCGCTTTATTGTATGCAATGCAATCGCCCTGTAATGCTTTACTTTATCACTAAGCGGTAGCGATAGTCGTAGAAGCATAAGATTGGCGAGACGACAACGATGCTACGATGGAGATCAAGGTTTCGCGCCGGTGACGATGGTGATCATGACGGTGCTGCGGAGATGAAGATCACAAGCACAAGATGATGATGGCCATATCATATCACTTATATTGATTGCATGTGATGTTTATCTTTTATGCATCTTATCTTGCTTTGCTTGACAGTAGTATTATAAGATGATCTCTCACTAATTATCAAGAAGTGTTCTCCCTGAGTATGCACCGTTGCGAAAGTTCTTCATGCTGAGACACCACGTGATGATCGGGTGTGATAGGCTCTACGTTCAAATACAACGGGTGCAAAACAGTTGCACACGCGGAATACTCAGGTTATACTTGACGAGCTATGCATATAATATATGACCTCGGAACACGGAGACCGAAAGGTCGAGCGTGAATCATATAGTAGATATGATCAACATAATGATGTTCACCATTGAAACTACTCCATCTCACGTGATGATCGGACATGGTTTAGTTGATTTGGATCACGTGATCACTTAGAGGATTAGAGAGATGTCTATCTAAGTGGGAGTTCTTAAGTAATATGATTAATTGAACTTTAATTTATCATGAACTTAGTCCTGGTAGTATTAGCATATCTATGTTGTAGATCAATAGCTCGCTTTGTTGCTTTCATATGTTTATTTTGATATGTTCCTAGAGAAAATTGTGTTGAAAGATGTTAGTAGCAATGATGCGGATTGGATCCGTGATCTGAGGTTTATCCTCATTGCTGCACAGAAGAATTATGTCCTTGATGCACCGCTAGGTGACAGGCCTATTGCAGGAGCAGATGCATGCGTTATGAACGTTTGGCTAGCTCAGTATGATGACTACTTGATAGTTTAGTGCACCATGCTTAACAGCTTAGAATCGGGACTTCAAAGACGTTTTGAACGTCATGGACCATATGAGATGTTCCAGGAGTTGAAGTTAATATTTCAAGCAAATACCCGAGTTGAGAGATATGAAGTCTCAAACAAGTTCTATAGCTAAAAGATGGAGGAGAATCGCTCAACTAGTGAGCATGTGCTCAGATTGTCTGGGTACTACAATCGCTTGAATCAAGTGGGAGTTAATCTTCCAGATAAAATAGTGATTGACAGAATTCTCTAGTCACCATCACCAAGTTAGTAGAACTTCGTGATGAACTATAATATGCAAGGGATAACGGAAACGATTCCCAAGCTCTTCGTGATGCTAAAATCAACGAAGGTAGAAATCAAGAAAAGCATCAAGTGTTGATGGTTAACAAGACCACTAGTTTCAAGTAAAGGGCAAAGGGAAGAAGGGGTACTTCAAAAGGAACAACAAGCAAGTTGCTGCTCAAGTGAAGAAGCCCAAGTCTAGTCCTAAGCCTGAGACTAAGTGCTTCTACTGCAAAGGGACTAGTCACTGGAAGCGGAACTGCCCCAAGTATTTGGCGGATAAGAAGGATGGCGAAGTGAACAAAGGTATATTTGATATACAGATTATTGATGTGTATTTTACTAGTGTTCATAGCAACCCCTCGGTATTTGATACTGGTTCAGTTGCTAAGAGTAGTAACTCGAAACGGGAGTTGCAGAATGAATAAAGACTAGTTAAGGGTGAAGTGACGATGAAAGTTGGAAGTAGTTCCAAGATTGATATGATCATCATCGCACACTCCCTATACTTTCGGGATTAGTGTGGAACCTAAATAAGTGTTATTTGGTGTTGAGCATGAATATGATTTGATCATGTTTATTGCAATACGGTTATTCATTTAAATAAGAATAAATTGTTATTCTGTTTACATGAATAAAACCTTCTATGGTCATACACACCAACAAAATGGTTTGTTGGATCTCGATCGTAGTGATACATGTTGGGGAACGTTGCAGAAAATTAAAATTTTTCCTACGGTTTCACCAAGATCCATCTAGGAGTTCATCAAGCAACGAGTATTCAGTTTAGATAGCATCTACATACCACTTTGTAGATCGCAACGGAAGCGTTCGAGTGAACGTGGATGAGGTAGTCGTACTTGCCGTGATCCAATTCACCGATGACCTAGTGCCGAACGGACGGCACCTCCGCGTTCAACACACGTACGGAAAGCGTGACGTCTCCTCCTTCTTGATCCAGCAAGGCAAAGGAGAGGTTGGGGATGAAGGCTCCAGCAACAGCACGACGGCGTGGTGATGGTGGAACTGCAGTACTCCGGCAGGGCTTCGCCGTGCTCAATGGAGGAGGAGGAGGTGTTGGAGAGGGAGAGGGAGGCGCCAGGGCAATGGGTGATCAGCCCCCTCTCTCCCCCCCCTTTATATAACCCCCAAGGGGGGGCGCCAGCCCTAGGAGATGAGATCTCCTAGGGGGGGGGCGGCGGCCAGGGCAGGGGGGCTTGCCCCCCAAGCAAGGGGGGCGCCCCCTTTAGGGTTTCCCTCCCCCAAACCCTAGGCGCATGGGCCCATGGGGGGGAGGCTCACCAGCCCACTATGGGCTGGTTCCCTCCCTCATACAGCCCATGGGGCCCTCCGGGATAGGTGGCCCCACCCGGTGGACCCCCCGGGACCCTCCGGTGGTCCCGGTACAATACCGATAACCCCGAAACTTGTCCCGATGTCCGTATGATGACTTTCCATATATAAATCTTTACCTCCGGACCATTCCGAAACTCCTCGTGACGTCCGGGATCTCATCCGGGACTCCGAACAACATTCGGGTTACTGCACATACATATTCCTACAACCCTAGCGTCACCGAACCTTAAGTGTGTAGACCCTACGGGTTCGGGAGACATGTAGACATGACCGAGACGGCTCTCGGGCAATAACCAACAGCGGGATCTGGATACCCATGTTGGCTCCCACATGCTCCACGATGATCTCATCGGATGAACCACGATGTCAAGGATTCAATTAATCCCGTATACGATTCCCTTTGTCAATCGGTATTTTACTTGCCCGAGATTCGATCGTCGGTATACCAATACCTCGTTCAATCTCGTTGCCGGCAAGTCACTTTTCTCGTTACCGTAATGCATGATCCCGTGATCAAACACTTTGATCACATTGAGCTCATTGTGATGATGCATTACCGAGAGGGCCCGGTGATACCTCTCCGTCAAGCGGAGTGACAAATCCCAGTCTCGATCCATGTCAACCCAACAGACACTTTCAGAGATACCCGTAGCATACCTTTATAGTCACCCAGTTACGTTGTGACGTTTGGCACACCCAAAGCACTCCTACGGTATCCGGGAGTTACACGATCTCATGGTCTAAGGAAAGGATACTTGACATTGGAAAACTCTAGCAAACGAACTATGCGATCTTATGCTATGTTTAGGATTGGGTCTTGTCCATCACATCATTCTCCTAATGATGTGATCCCGTTATCGATAACATCCAATGTCCATAGTCAGGAAACCATGACTATCTGTCGATCAACGAGCTAGTCAACTAGAGGCTCACTAGGGACATGTTGTTGTCTGTTATTCACACATGTATTACGATTTCCGGTTAACACAATTATAGCACGAATAAAGACAATTATCATGAATAAGGAAATATAATAATAAAGCTTTTATTATTGCCTCTAGGGCATATTTCCAACAGTCTCCCACTTGCACTAGAGTCAATAATCTAGTTACATTGTGATGAATCGAACACCCATAGAGTTCTGGTGCTGATCATGTTTTGCCTTAGGGAGAGGTTTAGTCAACGGATCTGCGACATTCAGATCCGTGTGTACTTTACAAATCTCTATGTCTCCATCTTGAACATTTTCACGAATGGAGTTGAAGCGATGCTTGATGTGCCTGGTCTTCTTGTGAAACCTGGGCTCCTTTGCAAGTGCAATAGCTCCAGTGTTGTCACAGAAGAGCTTGATTGGCCCCGACGCATTGGGTATGACTCCGAGGTCGGTGATGAACTCCTTCACCCAAATTGCTTCATGTGCTGCCTCCGAGGCTGCCATGTACTCCGCTTCACATGTAGATCCCGCCACGACGCTTTGCTTGCAACTGCACCAGCTTACTGCCCCACCATTCAAAATATACACGTATCCGGTTTGTGACTTAGAGTCATCCAGATCTGTGTCGAAGCTAGCGTCGACGTAACCTTTTACGACGAGCTCTTCGTCACCTTCATAAACGAGAAACATTTCCTTAGTCCTTTTCAGGTACTTCAGGATATTCTTGACCGCTGTCCAGTGTTCCTTGCCGGGATTACTTTGGTACCTACCTACCAAACTTACGGCAAGGTTTACATCAGGTCTGGTACACAGCATGGCATACATAATAGAACCTATGGCTGAGGCATAGGGGATGACGCTCATCTCTTCTATATCTTCTGCCGTGGTCGGACATTGAGCTGAGCTCAATTTCACACCTTGTAACACAGGTAAGAACCCTTTCTTAGATTGATCCATATTGAATTTCTTCAATATCTTATCAAGGTATGTGCTTTGTGAAAGACCTATGAGGCGTCTCGATCTATCTCTATAGATCTTGATGCCTAATATATAAGCAGCTTCTCCAAGGTCCTTCATTGAAAAACTTTTATTCAAATAGGCCTCAATGCTATCCAAGAGATCTATATCATTTCCCATCAACAGTATGTCGTCTACATATAATATGAGAAATGCTACAGAGCTCCCACTCACTTTCTTGTAAACACAGGCTTCTCCATAAGTCTGTGTAAACCCAAACGCTTTGATCATCTCATCAAAGCGAATGTTCCAACTCCGAGATGCTTGCACCAGCCCATAAATCGAGCGTTGGAGCTTGCATACTTTGTCAGCATTCTTAGGATCGACAAAACCTTCCGGCTGCATCATATACAATTCTTCCTTAAGGAAACCATTAAGGAATGCCGTTTTGACGTCCATTTGCCATATCTCATAATCATAGTATGCGGCAATTGCTAACATGATTCGGACGGACTTCAGCTTCGCTACCGGTGAGAAAGTCTCATCGTAGTCAATTCCTTGAACTTGTCGATAACCCTTAGCGACAAGCCGAGCTTTATAGATGGTCACATTACCATCCGCGTCTGTCTTCTTCTTAAAGATCCATTTATTTTCTATGGCTCGCCGTTCAACGGGCAAGTCAGTCAAAGTCCATACTTCGTTTTCATACATGGATCCTATCTCGGATTTCATGGCTTCCAGCCATTTGTCGGAATCCGGGCCCGCCATTGCTTCCTCATAGTTCGAAGGTTCACCGTTGTCTAACAACATGATTTCCAAGACAGGGTTGCCGTACCATTCTGGTGCGGAACGTGTCCTTGTGGACCTTCGAATTTCAGTAGGAGCTTGATCAGAAGTATCTTGATCATAATCATTAATTTCCTCTCTAGTCGGTGCAGGCACCTCAGGAACGATTTCTTGAGTTTCGCCATTTTCCGGTTCAAGAGGTAACACTTCATCAAGTTCTACTTTCCTCCCGCTTACTTCTTTCGAGAGAAACTCTTTCTCTAGAAAGGATCCATTCTTGGCAACAAAGATCTTGCCTTCGGATCTGAGGTAGAAGGTATACCCAACAGTTTCTTTAGGGTATCCTATGAAGACGCATTTTTCCGACTTGGGTTCGAGCTTTTCAGGTTGAAGTTTCTTGACATAAGCATCGCATCCCCAAACTTTTAGAAACGACAGCTTAGGTTTCTTCCCAAACCATAATTCATACGGTGTCGTCTCAACGGATTTCGACGGAGCCCTATTTAAAGTGAATGCGGCAGTCTCTAAAGCATAGCCCCAAAAAGATAGCGGTAAATCGGTAAGAGACATCATAGATCGCACCATATCTAATAGAGTGCGATTACGACGTTCGGACACACCATTACGCTGAGGTGTTCCAGGCGGCGTGAGTTGTGAAACTATTCCACATTTTCTTAAGTGTGTGCCAAATTCGTGACTCAAGTATTCTCCTCCACGATCTGATCGTAGAAACTTGATCTTTCTATCACGTTGATTCTCAACCTCATTCTGAAATTCCTTGAACTTTTCAAAGGTCTCAGACTTGTGTTTCATTAAGTAGATATACCCATATCTACTCAAGTCATCAGTGAGGGTGAGAACATAACGATAGCCACCGCGAGCCTCAACACTCATTGGACCGCACACATTGGTATGTATGATTTCCAATAAGTTGGTAGCTCGCTCCATTGTTCCTGAGAACGGAGTCTTGGTCATTTTACCCATGAGGCATGGTTCGCACGTGTCAAATGATTCATAATCAAGAGACTCTAAAAGTCCATCTGCATGGAGCTTCTTCATGCGTTTGACACCTATGTGACCAAGGCGGCAGTGCCACAAATATGTGGGACTATTGTTATCAACTTTAACTCTTTTGGTACTCACACTATGAATATGTGTATCATCACGTACGAGATTCATCAAGAATAAACCATTAACCATCGGAGCATGACCATAAAACATATCTCTCATATAAATAGAACAACCATTATTCTCGGATTTAAATGAGTAGCCATCTCGAATTAAGCGAGATCCGGATACAATGTTCATGCTCAAACTTGGTACTAAATAACAATTATTGAGGTTTAAAACTAATCCCGTAGGTAAATGCAGAGGCAGCGTGCCGACGGCGATCACATCGACCTTGGAACCATTCCCGACGCGCATCGTCACCTCGTCCTTCGCCAGTCTCCGTTTATTCCGTAGCTCCTGCTTTGAGTTACAAATGTGAGCAACTGCACCGGTATCAAATACCCAAGAGCTACTACGAGTGCTGGTAAGGTACACATCAATTACATGTATATCACATATACCTTTGGTTTTGCCGGCCTTCTTGTCCGCTAAGTATTTGGGGCAGTTCCGCTTCCAGTGACCACTTCCCTTGCAATAAAAGCACTCAGTTTCGGGCTTGGGTCCATTCTTTGGCTTCTTCCCGGCAACTTGCTTACCGGGCGCGGCAACTTCCTTGCCGTCCTTCTTGAAGTTCTTTTTACCCTTGCTCCTTTTGAACTTAGTGGTTTTATTCACCATCAGCACTTGATGCTCTTTCTTGATTTCTACCTCTGCTGATTTCAGCATAGCATACACCTCAGGAATGGTCTTTACCATCCCCTGCATATTGTAGTTCATCACAAAGCTCTTGTAGCTAGGTGGAAGCGACTGGAGGATTCTGTCAATGACCACTTCTTCCGGAAGATTAACTTCCAGTTGAGTCAAGCGGTTGTGCAATCCAGACATTCTGAGTATGTGCTCACTGACAGAGCTATTTTCCTCCATCTTACAGCCAAAGAATTTGTTGGAGATCTCATATCTCTCAACCCGGGCATGAGCTTGGAAAACCATTTTCAGCTCTTCGAACATCTCATATGCTCCATGTCTCTCAAAACGCTTTTGGAGCCCCGGCTCTAAGCTGTAAAGCATGCCGCACTGAACGAGGGAGTAATCATCGCATCGCGACTGCCAATCATTCATAACGTCTTGTTGTGCAGGGAGAACAGGTGAGTCACCCAGCGGTGCTCGTAGGACATAATCTTTCTTGGCAGCTATGAGGATGATCCTCAGGTTCTGGACCCAGTCCGTATAGTTGCTACCATCGTCTTTCAGCTTGGTTTTCTCTAGGAACGCGTTGAAGTTGAGGACTACGTTGGCCATTTGATCTACAAGACATATTGTAAATATTTAGACTAAGTTCATGATAATAAAGTTCATTTAATCAAATTATTTAATGAACTCCCACTTAGATAGACATCCCTCTTCCAGTCATCTAAGTATTACATGATCCGAGTCAACTAGGCCGTGTCCGATCATCACGTGAGACGGACTAGTCAACATCGGTGAACATCTTCATGTTGATCGTATCTTCTATACGACTCATGCTCGACCTTTCGGTCTTCCGTGTTCCGAGGCCATGTCTGTACATGCTAGGCTCGTCAAGTCAACCTAAGTGTTTGCGTGTGTAAATCTGTCTTACACCCGTTGTATGTGAACGTTAGAATCTATCACACCCGATCATCACGTGGTGCTTCGAAACAACGAACTGTCGCAATGGTGCACAGTTAGGGTGAACACTTTCTTGAAATTATTATGAGGGATCATCTTATTTACTACCGTCGTTCTAAGTAAACAAGATGCAAAACATGATAAACATCACATGCAATCAAACAATAAACGTGACATGATATGGCCAATATCACATAGCTCCTTCGATCTTTCATCTTGGGGCTCCATGATCATCTTGTCACCGGCTTGACACCATGATCTTCATCATCATGATCTTCATCATCGTGTCTCCATGAAGTTGCTCGCCAATTATTACTTCTACTACTATGGCTAACGCGTTTAGCAATAAAGTAAAGTAATTTACATGGCGATTCTCAATGACACGCAGGTCATACAAAAATAAAGACAACTACTATGGCTCCTGCCGGTTGTCATACTCATCGACATGCAAGTCGTGATTCCTATTACAATATATCATGAACATCTCATACATCACATATAGATCATTCATCATTCATCACAACTTTGGCCATATCATATCACAAAGCACTTGCTGCAAAAACAAGTTAGACGTCCTCTAATTGTTGTTGCAAGTTTTACGTGGCTGAATTAGGGTTCTAGCAAGAACGTTTTCTTACCTACGTTAAAACCACCACAACGTGATTTGTCAACTTCTATTTACCCTTCATAAGGACCCTTTTCATCGAATCCGCTCCAACTAAAGTAGGAGAGACAGACACCCGCCAGCCACCTTATGCAACTAGTGCATGTTCGTCGGTGGAACCGGTCTCACGTAAGCGTACGTGTAAGGTTGGTCCGGGCCGCTTCATCCCACAATACCGTTGAAGCTAGATAAGACTAGTAGCGGCAAGAAGAGTTGACAACATCTACGCCCACAACAAATTGTGTTCTACTCGCGCAAGAAGAACTACGCATAGACCTAGCTCATGATGCCACTGTTGGGGAACGTTGCAGAAAATTAAAATTTTTCCTACGGTTTCACCAAGATCCATCTAGGAGTTCATCAAGCAACGAGTATTCAGTTTAGATAGCATCTACATACCACTTTGTAGATCGCAACGGAAGCGTTCGAGTGAACGTGGATGAGGTAGTCGTACTTGCCGTGATCCAATTCACCGATGACCTAGTGCCGAACGGACGGCACCTCCGCGTTCAACACACGTACGGAAAGCGTGACGTCTCCTCCTTCTTGATCCAGCAAGGCAAAGGAGAGGTTGGGGATGAAGGCTCCAGCAACAGCACGACGGCGTGGTGATGGTGGAACTGCAGTACTCCGGCAGGGCTTCGCCGTGCTCAATGGAGGACGAGGAGGTGTTGGAGAGGGAGAGGGAGGCGCCAGGGCAATGGGTGATCAGCCCCCTCTCTCCCCCCCCTTTATATAACCCCCAAGGGGGGGCGCCGGCCCTAGGAGATGAGATCTCCTAGGGGGGGCGGCGGCCAGGGCAGGGGGGCTTGCCCCCCAAGCAAGGGGGGCGCCCCTTTAGGGTTTCCCTCCCCCAAACCCTAGGCGCATGGGCCCATGGGGGGGAGGCGCACCAGCCCACTATGGGCTGGTTCCCTCCCTCATACAGCCCATGGGGCCCTCCGGGATAGGTGGCCCCACCCGGTGGACCCCCCGGGACCCTCCGGTGGTCCCGGTACAATACCGATAACCCCGAAACTTGTCCCGATGTCCGTATGATGACTTTCCATATATAAATCTTTACCTCCGGACCATTCCGAAACTCCTCGTGACGTCCGGGATCTCATCCGGGACTCCGAACAACATTCGGGTTACTGCACATACATATCCCTACAACCCTAGCGTCACCGAACCTTAAGTGTGTAGACCCTACGGGTTCGGGAGACATGTAGACATGACCGAGACGGCTCTCGGGCAATAACCAACAGCGGGATCTGGATACCCATGTTGGCTCCCACATGCTCCACGATGATCTCATCGGATGAACCACGATGTCAAGGATTCAATTAATCCCGTATACGATTCCCTTTGTCAATCGGTATTTTACTTGCCCAAGATTCGATCGTCGGTATACCAATACCTCGTTCAATCTCGTTGCCGGCAAGTCACTTTTCTTGTTACCGTAATGCATGATCCCGTGATCAAACACTTTGATCACATTGAGCTCATTGTGATGATGCATTACCGAGAGGGCCCGGTGATACCTCTCCGTCAAGCGGAGTGACAAATCCCAGTCTCGATCCATGTCAACCCAACAGACACTTTCAGAGATACCCGTAGCATACCTTTATAGTCACCCAGTTACGTTGTGACGTTTGGCACACCCAAAGCACTCCTACGGTATCCGGGAGTTACACGATCTCATGGTCTAAGGAAAGGATACTTGACATTGGAAAACTCTAGCAAACGAACTATGCGATCTTATGCTATGTTTAGGATTGGGTCTTGTCCATCACATCATTCTCCTAATGATGTGATCCCGTTATCGATAACATCCAATGTCCATAGTCAGGAAACCATGACTATCTGTCGATCAACGAGCTAGTCAACTAGAGGCTCACTAGGGACATGTTGTTGTCTGTTATTCACACATGTATTACGATTTCCGGTTAACACAATTATAGCACGAATAAAGACAATTATCATGAATAAGGAAATATAATAATAAAGCTTTTATTATTGCCTCTAGGGCATATTTCCAACAATACACATATTCATAATATTGAAGCCAAAAGTTGCAAAGTTAATAATGATAGTGCAACTTATTTGTGGCACCGCCGTTTAGGTCATATCGGTATAAAGCGCATGAAGAAACTCCATACTGATGGACTTTTGGAGTCACTTGATTATGAATCACTTGGCACTTGCGAACCGTGCCTCATGGGCAAGATTACTAAAACACCGTTCTCCGGTACTATGGAGAGAGCAACAGATTTGTTGGAAATCATACATACAGATGTATGTGGTCCGATGAATGTTGAGGCTCGTGGCGGATATCGTTATTTTCTCACCTTCACAGATGATTTAAGCAGATATGGGTATATCTACTTAATGAAACACAAGTCTGAAACATTTGAAAAGTTCAAAGAATTTCAGAGTGAAGTTGAAAATCATCGTAACAAGAAAATAAAGTTTCTACGATCTGATCATGGAGGAGAATATTTGAGTTACGAGTTTGGTCTACATTTGAAACAATGCGGAATAGTTTCGCAACTCACGCCACCCAGAACACCACAGCGCAATGGTGTGTCCGAACGTCGTAATCGCACTTTACTAGATATGGTGCGATCTATGATGTCTCTTACCGATTTACCAATATCGTTTTGGGATCATGCATTAAAGACAGCTGCATTCACGTTAAAAAGGGCACCATCTAAGTCCGTTGAGACGACACCGTATGAACTGTGGTTTGGCAAGAAACCAAAGTTGGTGTTTCTTAAAGTTTGGAGTTGCGATGCTTATGTGAAAAGGTTTCATCATGATAAGCTCGAACCAAATCGAAAAATGTGTCTTCATAGGATATCCAAAAGAAACTGTTGGATACACCTTCTATCACAGATCCGAAGGCAAGACTTTTGTTGCTAAATTCGGAGTCTTTCTAGAAAAGGAGTTTTTCTCGAAAGAAGTGAGTGGGAGAAAAGTAGAACTTGATGAAGTAACTGTACCTGCTCCCTTATTGGAAAGTAGTACATCACAGAAATCTGTTTCTGTAAGCACCTACACCAATTAGTGAGGAAGATAATGATATTGATCATGAAACTTCAGATCAAGTTACTACAGAACCTCGTAGATCAACCAGAGTAAGATCCGCGCCAGAGTGGTACGGCAATCCTATTCTGGAAATCATGCTACTAGATCATGACGAACCTACGAACTATGAAGAAGCGATGGTGAGCCCAGATTCCGCAAAATGGCTGGAAGCCATGAAATCTGAGATGGGATCCATGTATGAAAACAAAGTGTGGACTTTGGTTGACTTGCCCGAGGGTCGGCAAGCAATAGAAAACAAGTGGATCTTTAAGAAGAAGACTGACGCCGACGGTAATGTTACTATCTACAAAGCTCGACTTGTCGCAAAGGGGTTTCGACAAGTTCAAGGGATTGACTACGATGAGACCTTCTCACCCGTAGCGATGCTTAAGTCTGTCCGAATCATGTTAGCAATTGCCGCATTTTATGATTATGAAATTTGGCAAATGGATGTAAAAACTGCATTCCTGAATGGGTTTCTGGAAGAAGAGTTGTATATGATGCAACCAGAAGGTTTTATCGATCCAAAGGGGGCTAACAAAGTATGCAAGCTCCAGCAATCCATTTATGGACTGGTGCAAGCATCTCAGAGTTGGAATACACGCTTTGATAAGTTGATCAAAGCATATAGTTTTATACAGACTTGCGGTGAAGCCTGTATTTACAAGAAAGTGAGTGGGAGCACTACATCATTTCTGATAAGTATATGTGAATGACATATTGTTGATCAGAAATAATGTAGAATTATTCTGCAAAGCATAAAGGAGTGTTTGAAAGGAGTTTTTCAAAGAAAGACCTCGGTGAAGCTGCTTACATATTGAGTATCAAGATCTATAGAGATAGATCAAGATGCTTGATAAGTACATACCTTGACAAGATTTTGAAGTAGTTCAAAATGGAACAGTCAAAGAAAGAGTTCTTTCCTGTGTTGCAAGGTGTGAAATTGAGTAAGACTCAAAGCCCGACCACGACAGAAGATAGAAAGAGAATGAAAGTCATTCCCTATGCCTCGGCCATAGGTTCTATAAAGTATGCCATGCTGTTTACCAGATCTATTGTATACCCTACACTGAGTTAAGCAAGGGAGTACAATGGTGATCTAGGAGTAGATCACTGGACAGCGGTCAAAGTTATCCTTAGTGGAATAAGGATATGTTTCTCGATTATGGACGTGACAAAAGGTTCGTCGTAAAGGGTTACGTCGATGCAAGTTTTGACACCGATCTGGATGACTCTAAGTCTCGATCTAGATACATATTGAAAATGGGAGCAATTAGCTAGAGTAGCTCCGTGCAGAGCATTGTAGACATAGAAAATTGCAAAATACATAACGGATCTAAATGTGAAAGACCCGTTGACTAAGATTCTCTCACAAGCAAAACATGATCACACCTTAGTACTCTTTGGGTGTTAATCACATAGCGATGTGAACTAGATTACTGAATCTAGTAAACCCTTTTTGGATGTTGGTCACATGGCGATGTGAACTATGGGTGTTAATCACATGGTGATGTGAACTATTGCTATTAAATCACATGGCGATGTGAACTAGATTATTGACTCTAGTGCAAGTGGGAGACTGAAGGAAATATGCCCTAGAGGCAATAATAAAGTTATTATTTATTTCCTTACATATCATGATAAATGTTTATTATTCATGCTAGAATTGTATTAACCGGAAACATAATACATGTGTGGATACATAGACAAACAAAGTGTCACTAGTATGCCTCTACTTGACTAGCTCGTTAATCAAAGATGGTTATGTTTCCTAACCATAGACAAAGAGTTGTTATTTGATTAACGAGGTCACATCATTAGTTGAATGATCTGATTGACATGACCCATTCCATTAGCTTAACACCCGATCGTTTAGTATGTTGCTATTGCTTTCTTCATGACTTATACATGTTCCTATGACTATGAGATTATGCAACTCCCGTTTGCCGGAGGAACACTTTGGGTGCTACCAAACGTCACAACATAACTGGGTGATTATAAAGGAGTACTACAGGTGTCACCAAAGGTAGATGTTGGGTTGGCGTATTTCGAGATTAGGATTTGTCACTCCGATCGTCGGAGAGGTATCTCTGGGCCCTCTCGGTAATGCACATCACTTAAGCCTTGCAAGCATTGCAACTAATGAGTTAGTTGCGGGATGATGTATTACGGAACGAGTAAAGAGACTTGCCGGTAACGAGATTGAACTAGGTATTGGATACCGACGATCGAATCTCGGGCAAGTAACATACCGATGACAAAGGGAACGACGTATGTTGTTATGCGGTCTGACCGATAAAGATCTTCGTAGAATATGTAGGAGCCAATATGGGCATCCAGGTCCCGCTATTGGTTATTGACCGGAGACGTGTCTCGCTCATGTCTACATTGTTCTCGAACCGTAGGGTCCGCACGCTTAAGGTTACGATGACAGTTATTATGAGTTTGTGCATTTTGATGTACCGAAGGAGTTCGGAGTCCCGGATGGGATCGGGGACATGACGAGGAGTCTCGAAATGGTCGAGACGTAAAGATCGATATATTGGACGACTATATTCGGACTTCGGAAAGGTTCTGAGTGATTCGGGTAATTTCGGAAGTACCGGAGAGTTACGGGAATTCGTAATGGGCCTCATTGGGCCATACGGGAAAAGGAGAGAAAGGGCCAAAAGGTGGCCGCGCCCCTCCCCTTGCTCTAGTCCGAATTGGACTAGGGAAGGGGGGCGCCCCCTTCCTTCCTTCTCCTTCTCTTTTCCCTTTCCTTCTCTCATACTTCCCCTACATGGAAGGATTCCTAGTTGGACTAGGAAAAGGGGAATCCTACTCCCGGTGGGAGTAGGACTCCCCTTGGCGCACCAAACCTAGGGCCGGCCTCCTTCCTCCCTTGCTCCTTTATATACGGGGGCAGGGGGCACCCCATGGACACACAAGTTGATCATTGAGATCGTTCCTTAGCCGTGTGCGGTGCCCCCTCCACCATATTCCACCTCGGTCATATTGTAGCGGTGCTTAGGCGAAGCCCTGCGACAGTAGAACATCAAGATCGTCACCACGCCGTCGTGCTGACGGAACTCTTCCCGAAGCTTTGCTGGATCGGAGCCCGGGGAACGTCATCGAGCTGAACGTGTGCCAAGAACTCGGAGGTGCCGGAGTAACGGTGCTTGGATCGGTCGGATCGTGAAGACGTACGACTACATCAACCGCGTTGATATAATGCTTCCGCTTTCGGTCTACGAGGGTACGTAGACAATACTCTCCCCTCTCGTTGCTATGCATCACCATGATCTTGCGTGTGCGTAGGAAAATTTTGAAATTACTACGTTCCCCAACAGAACTCACAATGACATCAACATGTTGCAGTGCTCTCCTGTTTTTGCCAAGCTCGTTGAGGGCCATTCTCCTCCGGTGAACTTCGAGATCAATGGGCACCAATACAACAAGGGGTACTATTTAGCTGACGGCATCTATCCGAGATGGTCGACATTTGTGAAGACGATCTCAAACCCTGTGGCAGGAGGCAAGAACGCCTGGTTTGCGAAGATTCAGGAGGCTTGCAGAAAGGATGTCGAGCGGGCATTTGGTGTGCTCCAATCTCGATTCGCTATTGTTCGGTACCCCGCTCAGACCTGGTCGAAAGATCAAATGTGGGAGATCATGACTTGCTGTGTCATCTTGCACAACTTGATCATCGAGAGCGAGCAAGAAGACCCAATGTTTGACACTGAACCATACTACAGGCAGGGTCTTCTAGACGAAGTTGATCACCAGCTACCGGCAACTTGGACTGCCTATCTCAGTATGCGTCAGAAGATCCGAGACCCACAGATGCATCGTCAACTGCAGAAAGATCTGATTGAGCACCTATGGAGGCTCAAGGGGGACGCCGCGTGATGAAATACGAATTTTTATTTGTTGAACTATATAATTTGTATTAAACTATTTGTTGTTGTACTATTTTGTTGAAGTATTTAATTTTTCTGTGATGAAATATGTGATAAGAAATAACTGTGTTGATAATTGAACGCCGAGACACGGCGAAACCACGCCGAATATGACCCTATTCTCGCCCATATGGGCCGTTTATTCGTCGAAATTGGGCTGCAAAGTGAGCCAATTTCGACGCCTGGGGGCGACGACTGGGCGCAAAACTGCCCCCGGCGCCGAGTATATCGCCGGCTCGTCCCCAGGGGACGATTTTTATGCGTCCTGGGGGGCCAACGGCTGAAGATGCCCTCAAAGCGGGTGTTGCATGGAGTTTTGTGGGCGGTGACATGCGCATAGGGTTCGTGGATGACTACGTTTCTACGGGAAAGCTGGGGGGAAAGGAGACGTCGTGGGGTGGAAAGGCGACTAAAAATAGAGTTTATCGTGACCAGGATCATTATCTTGTACTTGAGCTTGGACCGGAGTAGGCCGTCCATTGCATCATGTGCGGGATCCCACCTAGTCCAATGGAGCAGAGACCCTGGAGAGTGGAGAGGATTAGGCTGGCTGGGTCGCAGCAAAAGTGGATCACAGCTACTCTGCTTGAGCCCGGCCGCTAAGCTCCAGGTGCATGCAGACAGAGGTGGGTGCTATTGCTGATTTGCCTAACCACGTGAGTGGTAACCGGAATGTGTGCAGCATTTGAGGCTCCAGATTAGCAGCATCTGGCGCTGGCGAAGAGGGCCCGGGGAACGAGCCGATTTGGTGTGATAAGTCTGGAATTGCCAAGCCCAGTTCAGAGCCCAGATTTTTTTTTTTGAGTCTAAACACACTTCAATTTATTGGAAAATGTTCATAGGGATACAATTTAGATCTGGGGGGTTTATGAGCCCAGTTCAGAGCCCAGATGGAGACATCAGTCTGCAGCTGCGAGTTCAGACTTCAGAACTTGAAGCTCTCAACACAACACCCAGCTTCAAGCTCCACTGTGCACGAATGGCAGGAGATTCTAGCGTGTACCTTTCCAATGAAGTGAAAACAACAATCATACTAGCTGCACCGCGTCTGGTTTAAGGCGTCTGCACTGCGTCTGATCTCAGGTTGCTAGCTATCTGCTATGCATTGCGTAGTCATATTCCAAACCAACTCTATTCAACTGGTTAGATTTGCACACATTGCAAGGCCGCTACCAAGGAGAAATCTAGGTCTTATGCAAAATGCATTTTGCCAATAAGGAAGCATCTCAAGGTACAAAGGAACCCACAAGATTGATAGCATGTTCAAGTTTTACGACACTCATCCAACCACAATCAGTAGCAACTCCCTCCCCTTGCACCCTGCAATTTACGCTAGCCAAGCACTGACATCTACAGATGCTGAATCCACTTACTATGCACATTCGTTTCACAGCTAGCATTATGCAGAATACAATCCATCACACAAGAAATGTGCACAAAAAAACAATGAGTGGACAAAATATACATAACTAAGCAGAAGAGTTTTTTTTCCCCGAGTTGTGTCAATCATGATCTAATAGTGCATGGAAAAAGAACACTGCTAGAAATAACTAGCATCTAGAGTTCACCAGTGCCGTGTTACTCATGTCTGAAGAAATCTAATGCTGTGCATGCAGTCCATTATCCACACAGTAGATACAGAAGCAGCAAGACAACCAAGCAAACATACCCAGTACATACCAACACCAAGGTAAGCTCGAATAATCCACATGGTGCTATATATACTTATATATATTCTCAAAAAATTGTGCAACTCTTCGACGAAATACAAACATACCGCATTAAACATTGACCGATAAAACAAACAACAGAGAGCCCGCTCCATTTGTGCAATTTCCTATTTTCGTTTTCTAAGCGCCGATTTAATTACTCTACTCTCTCTCTCTCTTTTTGCGATGGAATTTATCTACCCCACTGTACCCCTTCCTTTGTGACTATCCCCCTGTCAGCACTAGCATCAGAGCAAACTAAATACCAGGCATTAACACATTTCCACAACGCGGCATCAAGGAACCCAGCCAGAGATGAACCAAGCACGAACGAATCACAGGAGCTGCTGCGTGATCCTGACAGACACGATCTGCCCGCCCCTCGACATGTCGCGCATCGCCTGGAACCTTGACAGCAACCCTGTCATGGGAGACACACGCACGCGCCATAGCAAAGATTCATGTCAGAACTAGACTCCAGCCAGATAAATGCTTGCTTCAGGTCATGATCTTGCCAGAACTAGACATACCTTCGTTGGGCTTGAGGTTGCTGCTGAGGGCGACAGCGACCGGGGTGAAGCATCCCTTGGGCAGCAGGTTGGTGCGATCCCGGATCCAAGACTTGGAGTTGAGAATATCTGCACAAACCATGCCACAGTCAGCGTGAGTGTCATCCTCATATCCAGGCAATCACGCACGAGTAATGAAGTGCTGGAATGGATGAATAGTTCAGGAACAAACTTTTGACGCATGGGGAATCGATGTAGTCGTAGTTGAAGATGGCAGCGGCGGCAGTATCCAGCTTCTCATTGCTGAAGTGACTGCCGAGGTCCTCGTACTCCCAGGTCCCATCCCTGAACTTGTTCTCCAGGTACAGCTCGCAGTGCCGCGCATCCAGAACCTGCATCGTCCCTGTACCACAGGTTTTTCCAATCCAAACCAAATTCAGAAACAAGCACCACAATGGCAGGGCCAAGAACAAACACCAGCCTAGCATCATCACCTTCGCACTTGTTGAGGTTGCACACGGGGCATCGCACCATGTTCATGTCTGCAGCATTCAAGAGGAGCAAAGAACAATGAGGAATGTCAGACATTTTAACAAGACCAGCAGGTGAGCCAGGAATGGCCGAGAAGGGCACATGATGTATGCACGTACCAGCAATCCAGATGCCAGGGCGGACGTTGGTGAGCAAGCAGGCTCCCATGAACCCGATGGAGATCTCCGGGCCATCATCCAGGATCGGCCTCCACGGTGGCAGTGCCAGCTTCGCCGTCAGCAGCAGCTTCGGCGTGTCCATCAGGAATCCACCAATGCGAAACCACTCTGCACCACACCAAGCGTCAGGTAACCACATCACAGTAAAACAGCAAGAAACAGGCCGGGAGAGGATTTCGGGAGTCAGGACGTCGCTGTGCTGTGCTCACCAATGTGCTTCTCGGGCTGACGGAAGCAGTATGCATGGGTATCGTCTGAAAGAAACAGAGGACAGAGGAGCAAGCATGTCAGTACGTGCGACTGGTGTCAGTGGGGGCAGGAAGAAGCACACCGAAGACTTGGTGCGTACCGAAGGCGGTGGCGTAGAGGAGGCGCCAGGAGCGGTGGAACGGGCGGGGAACCTGGAGGAGCCTGAGCATCTTGGGATCGTTGGTGCGGAGCGAGAGGTCGCGGAGGAAGGCGTAGCGCCAGATGGAGTCCTCGTAGAGGAGGCGGAAGAACCAGAGGCAGGTGGCGGAGAGCCTCAGCAAGTCAGCGCCGTGCAGGTGCTTGGCCACCTCCGTCCAGATGTCCGGCTCATACCTGAATCACAACAACAACACGACGAGAGTATTCAGATTCCAAACCTGCAGCACAAATCACAGAACAGATAGATAACGAATTCCTGAATCACAACACAAAGCAGGAAACCACTGCTCCAATCCCAGTAGAATCCCTGAAGCATCGGAATCACAAGCAATCGGTTCATATGTCAGGCATTATACATTGGTCAGCAAACACTTCGCTCCAGCGAATTTGAATTCGAACCCAAAAAACAAAATGACACGGCAGTACACCTAAACCCCGACTGCAGACAGCAATGCAGAGGGCGCATTGGATCAATTCGAACACTGACTGCTTCAAAACCACAAACAGAACCGTACCCGAATCAATTCAAACACAGGAAGCTATGCCCAGTGACTCTGCATTCCTAATTGGGAACACTAAGCCCAGAATTGCGAGGGCGCAGCGCACCAGTTCTTACACCAGACACATCCGACGCAACAGAAATTCGAATAATCCCCAGTCTCCAGTCTACCACAACCAGAGAATTCAAACAGCAACACACACTGCAAACTGGGTTAAGCTGCGATCGCTTCAATACCAAGCTCGATTCACAGCAGCAGAATTCAAACCACTTAAATAAGCAATTCAGTAGGTAATTTGCACGGATTCATCACACAAATGCTCAAGTCCAGTTCCCTCCCTCCGATCCGATGCACCAAAGTTCCAGAACCACACACACGCACACTTCATGACCAGAGGATTCAAACTAGGAACTCGAATCGATTCGAAGCGCAGTCCAATTAAACCCACCACCACGGGAAAATTCAAATCGACAGACCCGCACGCACGCACGCATACACCAGAGAGAGCAGCGGGAGAGCAGAGAGAGAGCAGCGGGAGGAGCGGAGCGGGGAACAGCTTACCAGTTGAAGGGGACGCGAGAGCGGGGGACGAAGGAGACGCGCGACAGCGGCGCCACGATCCTGCAGCACCTGGAAGGCTGGAGCCCGGCGACGGGGCTCCCGATGCCCTGCTGCGCGCACCTGGCCCTCTTGCTCGGCGCCGGCGGGTTCTTCGCCGCCGCCGGCCGCCGTGGCCGCTTCCTCTCCGCGTCCTGCTTCCGCGGCCGCTTCCTGGGCGGCGTGGGTGGCGGCGACGAGACGAAGTCGGGGTCGAGGCGCCGCGGCCTCGGGCGCTTCCTCAGCTCCATCGCCATCCCCTCCCCCGGCTCTCTGTGTGGCTGTGGCTCCGGGCGCAGGAGGGAGAAGGCCTTGCCCATGCAGCGCCTGGGACTGGGAGGCGGAGGCGAGGTGCCGTGCGCTGCTGCTGCTGCTCCGTGTGCGAGGAGCAGCGACGATCGTATAAATAGGTGGAGGCGAGCCACACGGGTTTCGAAATTTGAAAATGGTTGGGAGAACTGAAGCAGAGAGTCCACGCGTGCCGTCCCACCGGTTCACTGGCGTGTGGGCCCGCCGCGACGTCCCATTCTGGTGGGCCCCACAAGCCAGCGGACACGAACGAAGGTTGGCTGGTACAGTTTCTTCTGCCAGAGGGGAATGAAAAGTGCAGGATTAATAAATAACTGTATGCAAGAAATGGCTACAGCTTTGGAATGGAAGTACTACAGAGACAACTCGTACAGAGCAAAGATGCCGTTCATAGCGATGTTTCAAAACAAAAAAAAAAGGATGCCGTTTATAGCTGAGTTTTGTCAGTAGCAACTAAATTTACACAGAATTTGATTCGGTTCAAATAAACAAATGGAATCAAGGATTACAAAAGGGAGTTGTGAGCTGCACAAGTAAAAAGTGTCGCTCGTGTAGCATTTATGCACAATATACGTCCGGCCACCAGTCATCAAAGAAAAGGGAAATGGGGGGAATACATGCACTGTTGGAGCGATGGAGATGAACCAGGTCTCTGATTTTGCTGCAGCCATGAAATCATAGTTCAGTGTCGCAAAGCTTCACCATCAGGTCGGAGACGATCCGCCGAGCGAAAGGGATGTAGCTCAAGCTATACCTGAGGTGAAATGAGGGAAACATGGTCAAGTAATTCTGCCTTCTTCTTCTAAAACTAGGTAATTCTGTCAGTTGATTGAAAGGTGAAAGAACAGGAAATAGAGATACAATCAGGGCACTGTTTCCTGGGTTGGAGATTTTACAGTGTCCAAATACCCTTGCATCTACGTTCACCGCATGCTATGTACACATCCGCGCTCAAATATAGCACTGTGTCATGTTTTCCTTTGGTTCAAACTGAGATACCGTATCCTACTGTACACTGCTGCTGGACCTTGATTACAAGAAGAAACGGTTGCAAGGACACACGAGAACTGCATGTCGTGATTCAGCAAGGAAAACGCGACGGCCACACTATCATACAGGCCAGTTTAGCTGGTAACTCCAGTTATATTTTTTCTTCTGGATCCTTGCAGCATTACTTATTAGTTCTTACACTCGACAAAAGGTTTGGCTACTGATTGCCCCAGCACTTTCAACAGCCCTGAGGAGCTAATAGACAGTCATTGCTTACTCCAGGTTCGCACATGCCACGGACCGTTTATACAGAGATGATGCTATGACCACTCATGGTTATGGGCTACTAATAGAGCATCATTATTTGGTATTCCCTCCGACCCATAATAAGTGTCGCAGTTTTGAACTAAGGTTTTACTGTGACACTTATTTTGGATCGGAGGGAGTGGCATTTTAGGTATGTGCTCTTTACAATTGTATACTTGTATAGCTATGTAGGTCCAACTGTACAAGAACGTTATCAAAAAAGACATAGTTATGTATAACAGAGTGCATTCAAGGACTGGGCGAATTGCATATCATCCACTGATGTAACTGTGCTTCCACCACTCAAATCTCAAATTAAAAGGAAGTTAGAGGTGTAGCTCTATTTCGAATTCCAGGTATTGCTTCTTCGACAATTTGACATGGCAACTGAACATACTACACATATACAATGACTTGAATAACTTGGGTGAAGAGGTATACATAAGACAAAACGACAAAAATGAGGACAAGCTGGAATTGATTCCTGAAAAATGCAAGAGGACATAACAGTTTTCTATCATCTTGAAGTATAAGCTAGTCTCAGTTTTGCTAATGGTCCTCTAAACACACATTCGGTGCATGATAGCACTCAAGGATCAAATGACTGCACACAATTAACTGTGTCCATGTTATATGCTTGAAAAATATTGACATGTGTTCAGATTCTCCTACTGCATGCAGCAGAATGAGCAAAACAAGCAAGTATTTAGGTAGTCTTGTATTTTTCCCTTGGTCTAATTGAGGTACATCATGCCTCAATTCAATTAAGGTATATTTGCAACTTTTCAAGTGACATTACAATGTGATAGTTGAAGGATTAACAAGTCAGTAAGTTTACTATTTGTAGGAAAAGCAACTTACCAGAAGAGCGCACATATCTCACATATGATTGCAATCAATGTTAGCAGCTTGTCATGAATCTGCAAATAGACCACAATCAGAACACACAGTTATCTGTTGGGTTTTGATAGCTGTTTATTCAACTAGGTTATTTACTTACAGGAATAAAGCCATAAAATGAACTAAGGGTTTAGAGATTACTAACCAAAAGAGCGAAAATCAGAGCAAAAACAGCACATCCAACATAAATAGCCGTTGCATAAACACGAACTGGGTCAAGCATCATCCTCAATTGTTTATTTACCCCCATTACGAAGACTGTGCTGCCAAACAAAGGTTGAAATCAACATATTGCAACAGGTGAATATTCAAGAAGAAAGTTAAGTAGAGCTAATGCATGAGCTGAACATATGTATCAAACTGGCATTTGACAGGATCATATGATTCACTTGAAAAATTTACTGCAGTTATATAAATAGAGACACCGATATAGGGAGGATTACAAATGTAAACAGAAAGCCCATGAGTTAAAATCTGTGTAATCACCTGCCAACTGCCATTATGTTTCCAAATGTAAACAAGAGAGCAAATTTGATAGGTCTGGCGAAAACAATAAGTGACTGCAAAAATAAATAAATAAAGGTAAGTACTAAATCATATGAAGAATTTACATTTAGACACGTTTTATTTGCTGCAACTAACTTCTGGTAAAGAGTTTAGAATTGCCAGTAAATCATACTATAAGTTTAAAGCCTAATGATACAATTTTCACACACTAAAGGAATTAGGTGAATTAACAATTGTCTCGGTCGTCCAAGACAAAATCAGAACAAATTTCGCATAAGCGTGGCATTTAAAACCTTAACTCCAACTAAGAGAAGGCAAAGCATCAGTTCAGTAGTTCACTAGCACCGACAGGCGACAGGTTAAATGTGACATGAGCTTACCGGGAAGGGCTCACAAGCACCGACAGGTTAAATGTGACACAAGCTTACCGGGAAGGGCAAATCCACCGAAGAAATCAGTGTCTTGGGTTAACTAAAGTTCTTAATGCTGAAATAGGCATTTACGCATGTGACCCATTTCTTTCGACTTATAGCTGAATGACATATTTGATATTTGGAAGGAATAGCATCAGGCATTGCTGGAAATAACACAGGAAGCACAACTCTTAACTATAGTTCTTAACCCCTCAATGTATAGGATCCAATTGCTGAAAATAGCGTCAGCACGGGCAGCCAACATGGATAATTATTCACCTGCAGTCAACTACAGCAAAAGCTGTGCGTGCGACAGATCATAGGCGGAAATTACAGCGACGTACCAGCATCATGAGGGCGAGTCCAGCAACCAGGCAAGCCGCGAAGGCGTAGAGCCGCTGAACCAGGCAAAACAAGCAGAACACATCAGATCGACAAGGACCAAGAAAGTAGAAACAGCTGCTGCGGTCGAGGGTTCTCGGAGGGGTCTGCTTTACCTGGAGAGGGGAGAGAGAGCAGAGGCCTTCGGTATCACCGAGGATGTCGTCCTCCTGCCACTCCTCGTCGTCGCCGCCGGCGAGCGACCGGTGGAGGCGGGTGAGGGCGTCCATTATTGCTCCGATCGGGTTCTCTGCTTCAGTTTTGGGGATCGGCTTCCATCGGGTTGGCGTGGACAGGAGTGCTTGCGTGAAATCTGGACCGTCCGTTTGGCTCCTCGGAGATCTGAAGGCTGGGAAGAAGTCAAGAATTGGGTGAGAGCATCCGCAGAGCAACTCGAGCAGTTCCCCACCTAAAGGGAAAGTTGTCTCGAAGCAATTTTTGTCATTTCTGAGTAAACTTGTTTTTCTAAACCTCTTTTATTTTAACTTTTAGTATTAAATTAAACAAAACTTGATAATGGCCTAGTGCCCACCAGTCAGTGACACACGTGATGGCCTCTGGCGAGGGGTAATGCGAGGCAATGCGGAGGCCGCGGGCAAGAGGCGATGTGGTGAAGCGGGACGGTGGTGGTGGCGCGGTGTGGCGGTGGTGCCCTGGTGTGGCGGCAGCATGGTGCGGTGTGGCGACGGCAGCCTGGCGAGGTGGCGGGTGGCGGTGGCGCCACTGCGTGTCGGCAGGGCGACGACGCTCCGGTAGGGCGGGCGGTGGCATATGGTGGTGTTCTGGTGGGGGAAGTTTCAGGCGGTTATTAGCCCGCCAAATTTTTACAGAAGATGACCTTCTCGTAAATCTGCGGGAAGAGATGGCCAGTTTTACGAGATCTTGTAAAGTTAAGGTGAGAAACCGTTCTCACAAGTACACGTCCTCTCGTGCATTCGATAACTCAGTGCCACATCTTGGAGAAGAGGTAGGGAATCATTTTGTTATCTGTTACCGAACCACTAAAGGGACTCATCAATTAACGTGGTTCATACCATAAATTGTATGATCCACGACGGGAACTACATTTGTCAACTGCCTCTCGCGTCGCTTCCCTCGCGAGCGCCTAGTTCTCCCCCATCGCTCACCTCCTCCTCCTCTGCTGTCGGCGTTCGGCGCCGGGCAAAGCCCGTGCGTGCAATAGCGGCGACGGAGGGCCTCTCCTCCCTCCATCGGATCCGCGTGGCGGTGCGGGCGCCCAGATCTGCGGGGTGCGGCCCTCCCGACGACGCGGTGATTCCCGACGGTGGCGGGCTTGCAGCGGTGCACGGGCGCCCAGATCCATGGGATGTGGGTCTTCCTATAGCATGGCGGCTCGAGCGATGATGTGGGTTGTGCGGTGGTGGATCTCATCTCTCCCGCCATCGCGAAGGTATCTGGACCTGGGGTGGCGGCCCCGGTAGGCATGGCGATGGTGCCCTCGACTAACGACGCTCGCGCGTGGTGGATGGGCGGTGTCTTCACCGCGTGGGCGGCGAGTTGCCGGTGGATCTCCTCCCTGTTATTGTCTCTCTCCCGCTGCACTTGGTGGCCTGCGATCCCGGTCGTCGGCCTCGGTGCATTCGCGGGGGGCTGGTAGAGGTGACATCGGACTGGAGGAAACTCTGGATGACTCGCTCATCTTGATGATAACAATGATCAAGGTCGTTGTTCTCCTCCTTGCAGGCGTCGTCGAGGTCCCTGCTCTCCACCCTGACCCCATGCTCGAGTAAAGACCCAAAATCTCCTCAGATTGGGCGGCGGCGACACTGTGTGTGTCATGCCCTTCCTGGAGGTGTCGCCTGGTGAAGGGGTCCGTTAGAGGGGGTGGCTAACACCAAGGATCCCGCCTCGTCAACTACAAGGGGGCCCAACAGGCCCAAGGCGTGATGCTAACCCTAGGAGGCCAAAAAACCTTCTTGACGCCTAAGACTAGTGGGCGGCGGCACCCTAGATAGCATTAGGCATGTAAACCCTAGACCTCTCGTATCTATATAAAGGGAGGTCTAGGGTTTCCCTGATCCATCTACCGTCAGATAGGAGAAACTCTTGGTAGAAACATCATACACCATTGTAACCCCTCACACGAGGTATCCTTCCATTATGAATAACCAAAACCAACAGGACGTAGGGTATTACTCTCCGGAGGACCGAACCTGGATAAACCCCTTGTGTGACCTCCGATCCATGACATGCAGCTGTGCTTGGACCCCTACTGAGGGATTGAATGGAAATCTACTCCGTCAGTTGGCGCGCTAGGCACGGGCGGGGCCGACTGGAGACCGATCATGGATCAGATCTTTCTCTGCTTCCGACGACATATCGCTGGGAGAGAGCCTAACCTTTGGCTCTGTCACGTTCATTGCAGACGAGGCGGGCCGGGTCGAAATCAACCTCCCAGTCAACCTCGCCGCCACGGGACCTCTTGAAGGGCCTCGTCATGATCTCATCTGAGTTAAGGGACGCACTACGGCATCAACCCAGGCACCCTCGGCGAAGCATGATACATCTCCAACGTATCTATAATTTATGAAGTATTCATGCTATTATATTATCCATCTTGGATGTTTATTGGGCTTTATTATTCACTTTTATATTACTTTTGGGACTAACCTATTGACCCAGAGCCCAGTGCCAGTTCCTGTTTTTTCCCTTGTTTCAGTGTTTCAAAGAAAAGGAATATCAAACGGAGTCGAAACGGAATGAAACCAACTGGAGAAGTTATTTTTGGAAGGAAAGCTACCAGAAAATCTTAGAGTGCACGTCAGGAAACGAACGCGGGAGCCATGAGGCAGGGGGTGCGCCCACCCCCTAGGGCGCCCCCTCCACCCTCGTGGGCCCCTCATGGCTCCCCTGACGTACTTCTTCCTCCTATATATATACCCATATACCCTAAAAACTTCGAGGAACAGAATAGATCGGGAGTTCCGCCGCCGCAAGCCTCTGTAGCCACCAAAAACCTCTCGGGACCCTGTTCCGGCACCCTGCCGGAGGGGGGAACCCTCACCGGTGGCCATCTTCATCATCCCGGCGCTCTCCATGACGAGGAGGGAGTAGTTCACCCTCGGGGCTGAGGGTATGTACCAGTAGCTATGTGTTTGATCTCTCTCTCTCTCTCTCTCTCTCTCGTGTTCTTGATTTGGCACGATCTTGATGTATTGCGAGCTTTGCTATTATAGTTGGATCTTATGTTTCTTCTCCCCCCTCTACTCTCTTGTAATGGATTGAGTTTTCCCTTTGAAGTTATCTTATCAGATTGAGTCTTTAATGATTTGAGAACACTTGATGTATGTCTTGTTGTGTGTATCTGTGGTGACAATGGGATATCACGTGATTCACTTGATGTATGTTTTGGTGATCAACTTGTGGGTTCCGCCCATGAACCTATGCATAGGGGTTGGCACACGTTTTCGTCTTGATTCTCCGGTATAAACTTTGGGGCACTCTTTGAGGTTCTATGTGTTGGTTAAATAGATGAATATGAGATTTTGTGATGCATATCGTATAATCATACCCACGGATACTTGAGGTGACATTGGAGTATCTAGGTGACATTAGGGTTTTGGTTGATTTGTGTCTTAAGGTGTTATTCTAGTACGAACTCTAGGGCTATTTGTGACACTTATAGGAATAGCCCAACGGATTGATTGGAAAGAATAACTTTGAGGTGGTTTCGTACCCTACCATAATCTCTTCGTTTTGTCTCCGCTATTAGTGACTTTGGAGTGACTCTTTGTTACATGTTGAGGGATATTTATATGATCCAATTATGTTATTTATTGTTGAG
This sequence comes from Aegilops umbellulata, assembly GCA_032464435.1. Taxonomy (NCBI): domain Eukaryota; kingdom Viridiplantae; phylum Streptophyta; class Magnoliopsida; order Poales; family Poaceae; genus Aegilops; species Aegilops umbellulata. The sequence goes on along the minus strand of CP136056.1, from coordinate 47,340,545 downwards.
AGAACTTGCACTAGTGAAAGTATGAACCCTAGGCCTTGTTTCCTAGCATTGCAATACCGTTTACGCTCACTTTTACCGCTTGCTACCTTGCTGTTTTTATATTTTCAGTTTACAAAAACCTATATCTACCATCCATATTGCACTTGTATCACCATACCTTCGCCGAACTAGTGCACCTATACAATTTACCATTGTATTGGGTGTGTTGGGGACACAAGAGACTCTTTGTTATTTGGTTGCATGGTTGTTTGAGAGAGACCGTCTTCATCCTACGCCTCCTACGGATTTATAAACCTTAGGTCATCCACTTGAGGGAAACTTGCTACTGTCCTACAAACCTCTGCATTTGGAGGCCCAACAACGTCTACAAGAAGAAGGTTGAGTAGTAGACATCAAGCAGTTTCTGGCGCCGTTGCCGAGGAGGCTAGGTAAGCGGCACTCACACCCCGTCAACTAAGCTCTTTTCTGGCGCCGTTGCCGGGGAGGTGAGTGCTCGAAGGTATATCTTTAGATCTTGCAATTGAATCTTTTTGTTTCTTGTTTTAGCACTAGTTTAGTTTATAAAACAAAATTACAAAAAGTGGAATTGAGTTTGCCACATACGCTTCATCTTTTTAATGTCTTTCGTGAGTATGATGGGAAGGAAAATTGTGCCAAAGTGTTAGAAGAAGAATGCATTAAAATGTTTGGCACTAAATCTTTGAATGATGAGCATGATTGCGATGTTGTTAGTATGAATTCCTTGAATACCCATGATGATAATGATATGCAAAGCCACAAGCTTGGGGAAGCTATGTTTGATGAAGATGATATTTTTTGTCCCCCAAGTTTTGAGGAGCAAATTTATTATGATGAAAGCATGCCTCCTATTTATGATGATTATTGTTATGACACGTATGCTATAAAGAATAAACATAACCATGAAACTTGTCATCATGATTTTAATTTTCAATTGGATTATACTTCACATGATAGTTATTTTGTTAAGTTTGCTCCCACTACTATTCATGAGAAGAAATTTGCTTATGTGGAGAGTAGTAAATTTTCTATGCTTGTAGATCATGAAAAGAATGCTTTAGGTGCTGGTTATATTGTTGAATTCATTCATGATGCTACTCAAAAATATTATGAGGGAGGAACATATGCTTGTAGGAATTGCAATAATATCAAGTTTCCTCTCTATGTGCTTAAAGTTTTAAAGTTATGCTTGTTTTACTTTCCTATGCTAGTTGATTATTGTTCCCATAAGTTGTTTGCTCACAAAATCCCTATGCATAGGAAGTGGGTGAAAGTGCAACTATCCCTAGGTGGTTTTAGTAATTCATAACAACATATAGCTCACTGAGCTAATGCTATTCCAAGATGATTATTTCAGGAAAGCTCAATGATTGGCATGGCATGGATGGTGAAAGTGGAACCCTCAAAATGCTAAGGACAAAGGATTGGTTCAAGCTCAAAAGCTCAAGACTCTTCATTTTACATTTTAGTGATCCAAGATCACATTGAGTCCATAGGAAAAGCCAATACTATCAAGGAGGGATGAGGTGTTGCTTAATGAGCCCTTTTCTTCATGTGCTCAATGATATGCTCCAAAATCCTCAGCTACTTTCTCATATCCACTCTTGACCTAAACCCAAAGCCAAACTCGGTCCTACCGATTCTTCCTATCTGGCGCCACCGAGTTTCACATGTCATAAGCCACTGCCAAAACCTAGCAAATCGGTTCTACCGATAGGGATCTCGGTCTCACCGAGATGGGATTGCAATTTCTCTGTTTCCTTTTCGTAACTTTTCGGTCTCACCGAAAGAGCGGATCGGTCCCACTGAGATTGCAATGCAAACTCTCTGTTTCCTTTTTGTAACTTTCCGGTCTCACCGAAAGAGCAAATCGGTCCCATCGAGTTTGCCTGACCAACTCTCTGGTTAGCTTATTACCAAATCGGTCTCACCGAGTTTGTGTAATCGGTCTCACCGAGATTACGTTATGCCCTAACCCTAACCATATCGGTCCTACCGAGTTGCATATCAGTCCCACCGAAAATCTCTAGCGGTCACTAGGTTTACTATTTTGGTCTGACCGAGTTTGTTGATCCGGTCCCACCGAGATTGGTAAATTGTGTGTAACGGTTGGATTTTGTGTGGAGGCTATATATACCCCTCCACCTCCTCTTCTCTCGTGGAGAGAGCCATCAGAACACATCTACACTTCCAACTCATATGTTCTGAGAGAGAACCACCTACCCTTGTGTTGAGGCTAAGATATTCCATTCCTACCATATGAATCTTGATCTCTAGCCTTCCCCAAGTTTCTTTCCACTCAAATCTTCTTTCCACCAAATCCAAATCCTGTGAGAGAGAGAGTTGAGTGTTGGGGAGACTATCATTTGAAGCACAAGAGCAAGGAGTTCATCATCAACACACCATTTGTTACTTCTTGGAGAGTGGTGTCTCCTAGATTGGCTAGGTGTCACTTGGGAGCCTCCGACAAGATTGTGGAGTTGAACCAAGGAGTTTGTAAGGGCATGGAGATCGCCTACTTCGTGAAGATCTACCGCTAGTGAGGCAAGTCCTTCGTGGGCGATGGCCATGATGGGATAGACAAGGTTGCTTCTTCGTGGACCCTTAGTGGGTGGAGCCCTCCGTGGACTCGCGCAACCATTACCCTCTATGGGTTGAAATCTCCATCAACGTGGATGTAGGATAGCACCACCTATCCGAACCATGACAAAAACATCCTTGTCTCCAATTGCGTTTGAATTCTCCAAACCATTCCCTTTACATTATTGCAAGTTGCATGCTTTACTTTACGCTGCCTATATACTCTTTGCATGCTTGCTTGAATTGTGTGATGATTGCTTGACTTGTCCTAAAGTAGCTAAAATCTGCCAAAAACTAAAATTGGGAAAAGGTTAAGTTTTTATTTGGTCAAGTAGTCTAATCACCCCCCTCTAGACATACTTCTGATCCTACAAGTGGTATCAGAGCTTTGGTCTCCATTTGCTTTGATTTCCATAGCTTTTGGTGGTCATAGCCTTGGTTTCACAACCTAGGAGAGTATGGCGTCTAGCGAGGGAAATTATCACCGTAGAGGTCCTTACTTTGATGGTACTAATTTTGCTAGTTGGAAGCATAAAATGAAAATGCATATTCTCGGACATAACCCCGCTGTTTGGGCTATTGTGTGTGTTGGTTTGCAAGGTGACTTCTTCGATGGGAAAGAACCAAACCGTGAAGCTACCGCGGATGAGTTGAAGATGTTGCAATACAACGCTCAAGCTTGTGATATTCTCTTCAACGGATTGTGCCCCAAAGAATTCAACAAAATCAGCCGTCTTGAGAATTCAAAGGAAATTTGGGATACTTTGATCGATATGCACGAAGGTACCGACTCCGTCAAGGAATCCAAATTAGATGTGCTTCAAAGTCAACTTGACAAGTTCAAAATGAAGGATGGTGAAGGTGTCGCTGAAATGTACTCTAGGCTTGCTCTCATCACAAACGAGATTGCCGGCTTAGGGAGTGAAGAGATGACCGATAGATTCATCATCAAGAAGATCCTAAGAGCCTTGGATGGAAAATATGATACCGTGTGCACATTGATCCAAATGATGCCAAATTACAAAGATCTCAAGCCAACGGAGGTCATTGGAAGAATTGTTGCTCATGAGATGTCACTCAAGGATAAAGAGGAACTTCACAACAAATCAAGTGGTGCCTATAAAACCTCATGTGAAGCCCCCACATAATCAAGTGAGAAACAAACCTTCAATGAAGAATTGAGCTTAATGGTGAAGAACTTCAACAAGTTCTACAAGAGTAGAAGCAAAGATAGAAGCTCCAAGTCAAGGTCCTACAATGACAAAAGATCTTCTAGTCGACAGTGAAACTGCTACAATTGTGGAAGACCCGGACACTATTCCAATGAGTGTACGGCTCCCTAGAAAAGAAGAGAAGATTCTCCAAAAAGAAGAAGCAAAAGAGAAGAATCACCTCCAAGAGAGAGAAGGAGTAGAGATGATCGTTATGAACGAAGATACTCACGGAGAAGCAAGGATTCGGAAAGAAAGGAAAAATCACCAAGGAGCTACACAAAACAAAGACATCAAGCTCATGTTGGTGAATGGGTATCCGGCTCCGACTCCGACAACCACTCCGAGAGAAGTTATCACTTCGATTTCGAATATACTCAAGATGAAGGTGTTGCCGGTCTAGCACTTGTGTCAACCAACTCCTACGACATATTTGACTCACCAAATGAAGGAATTGGAAGATGCTTCATGGCCAAAGGTCCTAAGGTAACACACCCCGAGTATGTTGGTTTTAATAGTGATGAAGATGACTTGTTAGGTGATGATGATTTACTTGTTGACAACTCTAGTGATGAATACTATGATGAAACGTCAATAAATCATGCTAATCAAGATAAAACGAATGACAATGATAGGAAGAAAATTGAGGCTCTAACTAAAGAACTAAACACTCTTAAGTTAGCTCATGAAACTATCTTCGAAGATCATCGAGAACTTTTAAGAGCTCATGAGAAGTTACGCTTTGAAAAGCTCAATCTTGAGCAAGAGCACGAGTTTTTAAAGGCAATCAATGATGATCTCCGCAAGAAAAATTCTTCTTACATTGCCAAGCGTTTACTCCTATCCACTTACATGCCTTAAGTCAAGTCTAGTAACAAGAACAAGAAAGATTCTTCCTCTAGTAGTAACAATGATCATGTTAAATCCAATATTGTTGCTTCTAGTAGTTCTCTTGATTCCACTAATGATTCTCTTAGCCAAGTTACACTTGAGCAAGAAAATAGCTTATTGAAGGGAATTATAGAGAAAGGAGTGTACAAAAGTCTTGCAGGGAGTAAGCAATTCGAGGAAATTGTACGCAAGCAAGGAAGGCACCGGAAGAATCAAGGTGTTGGTTTTGAACGTAAGTTCAATGCCAATGGAGTTGAGTGGGAAGAAGATCAATACCCCAAGAAAAATTTTGTTCCACAACAAGAGAAGTATGATCCTACTTCTTTCAAGGGGACACAAACTCAAGATGATCTTCCACCACAAGACTACAAGCAAAAAGGCAAGGACAAGCTTCAAGAGGAAATTGATGCATTTGAAGAAGCTCCTAAGACCTTAGTCAAGTGGATTCCCAAGACTACTTCAAGTTCCACTTCATCAAGTACGACTACAACTCCAAGGATTCCCATCAAGATAGTGTGGATCCAAAAGAAGAAGAACTAGAAAGTTCTTGAGGGTGACTCCGCCAACATACTTCACTCTTATCATTTTGGAAAGAACAAGTGCAATCAACTTCCACATCTTGCACTAGTTCAAGGAGTCACAAACCCTCTTGTTGGTAAGTCAAGGGACAAGGTAACCTAAAAGCTTTCATGGACATCATCTTGTGTGTGCATCACTCTATGTCTATGGATATCCTTGTTTGTTCCTTGTGGGACTAACCCATGTAGGTATTGAAAGTGCAATTCACTCAAATGGATAGCTCCAAGTGATCTACATCAATATTGAGCATCCACATCTTCAACATCTACATGAAGTCATCATCGACAAAACCCAAGGTTAGTTCATCCCTCTTAGGGGGGATATCACATCTAGGGGGAGCTTTACTCTAAGACTTGAGCTAAAGCAACCCTAATGATGTGAACACAACAATGCTTTATGTAAAAGTGGTAACCCCACTTGAGCTTAAACGATGAGTATGACCTATGATCAAGTGTTCTCATTTGACTCCTAAGTCAATATACTCATATATAGATGACCTAGTCATCGCCAATTGCTTGATAGATGCTAGAATTGGTTGTGCATGCGTTGTCACATATTTAAATTGCCATTTTATTGTGTGAGCATGTTGGTTGCATATTTTGCTCATTCGAGGACATCCACTTGTTGTTTTGATTGTTTGGTTTTCTTTTCTTTTGCCAAGTGGATGGACAAGAATGCCTAAGAACCTTCTCTAGCTATCTATGCTTTTCTCGTCTCAAACTCTATTCATGCTACATCACAAAATTTGATCAAGTCAGATTCGAACCACTCTGTGTGAGGAGCACTCGGAGTCCCCGATTCGTCATAGACTTAAACTTCCAAAACTTCTTTGTGATTCTCGGTCTGACCAATACCTCCCTTTCGGTCCTACCGAGATCATTAAGTCGATCTATGTTTTCGATCTCGGTGCAACCGATTTGAACCATTCGGTCACACCGAGTTGCAATAACTGTATACAGTTTTGCATCTCGGTGCCACCGAGTTGTTCCACTCGGTCAAACCGACAGGGTCGGGCTATATATAGACACGGGCAAAAATTTGAAAATTTCTCCGAACTCTTTCGCCCGCGCGATAGCTCGCTCTGCTAACGTGGTCTCCGGATCGTCTCCTCGCCGCCAGCCGCCTCCAGTCGCTGGTCTCCGTCGCCGTCAATGGAATTCAACCCCGTCGTTGCCGCCGTAGCGAGTCTCCGCCGAACTAGGGTATGGACTCGATCTTTGTGCTATTCCCCAATCTGATTCCTAGCACATTGTGATCGTATTGATTCTAGCCACGTTTGAAACACTCCTATCCAATCAATGCATTCGTAGAATAGGTTTGATTCGAAATTTTTAGGGTTAGGTTTCCGCCGAAACCATCTCGGACCCACCGAGTTGAAAAACTCGGTCCCACCGATTTGGCTCATGCCATTGCACAAGTGAGACTCGGTCTGACCGAGAATTACTAATCGGTGTGACCGATTTTGGAACTTTGTGAAACCCTAGCAGTCTCGGTGCCACCGAACTGTGACTCGGTCCGACCGAGTTCACTAGTTTAGGTTCCAAAAACTGCTTCGGTATCACCGAGTTTAAAAATCGGTAGATCCGAAATGATTTCTATGGGAAACTAAAACTAAGATTTTGAATCATTCTTTTGCAAAAATCTATGCATTTTGTGATGCTCATCCACTCTATCTCATCTATAAACTATTCACAGGGTCAGCAGTCAGCTTGTTCATCATGTCAAATCAGAGTGACAGCCAGAATGTGTCAGAACAGCAAGTGCATATGAGTGAGGGCACTAGTCCCTCCAGTTCTTCAGATGAAGGCAGCAGGAGCACCCCCAGTAACTTGCCAAAAGCTGCCACCAGACAAAAGAAGAAAAGAACCTCAGAATCAGAGGATGAGGACTATGTGGCAGAAGAGGAAGCCACTTCCAAGAGAGTTGTGCTTAAGAAGTAGTATGGCTCAGCTGCAGCCATCAAGCCAGGATTGCACAAAAAGGCACCTGCTAGGAGAGTTCCTACCTCCAAGCCTAGGAAGGCTGCACCTGAAGGAACTATAAAGTTCACCATGGAATCTGAAGAAGATATTGGCCAGGACAAGAAAAAAAAAGAGTCAGAACTACCACTGCCAGAGTTGTTGGCAAGCCTTCTATGAGGAAAGATCCTTTTGAAGAAGAGGAAGAAGAGGTTGCTGCACCATCACCTAAGATGCCAAAGCTGATGGGTGATGCTATCAAATCAGGGGCTACTGCATCCAAGCCCAAGGAAGCACCCAAGGCTGCATCAAAGGCCAAGACAACTCCAAAGAGGAACACAAGGAGCATACCAGCTGCTGAGAAGAACAAGGCCCCAGTGCCTGACACTGCTGAAGAAGAGGAAGGACAAGTACTCAGAAAGTTGAAGCCCAAGATCCCAGACCACAATGATGCTCATCCTGTGGCTGAGGACATGAAGATCAGAAGAGACTCAGGGCTGAGAAAGTGGAGAGCAGAAGACCCATATGCTACCAGAAGAAGAACTGCTGTTGACTACAGGTTCCACACTAAGGAACAGCAGGACTTCTATGAGACTGTGTTACTTGATATGAAGCCCATTGTTTGTGACATGAGATGGGTTGACTGAGAATACATCAAGGACAATGAAGAGCACTTTCCTGGAGTTTAAGACAGCTTCAAGGCTTGTGGAGTAGCTGACTTTGTTGGGCAGAAGCTCACAAAGTGGAATGAAGAGCTGATCATGCAGTTCTACTCCACAGCACACTTCTATCCAGATGGAAGAATTATGTGGATGTCAGAAGGTACGAGGTACCAATCAACAGTTGCTGAGTGGGCACAACTCATCAATGCCCTAGAGGAGCATGAGGATGACCTAGATATATATGCCAAGAAGAAGATGGACCACAACTCTATGTCCAACATGTACAAGGAGATCCCAAACAAGGCACTTGATACTTTCAAGTTTGGATCAGTACATTATCTTCTGTCAGGGTTGCCAACCATAAATTGGATTCTGAGGCACACTCCGTTGCCCAAGTCAGGTGATCACAAGATGATCAGAGGCCATGCAATCAACTTGCTTCATATCTTTGATGTGCCACAAAAGTTCAAGGTGATGAGCCTCATGGTAGAAACTATTAAAAGGACTGCAGCAGATCAGAAGAGGAGCTGTGGTTATGCCCCTCAGATCCAAGAGCTGATCAACTCCAAGATGGGCACAGGCATATACTTATTGGACAAGGAACATTTGCCTTTTCATCCAGACTTTGAGGATAATCAAGTTGTGATGAACAAGGATGAACCATCTTCAGCTCATGCTCAAGCACAGAAGGAGAAGGCAAGGAAGGAGAAAGCTGCCAAGATGCCAACTCAAGAGGAGGCATCTGAGTATTTCTTGAAAACCAAGCAAGAGCAGCTTAGTTTGTAAGGGCAAGGAGATCGCCTACTTCATGAAGATCTACCGCTAGTGAGGCAAGTCCTTCGTGGGCGATGGCCATGATGGGATAGACAAGGTTGCTTCTTCGTGGACCCTTAGTGGGTGGAGCCCTCCGTGGACTCGCGCAACCGTTACCCTCCGTGGGTTGAAGTCTCCATCAACGTGGATGTAGGATAGCACCACCTATCCGAACCACGACAAAAACATCCTTGTCTCCAATTGCGTTTGAATTCTCCAAACCCTTCCCTTTACATTCTTGCAAGTTGCATGCTTTACTTTCTGTTGCCTATATACTCTTTGCATGCTTGCTTGAATTGTGTGATGATTGCTTGACTTGTCCTAAAGTAGCTAAAATCTGCCAAGAACTAAAATTGGGAAAAGGTTAAGTTTTTATTTGGTCAAGTAGTCTAATCACCCCCCTCTAGACATACTTCCGATCCTACGGTGGGTTAGACTTAAATGTGCTAGTCATATTCTTCATGATGCTCTCTTTATGTTTCAATTCTTATCTTTTATGTGAGCATCATTGAAATCATCATGCCTAGCTAGGGGCGTTAAACGATAGCGCTTGTTGGGAGGCAACCAAATTTTAATTTAGTTTCTTGCTTTTTGGTTCTGTTTAGGAATAAATAATCCATCTAGCTTCTGTTTAGATGTGGTTTTGTGTTTTAATTAGTGTTTGTGCCAAGTAGAACTTTTGGGAAGACTTGGGTGAAGTCTTTATGATCATGCTGTAAAAAACAGAAACTTTAGCGCTCACGAGATTAGTTAGAACTTTTTACTGGAGAGTGCTATTTAGTTGATTATTTTTGCAGATGATTACTAGACAAATTCCTCAGGTCCACCAATTTATTTTAGAATTTTTTTAGTTCCAGAAGTTTGCGTTAGTTACAGATTACTACAGATTGTTCTGTTTTTGACAGATTCTATTTTTCTTGTGTTGTTTGCTTACTTTGATGAATCTATGGCTAGTAAAATAGTTCATAAACCATAAAGAAGTTGGAATACAGTAGGTTTAACACCAATATAAATAAAGAATGAGTTCATTATAGTACCTTGAAGTGGTGTTTTCTTTTCTTTTGCTAACGAAGCTTACGAGTTTTCTGTTAAGTTTTGTGTTGTGAAGTTTTCAAGTTTTGGGTAAAGATTCGATGGACTGTGAAATAAGGAGTGGCAAGAGCCTAAGCTTGGGGATGCCCAAGGCACCCCAAGATAATATTCAGGGATAACCAAGCGTCTAAGCTTGGGGATGCCCTGGATGGCATCCCCTCTTTCGTCTTCGTTCATCGGTAACTTTACTTGGAGCTATATTTTTATTCACCACATGATATGTGTTTTGCTTGGAGCGTCTTTTTATTTTCTTTAGCTTTGCTTGCTGTTTGAATAAAGTACCAAGATATGAAATTCTTAAATGAGATAGAGTCCTCACATAGCTAAATAATTATTTAACTACTCATTGATCTTCACTTATATCTTTTTGGAGTAGTTAGTCATTTACTCGTGTGCTTCACTTATATCCTATGAGTAAATGGTTGAATGATTTGAATGTCATAAATCTGAAATTATATATGTTTCATATGCTTACCCCATGGGGAGTAATGACTTTACATATAAGGAGTAGAGGTGGTAAATTTATTGAAGATTAGCAAACATTGTATTGGTCACTTGAACAATTCATGAAAGAATATTGAAGGAGAGAGATTTCACATATAAATATACTATCATGGACATTTTTTGTAATTGTGAGCACTCATTAAAATATGACATGATAAAAGGTTGATGTTGGACAAGGGAGACAACGTAAGGGGTTATGTTTTCTTATATCTAAAATAAAGTATATTGTCATGGATCGCCTAACACGTTGAGCTTGCCTTTCACCCTCATGCTAGCCAAAGTCCTTGCACCAAGTAGAGATACTACTTGTGCATCCAAATTCCTTGAACCAAGTTTATTCCATGAGTATCCACCATATCTACCTATATGCGGTATTTACCTGCCGTTCCAAGTAAATTTGCATGTGCCAAACTCTAAACCTTCAAATAATAATCTGTTTTGTATGCCCGAATCGCTCATGTAGCGACTACGGGTTAGTAGTATCTTCCATGCTAGGTGGGTTATTCTCACGATGAGTGGACTCCGCTCATCATTCACGAGAAAATGGCTGGTAACTGGGATGACCAGTCCCACGACCAAAAGATCGAAATCAAATCAAAAATAATTGCAAACAAAACTCCCACGGGTTTGATGTTAGTTGGAGACACCCGTTGTTTCGGGCAAGCCATGGATTGATGATTGTTGGTGGAGGGGGAGTAAAAATCTTTACCTTTCTGTTTGGGAACCGCCTATAATGTATGTAGTATGGAAGATATTGGGAACTTTTGGTCGTTATGTTGACAAATGAAAGCATACCTCCCAAAATTATTTTCATCTCTGTTTTTGCTTCGAGCTCTGGCACCTCTGCAAATCCCTGCTTCCCTCTGCGAAGGGTCTATCTTTTACTTTTATGCAAGAGTCATGGTGATCTTCACCTTTCCCTTTTTTCCTTTGGCAAGCACCTCGTGTTGGAAAGATTCTGATATATATATATATATATATATATATATATATATATATATATATATATATATATATATATATATATCCAATTGGATGTAAGGCATCATGAACTATTATTGTTGACATTACCCTTGAGGTAAAAGGTTGGGAGGCGAATCTATAAGCCCCTATCTTTCTCTGAGTCTGATTAAAACTTTGAACCCATAAATATCGCGTGAGTGTTAGCAATTGTGAAAGACTAAATGATAGTTGAGTATGTGGAGTTTGCTAAATCAAAGCTCTGACATAGACTCTTCCTGAAAATAAGATGAATTGTAATTGTATGATGACTAATAACACGGTTTGTTAGTTTTCAAGAAAGTTTATGATCTATACTTTAACATGTGAATAGTTTGTTACTGATGACCCACAAGTATAGGGGATCTATCGTAGTCCTTTCGATAAGTAAGAGTGTCGAACCCAACGAGGAGCAGAAGGAAATGATAAGCGGTTTTCAGCAAGATATTCTCTGCAAGTACTGAAATAAGTGGTAACAGATAGTTTTGTGATAAGATAATTTGTAACGAGCAACAAGTAACAAAAGTAAATAAAGTGCAGCAAGGTGGCTCAATCCTTTTTGTAGCAAAGGACAAGCCTGAACAAACTCTTATAATAAGAAAAGCGCTCCCGAGGACACATGGGAATATCGTCAAGCTAGTTTTCATCACGTTCATATGATTCAGTTCGGTACTTTGATAATTTGATATGTGGGTGGACCGGTGCTTGGGTGTTGTCCTTACTTGAACAAGCATCCCACTTATGATTAACCTCTATTGCAAGCATCCGCAACTACAACAAAAGTATTAAGGTAAACCTAACCATAGCATGAAACATGTGGATCCAAATCAGCCCCTTACGAAGCAATGCATAAACTTGGGTTTAAGCTTCTGTTACTCTAGCAGCCCATCATCTACTTATTACTTCCCAATGCCTTCCTCTAGGCCCAAATAATGGTGAAGTGTTATGTAGTCGATGTTCACATAACACCACTAGAGGCTAGACAACATACATCTCATCAAAATATCGAACGAATACCAAATTCACATGACTACTAATAGCAAGACTTCTCCCGTGTCCTCGGGAACAAACGTAACTACTCACAAAGCATATTCATGTTCATAATCAGAGGGGTAATAATATGCATAAAGGATCTGAACATATGATCTTCCACCAAATAAACCAACTAGCATCAACTACAAGGAGTAATCAACACTACTAGCAACCTACTAGCACCAATCCCGGACTTGGAGACAAGAATTGGATACAAGAGATGAACTAGGGTTTGGAGATGAGATGGTGTTGGTGAAGATGTTGATGGAGATTGCCCTCTCCCGATGAGAGGAGCATTGGTGATGATGATGGCGATGATTTCCCCCTCCCAGAGGGAAGTATCCCTGGCAGAACAGCTCTGCTGAAGCCCTAGATTGGTTCCGCCAAGGTTCCGCCTCGTGGCGGCGGAGTCTCGTCCCGAAAGGTTGCTTATGATTTTTTCCTGGACGAAAGACCTCATATAGCAGAAGATGGGCATCGGAGAGCCAACAGGGGGCCCACGAGGTAGGGGGGCGCGCCCAGGGGGGTAGGGCGTGCCCCCCACCCTCGTGGACAGGTGGGCCCCCCTCTGGTGAACTTCTTCCGCTGGATATTTTTATTATTTACAAAAATGACTTTCGTGGAGTTTCAGGACTTTTGGAGTTGTACAAAATAGGTCTCTAATATTTGCTCCTTTTCCAGCCCAGAATTCCAGCTGCCGACATTCTCCCTCTTTATGTAAACCTTGTAAAATAAGAGAGAATAGCCATAAGTATTGTGACATAACATGTAGTAACAGCCCATAATGCAATAAATATCGATATAAAAGCGTGATGCAAAATGGACGTATCAGTTACTTGTTCATGAAAAGTTTTATGAGTTGAGCTATTGTTATGACATATAATGATACTAGAAAAGGTGATTGAAATTATCATTGATCAAACTTATGCACCTGCTAGCATTCACACTTCATAAATTCTTTCTTTTATCATTTACCTACTCGAGGACGAGCAGGAATTAAGCTTGGGGATGCTGATACGTCTCCAACGTATCTATAATTTATGAAGTATTCATGCTATTATATTATCCATCTTGGATGTTTATTGGCCTTTATTATTCACTTTTATATTACTTTTGGGACTAACCTATTGACCCACAGCCCAGTGCTAGTTCCTGTTTTTCCCCTTGTTTAAGTGTTTTGAAGAAAAGGAATATCAAACGGAGTCAAAACGGAATGAAACCAACTGGAGAACTTATTTTTGGAAGGAAAGCTACCGAAAAAACTTGGAGTGCACGCCAGGAAAGGAACGAGGGAGCCATGAGGCATGAGGGCGCGCCCACCCCCTAGGGCGCGCCCTCCACCCTTGTGGGCCCCTCGTGGCTCCCCTGACGTACTTCTTCCTCCTATATATACTCATATACCCTAAAAACTTCAAGGAACAGAATAGATCGGGAGTTCCGCCGCCGCGAGCCTCTGTAGCCACCAAAAACCTCTCGTGACCCTGTTCCGGCACCCTGCCGGAGGGGGGGGGGGAACCCTCACCGGTGGCCATCTTCATCATCCCGGCGCTCTCCATGACGAGGAGGGAGTAGTTCACCCTCGGGGCTGAGGGTATGTACCAGTAGCTATGTGTTTGATCTCTCTCTCTCTCTCTCTCTTGTGTTCTTGATTTGGCACGATCTTGATGTATCGCGAGCTTTGCTATTATAGTTGGATCTTATGTTTCTTCTCCCCCCTCTACTCTCTTGCAATGGATTGAGTTTTCCCTTTGAAGTTATCTTATCGGATTGAGTCTTTAATGATTTGAGAACACTTGATGTATGTCTTGCCGTGTGTATCTGTGGTGACAAGGGGATATCACGTGATTCACTTGATGTATGTTTTGGTGATCAACTTGCGGGTTCCGCCCATGAACCTATGCATAGGGGTTGGCACACGTTTTGGTCTTGATTCTCGGGTATAAACTTTGGGGCACTCTTTGAGGTTCTATGTGTTGGTTGAATAGATGAATCTGAGATTTTGTGATGCATATCATATAATCATACCCACGGATACTTGAGATGACATTGGAGTATCTAGGTGACATTAGGGTTTTGGTTGATTTGTGTCTTAAGGTGTTATTCTAGTACGAACTCTAGGGCTGTTTGTGACACTTATAGGAATAGCCCAACAGATTGATTGGAAAGGATAACTTTGAGGTGGTTTCGTACCCTACCATAATCTCTTCGTTTTGTCTCCGCTATTAGTGACTTTGGAGTGACTCTTTGTTGCATGTTGAGGGATATTTATATGATCCAATTATGTTATTATTGTTGAGAGAACTTGCACTAGTGAAAGTATGAACCCTAGGCCTTGTTTCCTAGCATTGCAATACCGTTTACGCTCACTTTTACCGCTTGCTACCTTACTGTTTTTATATTTTCAGTTTACAAAAACCTATATCTACCATCCATATTGCACTTGTATCACCATCTCTTCGCCGAACTAGTGCACCTATACAATTTACCATTGTATTGGGTGTGTTGGGGACACAAGAGACTCTTTGTTATTTGGTTGCAGGGTTGTTTGAGAGAGACCATCTTCATCCTACGCCTCCTAAGGATTGATAAACCTTAGGTCATCCACTTGAGGGGAACTTGCTACTGTCCTACAAATCTCTGCACTTGGAGGCCCAACAACGTCTATAAGAAGAAGGTTGAGTAGTAGACATCAAAGCATCAGGAGAACATCTCGTCTCCAACAAGGACGAGAATGCGGGAAATACAACCTCGCCCTCAGGCGATGAAAGAAATTACACGCCGATCTCCCTCACCAACAAGGACGAGAATGCGGGCCTCTAGCCCTTTCGCGAGGTCACGTACTCCGACCTCTGGGGAACGGGAGTGTCTTCCACCGACTCAGAGGCCGATGCCTTTTCCGACCAAGGGACATCCCTAAACTACAAAAAAACACTTCTGTGATGATATATCTTTGTCACAGTAGGTCACGTTTTCTGTCATGCATGTACATCTATGACGATTTTATGATAGAATCATGATAGTCATACCTGTGCTGTCGTAGAAGTATTCCATGACAATACTCAAATTATCATCATGGAAGTGTCCACTTTCATGATGATAAATGGCGTGTCATAAAAGTGTTTTCGTTAAGGGTAACCAACACATGACATCCACCATAACGGGTCGCCGTTAAACTAGAGAGTGGATTTTGGGGTTTTTTTAGTGCAAACAAGCAAACGAGGTGTGCCTGATATATTCTTGTTTCGGCCCGACTAGCTGCATGAACGATGGACCAGCAATTTGGCACAACTTCAAAAAATTTAGCGTGGATCAAATGTTTCGTTAGATCGGAAACGATAGCTCCAGAGAATGTCTCATTCCATGGATCTCCTTCCCAGATAGAATGTCCCCAAGATATCTGGGTCCAAAACAAAATCCATGACAACAGTTCGAGTATGAAGATTACTAGATGGAGTGACGCGCTCCGCCGCGCCTGGCTACATGCGAGCAGTTTGTATGCAGTTTTGGGTGGTGTGAGCCTCGCAGCGTTAATGATGAGTTGAGTTGTGTGTATCTGCACTTGGGGCAATCCTATTCCCCCGTAACGCCTAACCCTTGTCATGCTTTAAATTAAAAATAAATTAATTTAGAGGACTTTTTAAAAATTAAGGAACATATATTAGATTTTTGAACATATGTTTTCAAATCTACGAAGATTTTATAAAACTTGGGATTTTGATGAATTTTCTATTTAAAATTTGGAAACATTTTCTGAATTCGGATTTATTTAAATTTGTGAATAGTTTTTTCGGAGAGAATGTTTTTTAGATACACTAGCAAAAGAGTCCGTGCGTTGCAACGGGAGAGAAAACATAACACATGCTCTTAACCCAACAACCATCACTCAATAGGTCCATCTTCTTTATTTTTGCGAGGCATCATATTTGTGTTGCCGCTTATCCTCCTTCTCACCCTCACCGGTGATGGCCTCGGTGTTCACACAAAACAATAACAAACGCGTTTGAATATGGTTAATCCTAAGACGTCTCTCTCTCCTCCCTTGCCCTCTCTCTCTCTCTCACTCACTCTCGCGATGAGAAATCTGTTGTTTTCCCCTGCGACATTTTTCAGAGGTATGCATGTGTAGTTATCGATGTTTTCTTTTCCCTATATGGTTATAGTGGGGTGTTTATTTGCAATCCGGATCGCCACCGGTACGAAAAAAAACAGATCTTGCGCTATAAATTATAAGTTTGCTTCCAAAACAATATTTTAAAAAACAGGTAAAATTGACATCATATTTAGATTCAACGCATTTTTCTAATAAAATTTCATATATAATATGTTAAAATCGAAGTTACAGTTTAAAAGATACGGATAATTTAGAAAATCATTTGTTTGATTTAAATATATTCCATAATAATATTTAAAAATACTTAACAGGTAAAAATAATCTCATATTCATATTCTACATATTTTTCTAATCAAATTTCATATATAAAATGTTCAAATCGGAGTTACGGTTTAAAAGATATGGATGATTTTAAAAAGTATTTGTTTGACTTAAATATGATCCGCAGATAAATTACCTAAAACATCAGGGGGGTTTTCGAAAAAAGTAAAATAATGGTTCGAGTATGACTTAAATCCGGACTGTGGGTTGATTGCAAGAAAACACAGGAACTTTTCTGAAAAATGCCATGACAGACGAAAAAAACCTAATTTTCTTTATTATTAGGTAAAGATTATATAGAATGGTCTTGCCAGCCCAGAGGTAACCAATCCACTAAAATAATATAAAAAGAGCAAAACCAGAACCAGAAGATAGACCGGCCCATGGGGCGGAGCGGCGCAGCTCCTCTCCTATCTCCATGCGGAGCAAGGAGAAAAAAAGGGTACCAGAAGTGTGAAGAGGACAGTGTGGAAGTGCTCGTGATAGGACAACAAAAATCAATGTAGACATAGAAGTATCTAGGCATGGGAATCGATGATCTTGTGTTGTGATCCGCATGGATGATCTGGCCGAGGCAAATTCCTGGGAGCTTTTAGGTTTTGTCTGTCTGTTAGGAGGGGTTTGTCGATCCGGAGATTTTAGAAGCATGAACGTGTAGCGAGGCCTTTGCTTTGGCAGCTGACTTAGAAGGAGAGTTAGTTCAGCCATTCAGCGATGACCATCATGGAAATCAAGACGAAGCTAAACTCCTTTGTTAGGTTAGATATTATGCATGAAATGAGGGAATTCAGCTTTGAAGCGCATAGCTTGGCGAAGGCGGCGACAACGCTTTCCCAGGACGCCAGGTTTGGTTAATTAACACCCCAAAACAATATTTGTATTGATGACATTGTTGATGTTTATATGTAAATAAAGGGGTAATTTTTCACAACAACAAAAAAATCTCCGCGCGAAGGACATATCAGACGCGGATCACCGCTGATGTGGCATGCAACGAGCGGCCAAATGTAACCATAACCAACTTCTCCATAAAAATAGCGAACCAACCTATCAGGTTTTTGGTGCTTGCAATATTTCTAGATTTTTTTCAGCATTTTCGACGTTATGATTTCAGAGGGAGGAGACGTTTCCGCCGACGATGAGGCGCCTACTGTGACTCATAAATCTCAAGATGATATGCCGGTTCAGTCTCTCGAAGGTGCTCATAGGATAGAGTGTGCGTGTATGTGTTCATAGGGGTGAGTGTATGCACGTATATAAGAACGCTTGCGTCTGTACTGTATTAAGAAAAACTTCTCTATAAAAATATCTACATCTACCTACTAATAAAGCACGGATTGCTTCTCTCGGGTTCACCATTGCATATTTTTACAAAAAGAAAACCTTGACTTATTAGATAATCAACCCCAGATGTTACATAGGTGTAAAAATAAATGAACCTTGGTGGGAATCGAACAAGCGACCTCAGGCTAAGAGCATCTCCACTCGCCCCCCCCCCCCACACACACACAACAGGCCCTGAAGCCCCTTTTTTATCGCCGACTCGAAAAAATTGGCCCAATCGCGCCCCAAGAAGCCCATTTTTCGTCGGTTAGGGCCGAATTTGGTGCTGACGGACCCAGGCCGAACCCGGCGCGCCGGGAGGGGGGGGGGCAATTTTGGCGTGAAAATTGGTGGACCCGCCGAGTCAGCGGCTGCGCGTCGTCGAGAATCTTCGTCGTCCTCATCGCCTCGGTTTCCTGCGGGAATCAATGCGAAGGCTGCCGCATGTCAGCCTTCCAAAGATTCACGGGCGGCGCAGTGAAGGCGCGCTACCACCGCGCGTCCGGCCCCCTTCCCGCCACACGTCCACACTGTTGTCGCCCACTCGCCGCTATAAAAATTACCCTCCCTCGCCGATGGCCGCACACTTGCCACAACCGCTCTCTCTCGCCGCCGACACCCCCTCCTCTCCTTCGCCAACGATGGCCGAACGTTTCCCCGATGATGGAGCGGCGGCCAATGGCTTCGGCCGCCGCCACCTGCATGAGGCGGAGACCCGTCTCCTCTACGAGGCGGACTACCCAGCACCGCCCGACATGCATGGAGGCTCAGCGCCGGCGGAGTCCCGGTGCCACCGCCGTCCTCCGGTGCTGAATGGCGCGCCAAGACCGCGCGCATCAGGTCGTCGCTGCCGGAACACGCGTGGCAGTAGCCGAGGTATGCCCCCGACAGCCACACGCCGTGGACGGCGTACTTCGACCGCCGCCACTCTGACCAACTCGTCACCACGAACAACGCTGAACCCTCCGAACGGTACAACTCCGAGGGGCGGCGTCAATGGTGGGATGTCCCCGGGCGCACCCTCGAAGCCATCCTCGAGCACATCAAGGACGACAACTCATCGCGAATGGAGTACCCGGCTTCGCCCTCCTTCTCTGGCCGCTGCGGCAGTTCCTGGACGCCGAGGCGAATGGAGACGACATCGTCGTCCTCGTCGGGCTCCCGTTCCTCTGAGTCGCCGGCGCTCCTCCCCGTCAAGCGGGAGCCACGGGAGACGTCGCTCGGGTGGCGCACCCGCAGCGGCACCCTCGTCATCAATGAGGGAGGCATCCATTGTCCTTCCTCCTCCCGCCTCGTCAAGCCGAAGACCGAGCCGGCACTCCTTCCCGTGAAGAAGGAGCACGAGGCCATAGCCGCCGACGAGGAGATCGGCCTCAAATGGGCGTCGGGCGACTACGTCCGACAGGAGATGGAGCACCAGCGCCTCGCCCTTGAGAAGATCGCCGCTCGGCGCGGCGGCCGCGAGGAGAGCGACATCGTCATCCTCGACGACAGCGACGAGGAGGCGCCCGGGCCGTCCAACCCTGTCCGCCACGACGATACATGGCATGGGGTGCAGCAAGGACGGCGCCCGCGTGCAGGACGACGGCGGCGACTACACCAACTTCTACAAGCTCCTGGCATGTAGAAGGTTCAAGGTGGCGGCGTAGTAGTAGTAATTTTTAGTTTATTTTTTAAATTATGTTTTCAGTTTGTACAAATATCAGTGAAAACGCCTGAATTTCGTCCAAATTTGTGTTGTTTTGCACGAAGTTTGGCCGATTTTGGTTTTCAAAAAGCGGCATCTGGGGCCAGTTTGGGGCGGCGGTCGGGAAACCGACCGCCCCCACGCCGATTTTATCGCCGGTTGGCCCCCAGGTGGCGCCATTTCAAGCCCCTGGGGGGGGGGGGGGGGCGAACGGCTAGAGATGCTCTACCGACCGCAACCCAGCAACCACTTGTATCGGATTCCCTTTTTGCACGAAATCATAAAGAGTACTCGTTGCAAAGAACACTCCACTTTCATATCGGATTCAAAACGTTTTATCTCTTTAACCGTGCGTCCAAATCTCGAACCGTTTTCACCATTGCATTTCTTGCGTCGAGATCTTCAAAACTAGATCCCATGTTGATAGGTTTTAACAAACTTTTTTTTCATAAAAAAAATCGGGCGAAAAAACCGAACCGGGAGCACGGTTTTTTTCCTTTCCGAAAGAGGCACGCCGGTGCCTCTCGCAAAATCACAACCGTGCCTCTCGTGAAAGCAAAACCGTGACTCTCGTGAAAACAAAAAAAAACAGAAAACACGTTTTTTTCCGAGAGGCACGGCCGTGACTCTCGCGAAAGCACAATCGTGCCTCTCGCGAAAGCAAAAACCGTGACTCTCGCAAAAGAAAAAAAATCAGAAAACACGTATTTTTTCATTTTTCAAAAGGCACGGCCGTGACTCTCGCGAAAAACCAACCGTGTCTCTCGTGATGAAAACTAGTTTGACGATAATTTCCATGTGTCCTCGGGAGCACTTTTCTCTATATAAGAGTTTGTCCAGACTTGTCCTTTGATACAAAAAGGATTGGGCCACCTTGCTGCACCTTATCTACTTTCATTATTTGTTACCCGTTACAAATTAGGGAGCGATTGGCCTTCTCTAAGTCTCCTGAGATACTCCCGTGATTAGCGCGTGCATGGATTAGGGATGCGTCGCTGCCGACTTCCCGTCCTATGGCTTTCGCCGTTTGCCGGCCTCTGCTCTCCCTTCTATAGATCTGATTCATACGGCAACACAGGCAGCTTCACCCACTAATTCTTCAGACTGCAGCCACGATCTAGGCAAGGTCAACACGGGGATGTATCTGGTGCACCGGGGCAATTTGTGCTACCGGGCACCGCTCGTATGTTGCACATTAAAAAATATTTGAAAAAATCTGGAAAAAAATTAGTACATTGAGACAATATCAAGTGTGTAGTCACAAAAATTTAAATCAATATTCAAAACATTACTCGAGATACAAAAATAGCAATTTTGACACTGAATAGTACATAATACATGTTGGGCTTCAGTTTGGGCCCATTAGCACATTAACGTCAAATTTGTCATTTTTGTATCTTAAGCATTGTTTTGAATTTTTATGACAATTTTTTTTTCAGATTTGTTTGAACATTTTTGAATGTGTAACCGGGTCTAGTGCACCGGTAGCACCAATTGCCTTTGTGCACCAGATACGTTCCCAGGTTAACACACCACACCATCTACTAATCTCTCTCAATCATCTTGTATCATATTGAACTTCTACATCAGATTTTAGTTATTTTGATTCTGTGATTTTGTGATGCGTCGCTGCGCAAGGGTATAGGCACCTGTAATTGTTCGAAAGCTCGGACCCGTCAACGCTTCGTCAAACATCAGTGGTGGTGGCGTGCCTGCCAAAGATGACAAGCCGATCTACTTCGACTTCGATCTAGTGGCAGAGGGGACGACGAGGGGCTGGGTTTGATTGAGCGCACTCCCTTGTCCTCTGTCTCTCTTTCTCTCGACATCAATCTCGATCTGATCTACTCCCTGAGCGTTGGGTTGGCTAGCCACACAAAAATTAGAAGAAGATATAGGAAAATAAATAGAGAAGTAGCCTAAAAAATCCAGTAAGAAAAACAATTCTTAATGCTCCCAAGTGAATCTTTATTTCCACACTTTATTATTGGTCATTTTCTTGTTCTACAAGAAGCAACAGCATGCACCGTTACGGCAGGCCCCGCCTCCCTTTTTATCTTGCTTGCAGTAGGTATCACACGACTTAGCATCGATACAACGACCGTAGGGTTCATGGTACTTCCCACCGCAAACGTCGTCTTCCAGGCCTACAGCAATAAGTGTTACAGTTCGTAGTTAAGCTCAGAATTCTATGAAAGAAATGTACTACTCCCTCCTTCCATCTATATAGGGCCTAATTCATTTTTTAAGACCGCCTTTGACTATTGACGAGATTAATAGTACATGACATGCACAATGTGAAAATTATATCATTGAAAGCTCCTTTCACATATGAATTTAACGGTGTGCTTTGTGTAAGTTGCATGTCATATATTATTGCTCTAATATTTGGTCAAAGTTAGCCTCGAAAAACGTATTAGGCCCTATATAGATGGAAGAAGGGAGTACTATGCAAACACAGGCAGAACATCTACTGATATATTTCATGTCATTGCCAGTACTACCAAAACCATACATACGACGACCCAATTGTTATTGTGGTCATAATTCATAAAATCAACGGGAAAACACCTCTTGTCTTCCATGCCATTGTTAAATAACACTAGATTTTGCCCGCACAAAAAAATTACACTAGATTTAAAGGACTAGGAGGCATATCAACTTTGAATTATGAAATAAGGGCATGAGCGCGGCTGCTCAAGTTGGTACTTTCAGGAAAAAGATAACTAAAGGGAAACACCTCACTGTACTAGGTACGGTTGAAACATTTTTCTTAACTTTGCTAAATAGAAATATACCTATGGTCCTCCCTGATGCTTCACACGACAACAAAGTGGTTGAAACCATCAAAAGTGCCATCAAGCACAGAACAGTTGTGTTGATCCGGATTAGAGCCATAACGTAATTGTCTACTGTTTTTCTTCTCGTAAGTCCTTTTGGTTGTGGTTGTTGTAGACTTGTACTACTTAGCTGGTTCCTTCTGCTGTTTATATAGAGGCACGGCCGATTCTTGAGTATCAATTTTTGCCATTTTATTCATTCCCGCCGTAATTAATTAGGATCCTCAGATAATACGCACATCATGGAATATCCTATATGGAATTTATTGCCTCCTAAAAATAACCACGCAAAATTCATTAGTTTTCCATAACAACATTATGACATTTATTGGCTTCCAATATTATTTACAGACGAAATTAACTACTAATAGTAGTACTCCATATATAGAAAATTATGGCATTTATTCGCTCTAAAATTACATAGGAAATTAATTTGTATTCCGTGAAAAGATACACGGTGTATGAAATAATGTGTCAGCCAGAACAAACAAATGCACTAGTCGTCAACCCGTGCAACACGGGTTGGGATGCTAATGGTTATGTTTCTATCTGTGCGAACAAACAAATGCATCCACATAATATTATGAGAACATGTCCACCTCCAACGTACAACCCCAAATGGACGTCTATTTTGTCTGGATTTCGTCCGTTTGGGAGTGGTAATGGGGCGGCGTCTGTCCGTTTTCCTGAGTGTGTTGGCCGTGCGTTTAACGCGTGGACACATCACAGACGCATCTTGTCCGCCTGCATGCAAAACTATTGACAATAAAGACATAGCTCCATGCCAGCGGCCATAGTTCACGCCAGCGGCCGTGGTTCATGCTGGCAACAAAGTAAGCGGCCGGCAAACATATGCCAGCCTACAAAAAATGGTGAGCCCTCAAGTTTCACGCGGGCAACAAAGCCAGCGGCCGGCATTCTAACCAACCTTCAAAATGAACAAGTTTTTCACGCCGGCAACAAAGTCAGCGGCCGGCACGCCAACCTTCAAAAAGAACGACCGTAGTCCAAGGCCTAGGCCTCCCGCTGTCTTGCTCGAACATCTCTTTCTACCGGTTCACGAACCAAAAAGAACGGCCATAGTCCACGACCTAGGCCTCCCTAGTTCAATTCCTCTTCTTCATGGGCACCGAAGGGGTCGACACCAAATTGGTCGCCACCGTCTTGGCTTTGGGTCTCATCGGGATAGAAAGCATGGCCTTGGCCGTCGGCATGGAAGGCCTCGCCACGGCCATCTTAGATGACGTTCTCCATGAACGCGGTGTAGTCAGGGTCATTTGCCGTCGATGTTGGCAGTGTCATTTTGTCGAACAGCTTGCAGGCACCGGCAAGATTGGCCGTAGGAATTGACCGGGGCTGCTTCCTCTGCATCCCGTCGGACGAGTGGCCAACGCCAGTGAACCCAGGTGTCGCATTGAGGTCATGATGTCTGCAGTAAGGATGGAGGGGGGGGGGGTGACCGACGCAATCACGCTGCCGTACGGCGATGTGGAGAACTGGGTCTGGCCATGCAGCGGCTTTGAATGAAACCGCGGGGGGGGGGGGGGGGGGTCTCCGGTGTGACGGATGAGCTCGGGGACTGGTATTGTGGAGGGCGAACGGCCGACGAGCCTGTGCTAGCCGCGACCATGAAGCTACTGAGAGAATGGCCGGCGTGGGTCGGCACAACCCTAACATGGGGAGGGCGTGGGCCTTGGTGATGATGGCCTCCTTGGCGTTGATGTCGGCCTTCTGTTGCGCGGCACGCAGCACTGGCGCCTCGGCGGCGAAGTCGGCGACCGTTTTCTTCTCTGCTGCAGCGATGTGCCTGACCCTCCTCTTGGCCGATTCATGGTCAAGCTTGGCGAGCTTCTCCGGCATGAGTTCAGCCTGGGACTTCTTGGGGCCCTTCTTCTTCATCGCAGGGCACACGACGACGGCTGGATCACTGTGATTCTTCGGGGTGCCGGCCATGGACGAGGGAGGGGAGGGGAAGCGCGGGATGGTATTGCGGAAAATGGAGGGAAAATGGGTGAGGGAGTCCTGGATTAGGGGGTGTCCGGATAGCCGGACTATACCTTCAGCCGGACTCCTGGACTATGAAGATACAAGATTGAAGACTTCGTCCCGTGTCTTGAAGGGACTTTCCTTGGCGTGGAAGGCAAGCTTGGCGATGCGGATATTTAGATCTCCTATCATTGTAACCGACTTTGTGTAACCCTAACCCTCTCCGATGTCTATATAAACCGGAGGGCTTTAGTCCGTAGGACAACATACAACAATCGTACCATAGGCTAGCTTCTAGGGTTTAGCCTCCTCGATCTCGTGGTAGATCTACTCTTGTACTACCCATATCATCAATATTAATCAAGCATGACGTAGGGTTTTACCTCCATCAAGAGGGCCCGAACCTGGGTAAAACTTCGTGTCCCTTGTCTCCTGTTACCATCCGCCTAGACGCACAGTTCGGGACCCCCTACCCGAGATCCGCCGGTTTTGACACCTACTTTGGTGCTTTCATTGTGAGTTCCTCTGTGCCGTCGCAATCAGGAAGGATGCCTCTCCCCGTCTTTAAAGACGGCACTGTCGCCGAGGGAGCCTTGGCTGTCGGCCAAACTCTCTGGCTAGGTGGTTTTCTTATGACCGCCTGTTCGGCTATTACGCCGACGATGACCTCTCGGGTCATCAAAAGCAATCTTCATGTCAGCTCGGAGCTCGCCGAGCAGTTAGATCCAATGGAGCTCTCTTCCATGAACGAGCTCTTGGATCGCATCGCCGCCCTGGGGGTCGCTACGGATTACGACCAGGTTGGGCCTAAACCTGATCCAAGAGAAATTAACTCTCCCCAAGTCACCCATCACGTTGCCGTGGTAGAGGAGCAGTGCGGCGACCCTTCATCTATTTTAAGGACCAACTATGCCCGGATTCCCGATCCCTCCAAGCCGGATATCTGCGGAGGGAAGGATATAATTCAAGACCTGAACTTAGAATCAGGCGACGGGCTAGATTCATCGGACAATATCCAAGAGCCCAAACTTCAGAGTTCGGAAACTCCTTGGCCTCTGAGTCTCAGATTGGGTGAGGTTTTAGATTTAATGACACCCGCCCACCCGAACATAAGCGATCTATCCCAGATCAGGCAACAGCCTGAAGAAACAATACATCATTACTGGGCCAGATTCCTCCTGGTTATGAACAGGATAAAGGAGTGCCACGAGGGAGACACAATCTCAATCTTTTGCAATAATTGCACGGACAAGGGAATCCTCAACGTCATAAGACGTCGTGATATCACACGCTTTGCTGACTTGGCGTCTATAGTACAAAGGTACTGTGCGATGGAAAGCGCCTGGAAAACCGAAATAAAATTTTGGGATAATCCGGCCCTGAATAGAAACCCCGTCTGGAATAAAAGGGTGAATCATCGACAGACACCCGGGTTAAACACCAAAAACAAAAACCCTCTACAGGGCGCGGAACCGTACTGGAAGGATGGCTTAATGGACCCTGTAGAATTCACAGTATAGAGGGCGCCACACCAACTCATAGCCTTAGAGCATGCTGGATACTCCGGCAGGTGGCCAAAATTGGCGAAGATCTCCTAACTCTGGAGGTCACAGAAAGCCACCCCAGGGACGCCAATATGGTATTAACAGTCTTCGATACTTTCGCATCAAATAATATGCGAAAAAGAACACTCCGCTGCCTTGCCGAAGTCTACCAAGTAGCAACAATAAACCCATGGAGTGACACGGCTATTACTTTTAATGCCAGTGATGAACCTAAATTCCGAACAGCCCGAGCACCTGCAGCATTGGTCCTCAGTCCAGTAGTGGACGGTTGTTGCCTCACCAAAGTACTCATGGATGGAGGCAGCAGATTAAACCTCATTTACGAGGAAACCCTTCAAAAAATGGAAATAGACTAGAACCGCATTGAGCGAAGCAGCACAACCTTTAGAGGAATAATACCCAGTCGGGAAGCGCGCTGTACAAGAAAAATCACACTAGATATGGTGTTCGGCATGCCGGATAATTACAGGTCCGAAGAGGTCACGTTCCATGTGGCCCCGTTCAGTAGCGGATACCACGCTCTGCTCGGGCGGGAAGCATTTACAATCTTCCAAGCAATACCCCATTATGGGTACATGAAGCTCAAGATGCCCGGGCCAAATGGAATCGTCACTCTCGCTAGTGATCCGGACATATCACTCCGCGCCGAAAATAAGACAGCCGCACTGGCCCTTGAGGCACTATCCGAAGCCCTAGCGGCTGAGGAGCTGACTGCGCTGCGCTCCATGGTGAACAGGGACGATGTGATACTCGACAAGAGATCCAAGTCCACCTCCTTTAAACCAGCGGATGAAATAATCAAATTCCAGTTCCATCCAACGGACCCCAATAAAACAGCTTCCATCGAGGCGCAATTAAACCCTGATGTAGATGCCGCACTGCGAGAATTCCTACGTGAAAATTGGGACATCTTCGCCTGGCACCCTTCAGACATGCCAGGAATCCCACGCAGGCTGGCCGAACATAGCTTAAATATCCTAAAAGGATTCAAACCTGTCAAACAAGCTCTTCGGTGTTTTTCCGAACCTAAGAGACAGGCCATGGGAGAGGAGCTAGCCAAGCTATTGGAGGCCAGATTCATCAGAGATATAAAACATCCGGACTGGCTAGCAAACCAGGTGATGGTACCAAAGAAGGACAAATCCTGGCGCCTGTGCGTTGATTTTAAAGACCTTAACAAGGCTTGCCCAAAGGATCCCTTCCCCCTCCCCCGCATTGATCAAATTATCGACGCCACCGCAAGACACGATTCGTTGTGTTTCCTTGACGCATATTCCCGCTACCATCAAATCAAGATGGCAGAATCAGACCAAGCCGCAACGGCATTCATCACACCATACGGCCCATTCTGCTTCAACACGATGCCCTTTGGGCTAAAAAATGTCGGCGCAACATATCAGCGCATGATTCAAACATGTCTGTCAAACCAGATCGGCAAAACAGTGGAGGTATACGTGGATGATGTGGTCGTAAAACAAGACATGTCGAATCTCTAGTAGGCGACTTGAGGCTTACATTTGACAATCTCCGAACATACGACATCAAGCTCAACCTGGAAAAGTGCGTTTTCAGTGTTCCAGCCGGAAAGCTCTTGGGCTTCATTGTATCCGGTAGAGGAATTGAAGCAAATCCTGGCAAAATCAAGGCTTTGTCACAACTGGATATCCCGAAGAACCTCAAACAGATACAAAAATTAACCGGATGCGTGGTGGCTCTAAGCCGCTTCATCTCTCGTTTGGGAGAAAAGGCACTACCCCTCTATCGCCTCCTTCGGCGCACTGAACACTTCGAGTGGACAGATGCCGCCACGGCCGGACTCGACGAAATAAATGCCATATTGGCAACAAACCCAATCCTGGCCACGCCAAATATTGGCGAACCAATGCTATTGTACATTGCAGCAACCCATCAGGTTGTAAGCGCAGTGCTCGTTGTCGAACGAGAAACAGACGGACACAAATTTCCCCTTCAAAAGCCGGTCTACCATGTGTCCACTGTCCTCACTCCATGCAAATCACGGTACCCGCATTATCAAAAGATTCCATACGCGGTATTCATGGCATCCCGGAAGCTGCGACACTACTTTCAAGAGTGTTGGATAACAGTAGCCTCCGAAGTACCACTTAACGATATTATAAACAACCGCGACGCAACGGGCCGGATTGCAAAATGGGCCATCGAGCTCCTCCCATTTGACATAACTTATAAGCCACGACGAGCTATTAAGTCACAAGTTTTGGCCGACTTCGTCGCAGAATGGACGGAGGCCGAACTCCCTAAAGAGTACGGCACACATTCAAACTGGATCATGCATTTTGACGACTCTAAAATGTTGGCCGGTCTAGGGGCTGGCGTCGTTTTGACGTCCCCCACGGGAGACACAGTTCAATACGTACTCCAGATTATGTACACAGACTCCAACAATGAAGCCGAATATGAGGCCCTTTTACACGGTCTCCGGATGGCAGTATCCATGGGCATTCAACACCTAGATGTGCGAGGGGATTCGAACCTTGCAATATCCCAAATAAATGGAGATTTCGATTCCAAGGATCCAAAAATGGCAGCTTATCGCAACGCCATCCTAAAAATGTCAGCTCGGTTCGAAGGGCTCGAATTTCATCATATAGCCCGGGAGAACAACCAGGCGGTAGATGTCCTGGCACGCATCGGTGCAAAACGCGACGTAGTCCCCCCAACATCTTCTTGGGAAGGCTGTTCAAGCCATCCGTAGTATGGGAAGGGGAATCCGGCAATAACATTCCGGACTCAACCACACTGCCCGATGCCGAACAATCTGACACAATCGGAGGCTCCGCCAATGAAATCACACCTTCAGCCCACGTAATAATGGCCGTTATCGCCCCGTGGATAGAACCATTCCTAGCCTACCTTACTAGGCAGGAACTCCCAGAGGACCAAAACGAGGCACGCTGCATAGTGCGGAGATCTAAAGCCTATAAAATCCATGAGGGAGAGCTTTATAAGAAAAGCGCTACCGGAGTCCTTCAAAGGTGCATCTCCGAAGAAGAAGGGCGGAACTTGCTGCGGAAATTCATGCCGGACTCGGTGGTCATCATGCTGCAGCTCGGTCCTTTGTAAGCAAGGCTTTCCATACAGGCTTTTATTGGCCGACGGCCCAGGCAGACGCTCAGGACTTAGTCCAACGATGCGTCGGTTGCCAGCTTTTTGCAAACCAAAGCCATATGCCACCCATCACCCTCCAAACTATCCCCATAACCTGGCCCTTTGCGGTCTGGGGGCTTGATATGGTGGGACCCCTTAAAGGTGGAACCCACAAGAAAAAATACTTACTGGTCATGGTGGATAAGTTCACCAAATGGATAGAAGCCAAGCCTGTTAAGACGGCCGAATCCGGACCGGTGATAGACTTCATATCTGGGGTCATACACTGTTATGGCGTCCCCCACAGCATCATCACTGATAACGGCACGAACTTTACGGCCGATGAGGTAAAACTCTGGTGCAAAAACATGGGCATCAAGCTCGATTATGCTTCCGTCTATCACCCACAAACTAACGGATAGGTCGAACGTGCAAATGGTCTTATCATGAGCGGCATCAAACCCAGACTAGTGCGGTCCCTTAAGGAATCTAACACGCACTGGGTAGAGGAGCTCGACTCCGTACTCTGGGGGCTGCGGACCACGCCGAATCGCACCACCGGATACACACCATTCTTCATGGTGTACGGCGTAGAGGCAGTTTTGCCCTGCGACATAATTCATGACTCGCCTTGAGTGCGCATGTACGAAGAAAGAGAAGCCGAACTCGATCGGCAGGACAGTTCGGACGCCTTGGAGGAGGAGCGCGACATGGCAAAAGCCCGTTCCGCATTCTATCAACAGCAGGCTCGAAGATATCAAAGCAAAGAAGTACGGGCCAAAAATTACAACGTTGGCGAATTAGTTCTACGCCTACCGGACAAGAAAAAGGACAAACTCAAGCCCGAGTGGGAAGGTCCCTTCATCATTGACCAAGTCCTGACTGGTGGAGCGTACCGCCTGCGAGACGCATCGGGTAACCGACTCGAGCCGAACCCATGGAACGCAGCCCGTCTCCGAAGATTCTATGCCTAGCGCCGGACTCTGTGTTCGTCTCCTTCCTCTGTCCATTTTTTATACTTTCTGTCTTACATTTTTCTCCTTCTCCCCTTACTTTCTATTATAGCCGTTAAAGGCTCAATAAGTGATGCGCTACCCGCGCTCAAGTAAACCTAGGGGCTTCTTTCAACAGAAGCTTATTCACATGGGCTTCATGCCCAACACATGCGTCATACTTCCGCATGTACCTTTATTCACCATTATATGCATTGATATGACTTAAGTTTTGGCCAAGCTGGGTTGCCTGGCTCCTGTGCTTATCCCTACGTTCCCGATTGTTCGGCTAGGCGGTAAAGGGAGCACCTCTGTGATTGTTACTGCCGGGTCAGCCGGATATGTACCTCAGACTGGGTGAAGCCGAAAGCTAGCGTTCTTAAGGGAATATTCGGTCGGTGAACTAAAGATGATCTTTTCACTTAATTATTTATGCACCCCCAGATGATTTTTTCTGCGTCCCTTTTCGCAGCATGGACATGCACTTTAGGGCATGCCTCCCAGGGAAAGGAACCCCTAACGGAACTATTCTCCCTGGAAGATGTTTCTTACTAACCATGTAATATAACATAACTAGTTGGGCACTTGTCTGTTCAAGCACTAATGACCCCTACGCCTAGTCTCCACGCATACCCCGGTTCTTACATAACCGTATGGGTATTCGGAGACACTCCGGACCGTCAGGTCCCGAGGTTGAAGCGAAAAGGTCGGCCATGACAAACGATCTACAATCCGGCTAGAAGGCATTGCACATGTCAATTAAAATTACATAGTCATTCTGACTGATTGTATTCCTCTTCAATACCGTCTAATAGGCTGTCTAAATTACAGTCCTGCTGGGAATACTTTGCGGCCAATTCTACTTGGCCGTATACTAAGCTTACAGGGATCTCCTTCCCATCGGGCCCCACGGGTCCGACCTCGGCCATGTGGTTTGGGTCACCCTTTGTGTATCGCGTCTTTACCATGGCCCAGGCCTCCCTAGCACCTTGACGGCAGGCCGATATCTTCCATAATCGGAAGCGCCGCCGCACTCCCTTAAGCTTCTCTGCAAGCTCTCCAAGGCCTTCGGGCATGGAGACGGAGGACCACAAGGCCTGGGCAATGCCTTGCATCACCCGCCGAACTCGCTCGTGTAGTTGCGAGAGCTCGGGAAGAAGGTCACCCGTAGAACCGGGCATCTCCTCTGCAGGACGACCTGTTAGCATACCTAGAGACATTACTCTGTTAGTCGACTTCCTCGCCGAACTCCTTTTTCAAAGTTCGTTCAAGAACTTACTAAATATGCCGCGTCGAAGCCGCTGATTCTCCTTAACAGAGTCCGACAGCTGGGCACGAACATCTTTCAGTTCAACACCCAGCTTGGTGTTGGCATCCTGAAGATCATTCTTCTCCCACCTCACCTTTGTTAGCACGCTCTCGCCAGCCTTTAGCCGGGGTAGGAGTTGTTGCTTGTCCGGATCTAGTCCGGCGCCATCTGCTATTTCATTTGTCAGACTTGCACATATGCCGCACTTCACACTTATCTTTTTAAGCATATATTACCAGAGGGGGTCTCCTCGGGCCCCCCTGTCGCGGCCAGTGCAGCCTCAAGTTGGGCTTGGCACTCTTTTAACTCCTGGGACAATTGGGTATTATTCTCTGAAAGAACCTGCACATTACATGATCCTTAAATCAGTTATTCTAACTGTTTCAAGTCGGGGGGGCTACTGATATATATAACCATTAAATTTTCTCACCCGTATGTATTTTACATATTGCTCCGTGGCTCTGGCTAGACCATTTTGAGCGGCACGTAGATACGCGTCTCCCGAATTGAAGGCATCCAACGCCTCTTGGGAGAAACAAGCGTCATGAAGAACTGTCCGACGACGCCTGTGGTTCATGGCACTCTCCACCTCGGAATGGGTGGCAGACAGCTTGTCCGCATCCTCTGTCGGAGGAGCGTCCGGTGCGTGCCTCGTGTTCGCCTCCGCCTCCGGACCAGGCTGTGGAGCCTGGCTGGTGGAGACGCGATTGGCAGCCTCTCCGGATATAGTCCGGCGAGGTCTCTTTGTCCTGAACAGGGCACGAGTGTTAATATGCCTTGAAGGAATAACACCTGGGAATAAAAAGGCGCGCTATACCTTTGCGCCGGCACCTCGGTCCGGACTACACTTCTTTTTATCCCACGGGGCCCCGCAGCCCCTCGTTGGCTGGCTGCCGCAGGCTCGACCTCCCGCCTCAAGGACCTCCTCTGCAAAACACGGTTGTTATACAGTCATCGAAAACACGCGAGGACGGGTCCCTTTTCAAAGTAGTGGGATTTCGGTCTCAGTTACCTGGGAGGCTGGGAGTAGCCCTGGGTAATCGGCCGTAATGACCACCAAGGCGTTGTCCTTCCTTAATCGATGGAATATCCCATCAATTAGCTCCACAGATATGTCAGATCCTCTTGGGAGGCCGGGTCGAGGGACCGTCCCAGATCCTCGGGTTGTGGAGGGGGGCTGTTTATCTCTTTAACAGCCTGGCGCAGTTCCTGCGTTGAAGTCGTCAGACTATATACTTGACAGTAGGAATACAAAATGGATGGACAAGTGAAAGTGCCCACTTACCCAGTTTAGAGGATTATACATGGTAAATCCACCCTGAGGGTTGACGCGGAGAAATTCCTCCTCTTCTCCCTTGTACAAAGTGGACAAGATCTTTATCAGAGTGGCAGCCGAGTCCGGCCCCTTACGGCCGTGATGGGTGGCGTCGTCCTCCCCGTTGAAATCCCACATGGGGTGGCCCCTATACTGATGCGGCTGCACCCCCCGCATGATGCATATGGTCATGACTCCGATCATGGTTAGTCCGGAATGAGCTAATAATCTTATCCGTCCCATCAGGTAAAGGACGTCCTTGTCACTTTCCCTCGGAGGGCTCCGTGGACGCCAGCTTAGGTGCTTCTTCAGGGAGGCATTGTCGAACTCAGGGAGGCCGATCCGAACAGGATCCGGCAGCGGGACATTCTCTATATAAAATCATTCCGAAGGCCAATTCTCGGACGCCTTCTTTGGGGTTCCGGATAAATATCCGGTCCCGGCGATGCGCCACACTTCTGCTCCGCCCACTTGATATATTAACCCCTCCTGAGAGCGGGGCACCAGGCAAAATAGCCTCTTCCACAGCGCGAAGTGGGCCTCAACACCCAAGAACAACTCGCAAAGGGCTACGAAGCCCGCGATATGCAATATGGAGGCAGGCGTGAGGTTGTGCAGCTGGAGGCCGTAGAACTCCAGAAGCCCCCGGAGAAACGGATGAATTGGAAATCCGAGTCCTCTTATTAAATATGGGACAAGGAATACCCGCTCTCCTTTGGAGGGACTGGGGGCGCTCTCCACTTGCTCTCCGCCATTATAGATGGCAAGTCCGGCTCGAACCAGGACCATATAGGCCGGGGGGAGGAATCCCTTGGTCTGGAGCGACACTAGCTCGCTATGCGGGATGGAGCATCTCTCCCAGTCTCCAGGATTAGGACTAGAAGGGCGAGAGGAGGAGTTGCGATGGCTGGCCATGGTGGAATGGACCTTTGTTGGATGCGCTCTGATGAATACTCGCGGAAGGGAGAAGGTATGGTTTGGATCTAAATCCCCATCCCTTTAAATAGGCGGCTCATTCACGCGGCTAGGGGTGTGAATGTAAAAACACCCAGACTTTTCGTATTCATTTGACACGTGGAAGGCAGCCATTATTGGGCGTAGAAGCCAAGGAGCGCTACATTCACAAGAAACAGGACATTATTCAACAGGTACACGGAATTTGGAGGAGAACCCGCCTTGCAATGCCGAAGACAATCTGCGCGCCGGACTCGTCGTCATTGAAGCCTGGTTCGGGGGCTACTGAGGGAGTCCTGGATTAGGGGGTGTCCGGATAGCCGGACTATACCTTCAGCCGGACTCCTGGACTATGAAGATACAAGATTGAAGACTTCGTCTCGTGTCTGGAAGGGACTTTCCTTGGCGTGGAAGGCAAGCTTGGCGATGCGGATATTTAGATCTCCTAT
Source organism: Aegilops umbellulata (assembly GCA_032464435.1). Lineage (NCBI taxonomy): Eukaryota > Viridiplantae > Streptophyta > Magnoliopsida > Poales > Poaceae > Aegilops > Aegilops umbellulata. The sequence goes on along the minus strand of CP136056.1, from coordinate 47,306,228 downwards.
CATTGTAACCGACTTTGTGTAACCCTAACCCTCTCCGATGTCTATATAAACCGGAGGGCTTTAGTCCGTAGGACAACATACAACAACCATACCATAGGCTAGCTTCTAGGGTTTATCCTCCTCGATCTCATGGTAGATCTACTCTTGTACTACCCATATCATCAATATTAATCAAGCAGGACGTAGGGTTTTACCTCCATCAAGAGGGCCCGAACCTGGGTAAAACTTCGTGTCCCTTGTCTCCTGTTACCATCCGCCTAGACGCACAGTTCGGGACCCCCTACCCGAGATCCGCCGGTTTTGACACCGACAGTGGGCATTTGAGTCCCCGACGTCCGGGCCAAGGGAGGACAAGGGCGCGCGTCGCGCCCGTCCGCGCACCGTCCGTTTCGACGCAAACGCGGCCCAAATTTGGGCCGAGAATGGGTCAAAAGCGGAGAGAAAACGAACATTTGTCTGTTTGTTCCCGTGTGTTGGGCAGCGTTTTCTGTCTGTTTACCCCCAAACAGACGCGGACGGACCATTTGGGGTCGTGCGTTGGAGTTGGCCTTATTACCTAGCCATGCCAACATTTGGACACAACTCCAACTTTTGTTCTAGATTGGAGTAAGACTTCCGTGTTTACATGATTTCGAGACAATATATATGTAACAAATGTACACCAAGGGACATGCTTATTCCGGCCATTCAATGAAACTTGTCCATTTGTTCAAGGAGGATATAATAGGGACAATGAGGTCCGAAGCTATTCACCTGGCCGCAGTCCCCCCCTTCCGACTGTCTCCACTTCTCTTTCCCCATAGAAAATATCCAAGAACTAAAGGAGGTGGTAACCTGAGACCACCAATGCTGGCTGTTGTGGAGGGGGAGGAGCTCAGAAGCATGCCTAAGGAGCAAATCAGGAGTAGAGTGTTGGGAAACGTAGCATGCAATTTAAAAAAATCCTACGCTCACGCAAGATCTATCTAGGAGATGCATAACAACGAGGGGGAAGAGTGTGTCCATATACCCTCGTAGACTGAAAGCGCAAGCGTTTGACAACGCGGTTGATGTAGTCGAACTTCTTCTAGCTCCGACCGAGAAAGTACTAAACGGACGGCACCTTCGAGTTCTGCACACGTTCAGCTCGGTGACGTCCCTTGTCTTCTTGATCCAGCAAGGCGTCAAGGTAGTAGAGGAGTTTCGTCAGCACGACGGCATGGTGACAGTGATGGTGAAGTCATCCGCGCAGGGCTTCGCCTAAGCACTACGAAGATATGACCGTGGGAGTAAACGATGGAGGGGGCGCCGCACATGGCTATGCAATAGTCTGGGGTGTGCTAGGGGCGCCCCCCACATATATATAGGTGGGAGTGGGAGGGGAGGTAGCCAAGGTATGCCCTAGGGTTGGCCGACGCCGCCCCCCTAGGGGCCCTGCCTTGCCCTGCGTCCCCCCTTTCCATGTATGCATGAAGGGGAAGGAAAGAGGGGGGGGGGTGAGGGAAGGAAGTGGGAATCCTAATCCACACTTTCCTTTCCCTTTCCCCTTTCCTTCTCCTCCTCCTATAGCCTTATAGGGCGCACCAGCCCCTTATGGGCTGGTGTGTTCCTTCACAAGGCCCATATGGCCCATAGGATTGCCGGGGGTACCCGAAACACCTTCCGGTGACCCGTTAGGTACCCGATACCCTCCAGAACACTTCCGGTGTCCGAATACCATTGTTCTATATATCAATTTTTACCTCTCAGTCATTTTGAGACTCCTCGTCATGTCTGTGATCTCATCCGGGACTCCGAACAACATTCGGTCACCAAATCGCATAACTCATATAATACTATATCGTTATCGAACGTTAAGCGTGCGGACCGTACGGGTTTGAGAACTATGTTGACATGAACGAGACACCTCTCCGGTCAATAACCAATAGCGGAACCTGGATTCTCATATTGGCTCCTACATATTCTACGAAGATCTTTATCGGTCGAACCGTCATGACAACATACGTTATTCCCTTTGTCCATTAGGATGTTACTTGCCCGAGATTCGATTGTCGGTATCCACATACCTACTTCAATCTCGTCACCGACAAGTCTATTTACTCCTTCCGTAATACATCATCTCGCGACTAACTCCTTAGTCATTTGCTTGCAAGCTTATGATGTGTATTACCGAGAGGGCCCAGAGATACCTCTCCGATACTCGGAGTGACAAATCCTAATCTCGATCTATGCCAACCCAACAAACACCTTCGGAGATACCTGTAGAGCATCTTTATGATCACCCAATTACGTTGTGACGTTTGATAGCACACAAGGCATTCCTCCGGTATTCGGGAGTTGCATAATCTCATAGTCGAAGGAATATGTATTTGACATGAAGAAAGCAATAGAAATAAAACTGAACATCAATATGCTAACCTAACAGATGGTCTTGTCCATCACATCATTCTCCTAATGATGTGATCCCGTTATCAAATGACAACTCATGTCCATGGTCAGGAAACCTTAACCATCCTTGATCAACGAGCTAGTCAAGTAGAGGCTCACTAGGGACACAATGTTTGTCTATGTATTCACACATGTATTTAGGTTTCAGATCAATACAATTCTAGCATGAAAAGTAAACATTTATAATGAATAAGGAAATATAAAATAACAACTTTATTATTGCCTCTAGGGCATATTTCCTTCAATCTCCCACTTGCACTAGAGTCAATAATATAGTTCACATCATCATGTGATTAACACCCATAGTTCACATCGCCATGTGACCAATACCCAAAGAGTTTACTAGAGTAAATAATCTAGTTCACATCGCTATGTGATTAACACCCAAAGAGTACTAAAGTGTGATCATGTTTTGCTTGTGAGAGAGGTTTAGTCAACGGGTCTGCCACATTCAGATCCGTATGTATTTTGCAAATTTTTATGTCTACAATGCTCTGCACAGAGCTACTCTAGCTAATTGCTCCCACTTTCAATATGTATCCAAATTGAGACTCAAAGTCATCCGAATCAGTGTCAAAGCTTGCATCGATGTAATCCTTTACGACGAACTCTTTGTCACCTCCATAACCGAGAAACATTTCCTTAGTCCTCTTTAGGTACCTAAGGATAATTTTGACCGTTGTCCAGTGATCTACTCCTGGATCAATATTGTACCCCTTTACCAAACTCATGGCAAGGTACCCAATAGGCCTGGTATACAACATGGCATACTTTATAGAACCTATGGCTGAGGCATAGGGAATGATGTTCATTATCTCTCTATCTTCTGCCGTGGTCGGCTTTTGAGCCTTACTCAACTTCATACCTTACAACTCAGGCAAGAATTTCTTCTTTGACTAATCCATTTTGAACTCCTTCAAAATCTTAACAAGGTATGCACTGCTGCAGGATGCTGCTAACGCGACACTACGATCAAAGACCCTTCGAGAAACTGTGTGCGATGTAATGATTGCAAACGGTGGTGTAGGAAACCCGTCATAAATGTATAAAAACTAAATATTCCATAGGGATGTTCTTCCAAGAAGTCAGAACTCCGCAGGGCCACGGCAGGCTGCCACGCCTTCACCCCCAGGCCCCAGCTGCGTGACGTCGTCTGGCCGGGCAAGTTCAAGCCGGATCTGCCTCCTCGCTATGACGGCACCCCCGACCTTGTGGAGTTCTTGCAGCTCTATGAGATGAGCATCGAGGCGGCCAACAGTGACGAGAAAGTCATGGCAAACTGGTTCCCCATGGCTCTCAAGGATGGTGCTCGCTCGTGGCTCCTGAACCTGCCCCCGGGCTTGATCTCCTCCTGGGGTGAGATGCGTGACCGCTTCGTCGCCAACTTCCAAGGCACTCGCGATCGCCCCCCGGCCGCGGGTGACCTGCACCGCATCAAGCAACAACTAGTAGAGACCTTGCAGAAGTACATCCAACGCTTCAACAGCGTTCGCGTAAAGATCCCCAAGGTGACGGACGAGGCCATCATTTCGGCATTTTCTGATGGAGTCCGCGACATCAAGGTGAAGGAGGAACTCACCATCCACGAGGAGCTGTGCATGGCTCTAGAGCTGTTCAACCTGGCGACCAAGTGCACGAGAGCTGAGGAAGGGCGCCTTTCCCTCATCGAGCTCCTAGCTGCTGACCTGGAGGAGAAGAAAGCCAAGGCCAAGGAAGTGAAGCGCAAGGGAGTGACCGTGCTCGCGGCGGAGCCAGACACGAAGCACGGCCGGGATCATCCCGAGTCATCCAAGAGCAGCCGACCGTTCTGCGCCTTCCACAACGTACACAGCCACAACACCAATGACTGTCAGGAGATCTGGGCCATTCGAGATGGACGCTTCGGTCGATGCCCCGAGCGCAACGACCAGGGCTACGGCCGAGGAGGAGGATGTGACGGAGGACGCTGGGACGACCGTGGCCCCCGCTAGGAGTGGCACGACCGGCCTTGCGAGGACCGTTGGCAGGATCAGCCTCGTGAGGAAGCCTGGAGAGATCAGCCTTGCGAGGACCGCCCTCAGGGTAATGCTAGTCTTCCTCCGCTGCCGCCACCACCCAGAAGGAACGACGACCACCATCAGGACGAAGGAGCAGGGGGCTTCCAGGAACCGCGCGCTATCGCATGCATCTTGGGCGGAGCTCAGGCCCCAGCTTCTCAGCGTATTTTCAAGCAGTTTGCTCGCGAGGTGAACGTGGATCTCCCCAAGCTCGAGGCCACACGCCCGCTCAGGTGGTCCAAGTACACCATTACTTTCAGCTCGGCGGACCCGCTCAAGTGCGCCGTAGCCGCCGGTGCTCTCCCAATGCTCTGCTCGCCTGTCATCAACAACGTCCAAGTCACCAAGACCCTCATCGATGGCAGTGCAGGGCTAGACGTCCTGTCCGTCGACACGTTCGATCGCCTCCAAGTACCCTATGATCAGCTGCAACCAACCAAGTGTTGGGGAACGTTGCAGAAAATTAAAAATTTTCCTACGGTTTCACCAAGATCCATCTATGAGTTCATCTAAGCAACGAGTCATGGGAGAGAGATTGCATCTACATACCACTTGCAGATTGCGTGCGGAAGCGTTCAAGGGGATGGTGATGACGTAGTCGTACTCGTCGTGATTCGGATCACCGATGACCAAGTGCCGAACGGACAGCACCTCCGCGTTCAACACACGTACGGGACGATCGACGTCTCCTCCTTCTTGATCCAGCAAGGGAAGGAGAGGTTGAGGAAGAAGACACCAACGGCAGCACGACGGCGTGGTGAGGTTGGTGCAACAGAACTCCGACAGGGCTTCGCCAAGCACGTACGGAGGAGGAGAGGTGTTGGGGAGGGGAGGGGCTGCGCCTTCAGTTGTGTATGCAGCCCTCCCCTCACCCCTCTATTTATAGGGGAAAGGGCAAGGGGGGCCGGCCCCCTCTAGATGGATCTAGAGGGGGGGGGGGCGGCCAAGGGGGAGGGGCTTGCCCCCTAAGCAAGGGGGCGCCCCCTTTAGGGTTCCCCCAAACCCTAGGGCGCATGGGCCCTTGGGGGGAGGCGCACCAGCCCACTTTGGGCTGGTTCCCTTCCCCTTTGCAGCCCATGAGCCCCTCCGGGAGAGGTGGCCCCTCCCGGTGGACCCCCGAGGCCCCTCCGGTGGCCCCGGTACAATACCGATATGCCCCCGAACTATTCCGGTGTCCGTATGACAACTTCCCATATATAAATCTTTACCTCCGGACCACTCCGGAACTCCTCGTGACGTCCGGGATCTCATCCGGGACTCCGAACAACATTCGGTAATCACATACAAGTCTTCCTAATAACCCTGGCGTCACCGAACCTTAAGTGTGTAGACCCTACGGGTTCGGGAGACATGCAGACATGACCAAGACGACTCTCGGGCAATAACCAACAGCGGGATCTGGATACCCATGTTGGCTCCCACATGTTCCTCGATGATGTCATCGGATGAACCACGATGTCGAGGGTTCAAGCAACCCCGTAAACTATTCCCTTTGTCAATCGGTAGGTTACTTGCCCGAGACTCGATCGTCGGTATCCCAATACCTCGTTTAGTCTCGTTACCGGCAAGTCACTTTACTCGTACCGTAATGCATGATCCCGTGACCAAACACTTGGTCACTTTGAGCTCATTATGATGATGCACTACCGAGTGGGCCCGGTGATACCTCTCCGTCATACGGAGTGACAAATCCCAGTCTTGATCCGTGTCAACCCAACAGATACTTTCGGAGATACCTGTAGTGCACCTTTATAGTCACCCAGTTACGTTGTGACGTTTGGTACACCCAAAGCACTCCTACAGTATCCGGGAGTTACACGATCTCATGGTCTAAGGAAAAGATACTCGACATTGGAAAGCTCTAGCAAAACGAACTATACGATCTTGTGCTATGCTTAGGATTGGGTCTTGTCCATCACATCATTCTCCTAATGATGTGATCTCGTTATCAATGACATCCCCATGTCCATAGTCAGGAAACCATGACTATCTATTGATCAACGAGCTAGTCAACTAGAGGCTTACTAGGGACATATTGGTGTCTAGTATTCACACATGTATTACGATTTCCAGATAACACAATTATAGCATGAATAAAGACAATTACCATGAACAAGGAAATATAATAATACTTTTATTATTGCCTCTAGGGCATATTTCCAACACCAAGCCCTTCTCAGGAGTGACCGATGGTTCCACCACCCCGATCGGGCAGGTCCGCCCCCTGTCACCTTTGGTGGACGCGATAACTACCACACCGAGCTCATCGGCTTCGACGTCACCCACATTCGTCTGCCATACAATGCCATCCTCGGGTATCCAGCGTTGGCCAAGTTCATGGCAGTGACCCACCACGGCTACAACTGTCGGATCACGGGTTCCGGCAGACCCTTAAGGTTCGAACTCTGTGGTGCGCGCGGAGATTATGCCCTCTACCTCTCCGTCTCGCAAGGATCTAAACTACAGAACGAACAACACAAGAGACATAGGGTTTATACTAGTTCGGGCCACCATTGTGGTGTAATACCCTACTCTAGTTTGTGGTGGGTGGATTGCCTCTTGGGCTGATGAGGATGAATAGTACAAGGAAGAACAGCCTTGCGAGGGTCTGTTCTTGGCTAGGGGATGAACCGCTGGGGGAGTTCAATCGCCCTTCTCACTCTCTGGGTGTGTTGCTAGCTCCATTTGTGGATCCATCCTTCTCTACCCTGGGGGTGGCTAGTCCTATTTATAGGCAAAGGCCCTGGGCCTCTTCCCAAATATTTGAGCGGGAAGGGCGCCAACAATTGGCCAATTCGAAGGGGAACATCTGGTACACTTATCCTGACTAAAGTTGGTCTTCGCCTGCCAAAGGCCCTGTGGTGACGCTGTTCTGGGCTCCATGGTGACCTCCTTCCCACCATTGGACTGGTCTTGGTCTCGTTGCACCGAAATGGGTGCCTTTGCTTGATCCTCTCGCCTGCGCTTGCCCCCTTTGCACCAAAGAGGAAAGGGGAACACTGCGCGGGATGGCGCCCGCCCGGCACCCTCTATCGTCATGGCTTGCGTCATGGGCACCTCGCGAGGTACCCCGCCTTGATCTCTCCGCCTCCTCGCGAGCCAGCCTGAGGAGGCCGTGCCTGAGGAAGCGCCGTGTTGTCCGCCTCGCGAGGCTTGGCCCCTCGCGAGGGTCTTGAGTCTTGTGTTGATGAAGATGGGCCACGCTGGGCCCCCATTTGAGCCACGCCGCAGGCAGGAAAGTCTGGGGACCCCCGTTCCCAGAACGCCGACAGTAGCCCCCGGGCCCAAGGCGCGCATGGACTTGGCCGTGCCGAGAGGCGAAAGGGCAAGGGCGAAACGCCGCGGGCCCTAACAGCCTGCGGCCTTGGGCGCCGCGTGGCGGTTGATTGGACGTGGGTGCTTTTGCAACTGCGCGGGTTATTAAAGGCGTGGCATCCGCTCCGGCCTTGCTCTTCTCCTTCTTCGGCCGCTGCTCAGACCCCCTTTCTTGCGCCTCTCCTCTCTTCTTCCAAGCTTCTGGATCTGCTCCATCTGCTTGACCTAGGTAGCTATGGCGCCTCGCCAGCCCCCGGCTGAAGCTTGGTTCTCGCCTGCTTTGGACTCGCCCAACGTGTTGGAGGCGAGCCTCGCCTGACTGCACCGGATGGCGGCGGCGCAGGGCATCAACGGGGCGCAGGTGTTCAAGGTCGGCTCCGCCACCCCTGAGGGCCGAGGGAGCACCTTATATCATCTTTTCGTAAGCTCCATTACTGCGGGCTTGGTGCCTCCTTTCTCTGAGTTCTTCCTCTCCGTCCTCCGCCATTACAACTTGCAAGCTCTGCATCTCCACCCCAACTCCATCCTTCTTCTGGCGATCTTTGCCTACTACTTCGAGGCTCATGTGGGGGTGCAGCCTTCAGTGGCCTTGCTGCGCCACTACTTCTACCTCCGGACTTCCCGTGGTTCCCCTTCTGCGTGCGCGGCCTTCGTCGCGTGCGGCAGTGCCATGGCCATTTCGAATCCGGGGAAGAGGATCGAGGGCTTCTGGAGCAAGTGGGTTTTGGTGGACGCCGGGCGCATCCATCCTCGGTTGATCCTTCCCACGGAGCCGCCCGTGAGTTCTAGCGACTGGTGCCGAGCGGAGCTCACGGATCCCCGCGCGAAGTCGATGTTGGCGAAGATGGACGCCGACTTGAAGCCGGCCAACATGGCGGTGGCGAAGCTGACCGGGGCGTCGCTGCTGAGGGAGTTCCTGGAGCACCATTGGCACCGCTTCAGCAGTATTCTCCCCCGATGTGGAGGCCTCATCCGAGCCCCGCAGCTGTGGGCGAAGAGGATGTGACCGCGGTTCTCCAATCCCAAGGTTGGAGTTCGCACCCTCGCCCCTGTTCCTTCGCGACGATTGGGAGCAAGTGGTGAAGTCCATGTCCGTCTTCAACGGGGTCGGGCCCGTGCCCGTGGTGGCCCCCGAGGAACCTATGGACGTGTCTTCCGGTGACTCAAGCGGAGAGGGGGGCGAAGAGGAGCGGGAGGAAGGTCTTGACTCCGAGGCAACTGACGGAGAGTCCAGGGCTCCCCCTCCCCAGCGCAAGCCCCGCACTCTCCGCCTTTCGCTGAGCGATGGTGATGATGACGGCGACGACGTGCTGGGCAGCGGGAGCTCGCCCCCGGTCCCGAAGAAGGGAAGGACCGGGTTGATTCCCCGCGGGTCCGTCCTGACTCCGGGGCGAACCGCTGACGCGCCTTCTGCTTCAGAGGTCGACCCTTCCAGCTGGCTCTCAGGCTTCAAGTATGGCAGGAGGCAGCTGGAGCCTTCTGGCGATGACCCATAAGTGCTTGATCCTTGATCTTTGGTTTCTCGTTCCGCCGTCGAGGCTTGATGATTGCTTCTCTTGAGTAGGCTGGCACCCATGGCGAAGAAGCCGAAGGGAGCTCGCGAGGCCCCATCTACGGCGGTGCCTCCGCCTGCGGGGGAGGGTGACCGTGACGTGCGAGCCTCTCCTGCCTGCTCATCCTTGCGAGACTTGGCTGATCTGGCTGGGGCGACAGCCCCCATGGCTCAAGTGACCCCCGAGGTGCCCTTGTCTGGCTCCGCTGCTACGGCTGGGGAGGCTCAGCAGACTCTGCCTCGGGACACTGCGGCCTCGCCGCCGCTATCTTCTCCTCCCGTTCCACCGACCGCTGCTTCCCCAACTCCTCCTGTTGTCTTGGAGCGCACCGATGTTTCTCCGCCTTCTTCTTCCATCCTGGAGCGCGCCGTTGCTGAACTAGACCGGCTGCGGCAGGATCTTCTTGGCGCCGACCCTTGCCTGGTGGCCGGGCGCCTGGAACTGGCTTCGGGGTGGATTCGCTCTGATGCCTCGATTCGGGCGGCGTTGGTTCAGGCCTCAACGGCCTGTGACGAAGAGAGGGAGGCCACCCTCGAGGTGAAGGCTGCCCGAGACGCGGCCCTGGGAGAGGTGGTTGGAGTCCGTGGTCGCTGCAAGGAGTTGGAGGATGAGCTGCAAGGCTTGCGTGGCCGACTTGCGGAGGAGGTCCACCTTCGCCAAGAGCAGGAAAAGGGGGCGAGGGCTCGCGAGGTGGCGCTCGAGGACCGGGAGGCCAAGCTCAAGAAGCGCCGCGGCCACCTAAGCGCGTTGAAGTAGGAGCTGGAGGTGACGAAGGCCAAGCTGGACGCCAAGGCCCGGGTCCTTGCCGAGGATCGCGTGGCCTTCGCGGACATTGAGAAAGATGCCCGCGCTTCGCTGAAGACGCTTTACGAGAGCGGCCTGGATAGCCCGCTAGCCGGTGACGGGGACGGCCCCGCCAAGCTGCTTCCCTTCCTGGTAAAAGCCCTTGGGGATGTCGCCCTCGGCATCGGCCCCACGTCCGAGGCCGAGGCGCGTGTCCTGTCTTCTGCTGCGCTGACGCGGGTCTTCGCCCACATCTTCCTTCGCGATCCCAGCGCCGACCTCGACAGCCTGCTGGAGCCGGTGAGCGGCGAAGGTGCTGCCGCTGCTGTCGAAGCCGTGAAGGGGCGCGCGGAGGCACTGCTGGGGAAGTTCCGGGCCTTTAGCACCAGGCCAAAGCAAGGAGCTGCCGGCCCTGATGCTCCACGAGGCGAAGCCACTCCACGCAGCTCCACCGCCGACAAGTGACTTCTCTATCGTTCCTGTTCTTCTTTCGACTCCTGCACATGTACGACGCCTCGGGGAGGCATTTAAATTTGCGTTTGGTACTAAGGCGACAGTATGGGTTGTAATATTTGCTTTTAAGTTCCTTGAATTTTATGTTCTTCTTCCCTACTTGCTTGTGTTCTACGCCGGCGGAGCCCGGCCCCGCGTGTGCCTCACCCAGCATTAGCCCCGACCGGAAACCAGGACGGGACCAAAGGAGTGAGGGGCTACGTGACAAGTTAGGCTCCTGAGTCGCGATGCTCAGGAGTCCCCCTTGGCGCACGAACAACAAGTAGGGAAGCGTGATGTAGGTGTATCTTCCGTTCTACGTCTGCAGAGCCCGACTCTGCGCGTACCTCACCCAGCATAGCCTTTCGGAACTAAGGAGTGAGGGGCTACGGAGCCAGTTAGGCTCCTGAGTCACGATGCTCAGGAGTCCCCCTTGACGCGCGAACAGCGGGTGATGAGGCGAGATGTAAGCAGGGCTACCGCTCTATGTCTGCAGAGCCCGGCCCCGCGCGTACCTCACCCAGCATAGCCTTTCGGAACTAAGGAGTGAGGGGCTACGAGACCAGTTAGGCCCCTGAGTCGCGATGCTCAGGGGTCCCCCTTGACGCTCAAACGGCCTACATACCTTGGCTCCGCTCGGGGAGAGACGCGCGACGAACCAGGCCCGAGGGGCCTGGCTGGGCGGCGTACGTCTGGGCGTGACCCATTCGTAGCCCCCGTGCCTAGCCCCCTCGCACGGTGCTCCCGAGGGGAGGCGTTGCGATGAGGCCAGCCACTGAGCTCTGGGCTCCCTGAGGTTGACGCGGCCCGGAGGCCACCCTCAGTTGTTTATCACCAGCGCGGAGCATAGCACTTCCGTATGTGTACGGGCATAGCCGCTCCTCGGCAGTGTCGTCAGCCAGCGCGGAGCATGGTGCTTCCACTGGTACGTGGGAGGGGGCTCCCCTCCGGGAGGAGCCCCCGGGGCGTGTACAGCCCCGCCCTGACACGTGGCCGGCACGGTAGGGCTAGGTGAGGTGTATCTGGGCACCCTTGAGCCAGCGCGGGACTCATGATGCCCTACCTCTAGGCGGGTTGCGCCTAGCACTGGGCCGTATCTTGAGATGTGTTCCTGCAAAATTTGGTTAGATGCCGGCACTCTACGTCCTCGGGTCCCGGCCCTCGAGCTTGTCTCAGCCGTCGCTGGTATGCCAGGTCGCGATGCCGTGGACAAGGCCAGAGGCTGAGGGCTGGAGAGCCAGTAAGAGCCCTGAGTCGCGATGCTCAGGCACCCCCCCTTTAACGTGCAAGTGGTCGACATGGAGAAGAAGAGGTGCCGTGGACAGCATCAAGTAATCAAGCATGATAGGCGAATGCATAATTGGAAATAAACGTAGGGGAGGTACACGCCGCTGGGCCTAGCCCGAGCAGCTTGGGGATGATGCAGCCCGAGGGGCGCCCCCAGCAAAGCAAGCTAACGACTAAAGAAAATAAAGAGGGATACATGCCACAGGGACGGACCCACGCGGCCTAGGTGTGACGCAACCCTGGGAGGGCGCTCCCAGCTGGGAATGAAACTTGAAAGATGTCACCTGAAGATGTCATTGGCGAAGTGGCGTTGGTGCAGCAGACTCGGTGGGCTGCGGAAGCCGATCCTCACGAGCCCGTAGGCCCTGGGGCCTTGGGAGGCTCCGGAGGCACTGATGGCTCCTCGAGAGCTGTCTCCATCTCCGCCAGAGCCGCAGAACGCCTGTCTTCCTGAGCCTCCAAGATGCCCCTCATGAGGCGATAGTACGCCGCAGCCATGCTCGGCAGGCCGTAAGGCATGCGAACATAGCTGTGGGGCGGTCCTCCGCAGCACCCCACTCGGGAGGGCCAGAGGCGCTCCGTCGTGGCGATCTGATTGAGCCCTGGTACATCGACGCAGACGCGCAACCCACCATCCTCGCCTGGATGTGGAGCCACAGCTGGTGGACGACGGCGACCTCTCATGATCTTTGACTCTTGTAGTTCTTGAATGGCCTTGTTAACGAACTCCTGCTGGTCTGACCTTCCTCGCCTGGCTCCTTCTCGAGGGAATCGCGCTTCGAAGCACGACTCCACATGGTTCCCAAGCGCCTCCCTTGTGACCCTGGCAAGGTCGGTGGCCCTCCAGGTGAGAGCCCCCGAGCCCTGCCTGAGGAGGGCGCTGGGCGCGCTTTCCTATGCGATGGAAGGAGGGTCCCCTTGGGCAGACACGGGCCCTGAAGGGCCTGCCTCCTGAGGGACTGAGCCTGACGACGTCTTCTTCTTCTTGGGGGTGGTCTCAGGAAGCCTCCTGCTTCCGCGATCTGGGTCTTCTAGCGACGCGGCCTGAAAGGCTCGCTCCAGGGAACACACTGCGTCCTTCTCTTCACAGGGCACCGTGATGATGCCGCCACTTCCCGGCATCTTGAGGACGTTATAGCCGTGGTGAGTCACAACCATGAACTTGGCCAGTGCTGGGTATCCGAGGATGGCGTTGTACGGCAGGCGGATGTGGGCGACGTCGAAGTCGATGAGCTCGGTGCGGTAGTTGCTGCGGGCCTCGAAGGTGACTGGGAGGCGGACCTGCCCGATTGGGACTGTGGAGCCGTCGGTGACTCCGGAGAAAGGCTTGGTTGGCTGAAGCTGGTCATAGGGCACTTGGAGGTTGTTGAATGTTTCCACGGACAAGACGTTGAGCCCTGCTCCACCGTCGATGAGGGTCCTAGTGACCAGAACGTTGCTGATGACTGGGGAGCAAAGCATCGGGAGGACTCCGGCTGTGGCCGCGCACTTGAGCTGGTCTGCCGAGCTGAACGTGATGGCGCACGCTGACCACCTGAGGGGGTGCGTTGCTTCGAGCTTGGGGAGGACTGCATTCACTTCGCGGGCAAACTGCTTGAAGATACGTTGAGAGGCTGGGGCTTGAGCTCCGCCTAGGATGCAGGCGATTGCGCGCGGCTCTTGGAAGCCCCCAGCCCCCTTGTCTTGGTGGCGGTCTTCATTCCTCCTTGGCTGAGGCGGCAGCGGCGGCAGGCCTGGGTTGCCGTGAGGGCGATCCTCACAAGGCTGATCCCTCTAGTCCTCCTTGCGAGGCGGGTCCCGCCAGCGGTCCTCGCGAGGTTGGTCGCGCCACCCTTGGTGCGGGCCACGATCTTCCCAGCGTCCTGTGTTTCTTCCTCCTCCTCGGCCATAGCCCCGGTCAGCACGGTCAGGGCGACGGCCGATTCTTCCTTCTCGCACGGCGCGGAGTTCTTGGCATTCGTTGGTGTTGTGGGTGTGGAGGTCGTGGTACACGCAGTACCGGCTGCCCCTGGAGGATTTGGGCAGATCCTTGCCCCGCTTGGCGTCTGGTTCCGCCGCGAGTACGGCAGCCCCCTTGCGCTTCACGTCCTTGGCCTTGGGCTTCTTCTCTTCTGGGTCTGCGGCAGGCAGCTCGAGGAGGGAGAGACGTCCCTCCTTAGCCCTGGCGCACTTGGTCGCCAAGTTGAACAGCTCCAGGGAGGTGCAGAGGTCTTCATGCATCGCCAGCTCCTCCTTCATCTTGACGTCGCGCACGCCATCGGAGAAGGCCGAAATGATGGCTTCCTCGGACACGTTGGGGATCTTGAGGCGCGCGCTGTTGAAGCGCTGGATGTACTTTTGTAGGGTCTCCCCGGGTTGCTGCTTGATGCGGCGCATGTCGCTCACGGCGGGAGGCCGGTCGCAGGTACCTTGGAAGTTGGCGATGAAGCGAGTACGCATCTGGACCCAGGAGGAGATCGTGCCTGGGGCCAGGTTCAGGAGCCAAGTGCGAGCACCTTCCTTCAGAGCCATGGGGAACCAGTTCGCCATGACCTTTTCGTCCCCGCTGGCGGCTTCGATTCCCAGCTCATAGAGCTGGAGGAACTCCGCGGGATCAGTTGTGCCGTCGTAGCGAGGGGGCAGGTCCGGCTTGAACTTGCCGGGCCATGCGACGCTGCGCAGCTCGGTGGTGTAGGCGCGGCAGCCTGCGGTGGCCACGGGAGGCTTCGGTTGAGGGAGAGCTTGGCCTTGCGGGTCCCCTTGCGCTACTGCTGGGAGCAGCGCGGGGTCTTGACGTGCCGGGGCCTGAGCGGGGTCTCGGCCAGCCGGAGCTGGGAGCACCCGGGCATCCTCTTGCGGTCGAGGGACTTCTTGGCAGCTCCGTTCCTGCTGGGCTGGTGCCTGACGGAGCGGGTTCCGCCCAGGGGCCGCGCGCCTTGGAGCCATGGCGTCTTCTTGGAGAGGAGGTGGCTGGTACGCCCCCGGAGCTTCATTGCCCACGCGGGGCGGAGTGCGGCGCAGCGGTGCGGATGACGCGGGAGAGCCCCCGGCGGCGCGGACGAGCTCGGCGATGCAGTCGAGCCACTCCTCGTAGACGTCGTCGACGGGGCGGTAGCGCAGGAGCTCGTTCGATGAGCGCATCTCGGGCCTCCAAGGGTGCGCGAACCGCGCGGGACGAAGAGCCGGACGGGTGCTGAGACGATGCTTGCTGCTCGTTCCCCGCCGGGCCGGTGGCGGCGTTGATGGCGGGCGACGAAGAACGACGAGGATGCCCATCGATGGGGGCCGTCTGGGCGACGCGGGAAGCGATGGCGGCCCGGCGCTCGGCGCAGGCCCGACGAGCGTCAGACATGGATGCGATGGTCGGAGGAGAGCGGAGCGGTGGAAGGCAGATTCCGGTGCACCCCTACCTGGCGCGCCAAATGTCGGATCACGGGTTCCGGCAGACCCTTAAGGTTCGAACTCTGGGGTGCGCGTGGAGACTATGCCCTCTACCTCTCCGTCTCGCAAGGATCTAAACTACAGAACGAACAGCACAAGAGACACAGGGTTTATACTAGTTCGGGCCACCATTGTGGTGTAATACCCTACTCTAGTTTGTGGTGGGTGGATTGCCTCTTGGGCTGATGAGGATGAACAGTACAAGGAAGAACAGCCTCGCGAGGGTCTGTTCTTGGCTAGGGGATGAACAACTGGGGGAGTTCAATCGTCCTTCTCACTCTCTGGGTGTGTTGCTAGCTCCGTTTGTGGATCTCTTCTCTACCCTGGGGGTGTCTAGTCCTATTTATAGGCAAAGGCCCTGGGCCTCTTCCCAAATATTTGAGCGGGAAGGGCGCCAACAATTGGCCAATTCGAAGGGGACCATCTGGTACACTTATCCTGACTAAAGTTGGTCTTCGCCTGCCAAAGGCCCTGTGGTGACGCCGTTCTGGGCTCCATGGTGACCTCCTTCCCACCGTTGGACTGGTCTTGGTCTCGTTGCACCGAAATGGGTGCCTTTGCTTGATCCTCTCGCCTACGCTTGCCCCTTTGCACCAAAGAGGAAAGGGGAACGCTGCGCGGGCTCGCACCTGCCTGGCACCCTCTATCGTCATGGCTTGCGTCATGGGCACCTCGCGAGGTACCCCGCCTTGATCTCTCCGCCTCCTCGCGAGCCAGCCTGAGGAGGCCGTGCTTGAGGAAGCGCCGTGTCGTCCGCCTTGCGAGGCTTGGCCCCTCGCGAGGGTCTTGAGTCTTCTGTTGATGAAGATGGGCCACGCTGGGCCCCCATTTGGGCCACGCCGCAGGCCACAGGCAGGCAAGAGTGGGGACCCCCGTTCCCAGAATGCCGACAACAACGTCCTCAAGATGCCAGGGACTGGTGACGTCATCACAGTCGCCTGTGAAGAGAAGGATGCAGTGTGCTCCCTTGAGCGTGCCTTCCAGGCCGCAGAAATCGAAGACCCCGATAACAAAGGAATCCTGCACCCTCCTGAGGCCATCCCCAAAAATAAAAAGCAGCTTCTCCATGCAGGACCTCAGGAGAGCGGCATCGCCAGCAGCACCACCTCAAGACCTGCGCCGTCATATGGGGCGCCTCCGTCCCGCACATAGGAAGGCGCGCCTAGTGCCCTCCTCGGGCAGGGCTCGGGGGCTCTCTTCTGGAGGGCCTCAGACCTAGCCAACATCACGAGGGAGGCCCTCCAGCACCACATGGAGGCGTGCTTTGCAGCACGTTTCCCTCAGGAGGGCACCAGGCGAGGAGCGTCTGGCGCTCAAGAGTTCATCACCTAGACTACACAGGAGCTTCAAGAAGCAAGAGCCATGCTCGGAGACCGCCGCCCACCTGGCGCAGCTCCCCATCCAGGAAAGGATGGCGGGTTGCGCGTCTGCATCGACATCCCAGGGCTCAACAGGGCCGTATCTCAGGAGCTTTTCCGGCCTTCACGCGTGGGACGTTGCGAAAGCCCGCCCCACAGCTATGTTCGCATGCCATTCGGCCAGCCGAGCATGGTGGACGCCTATCAGCGTAACCTACGGAGCGTCCTGGTGGCTCAGGAGGCCAGGCATCACGCAGTCCTGGAGGAGATGGAGACGGTCCTCAAGGAACCGCCTGGACCCCCAGAGCCACCCGAGGCTCAGGGTCCCAGTGGCTCATGAGGAGCAACCCCATCGCCACGCGTCATCAGCTACCCCAACACCCCTTCGACGACGAAACCAGGTGACATTTTCCAAGTTTATTTAGCTGGGAGCGCCCCTCGGGCTGCATCATTCCCAGGCTGCATGGGCCTGTCCCTGCGGCATGTATCCTTTTGCATCTTTGGCTTACTCTGCTGGGGGCGCCCCTCAGGCTGCATCCTCCCCCAGGCCGCTTGGGTCCAACCCAGTGGCGTGTATTGTTGCTGCATTTACCTAAGCTAATTCGCTTTCCATGCATAACCTATCTATGATTATCACCTACTTGATTATGACCCACAATGGGAGCTGCTCACGCTGGCACGACGCTTGTGCTCGGGTCCGCCCAGCAACACCGACAAATCTGAGCAGTCGAGCTCTGACTCGCGGCCCGCCCCGTACACGTCACCTCACCAGGCCCTTAGTGCCTTCATCTTCTTGCGGAGCAACCTGCGGTGGACCAGCAATCGTAGTGGCAGCCTTTGTCCCGCTAACCTGCAGGAACTTCCCGAGGATGACAGCAGGCGGTACCATGGGCTCCCTCTTCTCCCATGCGATTCACTTGCGTGTTAAAATGGGGCTCCCGAGCATCGCGACTCAGGAGCTCCTACTGGCTCTCCAGCCCTCACCCCTGGCCTTGACCACGGCATCGCGACCTGGCATACCAGCGGCGACTGAGCTCGCTCGAGGGCCGGGACCTGAGGACGTAGAGCACCTGGGAGGGCATGGAGAAGAGGGAGAGGCTTGCATGGGCCTGACTTGGCTGCGCTACGACCACCGACGCATGATGTCTACTACGCAACCTTCTTCTTGTAGACGTTGTTGGGCCTCCAAGTGCAGAGGTTTGTAGGACAGTAGCAAATTTCCCTCAAGTGGATGACCTAAGGTTTATCAATCTGTGGGAGGCGTAGGATGAAGATGGTCTCTCTCAAGCAACCCTTCAACCAAATAACAAAGAGTCTCTTGTGTCCCCAAAACACCCAACACAATGATAAACTGTATAGGTGCACTAGTTCGGCGAAGAGATGGTGATACAAGAGCAATATGGATGGTAGATATAGGTTTTTGTAATCTGAAAATATAACAACAACAAGGTAACTAACGATAAAAATGAGCGTAAACGGTATTGCAATGCTTGAAACAAGACCTAGGGTTCATACTTTCACTAGTGCAAGTTCTCTCAACAATAATAACATAGTTGGATCATATAACTATCCCTCAACATGCAACAAAGAGTCACTCCAAAGTCACTAATAGCGGGGAACAAACGAAGAGATTATTGTAGGGTATGAAACCACCACAAAGTTATTCTTTCCAATCAATCTGTTGGGCTATTCCTATAAGTGTCACAAACAGCCCTAGAGTTCGTACTAGAATAACACCTTAAGAAACAAATCAACCAAAACCCTAATGTCACCTAGATACTCCTATGTCACCTCAAGTATCCGTGGGTATGATTATACGATATGCATCACACAATCTCAGATTCATCTATTCAACCAACACATAGAACCTCAAAGAGTGCCCCAAAGTTTCTACCAGAGAATCACGATGAAAACGTGTGCCAACCCCTATGCATAGGTTCATGGGCGGAACCCGCAAGTTGATCACCAAAACATACATCAAGTGAGTCACGTGATATACCATTGTCACCACAGATACGCACGGCAAGACATACATCAAGTGTTCTCAAATCTTTAAAGACTCAATCCGATAAGATTACTTCAAAGGGAAGGCTCAATCCATTACAAGAGAGTAGAGGGTGAGAAGAAACATAAGATCCAACTATAATAGCAAAGCTTGCGATACATCAAGATCGTGCCAAATCAGGAACACGAGAGAGAGAGAGAGAGAGAGAGATGAAACACATAGCTACTGGTACTTACCCTCAGCCCCGAGGGTGAACTACTCCCTCCTCGTCATGGAGAGCGCCGGGATGATGAAGATGGCCACCAGTGAGGGTTCCCCCCTCTGGCAGGGTGCCGGAACAGGGTCCCGATTGGTTTTTGGTGGCTACAGAGGCTTGCGGCGGCGGAACTCCCGATCTAATCTCTGTTCATCGATAGTTTTAGGTTACGTGGGTATATATGGGTGAAAGAAGTATGTCAGGGGAGCCACGAGGGGCCCACGAGGGTGGAGGGCGCGCCCTAGGGGGGTGGGCGCGCCCCCTGCCTTGTGGCCCCCTCGTTCTTTTCCTGACGTGCACTCCAAGTTTTTCCGATAGCTTTCCTTCCAAATATAACTTTTCCAGTTGGTTCCATTCCGTTTCGACTCCGTTTGATATTCCTTTTCTTCGAAACACTGAAATAGGCAAAAAACATCAATTCTGGGATGGACCTCCGGTTAATAGGTTCGTCCCAAAAATAATATAGAAGTGGATAATAAATCCCAATATTGTCCTAAACAGTAGATAATATAGCATGGAGCAATCAAAAATTATAGATACATTGGAGACGTATCAGGCATCCCAAGCTTAATTCCTGCTCGTCCTCGAGTAGGTAAATGATAAAAAAGATAATTTCTGATGTGGAATGCTAGTTGGCATAATTTCATTGTAATTCTTCTTAATTGTGGTATGAATATTCAGATCCGAAAGATTCAAGACAAAAGTTTAATATTGACATGAGAACAATAATACTTCAAGCATACTAACAAAGCAACCATGTCTTCTCAAAATAACATGGCCAAAGAAAGCTATCCCTACAAAATTATATAGTCTGGCTATGCTCTATCTTCATCACACAAAATATTTAAATCATGCACAACCCCGATGACAAGCCAAGCAATTGTTTCATACTTTTGACGTTCTCAAACTTTTTCAATCTTCACGCAATACATGAGCGTGAGCCATGGACATAGCACTATAGGTGGAATAGAATGGTGGTTGTGGAGAAGACGAAAAGGGAGAAGATAGTCTCACATCAACTAGGCATATCAACGGGCTATGGAGATGCCCATCAATAGATATCAATGTGAGTGAGTAGGGATTGCCATGCAACGGATGCACTAGAGCTATAAGTATATTAAAGGTCAACAAAAGAAACTAAGTGGGTGTGCATCCAACTCGCTTGCTCACGAAGACCTAGGGCATTTTGAGGAAGCCCATCATTGGAATATACAAGCCAAGTTCTATAATGAAAAATTTCCCACTAGTATATGAAAGTGACAACATAGGAGACTCTCTATCATGAAGATCATGGTGCTACTTCGAAGCACAAGTGTGGTAAAAGGATAGTAACATTGTCCCTTCTCTCTTTTTCTCTCATTTTTTTATTTTTTTATTTTTTTATTTGGGCCTTTTCTATTTTTATGGCCTCTTTTTTTCTCTTTTTTTAATTTTTCGTCCGTAGTCTCATCCCGACTTGTGGGGGAATCATAGTCTCCATCATCCTTTCCTCACTGGGACAATGATCTAATGATGATGATCATCACACTTTTATTTTCTTACAACTCAACAATTACAACTCGATACTTAGAACAAAATATGACTATATGAATGCCTCTGGCGGTGTACCGGAATATGCAATGAATCAAGAGTGACATGTATGAAAGAATTATGAACGATGGCTTTGCCACAAATACAATGTCAACTACATGATCATGCAAAGCAATATGACAATGATGGAGCGTGTCATAATAAACGGAACGGTGGAAAGTTGCATGGCAATATATCTCAGAATGGCTATGGAAATGCCATAATAGGTAGGTATGGTGGCTGTTTTGAGGAAGGTATATGGTGGGTGTATGATACCGACGAAAATTGCGCGGTATAAGAGAGGCTAGCAATGGTGGAAGGGTGAGAGTGCGTATAATCCATAGACTCAACATTAGTCATAAAGAACTCACATACTTATTGCAAAAATCTATTAGTTATCGAAACGAAGTATTACGCGCATGCTCCTAGGGGGATAGACTGGTAGGAAAATACCATCGCTCGCCCCCGACCGCCACTCATAAGGAAGACAATCAATAAATAAATCATGCTCCGACTTCATCACATAACCGTTCATCATACGTGCATGCTACGGGAATCACAAACTTTAACACAAGTATTTCTCAAATTCACAACTACTCAACTAGCATGACTTTGATATTATCACCTCCATATCTCAAAACAATTATCAAGCATCAAACTTCTCTTATTATTCAACACACTGTAGGATCGGAAGTATGTCTAGAGGGGGGGGGGTGATTAGACTACTTGACCAAATAAAAATTTAACCTTTTCCCAATTTTAGTTCTTGGCAGATTTTAGCAACTTTAGGACAAGTCAAGCAATCATCACACAATTCAAGCAAGCATGCAAAGAGTATATAGGCAGCGGAAAGTAAAGCATGCAACTTGCAAGAATGTAAAGGGAAGGGTTTGGAGAGTTCAAACGCTATTGGAGACACCGATGTTTTTCTCGTGGTTCAGATAGGTGGTGCTATCCTACATCCATGTTAGTGGAGACTTCAACCCACGAAGGGTAACAGTTGCGCGAGTCCACGGAGGGCTCCACCCACGAAGGGTCCACGAAGAAGCAACCTTGTCTATCCACCATGGCCATCACCCACGAAGGACTTGCCTCACTAGCGGTAGATCTTCACGAAGTAGGCAATCTCCTTGCCCTTACAAACTCCTTGGTTCAACTCCACAATCTTGTCGGAGGCTCCCAAGTGACACCTAGCCAATCTAGGAGACACCACTCTCCAAGAAGTAACAAATGGTGTGTTGATGATGAACTCCTTGCTCTTGTGCTTCAAATGATAGTCTCCCCAGCACTCAACTCTCTCTCACGGGATTTGGATTTGGTGGAAAGAAGATTTGAGTGGAAAGCAACTTGGGGAAGGCTAGAGATCAAGATTCATATGGTAGGAATGGAATATCTTGGTCTCAACACATGAGTAGGTAGTTCTCTCTCAGAACATATGAGTTGGAAGTGTAGATGTGTTCTAATGGCTCTCTTCACTAATGAAGAGGAGGTGGAGGGGTATATATAGCCTCCACTTAAAATCCAACCGTTACACACAATCTACAATCTCGGTGGGACCGAGTCAATAAACTCGGTCGGACCGAAACGGTAAACCTAGTGACTGTTAGAGATTTTCGGTGGGACTGACATGCATCTCGGTAGGACCGATATGGTTAGGGTTTGGGCATAACGTAATCTCGGTGAGACCGATTACACAAACTCGGTGAGACCGATTTGGTAATTAGCTAACCAGAGAGTTGGTCAGGCAAACTCGGTGGGACCGATTTGCTCTTTCGGTGAGACCGAAAAGTTACAAAAGGGAAACAGAGAGTTTGCATTGCAATCTCGGTGTAACCGATCCGCTCTTTCAGTGAGACCGAAAAGTTACCAAAAGCAAACAGAGAGGTTGCAATCCCATCTCGGTGAGACCGAGATCCCTATCGGTAGAACCGATTTGCTAGGGTTTGGCAGTGGCTTATGACATATGAGAAACTCGATGGCGCCGGATAGAAAGAATTGGTATGACCGAGTTTGGCTTAGGGTTTAGGTCATATGTGGATATGGGAAAGTAGTTGAGGATTTTGGAGCATATCATTAAGCACATAAGGCAAAGAGCTCATTAAGCAACACCTCATCCCTCCTTGATAGTATTGGCTTTTCCTATAGACTCAATGTGATCTTGGATCACTAAAATATAAAATGAAGAGTCTTAAGCTTTTGAGCTTGAGCCAATCCTTTGTCCTTAGCATTTTGAGGGTTCCACTTTCACCATCCATGCCATGCCAATCATTGTGCTTTCCTGAAATAATTGTCTTGGAATTGCATTAGCTCAATGAGCTATATGTTGTTATGAATTACCAAAACCACCTAGGGATAGTTGCACTTTCAATCTCCCGCTTTTTGGTAATTGTTGACAACATATAGATCAAAGCTTCGACAAATGATAATAAGAATGAATTACATCGTCGCTTTGAGAAGTATGTGATAAGTAAGAGCTCCCCCTAAATTTGTGCATATTTAAAATTTGCTTTGGACTGCAAATGCACAAAGAGTTAGAATCATGGGTTACTCTTCCATGTCACATACATCTTGGTGGAGCGCTCCAAATGATAAATAATGAAATACATGCACTCATCATCAAGGCAAAAGTGAATGATCAAACATAAGATAGATAGGATAATATCAAGCATGCATAAGTGTAGCTTATGATCAAACACATGATCATCAATGTCTCACAAGCATATCAAAGTATCTCAACCAAAAGCAAAACAATGTATCAAAGACCACCAAATAAAACAAGAGAGAAAAGCAACACTCTCTCTCTCTCTCGAAGCCTATGATCTATACATCTTCTCCCCCTTTGGCAACAAGTTACCAAAAAGTTCCTAGAAAATGCATAGTGCTAGATCGACTCTCAGGCTTGATCTTCAGGAGGTGGTGGAGTCCGGATCACTCCAAGGACGAAGGCTTCTGTTGATGCTGATGGAGTTGGAGCTGAAGTGGATGCTGGAGCAGGTTGGATTGATGCTGCGGCTGGAGCTGAGGCGGTTGCTCTTGTGTCAGGAACTGGCACTGCACTGGACCTCTGGGCTCGTGGAACTCTAGCAAATGCATCTGTAGTTGTCTTCCCTCTCCTCTCCTGCATGTCATCTGGAGATGCTCTACTGCTGTCTATATCTCTGTTACCTTGATGTCCAAGTCATAGAACTTCTGTTCTACGATTCTCTCTAGGCTTGCCTGGTTCTGAGTTAGGTTGGCCAAACCTTTCTCAATCCGCAGGGTGGATGCAATCAGGTAACTTAGCTGCTCTTGCTTGGTTTTCAGAAAGTATTCTGATGCCTCCTCTTGAGTTGGCATCCTAGCAGCTTTCTCCTTTCTAGCCTTCTCCTTTTGTGCTTGGGCATGGGCTGAAGATGGTTCATCCTTGTTCATCACAACTTCATTGTCTTCAAACTCAGGATCAATAGGAAGATGTTCCTTATCCAAAAGATATATGCCAGTGCCCATCTTGGAGTTGATCAGTTATTGGATCTGAGGAGCATATCCACAGCTTCTCTTCTGGTCTGCTGCTGTCCTCTTGATTGTCTCTATCATCAGGCTCATGACCTTGAACTTCTGAGGCACATCAAAGATATGAAGCAGGTTGATAGCATGGCCTCTGACCATCTTGTGATCTCTAGACTTGGGCAACAGAGTGTGCCTTAATATCCAGTTGATAGTTGGCAATCCTGACAGAAGATAATGTACAGATCCATACTTGAAAGTTTCAAGTGCCTTATCAGGGATCTCCTTGTACATGTTGATCATTGAGTTGTGGTCCATCTTCTTCTTGGAATAGACATCCAAGTCATCTTCACTTTCTTCTGGGGCATTGATCAGTTGAGCCCATTCTGCAACAGTTGATTGGTACCTCGTACCTTCAGACATCCATGTGATCCTCCCATCGGTGTAAAAGTGTGCGGTGGAGTAGAACTGCATAATAAGTTCCTCATTCCACTTTGTGAGCTTTTGCCCAACAAAGTCTGCTACTCCACAAGCTTTGAAGCTATCCTGCACTCCTGGGAAATGCTCTTCATTGTCCTGGATGTATTGCCAATCGACCCATTTCATGTCACAGACAATTGGCTTCTTGTCCAACAGGATTGTCTCATAGAAGTCCTGCTGTTCCTTAGTGTGGAACCTGTAGTCTATAGCAGTCCTTCTCCTGGTAGCATAGGGATCTTCTGCTCTCCATTTTCTCAATCCAGAGTCTCTCCTGATATTCATATCCTCAGCCACAGGATGAGCATCATTGTGGTCTGGGATCTTGGGCTTCAATTTCCTCAAAACTTGTCCTTCTTCTTCTTCAGCAACATCAGGCACTGGGGCCTTATTCTTCTCAGCAGCTGGAATATTTCTTGTATTCCTCTTGGGTTTTTGCTTTGGAGCTGGCTTGGGGGCTTCCTTGGGCTTGGATGCAGTTGCCCCTGACCTAATAGCATCACCCATCAGCTTGGGTGCCTTGGGTGCTGGTGCAGCACCTTCCTCTTCCTCTTCTTCTTCATCAGAAGAATGTCGTTCAAACTCAGCCATAGGATCTAATTTCTTGCACCATCTGCCTCTTTTCCTTTCTTTCTTCTCTACAACAACAACTGGCTCCTTGGAAGTGGTTTTGTCAGGAATCTTGGTGGAGGCTCTGGCTTTTGGCATTGGCTTCCTGCCTGCTGGTCTTTTGACCTTCAAGCCTGGCTTGGTGCTCTGCCTTGAACCATGTTCTTTCTTGAGCTCAATTTTCTTGGAGGTTGCCTCCTCCTCTACCACATAGTCTTCATCTTCAGAATCTGAAGTTCTTTTCCTTCTCTATCTGGTGGCAGCCTTTG
This sequence comes from Aegilops umbellulata, assembly GCA_032464435.1. NCBI lineage: Eukaryota > Viridiplantae > Streptophyta > Magnoliopsida > Poales > Poaceae > Aegilops > Aegilops umbellulata. The sequence continues at coordinate 47,280,889 of CP136056.1, read as the reverse complement.
GCAGATTGCTTGGAGTGCTCCTGCTGCCATCATCTGAAGAACTTGAGGGACTAGTGCCCTCACTCATATGCACAAGCTGCTCTGACTGATTCTGACTGTCACTCTGGTCTGACATGTTGAACAAGTTGACTGCTGACTGCTGACCCTGTGAATAGTTTATAGATGAGGTAGAATAGATGAGCATCACAAAAAGCAGAGATTTTTGCAAAAGAATGATTCAAAAACTTAGTTTTAGTTTCCCACAAAAAGCATTTCGGATCTACCAATTTCTAAACTCGGTGATACCGAAGCAGTATTTGGAACCTAAACTAGTGATCTCGGTCAGACCGAGTCACAGTTCGGTGGTACCGAGACTGCTAGGGTTTCACAAGGTTCAAAAATCGGTCACACCGATTAGTTACACTCGGTCAGACCGAGTTTCACTTGTGCAATGGCATAGGCCAAATCGGTGGGACCGAGTTTTTCAACTCGGTGGGTCCAAGATGGTTTCGGTGGAAACCTAACCCTAAATTTTTCGAATCAAACCTAATCTACGAGTTCTTTGACTGGATAGAAGTTTATCAAACGTGGCAAGAATCATGATGATCACAATGTGCTAGGAATCAGATTGGGAATAGCACAAAGATCGAGTCCGTACCCTAGTTCGGTGGAGACTCGCTACGGCGGCAACGGCGGAGGTGATTTCCGTTGACGACGATGGAGACCAGCGACTGGAGGCTGCTGGCGGCGAGAAGACGATCCGGAGACCACGTCGGCAGAGCGAGCTATGGCGCGGGCGAAAAGGTTCGGAGAAATTTCCAAATTTTTGCCCGTGACTATATATAGCCCGACCCTGTCGGTGTGACCGAGTGGAACGACTCGGTGGCACCGAGATGCAAAACTGTATACATTTATTGCAACTCTGTGTGACCGAATAGTTCAAGTCGGTTGCACCGAGATTGAAAACATAGATCAACTTGATGATCTCGGTAGGACCGAAAGTGGGGTATCGGTCAGACTGAGAATCACAAAGAGGTTTTGGAAGTTTAAGTCTATGACGAATCGGGGACTCCGAGTGCTCCTCACACAGAGTGGTTCGAATTTGACTTGATCAATTTTGTGATGTAGCATGAATAGAGTTTGAGACGAGAAAAGCATAGATAGCTAGAGGAGGTTCTTAGGCATTATTGTCCATCCACTTGGCAAAAGAAAAGATAAAGCCAAACAATCAAAACAACAAGTGGATGTCCTCGAGTGAGTGAAATATGCATCCAACATGCTCACACAATAAAATGGCAATAGAAATATGTGACAGAACTTGCACAACCAATTCTAGCATCCATCAAGCAATTTGCGATGACTAGGTCATCTATATATGAGTATATTGACTTAGGAGTCAAATGAGAACACTTGATCATAGGTCATACTCATCGTTTAAGCTCAAGTGGGGTTACCACTTTTACATAAAGCATTGTTGTGTTCACATCATTAGAGTTGCTTTAGCTCAAGTCTTAGAGTAAAGCTCCCCCTAGATGTGATATCCCCCCTTAAGAGGGATGAACTAACCTTGGGTTTTGTCGATGATGACTTCATGTAGATGTTGAAGATGTGGATGCTCAATATTGATGTAGATCACTTGGAGCTATCCTTTTGAGTGAATTGCAGTTTCAATACTTACATGGGTTAGTCCCACAAGGAACAAGCAAGTATATCCATAGACATAGAGTGATGCACATACAAGAAGATGTCTATGAAAGCTTTTAGATTACCTTGTCCCTTGACTTACCAACAAGAGGATTTGTGACTCCTTGAAGTAGTGCAAGATGTGGAAGTTGATTGCACGTGTTCTTGCCAAAATGATAAGAGTGAAGTATGTTGGCGGAGTCACCCCCAAGAACTCTCTAGTTCTTCTTCTTTTGGATCCGCACCATTTTGATGGGAATCCTTGTAGTTGTAGTCGTACTTGATGAAGTGGAGCTTGAAGTAGTCTTGGGAATCCACTTGACTAAGGTCTTAGGAGCTTCTTCAAATGCATCTATTTCCTCTTGAAGCTTGTCCTTGCCTTTTTGCTTGTAGTCTTGTGGTGGAAGATCATCTTGGGTTTGTGTCCTCTTGAAAGAAGTTGGATCATACTTCTCTTGTTGAGGAACAAACTTTGTCTTGGGGTATTGATCTTCTTCCCACTCAACTCCATTGGCATTGAACTTTCGTTCAAAACCAACACCTTGATTCTTCCGGTGCCTTCCTTGCTTGCGTACAATCTCCTCGAATTGCTTACTTCCGGCAAGGCTTTTGTACACTCCTTTCTCTATGATTTCCTTCAATATGCTATTTTCTTGCTCAAGTGTAACTTGGCTAAGAGAATCATTAGTGGAATCAAGAGAACTACTAGAAGCAACAATATTGGATTTAACATGTTCATTGTTACTACTAGAGGAAGAATCTTTCTTGTTTTTGTTATTAGACTTGACTTGAGGCATGTAAGTGGATAAGAGTAAACGTTTGGTAATGTAAGAAGAACTTTTCTTGCGGAGATCATCGTTGATTGCCTTTAAAAGCTCATGCTCTTGCTCAAGATTGAGCTTTTCAAAGCATAACTTCTCATGAGCCCTTAAAAGTTCTCGATGATCTTCGAAGATAGTTTCATGAGCTAACTTAAGAGTGTTTAGTTCTTTAGTTAGAGCCTCAATTTTCTCCTTATCATTGTCATTCGTTTTAGCATGATTAATTGACGTTTCATCATAGGATTCATCACTAGAGTTGTCAACAAGTAAATCATCATCGCCTAACAAGTCATCTTCATCACTATTAAAATCAACATACTCAGGGTGAGTTACCTTAGGACCTTTGGCCATGAAGCATCTTCCAATTCCTTCATTGGGTGAATCAAATATGTCGTAGGAGTTGGTTGACACGAGTGCTAGTCCGGCAACACCTTCATCTTGAGTATATTCGGAGTCGGAGTGATAACTTCTCTCGGAGTGGTTGTCGGAGTCGGAGCCGGATACCCATTCACCAACATGAGCTTGATGTCTTCGTTTTGTGTAGCTCCTTGATGATTTTTCCTTCCTTTCCGAATCCTTGCTTCTCCGTGAGTATCTTCGTTCATATCGATCATCGCTACTCCTTCTCTCTCGTGATGGTGATTCCTTTCTTTTGCTTCTTCTTTTTGGAGAGTCTTCTCTTCTTTTGTAGGGAGCCGTACACTCATTGGAATAGTGTCCGGGTCTTCCACAATTGTAGTAGTTTCGCTCTCGACTAGAAGATCTTTTGTCATTGTAGGACCTTGACTTGGAGCTTCTATCTTTGCTTCTACTCTTGTAGAACTTGTTGAAGTTCTTCACCATTAAGCTCAATTCTTCATTGAAGTTTTGTTCCTCACTTGAAGATGTGGGGTTTCACATTAGGCTTGATAAGCACCACTTGATTTGTTGTGAAGTTCCTCTTTGTCCTTGAGCGACATCTCATGAGCAACAATTCTTCCAATGACTTCCGTTGGCTTGAGATTTTTGTAATTGGGCATCATTTGGATCAATGTACACACGGTATCATATTTTTCGTCCAGGGCTCTAAGGATCTTCTTGATGATGAATATGTCGGTCATCTCTTCACTCCCTAAGCCGGCAATATCATTTGTGATGAGAGGAAGCCTAGAGTACATTTCAGCGACACCTTCACCATCCTTCATTTTGAACTTGTCAAGTTGACTTTGAAGAACATCCAATTTAGATTCCTTGACGGAGTCGGTACCTTCGTGCATATCAATCAAAGTATCCCAAATTTCCTTTGCATTCTCAATACGGCTGATTTTGTTGAATTCTTCGGGGCACAATCCATTGAAGAGAATATCACAAGCTTGAGCGTTGTATTGCAGCATCTTCAACTCATCCGCGGTAGCTTCACGGTTTGGTTCTTTCCCTTCGAAGAAGTCACCTTGCAAACCAACACACACAATCGCCCAAACAGCAGGGTTATGTCCAAGAATATGCATTTTCATTTTATGCTTCCAACTAGCAAAGTTAGTGCCATCAAAGTAAGGACCTCTACGGTGATAATTTCCCTCACTAGATGCCATACTCTCCTAGGTTGTGAAACCAAGGCTATGACCACCAAAAGCTATGGGAATCAAAGCAAATGGAGACCAAAGCTCTGATACCACTTGTAGGATCGAAAGTATGTCTAGAGGGGGGGTGATTAGACTACTTGACCAAATAAAAATTTAACCTTTTCCCAATTTTAGTTCTTGGCAGATTTTAGCAACTTTAGGACAAGTCAAGCAATCATCACACAATTCAAGCAAGCATGCAAAGAGTATATAGGCAGCGGAAAGTAAAGCATGCAACTTGCAAGAATGTAAAGGGAAGGGTTTGGAGAGTTCAAACGCTATTGGAGACACGGATGTTTTTCCCGTGGTTCGGATAGGTGGTGCTATCCTACATCCACGTTAGTGGAGACTTCAACCCACGAAGGGTAACGGTTGCGCGAGTCCACGGAGGGCTCCACCCATGAAGGGTCCACGAAGAAGCAACCTTGTCTATCCCACCATGGCCATCGCCCACGAAGGACTTGCCTCACTAGCGGTAGATCTTCACGAAGTAGGCGATCTCCTTGCCCTTACAAACTCCTTGGTTCAACTCCACAATCTTGTCGGAGGCTCCCAAGTGACACCTAGCCAATCTAGGAGACACCACTCTCCAAGAAGTAACAAATGGTGTGTTGATGATGAACTCCTTGCTCTTGTGCTTCAAATGATAGTCTCCCCAACACTCAACTCTCTCTCACGGGATTTGGATTTGGTGGAAAGAAGATTTGAGTGGAAAGCAACTTGGGGAAGGCTAGAGATAAAGATTCATATGATAGGAATGGAATATCTTGGTCTCAACACATGAGTAGGTGGTTCTCTCTCAGAACATATGAGTTGGAAGTGTAGATGTGTTCTGATGGCTCTCTTCACTAATGAAGAGGAGGTGGAGGGGTATATATAGCCTCCACTTAAAATCCAACCGTTACACACAATCTACCAATCTCGGTGGGACCGAGTCAATAAACTCGGTTGGACCGAAACGGTAAACCTAGTGACCGTTAGAGATTTTCGGTGGGACTAACATGCATCTCGGTAGGATCGATATGGTTAGGGTTTGGGCATAACGTAATCTCGGTGAGACCGATTACACAAACTCAGTGAGACCGATTTGGTAATTAGCTAACCAGAGAGTTGGTCAGGCAAACTCGGTGGGACCGATTTGCTCTTTCGGTGAGACCGAAAAGTTACAAAAGGGAAACAGAGAGTTTGCATTGCAATCTCGGTGGGACCGATCCGCTCTTTCGGTGAGACCGAAAAGTTACGAAAAGGAAACAGAGAGGTTGCAATCCCATCTCGGTGAGACCGAGATCCCTATCGGTAGAACCGATTTGCTAGGGTTTGGCAGTGGCTTATGACATATGAGAAACTCGGTGGCGCCGGATAGAAAGAATCGGTATGACCGAGTTTGGCTTAGGGTTTAGGTCATATGTGGATATGGAAAAGTAGTTGAGGATTTTGGAGCATATTATTAAGCACATAAGGCAAAGAGCTCATTAAGCAACACCTCATCCCTCCTTGATAGTATTGGCTTTTCCTATAGACTCAATGTGATCTTGGATCACTAAAATATAAAATGAAGAGTCTTGAGCTTTTGAGCTTGAGCCAATCCTTTGTCCTTAGCATTTTGAGGGTTCCACTTTCACCATCCATGCCATGCCAATCATTGAGCTTTCCTGAAATAATTGTCTTGGAATTGCATTAGCTCAATGAGCTATATGTTGTTATGAATTACCAAAACCACCTAGGGATAGTTGCACTTTCGCACACTCATAAGAATTCTTACAAATCTTGTATGCTTAGCATATTATGATTATTTAAGCAAATTACCATGCTATTCAATACTCTCAAAATAATCTAAGTGAAGCATGAGAGATCAATAGTTTCTATAAAACAAATCCACCACCGTGCTCTAAAAGATATAAGTGAAGCATTAGAGCAAACAACAAACTACTCCGAAAGATATAAGTGAAGATCAATGAGTAGTTGAATAATTATGAAACTATGTGAAGACTCTCTAACATTTAAGAATTTCAGATCTTGAACTTTATTCAAACAGCAAGCAAATCTAAAGAAAATAAAATTACGCTCCAAGCAAAATACATATCATGTGGTGAATAAAAATATAGCTCCAAGTAAAGTTACCGATGAACGAAGACGAAAGAGGGGATGCTATCCGGGGCATCCCCAAGCTTAGACGCTCGGTTATCCTTGAATATTACCTTGGGGTGCCTTGGGCATCCCCAAGCTTAGGCTCTTTCCACTCCTTATTCCATAGTCCATCGAATCTTTACCCAAAACTTGAAAACTTCACAACACAAAACTTAACAGAAAACACGTGAGCTCCGTTAGCGAAAGAAAACAAAATACCACTTCAAGGTACTGTAATGAACTCATTCCTTATTTATATTGGTGTTAAACTTACTCTATTCAAACTTCTCTATGGTTTATAAACTATTTTTCTAGCCATAGATTCATCAAAATAAGCAAACAACACACGAAAAACAGAATCTGTCAAAAACAGAACAGTCTGTAGTAATCTGTAACTAACGCAAACTTCTGGAACTCCAAAAATTCTAAAATAAATTGGTGGACCTGAGGAATTTGTCTAGTAATCATCTTCAAAAAGAATCAACTAAATAGCACTCTGCAGTAAAAAGTTTTCGCTAATCTCGTGAGCGCTAAAGTTTCTGTTTTTTACAGCATGATCATAAAGACTTCACCCAAGTCTTCCCAAAGGTTCTACTTGGCACAAACACTAATTAAAACATAAAACCACATCTAAACAGAATCTAGATGGATTATTTATTCCTAAACAGAACCAAAAATCAAGAAACTAAAATAAAATTGGGTTGCCTCCCAACAAGCGCTATTGTTTAATGCCCCTAGCTAGGCATGATGATTTCAATGATGCTCACATAAAGGATAAGAATTGAAACATAAAGAGAGCATCATGAAGAATATGACTAGCGCATTTAAGTCTAGCCCACTTCCTATGCATAGGGATTTTGTGAGCAAACAACTTATGGGAACAATAATCAACTAGCATAGGAAGGCAAAACAAGCATAACTTCAAAACTTTAAGAACATAGAGAGGAAACTTGATATTATTGCAATTCCTATAAGCATATATTCCTCCCTCATAATAACTTTCAGTAGCATAATGAATGAATTCCACAATATAACCAGTACCTAAATCATTCTTTTCATGATCTACAAGCATAGAAATTTTATTACTCTCCATATAAGCAAAATTCTTCTTATTCGGAATAGTGGGAGTATCATAAGAGACTTGAATACTATAAATTGTTTCCACGTTAAAGGAGTACTGTTCAGAGAAGGGGCACTCATAATCATGACAAGTTTTATAAATATAATCATCACTACTCTTTATAGCATAAGTTTTATCACAATAATCATCATAAGTAGCAACTTTGTTCTCATCATAATCGATTGAAACCTCTTCCGAATTAGTGGATGCATCACTAAATAAAGTCATGACCTCTCCAAATCCACTTCCATAAATATTATAAGATTCAACATCCTCCCAAAAAGTGGGATCTACTTCCTAAAGTTGACACTCTTCCAAACCCACTTTCATAAATATAATCATCATAAGTAGAAAGCATGTTATCATCATAACTACTCTGCATATTAAAACTTGGGAGGCAAAAAATATCATCATTATTAAACATAGCATCCCCAAGCTTGGGACAAACATTAATTGCAGCAAATATATTCTCAAATATGTCATCCTCATTAAACATAGCTTCCCCAAGCTTGGGCCTTTTCATATCATAAGCATAATCACTGTCGGTGTCAAAACCGGCGGATCTCGGGTAGGGGGTCCCGAACTGTGCGTCTAGGCGGATGGTAACAGGAGACAAGGGACATGAAGTTTTACCCAGGTTCGGGCCCTCTCGATGGAGGTAAAACCCTACGTCCTGCTTGATTAATATTGACGATATGGGTAGTACAAGAGGAGTTCTACCATGAGATCGAGGAGGCTAAACCCTACAAGCTAGCCTATGGTATGATTGTTGTATGTTTGTTGTCCTACGGACTAAAGCCCTCCAGTTTATATAGACACCGGAGAGGGTTAGGGTTACACAAAGTCGGTTACAATGGTAGGAGATCTAAATATCCGCATCGCCAAGCTTGCCTTCCACGCCAAGGAAAGTCCCTTCCGGACATGGGACGGAGTCTTCAATCTTGTATCTTCATAGTCCAGGAGTCCGGCTGAAGGTATAGTCCGGCCATCCGGACGCCCCCTAATCCAGGACTCCCTCAGTAGCCCCTGAACCAGGCTTCAATGACGACGAGTCCGGCCCGCAGATTGTCTTTGGCATTGCAAGGCGGGTTCCTCCTCCAAGTACTTCATAGAAGATTTTGAACACAAAAGATAGTGTCCGACCCTGCAAAATAAGTTTCCACATATTGCCATAGAGAGAATAATATTTACACAAATCTAATCTGCTGATGTATTCCGTAGCGTGACATCACGCTACGGCCAAGCCTTTATTCGAATCGTTTTTACTCCCCCACCTCAGCGCATTTTGCGAGGCGGTTTCCTTGGCACGTCTTGTCAAAGCAGAGACCGTGGCCCCTTTATTTACGGGATTCTCATCCATACGAACGTGGGTAACCCAATCGTGCCCGTTGGCCTGTCCTCTTGATTAAAGGCGAGTCCCAAACGGTTATGGGGAGGGCCCTTGGTATTCAACCTCTTATAAAGAGACTAAGGCCTTACTCCTTTCTTTCAATCTCAAACGATTTCGCCCTTCACCTCGAGTTCCAACACCCAAGGCTCCAAATTTCGGGCGCTTCAGATCTTTGACAATGTCCGGTTCCGACCTTCGAGGCCGATGGGCGCCCTCTTCCGTTACGGAGGAGGACGTGCTAAAGCTGAGAGAGGCCAGGTTCTTGACCGGCGAAATCTCGCATAGGTTACCTGCTCAAGGGCAGGTCATTCCCACTCCCAGGCCTGGTGAGAGTGTGGTGTTTATGTCTCACTTCCTTCGGGGGCTAGGCTTCCCAATGGACCCCTTCGTGAGCGGGCTCATGTTCTATTACAGGTTGGAATTTCACGACTTAGCTCCGGAGTCCATCCTCCACATTTCCTCTTTCATTGTCGTGTGCGAAGCCTTCCTCCGTATTAATCCCCACTTCGGACTATGGCTCAATACCTTTAAAGTAGTGCCGAAGACGATCAAGGGGCGGCACGCAGAGTGCGGAGGCGCTGTTATAAGCAAGAATGCTGATGCTCCATGGCCCGAGGGATCTTTTCAAGAGGAGTCCAGCTTATGGCAACGAGAGTGATTCTATATCACCGTCCGAGGGGCACCAAGTGGGTGGCGCCATCTGCCTTTCGTTCGGGTCCCCCACCACAGCTAGCGTCATGGGTCGATAAAGGACTTGACTGGGGGTCATCCAAGGACGTGCCCTTGTTGCAGGGCCGCATCAGGGATCTCTTAGAAAGTGACTTCAGCCTAGTCAAAGTGACGCAGGTCATGCTGATCCGCCGAACCCTGCCCGGGAAACATCGCTCCCTCTGCCTGTGGGAGTTTAATCCGGAGGGACTGCAAGCTCTCCAGCATTTCATGGGAGCAACGCCCGTGGAGATGTATAAATTGTTCTTCGGATCACAAGTGATGTGTCCGGACTTGATCGAGGACGCAGGCTTGAGCTGCAATTGCCCGGATACTAAAGTAAGTAGCCTTGTGCCCGGAGTTGCTATCCGTATATTTGTCATAAAACTTGCTTCTAAAGAACTGTTCTTTAAACAGGAGTGGATAGCGAAGGAAAAGCTTATCAGGTGTCCGGCTTCCCTCCCCGAGACCACGCCGGATCCCGTGCTGGTCAGGATGTTGAAGATTGCGCCTTTGAAGGAAAGCAAGGGAGGGGACAAGGAAACTACGGCCTCCTCGAAGGAGGCTGTTCGGAGGGAAGGAATCGAAAATTCCTCCCCTCAAGCAAAGAAGAGGAATGCCTCTGGAGACTCGGAGACCGTGGCCTCAAAACGGGGGAAGAAATCTTCGTCAGAGGGTCCTGCGCCGGGGGATACCTCGGTCGAACTATGCCCTCAAGGGGGCCAGCCCTCCACCGAGCCGTAAGTAGAGAGAGGTTTTTTCTTTGAGAAGAATCCTTGTTTTATATCTGAGAAGAGTAACCGAAAATTTACCTTGTAGTTTGGACCTCAGCCCTTCTCAGCAGAGCTCGTCTTTGGGGGATCTTCTTCCGGAGATGATGGAGAGCAGAACGCCTCCCCCTGCCGAACCGCCTAGAGAGGCGGGCGACCCTGAGGTATCGTCGCGGAGGGTTTCTCTGAATCCGGCGGGGCCTGAAGGCAGCCATATGGCCCCCAAGGCTCTCCTCGTCCGTCCATCGAGAAAGGTCATAGGACGAATCCGGCACCGTCCGGTGCACGGTTCGGAGGAGCTGAAGGATCTGCTAGGGCGAGCATCTATCTCAGAGGAGCATCGTGCATTGATGGGCACAGTGATTGAAAGGGTTTCTTCCGCGGAAAGCGGATTGCACGAGGCCGTCAGAAGTTTACTGACGGGTTTTGAGGTACGCGGAATAACGCGCCCTTTTTTAACAGTGGTGCATAAACAAGATGCGCCATGTGCACATAGTAGCCCCTGAGACTCTGTGCGTTGTCAAAATTGACGGTGCGCAGAGGATCATAACCCCTAGGTATAAAACGTTGTCTTCGTATGTAGGTGACGAATTGTCCGGCGTCCAGCCGGACTAATGGGTTTGCCGAGCTAAAGCGGCAACTTGACGTGGCAGAGGCCGACATCGTGCTTGTTAACAAGCGGCTTGACGAGGCGCAAGGTATGTAACCCCTCCAGTGGCACCTGGTAAGAGGAGCCTATGCCAGTATCTTACCCTGTGTGTGCTTGATGCAGATGGTGCGGCTGCCATGGAGAGTCTTCGGGCGGAACTTGCCCGAGCCAAGGAACAAGCCAGAAAAAGTGATGCGGCTGCCAAGAAGGCCCTTGAAGAGCTGAGAGCCGAACGGGCTGCTCACTGCCGAAGCAGGAAAGAGATGGCCGAGATGGCCGTGAAGCTGAAGAGCGCTGCTGACCGTTGCAGGCTTCTGGAAAAAGAAGATCGGGCAGAACAGACAGACTTGGAGAAGGCCGTTGCCGATGCCAAGGATGCTCGCTCTGCGATGAGATCTGCGAAGGAGGAGCTTCGTGAAGCCGGAGAGATCGCGGCTGGAAAGCCCTTTATGCTGCGGAGGAAGTTTTGTGATCCTAAGCATGCTCCGTTGGACCGGCTATGGAGTACGACGTACACCTATCTGGATTTGGCGGCAAGTGCTGCTGATGCGACCGAACACTTTCGAGATCAAGAAGATCGCGAAGTGGAGAAACTCTTCTGGTCGCAGTTCCACAATCCAGAGTGTCCACTGTCAGTGGCCGATCGACTGGCCGAATGGGACGAGCTGAATAGGTTGTCCGGACTTGCCATGAAGTGCGTCATGAGTCATCTGTGGCCGGAGAGGTCGGAGCCGAAGAGTTATTTCAGCTTGGTGCAGCAATTCCTTGGTGCGGTGTCGCGTATCAATGCAATGAAGAGGTCAGCATGCATAGAGGGCACACGGATGGCTCTTGCCCGTGTTAAGACATACTGGGCGGAGATGGAGACCACCGTTGTTGCACCCCGAGATTCGGACAAAAGCAGAGTACCCGCCGAGCACTATTTTCAGGAAGTCCTTCAAGGCGCTCGTTAATTAGAGACGCAGTGCTCGAAGGATGCTATGTTCTAATAGCATATTTTATTGTAAAACAATATTTTGATAAATTGTAGAAGCCTTTTATACTTGTGCCTTCAAGTATTTGAAACACCTCCTGTGCGGCCGTTTTATGATATATATATATATATAATAAATATATATATATATATATATATATATATATATATATATATATATATATATATATATATATATATATATATATATATATATATATATATATAATCTGAAAGATGGCAGTCGTCGGCTTCAGCCCCCACGAACATAATGCGGGGGTGCTCGCAGAAGGCGCATTTTCACACTTGATCCAACGTCTTGGTCCTACAAAGGAGGTGATAGCGCAGCGAGCTAGGTGAAAGCACAAGTGCTCCTCAGGTGGTTTTGGCAATTAATGTCAACATATCTCTTGTTGGACTAGCATTTTTATCTAGTATATTTCAGATAAGTTCAACAATGGAGTGGCATGGACTAAAGGTTGTGGGAACTCCTTCAAGATGCTAAGGACAAAGGATTGGCTAAAGCTTCAAGCTCAAGACTCTTCATTTTACACTTTTAGTGATCCAAGATCACATTGAGTCTATAGGAAAAGCCAATACTATCAAGAAGGGATGAGGTGTTGCTTAATGAGCTCTTTGCCTTATGTGCTTCATGATATGCTCCAAAATCCTCAGCTACTTTCCCATATCCACATTTGACCTAAACTCTAAGCCAAATTCGGTCATACCGATTCTTTCTATCCGGCGCCACCGAGTTTCATATGTCATAAGCCACTGCCAAACCCTAGCAAATCGGTTTCACCGATAGGGATCTCGGTCTCACCGAGATGGGATTGCAATCTCACTGTGTATGTCCATTGTCAAAATCGGTCTCACCGAGTTTAGGCAATCGGTACTACCGAGATTGCAATGCAAACTCTCTGTTTCCCTTTTGTAACTTTTCGGTCTCACCGAAAGAGCAAATCGGTCCCATTGAGTTTGCCTGACCAACTCTCTGGTTAGCTTATTACCAAATCGGTCTCACCGACTTTGTGTAATCGGTCTCACCGAGATTACGTTATGCCCAAACCCTAACCACATCGGTCCTACCGAGATGCATGTCAGTCCCACCGAAAATCTCTAACGGTCACTAGGTTTACCTTTTTGGTCCGACCGAGTTTTTTGATTCGGTCCCACCGAGATTGGTAAATTGTGTGTAACGGTTGGATTTTGTGTGGAGGCTATATATACCCCTCCACCTCCTCTTCATTCATGGAGAGAGCCATCAGAACACACCTACACTTCCAACTCATATGTTCTGAGAGAGAACCACCTACTCATGTGTTGAGACCAAGATATTCCATTCCTACCATATGAATCTTGATCTCTAGCCTTCCCCAAGTTGCTTTCCACTCAAATCTTCTTTCCACCAAATCCAAATCCTGTGAGAGAGAGTTGAGTGTTGGGGAGACTATCATTCGAAGCACAAGAGCAAGGAGTTCATCATCAACACACCATTTGTTACTTCTTGGAGAGTGGTGTCTCCTAGATTGGCTAGGTGTCACTTGGGAGCCTCCGACAAGATTGTGGAGTTGAACCAAGGAGTTTGTAAGGGCAAGGAGATCGCCTACTTCGTGAAGATCTACCGCTAGTGAGGCAAGTCCTTCGTGGGCGATGGCCATGGTGGGATAGACAAGGTTGCTTCTTCGTGGACCCTTCGTGGGTGGAGCCCTCCGTGGACTCGCGCAACCGTTACCCTTCGTGGGTTGAAGTCTCCACTAACGTGGATGTAGGATAGCACCACCTATCCGAACCACGGGAAAAACATCCGTGTGTCCAATTGCGTTTGAATTCTCCAAACCCTTCCCTTTACATTCTCGCAAGTTGCATGCTTTAATTTCCGCTGCCTATATACTCTTTGCATGCTTGCTTGATATGTATTGTGTGTGCTGAAATTGTGCCTAAAACTTCACTCAAACCAAAAAGGCTTAAAAACTGCAACTTTAGTACTAAGTGTCTAATCCCCCCCCCTCTAGACACACCCACTTCTAGATCCTACAAGTGGTATCAGAGCTTTGGTCTCCATTGCCTTGGTTTAATCACCATTGGAGGAAGATGGATGTGTCTACGTTAGGGAGTCTTAGACATAGAGTGCCTATTCTTGATGGAGAGTATTTTCATGAATGGAAAAATGAGATGCTTGTAATTTTCACTCAATATCATTTAAACAAGTATATTGCTAGTCCTTGTGCTCCTCATGTTGATCCTATGCATCCCACTCTAGATGAAGATGTTGACATGATTCGCAATCTTAGAACCGTTGAGCTCATCATTAGTGTATTGCCCAAATACTTGATTGCTAGTTTACCTACTCTTAAATGCGCCTATACTATATGGAAATTTCTTGAGGAACGATTCCCCGATTACTCCTTGAAAAACTTGGATGAAATTCTCCATAAATCTATTGCCATGAGTAAAATGAATTCTAGTAATCCTAGTTTTGGTGATTGTCTACTTGAGCTTACTAATCTCATGCATGCTAAAGGAAATGTTGGAATCATTAGTAATATCATATCCGAAGCTATAAGAATTCATAAAAGTGACCACTTTGATGATCATTTATCTAATGAATCACTTTCTCTAGGAAATGATGAGTCACAAGATCATGTTGAACATGGATACTACGATGAGAATGATGATAGTGACTTCGATCTTGATGATGCAGTGAGACACTTTGGTCTTATGGAAAATCTTCGAGGATATGTGTCAGGAGGAAAGGAATGGGTTCTCGATAGTGGATGTACTGACCATATGACCGGAGATGAAGAGATGTTTCGTGAGCTTGCTGAAAATGACGGCCCTCGAAAATATGTCACCTTTGGTGATAATTCAAAGGGTAAGGTGGTTGGCCTTGGTAAGGTGGCCATCTCACACGATAGCTCCATTCAAAATGTCATGCTTGTTGAATCTCTTGGCTACAACTTACTTTCAGTATCTAGACTTGCTGATTTCGGATTAAATGTCCTATTTACTGAGGTAGATTGCCAAGTGTTTCGTCGAGATAATCATAAAATGGTCTTTACCGGTATACGTAGAGGTGACCTTTATATCGTCGATTTCTCTAAAAAGGCACAACCTAAAACTTGCTTTATTGCTAAATCCTCAAAAGGTTGGTTGTGGCATAGACGACTAGGTCATGTTGGCATGAGAAACCTTGACAAGCTTATTAAAGGAAATCATATCCTTGGAGTTAGCGATGTCATATTTGATAAGGATAGACTTTGCAGTGCTTGTCAAGCAGGTAAACAGGTTGGAGGAAGGCATCCTGTGAAGAACATCATGACCACAAGGAGGCCACTCGAGCTACTTCATATGGATCTCTTTGGTCCCAATGCCTACAAGAGTCTCGGTGGAAATTCTTTTGGTCTAGTCATAGTTGATGATTTTTCAAGATTTACGTGGGTGTTCTTTCTTGATGATAAATCGCAGGTCCAAAAGATCTTCAAAAACTTCGCTACAAAGGCCCAAAATCAGTTTGACGTGAAGATCAAGAAGGTTCGGAGCGACAACGGAACGGAGTTCAAGAACGCAAATGTGGATACCTTTCTTCATGAAGAAGGGATTTCACATGAGTTCTCGGCTACATACACACCTCAACAAAAAGGAGTTGTTGAGAGGAAGAACCGGACGCTCATCGAAATGGCAAGAACGATGCTTGATGAGGACAAGACGCCGAAGCACTTCTGGGCAGAAGCGGTTGAGACGGCTTGTCATGCAACAAATCGCGTGTATCTTCACAAGCTACTCGGCAAGACGGCATACGAGCTCCTCACCGGTAACAAACCCCAAGTTGGATACTTTCGAGTATTTGGCTCAAAGTGCTACATTCTAGATAAGCATCATCGTTCAAAGTTTGCTCCTAAGTCTCATGAAGGTTTCCTACTTGGTTATGGCTCAAACTCTCACACTTACCGTGTCTACAACAATTTCACCGGAAAGGTTGAAGAGACGGTAGATGTGAATTTTGATGAATCTAATGGCTCGCAAGTAGAGCAATTGCCAATTGATGTAGGAGATAAAGACCCTTCGGAAGCAATTCAAGACTTGTCGATTGGCAAAATTCGTCCAACGGAGGTGAAGGAGAGTACCTCGTCCGTCCAAGTGGAAGCTTCTACCTCACGACAAGGTGAACCAAGAATCGACATGGAAGCATCCACAAGTGGGACACACCAAGATGAAGAAAACGAGGAAACGCGTCAAGACGAACATCAACAACCTCCTTCTCCACCACGACAAGAGAATGACAACGCCAACAATGAAGAAGGCCAACAAGAAGAAGAACAAGATGAAGAAGAAGTTCAACGAAGGCCTAAGCAAAAGCTTTCACGAGTTCGAGCAAGAATCGCCAAAGATCATCCCGTCGAGCAAATCTACAATGATATCCAAACCGGGAGAATTACTCGCTCAAAAACTCGTTTAGCTAACTTTTGTGAAAACTATTCATTCATTTCTAGCATTGAACCTATGAAGGTCGAAGAAGCATTGGAGGATCCGGATTGGATAAATGCTATGCATGAAGAGCTACACAACTTTGAGAGAAACCAAGTTTGGACATTGGTTGAGAAGCCCGACAACAACCACAACATCATCGGTACCAAATGGGTGTTTCGCAACAAGCAAGATGAAGATGGACAAGTGGTTCGCAAGAAAGCACGTCTGGTCGCCCAAGGATACACACAAGTCGAAGGTATGGACTATGGTGAGACATATGCTCCCGTTGCTAGACATGAGTCCATTCGCATCTTACTTGCCTTTGCTAATCACCACAATATCACCTTGTACCAAATGGACATTAAAAGTGCTTTTCTAAATGGTGAAATAGAGGAGGAAGTTTATGTCAAACAACCTCCCGGCTTTGTCAATCCTAAGAAACCTAATCATGTTTACAAACTTCACAAAGCACTTTACGGTCTTAAACAAGCTCCTAGAGCATGGTATAAATGCTTGACTAAGTTCCTTCTTGCAAGTGGTTTTGAAATTGGAAAAATTGATTCTACACTCTTCACTAAAAGAGTTAATGGAGAACTATTTGTATGCCAAATTTATGTTGATGATATCATTTTTGGTTCTACTAATCCTCTCTTTAGTGAAAAGTTTGGAAAGCTTATGTCAAAGAAGTTTGAGATGTCTATGATGAGTGAACTCAAGTTCTTTCTTGGTTTGCAAATCAAGCAAACTAAGGAAGGCACATTCATCTCTCAAACGAAGTACACCAAAGACCTATTCAAGAAGTTCAATATGCAAGAATGCAAAGGCATGTCTACACCTATGCCTACTAGTGGACATAATGATTTGACCAAAGATGGTGAACCGGTTGATCAAAAGGTATATCGTTCTATGATTGGTTCATTGTTATACCTATGTGCCTCTCGTCCCGACATTATGCTAAGTGTGTGCATGTGTGCACGATATCAAGCTGCTCCTAAAGAATGTCATCTTAAGGCTGTGAAAAGGATAGTGAGATACTTAATCCATACACCAAATTTTGGCATTTGGTATCCTAAGAGGTCCTCTTTCGATCTTGTTGGATATTCTGACTCGGACTATGCCGGAGACAAGGTTGATAGAAAGTCCACTTCGGGTACATGTCAATTTCTTGGTAGATCTCTTGTGTCTTGGTCCTCCAAGAAACAAAACTCGGTATCCTTATCCACCGCCGAAGCGGAATATATTGCTGCTGGTTCATGTTGTGCTCAATTACTTTGGATGACCCAAACTCTGAAAGATTATGGGGTCTATGTGAAACATGTTCCATTGCTTTGTGACAATGAAAGTGCTATCAAAATTGGTCATAATCCTGTGCAACATTCTCGAACTAAGCATATTGAAGTTCGTCATCATTTCATTCGAGACCATGTTGCAAAGGGTGACATTGATCTTAAGCATGTTCGCACCGATAAGCAATTAGCGGATATATTCACTAAACCGCTTGATGAGAAAGTGTTTTGCAGGTTGAGAGGAGAATTGAACATCATTGATGCTTCAAATTTGGAGTAGAAACTCCATTGGATACATGCAAGACATGAGCTTATGACTAATCCTTGATATATATCTCTTATGATGACTATTTTATATCTTGGATATATTTGCATCATGCATGTTATCTAACCCATGTAGGTACTTGGATGAATCTATTTCTATGAGATTGCAACTCTCTCACATTTTGAGCAATCTCTACATCACCAAGTCTCTACACAACGGTGGTTGACAAGGAAGCACGAAACCACTCAAACATATCCTTTGACTAATTCTATGATTGAGCTTCATGATTGTCATGTTGGATACAAAAGTGTCTTTCCTTGCAAGAACTAACCCATGTAGGTAGATGAACTCAAACTCCAAGTGGTGCTCCCAACTCTTGATGAACTACATCAACCTCGAGCACCCACACAAGTTCAACTACATGAGCAAGATCCACACCACCACCCAAGGTATGTTATTCCATCTTAGAGAAGCTTTACTCCAAGACATGAGTCAAAGCAACTCAACAAGATGAGAATACATCAAAATGCTTAAACGAAAAATGGTAAGCCCATTTTGAGCTTAAACGATGAGTATGACCTATGATCAAGTGTTCTCACTTGACTCCTAAGTCGATATACTCTAACATAGGTGACTATGTCACCGCCCAATTCTAGATGAAGTTCTCTTGTGTTTCTTTTCTGTGTTTTTGCATCTGTCCCTTGCATATTTCTGCATTCAAATTCCTTGCAAATCTTTCAGTTAATTCATTGCAAATCTTTGTGAGATCTTAATTGACTAAGTGAGATGAGGTGGCAAGTGTTTTCTCTGAAGTAAACTCGGTTCCACCGAACTAAACTTTTTGGATCAACCGAATCCTTTCGGTACCACCGAAATGTGACGCTCGGTGCCACCGATTTCGCAACAGGAAAACAGCTTGCCACTTATTCTATATTTCTTCTGATCCAGCTCCACTCGATGAATCTTATCCTCTACAAGCATCACATTTTTATCCATTGCTTTATGCTGCATCTCAAGGACCAAACCTTTTCGACAGATTCCAGAAGAGCCTTCTTGGAAATTGATGTCAAAGGGGGAGAGAGAGATCACATCAAAGCTTATCACCTACAAGGGAGAAAGTATTAAGGGGGAGAAAGAGATCTCCAGGGGGAGAGAATACTCAAGGATCCTAGATGCTTGATGATTAAGAGGAGAGATACCACATGTCTTTTTGGGGGAAAGACATGTTCATATGTGCTTGTTTGCACTAAGCTCTATTCATTTGATATCTTTCAGCTCTGATTTTCTGTTCCCTATCTTCTCCCAATATCCCATGTCAGATTCAGGGGGAGCAAGACACCTAAGGGAAAGAAATCATTCAAATCGCATATCTTTACTCTTGGGGACATGTCTAATTCAATGTGGTACTTTGTACTCACTCTCTACATGTCATCCCAGTCTTGGTATTCTTGTGGTTTCTTTTGGTTGCTCTGGCTAGTGGATGTATCTGTGTTATCTAACCTTGTTTGTGCAGGTTCGTTCCATCCTAAGTCAACTCAAGACTACAAGGTAAGTATATGCATCAGAATCATGAGTATGAGGAATTCTTGCTCTTGTACATACTGTTTGCAAGAAGGACTCATAAGCATGAAGGTATTCCTCTTAATAATCTTTTGCTCTGATGCATATGGCCAAGATACATGTAACACATTGCCTACTCTGTCATGGTTATGCTCTCACATGCTTCTACATTTTATACTCACATGATTGCATACATGTAGGGGGAGCTTTTGTTTGTTACATGTCCTTCCAAAGCTTTACTTGTTATTCTTTGTATCTTTATCTAAAGCTTTGATGTATGTTGCCATCAATTACCAAAAAGGGGGAGATTGAAAGCACAAGTGCTCCTCAGGTGGTTTTGGTAATTAATGTCAACATATCTCTTGTTGGACTAACATTTTTATCTAGTATATTTCAGATAAGTTCAACAATGGAGTGGCATGGACTAAAGGTTGTGGGAACTCCTTCAAGATGCTAAGGTCAAAGGATTGGCTAAAGCTTCAAGCTCAAGACTCCTCATTTTACACTTTTAGTGATCCAAGATCACATTGAGTCTATAGGAAAAGCCAATACTATCAAGAAGGGATGAGGTGTTGCTTAATGAGCTCTTTGCCTTATGTGCTTCATGATATGCTCCAAAATCCTCAGCTACTTTCCCATATCCACATTTGACCTAAACTCTAAGCCAAATTCGGTCATACCGATTCTTTCTATCCGGCGCCACCGAGTTTCATATGTCATAAGCCACTGCCAAACCCTAGCAAATCGGTTTCACCGATAGGGATCTCGGTCTCACCGAGATGGGATTGCAATCTCACTGTGTATCTCCATTGTCAAAATCGGTCTCACCGAGTTTAGGCAATCGGTACTACCGAGATTGCAATGCAAACTCTCTGTTTCCCTTTTGTAACTTTTCGGTCTCACCGAAAGAGCAAATCGGTCCCACCGAGTTTGCCTGACCAACTCTCTGGTTAGCTTATTACCAAATCGGTCTCACCGAGTTTGTGTAATCGGTCTCACCGAGATTACGTTATGCCCAAAACCTAACCACATCGGTCCTACCGAGATGCATGTCAGTCCCACCGAAAATCTCTAACGGTCACTAGGTTTACCTTTTTGGTCCGACCGAGTTTGTTGATTCGGTCCCACCGAGATTGGTAAATTGTGTGTAACGGTTGGATTTTGTGGGGAGGCTATATATACCCCTCCACCTCCTCTTCATTCGTGGAGAGAGCCATCAAAACACACCTACACTTCCAACTCATATGTTTTGAGAGAGAACCACCTACTCATGTGTTGAGACCAAGATATTCCATTCCTACCATATGAATCTTGATCTCTAGCCTTCCCCAAGTTGCTTTCCACTCAAATCTTCTTTCCACCAAATCCAAATCCTGTGAGAGAGAGTTGAGTGTTGGGGAGACTATCATTCGAAGCACAAGAGCAAGGAGTTCATCATCAACACACCATTTGTTACTTCTTGGAGAGTGGTGTCTCCTAGATTGGCTAGGTGTCACTTGGGAGCCTCCGACAAGATTGTGGGGTTGAACCAAGGAGTTTGTAAGGGCAAGGAGATCGCCTACTTCGTGAAGATCTACCGCTAGTGAGGCAAGTCCTTCGTGGGCGATGGCCATGGTGGGATAGACAAGGTTGCTTCTTCGTGGACCCTTCGTGGGTGGAGCCCTCCGTGGACTCGCGCAACCGTTACCCTTCGTGGGTTGAAGTCTCCACTAACGCGGATGTAGGATAGCACCACCTATCCGAACCACAGGAAAAACATCCGTGTCTCCAATTGCGTTTGAATTCTCCAAACCCTTCCCTTTACATTCTCGCAAGTTGCATGCTTTACTTTCCGCTGCCTATATACTCTTTGCATGCTTGCTTGATATGTATTGTGTGTGCTGAAATTGTGCCTAAAACTTCACTCAAACCAAAAAGGCTTCAAAACTGCAACTTTAGTACTAAGTGTCTAATCACCCCCCCTCTAGACACACCCACTTCTAGATCCTACACTAGGCAACCGGACTATAATGCTTTATCACTTTCACTTAGCCATAGGAGCTTGACAGTGAGGCTACTTAGATAGCCCTGGTGGTGCCTGCGCTCGCCCGAAGTCGGGGCGCATATGTGCCTGGCCGGGAAACAGCCCTTTGTTAATGCGGAGGAATCCTATAGATTCCTGTGAGTCATCGAGTGGTTGACCAGTCTCACACTATATCATGACAATCAGTTTTCGGCTTTCTCTACTGAGGTGCTCGCCTGGCCGAACCGGGGCACAATCACAGTAGTTCTCCTGGTGCCGCCTTAGCCGATAGAGCGGAACGTAAGGCAGCAAAACACAGGAGCCGGGCAACCCAACATTTGACCAAAGACATGATTCGGAGCTGATGCATATAAGGCCAAACTCGCGACGCCGAACACTCCCTAAGGTATTCGGTCTTTGTGAGTGCGGGCGGGACCACGCCCTTAGTTATAAGCCCCTAGTGTCCAGGTACGCGCAAGATTCTTGACGTGGCCACATGCCAAGACGCCAGTCCCCTCCTTGATTATAACGAAAAACCGGAGGATGTGTATCAACAAGAGACAGCAAAAAAGGTTTACGCAGGGTCTTAATCTAAGAAGAGTCCTTGGAACGGGTCCCTGCTGCACGTCTGCGCCTGTGTCTCCGTTGTGCCATATCCTGGACGGGCGCAACACGATGTTCATCTGTAAAAGAGAGGAACTTAGTTGAAAAAAGGTCGTGCCGAACAGAAGTTATACTAAATAAGCAAAGTATAAATTGAAATGGGTAAAATTGAGCTTGATTGTCTCGTATGCGCGGAGCCCCTAGCGCAGGGGTATACGGCTATTAAGCATTTATTAATTATATTTTTATGCCGGACTCGTCTAGCCGTGTTCATGGTCTTAACGACCTGTTTGGATGTTTTTGGCTGGTGAAGCCGTTTTATTGTGGGGCTGTTAAGGCAGCCGCACGATCCTCCACATGGGGGACACGTTTGATGTTTCCCTTTAATGAGATGATGCCTCGTGGACCAGGCATCTTGAGCGTAAGAGATGCGTAATGCGGTATTGCGTTAAAGCGGGCGAAAGCTTCGCGTCCCAGCAGTGCTTGATAGCGACTTGAGAATGGGACGATGTGGAAAGTTAGCTTATTGCGGCGGAAGTTATCGGGGAAGCCGAATATAACTTCAAGCCAGAGAAAACCCATGCAATGGGTATCCGGACCTGGCGTTACCCCTTGAAAGGAGGTTTTGCTGTGGCGAATTCTTGTTGGGTCTATCCCCATGTGGCGGATTGTGTCCTGATATATCAGGTTTAGACCGCTGCCGCCGTCCATCAGGACATTTGTAAACTGGAGTCAGCCAATTATTGGATCGAGTACCAAGGCAGTCCAGCCTGCGTTCCTGATACTTCTAGAGTAATCTTGATGATCGAAGATGATTGGTTTTGACAACCAGTGGCGGGACTCCTTTGGGATAGGCCATATGGCGCGTACCTTTATGGGCGCCGCACGTTTTGTTATGTGAAGTAAGTTTACTGTTTTTACTTCTTGTGGAAAATTCTTTTGTTTCCTAGTGCTCTGCTTTTGGGGTTCGTCATCGTCTTCGTTTGGTGTGTCGAGCCCCTTGTGTTCGGCGTTGAGTCTGCCGGATTTCTTAAAAACCCAGCAATCTCTGTGGATATGGTTTGCAGGCTTCCTAGGAGTACTGTGTAGCTGACATATCTTGTCTAAGATTTTGTTTAAGTTGGACAACTCGTCCCTATTATCTTTGAGGGGCGGCTTTTTCTGATTCTGTCGTGAGCTTTGGAATCCGGCATTGACTGCCGTGCTCTTCGGGCTGTTTTCCTTGGTCCGGCGCCGGTCCTTGTTGCGTCGCGATTTTCCGTTTCCATCCCTAATTTCGGATGTACTTGGTTCGCTGGTGCTACATCTTGCCAACCAGCTGTCCTCTCCTGCGGAAAAGCGGGTCATGAGGCTTGTTAATGCGGCCATTGTTCTTGGCTTTTCTTGACCGAGGTGTCTAGCGAGCCATTCGTTCAGACGCTATGCTGAAAAGCTGCCAAGGCTTCGGCGTCCGAACAGTCGACTATCTGATTCTTTTTAGTAAGAAATCTATTCCAGAATTGCCGAGCTGACTCTCCGGGCTGTTGAGTTATGTGACTTAGATCGTCTGCATCCGGAGGGCGGACATAGGTCCCTTGAAAATTTGCTCAGAAAGTGTCCTCGAGCTCTTCCCAACTTCCAATTGTGTCTTCAGGAAGGCTTTTGAGCCAATGTCGGGCTGGCCCTTTAAGCTTGAGGGGTAAGTATTTTATGGCATGGAGGTCATCTCCTCTGGCCATATGTATGTGGAGGATATAATCCTCAATCCAGACTCCGGGGTCTGTTGTTCCGTCGTACGCCTCTATGTTTATGGGCTTAAATCCCGCTGGAAATTCATAATCTAGGACCTCGTCGGTAAAACATAGGGGGTGTGCGGCACCCCTGTATTTGGATGTGCCGTGATGTTCGGATACTGGTTTTGTTGCATTGCTTACGAGAGCTTGCTTTCTTGGCCCATAAATAGATATGGCTGGGCCATCTTTTTGATGCGAATCCTTGAGTGGATCGCGTGCAGGCTTGTGTGCGGCGCCGCTTGCCGCTCCATGCTGGCCGTGGGGTCGTCTATCCGATCGGGTGGCTTTCTTACTTTTTGACTGCGGGGGCTCTAGGGCCTCCTCGTCGAATTCCGGTAGTAGCTTTCGCTTTGGATAACTTTTTGTGCGGCGACTGCCGCCGTATTTGTCTGCGGTGTTGAGTATTTTGCTCCATTTGATTCTGAGTGCGTCTTCCGCGCTTTTGAGCTTCCGCTTCTGTTTTTTCAGGCTACGTGCAGTAGCAACGAGCCTTTTGTGGAGGTTCTTCTGCTCCATGAGCTTATCCGGTGTAAGGTCGTCCGGAATGCCGTTTATGCCGGGGATGGGTTGTTCGGTTTCTTTATCCGAGTTGCCCTGTTCAGACGGTTGCTCTAAGGCATGCTCGTCATCCGCCGGCTCATCCTGCTCTATGGCTGGGTCTTCATAGCTGTCGTCTTTCTCGAGGTGGGGCTTGGAGCGGCATTTACGCCGCCGCTTTGATTGCTTTTCGAGAGATTGATCTCTCGTTGCATCCCCGTGTTACTGGTTGTCGCTTCCTTTAGGTGTATCCACCATGTACACATCTTGAGATGAGGTTGCTGTCCAATGCCCTATAGGCGTTGGTTCATGTGCGTCTCCTGCATCTTCGTCCATACCGTCGATGTCTTCGGAGTCGAAATTGAGAACGTCATTTAAATTATCAACAGTGGCTACCAGGTGGGTGGTGGGTGGGCTTTGAATTTCTTCATCGTCTATATCCCAACCTTGCTGACCGCAGTCCAGCCAGGGCTCTCCTGATAAGGAGAGAGATTTTAATGACTTCAGAATATCACCAAAGGGCGAGTGCTGAAAGATGTCCGCGGTGGTAAACTCCATGATCGGCGCCCAATCGAATTCGATTGGTAGGGGCGTGGAGGGCTCGGAGTCCGGCCACTCGGAGTCACGGGCCTTGCGGAGTGCGGGGCTGGTGTCCGGCTAGATCGCCGTTGGGATCGCAGCCCCCGAGGCGGCGTCCAACCACTCATCCTCGATTGGCGCAGTTGGTTCCGGATCGAGGGTCGGAACCGATGCGTGTGCGGCCTCCAGGGCACTGTTCGGTGGCAGAGCTAGATCATGCCCATCGTGACAGTGCGGCGCGCTCGGCTGTGGCTCGAATCCGTCGAAGATCAAGTCTCCGCGGACGTCAGCCCTGTAGTTTAAACTTCCAAATCTGACCTGATGGCCAGGGCGTAGCTTTCGATCTGCTCCAGATGACCAAGCGAATTGGCCCGCAGTCCGAAGCCGCCGAAGACGAAGATCTGTCCGGGGAGAAAAGTCTGACCCTGGAATGCATCGTTATTGATGATCGAAGGAGCCATCGGGCCTAAAAGCGACAACACAGAGGAACTCTCAATGAAAGCACCAATGTCGGTGTCAAAACCGGCGGATCTCGGGTAGGGGGTCCCGAACTGTGCGTCTAGGCGGATGGTAACAGGAGACAAGGGACACGAAGTTTTATCCAGGTTCGGGCCCTCTCGATGGAGGTAAAACCCTATGTCCTTCCTGATTAATATTGATGATATGGGTAGTACAAGAGTAGATCTACCACGAGATCGAGGATGATAAACCCTAGAAGCTAGCCTATGGTATGATTGTTGTATGTTTGTTGTCCTACGGACTAAAGCCCTCCGGTTTATATAGACACTAGAGAGGGTTAGGGTTACACAAAGTCGGTTACAATGGTAGGAGATCTAAATATCCGCATCGCCAAGCTTGCCTTCCACGCCAAGGAAAGTCCCTTCCCGACACGGGACGAAGTCTTCAATCTTGTATCTTCATACTCCAGGAGTCCGGCTGAAGGTATAGTCCGGCCATCCGGACACCCCCTAATCCAGGACTCCCTCAATCACTCTCATCATTAATAGTATGGATAGCACCAACAATATAGCAAACATTATTATCATATTCTTCCAAGCAAGTGCCAAAAAGATTTTCAAGATCATAAGGAGTATCATTATCTTCCCAATCATAATCATCACAACAAGCAATAGGCATAACTAGATCATCATCAAGTGTATCATCTTCATTTTCATTAGGCACAACAATAATAGGAGCAACTTTATTTGGGAGAGATACCTTTTTACCTCTCTTCCTTTTTCTTTTCTTCTTCTTCACCACATCATGTGTGGGTTCAACCCTCTTTTTGGAGCTCCTTATTAATGAGATTGGTTGAATAGAAGGCTCCTCCTCGTTACCTGATTCATCATCAGAAATAATAGGAGGATATTGGGAAGTCTCTTCCCTTTCATTAGTATTCTCTTCATCTTCCATTTGTTTTCTTCTCTTTATGTAATTGGCAATATAAGGATTTTCAATACAATTCACCGCACAATACATATAAATTTTCTCTAGATCAAAATGAAGAACTTTATTAAGGACAAATTTTGGAATATCCTTAGTTCTACGTTTAATTTCTTCATAACCCAAGAGAAAACTAAGTTCATTATGATGTGAAAGGGAAATCAAGTCATCACAATTTTTGGACACGATATGATCATGAAACAATTTGCATTGGGTACTAAAATGACCACGTTCATTGCAAAGTTCACAAGTAGGGCTAAGAAAAGATAAATTTTCAGCACATCCATCTAGCTCTTCTTGCAACAATTTGGTTTCTAAGTACTTATGCCTCTTGCAATATCTATCTTCCCTATTTGGTGTGTACTTACAAACCCAATGCACTCCACAAAAATTGACATGTTTATAGGAGGCATTTTCATCATAACTAGTGCAATCATCATTAGTACTATGGATATTCAAGGAGTTCATACTAACAACATTGCAATCATGCTCATCATTCATAGATTTAGTGCCAAACAATTTAATGCATTCTTCTTCTAACACTTTGGCACAATTTTCCTTTCCATCATACTCATGAAAGATATTAAAAATATTAAGCGTATGAGGCAAACTCAATTCCATATTTTTTGTAGTTTTCTTTTATAAACTAACTAGTGCTAAAACAAGGAACAAAAAGATTCGATCGCAAGATCTAAAGATATACCTTCAAGCACTAACCTCCCCGGCAACGGCGCCAGAAACTGCTTGATGTCTACTACGCAACCTTCTTCTTGTAGACGTTGTTGGGCCTCCAAGTGCAGAGGTTTGTAGGACAGTAGCAATTTCCCTCAAGTGGATGACCTAAGGTTTATCAATCCGTGGGAGTCGTAGGATGAATATGGTCTCTCTCAAGCAACCCTGCAACCAAATAACAAAGAGTCTCTTGTGTCCCCAACACACCCAACACAATGGTAAATTGTATAGGTGCACTAGTTCGGCGAAGAGATGGTGATACAAGAGCAATATGGATGGTAGATATAGGTTTTTGTAATCTGAAAATATAAAAAACAGCAAGGTAACTAATGATAAAAATGAGCGTAAACGGTATTGCAATGCTTGAAACAAGACCTAGGGTTCATATTTTCACTAGTGCAAGTTATCTCAACAATAATAACATAGTTGGACCATATAACTATCCCTCAACATGCAACAAAGAGTCACTCCAAAGTCACTAATAGCGGGGAACAAACGAAGAGATTATGGTAGGGTACGAAACCACCTCAAAGTTATTCTTTCCAATCAATCCGTTGGGCTATTCCTATAAGTGTCACAAACAGCCCTAGAGTTCATACTAGAATAACACCTTAAGACACAAATCAACCAAAACCCTAATGTCACCTAGATACTCCAATGTCACCTCAAGTATCCGTGGGTATGATTATACGATATGCATCACACAATCTCAGATTCATCTATTCAACCAACACATAGAACCTCAAAGAGTGCCCCAAAGTTTCTATCGGAGAATCACGACCAAAACGTGTACCAACCCCTATGCATAGGTTCATGGGCGGAACCCGCAAGTTGATCACCAAAACATACATCAAGTGAGTCATGTGATATCCCATTGTCACCACAGATACACACAACAAGACATACATCAAGTGTTCTCAAATCTTTAAAGACTCAATCTGATAAGATTACTTCAAAGGGAAAACTCAATCCATTACACGAGAGTAAAGGGGGAAAAGAAACATAAGATCCAACTATAATAGCAAAGCTCGCGATACATCAAGATCGTGCCAAATCAAGAACACAAGAGAGAGAGAGAGAGAGAGAGAGATCAAACACATAGCTACTGGTACATACCCTCAACCCTGAGGGTTAACTACTCCCTCCTCGTCATGGAGAGCACCGGGATGATGAAGATGGCCACCGGTGAGGGTTCCCCCCTCCGGCAGGGTGCCAGAACAGGGTCCCGATTGGTTTTTGGTGGCTAAAGAGGCTTGCGGCGGCGGAACTTCTGATCTAATCTCTGTTCATCGATAGTTTTAGGGTACATGGGTATATATGGGTGAAAGAAGTACGTCAGGGGAGCCACGAGGGGCCCACGAGGGTGGAGGGCACACCCTAGGGGGTGGGCGCGCCCCCCTGCCTTGTGGCTCCCTCGTTCCTCTCTTGACGTGCACTCCAAGTTTTCCCGGTAGCTTTCCTTCCAAAAATAACTTCTCTAGTTGGTTTCATTCCGTTTCGACTCCGTTTGATATTCCTTTTCTTCGAAACACTAAAACAGGCAAAAAACAGCAATTCTGGGCTGGGCCTCCGATTAATAGGTTAGTCCCAAAAATAACATAAAAGTGGATAATAAAGCCCAATATTGTCCAAAACAGTAGATAATATAGCATGGAGCAATCAAAAATTATAGATACGTTGGAGACGTATCAACGCACGAGTCTGGCGCATCACAAGGAACCGACCCTGGACCGCCAAGATAAGTTTCGCACCCGGGTCAACCAATCGCTACGGCATAGGATTCTCACTTGCTGCAGTCCTGTTGCGGCAACATCGCTTCCCTTTCCCGCCTCTGGGTGGCCGCTTGCGCGCTAAAGGGGACCTCCTGAGCATCGCGCCTCAGGAGCTCTTACTGGACCTTGGGCCGCTCACCTCCTGGCCTTGACCACAGCATCACGACCTGGCATACCAACGACGGCTGCAGCCTGCCTGGGGACCGGGACCTGTCAGCGTAGAGCATCAAGTCGTCGTGGGGCTGGAAAGGGGAGCCAAGCCAAAACAGGACATGCGCTCGCACATTTTCATAATAAGGATAATATCAGCAAGAGACATTACAGACCCTTTACACGCCCCCACAGGGTCCATTTCGATTCCTCACAGGGAACAAAAAGAAGAGAGTTCCTAGGAGCCCTATCTACATGCACCAGCATGGCCGATGCCATCATTAACAATGGATACCCGGGAGGAGGCCGCTCACCCCAAGGCCTTGTCACCTCCAGCCTCCCGACCACATCACGGCAGGGGACCGGCCTCTTCTTTGGTGGAAGTGGCCCGGGCTCGTCGCGGGGGGTCTTTCCCTTCTCTGCGGCCATGAACCTTCGGATCGGCGCCATGGGAGTAGCTGCTAGCAATGGAGCAAGTGGAATGGGAAGAGATGGGCGCCCCCCTCCTCATTTATAGCAGGAGAAGGCCAACTGGCGATCCCCACGATCACAAGTAATGATGGTTTTTCCTTGCATGCAGCAGGGACTCGTCAAGTCGGGCAGTTGCCGAGGCGGCGTGGGGAAGCGGAGACGCCCATGTCCGATAAATCGCCACGCGTCGACCAAGGCCACAGGTTGTTGGGGCCCGTGGTTCTCCGCACTTGCCCTTTGGGTTCGCCCCAAAGCCAAGCCCGAGCGCGCCTTGGGCCCGGGGGCTACTGTTGGCGTCCTGGGAACGGGGGCCCCAGACTTGCCTGCCTGTGGCCCATGGCGTGGCTCCACCAGCGGCCCTGTACGACCCATCTTCACCAGAAAACACCCAAGACCCTCGCGAGGGGCCAAGCCTCGCGAGGCGGATGGCACACGACCTCCTTGGGGGCAGCCTCGCCAGGCTGGCTCGCAAGGGGCAGAGAGATCAAGGCAAGGGGAACCTCGCGAGGTTCCTATGACGTAAGCCATGACGACCAAGGCCAGGCGGGCGCCAGTGAGCACAGTGTCGTCGTTTCCTTATAATGATGAATTGGTTGTGGAATATAAGGGGCCAAAGGAGGAACCCATACCTCCCGAGCTTGATCTTGGGGACTTTTGTCCCATTAAATTTAGCCCTTTTGATTAGTTTTGCTTGCCACAAAGAAAACTTGCTGCTGAACGTAGGGAATATGAGATGAGTTTTTGCGATTTGCCATATCATTATTATCAAAATACTTAGATCTATTCTTGTTTTTACGCCTAGCTAGGGGCGTTAAACGATGGCGCTTGTTGGGAGGCAACCCAATTTTATTTTTGTTGCTTGCTTTTTGTTCCTGTTTAGTAATAAATATTTCATCTAGCCTCTGTTTAGATGTGGTTTTATGTTTTAGTTAGTGTTTGTGCCAAGTAAAACCTATAGGATCTTCTTGGGTGATAATTATTTGATCTTGCTGAAAAATACAGAAACTTTCTGCTCACGAAAACAATTGTTAAAAATCACCATAAAGTGATAAAATACGTATTCCAATTGCAGTAGATCAATAAAAAAATTATATAGGTCGTCCTATTTTTTCAGATTTTTTCTGTGTTAAAGAAGTTTGCGTTTGATACAGATTACTACAGACTGTTTTGTTTTTGACAAATTCTGTTTTTCGTGTGTTGTTTGCTTATTTTGATGAATCTATGGCTAGTATCGGGGGGTATGAACCATAGAGAAGTTGTAATACAGTAGGTTTAACACCAATATAAATAAAGAATGAATTCATTACAGTATCTTAAAGTGGTGGTTCGTTTTCTTACACTAACGGAGCTCATGAGATTTTCTGTTGAGTTTTGTGTTGTGAAGTTTTCAAGTTTTTGGGTAAAGATTTGATGGATTTTGGAACGAGGAGTGGAAAGAGCCTAAGCTTGGGGATTCCCAAGGCACCCCAAGGTAAAATTCAAGGACAACCAAAAGCCTAAGCTTGGGGATGCCCCGGAAGGCATCCCCTCTTTCGTCTTCGTCTATCGGTAACTTTACTCGATGCTATATTTTTATTCACCACATGATATGTGTTTTGCTTGGAGCGTCTTGTATGATTTGAGTCTTTGCTTTTTAGTTTACCAAAATCATCCTTGCTGTACACACCTTTTGGGAGAGACACACATGAATCGGAATTTATTAGAATACTCTATGTGCTTCACTTATATCTTTTGAGCTAGATAATTTTGCTCTAGTGTTTCACTTATATCTTTTTAGAGCACGGTGGTGGTTTTATTTTATAGAAATTATTGATCTCTCATGCTTCACTTATATTATTTTGAGAGTCTTTTAGAACATTATGGTAATTTGCTTTCGCTATAAAATTAGTCCTAATATGATAGGCATCCAAGATGGGTATAATAAAAACTTTCATATATAGTGCATTAAATACTATGATAAATTTGATACTCGATAGTTGTTTAGAGATATAAAGGTGGTAATGTTAGAGTCATGCTAGTTGGGTAATTGTGAAATTGATAAATACTTGTGTTGAGGTTGGCAAGTCCTGTAGCATGCACGTATGGTAAACGTTGTGTGACAAATTTGAAGCATGGGGTGTTCTCTGATTGCTTTCCTTATGAGTGGCGGTCGGGGACGAGCGATGGTATTTTCCTACCAATCTATCCCCAAGGGGTATGCGTAGTTGTACTTTGCTTCGAGGGCTAATAAACTTTTGCAATAAGTATATGAGTTCTTTATGACTAATGTGAGTCCATGGATTATACGCACTCTTACCTTTTCGCAATTTGCTAGCATCTACCGTACCGTTCATTGCCCTTTCTCACCTTGAGAGTTGGTGCAAACTTCGCCGGTGCATCCAAACCCCATGATATGATACACTCTATCACACACAAGCCTCCTTATATCTTCCTCAAAACAGCGACCATACCTACCTATTATGGCATTTCCATAGCCATTCCGAGATATATTGCCATGCAACTTACCACCGTTCCGTTTATTATGACACGCTCCATCATTGTCATATTGCTTTGCATGATCATGTAGTTGACATTGTATTTGTGGCTAATCCACCTTCATAATTCTTTCATACATGTCGCTCTTGATTCATTGCATAAACCGGTACACCGCCGGAGGCATTCACATAGAGTCATATTTTTTTCTAAGTGTCGAGTTGTAATTCTTGAGTTGTAAGTAAATAGAAGTGTGATGATTTTCATTATTAGAGCATTTTCCCATGTGAGGAGAGGATGATGGAGACTATGATTCCCTCACAAGTCGGGATGCGACTCCGGACAAAAAAAGAGAGGCCAAAGAAGCCCAAATAAAAAGAGAGGCCAAAGAAGCCCAAATGAAAAAAAAGAAAAAAAAGAGAGAAAAAGAGAGAAGGGACATTGTTACTATCCTTTTCCACACTTGTGCTTCAAAATAGCACCATGATCTTCATGATAGAGAGTTTCTTATTTTGTCACTTTCATATACTAGTGTGAAATTTTCATTATAGAACTTGGTTTGTATATTCCAATGACGGGCTTCCTCAAAATACCCTAGGTCTTCGTGAGCAAGCAAGTTGGATGCACACCCACTTAGTTTCTTTCTGATGAGCTTTCATACATTTATAGCTCTAGTGCATCCGTTGCATGGCAATCTCTACTCCTTGCATTGACATCTATTGATGGGCATCTCCATAGCCCGTTGATTAGCCGCGTCAATGTGAGACTTTCTCCTTTTTTGTCTTCTCACATAACCCCTATCATCATACTCTATTCCACCCATAGTGCTATGTCCATGGCTTGCGCTCATGTATCGCGTGAGGGTTGAAAGGCTGAAGCGTGTTAAAAAGTATGAACCAATTGCTCGGCTTGTCATTGGGGTTATGCATGATGGGAGCATTTTGTGTGACAAAAATGAAGCATGGCAAAACTATATGATTTTGTAGGGATAAGCTTTCTTTGGCTATGTTATTTTGATAAGACATAATTGCTTGGTTAGCATGCTTGAAGTATTATTATTTTTATGTCAATAATAAAACTTTGTCTAGAATCTTTTGGATGTAAACATTCATGCCACAATAAAGAGAATTACATTGAAAATTATGTTAGGTAGCATTCCACATCAAAAATTCTGTTTTTATCATTTACCTACTCGAGGACGAGCAGGAATTAAGCTTGGGGATGCTTGATACGTCTCCAACATATCTATATTTTTTGATTGTTCCATGTTATTATATTATCTGTTTTTAATGTTTAATGGGCTTTAATATACCTTTTTGTATTATTTTTGGGACTAACCTATTAACCGAAGGCCCAGTGCAAATTGTTGTTTTTTGCCTATTTTAGTGTTTCGTAGAAAAGGAATATCAAACAGAATCCAAACGGAATGAAACCTTCGCGAGGATCGTTTTTGGAACAAACACAATCCAGGAGACTTGGAGTGGAAGTCAAGGAAGCAACGAGGAAGCCACGAGGCAGGAGGGCGCGCCCCCACCCTCGCGAGCCCCTCGCAGTTCCACCGACCTACTTCTTTCGCCTATATATATACTCTTATACCCTGAAAACATCCAGGGGAGACACGAAACACTTTTTCCACCACCGCGACCTTCTGTACCCGTGAGATCCCATCTTGGGGCCTTTTCCGGCGCTCCGCCAGAGGGGGAATCGATCATGGAGGGCTTCTACATCAAAACCATAGCCTCTCCGATGATGTGTGAGTAGTTTACCATAGACCTTCGAGTCCATAGTTATTAGCTAGATGGCTTCTTCTCTCTCTTTGGATCTCAATACAAAGTTCTCCTCGATCTTCTTGGAGATCTATTCGATGTAATACTTTTTGCGGTGTGTTTGTCGAGATCCGATGAATTGTGGGTTTATGATCAAGATTATCTATGAACAATATTTGATTCTTCTCTGAATTCTTATATGCATGATTTGATACCTTTGCAAGTCTCTTCGAATTATCAGTTTGGTTTGGCCTACTAGATTGATCTTTCTTGCAATGGGAGAAGTGCTTAGCTTTGGGTTCAATCTTGCAGTGTCCTTTCCCAATGACAGCAGGGGCAGCAAGGCACGTATTGTATTGTTGCCATCGAGGATAAAAAGATGGGGTTTATATCACATTGCTTGAGTTTATCCCTCTACATCATGTCATCTTGCCTAATGCGTTACTCTGTTCTTATGAACTTAATACTCTAGATGCATGCTGGATAGCGGTTGATGTGTGGAGTAATAGTAGTAGATGCAGAATCATTTCGGTCTACTTGAGATAGACGTGATGCCTATGTTCAAGATCATGCCTAGATATTCTCATAACTATGCGCTTTTCTATCAATTGCTCGACAGTAATTTGTTCACCCACCGTAATATATGCTATCTTGAGAGTAGCCACTAGTGAAACCTATGGCCCTCGGGTCTACTTTACATCATATTAGTTTCCCGTCAACTAGCTATTTCCGTCGTTGTTTATTTTGCCATCTTTATTTTCCAATCTATACAAAAAAATACCAAAAATATTTATCTTATTATCTTTATTAGATCTCACTTTTGCAAGTGGTCATGAAGGGATTGACAACCCCTTTATCATGTTGGTTGCAAGGTTCTTGATTGTTTGTGCAGGTACTAGGCGACTTGCGTGTATTCTCCTACTGAATTGATACCTTGGTTCTCAAAAACTGAGGGAAATACTTATGCTACTTTGCTGCATCACCCTTTCCTCTTCACGGGAAAACCAATTCATGCTCAAGAGGTAGCAATGATAAACAACACTCCACATCAAAAAATTTGTTTTTATTAATTATCTACTCGAGGACGAGCAGGACTTAAGCCTAGGGATGTTGATATGTCTCCAACGTATCTATAATTTTTGATTGTTCCATGCTGTTTTATTATCAATCTTGGATGTTTTATAAACATTTTATAGTCATTTTATATCATTTTTGGTACTAACCTATTGACATAGTGCCAAGTGCCAGTTCTTGTTTTCCATGTTTTTTTACATCACAGGAAATCAATATCAGACGGACTCCAAATGCCAGGAAACTTTACAGAGATTTTTATGGACTAGAAGGATGATATTGGGCGCTGGTTGCACCTGGGGGAGTCTTGAGGAGGGGACAACCCACCAGGGCGCGCCAGGAAGCCCAGGCGCACCCTGGTGGGTTGTGCCCACCTCGGGTGCCCCCAGACCGCCTCTTTGCTCTATAAATACCCCCAAAATCCCAGAACCCTAGGGGAGTCGACAAAGTATTCATCCAGCCGCCACAGAGTCCAGAACCACTAGATCCAATCTAGACACCATCTCAGATGGGGTTCACCACCTCCATTGGTGCCTCTCCGATGATGCATGAGTAGTTCTTTGTAGACCTTCGGGTGCGTAGTTAGTAGCTAGATGGCTTCCTCTCTCTCGCTGAATTCTCAATACAATGGTCTCTTGGAGATCCATATGATGTAACTCTTTTTGCGGTGTGTTTGTTGGGATATGATGAACTTTGAGTTAATGATCAGTCATATCTTTTTATATCCATGAAAGTTATTTGAGTTTCTTTGATCTCTTATATGCATGATCTCTTATAGCCTCGTATTTCTTCTCCGATATTTGGGTTTTGTTTGGCCAACTTGATCTATTTATCTTGCAATGGGAAGAGGTGCCCGATAGTGGGTTCGATCTTATGATGCTTGATCCCAGTGACAGAAAGGGAAACGACACGTATGTATTGTTGCTATTAAGGATAAAACGATGGGGTCTATCTCTACATAGATAGATCTTGTCTACATCATGTCATCGTTCTTATTGCATTACTCCGTTTTTCCATGAACTTAATACACTAGATGCATGCTGGATAGCGGTCGATGTGTGGAGTAATAGTAGTAGATGCAGGCAAGAGTCGGTCTACTAATGTTGGACGTGATGCCTATGTAATGATCATTGCCTGGATATCGTCATAATTATTTGAGGTTATATCAATTGCCCAACAGTAATTTGTTTATCCACCATTTGCTATCTTTCTCGAGAGAAGCCACTAGTGAAATCTACGGCCCCGGGTCTTCTTTCTCATAAATTTGATTTGTGATATATTTTATTTGCACTTTTTATTCAGATCTATTAAACCAAAAATACAAAAATACTTTGCTGCACTTTATTTTATTTACGATCTATTTATTCAATCTATTACAATTTTCTCCCGTCTCCGCACCGTTTCTGGCGCCGTTACCCGAAAGGGATTGACAACCCCTTTAACACGTCGGATTGCGAGGTGTTGTTATTTGTGTGCAGGGGCTATTTACGTTGTGTTGCTTGGTTCTCCTACTGGTTCGATAACCTTGGTTTCATATCTGAGGGAAATACCGACGTAGCTTCAAGCGACATCACAGGGTCGTTGGTGCCACTAACGCCACCCTGCACCTGCAACTGGTGTTCGTCCAGGTAATCAAAATAATGATTTGCCGCCTCGACGGGGTCTTCTTCGAGGCGACCAGAACCCCCGGCTTCGGCGTGGCTAGACATGTTTTCTATTCAACAATTGTAAATAAAAGATATAATGAAGAGAAAAAAGGGGCCTATATTTGGTCGGAATGTTGATTCATTCCCCTTTCTGGCAAATCCTCAACACTCCATATGTCCTAGTTTTTAGCACAAATCAGGGAAATTTTCGGCATGACCTTTGCTAAAAAGTGGACATATGGAGCGCCTGAAATTTGCTGGAACAGAAATAAATCAACTTTCTGGCAAAGCATAGGCCACTCGGATATTTTTCGACATTCAACCAACATTGCAAAATCATATAACATCAATGACATATATCGTTTGGAAAATATATCATTCAAGCAAGTACATAGAGTGAAATGACCTCACTAAACATTGCAAAATAGTGGTCTTTTCAAAAACCAAAAACCTTTGCAAAATGACCTCACTAAACATTTGCTATTGTTTTTTATTTATAGCTATTATATATACCTACAAAAATTCCTAAATGCTCTCTCTGTACTACTGCCCTAACCAACTAAATTGCCCTAAACTAATTTGCTACTATTTTTTTCCTAAATGATCTCTCTTTCTCTGCTACTGCCCTAAACAAAAATTTGCTATTGTTTTTATTGATTGGTATTTTATATACCCTAAACTAATTTGCTATTGTTTGCTAAAAATGCCCTAGCTAAATGCTACTGTTTTTTATATCTAAATGTCCTAGCTAATTTTCCTATCTAAATGCCCTAGCTAAAACATTTGCCCTAGCTAAATGCCATAGCTAATTTTCCCTAGCTAAATGCTACTGTGTTTATAGCTAAATGCCCAAGCTAAAAATTTTGCCCTAGGTAAATGCCATAGCTAATTTTCCCTAGCTAACTACTCTTTGTTAACTCAAAATTTTACTATTTGTTTAAAGAAGCAACAATATCACCTAATTATTGCAGTTCAAGAAATTTCTATAACTTTTGACATATGAACCGTAGAACCCTAGAAATTTTCTTTGCTAATATATATTTTGTCCTAATAAAAATTCCTAAATTGAACCCTAAAATTGATTCCTACTTCCTACCTAATTGAACCCAAAATTTAAAACCTAGTTTAATTTCTAAAAAAAGAAAATCTAATTGACAAAGAGAGGGGCAGGTGGGGAGGGGGGTCGGCCAGTACGTGAAGGGAGGCAGAAGGGGACGCTGGCTACCGGGGGTGAGGTCGACAGCGGCGGCATAGACGAGGAGGCCGAAGCGGCGGCGTCGCGAACGAGGACGGGATTGGAGCGGCGGCCGCGCGGACGAGGAGGAGGTCGGAGCAGCGGGCAGGGGCTCAGGCCGTCATGAGGCCGAGGGCGGGCAGGGGCTCGGGCCGGCGTTGAGGTCCAGGTCGACGGGCGAGCAGGGGCGACGGCGGCACGCGACAGCAAAGAGGATGGGGAGAGGTGGGAGAGTGGGGGGAATGGGACTTGGCAAAATTTTGAGCCCGCACGATGGTTAACTCAAAATAGCAGTAGCGCTGGATTAGGATCCAATGCTATAGCTAACTTAGTTATAGCGCTGGATCCTAGTCCAGCGCTACTGCTAACTATTCCAATTTTTATTTTTTGATTATAAAATACAAATAACAGTAGCGCTGGTTTAGGTTCCAGTGCTATAGCTAACTTAGATATATAGCTGGTTCCCTATCCAGCGCTATTGCTAACTATTCCAATTTTTATTTTTATTATTTTCCTTTTCTAGTTTTTAGTTTTTTTGATTATTTTCTTTTTCTTTTCTGTTTACTTTCCTTTTTCTTTTGTATTGCTTTCTGCCTTTTGTTTTTGTTTTTGTTTTGTTTTTTCCCGACGACGGTGTCTCCCTCCCACATTGCGCGAATATCACCGGAACCATGCATATGTGGTGGTAATTGAAGGGGATACGATGCATACATCATTTGACCGATAACGGTTACTTAAGTGCGTACACAAAATAGATACATATATAAATGATGGTTTCTCAGCTGCGTAGACGATGTTTCACATTGAGCTTCTTCCCTTTATTGTTCGTTGTCGAATAATTGATCCCCTCCTTGTGACTTTTCCGGCACCATGGAGTATGATCTTTCTTAGGTAATGTGGTATAGATTCTTCTTTTCACGTGGGATTGGTCGGGTTGGTTATGAAGAAGCATTGTGTCACGTGCTTAGCGTGTACCCATGGCTCAGTTTTGGCGATGATGTTAACGTTCACAGCAGCGTTCTTCGCGCCGGGTATAGACATGGTAGTGAAATACTTGTTTTCTCTTACGATGTCCTTAGCCCATCTGACATAAACATCATCGAATTGTGCATTCCAGCATAGTCAAGCTCCCAGATCTCTTCAACCCTTCCGTAGAATCTTTCAGTTGTGCCGTTGGCGTCGGTCACGCATTCAATCGTCACCCCTGAGTTCTGGTAATCACTGTCCATGTCTTTGGCCTCCATGTAGAACGTGTACCCATTGATATTGTGTGACTGACAGGTCGCGAGTTTGGGCGCGGGGCCATGTGCTAAGGAGTGTATGAGCAATCCGTCCGAACTGCCCTGTTCCGGGGGATTAGCAAGAACTTACTCTTTGAACCAACGCAAGAAAGTGGCGTTGTGCTCTACAGTAACTTCATCGTCAGTCTTGAGCATCCCCTTTCATGGTACTACTTTGCGATGGTTTCTTTGTGTCGTGTCACATAATCATCTACCACATCTAGGTGTTGTAGCACTACTAAGTTGGCCTTGTCAAAGTCGTTTCGTTAATCGAAGTAGTCCATGTGCAATTCCCTCCGTCCGTTGTTGTGACTTTCTCCTCCGAGCCTCCCATCGTGCTTCTTGACGGGCAAACCAACAACAGGGTCTCCGACACCTGCATAATTCTCGCAAAAGGAGATGCGTACTTATGCGTCAGATACCCCCCGGACGATGCTCCCATCGGGACGGGACATGTTACGAACGAATCCTTTGATGACCCCATTCATCCTCTCGAACGACATCATGTTGTGAAGGAATGTCGGCCCAAGGTTGATGACATCGTCCTCGATGTGGACACACAGATGCACCATGATGTCAAAGAATGCGAGCGGGAAGTACATCTCAAGCTCACATAGTATGACAACGATCTCTTCATGTAGCCTTCAGAGCTGCTTCACACTGATGGACTTTGGAGAGATAACATCGAAGAAGTTGCAGAGACCAGTAAGCATGTCACGGATGTGCTTGTCCATTATCCCTCTAATGGCAATCGGGAGTATCTGCGTCATCATCACGTGACAGTCATGAGACTTCATCCCGTTGAACCTTTTCTTCTTGGTGTCTAGAAATCTGATTATCCTCCCACAGTAACCGGAACTGACTTTGATTCCCATAACGCACTTGATGAGTTGATCGATATCCTTCGCACTTAAGGTGAAGCAAGAAGGGGGCCAATAATTCTCCTCCTTCTTGTTGACTTTTCTGCCCCTTTCCCCCTCCTCCGTCTCCGTCTCCGTCTCCTCCGTCGACTTCTTACGGGGTGGCATGTGGAGATCTTTCTTGATCTTCAAATCTTCCAAGTCTTTCCTTGCCTTCGGCCCATCCTTGGTCTTCTCCGGCATGTTCATTAGTGTGCCAAGCAAGCTCTCGAGGGCATTCTTCGTGATATGCAGTTGATCAAGGCAATGAGGTGTGTCGTGATTGGGCCAGTACTCCAAGTCCTAGAAAACAGACCTCGTTTTCCATAACTTGAGCAGCAGCTCCGGCGCCTTTTTCATCTTTCCTGACGCGGGGCACTGTTCCCAGTTATTCAACAGCTCACTGATTTCGGTGCCGCTCCTCTTACGTGGAGGTCCTCGATGCTCAGCCAACACATTTAATAGATCTCCACGCTTTCTCCACGGGTCATCCTTATCGAGCCATCTATGATGCCCCATGTACATGATTTTCCAAGACCCACCATCTTTTGTTGACGTAAGCTGTTGAAACGTTGTATCATCCATGCACCTCGTGCATCTGCAGTATCCGTGGCACACCTGGCCTAAGGTGTACCCACAACAGAGATAGTCGTGCACCGTCATCATCAGCGTGACTCTCATATAGAAATACTCTCCTTTGCTGGTGTCCCATGTCCATGCCAGTGTTTTCCATAACGTGTCTAGCTCCTCTTTCAGAAGCCCCATATACAGGTTAATATTATTCCGGTTGTTCCGGCCCTTGAATAAGCATGCTCATGTGTATGTACTTTTTCTTCATGCACTTCCATGGGGGGAGGTTGTACATCCATACAAAGACGGGCCATGTGCTGTGGTTGGTGTTCTGGTTTCCAAACGGATTCATGCCATCGGTACTCACACCAAGCGTGATGTTCCTTGGATCTTCTGTGGAAAATCCATATACGGCGTTGAATGCTCTCCACTGGCTAGCATCTGCGAGGTGTCTCAGCTTTGGATCATCTCCATCGTCGGGCTTGTTCCTCTCCGCGTGCCAGCGCATGAGCTTTGCTTCCTTAGGATCTACGAAATACCGATGTAGACAGGGAGTGATCGGAAAGTACCATAAAACTTCCTGAGGAGCTTTCTTTCTTGCCTTCTTGTATCGAGAAGCATTGCACACTGGACAACTGGTTTTTTTCGCGTGCTCCCCCCCCCTCGATAAATGATGCGATCATTGATGCATGTGTGGTACCTAATGTGCGGCAAATCAAAAGGGAAACTGATTTTCTTGGCCTCCTCGACACTAGTAGGACACAGGTTCCCCGCGGGAAGAACTTTATTATGTAGATACTACAAATGCTCATCGAGGCTTTTGTCTGTCCATTTGGTTTTGGCCTTCGTCTTTAGAAGTTCGAACATGAAACTCAAGCGGGTCACCTCGGGATCGCAACCGTTATACAATGGAGTCTTTGAGTCTACTTCAAGTTGTGCCAGCTTGGCCTCCTCTCTAGAAGCAGCTCTCTCGCTAGTCATACTCTTGCGAAGGAGGTCTCGAACATGAGGGTCCTACACGACTGCACTTAGTAGAATCAAAGACCGCGGCGTGACCGCCGCCTCTTCTCTGCCATGTCCGGACTCTTCTTCGCCGTGTCCGGAATCTTCTCCGTAGCCATCATGTCCGAACTCTTCCCGCCGCCATGACCAGCGCCATCGCTTTTGTGTCGATCGATCATCTCTTCGTCTAGCCCCATGTCATTATTTGCTGCCATGTGGACGTGCTCATTATCATCTTCACTTATCCACCGAGTATAGCCATCCATGAAACCATTCATCAGCAGATGCGCCTTCAAACTACCACGATCAAAAGGGTCCAAAAGTACACATTTGCATCTTGTACACAGACATCTAATCCTAGTCCGATTATTTGCATACATGTCCATCACCATGGATTGCAAGTATTGCTCCGCCTTCCATCCACTCACCTTCATGACCGACTGCACGGTATAACAAGCAAAAGGGTTATAAACAAAATGCATGCATGCATCAAAGTCATATAAAAATTTGGCATGACCTTCCCTAAAAATAGGACATATCGAGTTTGCTCGAAATTCACCGAAACGGAAATAAATCA
The DNA here is from genome assembly GCA_032464435.1 of Aegilops umbellulata. Lineage (NCBI taxonomy): Eukaryota > Viridiplantae > Streptophyta > Magnoliopsida > Poales > Poaceae > Aegilops > Aegilops umbellulata. Next base: position 47,238,909 of record CP136056.1, on the reverse strand, counting down.
ACATTTTGGCAAAACATAAGCAACTTGGGGGCATGTCACTCGCACAAATCTCTCCATATCCCAAACACACATATTCCCATTCTTGAAATGCACAACTCTTTACTCACCTATCTCCCGAGAGAGACCAAGCACGGTTAGATGAGAGGCCTTTCGCTACCTATAGGGATCGAAAGTGTGGATGGCTAAATAGCTAGCTAGATCTAGTTGTTGGGGAGGAGAGATGACTCTAGCTAACTAATGGAGAGGGAGAGAGATGAGCTAGCTAGATCTATATCTATGGAATGGAGGGAGAGACAAATAAATGAGGTAGCTAGATAGAGATGAGAAGGCCATGCATTTATGGAGGAGAGTTATGGTGGAGGGGGCATTAATGGGGAGAGAAGAGAGATAGGAGGAAGAGATAAGAAGGACAACAATGGTGGAGAACTAACTTAGAGAGGGGAGAGGGGAAAGGAGGGGGAGCGGTGCAAAGGTGGCACCAACCGCAACTAGCAGTAGCGTTGTTTCCCAGAAAGCGCTGCTGCTATGGTACTTACTAGTAGCTCTTTCCAGGAAAAGTGCTACTATTAAGTGGGGCCCATTAGCAGTAGCAGTGCTGTCAAATAAAGCGCTACTGCTAAAATCTTAGTAGTAGCATTGTATTCTGGACAGCGCTGCTACTACAGCTAGCGTCAGTGGGCTCGTTGGGTCCCACTTAGTAGTAGCGCTTTTTCTATTTCGAGTGCTACTGCTAAAACATCACTTGTAGTGCTGCCCCAGACCAACGCTACTACTGGTGTCCTACCTGCCACTACAAAAAAAGACACATCCGTGACATTTTGGGCTCCTACTTCTATGACAAAAAATCATGAACAAAAATGGGCTTTTTGTTCTGGGCGGGTCGGAGACGTAGCTGAATGACATTCTTTGGGCCATCCATGACGGATAAAACCATGGTAGAAGCGAGGGTGAGGAAAATATCGGGGGAGTTCCCGGTTATGGTGGGTGGTCGGGGGCCGAGCGATGCGCATTTCTCTCGTACACGTACGCGCGTGTGTGCGAGGCGTTGCACTCTAACTGAACCCGAGCGAGGCATTGGGCTCTAACCGAACCTGAGCAATTGCACTGCAGGCTACGCGTTACTGAACCCGAGCGATCGATCGATCCCTTGCTGTTAACTGAACCCGAGTGATTCCTTCGCTACTGCTCCTAACTGAAGCCGATCGATGTTGCCTCTGGATGAACAGTGAGCGTTGTTGGGGGGTTTGGATGAACAGTTCCCGGTGGGGGGTTGGATGAACAGGACTCCGTGGTAGTAGAGGCCGTTGTCGCTGGATGAACAGGACCCCGACCGATCGAGTCGGTGGATGAACAGGACCCCGTGGAGGGCTGGATGAACAGGACCCCATGGAGGGCTGGATGAGCAGGACCCCATGGAGGGCTGGTTGAACAGTAGCCGGTGAAGGGCTGGTTGAATAGTAGCCGGTGGAGGGCTGGATGAACAGTAGCCGATGGAGGAACGCATGGTGGAGGCTGGATGAACAGTCGCAGGTGGAGGCTGGAGGAGGTTGACGGTGGATGAACAGTAGCCCGTAGAGGCTGGAGGCGGTTGACGGTGGAGATGAACAGTATCCCATGGAGTCCCGTTTTGCGGTACGCCACACCCCTCCTGATGAACAGGACCCCCATTTCGACCGTAGCGCTCCAACACAAGTCCGTTTCCTCCGTTTTGCGGTACGCCACACCCCTCCCGATCAACAGGACCCCGTTTCGACCGTAGGAGGTCCGTTTCTTCTGTTTTGCGGTACGCCAGACCCCTTCGGATGAACAGGATCCCATTTCGACCGTGGCTGGTTGAACACAAGGCCGTTTCCTCCGTTCTGCGATACGCCAGGCCTCGTTTCCATCGGTTGTTTCGTCCAAGCCGGTTGGCTCCCGATGAACATGACGTATTCCATTGCCTCCTGATGAATACAACGCATTCCATTGCCTCCCCATGAACACGACGATGGCGCAACTTCTCCGTTCCGGCCCAGCCATGTACACGAGCCCTGGCCATACGTATGCGCGAGTAGGCGTTCGAGACCCCGCCCGTATGTACATACATGGTCGTATTTACTTTCTTGCACCCTAGCCGCTGTACGTACGTGTACATGCTATGTGCGCGCCTCTACTACGACATGTGCCCTTCCTTACTCGTCCACGATTCATCGCTGCAGCCTGCAGATAGACCGATCAAATAGTATGTACGTACACATTCGCCACCAGAATGACAATTCTACGTATGCTTCGACCAGGTGGGTGAGGGAGTCCTGGACTAAGGGGTCCTCGGGTGTCCGGCCTATTAGCCATGGGCCGGACTGATGGGCTGTGAAGATACGAAGACCGGAGACTGCGCCCGTGTCCGGAAAGGACTCTCCTTGGCGTGGAAGGCAAGCTTGGCGACCAAATATGTAGATTCCTTTCTCTGTAACTGACCTTGTGTAACCCTAGATCCTCCCGGTGTCTATATAAACCGGAGGACTTAGTACGGAAATGAGGATACTCATGACCATAGTTATACAGGCTAGACTTCTAAGGTTTAGCCAATACGATCTCGTGGTAGATCAACTCTTGTAATACTCATATTCATCAAGATCAATCAAGCAGGAAGTATGGTATTACCTCCATAGAGAGGGCCCGAACCTGGGTAAACATCGTGTCCCCTGTCTCCTGTTACCATCGACCTTAGACGCACAGTTCGGGACCCCCTACCCGAGATCCGCCGGTTTTGACACTGACATTGGTGCTTTCATTGAGAGTTCCATTGTGCCATCCTCACAAGCTTTGATTGCCCCTTCAATCGTCAACAATGCTGTCCAGGGGGAAACCTTCCTCCCCGGACAGATCTTCATGTTCGGCGGCTTCGTACCGCGGGCCAACTCGCTCAGCCATCTGGAGCAGATCGACAGCTACGCCCCTGGCCATCAGGTCCGATTTGGGAGCTTGATTTACGTCGCGGACATCCGTGGAGATTTGATCTTCGCTGGATTCGAGACCGCGGCAACCGCTCCTAGTCACCCCGATGAACATGACCTAAATCTGTCATCGGGCCGCATCCAGGAGATTGCTCCTGTAACTGCTCCGGCCGTAGATCCGGAGCACATTGCGTTGTCCGAAGATGGGAGGCTCAACCCCACCACGGAGGCTGCAGATTCCACGGCGTTGGAGCCGAACACATACCTAAAGTCACATGGCGCCTTTGTCACCGGAACTCCGGACTCGTCTCTGGTCATAAATTCCGAGCCATGTGCATCCGTGGATGCCGAGCTGGATCGCTTATCGATTTTCGAGTTTAGCGCCACAGACATCTTCCAGCATTCTCCCTTGGGCGATGTGCTAAATTCATTAGGAAACTTGTCCTTGGCGGGGGACTCACAGTCGAACTACGTACGATTCGAACTAGGGGCTGATGATGGGGAATTTTGCTTCCCACCCGCCACCCACTCCAAAGCCACTGTCGAGGACTTAACCGACATGCTTGATTTCGGCTCCGAAGACATCGTCAGTACAGACGACGATGCCGACGAGGAGCAGCGGCGATGGACGACCGCTTCCTCCTACGACGTATACATGGTGAATACGCTTAAAGAAACTAACAACGATGACAAAGAGGACCCAGTTGAAGAAAAACCTCCCGAGACAAAGCCCAGTCACCGGCGTCAGCAGCGCCGCTCTAAGTCGCATCGTACAAAAGACAACAACACCTACACCGGAGAAAAAAATACTCCGGACGACACCGAAGACAATGAAGACCTTGTGAGAACAACCTCCGAACAGGATGAACATGCCATAGATGAAGACTCAGAGGACAGTAACTATCTTCCGCTCTCCAAGGAGGAGGAAAGCCTTGGCAACGAGGATTTCATCATGCCCGAGGAACCTCTCGAGCAGGAGCACTTCAAACGCCGACTAATAGCCACTGCAAGAAGCCTGAAAAAGCAGCAACTGCATCTTCAAGCGGACCAAGATATGCTCAATGATAGGTGGACCGAAGTCCTGGTCGCCGAAGAATACGGCCTTAGTGGCCCGGCCAAAAGCTACCCGAAGCGTAGATTGCTGCCCCAATTCAATGATGAGGCGCTGGAGCCCGTACCATCATCGCACAATGCAGCAGGCCGACGACAACTTGGTTCGGATAAAGCAGCAACTCAGGCCGAACACCAGACCAACCCACCTCGCTGTAAAGGCAAGAATAAAATAGCTCGGGGTTGTACATACGACCTTCGACACAACTGGGACAGTAGAGAAGGACACACAAGATCGATCTATGGATCGCGAGGACGTGCCTCGACATGCGACGACGGCTACCTACTCGGACGTGACAAACCTAGCGACGCCCGGGCCGAAAACCGCAAATGGACTACATCGGAGGTACGTGATACGTCTCCAACGTATCTATAATTTTTGATTGCTCCATGCTATATTATCTACTGTTTTGGACCATATTGGGCTTTATTTTCCACTTTTATATTACTTTTGGGACTAACCTATTAACCGGAGGCCCAGCCCAGAATTGCTGTTTTTTGCCTATTTCAGTGTTTCGAAGAAACGGAATATCAAACGGAGTCCAAAAGGAATGAAACCTTCGGGAACGTGATTTTCTCAACAAATATGATCCAGGAGACTTGGACCCTCTGTCAAGAAAGGAGGAAGGCGGCCACGAGGGTGGAGGGCGCGCCCCTCTGCCTCGTGGGCCCCCTTTGCTCCACCGACGTACTCCTTCCTCCTATATATACATACGTACCCCCAAACGATCAGATACAGAGCCAAAAACCTAATTCCACCGTCGCAACCTTCTGTACCCACGAGATCCCATCTTGGGGCCTGTTCCGGAGCTCCGCCGGAAGGGGAATCCACCACGGAGGGCTTCTACATCATCACCATAGTCCCTCCGATGAAGTGTGAGTAGTTTACCTCAGACCTTCGGGTCCATAGTTAGTAGCTAGATGGATTCTTCTCTCTTTTTGGATCTCAATACAATGTTCTCCCCCTCTCTCGTGGAGATCTATTCGATGTAATCTTATTTTTGCGGTGTGTTTATTGACACCAATGAATTGTGGGTTTATGATCAAGTTTATCTATGAACAATATTTGAATCTTCTCTGAATTCTTTTATGTATGATTGGTTATCTTTGCAAGTCTCTTTGAATTATCAATTTGGTTTGGCCTACTAGATTGGTTCTTCTTGCAATGGGAGAAGTGCTTAGCTTTGGGTTCAATCTTGCGGTGTCCTTTCCAAGTGATAGTAGGGGCAGCAAGGCATGTATTGTATTGTTTCCATCGAGGATAACAAGATGGGATTTTATCATATTGCATGAATTTATCCCTCTACATCATGTCATCTTGCTTAAGGCGTTACTCTGTTTTCTTGAACTTAATACTCTAGATGCATGCTGGATAGCGGTCGATGAGTGGAGTAATAGTAGTAGATGCAGGCAGGAGTTGGTCTAGTTGTCTCGGACGTGATGCCTATATACATGATCATACCTAGATATTCTCATAACTATGCTCAATTTTGTCAATTGCTCAACAGTAATTTGTTCACCCACCGTAGAATACTTATGCTCTTGAGAGAAGCCACTAGTGAAATCTATGGCCCCCGGGTCTATTCTCATCATATCAATCTCCAATCACTTTATTATTGCTTTGCTTTATTACTTTTCCTTTTATTTTACCTTGCATCTTTATATCAAAAATACCAAAAATATTATCTATCATCTCTATCAGATCTCACTCTCGTAAGTGACCGTGAAGGGATTGAGAAACCCTAATCGCGTTGGTTGCATTGAGCTATTTGTTTTGTGTAGGTACGAGGGACTCGCGCGTAGCCTCCTACTGGATTGATACCTTGGTTCTCAAAAACTGAGGGAATTACTTACTCTACTCTGCTGCATCACCATTTCCTCTTCAAGGAAATCCAACGCAGTGCTCAAGAGGTAGCAGTACGTTGCAGTGTGGCCCAACATAGAGGCGCCACACACCTTCTTTGCTTCACAAATGAAGTAATGGAGCATGAATTCCTAGACGGGTTCAAACCCATAAATATCGAATCATACGACAGAACAACGGATCCCGCGGTATGGATCGAGGACTTCCTCCTCCACATCCACATGACCCGTGGTGATGACCTTCATGCCATCAAATACCTACCATTAAAACTCAAAGGAGTAGCTCGGTATTGGTTAAACAGCCTGCCAGAAAATTCTATTGGCAGCTGGGAGGAGTTGGAAGACGCCTTCTGCGACAACTTACAAGGAACATATGTCCGGTCACCGGATGCCGATGTCTTAAGTCATATTGTCCAGCAGCCCGAAGAGTCAGCCAGGGAACTCTGGACTAGGTTCTTAGTTAAAAAGAACCAAATCATCGACTGTCCGGACACGGAAGCCCTCACGGCCTTCAAACACAGCGTCCGGGATGAATGGCTTGCACGCCACCTCGGTTAAGAAGGACCTAAATCCATGACAGCCCTTACTACTCTAATGACCTGCTTTTACGCGGGAGAAGACAACTGGCTCGCTCGTAGAAGCAATAGCGCCAGCGACTCGGGCACTTCCGAAATCCGGGACGGCAATGTCAAGCCACGACAAAGCAAACACAATAGTCTCAATGACAATGAAAGATCATGCGACATAGCGGTCAATGCCGGATTTAGCAATCCTAAACCCGGTCAACGGAAAAAGCCAATCAAGGCAAACCAAGATGGACCATCCAACCTAGACAGGATATTGGACCGACCCTGCCAGATTCTCGACCACCCCGATAAACCAGCTAATAATACCAACATAAACTGTTGGGTCTTCAAGCAGGCCGGCAAGCTCAACGCCGAACACAAGGGGAGGAGGCCGCCAAGCGATAGGGACGAGGGAGAGGATCGACCAATCCCGGAGCAGAAATGGCAGTTCGGCTTCTGCAGCCCAATGCGTATACCTGCAAAATTTGTACCGCGCATACATCACTACGCACTCAAGATACCATGGGCATAGGCGGAAACACAATACGGACAAGCCTGCAAGTATTCCCGTAACATTTTTATCTACTCTCTTTTTTCTTTCTTTTTTATCTCTTAAAAACAGGTGATGCAAAGGACAAAAATCCAAACTAGCTCTATCGGAGTTCGGATCCTTACACTCACCTCAGGAGCTACTTCCATCAAGGATTCCCCCTCGCCGAGGACAGGCGGCGCATACGTGAGACAGGAGGTCCAAAATAACTTTTTGTAGACCGCACGCTTTATTTCGAGCATGTAAGATGCCTTTTTCCTCCGCCTTCGACCCCAGGCATGTCAAATAGCCGGGGTTGTGGTCTTTATATATATATATATATAAAGTAATCATTGGCATATCACTCAGATCCCAGTAAACACTAACCAAATTAATCATTCGTGTCCTTTAGCCAATGAATATGGCTCCTATGGTAGTTTCACAGATATACCTCGGCATAACCTGCCAGGGGCTCGGTATGGGAACAAATGAATTGCTAACAAAGTCCGAACAACTTTACAGTGTACTTTGGCGTCGCGAGTTTTGGCCTTCTATGCATTAGCTCCGAATCATGTCTTGGGTCAATGGTTGGGTTGCCCGGCTCCTGTGCTTGCTACCCTACGTTACGCTCTATCGGCTAGGGTAGTAAAGGGAGAACTGCTGCATTGTGCTTCCAGCTCGTCTGGTTAAGCACCTCAGTAGAGAAAGCCGAAAGCTGACTGTCATGATGCTGCGAGAGCTGGTCAACCACTCAATGACTTATCGGAATCTGTCGTGATTCCCTCCGTATTACATGGACCATTTTTTCAAGTCATATATGTAGCGCACCATATTGGAATAAGCCGTACACATACTAGGGGCTATATCGTAGTCCTCCCCTGTAAAACTCCTATGGCTAAGTGAAAGTGTTAATGCCCTATAGTCTGATTGCCTGGTTCGCCGCATCATCACCTCCTTCATGGACCAAGACGCTGGATCAAGAGTGATTAAATGATTTTCCGAACACTCGTACTTCCTACGAGGGGGCTGAAGCCGACGACTGGAAAACTTTCAAATTATATTAAAACGGCCGCACAGGAGCAACATAAGCTTTCAGGCAAAACATAAAAGTAGATTAACTATAAAATTATCTTTTACAATTCTCATACACCTCACTCGAATATCATGTCTTTCGAGCATTGACCCTCTATTAAGCGGGCGGCCTCTAAGACGTCTTCGAAATAATGCTCCGGTGCATAACGGTCCTTGCCCTTGGGTGGACTCTTCGCCGCAACTTCGATGGCCTTCATCTTCCCCCAGAATGTCTTGACTCGGGCAAAGGCCATCCGTGCACCCTCAATGCACGCCGACCGCTTCATAGCGTCGATACGTGGAACCGCATCAACGAGCCGCCGCACCAAGCCGAAGTAGCTATTCAGAACATGTTCAGTCGGCCACAACCGGATTATGACGTTCTTCATGGCAGCGCCGGATATCCTATGAAGCTCGGCCCATTGAGACATTTGTTCATTCAGCAACAGAGGGTGCTTTGACGCACCAAATTGTGACCAGAAAAGCTTCTCCGTTGCATATCCCTCTTGCGATTGATAAAACTGCACCTCATTGGAAGAACTCTCCGCCAATTCTAGAAACTCGTCCGGAGAACTCCATACTTGGTTAAGCTGAGCGTAGTTCGGATCGCCGAACTTAGTCTGCAGCAAAAAGGGGTTACCAGCCGCAATCTCCCCAGCTTGCCGGATCTCCTCACGGGCTGCCCTAGATTCAGACCGCGCTTCTCTCGCCTCTCGTAAGACTTTGTCAAGTTCAGCCGTTTTGGCTTCATTTTCCTTCTCAAGAAGTTCGCAGCGGCTAGCAGCTTTTTTTAATTCGAGCGCCATCGTGGATATCTTCTCCTCGTCTTGGCGCCGAGCAGCTTGTTCGGCTTCTAACTCAGTTGATGCCTTCCCGGCAGCCGCATTGTAAACCGGGCCTGCTCCTTGGCCCGGGCCTGCTCCGCGTGAAGAATTTCAACGGCGGCGGCACCATCTGCAGTCATGCATATTCCAGTATATGACATTCAACATCATGCTTATATCACAAAGAGTATGTGAAGGGACTGCCCTGAATACATACCTTGTGACTCGTCAAGATGCATATTGATTAACGCAATGTCATCCCCTGCTACATCAAGCTTCCGCTGCAGCTCGGCAATTTCCGTAGTCTGGGAAGTCGCCAGGGGGGAAGCAGCCTGTGTTCAAGTTAATTAGATTAGTCCTTGAATATTTCTTCTCAATCCTCTGTTCGCCTCCCACGGGAAGCCAACCCGAGTCTCAGGGGCTACTACTTATACATAGGTGCATATTTGCAAATAAAATATAGTTTAAAAAACTACATCACAAACGTCGAAGCCTTTTAGCAGACTCATGACACTACAAAAAAATACACTTCCGTGATGATGCGTGTTTGTCACAGTAGGTCGTTTTTTTGTCATGCATGTACATCCATGACAAATTTATGACAGAATCAAGATAGTCATACCTATGCTGTCGTAGAAGTGTTCCATGACATTACCAAAATTATCATCACGGAAGTGTCCACTTCCATGACGATAAATCGCGCATCACAGAAGTGCTTTCGTCAAGGGTGACCAACACGTGGCATCCACCGTAAGTAACGCTGTTAAGCTATCGGGTCGGGTTTTGGATCTGATAACCCGTTACAGCCCCGACCAATGGGAAATTTCCACATGTAAAATTCTTATTGGTCGGACGAAACACGTGTCAGCTCGTCATTGGGTCAGATAGGCGCTTATGATACGTCGGCACGTGGCACGACCCAACAAAGGCCCATTCCTGTGAAAAGGCCGGCCCGTTTGACTTGGTCAAAAGGTGGCGGGTCGGCCCATGGAAAGCCTTTTAACGGCCTGTTCGCGTATAGCCCATTTACAGCCCGCTAACCCAAGGCCCGCTACGCCCTATCCGAATTAGGCCCAGTAGTGTCATCTGGGCCATCCAATATGATTCCAGCCTGTTTTCACTTCTGGCCCATGTATGGCCCATGACGTCTTTTGGCCCATATGGGGCCCTATGTAACTCTTGGCCTAATAATGACCCGTGGTGAAACTGGCCCGTAATGAATAGTGTATCACTTGACACCCATTAACGGCCCGTGGTGAAACTGGCCCGTAATGAACAATGTATGACTTTATACCCATTAACGGCCCGTTGTTCGGTTGGGCCGTTTCCAGTCCATGTTATCTTTCGGCCTTCTCAGAGCCCATTTATTCTTGGGCTCATTTCCAGCATTCGTTTACTTACGGCCCGTTACTGTAATTTTCTGCTTCTGGGCCAAATTCAGCCTGCGGTTACAGTCGGCCCGTTTGTGGTCCGTTAATTCGTTGGGCCGTTTTCGTAGCGACATCAAATACGGCCTATTAACGATGGCCCATTATGGTCGGCCCATGAACGGACGATTCCAGCTCTAGCCCGTTTACGGCCATAATGCGGCCTGTTATTGGCCCATGTTTGGCCAATCGATCATGCTGCCCGTATAAGGCCCATTGATGATACGACCCGTAGAAGGCCCATTGTTTCTATGGCCCGTAGAAGGCCTACTGTTTCTACGGCCCGTAGAAGGCCCACTGTTTCTACGGCCCGTAGGAGGCCCAGTGTCACTATAGTAAATATTAGCCCATGGGTTATTGTGGCCTAGTTTTAAAACATAGGTTATTGCAGCCACTAGTTAACCGCGGAAAAAGAACTGCAATGACTACAAGCAAACAAATAAATAAGACAACAAGGAAATAAATAAGCAAGAAACTAACGCTAGGCTATCACGGCTATTACACATATTACATCCACTGGGCATCAAAGTTCGCCACCAGTGCAAATATAGGGAACAAAGCAGCATATCATATACACTGGCCGTCAAAATTGGCCACCAGTGCAAATAAACTCGGCAGCAAAACAAGAGCATAACTGAAACAACTTCAGAAGAGCTCAACAAACGTTATCCTGGGTATCTACCATGCTGGCAATAAGCTTAGAAAGCTGGTTAGCTTTGTCCTGTTTAGCGCTAAAATCCTCCAACGCTTGCTGTTGCACCAGAAAGTATGCATCTGAATGCTCCAGGGACTTCCGCAGTCCTTCCGCTTCTTGTCGCAGCACAGCTGATCAATGTCTTTCAGCTTGTAGTTGAGACTCAAGAAACCGAACTGATTCAGACAGTGAGTTTGAATAGCTTGTGCAAGCGGTAGTGGTCAGTAACTCCAACACTAAACCAAGACAGGATGTGTCACTATCCTGAACCTTATCTGCATTACTTCATTTACCGTTGCTTAATAAGGCACTCTTCCCCAATATTCTGTCAGCATTCTAAAAGAAGAAACAAGCAGACACATAACAAGTTTAGCATGTACTAGTATACGAAACTCATTTCGGTGAACCAGTTCATTAGTAAGGTGGACAGGATTATACTACCAAGTCTTCTATTGCCAAGTACTAGTACATAATAAAAGCATCAAACAAACATATATCTATGTCCTATGGTAGCAATGGAATCTTAAATTAGAACAGTTGTTCTTCAGGTTTAGGCACTATTCTACATGAACAGAGTATAGTAAGACGCAAGAATATAATACTTAAAAATAGAAAATGAGCTCATAGACCTTACCACATTCTTGGCTCGGGACCAGTACAGAACAAGGCATTCCCAGTCATCGTCCAGTAAATGTATCTCAGGAGAACGTAAGGGAACTTGAGGAGTTTCTTTGCCGGTGAAGTACGTTTTCTTCAGGTAATTCCGATACTGCCACCAAGCATTCTTGAAGATAGCAGAGGTATTAGCACAGGTTACCTCATACTGAGTTTCCAAATCGGTCCTTCTCTATAGAGAAAAATGGGAAAATTTGTTGTATTATAACCATCATGGAGGTAGGATGTATGGGACGAAGCAAAGTAATTGCCATGAATAACATTACTTACACATAACTCCTGGACAAACACCTGCAACTGGCATTTTCCTTCATCTTCAGTATAATATTTCCAAGATAGGGAGATACACACACATCAAATGTGATAGATGCTAAACTACAACTAGCTGGTTGTGCTTCCTCCACAGGAATAGGCGTACTAACTGGTGGAGTTGGGGTTCGCCGTGATAGTACTGGCCCTTTGGGCACTGGAGCTGCCTTACTAACTGCTCTTGTTTGGGAGCTCTGTGGTGGAGATGGTGCTGTATCAACAGGAACTGGGTTACTATCGGCTGGGGTTCGTTAGATTGGGTGAAGTTGGTTCTCTGTCCATCGTAGTAGGGGTACAATCTGCGAGAGTTTGGGTTATGTGTGGTAGGGCTGGTTCTTGTGCATGTACAACCGGGGTGCTATCTCGACCAAGAGGTAGCACTGTTTTATTTGAAGACCGTGTTTTTAGTCCGCTAGATACTGGCATCACCCGCTCCAATTCAAATGGCTGATAAACAAGAAACATAGTTGAATGTACAGACATTGTATGAGAGACAGATGCAATAGATAGTGTGGAAAAAAGAGGGCATGAAATAGTTGACATGTATATTGTTTAACTAAAACGGATAGCATGACATAATTTCACATATATGATGTCTATCTAAACTGGATAGCATAGCATAACATAATTCAAAGATATGATGAATAACTAAACAGGATCGCACGACATAATTCACCTACATGTTATCTAAGTAATCATGATTGCATCATTTAATTCACATATGTGATTTATATGCTAAACAGAGGGCATTCGATATGATTAGGGCTGGAAAAAAAGCTCGAAGCTCGCGAGCTAAATGAGTAGCTCGTGACTCGGCTCGAATCGACTCGAACTCAAAGAATAACGAGTCGAGCCAAGCTCTAGTTTAAGATCATTTATAGAACGAGTTAAACGAGCCGATCTCACGAGTACTCGTGTAACTCATTAGGCTCGGTACAAAAGATCAGCCAAGCATCATGCGTCCCAGACGCACAACACAACGCCTAGACGTTCAAGGAAATTGCAATTGTTTGGTCATTTGTATCTTACTAACTTGTTGATCATTGTGGTCATGTACACTTGTTTGTGGTCAATGGTCATGTACATGGTACTGACTTGATGGTACTCACAATTGTAAGCTAAGCTCGCACATGCTTACGATTGTTTGTGAATATTGTACATGTTTAATATGTACATTTTACATTCCCAAGTAATCATTTCTATCATATTCATAAGCTTTTATGTTCATATCATTAACGAGCTTAACAAGCTAAATGAGCCAGCTCGCGAGTTATACGAGTCGAGCCAACCTTGGATTCGAGCTTGTTATAGTAATGAGTCGAGTCAAGCTAGCTCGTTAACGAAACGAGCTATAGCGAGTCGAGCTGAGCTGGCTCGACTCGGCTCGAATTCCAGCCCTAGATATGATGTCTGAACTAAGAACATGGTGTTGAATATTGTGTATATGATATCTAAACTATGCAATGAAAGACACCGCATGCATGATATGAGCATACACCTCAGTGGGAGAATAGGACTGGTCATCTATCTCTGAATCCATCTCTGAGGAGCTATCGGGACCCAACAAGAGATGTGCTTCGACAGGTAGCACTGTCTGCTCTGAAGGCCTTGTTTTCACTCCAGATTTTTCCATCTCCCACGCAAATGGTTGATTCACAGGAAGAGTAGTTTAATGTACAAACATTGTCAACAAATGGAAATGCAATAAAGAAAAGGATGGGCAAGATATCATCCAAATATATGATGCCTGGTTAAACAGGATGGCATTGCACATTTCACATATATTATGGCTGGCTAAAAGACACGAGACTGCATAATTCCCATATATGATATAGAAACTAAATAGGTGGCATTACAGAACATGTCTAAACTAAGAAGATGACATATATGATGTCAAAAGTAGGCACTGTAAGGCAACATATGCATGATATGACTAACATCATCATGCCAAGGTAGAGCAAACACCTTGGGGGGTAAATAGGAGTGGTCAGCGGGTCCGAATCCGCCTCAGAACAGATATCTTCCTCTGGATTACAATCTGGAGAGGGGTGGGGAGGGTTTGCCATTGAACCCACCCTGGAGCGATGTCTGCATGACATTGTATTGCCGCGCAAAACTCTTCTCTTTTTCTCTACATGTTCAGCATGACTGTGTACAATATCTGACATGCATACGAAAATAATATGGTGAGATTATGTAAGGAGAGCATGGAGAAATTTAGAGTGATGGTAACAACCAGTGGATTGATGTTTTTCCGTTGAACCAAAATAGTCCTAATGGATCGACGTGAATGTATAGTAATAAGTGATGCAACAAGTGTACAACCTCTTTGCCGTAGCCGTGTCGACCTCAGCATCATTGGGTTGGTCGCTGAAGCAGTTGAGGTAGAGGTGGCTATCGGAGGTGTGGAGGAAGATCTGAGGAATCTGTAGACGGCGTCCAGGGCACTGCTCTGTTGTGATGGATCGTTCTGTCGTTGGAGCAACTGCGGTGAGCCGTATGACGTCAACGCTGAAGCAGCACAAGACAGACATCGTCAATCTCAAGTGGGATTCTAATAGCATCTCCAATAGATGATGTAAACTGGATGTAAAATTAACATCACCAAAAACCACCGGATGGTATGCACGCCGCCGTCGTGGAGATGTCGCCCGCGGCGCCAGCTGCAAGGTACCCGCTCAATGGGGCTGCGGGATGGAGCACCGTCGGCGCAGGGAGGTCGAGTTAAGGAGAAGGTGCGATGTGATGAGTGTACAACCTCTTTGGTGGCGCCGAGTAGGCCTCGGCTTCGTCCGAGGTGTCGATGAGGATGTTGCGGTTCTGGTGGAGCAGGTTAAGGCGGCGTTGTGGGGATGGAGCAGGCACGATAGATGAGGCGATCGTTGGAGCAGCTCCTTGGAGGTGGAGGACGGGGCGGCTGAACTGGCGGGACGGCGAGATGGACGATGGATCCTCATCCGGGGAGGTGGACGAGGGACGTCGAGCTGTTGCAGTGGACGATGTCGTCGGGGAAGAGGCTCCGGCTGGGCAGCGGTGCCGTGGAGGACGGAGGAGGGTGGGGTTCGCGGCTGGAGCGGAGAGGTTATGGTGGCCTGGGATTTCGAACGGCGAAAAAGGGGTGATGGGAGGGGGTGAAGCATGACTTAGGAACGCGCTTATCCAAAATGTAGGGTGTGTTACAAAAGTACCCCCCCCCCCACCGATTTGAACTAGAGGCTCTTTCGGCTCAGGGTTAGAAGGGGGATTTTGCGTGTCGGGATTTGGCAGCTGGAGGGAGTTTTCGCGCGCGTTGTAATTTCGGGATAGCGAGGCGCGGGTTGTGAAGGCGCCAGTTTTGGGAGCACGATATCTAAATTTTCGGGATATAACAAGACACGGGTTGAATTTTAGGGACAAGCCTAACATGTCGTAATATTGTACTTGTGCGTACCAAATCAATTCGCACTTCCCACAACCAAAAAGAAAAAAAAATAAAACTATTCACACCACACAAAGAGAGAGTCTTGCCCCGTTTTACTATACAAATGCTATTCAAAGCTACTCCCTCCTTCCATCTATATAGGGCCTAATGCGTTTTTCGATGCTAACTTTGACCAAATATTAGAGCAATGATATATGACATGCAACTTACACAGATCACACCGTTAAATTCATCTGTGAAAGGTTCTTTCAATGATATAATTTTCACATTGTGCATGTCATGTACTAATAATCTTGTCAATAGTCAAAGGCGGTCTTAAAGATCTCATTACGCCCTATATAGATGGAAGGAGGGAGTATGAATCCATGTTATGTCCGATTAAATTTTTTCGCTTGCTGTATAATGCATGTAACCTACTCGTACCAACATTTTAGTGCATTCCAAATGTCTATACTACCGCTGCAATTCGAACTAAATTTCAATTTGTTTCTCTATTTCAATAAGAATCTACAATCATGATTGTTGCCAACTTCAACCATCATAGTTTCCTTGCTATCCGCCAGATATAAATCAGACGGCCTATAATGCAGGATGGCAGGTACACCATCATCAACAACTCCGGTTTTTATAAGAGTAGAGATAAAATATATTAAATGTAGTATACCATGTTCATAACCACACCATGTGTATCACCGTTATATATATTCACACATTTGTCAGTTTGAAACACTATGATAAATTCTTCAAATATCCGAATTCGCTTTTTATAATGAAGTATATATGATCTCTATTCGTCTTTTACACCCACACAACCCTCTTATCTTTGTAGCTAGCGCTAACTTTCTCTTGTGCATGCACACGCCCGCATCCCTCTCACCCTCCCTCAGCATTCTCTAGCTCCATCGCGCAAATTCGTCTTTTTACTTTAGGTCGTTCACCCACGGTGTGTGTAGGCCCCCCAGCTCCTTCTTTCCGGCACACATCGATCGATATGCCTCTCTAGCCAGGTGTGCCTAGCACAAACACAAGCTTCCCCTCTTCTCTTGTCACCGTCCATGCCTCACTCCCACCACTCTTTTCATCGTTCTCGTACTCGCACACTCCTCCCCCTCGATATAGTATGCCTCTCGTACCACCTCCTACATGCATCCCTCTCTCTCTATCCTTCTCCTCATGCCTCATTTGCTTCTAACAAACACATGCATGTATACCGATCGATCTCCCAACATATACCTAGATCGACTTTAACTACCCCCCATCGATCGACGTACCTCACAAGTTATGTCTCTCCTTTCTCTTACAAAGGGCGATTGATCTTCCTATGTATTTACGTCTGCTTACCACAGCCACATCGTCCCCCCTCATCATTCGTGCATGCCTCCTGACCCGTCTCTCACACGCACGTGCACAGACAACAAGCAGCCATCTCCTCTCTTATTGATATTGCGGGCGTGCCCTCCGTTTGTCTAGCAAGTCTATCCCACCATTTGTTAGAAGCAACTCCACTACCACCCCCTGCAACACTCTAGCTCTGTCTCTCTCCCAACCTTATTCATCTCCTGCACATATGCATGGATGCCGATCGATCTCCCTCACTACAAGAAATATGTCAACTTATGACCTTCTGTCAGTGACCCTTGAAGAATTGGTCATAAATTTATGACCATTTCAGACCAATTGGTCAAAAGCTGTTCGGGGGGCTCCAAATCCTCACACGAAAAGGTCATAAAGCAAACAGCGCTAGTCCGCTGCCTTATTTCTAGTTGTTAACGACCAATATAGATGGTCATAGCCTTGTAAATTGTGGTGGGTTGCTATGACTAGGCGCCACCTCATCAGTTTTGCCTATGTGGCATGTCCATGTGGCAGTTTTTGCCCTAGGTTGTGAAGCAACCTATATTTCTGTCATTCCCAAAATTCCCAAAAAAATCTCATAAATTCTTTGGGTCATATCTTCATCAAATATGTAAAAACCTTCCTTGCCTAGTTCAAAAGTAATTCAAAAATATTCATTTTCCTATTCTGTTTGGAACAGCAGTTTGTGAAGGAAGTACCACTTTGGCATGTCCAAATAGTATCCATTTTCTACAGTGCTTTCCTATGCCCAAATAACCATCCTCCACAAAATGCCAGCTCAATCCATTCATTATTTTGAGCCGAGCTTCAACATTTGTATTTATGTCCAGTGTGGTGGTTTGCAAAGCAAGTACCACCTAGGCTCCTCCTTTTGAGCTGAAAATTTGTGAAGACGGTCTTCTTAGTAACTGATCATCCTCTGCCAAAACTCACGCCCATTAGGCGGGCATGCGAGCTTACGCGCTCTAGAGTTGGGGCCCTCGGCCACCGTCCAAACCTCGATGTCTCTCCATCAAACCATGTATTTCTGATTAAATAGATACTTATTTACCTAGAAATGAATTTTGAAAAAAATAAAGAGCAAACTATGACGCAGCTGCAGTTCAAATTTGACCCGCTTCCAGCTGAATCAACGGGAATTTGTCTTTTTCACCAGAGGTGGATCAAAATTTTTGACACCCAACCATTTTGTCAATTGTGCTTTAAATATGGCCTAGTATTTTAGAAAATTCATTTGGTCCAATTTTGCAACAAATATATGGTAGGTCCTTCACAAAAAAACCTCCTTTTGGGAACTCGAAAAATGAAAAATGGTTTTTCGGTGCACAGAAAATGAAATCTTCCTTAGGCAACATTGTTTGTAATTCCAAGATGCACCCTTGTGCACAATATGAGATCATTTGAACAAACTATGCCATGAATGTGGCCATGAGATTGATCGTTTGACTTGAAAGCCATGAATCTTCACACTTGATAGCTCATTTCTGAGAACACTTTTTTAAAATAATTGCCGTATTACAAGTTTGTTATTTTTCCTAGGAACTTGGCCACATATAATGACACACTGCCAAGGTTTCCCAATTTTTTGATTTTTTTTGAATTTCTTATGCCCGTTTCAAAATGCGGTCAAAACGGCGGGCTTGACCGTTCCTAGCTAGTGGTTGAATTTTGGAATTTTTTTGGTGTTTCTATGATTAAATAGATACTTATGTACCTAGAAATGATTTTTAGAAAAATAAAGAGCAAACTATGAGGCAGCTACAGTTCAAATTTGACCCGTTTCCAACTGAATCGACGGCAATTTGTCTTTTTCACCAGAGGTAGATCAAAACTTTTTTCACCCAACCATTTTGTCAATTGTGCATTATATATGGCCTAGTATTTTATAAAAATGATTTGGTACAATTTTGCAACAAATATATGGTAGGTCCTTCACAAAAAAACCTCATTTCGGGCACTCGGAAAATGAAAAACGAATTTTCCGTGCAAAGAAAATGAAAACTTCCTTAGGAAACATTGTTTGAAATTCCAAGATGCACCCTCGTGCACAATATGAGATCATTTGAACAAACTATGCCATGAATGTGGCCATAAGATTGATCATTTGGCTTGAAAGCCATGAATCTTCACGCATGATAGCTCATTTCTGAGAACACTTTTTAAAATAATTACCGTATTACAAGTTTATTATTTTTCCTGGAAACTTGGTGATATATAATGACATAATGCGAAGGTTTTCCAATTTTTTGATTTTCTTTGAATTTTTTATGCCCGTTTCAAAATGCGGTCAAAACGGCGGGAATGACCGTTCCTAGCAAATGGTTGAATCTTGGAATTTTTTTGGTGTTTCTCTGATTAAATAGATACTTATGTACCTAGAAATGATTTTTGGAAAAAATAAAGAGCAAACTATGAGGCACCTGTAGTTCAAATTTGACCCGTTTCCAGCTGAATCGGCGGAAATTTGTCTTTGTCACCAGAGGTGGATAAAAACTTTTGACACCTAACCATTTGGTCAATTATGCATTAAATATGTCCTAGTATTTTATAAAACTGATTAGGTCCAATTTTGCAACAAATATATGGTAGGTCCTTCACAAAAAAACTCATTTTGGGCTCTCGAAAAATGAAAAATGTTTATTTTTGCAAAAAAACTCATTTGTCACTACACCTTTTTGAAGATATTTATCTTT
Source organism: Aegilops umbellulata (assembly GCA_032464435.1). Taxonomy (NCBI): domain Eukaryota; kingdom Viridiplantae; phylum Streptophyta; class Magnoliopsida; order Poales; family Poaceae; genus Aegilops; species Aegilops umbellulata. Next base: position 47,219,435 of record CP136056.1, on the reverse strand, counting down.
TTTCATGTTTGTTATTTTTTTATGAAAACTCGTTCACATTTTGATGACACAATGAGAAGGTTTTCTATTTTCTTTTTGAATTTCTCAGGTCATAAAATAGCTGACATGATTTTAACATATTATTTTTAGACAACTATGACCAATTTAGATGGTCATAGCATCATATTGCATTCTGATTGGTCCGTAGACGTTTCACGCGGATCGTGCATCATACGCCGTCGGATGCTCGTGGATCCAACGGTTGTCCTCAACCCTTCCACACCAACCCTGAAACCCTAGCTGGTCATTTTCCATCCACCCCCTCCGCCTCCTTTCTTTCCCACATCCATCCATCTCCTCGTTGTCTCGCCCGACGAAGAGAGAGAGAGAGAGAGAGAGAGAGAGAGAGAGAGAGAGAGAGAGAGCTGCCTCCTCCCTTCCAGATCGCCGCTGGCACCTCCCTCTGGCGGAGCTGGCCGCCGTCCATGGCCTCCCTCACGCCCCTCCCCTTCCCCCACCCAACCAAACCGCACGTCCATGGGTCGATCTCGTCGGGAACGAGGCCACCTGCAACCACCGGCCTCCATCGATCCAACCATCCATCCATGCCCGCAGCAGCACTCCCGCCGCCCGTGCTCCGTCCCCAGCAGCGCACCCTGACGCCTCCTCGTCCCCACACAGCCCACGAGGCACCGGCCTTCCCAGATCCGATTGAGGCACCCCGCCTTCCTCTCCCTCGTCTCAGCTTTCTCCCAGATCTGATCGAGGCAATGCCGCCACCCCACCCACCACCGCTGATCTCTCCCCTCGCCATGCACCTATCCCCTCGCCTTCCCCCTAGGCTCCAGGGCTCGACGCTTGCGAGGGGGACGCAGTGAGGACGAGGAGGAGGACGGGGTGCATGTTCGGCTGCTTCCGTGCGGCCGGCGGCGAGACGCACGCCGGGCACGCCCGCGCCCAGCTCGTCTCCTCCTCCGGCGTCCCCAACCCCAAGGTATTTTCCTCTCCCGTCGTGCCCCGCGTTGAGCCCGTGCATTTCTCCTTCTCGAGCCAAGGTTCTGACGCTGTCATGCGCTCCTTTGGTGTTCTACTTTTCATGCCCGCAGATGTCGTCCGAGGTGGTCAAGGTGGTGCTGCCGGAGTCAGTGCACCAGCACTCCACCGCACACATGCGATGACGCGGGCAGCTGCTTAGGGTTCCGGCCAGATGTCGAAGGCGAGGCCCCGACCCGCCCCCAACTGCGCCGCCCCCGCCCGTGACGCCGTCTTTGCCGCGGAGTTCCAGAGTTCAAGGACTGAATCACCGACGCCGTCAGTGACAAGCAGGTTCGACATCTTTCTCGGTTCTTTCCTCTGCATTCCTTTGGTAGCAGCACTAGTAGTATCTGTAATTTCTGCAGGAAATAAATAGTATATGACTTCTAGGTCTTACAGTAGCATGACAGGCCCATATTTTCTCTTATGAAAATGAACAACCACTCATTTTGGCCATGTTGCAGTCACTTGGAAACATTATCGTAGCCTCTACGCATAGTCAGATAACCCAAAATATCTGCAGTCTGTCAATATTGTAAGAATCTTGCTCGTACCTGCTTGTAAGAATACGAAGGTAGGACTGTTTTTCACTCATCTCGCAGTTTCTGGGACGGGTGAGGATCATGGAGTGCTTCGGCTGTTCACAACTCGAGCGGACACGGTACTGGTCAGGTGCCATGGTGCCTGGTGCTTGCGTGGTTAGAAGCAACCTCTGGCTAATCCTCAGGTCATGGATGCCCTCTCACTCCCGTGCATTTGTCCCACTAAACCACTGCTGTAGCTCAAAGGACACTACAAATCTTCAATCATATGTGTCATTCCTTCATACTACTATCTCTGCCCCCTTTATTAGCCTCAGATTTGGTTGGTCCTTTGTTCGATGAAATGCACAAATCAGATTTCTTCTTGGATGTCTATGTGTGCATTCTCTTAATTCTTTGATTAATGAAAGCAAAATACTGAAAATGTGTATGTTATGACTGGCCAATACACTGAGAAATAATAATGCTATGCAACTTTATCAAGGATCGACTAGTTAGTTACTGGGAAGCATTATCGAATGTTGTTCTTCCCTGCTCTTACCGGCGTCCTTTTAATTAGCGTATTCTGAGCGAAAGATCTTTCCGATTTTCTTAGTTTTTGAGCCAAATTGGTTGCTGAACCCATTATATATCTGTCAACCCTTGCTGAGTGTTAAGTACCTGCTGGTTGTTATTATTGCTCTTTTTTATGAAGGAAGTTAGTGTTTAACATCTGTCGCTTTAACGCCTAGCAACTAAACAATGTTTTGTTTCTGGTTAGTTAGGATGATTCGTCCGCTTGTATCCATTTTCCTGAACTAATTCCGTGTATTACTTCGTTTTAGGTTAATTTACTGATTTGGTTTCCTCTGCTGGTGATGCTTGTTCCTGAAGGCGCTGGCCAAGGAGCTGGTGCAGTCCAGGAAGGCGGTCAACCACCTCTGCGAGAACAAGGCCCAGCTCAACTCCATCTCCATGCACCTCGGCAAGATCGTCGGTAATGGACACCCCCTGCATCGTATCTATCTTTCTAGATAGCATTCAGTATGATAACATTTAGTATTTTACAGCTGCTGTTCATGATGCTATTACAAACTGCTGTTCATGATGCATTTAGTAATTTACAGCTGCTGTTCATGATGCTATTTACAGCTACTGTTCATGATGCTATTACAAACTCTGCTGTTTTCTGCTGGAAGTCAAATCTCCTAAACACTAGAATGTTGAAATGTCAGGGTAGCAAGTACCGTTCTGGTGTACCGTTCTGGTGTCTACGCATGTATGTGCTAGCTTTTTGTGTAGAATAGTGAGTTGATGCTTCTTTCTACAGAAATACAACATGTTAGCTCTATGGATGTTTATGTACCTGCAACTTCTGCCAGCTCTAACTTGGTTATATAACAGTTCAATTCAGTCAATCTTTCGGGTGTTGATACACTACTATGCAAGTTCTATGGTATGTGAGTTCCTTCTATTGCTGCAAGCATTGACACAATATGTCTTGTGCAGGGAGCTCCACATCTGAGTCTCGTCCATCGTTGGCAGCAAGGAGCTGGGCTTTAATGTTTCTTCGTGAGCATCAGTAAAAAGAAGTCGGAGGAAGAATAGTTCTTGCTCATTGGAGCTAGTTCTGAGAATAATGGAGTCCTTTATGCTGCTCCTATTTGTATGTGTGTTATGTGATGTAGCAGAATCTGGCTCCTGTGATTGTACACTTGTGGAGCTTGTTATCTGATTGTAAACTTGATGCTGATCACATTTGTATGTGTGTTATATGATGTAGCACTTTGATGGTTGATAATATTTGAAGTATTTCGTGTGTTTTCTGTGTGCCAATTTAAATACCAGGTATTTATTTGTGTGAAATAAAAAATGAAGAATATTGGGGACCCACCTGACTATAAAAAAAAGAAAAAAAATGAAACTTTTGAGACAAAAAGGCCATGCGCCAAAAATAAAAAGGCTGCAATGTTGGGCTTGGTCCATGAAGCTGACAAAAAATTCACAGGAAAAAAATATAAATGGGCTGAATTAATGGGCTCGGCCCATGTAAAACCCCCAATTGGACCGGGCTGATTTTAACCAACGACCTTTTCAATTCGTCGCAATTTTGCCACGTCAGATTGCCACGTCGGATCCGACATGGCCTGGGGAGAGAGCTAGCGACCAAAACAGAAGGTCATAGGATCAACGACCTTTTGTTAAAGGTCGCTATAGTCAGTTTACGACCGCCAGCTTTTGACCTTCAGTTTTTGGTCACAAAAAGGTCGTAAATGGAAATTTGTGACCTTTCAGTGACCAATAGTGGTGGTCACAAGTTGACCTATTTCTTGTAGTGCCTTAATACATGAGGCAGACCGATCTCATTAATACATGAGGTAGGCCTCTCTCCTCCTCCACACATATACCTGCTGTTGTACCTCTATAGTTAATTGGGCCTCCCTCTTCCCCCACCACACACCGATAGTCGAGTGCTGCAGGTAGGTATCCATGCCACAGAGACAAACTGCACATGTCCCATCTCACGTTCCAGTAGGCCAACCACTCTATATCTTTGATGTGGCCACACACAAATTCGGTGGCACTCTTTATCGATCGCGCGCAGACACACACACACATCATCATCCCTCTCTTCGATTCTATGGACACCTCAAGTCGATGATACCTCCATTCTCTTCTCGTGGATCACCCCCTCTATATATATGTTATATCCAGGACTCTATTTCACACACATTGCATATGTTAAAATTTTTGATTGACCGCCCCCCCACAAAAAAACTCTCAAGAACCCACACACTATATCTCTCTAGGTTTGTATCTCTCTCACACAACCCCACGTAGGTGGTGTACGTATACAAGAAGAGAATAGGTGCACCATGCATGTACTCACGCTTCGTACCCAGCCACACCCGCGCGGGTACACGGTGGAGCTCATTTCTTTACGAAATGGCAGCCCACGTGGTAATTTGAACGCCTGCAGTGGTTGTTTACCTAGGGAGGTCATGTACCACGCGTACACGAAACAAAGTTCGACTTGACGCGTTGCCGCGTTATTTTTAAATAAATTTATAGCGCTCAGTGGCACGTACACAGAATATAAAACAATTTTTATGGAGGAAAAGGTAGTCCGCTCTTCAGAGTATCTCACACAAGGCTCTGGTGGCCTCTCTCTCTCTCTCACCGTTGGTCATTGATCCGGCCGCATCCCGTCCATCGAGGGAAAGGGAGTGCGGTGGCCTCTCTCTCTCTCACCGCTGGTCACTGATCCGGCCGCATCCCGTCCGCCGGGGGAAAGGGAGTGAGGTGGCCTCTCTCTCTCTCTCACCGTTGGTCACTGATCCGACCGCATTCCGTTCGCCGGGGGAAAGGGAGGAAGTGCATCATTTCTCTGTTTGACGGCACTGAGGCAGCACGTCCCAATCTGCGGTACACGCAATTCTCTCTGACCAAGCTCCGGCGCGGCAGGGTCTACGCCACCTGCTCGCAGATTCCGCCCGCCGGCGCTCACCTAGTTACATCCCGACGACCTCCAGGTATCCCCTCCGGCCTTGCTCCACTGCCCATTTTCCCATGTCGCTACATGTGGATCTTCCATAATTCTTTGCCCAAAACGTAGCTCGTCCGGCATACTTTCCATATTGCATTCTCGTCCTCACATCATTTTAGACAAACACAGCCGTGTTGTTATCTTCCCTTAGGACAAGGAATATGCTTCTTTTTTGTCGTCGCATGTGTCATCAACTGTTATTGGCTAGTAATTGTTTCCTTTCTACCTCTTTTTTGCAAACAGGGCTATCCATTTCACCTCGTTGCTATTGCGACCTTTTGGTGAACTGCACAAATCACTTTTTTCTTAAGAGTGTTTTGTGCAGTTGTACTAAAATGTCACACGGGCAACGTCTCTACATTTCAGTGCGACTGCACAAAGGGAGATTGGTTTTGCTCTATCCTCCTCATCCAACTCCGAGCCTAATCTTCTCCAACTAGTTAGACTTAAGAGAGACCGCAGAGGTGACTGGCTTCTATTTGTGTGTTTATTATTTCATCAGCAGTCCTCTATTATCGTAATCACACTTGATATCTTTGGAACAGGGATGCTCAGCTCTATTTTAGTGGAACTGCACAAAATGATCGGAATTTTGCATGCTCCAGACAGCTATTTTTATTCCCAACATGCCTTGTTGATTTAGATAGAGCTGGGGGATGTTGCTGCCAATGAAAGCATGGATCAATTTTAATTTAACACCTTCTCACAACTTTGTCTTTAGTTGTGATGTAATTATTAGCTCTGATTTGCTAATCATTGAGATGCATTAGCAAGGAAGTTAGTTTTTTATTGTTTTCGAAAGAGCATGGATCGCAAGACACACGAAACAAAAGCTGAAAGCTCACACCATTGTACAATTTCATGTCACTGGAAAATTATTTGTATAGTACGTCAATTATGTAAACAAATGATGGAAGCTTGATAGCATTGCTAGAAGCCTCTTCATCATCCGGGTCCATGTGCCATGCACAAAATTATACTCCTTCGTTCATAAATATTTGTCTTTTTACAAATTTCAAATGGGCATATTTTAGAGTGTAGAATCACTCATTTTGCTTCGTATGTGTACTCCCTCCGTTCCTAAATATTCTATTCGTCTTAACAGAGATTTCGACAAGTGACTACATACGGCGCAAAATGAGTGAATCTACACTCTAAAATATGTCTATATACATCCGTATGTGCCAGTCCATTTGAAATCTCTAAAAATACAAATATTTGAGTAGTCACTCGTTGAAATCTCTAGAAAGATAAATACTCCGGAGTATATTTAAGAACCGAGGGGGTAGTGCACAACCGCATGGGAGACTCAGCCCGGTCGTTGCACCGCATTAATAGTGAGTAATGAGCAGTCAAATCATAAGCCCCACCTTTCCCACTGTAAGTTGGTCTGAAGAAGCAACCACCAACACGCTCTTCTTTGAATCCGCTCATAATACAGCGCGCTTCATAAAAAAGAAAAAATATGTGGGACCAAGGCGACTAGCGATCAACCTGAAGAATAGCATTGGTAGTTATAGCACGGCGTCTATTACTAGAGGGAATAATGCGTACACACATGCATGCAGTGCTTCCACCCCGGGTACACACATGCATGCACTCCGTAGTAGTACAGTACATGGAGAGAAAATTGTGGACTTGATTGCGGTTGCCACGCCCTAATTAATTGAGCATTAAACCAAACGCGTCTAAAGTCTCTCTGGTGGTGGAAATGCATTGAGAGAAATGCATCATAATGAAGCGCGCCCTGTAAACTGTGACGGAGGGTGGAGTAGTATGAAGGTGCAAAACCAAGTAGAGTACGCGTACTACTGCGCTTGGCTCTTCGCCCCTTTGTGAAGTCGAACAATGATGGTACTCCGCATGTTGGGTACTACAGTGTATGCCTCTGACAATCTGACACCGAATGGACTGGTGCATGTCCACCGAGGGTAGGTTGCATTAGTCAAAAGGCGTAAGCGAGCTTCACCTTGTCCTGCAAGCTTCTCCTCGTTCTGCGAGTTGACGGGACACACCAAAAAGTAGTGCTAGTCCATACTCCCTCCTTTCCGGTTGATATGGCTTAATCTTTTTTACGGGTAAATGAGAGAGCTTTATTCATATATAAGCATTCTTAGGACGATCAGCCAAGACACTAGTCACTAGGAAGCTAAAAAAAGAAGTAGGAAGCGAGGTGTTTCATCAAGCCAGCTCTCGGCCACATTCAAAGTGCAGCAAGCACGGTTCGTACGAAGATGCGCCGCAAGGTTTGCTGACCTGTTTACATGATGAATAACAAAAAAAGAGGAAATATAGTGTAGTATGCTTCTGGCAATCTGACACCGAATTAACTGTTGCACGTCCGCCGCCTGAGCGAGGGAGAGCTTGCATTAGTCAAAAGTTTCTCCTTGTCCTGTGAGCCACCGCGCACAAGCTTCTCCCGTCCTGCAACCTTCTCCTCATTCGGCAAGTTGACGGGACACAGCAAAGTAATGCTAGTCCATGCTGCCTCCTCTTCGGTTAACATGGCTTAATTTCAAATGAGATAAATACACTGTCTATCACTGTATATTTGTAAAAATACGGTCAGTGGACTTCATAATACGCTCATTGCGCTCAATATATATATATATATATATATATATATATATATATATATATATATATATATATATATATATATATATATATATATATATATATATATATATATATATTCTGGTGTTCATACGGTCACTAGCTCACCCTGACTGAGTATGTGTGTGCATGCACGTGTAGGTTGAGCACTTGAGCATGACCGTGTGTGTTCCGTCGTGTGCTCGGACATGCATGCATTAGGGCGTCGAGCGCATTTTTGCGTCCATGTGTACGTGTGACTATTGCATACACGTAGGGGGTGTACGTGTAGGGGCCACTAAGGAGCAGTCAAATCACACAGTAAGTTAGTCGGAAGAAGCAACCATCATTTCACTCTTGAATGACACGTACGCAATATAAAATGGTTGATATGGAGAGAAAAATAAAACCACTATATATACACTAGCAGGGTGCGTGTGAGAGACGGGTCAGGAGGTGAATGACACGTGGCCCCAGGGGGTGGCTGGCCCACCTATCATACAGCCAAAGGCAGGTGCAGTAGAGGGCCAGGAGTAGTACGAAATCCTACGCACCTACACACGCTAACCAAGGGCTGAGTGATCACTCGAATCGCAAGATCGGTTGACTAGAAGCTACGCTAAACCCATGGAGGCGATGAGCGCGAGCATCAGCCGGCTATGCCAGATGGTCCACGACGCCGGCCTGCGGCCCGGCAGGTAGTATTGCTTGAGGCCGCCAAGGCGAGGGGCTGCTTGGACGATAGCTTCTTCTCCTTGTTCGACGACGTCCTCGTCGGTTTCTTCGACAAGTTCACCGTTGTCAAGAAGCTTGCGGACGACTTTGAAGTAAGCCTCCAGCCGATGCGCCCAGGCTCTGCGATGCCCGCCACCCTCAACGGCCACTATGGTAACAACCTCTTCGACGCACTGGTAGCCCTGCGACTGCCCGCCGTCGCGCCGGAGAATGTCCACCTCGAGGTCGCGCTCGCCGCGCAGCGCCTGGCATAGCAATACACCATCGACATAATCACCCACGCCTACGCGCAAATCGTCCACAAGGACTACTACATGCAAGAGGAGGACGATAGGACACTAGCCTTCTTGGAGCGCAGGGCAACCTTGGACGGCACTGTTCAGAAGCACGTTCAGCTCGCCGCCAATGTCGCTGCTCCTCACACATCGGTTGGTGACCCGACGCACTAGGGCGTGAGGATGTCGTTGAACGTTGATGGATCCGTATGTATTTTTATCCTTCCGTCAAATCCATGTAGTAGTATATGATACTACAGTAATTATCTTACCTTTCGCATCAACTTCATAATTTTCGCACGTACCCATGCATGAACGGCGCCAGAACCAAACTTCTCATTACTCTAGGCAAAATCGTTATTTTCTATCTATCGGTCGCGCCATGGAGCAGAACCAAATTTTACAAGTTACGAGTTCAAAAGGAAAAGCCTGCCGTGTTCGCGTCGCACCCCCACACAGTTGGTCTGGCATGCCGCTCAAGTGGGAATGTGTGCGGTGTTGCATTTTCACTTACAAGTGGGACCACAGTTGACCAAACCGACTATCGGCAAACCCCCACCCCGCCCACCGCGCGATGGCTGAGAAAAGAGGACATGAGGGAGAAGAGATGGCTGTAGCACAGACTCCAAGAAAATTGGTGTCGGATGGGACTCGTGTGGGTGGCATGTGCCGTACTGCTAGACATGAATGCTAGTTATGGCCCATGCCACCCCACTATATCGAGCCTATATCGAGGTATGTAGAACAAATTTCCGGCAGTCCGTGCTCAGCCCTCCTCTATCTCTCTTCTCAGCCAGCCAACGGACGCGCGAAGCCCATCGTCTGTTTGCTCACATGCGGACCCACATGTCAGTGAAAACGCAAGAGGACCCACTGAACCTGCACGTCTTTCACATCGACGTGCTGGTGATGAAAAACAAATCCAATAAAGATCTTCGGTGGCCGCTTTTGGAGTTACTCAAGAGTAGTAAGATTCTATTTACAGTTTAACCCAAGATGCACATCTCGTGGCTTCAACTACCACTCTATTTTCTTTCATGACACGACCTGGATGCTGGATGTCCCACGTGTCGGCAAAAGGAGGAAGAACCCGACCAAATCTTCGGTTCTGCTCTTGGATTAGACTAGTTGTGCTAACTTAAAAATTTTATTGTGTACTCCCTCCGTTCCAAAATACTTGACTTCCATTTGTCCAAAAATGGATGTACCTATATACTAAGACATGTCTAGATACATATATATTTTGACAAATAGAAGCCATGTATTGTGCAACGGAGGGAGTAGAATGGATGTACCTATATACTAAGACATGTCTAGATACATATATATTTTTACAAATAGAAGGCATGTATTGTGCAACGGAGGGAGTAGAATGGATGCAAGTTTTTGTCTTGGGAAGAAGAGTGCATCCATATATTGATAGAGCGCAATTTAGTAGTTGTTCTATCACTTTTAGCTAGTATAGAATAGAGGCTAGACATGAGACTAGATGCGAGGAAGAAACGTCTACTTCTTTACACTCGAAGAAGAAAGAAGCACGCTAGATCGAGCCTCCGCAGATCAACAATGAATGCATCAAGAAGGCACTAATCCAACTTACAGGAGTAGTAAAATGTATTCTTGTGGTTCTTGTTTTCTTTGGTCTTGCTTTTATAGTCAAAAGTATCGTTGGAGTTCATGCAAAACGGAGGTCCATTTGGGGTCGTGCGTTGGAGTTGGCCTTACAAGTGGGACCGTAGTTAAGGAAACCGACTATCGGCAGACCCCCACCTCGCCCGCCGCGCGATGGCTGAAGTTTGAGAAACGACGAGGTTGAAGAGATTGCTCTCGCACGGACTCCAAGAAATAATATGGTGTCAGATGGATGTCGTGGTGGTGGCGTATGCCGTACTCCTAGACGTGAATGCTTGTTGTGGCCGATGCCACCCTACTACTCCTACTATATAGTATACTAGTAGCGAGGATTCGAGGTGCTGGTTACGTACAACGAACACATTAACATATGGCTACAGTAAAAACACCCGCCCGACGCGCGAAGCATGTGAAGCTAGTACAAATAGTGTACTACTATTGTTGGTTGGTCTCATCCGATAACCTGTTGCAATGCACGTACAATTATGTATTCGGAAAATATTTCTTTGCCTCGTCGCACCACTCGCTCAGAGAAGCGACTCGAAAGCCATTCATAAATTTAGTACAATAAGTTTAACACAGGCATATTATTTTATTACATAGTACAACAGGTCATCAACCCACATCGACAACGAGGATACATTATAAATACTAAAGTTTTCACCACACAACAAATAACAAGCCATGAAATGAACTTCAACTCAACCATTCCGCGGCGTTGGAAACGCTTGCTTTGAACCACAAGTGGTTCTCCGGGACGGGCCATGCATGGTCGATCTGGAGACCAACGCAGGACTGATCATCCAGGCTGAAGCGGCCTACTATATCAGTATCAGGGTAGGGAACCATGCAAATGTCCAAGGTATAGACACAGTTGCTTCTCATAAATGTGCTAGCAGGGGTTGGATCGCCTTTCACCATCATTGGATAGTTTCGTCCAAGGAAGAACGAGTTTTCTCCAAGACTATCAATTCTGTGCCAGGGAGAAGGAGTTGGTGCTAGCACACTAGTACCCATCCCGAATACCATGCAACGGGTGTTGGAATAGGTCCGGAGAGTGCGACCATGGGAGACTAGACCTACTTCCTTAGCAGTAACATCATCAGTGGGCTGTATACACACAAGAAGAGGTGATCCATCGGAATTAGTTGCCAGGCGCCACATAGTATATCGGCACTGCTCGTCCTCATGCTCGTGATCATCACCGTCGTCATCTCCCCCTTGGTTATAAAAATCTTCAAGTATAGGTGGTGGGATGTTCACAGGACCTTGGAAACACAAGAAGAAGGTTAATTGGTAAAGGGAAACTTGCTAACCCGCATGCATGTGGATGAAACAATTATAATTACGGTGGAAGACAAACGTACCAAAACAACGAGGATGCCATGCAAAAACAGTGCCACGAGTGGTGGCAGCAAACACAAGGCCCTCGTATTGAATTGCATCACAGTACTCATCCATGTACAGAAAATGATTTTTGAGCAATATCCATCGAGTGAAACCATCAAGGACGGCAATAAGCTTGTCCAAGATAGCAACAACATCATAGTTTTTGTAATTCCAAGAGCGATTGGGAACTCGACAAATTGCTATCTTCCGTAGACGACAGTCACCATGATCGTATTTGAACGTACGTAGATCATTTGTGTGCTCAACCTCAGGGCACTCAGAGATTTTTGGAAGTGGAATCCACTGGCGAGTGTACACATTCACAAGTTCCCACTCGCAATTGTACCCAATATAAACAACACAATCTCCATTTGCACCAACCCAGGACTTACCCTTAAGCGATGGCATCTTGACATCACACGTATCATTATCAAGCGGCATCAACTTGCACAAGGCGAGATCTCCGTCGTCCGCTTGCCAGCGAGCAGGGTCATGGCGAAGAAGATAGGGGAGATCAAACCGCTCCTGGACCCTTCGGTTCCTTGCAATGATGTTAATAGTTGAGTCGAGAATGGGCTTGAACGAACCTGCCATGCTAGCCGAGGTGATGACGTCGCACCGATCAATGAGTTCCTCCACCACGTCATCTTTTAGATCGGGGCAAGAATAACGGGGTCGTTTCCGGCCTGTTCCCTCCATGGAGAAGACGATCGAACAACGGCAGAAGAAAGGGTGTAGGGCTGAAGGAAAATGGAGGAGGGAGAGGAACAGTGTGTGACAGCAGTTCCAAATTGAGAGGGAAAGGCGAAGAGTCGGTGGACGGTTGCGAGTTTGCCACGGTTCACGAAGAGGCGCCCCGACCTACTCGTCCGTTCAGAAATACTCCTACTACTCGCCGCCGACGAAACATAGTGTGTAATTTCTCGTGCAAAATGTGATCTGGCCGCGTTGGCCCGAGGTGCCGCATTAGTTATCGACCTTTATTTTTTTAATGGCGTGCCGATCAGTTTTGAAGCATGACTAACTGGTACTGTACGCAGAGAAAATATAAACTACTCTACCACTACCCCACCTCCAGTACTAGTAGTATAAAAAAGATATATATGCTGGAGCTTCAGCGCTTTCTTGCTAAGGGATGCCCACTTGCTTCTCACACTACCACCCTCTCTCCAGATCTAAAAAAGACGGCCCCTCTCTCCCTCCTCACCGGTGGTCACAGATCTGCCGGGGAAGAGAAGGACGTCCTCTCAGACCTAGCGCCCGCGCGGGATGGCCTCCGTCCCCAAGCTCGCTGCCGTAGTGTGTGCGGAGGACGACGACCACGAGCGAAGCCACTTCCCGCCTACCTCAGGTATGCTACCTCTTTTCGAGCCATAACCTTGTTCTATTGCCCCATCTGCTACGTCGTTGCATGTGGATCTTTTTCCACTCCACCATCTTCCCAATTTGCTATCCTCTACTCTGCTGGCCACGCAGACGAAAACCATAATTTGCACTATTAAAGGAAACCCTACTTCATGCAGACTAATCCATGTCTGGGTTGAATAAGGAAAGGAAGGGAGACTGTACTGTCAAAGAGAGTAGGCATCGAACCCGCATCTAGGTTGAAAAGGGGAAAATCAGTAGCTAAGGAACGATTCTCGTGTCTCTTGGTTGAAGAAGGGTAGAAAGGCATGACAACGCAATAGAGAATGACCAGGTCGATCGGTTTGTTGTCCTCGCATAGGAAAAAGGTGGCTAAAGAGAACAAAAATGGGACCGTAATCCACATATGATGCCTGGATATTTGTTGCTCTGGGCAACCATACCTCCCTCACCACTCTGTGTCCGTGGAGGTACATCATACTGGTGTGCCCACTGTCCGAATGGGCCTCCCATGCTCTTATTGCCACTTTTTTTTGCTGTTAGTATAACGCCAGCAGTCAAGTCAAGCAATGCTACTGCTAAAGTGATGCCACATTTAACTAATGCCGCTCTCAGTCTAATGCCACCCATAAATTTAAGCAATGCCATTTAATGTCACTGGATTATTTCAGGGTTAGCTGTTGATTGTGGATGTATTAAAGAGTTTTTCAGCTAAGGCATTCTAATGCTGTTGCACAGCCAGTATACCAACGATGAAACTTGTTACTCCCGTATATTTTTGCACTGGTAATGCTTATAGATTACATACCTCACTTTCATGAGATAAGTTAATTTTTTTGTACAATGTCACCAAAATTCCAAGGCGCTGATGTCATTTTATTTTGGTTAAACTGCACAGACAATTATGAAGACAAGAGGAAAGGTCAAGAGTGGGCACCTCCTCCTCCGGCTGTTCTCTTGAGGAGGTCTGTATGTTTGTCTCTAATGCCTGTCGACTACATACCTCACATCATGATGTAATGTTAAGTTATTTCCTTTTGTACAGTGTCACTGAATTGTCAAGGCGGTGATGGCATTTTATTTTAGTAGAACTGCACAAAATTTGCTTAAAAGAAGAGGAAAGGTCAGGAATGGCTCACTTTTCTAGAAAAAACTATGTATGCCTTCCTCACATCAGCCGTTGTTGCTTTATTTATTCCTTCAAACAGGTGGTTAGAAACAGTCTTGCTACCTTTTCCCATTAAGAAATTGGAATGCTTATATTTGTGAGTCTATGCTTCAACTAGTGCCACTTTTAGAGTAATCACACTTTCAATATCTATGCAAACAGGGATGCTCGATTTTAGTAGAACTGCACAAAAAGTCCAACTGGTTCAACATTAGGAGCATGTTTTTTTCCCAACCTTTATATCCAATTGGTGGCACTATGAGCTGTTCATTACGAAGGTACATGGTTACCACTATCTTGCTACTCTTTTTGTACTGTCATTAGATAGTAATACTAGTGGTTGGCATGTGAATTTATTGGCAGGGTGGACCTACATTGGAGGTGCAGGACAGGATTCAATGATTGGATGCTCAATTCCGGTTGTATCGATTTCACCTCTTCCATCACTACGAACATGGATATCCTTGGTCTGATGAAGAATAGGCGCTATATTTCTGCTCCAAACCAGCAAATCAATTCAGTATGAAATTGTCCAGGGCAAAACATAACTGTATCAGATTGTCCAGTGCAGAACATGACAGATGCTAAGCGGAAGAGACATGTTTAAACCGAAAATACAAGGTGTGGTATATGTTTACTGGGTGCTTGATATTTGTGCAGACAGAGATGTCTGCCCGTTGCTATTTGGCAAACCAACAAAGTGCCCGCAATTTTGGTTGAACTGCACAAGAGAATAGTATAGTCACTGCATGCAGTGCCATTTGAAAATAGACACGGAAAGATTGGATAGTCACTTCATGGACTGCAGAAAAGTAGTATTGTACTATTTATTGGCCAACATTAGGTGCTTCATTGCTTTGGTCTGATTATACAATGGACATCATTTTGCCTAAGTTAAAGTTTGTATTCCGAAAATAGTCTCGCCGTGTGATCGAGAGAAGACCAAATCATATTGCAGTGGATGTTCCTCCATCATGTGTGGTTCATTCTCAGGGTTCCAGCTATTGGTGAAACCACTTACGTTTGCAACAGGAATTGTAGACTTCACAAACAAATTTGTAGTTCAGTCTGTACTGAATGTTGGCCAAGAGAAGCATCCATGTTAGTAGGAAGAACAGGTGTTTTTTCTAGATCTTTGCTTTTGGAGCTACATATTTGTATATGATCTGTGAGTCATCAAGATGCATTAACATGTTGATCTTATGTATGGGAATTGTACTAGTTAGTTTTAGTTGCGATGCAAGATCCGAAGTGGCTGATCTTTGCTTTTGGAGATACATATTTGTATATGATCTATGAATCACTGAGATGCATTAACAGTTACTTATTTCTGTTCGCTCAGTGTTTACAAGTTACTGATCGATCACTAGCTAGCCTACAAATGCGCTCTTGGCAGTTTTATTTGCAACACAAGATGCGAAGTGGCAGTTTTTTGAATAAAAATGCCTACCTCTGAAGAAACTAACAAGCTACACTATCGATCCTACACGGATAAAAATGCCTACCTCTGAAGAAACTCACAAGCTACACTGTCGATCCTACACGGATAAATAGCAGATCACACACGTACTACCTCCTTTCCGGTTTGCAGGGCTCAATTCAAGAAACGACCTACTCGATCCTACACGAATAGATAGCGGATCACGCACGTACTAGTACCTCCTTTCTGGTTTGCAGGGCTTAATTCAAACCTCTCACCAACCAAGGTACTCCCTCCGTCCAGGATTTATTAGTCCCATGAGCAAAGCAGCAAGACCAAGGCATGGAAATAATTAACGGCATGCAGAAGTTTAAGCCTAATAAATTCCAGCGATTTAAGTGGCTGCATGCGTGCCCTCGGCTGCGACTCATTGCATGTTGCTTCGCGTACTGCCTGCGAGCGATTCTGAGTGCCTGCATGCAGTCGGCTGTAATTAAGGCAGCTAACTGATGCGAAAAAAGATACGCTTTAAATCCGTGGAATCATTATTGATAAGGAGGGAGATGATTCGAGTGCACTCGTTTGACTGCCATGCCGGCGTGCGACCCAGACGGGACGGGACGGCACAGTCATAATTTCAGTTTCTCTAGTTTTCCACGGCAAGCTGGCGCGCTAAGCCATTATGCATTGAATTCGGATGACCGTCGCGCTACCTTCCGCCTATAAGTATTGTTTCCAGGCCTTCTCAGGTGCCACCGTGACCCAACTCGCTATATCCTCATAAGCCCCCACCGGCCCGACGTCGCTCACCACGTCCGCCATGCCCCCGCCCGTCCGTGGTAGGCGACGCCGGAGGCGGTCACCACCAGAACTAGTGTTCGGGTTTTCACCGGAAGGCAGACGGAGGGAGGAGGCATTCTATCTGTGTTTAGATTGCAATGCGGAGATCGAGGAGTTGTTGGAGCGCGACCGCATGGCGGAGGAGCAGGAGTTGTTGGAGCGCGACCGCCTGGCAGAGGAGCAGCGTATCGCCGATTTGCGCCGCCAGCGGGACATGGAGCAGCAGCGCACCGACGCTCTGAGTCGCGAGCAGAGCGCTCGCAACTGGGCCGACTACATGGAGGCCGGCGCCCGACAAATAGCCCTGGAGGCTGTCGGGCACGCACGCGTTCGCGACGCCAATTTTTACTACCAGCTCGTCAAGTGGGTTTCCCGCTTGGAAGCCGAAGCTTCGGTGGACCACGCCAGCATGGAAAGGGCCAACGCGTGCGAGCAACGCGCCCTATCGCACCTCTGGCAAGTCCGAGGCGAGGCACAGGACGCCGGTGCCGACGTTTAGCATGGACAGTAGATGGCGGCCGGCATCTTCTAGTTAGCTAAGAGTAAGTTAGTACTTGTACGCTACTAGAGTGTTAGTGGGAGTAGATAGTTCACTTGGCTATGATGGTTGTCAACGTGGAAGTTCAGTACTCTATATGTGGATCAGACCTGTTACTTTGCTCTAAATGTTGAACTTTCTGTTTGAACGTATGGAATGGGCTGTTATTTTTTAAATGGGTTGTATTTGTCCTCCACGGTTTAGAGGCTGACTTGTGGGCCTAGCAAGTTGACGCGTACACAACCAGGAGATGATTGTACATGGAGAGGATGACAGCAGGGACCCGCCAAGGTCATGGCAGTACGCAAGCAAGTGCCTCCTTATTTCAAGCCAATAAAAAAATGGCTCCTCCCAGTGGATTTCTGACATCTGGGTCCCATGCCATTGTCAACGTAGTCAATAAATGAGAGAATTGCACAACGAGCGGCTGACACCAGGGACCCAGCAGCTCGCCCAGTTATTTTTGTTTTGGGTTAATTTGATAAATGCCACTCCAAATCTGGTGTATCCGAGAAATGCCACTGCAATTTCCAAACTTTTAAACATGCCATTTCATGCCATTTCTAGTGGCATTTTTCGAAGTCTGGAGTGGCGTTTTCCAAAGTTTGCAAACTGCAGTGGCATTTTTCAAAGTTTGCAAAAATTGCAGTGGCATTTTTCAAAGTTTGGAAATTGCAGTGGCATTTTTATGAATCGCCATAATTGGAGTGGCATTTATCTAATTTGTTTTTGAGACGGAAGCAGGGTGTCAACTGGGCTGTGCGGGACACTCTGGCCTGTCTAGACAGCCTTTTCTTTTATGTTTACCATAGACCAGCCCAGTAGTTTTTTTTCTTTCTGAAAATGGCTAGCCCAGTTTTTTTGTGATTTGTCAAGTAAGTCGCTTTATCAGGCCTGTTGGGCTGCAAATCTTTCAAGACGAGGAGAGTGGCCTATCAGTAATGAGAAATGGGATGTACATTTTTAAAACACAACAAACCGGCAATTATTTTCAAATATCTTTTTTTCATTTCGAGATTTTAAATTGCATCGATTTTTATGCATGGAGAATTTATTGGATTTTATATTGATATACATTTGTTTTTAAAATCAGTCTGAATGTGACTCGAAATTTTGGGATTAAAAATAGTTCAGACCGCACCGACATATGCAAAATTTCGTATAATTTTTTAACCGTGGCCACAATATGGGCTGTAATGCTAACATAAAGAATATGGGCTCCAAAAAACCCCGTAAGAATTAGCAAATGGGCTGTAAAGTATTTGAAATAATGGCAGATAGGCTGTATGCTGTTTTCCACAGATTTGAGGCTTTCCACAGATGGCCTGTATACTGTTGGATGTCCATCCAACGGCCGTTGTGCTTCTTCAATCTCTGCTCTTCCTGCTCCAGCCGCTCAAACAAGCGCCGGCGGGACTGCCTGCTCCCTCCTCCCCGTGACCGGCTGTGCTGCCGCGTAGGCCTCACCGCCCCACAGTACTCCCATCGCTGACCTAGCCATCCCTCTACTCACCCACATCTGCTGTTATTCTCTGGCGACGGCAGACGAACCAGTAAACCCTCGTACAGTCGTACTCCCCTCCGCGTGGGAAACCAAAACAACGACCGAGTCTTCCCTGCCTCCGTGTCGTTCCCTTCCTAGGCCTCGCCGTCGTCCACCGCCCTGGTGCTCTCGGCGTGGCGTGGTCAGCGTGGTTAATGACCGACATGCATCTGAAGTGGACTGTACGTGGAGAGGCTGACAGCTGGGTCCACGGCCGCACGCAAGGAAATGCCTCCTTATTACGCGCAAAATAATGATTTCCTCCACCTGACATCTGGGACCCATCGAAACGGCCTTTGTATTTCGCGAAAAAACCGTTACCGCCACTGACAGCTCGGACCCACCAGCTATATCTTCGCACGCAAGGAAGTGCCTCCTTATTACGCACAAAAAAAATGAATACTCCCCCTGCTAGCTGAGACCCAGTATAGTGGGCCTACTAAGTTGACGGGGACGAAGGGCTTTGTCAACTTAGTCAATATGCACGATTCTAGCTCGACTGACCGTACGATGTCCATCCAACGGCTGTAGTGCTTCTTCAACCTCTGGTCTTCTTGCTCCAGCCGCCCAAAGCAGTGCCGGTCGTGCTGCCTGCTCCTGCCTCTCGTGGCCGGCTGTGCTGCCGCAGAGGCCTCACCGCCCCCATACTACTCCCACCGCTGGCCAGGCCATCCCTCCACTCCACTAACCCACACCCCCTGTTATTCTGCGGCGATGGCAGCGCAGCCAAACCAGTGAACCCTCGTACTCCTCTCCGCGTGGGCATCCACTGTCGCGTCTTCCCCGGCTCCCCGTCGTTCGCTTCCTAGGCCTCGCTGTCGTCCACCGCCGTGGTGCTGTCGGCGCGGCGTGGTCAATGTGGTCAACGACCGAATTCCATCGGAAGAATACTGTACGTGGGGAGGCTGACAGCTGGGTCCATGGCAGCCGCAAGGAAGTGCCTCCTTATTACGCGGAAAATAATTATTCCTCCACCTGACAGCAGGGACCCACCGGACGCCCACCAGTATATCGCGAAAAAAACGTTTGCCCCTGACTGCTGGGACCCACCCGACGGGCCACCTATTTCATGAAAAAGTGTTCCCCCTGCTGTCAGCTCGGACCCACTGGAAGTGCCTCCTTATTACGCACAAAAAAATGAATACCCCCTGCTAGCTGGGACCCACCTTGGTGGGAGGCTGACTTGTGGGCCTACTAAGTTGACGGGGACGGAGTGCTTTATCAACTTAGTCAATATGCACGATTCTAGCTCCACTGACTATACGATGTCCATCCAACAGCCGTAGTGCTTCTTCAACCTCTGGTCTTCTTGCTCCAGCCGCCCAAAGCAGCGTCGGTCGTGCCGCCTGCTCCTGCCTCCCGTGGCCGGCTGTGCTACCGCGGAGGCCTCACCGCCCCCTACTATTTCCACCGCTGGCAAGGCCCTGCAGCGACGGCAGCCTCACACCGCAGCCGAACGAGTGAACCCTCATACTCCTCTCCGCGTGGGCATCCACTGCCGCGTCTTCACCGGCTCCGTTTCGTCCCCTTCCTAGGCCTCGTCATCGTCCACCGCCCTGGTGCTCTCGGTGCGGCGTGGTCAAAGTGGTCAAGGAACGACTTCCATCGGACGTGGACTGTACGTGGAGAGGCTGATAGCTGGGTCCACAGCAGCAGCAAGGAAGTGCCTCCTTCTTACGCGGAAAATAATGATTCCTCCACCTGACAGCAGGGACCCACCGGACGGGCCACTGTATTTCGTGAAGAAAACGTTTCCCCCCTGAGTGCTGGGACCCACCAGCTACACCTTCGTACGCAAGGAAGTGCGTCCGGTCAAAAAAACGATTCGCCCCCTGGCTGCTGGGACCCACCAGCTACATCTTCGCAAGCAAGGAAGTGCCTGACAGTCCGGACCCACCTGGTCGAAGCGTACGTAGCGTTGTCATTCTGGTCGCGAACGTGTACGTACATATATACTGGTGGATGTAGAGGTGTGCACGTGTCGTAGTAGAGGCGGCCAGGGTGCAAGAAAGAAAATACGGCCACGTATGTGTACATACAGGCGGGGTCTGGAACGCCTACTCATGCATACGTACGGCCAGGGCTCGTGTACATGGCTGGATCGGAACGGAGAAACAACGTTGTCCTCGTGTTCATGGGGAGGCAACGGAATGCGTGGTCGTGTTCATCGGGAGGGCTTGGATGGAAGAGGCGATGGAAACGAGGCCTGGCGTATAGCAGAACGGAGGAAACGGCCTTGTGTTCGACCGGCCACAGTCGAAACGGGGGTCCTGTTGATCGGGAGGGGTGTGGCGTACCGCAAAACGGAGGAAACGGACCTCCTACGGTCGAAACGGGGGTCATGTTGATCAGGAGGGGTGTGGCGTACCGCAAAACGGAGGAAACAGACCTCCTACGGTCAAAATGGGGGTCCTGTTCATCGGGAGGGGTGTGGCGTACCGCAAAACGGGACTCCACGGGATACTGTTCATCTCCACCGTCGACCCCCTCCAACCTCCACGAGCTACTGTTCATCCACCGTCGACCTCCTCCAGCCTCCACGGGCTCCTGTTCATCCAGCCTCCACCGCGCGCTACTCCACCGGCTACTATTCAACCACCCCTCCACCGTCTACTGTTCATCCAGCCCTCCACACCACGGGGTCCTGTTCAATCACCCCTCCACGGGCACCCCTCCACCGTCTACTGTTCATCCAACCCTCCACACCACGGGGTCCTGTTCAACCACCCCTCCACGGGCACCCCTCCACCATCTACTGTTCATCCAGCCCTCCACACCATGGGGTCCTCTTCATCCACCCCCATCGGGAACTGTTCATCCAACCCCCCCCCCCCCCCCCGCAATGCTCACTGTTCATCCAGAGGCAGCATCGATCGGCTTCAGTTAGCAGTAGTAGCGAAGGAATCGCTCGATCGGGTTCAGTTAATAGCCATCGATGGATCGCTCGGGTTCAGTAACGCGTAGCCTACAGTGCAATCGCTCGGGTTCAGTTAGAGCCCAACGCCTCGCTCGGGTTCAGTTAGAGCCAACGCCTCGCACACACGCGTGTACGTGTACGAGAGAAACGCGCATCGCTCGGCCCACGACCTCCCACCGTAACCAGGAACTCCCTGAAATTTTCCTCCCCCTCGCTTCTACCATGGTTTTTTCCGTCATGGACGGCCCAAAGAATGTCATGCAGCTGCGTCTCTGGCCCGCCCAGGACGAAAAGCCCATTTTCTGTCATGATTTTTTGTCATAGAAGTAGGAGCCCACCACATCTATGATGATACCGGGTTTTGTCACAATTGTCGTCATAGAAGTGTCATATGTATGATAGAATTTTTTTTCGTTCGGCCCAAAATGTCACGGATGTGTCTTTTTTTGTAGTGTGAAGGCTTCATTCAACCCGCTCTTCGCGAACAGAATCTTCTCAACCACCGTACCCATCAAGGTACATTGTTCCTCCGAGACGGATGCGTTTCGCAGCTTATCCCGCAATATATCAGGCGTCGCCGGGTCTCCGGAAGTCACTCTGGGAGCATGTCCATCCTTTGAAGGAACCCGTTCACCCGTCTCCGGAATCATCGTTGGCTGAAAGCCAGACAATCCGGGGCCTTCATTATTGGCCCCCGAATCTCGATCAATCGGAGGTCCGCCTTTGGGTACCGCCTCTTTCATCCCCTGCACAGCTTGTTGATCAAAAACAACCCTCCGAGATGACACTTCAGAGTCGTCCGCCTTATCGGGCGAGGAGGTCGGGGGAGGCATCTCGCTTTCCATCATCTCGGGGTGGAGATCTCTCGAAGAAGAGGATTACCTAGAAAAACTCTATGCTGGGCTGCAAAAATACACAGGCATGTTACGTATCTCTTCGGTAACAAGAAAGAAGCGGGACGCTATCAAAGTATCCCGGATTCACTTACGGTTTGGTTGGGGGCTTGTCCTCATGATGGAGCCGTTCACAGGCGTCGCCTTCCAATCCTGAGCCGCTCGACGGTGGCATCTTTCCTCTCTTAGGAGACTGCCCCTCCCAACTCTCGGAGGCGGCCCTTTTCCTCCTGAATGAAGAAGGGATACTGGCTTCTCTTCCGCCTTCGTCTTCGGGCGAGGAAATATCGATTTCTCTGGACTCAGTATCTAATTTACCTCCGGAACGAAGGTCATCCCGAGTCTTCGCACTCTCCACCTTGCCCTCCCCTGCCGGCGCCTGATACGGTGCCGGCGCCAGCATCCTTGTTAACAAGGAGTTCGCTGAGTCTTCGAGAAGAGGGGCCGGACACCTCATCCGTTCCACTTTCTTTATCCAACCCTGGAAGAAGAAGGTTTGCTTAGCATCTTACCACAGAATATCTAACTATGAGGTGTTCGGCGGATGAGTACTTACCGGGGTGTCCGGATGGTTATAGTCTAGGCCAGTATCTTCGGTGGTGTCCGGCCATTGTTTTCACCTCCCGAAGAATAATTTCCACATTCCTTCGTGCGTTGTGCCGAAGAAGTGCTGAAGAGTCTGCGGACCTTCTGGGCTAAACTCCGACAGGCGGAGAGCCCGTCGCTGGCATGGCAGGGTCCGGCGGACTAGCATTGCCTGAATAACATTGACAATATTGATATCCTTTTCAATGAGGCTTCGGACGCGACTTTTTGAAGAGTCCGCACCTCATCAACTGATCCCCAGTCCAACCCCTTATTAATCCACGATGCAAGCTGAATTGGGGGGTTGGATCAAAACGTACGCGCAGCTACCCACTTGGAACCGCGGGTGAGGGAGTCCTGGATTAGGGGGTGTTCGGATAGCCGGACTATACCTTCAGCCGGACTCCAAGACTATGAAGATACAAGATTGAAGACTTTGTCCCGTGTCCGGAAGATTTTTTCCTTGGCGTGGAAGGCAAGCTAGGCGTGCGGATATTCAAGATCTCCTACCAATGTAACCGACTCTGTGTAACCCTAACCCTATCCGGTGTCTATATAAACCGGAGGGTTGTAATCCGTAGGACAATCAGATCACAATCATCATAACCATCATCATACCCATAGGCTAGCTTCTAGGGTTTAGCCTCCTTGATCTCGTGGTAGATCTACTCTTGTACTACCCATATCATCAATATTAATCTAGCAGGAGTAGGGTTTTACCTCCGTCGAGAGGTCCCGAACCTGGGTAAAATAAAGTGTCCCTTGTCTCCTGTTACCATCCGACCTTGACGCACAGTTCGGGACCCCCTACCCGAGATCCGCCGGTTTTGACACCGACATTGGTGCTTTCATTGAGAGTTCCTCTGTGTCATCGCCTTTAGGCCCGATGGCTCCTTTGATCATCAGCAACGATGAGGTCCAGGGTGAGACTTTTCTCCCCGGACAGATCTTCGTCTTCGGCGGCTTCGCTCTGCGGGCCAACTCGCTTGGCCATCTAGAGCAGATCAAAAGCTACGCCCCTGGCCATCGAGTCAGGTTTGGAAGCTTAAACTACACGGCAAATATCCACGGAGACTTGATCTTCGATGGATTCGAGCCACAGCCAAGCGCGCCGCACTATCCCGAGGGGCATGATATAGCTCTGCCTCCGAACAGTGTCCTGGAGGCCGCATACGCTCCGGCCCCGATCCTCGACTCGGAGCCCGCTGCGTCCTTTGAGGGTGAACGGTTGGACGTCACCTCGGAGGCTGCGATCTTAAAAGCCATTAAGCCGAACGCAAGCCCCGCACTCCGCATGGCCCATGACTCCGAGGATCCGGATTCTTCTCCGAACTCCGGGGCTCCCGCGCCCCCGCCAATCGAATCAGATTGGGCGCCTATAATGGAGTTCACCGCCGCGGACATCTTTCAGTGCTCACCTTTTGGTGATATCCTGAATTCTCTCAAGTCTCTCTCTTTGTCAGGAGAGCCCAGGCCGAACTATGGCCTGCGAGGTTGGGATTCGGACGACAAATAAATTCAAAGCCCACCCACCACCCACTTAATAGCCACTGTTGATGATTTAACCGACATACTTGACTTCGGATCCGAAGACTTCGACGGTATGGACGACGAAGACGGAGACAACCTGGAACAAGTACCCGTAGGGCACTGGACTTCCACCCCACCTAATGACATATTCATGGTGGATACACCTGAAAAAACTGACAATGAGGAAAAAGGAGGCGAAAAGAGGGGTAAACCCTCCGAAAAGCATTCAAAGCGGCGAGTAAACGCCGAGCTAAGCCCCGCCTCGATCAAGACCCAGCCATAGAGCAGGACGAGCCGGTAGACGACGAGCTTGTCTCAGAACAGCCGTCCGAACAGGGCAACACGGATAGAGAGGACGGACAGCCCTCCCCCGGCCATAACAGAACTCCGGACGATACCACGCCGGACAAAATCACGGAGCAGAAGAATCTCCAAGAAAGGCTCGTCGCAACAGCATGTAGCCTAAAAAAGTAGAAGCAGAAGCTAAAGACGGCGGAAGATGCACTCAGAACAAGATGGAGCAAAGTAATCAAGACCGCAGACAAATACGGCGGCAGCCGCCGCACCAAAAGCTACCCGAAGAGAAAGCTACTGCCCGAATTCGACCAAGAGGCCTTAGAGCCACCACACTTGAAAAACAAAAAAGCCACACGGTCGGATAGACGACCCCACGGCCACCACGAAACGGCAAGCGGCGCCGCACTTAATGCGGCATGCGACCCAATCAGGGATTCGCATCATGGCCCAGCCAGGTCCATTTATGGGCCAAGAAAGCAAGCTCTCACAAGCAGTGCAAAAAATCCACCATCAGAATCCGGCACACCCAAATACAGGGGCGCCGCACACCCCCTATGCTTCACCGATGAGGTCCTGGAATATGAATTTCCAGAGGGATTTAAACCCGTCAACATAGAGGCGTACGATGGAACAACAGACCCTGGAGTCTGGATCGAGGGATTATATCCTCCACATACATATGGCTAGAGGAGATGATCTCCACGCCATAAAATATTTACCTCTTAAGCTTAAAGGGCCAGCCCGGCACTGGCTTAAAAGCCTTCCCGAAAACACAATTGGAAGTTGGGAAGAGCTCGAGGATGCTTTCCGAGCAAATTTTCAAGGAACCTATGTCCAACCCCCGGATGCAGACGATCTCAGTCACATAACTCAGCAGCCCGGAGAATCAGCTCAGTAGTTCTGGAACAGATTCCTCACTAAAAAGAATCAAATAGTGGATTGTCCGGACGCCGAAGCCCTAGCAGCTTTCAGGCACAATGTCTGAGACGAATGGCTCGCCAGACACCTCGGCCAGGAAAAGCCAAGAATAATGGCCCCACTCACAAGCCTCATGACCCGCTTTTGCGCAGGAGAGGACAGCTGGTTGGCACAATGCAGCCCCAGCGACCCAAGTACATCAGAAATCAGGGATGGAAACGGGAAACCGCGACGAAACAAGGACCATCGCCGAATCAAAAGAAAAAGTCCGAAGAGCAGGGCAGTCAATGCCGGATTCAAAGGCTCACGGCAAAATCAGACAAAACCACCCCCTCAGGATAATAGGGAAGATCCGTCCAGCCTAAAGAGAATCCTGGACAGGATATGTCAGATACACAGCACTCCTGGGAAGCCTGCTAATCATACCCACAGAGACTGTTGGGTTTTCAAACAATCCGGAAAGCTTAACGCCGAACACAAGGGGCTCGACACACCAAGTGAAGAAGAAGACGAACCCCGAAAGCAGAACACCAGGAGGCAAAAGAACTTCCCGCAAGGAGTCAAAACAGTGAACTTACTTCACATAACAAGGCGTGGGACACCCATAAAGGCCCGCACATTCAAGCCTATCCCTCAGGAGTCCCACCACTGGTCACTAAAGCCAATCATTTTTGATCAGCTAGATTATTCTCAAAATATCAAACACGCAGGCTGGACTGCCCTGATACTTAATCCAATAATAGACGGATTCCAGTTTACCAATGTCCTTATGGACGGTGGCAGTGGACTAAACCTGATATATCAGGATACAATTCACCGCATGGGCGTAAACCCAGCAAGAATCCGTCACAGTAAAACCTCCTTTCAAGGGGTAGCTCCAGGCCCGGACACCCATTGTATGGGTTCTCTCCGGCTCGTAGTCATATTTGGCTCCGCCAATAACTTTCGTCGCGAAAAGCTGACCTTCCACGTAGTCCCGTTTTCAAGTCGCTATCAAGCACTAATGGGACGCGGAGCTTTCGCTCGCTTTAATGCAATACCACATTATGCATCCCTCACGCTAAAGATGCCCGGTCCTCGTGGCATCATCTCTTTAAAGGGAGCGTACTAAAATATGTCTCCTCCAAACGGAGGATTGCGCGGCCGCCTAAACAGTCGCACAATAAAATGGCCTCGCCAGCCAGAGGACTTTTTCGATATAAGTCATTAACGGCCACGGACCCGGTCTCAACGAGTTCGGCACAAGCCCATTATCAATATAGGCTTAGTACGCCATACCAGGGGCTGTACGCAGAGACAATAAAGCTCCACTTCATTTATTTTTTACTCTTATATTTTGTTATCCTTTTGTGATCCGCACGACCCTTTTTCAATTTAGTTCCTCTCTTTTACAGATGAACGTCGTACGGCGCCCGTCCAGGACACGGCGCAGCGGAGACACAGGCACAGACGTGCAGTAGGGACCCGCCCCAAAGGATTCTTTTTAGATTAAGACCCTGCGTAAACCTTTTTTACTGTCTCTTGCTGCTATACATCCCCTGGTTTATTTCACTATAACCAAGGAGGAGGCTGGCGTTTTGGCATGTGGCCACACTAGAATTCTTGCTCGTACCTGGACACGAGGGCCTTTTTTCTTTCTTAAGGGTGTTGTTCCACACACATCCACAAAGACCGAACACCTTAAGGAGTGTTCGGCGTCGCGAGTTTTGGCACTATATGCATCAGCTCCGAGTCATGATTTTGGTCACATGTTGGGTTGCCCGGCTCCTAAGTTCGGCCACCTTACGTTCCGTTCTGTCGGCTAAGGTAGCACCAGGAGAACTACTGCGATTGGGCCCCGGTTCGGCCGGGCGAGCACCTCAGTAGAGAAAGCCGAAAACCGACTGTCATGATGTAGCGTGAGACTGGTCGCCACTCGATGACTTATAGGGGTTTATCGAATTCCTCCATTTTGACGAAGGGCCGCTTCCCGGTCAGGCTCACATGCGCCCCGAATTCGGGTAAACGCAGTCGCCACTAAAGGGCTACCTAAAGAGTCCCACTGTCAAGCTCCTATGGCTAAGTGAAAGTGTTAAAGCATTATAGTCCGGTTGCCTAGCCCGCTGCGCTATCACCTCCTTTGTAGGACCAAGACGTTGGGTTAAGTGTGAAAATGCGTCTTCTGCGCGCACCCCCGCACTATGTGCGTGGGGGCTGAAGCCAACGACTGCAATCTTTCAGAATTTATATATTTAACGGCCGCACAGGAGGTGTTCTCAATACTTGAAGGCACAAGTCTAAAATATGCCACTACATTTTATTAAAATACTGTTTTATAATTACATATGTTGTCATAACATAGCATCCTTTGAGCACTGCGTCTCTATTATGCGAGCGCCTTCGAGGACTTCCTCAAAATAGTGCTCGGAAGGAATTCGGCCCTTCTCCGAATCTCGGGACACAACAACGGTGGGCTCCATATCTGCCCAGTATGTCTTGACACGGGCAAGAGCCAGCCGAGCGCCCTCTGTGCACGCTGACCTCTTCAGAGCATCGACATGGGGCACCACGTCAAGAAATTGCTGCACCAAGCTGAAATAGCTTTTCGGCTTCGATTTCCCTGGACACAAGCGATCCATGGCGTACTTCATGGCGAGTCCGGACAACCTATTCAGCTCGGCCCATTGGGCCAGGCGATCGTCCACAGCCAGTGGACGCTCTAGATTGGTGAACTGCGACCAGAAGAGCTTCTCCACTTCATGACCTTCCTTATCTTGAAAGTACCTGGTCGCATCAGCTGCACTAGCCGCAAAATCCAGATAGGTGTCCTTCACGCTCCACGCTTGGTCCAACGGGGCGAACTTCGGATCACAGAATTTTCTCCGCAGCAGGAAGGGCTTTCCATCCGCAATTAGTCCGGCTTGACGTAGCTCTTCCCTTGTCGCTCTCATTGCAGAGCGGGCGTCCTTGGCGTCCGCAACGGCCTTCTCCAAGTCCGTCTGCCTTGTTCGACCTTCCTCTTCAAGAAGCTTGCAACGGTCAGTAGCACTTTTTAACTTTACGGCAATATTAGCCATCTCCTCCTTGCTTCGGCAATGGGAAGCCTGTTCGGCTTTCAGCTCTTCTCGGGCTTTTCCGGCAGCCGCATCGCTTTTTCTGGCTTGTTCCTTTGCTTTGGCGAGTTCGGCCCTAAGACCTTCTACGGCAGCCGCACCATCTGCATCAAGCATACACACGGTAAGATATTGACATGAAGCTCCTCTTACTAACAATCGCCAAATAAATTCAATACCTTGAGCATCATCAAGCCGCTTGTTAACAAGCACGATGTCGGCTTCTGCCTCATCAAGTTGCTGCTTCATTTCGGCAAACTCTCGAGTCCGGCTTGACTCCGGACAATCTGCCACCTACATACAAAGGTGCCACTTAAAGGACCTGGGATTTAGATCCTCTGCACGCCGCACACCTCTGCGACGCACAGACTCTCAGGGGCTACTATCTACACAGGACGCACTTTATTTATGCGCGATTAACACAAGTATTCGTTATTTAAAAACATACCTCAAAGCCCGTCAGTAAACTCTTGACGTCCTCGTACAATCCGTTCTCCGCGGATGAAATCTTTTCTATCACCGTCTTCATCAACACACGATGCTCCTCTGAAACAGAGGCTCGCCCCAGCAGAATCTTTAGCTCCCCCGGCCGAACACCCGATGGTGCCGGACTCGTCCCATTGCCTTCCTCGAAGGCCGGACGTGGAGAATCTCGGGAGGCCGCATGGCCACCTTCCGTCCCTGGCGGATCCGAAGAAATCCCCCGCGACGACACCTCAGCGTCGCCCGCCTTGCTAGGCGAAACAGAAGGAGGAGGCGTTCCGCTCTCCATCATCTCCAGAAGAAGATCCCCCGAGGACGAGTTCTGCTGAGAAGGGCTGAGGTCCGAACTGCAAGGTAAAGTTTCGGTTAAAACTTATCAGATATAGATCAAGGATTTCTCTTTAAAGAATAACTCCTCTCCTACTTACGGCTCGCTGGAGAGCTGTTCCCTTTGAGGGTTTAGTTCGGCCGAGGGGCTCCCCGGCGTTGGGCCCTCTGATATGGATTATTTCCCCCGCTTTGGAGCTATGGTCTCTGGGTCGCCAGAGGCGCCCCTTTTCTTCCCCTTAGGAGAGGAATTATCGGTTCCCTCCTTCGGCATGGCCTCTTTCGAAGAGGCCACGGTTCCCTCGTCTACCCCCTTATTTCCCTCCAAAGGCACTACTTCTAGCATCCTGACTAGCACGGGATCCAGCCTGGTTTCGGGAAGGGGAGCCGGACACCGGATCAGCTTCGCCTGCGCTATCCACTCCTGCTTAAAAGGAGAAGTGTTGTTAAAGAGCAAATTAATTATGCGGATAGAAGGTCCGGGCACAAGGGCACCTACTTGAGTATCCGGGCGATTGCGGCTTAAACCAGCGTCCTCGGTCAAATCCGAACTCACTTCTTGTGATCCGAAGAACAGCTTATACATCTCCATAGGCGTTACGCCCATGAAATTCCGGAGAACTCGAGGTCCCTCGGGGTTGAACTCCCACAGGCGAAGGGGGCGACGTTGGCCGGGCAGTGTCCGGCGAATCAACATGACTTGTGTCACCTTGACCAGATTAAGATCTCCTTTCAAGAGATCCTTAATGATGCCCTGTAGCAGAGGGACGTCTTTGGGCAAGCCCCGATCTAACCCTATGTTGATCCATGATGCTAAGCATGGTGGGGGACCCGAGCGGAAGACGGAAGGCGCCACCCATGTGGTGCCCCGGGGAGAGGTGATGTAGAACCACTCCTGTTGCCATAAGCCGAGCTCCTCTTGGAAAGCGCCCTCGGGCCAGGGGGCATCGACATTCCTTTTTATAACAGCACCTCCGCACTCTGCATGGCGCCCCTCGATTATCTTCGGTTCTACTTTGAAGGTCTTGAGCCATAATCCGAAGTGGGGGGTAACATGGAGGAATGCTTCGCACACAACTATGAACGAGGAGATATGGAGGATGGACTCCGGAGCTAGGTCATGGAATTCTAGCCCATAATAAAACATCAGCCCCCTTACGAAAGGATCCGTTGGGAAGCCTAATCCCAGAAGGAAGTGAGAGATGAATACTACGCTCTCATCGGGCTGAGGGCTTGGGATCGCCTGTCCTTGGGGAGGCAACCTGTGCGGAATCTCGCTGGTCAGGTACCTAGCTTCCCTCAACCTTGATACGTCCTCCTCCGTAACAGAGGAGGGCATCCATTGGCCTTGACGATTGGAACCGGACATTGTCAAAGGTCCGGTGTGCCTGAAATCTGGAAGCCTGGAGTGTTGGAACTCGAGGCGATGGGCGAGCTTGTTTTGAGAGCACAAGAAGGGAGCAGGGCCTCGGTCTCTTTATAAGAGGTAGAATACCAGGAGCCCTCCCCGTAACCGTCTTGGACTAGCCTTTAATTAAGGCAGGACGTGCCAACGGGCACGGTTGGGTTACCCACGTCCGTATTGATGAGAATCCCGTTAAAAGGGGCACATGATCTCTGCTTCGACAAGACGTGCCAAGGAAACCGCCTCGTTGAACATGCTGCGGTGGAACAACAAAAAATAATCCATACAGAAGGCTTGGTTGCAGTGTTAATGACACACTGCGGAATACGTCAGCAGATTTGATTTGTGTTTGTATTATTCTCTATATGGCAATACGTGGAAACTCGTTTTGCAGAGCCGGACACTTTTTTGGGTGTTTATTCTCTTCTTGAAGAACTTGGAGGAGGAACCCGCCTTGCAATGCCGAAGACAATTTGCGCGCCGGACTCGTCGTCATTGAAGCCTGGTTCAGGGGCTACTGAGGGAGTCCTGGATTAGGGGGTATTCGGATAGCCGGACTATACCTTCAGCCAGACTCCAGGACTATGAAGATACAAGATTGAAGACTTCGTCCCGTGTCCGGAAGGTTTTTTCCTTGGCGTGGAAGGCAAGCTAGGCGTGCGGATATTCAAGATCTCCTACCAATGTAACCGACTCTGTGTAACCCTAACCCTATCCGGTGTCTATATAAACCGGAGGGTTGTAGTCCGTAGGACAATCAGATCACAATCATCATAACCATCATCATACCCATAGGCTAGCTTCTAGGGTTTAGCCTCCTTGATCTCGTGGTAGATCTACTCTTGTACTACCCATATCATCAATATTAATCTAGTAGGAGTAGGGTTTTACCTCCATCGAGAGGGCCCGAACCTGGGTAAAATAAAGTGTCCCTTGTCTCCTGTTACCATCCGACCTTGACGCACAGTTCGGGACCCCCTACCCGAGATCCGCCGGTTTTGACACCGACAACGGGGCTCGGTGATATAGAACCACTCCTGCTGCCATAAGTCGGAAGATTCTTTGTAAGATCCTTTTATCCAGACAGCGCTGACAAGCTTTCTCACTAAGGCGCCACCGCACTCCGCCTGCTCCCCCTCTATCATTTGCGGCTTCACATTGAAGGTCTTGAGCCACAAGCCAAAGTGTGGAGGAGTTCAGAGGAAGGCTTCGCACGTAACAATAAATGCCGAGATGAGAAGAATTGAGTTCGGGGCGAGGTCGTGAAAATCTAATCCGTAATAGAACATGAGCCCCCGAACAAAGGGATGGAGGGCAAACCCCAATCCTTGGAGGAAGTGAGAAACGAACACGACCCTCTCGCCGGATCTAGGGGTAGGGATAACCTGCCCCTCCGCGGGAAGCCGATGGAGGATTTCCGCGGTCAGATATATTGCCGCCCGAAGCTTTGCGATATCCTCCTCTGTAACAGAAGAAGCCACCCACCGGCCTTGGCGGCTGGATCCGGACATGACTGAGGCTTACGGAGGGTGAAACCTGGGTGTTGGAACTCGAGGTAGTAAGAGTCGAGGAATAAGCAAGCGTGGAGAGGAAGGGTGGGTCTATGCCCCTTTATAAAGGCCAAGAATATCGAACGCCTCCTCCCGGGCCTTAAAATTTGCCTATTCCCAAGGAGTTGTACCTTACGGGCGGTTGGGTTACCCACGTCCGTGTCGATAAAAGAATCCCTTAATAAGGGGACACGATCTCTGCTTGGATAAGACGTGTCAATGACAACCACGTTTTTAAACGAGGAACGGGAGATCAAAACGGTCTGAAATTATGACCGGGCAGGCATGATGTCACGTGGTAAAAAGTTGTCAGCGGTTGGGCCCACAGAATATTATATTCTCTCTGCGGTTATGTGTGGTGTGTGTTACAGGTCTGGATACCATCATCACATCCGAAGGCTATTTTGGAGTTTGGAAGGAAGGGAACCCGCCTTGCGATGCCGAAGACGAATCTGCGCACCGGACTCCTCGTCATTGAAGCCAGGTTCAGGGGATACTGAGGGAGTCCTGGACTAAGGAGTCCTCAGGTGTCCGCCTGTTAGCCATGGGCCGGACTGATGGGCTGTGAAGATACGAAGACCGAAGACTGCGCCCGTGTCCGGATAGGACTCTCCTTCGCGTGGATCCATTTCTCTGTAACCGACCTTGTGTAACCCTAGATCCTCCCGGTGTCTATATAAACCAGAGGAGTTAGTCCCGAAAAGGGGATACTCATGACCATAGTTATACATGCTAGACTTCTAGGGTTTAGCCAATACGATCTTGTGGTAGATCAACACTTGTAATACTCATATTCATCAAGATCAATCAAGCAGGAAGTAGGGTATTACCTCCATAGAGAGGGCCCGAACCTGGGTAAACATCGTGTCCCCTGTCTCCTGTTACCATCGACCTTAGACGCACCGTTCGGAACCCCCAACCTGAGATTTGCCGGTCTTGACACCGACAGTGGGTCCCGGCTATTAGGCA
The DNA here is from genome assembly GCA_032464435.1 of Aegilops umbellulata. NCBI lineage: Eukaryota > Viridiplantae > Streptophyta > Magnoliopsida > Poales > Poaceae > Aegilops > Aegilops umbellulata. The sequence goes on along the minus strand of CP136056.1, from coordinate 47,185,887 downwards.
CTTTCTTGCGTGCGAAGATGTAGCTGGTGGGTCCCAGAAGTCAGGGGTTGAATCATTTTTTTGCCCGTAATATGGACGCACTTCCTTGCGTGCGGAGATGTAGCTGGTGGGTCCCAGCAGTCAGGGGAAACATTTTTTTTGTGAAATATGGTGGCCCGTCCGGTGGGTCCCTGTTGTCAGGTGGAGGAATAATTATTTTGCACGTAAGAAGGAGGCACTTCCTTGCTATGGCGTGGACCCAGCTGTCAGCCTCTCAACATACAGCACTCTTTTGATGGAAGTCGTTCGTTGACCACATTGACCACACCGCACCGAGAGCACCAAGGCGGTGGACGACGGTGAGGCCTAGGAAGGGAATGACGCAGAGCCAGGGAAGACGCGACAGTGGATGCCCGCGCAGAGAGGAGTGCGAGGGTTCACTGGTTTGGCTGCGGTGTGAGGTTGCCGTCGCCGCAGGGCCTGGCCAGCGGTGGGAGTAGTAGGTGGCTGTGAGGCCTCCGCGGTAGCACAGCCGGCCACGGGAGGCAGGAGCAGGCGGCACGACCGATGCTGCTTTGGGAGGCTGGAGCAAGAAGACCAGAGGTTGAAGAAGCACGATGGCCTTTGGATGGACATCGTACGGTCACTGCAACTAGAATCGTTTATATTGACTAAGTTGACAAAGCCCTTGGTACGCGTCAACTTAGCAGGCCCACATGTCAGCCTCTGAAACAGTGCGCCCCAGATGTCAGGGGGAGGAATCATTTTTTGGGCGGGCGAAGCTAGAATATCTGAGATTGAAGAAGAAGCACGACATCCGTTGGATGGACATCCAACGGCAACTATTGCTAGAAGGGTGTGTTGACTATAAGTTGATAAAGCCTTGCATATGCGTCAACTTACTTTTTTAGGCGACGCCTCAACTTAGTAGGCCCACAAGTGTGTGGCAGAGAACTTATAGCCAATTTGAGATTTGGTAGAATGTTCAGCCCATTTTTGAATTCTAATGGAATTTACTACAGCCCATTTACAGTTTGTTAAAAGTACAACCCATTTTCTAGCTAGGACAACAATTAATAATTTCAACCAACCGTTCAAAATAGAATTCAATAAAATTTCCCACATTTTGATGGGATCCGAAATATTTTTATCCCAAAATTTCTAGTCAGGTTAAATACAATTTCAATATAAATATGTCTTACGTAAAAATCCAACAAAACATTGCGCGCGCAACAATTATTGAAATTAAAATTTTCAGAATCCAAAAATAATATTTTATAAACTAATTACGTGTTTGGTGCATTTTTTTTATAGTTACAACCCAGTTTTTATAATTACATCCCATTTATTATTTCTTTAAGCCCATTTTCTTGTTAAGCCTAATGCATCCCTCCTAGGAAAGATTTGCAGCCCAGCGTGGCGGAGAATAACAAGTTGACCTTGTCTGGGTATTCCTCAAAAAAAGTATAGCTGAGCTAGCCATTTTCAGCTTGAAAAAAAATTAAGATCTGGGCTGGATATCTGGCCTGGGCTAGATGGGCCATAGCCCGCCCAGTTAATAACCTGCTCTCTTATGAACAACAACGAAAACATCACTCTTGTCTCAAAAAGAAATGAAAACATCGCTCAAGAAAAACTCTGCAGTGCTCACACCTCAAAAACATCCCAGCTATCGGCCGCTCCTTGCGCAATTCTCTCGTTTATTGACCACATAGGTTGATAATGGTGTGGGACCGTGATGTCAGGAAACCAGGAGGAAGCAAAAAAAATACAGTTATATATAATAAGGAGGCACTTGCGTACGTGCGGCTATGGCCCTTGTGGGTCCCCACTGTCATCCTCTCCAAGTAAAGTCATCTCCTCATTCCTCATGTCGGTTGACCATGTTGACAACGCGAGAAGACGGCGCCACGGCGAGCGCAACAACTCGAAGGATGACGGAGAGGGCCTCACGGGCCCTACGGATGGTCTGATACAGCGCCCGCTACTCATTCGGGAAGCCAAGATCATAGGGCCACATGTCCGCGACGACATTGTTGTTCGCTTGTTCATCGGTGCTCGTTGACAAGACGGAGGTTGCAGCACAGGTCCTCCTGCGCTGGCAGCTCTTCCGTCATTAGGGTGCCGAAGTGCGGCCGCACCTGCTCTTTGGTGAACACGGCATGAACCGGCTTGGACAGTCGCGCCGGCTCCTGGTCAAAACCTATGTCCGTCGTCTGATTGTCGTCGCTCAGCTCGGCGAGCTCGCTGGCGAGCCAGCATGTCCGACTGCTGGACCGACCCGCTGCCAAGCAGGAGTCTGACTGCTCTGGCCCACCCAGACCGTCTCCCTCGCCCGCGCGCACTTTCTGCCCGAAACGGTCAGCGCCACCTGCCCCGCTTCCCAGTGTAGGCGATTGCTCCGCCTTCAAATGACACAAGTGTCGTCCGTCTTTCCGTCTGCCGCCCACATTAATGATATGCAGTCGCTGAGGCGGCTACTCCGGCGCCACACGTCCGTCCCTCTGCCACCCACCATTGCTATATAAACTGCTGCGCCGGACATAGCCGCAGTCATCCGCCTCCGTTCCCTTTCTCCGGTCCACACCACTACTGCCCACCATGGCTTCCTCGCGCTCCAGTGCTCTTTGGGACGAGCGGACGACGGACCACAAGGAGATGACAGCCATTGCCGCCGACTGCCTGGCCGGAAGGCGGCCGGAGGACGACGACGTCCGAATGGAGAACATGGTAGTCGATGATCCGCCGCCAACCCCCTCCTCCACGCCATCCTCGCCGGTGCATTGCACCATGACCATCGGCGAGGCCCGTGCCCAATACATGGACACGGCAAGGTAGAAGCGTGAGGAGCAGTTCTGGGAGGCGCAGGCTGATGCCGCCTACAACCACCATCTCCTCCAGGAGCACTTGCAGGAAGATGAGCAGATCGCCACGGAGCGGGCAAAGCAGGAGGTGCTGCTAGACTCATACCGCTCCGCCCGCGAGGGCTGCCTCGAGCGCTAGCGGTACCGCATGCGGGTGGCAGAGGCTGCGGCCGCCTACAAAGAGGGCGATGAAGCTGGCGAGGCGCTATTTGAAGAGACCGAGGATGAGGCAGAGGACAATGCCGGCTCCAACGAGTCCCCGCTCTGCTGGCGTCGATGAGTCCCTGCTTCGCGGAGGCCTCACGGCGCCAACAACGAGGTAGAGGACACCGCCGGCTCCGCCAAGGCCCTGCCCCGCCGGCACCAAAGAGGAGGCCCTACTCTGCCGAGGCCTCGCCGCGCCAACAATGTGGCAGAGGACATCGCCGGCTCAGCCGAGGCCCACCCTGCCGGCAATGAGGGGGAGGATTTCCCCCGCTCCGCCGAGGCGCCGCCCCGCCGTCAATGAGACAGAGGAGATCGCCGGCTCCGTCGAGGCCCCGCCCCGCTGCCAACGAGGCCGCGCCACATAGAACTCGAGGAAGAGTAGAACACGGTAGGTCGCCGCCGCTCGGGTCCAGGTAAGGCCACCGCTGCTACCCTTCGGTTGAAGCCAAGCTAGGCGGGTTGACCATTGATGGCCATTAGGTTCTTGGCGGCGACGTGGAGTCGGAGAGCTATGTTGGAGAAGGACGTTGCTTCTACTTAACTGCTGCTGCAGTTGGCTCAGTGACACGTGGGCCCAACAAGCATCTGGGCCACATGTCAGTTATCCAACTACACCTGCAGTTAAGTCACTGAAGCTCAGTCCGCTGGAGAAGAAGCTTCTGTTCGGCTCAGCCGGACACAGGTGGGTAGCTTCGGTTAATTAATTATACCTCCAGCGCACCCCTTTTTAGTTGAAGAATGTATGAAATGTAATGAAATCCGGCATTATATGAAATCCGACCGTGCATTAATGAATTTAGTTCGATTAGTTCGAGTTCTTGTATCACTGGCATTGGATGAACATGCAAAACAAAATGTACTAGCATTATTCCCAGGGTGATCACCTCATTTGCAGTAGTTTCACATGTACTCCCTCCGGTCCTTTTTAGTCTGCATACAAGTTTTGTCTGCAGTCAAAGTATCTCTAGTTTGACCGGAGTACAAAGAGTTTGAGCAGCTTTTTAGCGTTCATGTACATTGCAATCAAACACACAGGCCTGGCAATTCATAGAGAACATTCAAACCAATTGATGATTATGCATCTCAGCGATTCACATGTCAGAGCCAATATTTAGTTCACAACAAAAGAATAAAGAAAAATAGATCGACACTGGTGACAGCAAAGGGCGTCCCATTCGAAAATATCAAACGCATGTCTTCTTGCTAACATCAATGAGCAAAATTTGACTAGGTTGTCCCATTCCAAAATGTCAAATGCTTGTTGTTTTGCGTACATCAATGAGCAAACTTTGACAAGGTTTTCCCATTCCAAAATATCAAATGCCTACGATTGTGGAATGGGCAGGGTTTGCCATCAGTTTGGACATTGACATTGACATTGACGTGCTAAATAAACCAGTTGTTCTTTTTGTGCAGTTCCACCAAAATCAACCAAATTCGCGCGTAGCTTGTATGATTTCGCCCTTATATGTTGCAACACCTTGAACATATCGGCACCTCCTTTCTTTTGGTGGAAATGAATGATTCGATGTATTCATAAACATTTTGTGCAGTTCCCATTAAAATCAAGCTGAGCACCCCTGTTTAAACAAATACAAAAAAGTTATTAGTATAAAGAAAATTGTACTATGAATTGACAGTTTAAACAGGCACTTACATGGTCCATGTAGAACACACTTTAAGAAAATGGAACTCACCGGAAAGAATCCTAGAACAACATTGTACTTGCGCATCACAACAAAAAGATGGAGATATGTCAGTCCTTCTGAGCTGAAATTAGTTTGGTCTTGTGGGGAGTAATGTAACCATCCTTCAACTGCTCCTTCTGATGAGAAGATAGACATGGCTTCTTCATCCTGGCATAATCGGAACTAGTCACTTGACGTACTCCATATTCTTCTTCAGAGGAGGATGATCCTGTTGTGCAAAGACAAGAGGACAACTAAATGCTAGCATCTCCATTTGCTCGGGAAAAAGGAAAGGAAATATTAAAAACAACACAGATGAAGCACTTCTCAAGGACAATACCACTTTCTCATGACAGTATCTAAACAGCAGCACAACACCAATAGAGATGACAAAGCTCAATCATATGGATGAAATCCGTGGGCGAGTACCAACCTTTGTCAGGAGGCTTATTGTGTAGAGCATACAGATCAAGCACTTCTACGGAACCATCTGTTGTTATCTAATGTGGTTGCCATGCTTACTATATACTCCTCGATTAGTTTAATGTTTCCACCATCTTCTTGTGCAGTTCCACTAAAATATATGTTATCTTCAAAGAAGATCCCTGTTTACACAAGTAGAGATAATTACATATTACATTAAGAGTGACATCAAATCAGTGGCAAAACAATTGCTCGTTCCAGGCATAGCAATAAATTAAGATGCAAAACTATATCATTACTTGTGTCATCACAATTCCAGTGCTTCATTATAGCACCAGGAGTTGATTTTTGTCTTTCTTCCGCTTGTTCTTCCCCTTCATCACTTGGTTCAATAACAGACAAGCTTCGCCTTCAATGTAAGATTTGGCATGTCAATTAGGGAGCACAAGTATAGCACTAAACAACGACATTAATTTTATGATGAAAGTGGCAAAATACAGGCCAACAGTTGTGAAATATCCTTATCTTACCTCAATGGGACATTACGGTGCACATACAGATTGGAAGTCTTGTCTCCATTTGTGCAGTTCACTAAAATCAAGCAACATTACCATACAAGTAGCACAACATATGGAAGCACACAGCACAATCATGTGAAAGAAAGCTAGTACTGACCTCTCATGACGCGGAATTCAAACAACTCACAAGAAGAAGATCTGAACCAAAATTGCCAACACAGATAGGAAGTAAGATCCCCTCTTCTGTAGTTCTACTAAGATCAAGCAATCAAGCAACGTTGTCGGTGTGACATTTTGGTTGAACTGCACAAAACACTCTTAAAACAAAAGTTTTGTGTGCAGTGCAACAAAAGGTCACAATAGCAACAAGGTGAAGTAGATAACCCTGTTTAAACAGAGGTGCAAAGGAAACAACTAGTGGTCAATAATGGTGGATGACACAGAAGACAACAAAAAGAAGCATCTAACTTATCTAAATGGGAAAGAAATCAAGACAGTGGCATTTCTCAAACGGTGGCATTGATTAATATTACTAGAGAGATTATATTAACAATAAAATTCGTTAAACATGTAATTTGCTTTTAACTGTGGCATTGCATCAATTTTCCAGCGGCATTATTAGAGGGTGTTTGTTTACAAACACTTTTTGGTGTAGGGATGATACGTCTCCAACGTATCTATAATTTTTGATTGCTCCATGCTATATTATCTACTGTTTTGGACCATATTGGGCTTTATTTTCCACTTATATATTATTTTTGGGACTAACCTATTAACCGGAGGCCCAGCCCAGAATTGCTGTTTTTTTGCCTATTTCAGTGTTTCGAAGAAACGGAATATCAAACGGAGTCCAAACGGAATGAAACCTTCGGGAACGTGATTTTCTCACCGGATATGACCCAGGAGGCTTGGACCATACGTCAAGAAAGCCACGAGGTGGGCACGAGGTAGGGGGTGCGCCCACCCCCCTAGGGCACGCCCCCACCCTCGTGGGCCCCACGAAGCTCCACCGACGTACTCCTTCCTCCTATATATACCTACATACCCCCAAACGATCAGATACGGAGCCAAAAACCTAATTCCACCGCCGCAACTTTCTATATCCACGAGATCCCATCTTGGGGCCTGTTCCGGAGCTCCGCCGGAAGGGGAATCCACCACGGAGGGCTTCTACATCAACATCATAGCCTCTCCGTTGAAGTGTGAGTAGTTTACCTCAGACCTCCAGGTCCATAGTTAGTAGCTAGATGGCTTCTTCTCTCTTTTTGGATCTCAATACAATGTTCTCCCCCTCTCTCGTGGAGATCTATTCGATATAATCTTCTTTTGCGGTGTGTTTGTTGAGATCGATGAATTGTGGGTTTATGATCAAGATTATTTATGAACAATATTTGAATCTTCTCTGAATTCTTTTATGTATGATTGGTTATCTTTGCAAGTCTCTTCGAATTATCAGTTTGGTTTGGCCTACTAGATTGGTTTTTCTTGCAATGGGAGAAGTGCTTAGCTTTGGGTTCAATCTTGCGGTGTCCTTTCCTAGTGACAGTAGGGGCAGCAAGGCATGTATTGTATTGTTGCCATCGAGGATAACAAGAAGGGGTCTTTATCATATTGCATGAATTTATCCCTCTACATCATGTCATCTTGCTTAAGGCGTTACTCTGTTTTCTTGAACTTAATACTCTAGATGCATGCTGGATAGTTGTCGATGAGTGGAGTAATAGTAGTAGATGCAGGCAGGAGTCGGTCTACTTGTCTCGGACATGATGCCTATATACATGATCATACCTAGATATTCCCATAACTATGCTCAATTCTGTCAATTGCTCAACAGTAATTTTTTCACCCACCGTAGAATACTTATGCTCTTGAGAGAAGACGCTAGTGAAATCTATGGCCCCCGGGTCTATCTCCATCATATTAATCTTCCATCACTTTATTATTGCTTTGCTTTTTTACTTTGCTTTTTATTTTACTTTGCATCTTTATACCAAAAATACCAAAAATATTATCTATCATCTCTATCAGATCTCACTCTCGTAAGTGACCGTGAAGGGATTGACAACCCCTATTCGCGTTGGTTGCAAGGAGTTATTTGCTTTGTGTTGGTACGAGGGACTCGCGCGTAGCCTCCTACTAGATTGATACCTTGGTTCTCAAAAACTTAGGGAAATACTTACGCTACTTTGCTGCATCATCCTTTCCTCTTCGGGGAAATCCAACGCAATGCTCAAGAGGTAGCAAGGGACTAAAGAAAGTCCGTGTCAGTCACATCTAAACCAAGCAGGAGGGACTTTTAGGGACTAAAAGTGGGCATTTGGAACTAAAGAAAGAAGACCCCAAGGGAGAGCCTTTTTGGGACTTTTTCCAATAGTTGCCCCTGCCCCACATCACACCTTGTCTCTATTAGTTCATTACTAGGGGTAACATGGTCTTTTAGCATGTTATTTAATAACCTCTAGTCCATGTTTAGTCCCTGGAACTAAGCAGGTAGGGACTAGGGACTTTTTAACCAAACAGGGACTTAGATTAACAACAGCTAAAGAGTTGCACGGGATAGTGGACGCACCAGCACCATGTGCATCTACCGATGTATGAAGGGGTGATGCACAGTCTGTTGCAACAAAGAACAAACAACTAAGGAGCATATTTGTGTTGGTCCCAGTTTTGTTATCTTTAGACACCTTTCCCTATGTGAGCGCAGCAAATCTAGCCATGCTCAAACTCTACAGCATTGTCCTCAAAAACAAAAAGATCAGTTCGTTACAGATGTGCGTACTGCATTTGTCATTGTTTTCCCTTTTCGACCAACGTAGGTGCTAGATAGCCAGTCTGTACTAGTACTTTCCCCCTTCCTTTCCTCTTTGAACCATGTCCTAGATTCATGATATACAACTTTCCCCACTATGTTCCCCCATTCCTTTCCTCTTTGAACCACGTCTTAAATTCATGCTATACAACTTTCCCCCTTCCTTTCCTTTTTTAACCACGTCCTAGATTCATGCTATACAACTTTCCCCACTATGTTCCCCCATTCCTTTCCTCTTTGAACCACGTCTTAAATTCATGCTATACAACTTTCCCCCTTCCTTTCCTTTTTTAACCACGTCCTAGATTCATGCTATACAATTTTCCCCACTACTTTCCCCCATTCCTTTCCTCTTTGAACCACATCCTAGATTCATGCTATACAACTTTCCCCACTACTTTCCTGTTTGATCCAACACCTAGATTCGAGTGCAGAAGCGGAAAAAGCCCACATCCAGCTAGAGCAATGCATTTGGAATAAGTAAATTATACCTTAAGGTTCTTGGGGTGTGGTTTGGTGGGTGACCGGAGGCCGTTCGGCCCACACTATGTATGGCGGCAAGGAAGAAGGGGTCGGAGGCCCTCCCGTGCCGCCGCTGGGTGAAAGAGAATAGCTGCGCCGGTGGTGGATTCCCTCCCTCGCCGACGGCGACAGTGTTAAGCCTCCTTCCCTTCCCGGCGGACGGATCCTGCCGGCTCTTTGTCCAGCAGTGAGTGGAGAGAGAGAGGCCAATGAAGTCTTGTTTAGATATGGAGAGGGTGAGAGAGTGTGAAGAGAGCAACTACAAGCGCTGAGGCTCCAACGTGTATATATATACTGGAGAGAGAGTGTGAACAGTGCAAACCATAGAAAACAAGCGACGAGGCTGCAACGTATACGTGATGAGGTGATTATACGGTCACTACGAGATCGTATAGCTCTGTATCCATCCATTTTGACCAGCCAAAGAATCCTCCTGGCACCGCCCCAGATCACTTTCTCTCTCTGTCATGCTAGGCCTACCTATCATTGGGTGGAAGAAAGAAGTCAGAAAAAAAATTATGCTCAAGTGTAGTTATCCGGCCCGAGACCTCAAGTTTGATGAGCGAACAGGCTAACCAGCTACACCGCCCTCCCGTTATGTTCAACGAGAGGATAATAACCTTTTATACATTCCTGCATTCGTGTGACAAGCATGCTGTGTTTTTTTTGCGTGCGAGTCATTGGGATTTAAATCATAATCGTGTCATGTGGCTTTGGTGGTAAGGTCTTTTAGGATTTAAAGTAGTGTTGGTAGTACAGAAATAATGCAGCCTTAGTCACCTTACCTCTCTCCATGTAGTACGTTGGGTCTCACCAGTCAGAGGGTGAAACAAACAAATTCATAAGAAAAATTAAAAGTGTCAGCGGTGTATCTTACCTCACACATCTCACTACTGCTCATGAACACTGTCCAATTGATCCCTCTGTTCGCTCACATACTATTTTAAGTGAATCCTTATTATAACATGCACACAATTTTGGGCACTTGTATTCGACCTAAGTCAGTGTGCCACCGTATCTCATACTACTCCCTCCGTCTAGGTGTAATAAGTCACGCTAGAAGGTGCAGCGGGACCAAGGTGCAAGCAGATTGGAGGAGAAGGAGAAACTTGACCGGTCCTTCCTCCAATCAAAGCCCTGATTTCTATCTCTAAATGCAACAATTAATCCCAACAACTAAGAGATGCCGTTTTAGCTACCATGCAGGGCCACATATTAACTCGCATGCAAACCGACTTTGATTTCTTGACTGATTAACGCGTAGTTGCGCTCCATGCATTGAGTTTCCGGGGGAGATAACAAGGTAGAGTAAGGAGCGTTTGGTTACATTGCTTAGGCTGGTCATAGTGGTGAGTAACTTGGACTAGTAACATGCATATGTTACTAGTCTATGTTACTACTAGTACCTTCGTCCTGGTTTATAGGCCCCCTTTGTAGTTTGTGCCAAATTTTGACCAAAGATTTAACTAACAAAATGTTAATGCATGTCAACAAAAATTATATCGTTGGATTCGTATTTGAACATAGTTTTCAATGATATAATTTTTTGTGACATGCAAGAACATTTTGTTAGTTCAATCTATGGTCAAAATTTGACACAAAACACAATGGGGACCAATAAACCAGGACGGAGGTATTACGCGAAGTTTGCCGTTGGAAGCGAGCCGATCTGGCTCTCCTGAGCTAGCAAGGTTTTTCTAGCCCACCCAGGCTAGCTGGCCCACAAAAGCTAACGTATTTTAACAGTTCCAAACGCCTAACCTTGCTCGGCTAGGCTATAAACTGTTCTTGCTAAGGATCCAAACGCTCCCTAAGGCTGGTCATAGTGGGAGTAACATAGGTAGTAACAAAGATGCCACATAAGCAAAAAAGATGATGTGTCAAGTAATTAATGAGGAGAGAGGCAAATAGAGTAACATAATATGTTACTATCACACAGCGCTTCCCAATGCAAAATGAGTCTACAAAGCAATAAATGAAGATGTATATGTTATCGCACTTATGTTACTACCCACTATGAAGGTAGTAAAATAGACTAGTAACATGTGCATGTTACTAGTCTAAGTTACTTCCCACTATGACTAGCCTAAGTAACTCGCACGATATTCCTATTCTATGAACCCGTCTGTGCGTGTGCGTGTGTGTTTAACAACATGTGTGTGTTAGAGAGAGCGACACATCGACCTACTCCTACAAAGAGATGGTGTGTAGTGTACGATTTAGCCGCGAGAGTCGGTGCATCCTCTGCCGGGCGTCCGGTCGGGACATGCGAACTGCTTCCACGTCGCTCCTGACCAGCCTGGCCCACCCAAAGCCCCTCCATCGCCCGCGCACACTTCCCGCCCGAAACGGTCAGTGCTGCTCCAAAGAATCTGTGCCGCATTCATGCCCGGGCAGAGCAGACACGACGTGTCACTGGCGCCTGCGTTGAAGAGAGAAGCGGATTCAAGAGTGATGGTTGCTTCGTCCGTCCAACTTACTGCTAGGTCTATGTGATTTGACGGCTCATTGGTCAATATTACTAAGGTGGTAGGACTGCTGGATGTCCCACGCTTTCGGTGAAAGGAGGTACTACTAGATTGCAATTTTCTCCATTCTTATAGCGGAGGAGTGTGAGAGCAGTGAAAACACGCAGGCTCGGTGATTACATGGCCCAGCTCACATTATCACCATATTTTCTGGACACCGTGCGACACCTAACTCTTTACATAGTACTACTAGTATAGTACGTACTATAATTTACCAGCGAGATAAATTTGTACAATGCTATGAAGCTTCCAGCTTCTGTTTCATGTATCTTGCATCCAAGGTTGCCCGTTGCAACATTTCATCAAATACAAAGGAGACTAACATGCATGCTATTGCATCTAAATGATTCAAAGATCATAGCCAATATGTACTCCCTCCGTTCCTAAATAAGTGTCTGAACTTTATGCAAACTTTAGTACAAAGTTGTACTACTACTAAAGCTGACACTTATTTTGGAACAGAGACAGCTAAATAAAAAAACGATCCATGCAGTCCCTAGCCCTTGAACCGTAAACCCTAACCAGGCTTTAATTTGCTGGCAACGTTGGAGCTTCCGAAGAAATGAAGTTTGCAACCCTTTGACCATCGGATCATTTTGTGCAGTTTCACCAAAATCGAGATGAGCATCCATGTGGCAAAGAAATTAAAGAAGCGTGATCAGAATAAGATTACTGGGACTAGTTGATGAGACATAAACTCATCACAAATACAGTACGTAGAAGCTAGTAGAGGTATGTGCGGGGCAAAGAAATAGAGAAATATCCACATGGAGTGATGTGGGCAGTTGGAGCAGTGGTGCAAGCCGGTTGTAAAGGGAGTTGTACCTGAGGGATGTCGGGACGTAGCTTAACCTAGAGGAGGGCGGCGGGGGGCGGCAACTGCCCACGTCGCGACATTGAGCAAGGGATGAAGGCAACCTCACCGGCTTTGTGAGAGAGAACAGCGGGGTGCCGACAGTGGGTTTTCGCCGTCGGCGACGGCGACCGCATCTACACTAAGCATCCACCCCTTCCCCCGGTGAATGTGATCTGCCGGGATGTTAGAGATGTGGCCATAGTCATTTTGTGCGAGAGAGTGTGAAGAGAGCAACCCCAGCAAGCAACCGTGTAGGCTCGTCTCGCCTATGTAAATAGTGGAGCAGTTTCCTTTTCTCTCCATATGAACCTATTTATATTGCGTACGTGCCACTGAAGAAAAAGACTTAATTTATAAATGACGCGGCACCTACTAATCGTTCTCCTACAAACCTTGCGCTTGGCATCTCCAAAATATTAACCTTGTGATTGGCTCTTCGCCTCTTCGGTAAGTCGAGCAATAATAGTACTACAGTATATATCGTTCTGGCTATATGGGACTGAATGAATTGCTGTACGTCCACCACGTGGGCGAGGGTCGAGAGGCGAGGGAGAGTGCGTACTATTACATCTGTTTCAATATGGACTACATACAGAGCAAAATGAGTGAATCTACACTCTAAAATACGTCTATATACATCAGTGTTTGACGTATGTACTAGTAGTTCATATTGAAATCTACTAAAGGACATATATTCCAAACAATATGATAATCTCTCTAACCAAGGTAGGGACGAGGAGTAAACGGAGGGAGTAGTAAATTTTTCTCCTCATCTTGCAAGCCACCGCGCGCGTGGGCGAGGGGGCGGGCGTAAGGCGTAGTACTACTACCTCTGTCCTGGTTTATACGTCACCTTTGTAGTTCGTGCCAAATTTTTACCAAATATTTAGCTAACAAAATGTTAATGCATATCAACAAAAATTATATAGTTGGATTCGACATAGTTTTCAATGATATAATTTTTGGTAACATGCACGAAGGTTTTGTTAGTTCAATCTATAGTCAAAATTTGACACAGTATACAATGGGGACCAATAAACCAATATACAATGAGTAGTAGTAAGCAAGCTTCACCTCGTCCTGGGAGCCACCGCGCCCGTGGGCGGGGGAGACGGTGTAGTAAGCAAGCTTCTCCTTGTTCTGCGAGTTGACATGAAACATCAAAAGTAATACGTACAGAGCATCTCGAGTGTATAGAACCTTGCCTCTAAGGTAGGCCCCACATGGTTTGCCTCTTTTTTAACATAACGCGTCAAGTCGCAATTTGTTTGTCCATCGTGTACCCGCGCGGGTGTGGTTGGGAAAGAGGCGGGAGCATGTGCACCGTGCGTGCACCTCTTCTCTTCGTGCACGTCCCCCACCTACGTGGGTGTGTGTGAGAGAGATACAAACCTAGACAGATGGCGTGTGCGTTCGTGAGTGTTTTTTGTTGGGGGGATGTGATTTCGTGAGTGTATCTGTGGGAATATGTGTCGATGACATCTCAAACAAAAATTTGCATGCAATGTGTGTGAAATAGAGGCCTATCCATATCATATATAGAGGGGGCGATCCACGAGAAGAGAGGGAGGGGTCATAGATATCGATAGAGTCGAAGAGAGGATCAAGTGGGTGGGTGCAAGATCGATGAAGAGAGCCATCGAAATTGTGTGTGTGCAAGTCAAAGATATAGGGCGACTAACCTACCAGAACGTCAGAGGGGACAGGGCAAGTTTGTGTGTGGCAAGGAGACATGACTAGAGCACTCGATGTATTGCTGTGTGTGGGGGGAGGGGGGTTGGGGGGAGGGGGAGGCAGAGGCCTAACTAGAGAGGTAGAACGACTCGTATATGTGTTGAGAAGGAGAGACCTAGCTATGTCTTGAGGGAGAGCGGTCGACATCCATACATAACTGAAGGATGGGAAATAGGTTGGGACAGAGAGAGAGAGAGAGAGAGAGAGAGGAGAGAGAGAGGGAGAGGGTAGAGTGCTGGATGGGTGATGGAGTTGCTTCTCGAAGATTATGGGAGAGGCCTACTAGACAAACTGAGGGTAGAACTGCAATATTATCAATAAGAGTGGCGATGTGTTTCTGTGTGTGCCTGTGCGTGATAGATCTGTCGGGACGCATGCATGGATGATGAAGGGGAACCATGTGTTTGGTAAGCAAACCTAACTAGGTCGGTAGATCAATTGTTGTTTGTCGGAGGAAGGGAGAGACATAACTAATGAGCTAGATCGATCGACGCGTGGAGAAAAATGAGTTATAAGGACCTAGCTAGCTATATGTATAGCAGGAGATCGGTCAGTGTACATCCAATTGTTAGAGGAAAATAAGGCCCAGCAAGATGGATAGACAGAGAGAATGGAGCTAGGAGGTGGTGTGAGAGGCCGAGCTACTAGATAGATAGGGGGAGGAGTGTGCGGTTGTGAGATCAATGAAAAGAGGGGCGAGAGTTTACACGTGTGTGGGACCGTATGGGAGACACGAGGCATGGACACAAAAAGGAGGAGATGGAAGGTGCGTGTGTATGTTGTAGGTAGACATCGCTGGAGAGGTTTACCGATCAGTGTGTGTCGGAAAGGAGTTGTGGAGACTCTGGGAGAATGACCTAAAGAGAAAAAATGAATGTGCGCGATGGATAGAATGTTGAGGGAGGGGGAGGGCGAGGAGGGCGTGTGCGTGCACGAGAGAAAGTTAGTGCTAGCTACAAAGGTTAGAGGATTGTGTGGGTGTAAGAGACTAACAAAGATCATAATTGGATATGAAAGTGGATTCCTATATTTGAATAGGAGATCATAGTGTTATAAACAAATGCATGCATGAATATAGAAGTGATACGCGTGTTGCGGTTTTGCACATGTTATACCATAATGTGATAACGCATGGCATTTGCAACTCACAGCTAAATGTCGAACAATCTAAACCATACTATACATCGAACAATCTCACATTTTATTTGAATTTGTGATAATGTGTGGCGTTTGCAGCTTACAACTAAATATCAAACAATCTAAACAATACTATATATCGAACAATCTCACATTTTATTTGAATTTGTGGTAATGTGTGGTGTTTGCAACTCACATCTAAATACTTGTAGGCGTAGGGGGCGGGGCACCATATGTTATGTGATAAACACATTATACATATGAGGCATGGTTTAGATTATGAAAATCTAGCTAGAGCTTGAAATGTACTGTGATTTGAAAACAACATAAAGTGGATTCAAAAAATCGAGTTTGAGTTCATATAGTACACATAGTTCATATCTAACTCGAGACACTACTGCAGGATACTGCTAACGCAACACTACGATCAGAGACCCTTCGAGAAATTGTGTGCGACGCAATAATCGCAAACGGTGGTGTATGAAAACCGTCAGAAATGTATAAAACATTTGCGATGACGGATGCATCAAACACGGTTCAGGTTTTAGTTGCGTGTGCGATGAAGGGCATACAGTTCAGTTCAATTAACTATATGCGATGAGGAGGAACAAAAGAAACGGGCAGCCAAATTAAGGTGTGTGCGATATGCAGCATACTTCACTCGGATGAACTGTTTGTGATTAGGCAACACAAAAGAAACAGGCAGCCAGATGAAGGTGTGTGCGATATACAGAATACGGTTCACTCGGATGAACTGTTTGTGATTAGGCAACACAAAAGAAACGGTCAGCTAGATCAAGGTGTGTGCGATGTACGCATGCGGTTCACTCGGCCCTTGTCGTCAGTGTGTGACCTATGTGGCAACCATTCGATCCCCAGGCAACCGTCCATCGCCTCTTCCCCTTTCCCTCTCGATTTGGAACTACTGTCGCACGCTCTTCCTCCCTCCATTTGCTTTCACCCTTCCTTCTGCCATTGTTTCAATCATCTTCTCGATGGAGGGAACAGGCCAGAAACGACCCCGTTATTCTTGCGTCGGTCTGAAAGATGACGTGGTGGAGGAACTCATTGATCGGTGCGACGTCATCACCTCGGCTAGCATGGCAGGTTTGTTCAAGACCATTCTCGACTCGGCTAATAACATCATTACAAGGAACCCAAGGGTCCAGGAGCGGTTTGATCTCCCCTATCTTCTTCGCCATGACCCTGCTGACTGGCGCGGGGACGGGGGAAGCCTCGCCTTGTGCAAGTTGATGCCGCTTGATAATGATACGTATGATGTTAAGATGCCATCGCTTGAGGTCAAGGCTTGGGCAGGCGCAAATGGAGATTGGGTTGTTTATATTGGGTACAACTGCGAGTGGGAACTTGTGAATGTGTACACTCGTCACCGGGTTCCACTTCCAAAAATCTCAGACGACTGCCCAGAGGTTGAGTACACTAGTATTCTACGTGAGTTCAAATACGATCATGGTGACTATCGTTTACAGAAGATAGCAATTTGTCGAGTTCCCAACCGCTCTTGGGATTACACGAACTATGAAGTTGTTGCTATCTTCGACAAGCTTGTTGCCATCCTTACTTCCATGCCTCGATGGATATTGCGCAAAAATGAATTTCTGTACACGGATGAGTACTGTGATGCAATTCAATACGAGGGACTTGTGTTTGCTGCCACCACTCATGGCACTGTTTTTGCATGGAATCCTGATGCTTTCGATACGTTTGTCTTCCACCGTAATTATAATTGTTTCATCCACATGCATGCGGGTTAGCTAGTTTCCCTTCACTAATTAACCTTCTTGTGTTTCCAAGGTCCTGTGAACATTCCATCACCTATACTTGAAAAAATTATAACCAAGTGACAATGCTGATGATCACGAGCATGAGGACGAGCAGGACCCATATACTCAGTGGCGCCTGGCGACTTATTCCGATGGATCACCTCTTCTTGTCTCTATAGAGGGCACTACTAATGTTACTAAGGAAGCAGGTGTTGTCTCGCATGGTCGCACTCTCCAGACCTATTCCAACATCCGTTGCAGGGTATTCAGGATGGATACTAGTGTACTAGCACCAAAACCTTCTCCCTGGTTCAGTATTGAAAGTCTTGGAGGAAACTCGCTCTTCCTGGACAAAACTATCCAATGATGGTGGAAGGCGATCCAGCTGCTGTTGACACAATGTTACAACCATTTATGAGAAGCAACTGTATCTATACCTCGGACATTGCTATGCTTTCCTACCGTCCCAATATGGGTCTTGGCATAGGCCGCTTCAACCTGAATGATCAGTCCTGCGTTGGTCTCGAGATTGACAGTAGCTGGCCCTTCCCAGAGAATCACTTGTGGTTCAAAGCAAACGTTTCCAACACCGACAAGTGGTTGAGCTGAAGTTCATTTCATCGCTTTGTTATTTGTTGTGTGAGAAAAACTTTACTTTACTAGAATGTTTTGTTGGAAATGATCTATAATCCAATGTGTATCCTCGTTGTCGTTGTGGGTTGATGACTTGTTGTATGTAATCAATGGTACATTTGCATATGCGTCCAGCAACTCACGCCTGTTAGTGTGGTGTCCATATGAACAGTGCTAGTGATTGTAGTTGCAAAAATTAGATAGTGCTAGTGATTTTAGCTGCATATTTTGACA
Organism: Aegilops umbellulata; assembly: GCA_032464435.1. Classification (NCBI taxonomy): domain Eukaryota; kingdom Viridiplantae; phylum Streptophyta; class Magnoliopsida; order Poales; family Poaceae; genus Aegilops; species Aegilops umbellulata. Next base: position 47,167,971 of record CP136056.1, on the reverse strand, counting down.
AATCGCAGTGTTACAAGGTTGACAAATGGAAATGTTACTAGATAAACAAATGTCAATCTTTCCAGTTTGACAAATGGCAACATATCCAAAATGACATATGCAAATCTTACCCAATTGTCTGTACGTGATTGCACACGGGTCATGCAAAACAACCGTTTGCGTTGAAGGGATGCGGAAATCCTGCTCGGCACATTTTCCCTTGGCTTCCTGGGGAAGTTGTCGGTTTGCATACGAGTGTTCTAACTAAAACGTTTGCGATGATTGTTTTATATTTAAAAACCATTGATGTTTTTTTCAAAAGAAAATCGTTTGATAAGTCTGTACATTAAGAGAGAGAAACGCAAGTTCGTTCAAACCATATCTTTCAATCAGTCACACTGCGAATTTATATTCATATGATTGAGAATTCGAGATACAGTATTAAACCCCAAAAAAACTATTTCCGGCGGCACCAGAGACGGCGTGTCGCGCCGTCGTTGTCGTTGTTGTCCTCCGGGACGCCGTTGTTGCAGTCTTCAAGGCAGCACAAAATGTTCTTCACTTGTAAATCAAACATCATGTCGTCGTGCGATCGACGAGCGGGGCGCGGGAGGACGGCAACTGGCGCCGCTAAGAGGTAGCGGTCGACGGCAGCGACCATGCTGCTGAGGGGGGCGCGCGCACGGGCACGGGCGCAGCGGGTGTAGCCAAACACACGGGGACCGGCACCGCGGTGGGTGGAGGGGCGCGCACTGGCAGGTGCACGGGTGAGGCGGCAGCCAAACGCACGGGGGCCAGCGCCACGGTGGGTGGAGGGGCGCGCATGGGCACGAGCACGGGCGCTGGCACTGGCATGTACACGAGCTCGCGCGGGTCCGCGGAGACCTCGCTGATGCCCGCGGCTTCCAGCTCTGCGATAGTGCTCGGCGACCAGCCCGTCAATGCTACGGGGATGCTCGCTAGAGCAGGCGTGGGGATGGGAGCTGGGACGGGAGCGGGGGCAGCAATCGCCGCGGCCGGCTCGTTCTGGGCCATGTCCATGAGGCCCCATTCCTCCTTATTTTCTCTCTCCTCCGGCTCGAAGTCGACTTCACCAAACTTGAAGACTAGTGGCAGATGATCATTCTGCGCCATGGCATTGGTGGAGGTCTGCGGGAGGGAGGGGAATGGGAGGCAAACAGTAAGGCCGCCCGTATTAAACAGCGGCTTGGGCGCCATTAATGGAGAGGAAGGCGGACGGCCAAGGAAGTCAAAGGACTCGCTTCCCAGTGAGCCTGCGCATTGGAGGACAGCTTGCACGGTTTGAATTCTACAAACTTTTTTTGAGGGAAAATTTCTACAAACGTTTCAGAAATTAAAGTGGCAGCTATATTGTCAAAATGCCTTTGTTGGTTGTCATTATTCGAGTGCGCCTTCTCTCAAAATGGACACAAAAAATGCCATAGCATGTCGGGTGCCATTCCATGATAGGATGCCAAGTTTCATGAATTTCAGACGAGTTTTGGATTTACTAGGATTTAAAAACCAGGCATTTCAATGTTTTGTCGGCAATCAACGATGCCCTGGTGTTTGAAATTCATTCCCATTTCTTGCATGGGACCTAAGCATGCACCCAAGGAAAAAAATTTGAGTTTTCAACCAATTTATATGCACTGGAGCATGTGCATGTAGTTCAAATTTGAATTATGCACATAAATGCATTGAAAACTTAGTTAATGCATAAAAATGTCCAAATGAACCCCGAAAAATCCCAAAAATTGACACAACACTCCTATTGTTCTATCTTGACAGGAGAATTTTTTTTGAAAGCAATAAGAGGCAGTGGATATCGTTTCGTCCCCAAAGGTGGGACGTTCCCTATCGAAACCATCATGCTTGTTGTGAGAAGCTCTGGTTTGTGAGAAGCATATACCCAAACCTGCCCCGAATGGGACAATTTTTTTACCACGGCAAGTTGTTGTCGCTCCATGATAGCATGCCAAGTTTCATAAATTTCAGACGAGTTTTGGATTTACTAGAATTTAAAAACTAGGCATCTCAATGTTTTGCCGGCAATCAACGGTGCCCTGGTGTTTGAAATTCACTCCCATTTCATGCATGGGACCTAAGCATGCACCCAAGGAGATTTAATTTTTCAACCAATTTATATGCACTGGAGCATGTGCATGTAGTTCAAATTGGAATTATGCACATAAATGCATTGAAAACTCAGTTAATGTATCAAAATGTCCAAACGAACCCCGAAAAATCCAAAAAAACAGGTATCTCAACGTTTTGCCGGCAATCAACAGTGTCGTGGTGTTTGAAGTTCATTCCCGTCTCTTGCATGGGACCTAAGCATGCACACCCAAGGACACACATGTGATTTTTAACCAATTTTTATGCACTGGAGCATGTGCATGTAGTTCAAATTTGAATTATGCACATGCCTAGAAAACTCAGTTAATGCATAAAAATGTCCAAACGAACCCTGAAAAATCCCAAAATTGACACAACACTCATGTTGTTCTATGTTGACACGAGAATTTTTTTGAAAGTAAAAAGAGGCAATGGATATCGTTTCGTCCCCAAAAGTGGGACGTACGTTCCCTACCGAAACCATCATGCTTGTTGTGAGAAGCTCTGGTTTGTGAGAAGCATATACCCAAACCTTCCCCAAATGGGAATTTTTTTTAACATGGCATGTTTATGCCGCTCTATGATAGCATGTCAAGTTTCATGAATTTCAGATGAGTTTTGGATTTACTAGAATTTAAAAACAAGGCATCTCAATGTTTTGCCGACAATCAACGGTGCCCTAGTGTTTGAAATTCATTCCCATTTCTTGCATGGGACCTAAGCATGCACCCAAGGACACAGATTTGATTTTTCAACCAATTTATATGCACTAGAGCATGTGCATGTAGTTCAAATTTGAATTATGCACATAAATGCATTGAAAACTCAGTTAATGCATAAAATGTGCAAACGAACCCCGAAAAATCCCAAAAATTGACATAACAGTCCTGTTGTTCTATGTTAACACGAGAAAACATTTGAAAGCAATAAGAGGCAATGGATATCGTTTCGTCCCCAAAGGTGGTGCGTTCCCTATTGAAACCATCATGCTTGTTGTGAGAAGCTTATACCCGAACCTGCCCCAAATGGGACAAAAATTTTACCACGGCATGTTGATGCCGCTCCATGATAGCATGCCAAGTTTCATGAATTTCAGACGAGTTTGGATTTAATAGAATTTAAAAACCAGGCATCTCAATGTTTTGCCAGCAATCAATAGTGCCCTGGTGTTTGAATTTCATTCCCATCTCTTGCATGGGACCTAGATATTCACCCAAGGACACACATGTGATTTTTCAACCATCTTTGGTGCATTGGAGCATGTGCTTGTAGTTCAAATTTGAATTATGCACATAAAATACCTAGAAAACCCAGTTAATGTATAAAAAAGGCCAAACGAACCCCGAAAAATTCCAAGATTAAACACAGCACTCCTGTTGTTCTATGTTGACACTAGAAATTTTCTGAAAGCAATAAGAGGCAATGGATATCATCCCGTACCCAAAGGTGGTATGTTCCCTATCGAAACCATTATGCTTGTTGTGAGAAGCTCTGGTTTGTGAGAAGCTTATACCCAAGCCTGCCCCAAATGGGACAAAGTTTTCACCATGGCATGTTGATGCCGCACCATGATAGCATGCCAAGTTTCATGAATTTCAGACAAGTTTTGGATTTACTAGAATTTGAAAACCAGGTATCTCAACGTTTTGCCGGCAATCAATAGTGCCCTGGTGTTTGAAATTCATTCCCATCTCTTGCATGGGACCTAGAAATTCACCCAAGGACACACATGTGATTTTTCAACCAACTTTAGTGCATTGGAGCATGTGCATGTAGTTTAATTTTGAATTGTGCACGTGAAATGGCTAGAAAACCAGTTTAATGTATAAAATGTCCAAACGAACCCTGCATAATTCCTATTCTTTTATAACACACATATAGTTGCATGTTCACTGCAGGTAAAAGGCCTAGCAATTCAAACAGCAACCATTGCTGCTGTGACCCCATTTTATAATTCAAATCAAGTAGATCCCACACAGTTTATTATCACCAACCGTGTGAGATGCAGCACAAAATATCTTGGAGCATCGTCGGTGTATAGTACGCCTATGGCTTATGCGAGAAGGTGCGTCGGCTACAGTCCACAGCCGGCGTGTCAAGCACACTAGCTCACTCCCCAAAAACTCCCGCCTCTGCATCCCTCGCAATCTCGAAAATATCTACCGCTTGGAAGGTTTTAATGTTTGATAGCACACGATTAGTATATGCGGACCATGTGCGATGTTTGTTACTCCCGCTCTGCTTCAGTCCCTTGATTCAAATTTTCAGTAGCCCCGGCATTTTACTCCCGCCTCTGCATCCCTCGCAATCTCAAAAATATCTGCTCACCCTTGATCCAAATTTTCAGTAGCCCCGCCTTGTTACTCCCGCCTAGTAAAATTTTCAGTTGTCGCAGTATTTCCTCAAACACAACCTTGCCCCCCCCTCCACACACACCCCAAAACCTCCGCTCACACAGACACACACAACCCTCAAAACCATTGGTAGGTCGCCGCCATCGCCGGCGCCTCCATCCTCAACCTCTGCTTGTGTGCCCGGGAGCTCGAGGAGCCAATGGCCAAAAAGAGTTTTATCGCGGCCTTTTTGCCCACGTGGCGAAGTGGCCGCCGAGGTGTCCCCGTCGTCCTCCGCGGGCCCGATCCACCGTCGCCGGTCCCCCGATCCGCCCGCCGCCGCGCCCCTACGCTAGTTCGAGGACTTCCCCGTCCTCCCTCGGACCCGGCAGCCGATGAAGTCCTACCTCGGGGTCCGACAGCGGCGGTGGGGGACGTGGGTCACCGATATTACATATCAAGAGACCCACACCCGCCGGTGGCTTAGTAGCTTCCACACGGCCGAGCTCGCGGCCATGGAGTATGACCACTGGCAGGTCTGCTACCACGGCGCGGCGGCTAGGCTCAATTTACCCTTCGGCACACGCCCGGTCCACCTCGTTCCGCCGGAGCCAGGGGTGGTGAGCTCAACTATGGCGTGGGAGGACCGCAAGCCGTGGGAGCGCCTCGAGGCCGAGGCCGCCGCCGAGGCCTACATGCAAGAGCTCCGCCGGCAGCACCTGGAGCTCGTGGAGGCTGAGCGGGCGATCTTTGCCAGCGCGGAGGGTGGCGAGGTTATCGTGCTCTCCTCCGATGACGAGGTCGAAGGCGGCGAGGACGGCGGCGCAGAGGGCGGCGAGGTTATCGCGTTGTCCTCTGATGACGAGGTTGAAGGCGGCGGCGACGGCGGCGGAGGGCATCGAGGTGGGCCCCGAGGACGAGGATATCGACATCGACGAGTGGAGGAGTGCCTTCCCCAATGACCGTGAAGATGGTACTAGCCCGGACCTGGCTCGCAGCACACCATACATGACGAGGAAGGATTGGCTCGACCTCTACTTCGACCGAAAATAGTTTAGCTTAGTTTAAATTTATGTTTTATGTTCGGTTATGCAAAATTATCAATTTTATGTTTGAATGCATGCTACTTTCGGTTGAACCTGCTTTGAACTTGATCAAATTGAACTTTACAACCTTAAGTTTAGGGGATCGACTAGAAAAGGCCAAAAATTGCTGGAGTATATATATATATATATATATATATATATATATATATATATATATATATATATATATATATATATATATATATATATATCCACTAAGGGTTTTAGTCCTTTAACTTTTTAAGGATCGCCTAGAGATGTCCTTATGACTAGTTTATTTCAGTTTTTCATGATGTGATGCTCTATATGTGCAACTATTTGTCGTGCAGTTCAATTTCATCAATAACAGTTTCAACAATACCACTATGAATTACGATATTTGGTTGCTGTTAAGGATATTGCAGTTAACATACCTTTTTGTTTTTCAATTGTTGTTTAGCAACATGCATTGTACTGAATGACTAAATATGCAATCCCAGACTACATAGCAACAAGGAAGAGTGTTACCTTAATGTTCTGATGATGTCTAGATATACATGTAATAAAATCTTATATAATGGGATGGATGGAGTGTTTTACTACATCATTTATCAATTGTTGTTTAGCTTCTAATATTAACTTGGTGCTTTTAGGTACATATATCATTGCCAAAGATCCACACTTCGACCCTTTCTGCGTACGGGGCAATGAGATATTCATGAGCCAGCATCAAGTGAGGAAACTGATAAAGATTGTTATTAAAATGGGTCAAAAGATGTCAATCGAACTATTTGTTTACACTTTATGCAAGACAACAGTGAACTGCAGGATGGTAAGTAAGAACCCTGTAGCCTTCTTTTTACAGCCCATAATGAGTTGTGTTAGATGACAATATCTGAATTTTTTTTCTTTTGTAGTGGGTCCTTAAGCAGTTTACTCAAGATTACCTCTCAAACTACATGATTGGCATCCGACCATCACAAGGGGTTGGACTAGAGTCCTACATGCCTTCTGCATCCAGGAGAGCACAATAGGGCCATTCCGCTTCACCTTGTTCAGCAACTGGAATGTATGTCGTCTCTTTCTTTACCATCTGTAATAGTACAATTATAGAACCCTGGTACATCATTCTTTATTTGGTGCTTATGTAATTCTTAAACATATGTACCTGTGAATCGAATAATGCATTGGTTGTTTGAACCTGATGGATATGAATAAAGCTATAGCCTACTTTCAAGTTTAAATTAGGTACAATTTTAAATAGCAGCAATTAAATTAAGGCGAAATTACGTTGTGCAGGTCATTATGGCACACACGGTTGGTAAAACACAAACGTTTGCGATATACACCATAATCCGAGACGGTTCACAGAGAGGAAACGTGTGGAAGCATGCACACATTTGCCTTTTGCAAAGCGTGTGTAATGTCAGACACTATCACATACGGTGCGGGAAAACTAAATGTGTGTGATTGACTACCTATCGTACACGGTTTATAATCATGAACTGTTTGTGATGTGCCAGGCATCGTACATCTCCCATGCCTAGAATCTGCTTGGAAAGCTCACGTGCCTAGAATCTGCCTGGTTTTAGGTAAAACCACAAAACTCCGACTGTGATGGCAATGCGAGCACAAACGAGTAGCACGGATGAAGCGTTTGGGATATTCGAGATATCGGAAACGGTTATATAGGGACAACTGTGTGCATCAAGGCTCCCTATCCCCGACGGTTTCTGGGTCGTGTGGGAAGGACCCCCCTATCACCCACACTCACTTGACAACGGTTCCAAATGCCATCGCAGAAAGGGGTTAAAACCGTTTATTTAGGACCGACGCGTACCAGTGAGAGTAATCATGTGGTCTGTTGTGAAGATAATACACAAACGATGGTTTAACTTGAAAATAATGATGATTGTAGATCTTATTAAAATATAGAAATGAATTCAAATGGTTTGACTTCACAACAATCATTATTGTAGATCTTATTCAAATAGAGAAACGAATTCAAATTTAGTTCATATTGAAGTGGTAGTATATACGTTTGGAATGCACTAAAACGTTCATTTGAGTAGCAGGTTGCATGCATTATACACGTAGCGAAATATTTTAATTCAACATAACATGAATTCAAAGCTTTGATGACATTCGTAGTGCGAATTGATTTGGTACATTACACGGGACTAGAGTCTCTTGTGTGCTGCGAATTGATTTCTTTTTGTTTTTTCATCGACGGAAGTGCGAATTGATTTGGTACAAAACACATTAGGCTTGTCCGAAAATTTCAACCCGCGCCTTGTTACCCCAAAATATTTATGATACATCTTTGTATCGTTGTGCTCCGACAACTCCCTCCATCTCAACCCGCGCCTTGCTATTCCAAAACTACAACGCGTGCGAAAATTCCCACCTCCTGTGAAATGCCGACACGCGAAATGCCCGTGATACCCCTGAACCAAAAGAACCACCTAGGTCAAATTGGTGGGGGTACTTTCGTAACGTACCCCACATTTCGGACAAGCGCGTACCTAAGCCATGGTTCCCCACTCCCATCTCATCCGCCCACCCATTCGTACACCGAGGTCGCAAAAACCCGTGAAGCCCCACACCCTCCTCCGTCCGCCACCCAACCAGAGCCTCTTCCCCGACGACGTCGTCCACAACAACACCTCGACATCCCTCATACACCATACCGGATGAGGATCTGTCGTCGATCTCATCGTCCTGCCGGTTCAGCCACCCCGTCCTCCACCTCCAAGGAGTTGCCCTGACGTTCCCCTTGTCTTTCGCGCCACCTCCATTCCCACGCCACCGGAAGAGCATCATCATCACCGTTTCCTCGGATGAAGCTGAGGCCTAATCGAGGCCACCAAAGAGGTTGTACACTAATCCCCGCATTTTCTTCTTGATTCGATCTCACGGTGCTGCCGGCGCTCGGTCCCGAGCCGACACGGCGCGGCTCCATCCACGACAGCGTCGCCGGCCACTTCCTACACGGTGTCACTCCCTCGGCGGCGACGTCCACATCAATAGGAGCCGCTACTGCTTTAGCTCTCGCTCGCACTACTGCTCTGCTCCTGCTCTCGATCCCCTGCTTGGTCTGCTCTTGCTCTTGCTCTTGCTCGCGCTGCTGCTCTCGCTCTTGCTCGCGCTGCTGCTCTCGCTCTTGCTCTTGCTTGCGATGCTGCTCCGATTTAGCTACACTTCAGTTGAATGAATCGACTTTTGGGTCCGTCGATTTTCAGGGCGTGGGGGGGCTCACCGGAGTTAAGGAAGAACCAGCCGTAGCAGGGAGGGGGGCTTGCCAGAGAGGTACCCCACTATCTATCTTAGGGTTCAGGGTAGGGGCGGTGGCCGCCGGCGGTGGTGGGGCAACGGCGTGGGGATCGCCGGAGAAAAATCTCGGCACGGGGGGGGGGGGGCTAGAGGGATGGCCGGGGCAGCGGCGGATCGGTGGTGGGGAGTGCTTTTGGGGCGGGCGGGGCAGCGTGATACGTCTCCAACGTATCTATAATTTTTGATGTATTCATGCCATGTTTATAATATTACTACATGATTTTGGTATGATTTGGTTAGAACTAACACGGACTGATGTTGTTTTTAGCAGAGCTACCATGGTGTTATTTTTGTGCAGAAATAAAAGTTCTCGGAATGCGCTGAAAATCAACAGAGATTTTTTTTGGAAAATATAAAAAATATTGGAACGAAGAGTTACCGGAGGGGAGTCCCGTGGGCCCCACGAGGGTGGAGAGTGCGCCCACCCCCTGGGCTCGCCACCTGCCTCGTGGACTCTCTGTGGGGCCCCTGACTTATTCTCGACGCCAACCTCTCCTGTAAATCCCCAAACTTCCAAAACTTAACCTAGAACGGGAGTTCCGCCGCCGCAAGCCTCTGTAGCCACCGAAAACCAACCAGGACCCTGTTCCAGCACCCTGCCGGAGGGGGATGCATCACCGGTGGCCATCTTCATCACCCCGGCGCTCTCCATGACGACGAGGGAGTAGTTCACCCTCGGGCTGAGGGTATGTACCAGTAGCTATGTGTTAGATCTCTCTCTCTCTCTCTCTCTCTCTCTCTCTCTCGTGTTCTTGATTTGGCACGATCTTGATGTACCGCGAGCTTTGCTATTATAGTTGGATCTTATGATGTTTCTCCCCCTCTACTCTTGTAATGGATTAAGTTTTCCCTTCGAAGTTATCTTATCGGATTGAGTCTTTAAGGATTTGAGAACACTTGATGTATGTCTTGCATGTGCTTATCTGTGGTGACAATGGGATATTCACGTGATCTACTTGACGTATGTTTTGGTGATCAACTTGCGGGTCCAGTGACCTTGTGAACTTATGCATAGGGGTTGGCACACGTTTTCGTCTTAACTCTCTGGCACAAACTTTGGGTCACTCTTTGAAGTTCTTTGTGTTGGTTGAATACATGAATCTGAGATTGTGTGATGCATATCATATAATCATGCCCACAGATACTTGTGGTGACAATGGAGTATCTAGGTCACCTTAGGGTTTTGGTTGATGTGTGTGCTAAGGAGTTATTCTAGTACTAACTCTAGGATAGATTGAATGGAAATAATAGCTTCGTGTTATTTTACTATGGACTCTTGAATAGATCGATCAGAAAGGATAACTTTGAGGTGGTTTCGTACCCTACATTTATCTCTTCGTTTGTTCTCTGCTATTAGTGACTTTGGAGTGACTCTTTGTTGCATGCTGAGGGATAGTTATATGATCCAATTATGTTATTATTGTTGAGAGAACTTGCACTAGTGAAAGAATGAACCCTAGGCCTTGTTTCCTAGCATTGCAATACCGTTTACGCTCACTTTTACCACTTGCTACCTTGCTGTTTTTATATTTTCAGATTACAAAAACCTATATCTACCATCCATATTGCACTTGTATCACCATCTCTTCACCGAACTAGTGCACCTATACAATTTACCATTGTATTGGGTGTGTTGGGGACACAAGAGACTCTTTGTTATTTGGTTGCAGGGTTGTTTGAGAGAGACCATCTTCATCCTATGCCTCCCATGAATTGATAAACCTTAGGTCATCCACTTGAGGGAAATTTGCTACTGTCCTACAAACCTCTGCACTTGGAGGCCCAACAACATCTACAAGAAGAAGGTTATGTAGTAGACATCAAGCTCTTTTCTGGCGTCGTTGCTGGGGAGGCGAGGAAAGCGACACTAACACCCCGTCAACTAAGATCTTTTCTGGCGCCGATGCCGAGGAGGTTAGTGCTTGAAGGTATATCTTTAGATCTTGCAATCGAATCTTTTAGTTTCGTGTTTTATCACTAGTTTAGTTTATAAAAAAACTACAAAAAAATGGAATTGAGGGTGCCTCATATGCTTCATCTTTTTAATATATTTCGTGAAAATGATGGAAAGGAAAATTGTGCTCAAGTGTTAGAAGAAGAATGCATTACAATGTTTGGCACTAAATATTTGAATGATGAGCAAGATTGCAATGTTGTTAGTATGAATTCCTTGAATATCCATGATGCTAATGATATGCAAAGCCACAAGCTTGGGGATGATATGTTTAATGAAGATGATATTTTTAGTCTCCCAAATTTTGATGAGCAACTTTATTATGATGATAGCATGCCCCCTATTTATGATGATTATAATTATGAAAGTGGATTTGGAGAGGTCATGACTTTATTTAGTGATGAATCCACTATTTCGGAAGAGGTTCCAATTGATTATGAGAACAAAGTAGCTATCTATGATGATTATTGTGATGACTTGTATGCTATTAAGAATAATGATAACCATGAAAATTGTCATCATGATTTTAGTTTTAAATTGGATTATGCGTCACATGATAATTATTTTGTTGCGTTTGCTCCCACTATTATTCACGAGAAGAAATTCGCTTATGTGGAGAGTAATAAAATTTATATGCTTGGGGATCATGAAAATAATGCTTTATGTGATGGTTATATTTTTGAATTCATTCATGATGCTACTGAAATATATTATGAGGGAGGAATATATGCTTGTAGGAATTGCAATAATATCAAGTTTCCTCTCTATGTGCTTAAAATCTCGAAGTTATGCTTGATTTGCTTTCCTATGCTAGTTGATCCTTGTTCCCATAAATTGTTTGCTCACAAAATCCTTATGCATAGGAAGTGGGTTAGACTTAAATGTGCTATTCATATTCTTCATGATGCTCTCTTTATGTTTCAATTCTTATCTTTTATGTGAGCATCATTGAAATCATCATGCCTAGCTAGGGGCGTTAAACGATAGCACTTGTTGGGAGGCAACCCAATTTTATTTTTTTATTTGCTTTTTGCTCCTTTTAGTAATAAATAATTCATATAGCCTCTGGTTAGATGTGGTTTTATGTTTTAATTAGTGTTTGTTCCAGGTAGAACCTTTGGGAAGACTTGGGTGAAGTCTTTGCGATCTTGCTGTAAAAAAGAGAAACTTTTGTGCTCACGAGATTAGCTGCCATTTTTTTACAGAAGAGTGCCTTTGAGTTGATTATTTTTTAAGAAGATTAATAGACAAATTCCTCACGTCCACCAATTTATTTCTGAATTTTTGGAGTTACATAAGTATTCGAATGATACATATTGCTACAGACTGTTCTGTTTTTGACAGATTCTGTTTTCTATGTGTTGTTTGCTTATTTTGATGAATCTATGAGTAGTAACGGAGGGTATGAACCATAGAGAAGTTGTAATATAGTAGATATTACACCAATATTAATTTAGAATGAGTTCACAACAGTACCTAAGTGGTGATTTATTTTCTTATACTAACGGAGCTTACGAGTTTTCTGTTAAGTTTTGTGTTGTGAAGTTTTCAAGTTTTGGGTAAAGATTCGATGGACTATGGAATAAGGAGTGGCAAGAGCCTAAGCTTGGGGATTCCCAAGGTACCCCAAGGCAATAATCAAGGACAACCAAGAGCCTAAGCTTGGGGATGCCCCGGATGGCATCCCCTCTTTCGTCTTCCTTCATCAGTAACGTTACTTGGAGCTATATTTTATTCACCACATGATATGTGTTTTTCTTTGAGTGTCATTTTATTTTATTTTGTTTTGCTTGCTGTTTGAATAAAATCCCAAGATCTGAAATTCTTAAATGTTAGATAGGCATCACATAGTTACATAATTATTCAACTACTCATTGATCTTCATTTATATCTTTTGGAGTAGTCTGTCATTTGCTCTAGTGCTTCACTTATATCTTTTAGAGCATGACGGTAGTTTTATTTTGAAGAAATTATTGATCTCTCATGCTTCACTTATATTATTTTGAGAGTCTATTAGAACAGCATGGTAATTTGCTTCAGTTATGAATTTAGTCCTAATATGATGGGCATCCAAGATGGGTATAATAAAAAAACTTTCATATATAGTGCATTGAATACTATGAGAAGTTTGATACTTGATAATTGTTTTGAGATATGAAGATGGTGATATTAGAGTTGTGCTAGTTGAGTAATTGTGAAATTGAGAAATAATTGTGTTGAGGTTTGCAAGTCCCGTAGCATGCACGTATGGTAACTGTTGTGTGACAAATTTGAAGCATGAGGTGTTTCTTTGATTGCCTTACTTATGATTGGCGGTCGGGGACGAGCGATGGTCTTTTCCTACCAATCTATCCCCCTAGGAGCATGCGCGTAGTGCTTGGTTTTGATGACTTGTAGATTTTTGCAATAAGTATGTGAGTTCTTTATGACTAATATTGAGTCCATGGATTATACACACTCTCACCCTTCCACCATTCCTAGCCTCTCTTGTGCCGCGCAGCTTTCGCCGGTACCATAAACCCATCATTTACCTTCCTCAAAACAGCCACCATACCTACCTATTATGGCATTTCCATAGCCATTCTGACATATATTGGCATGCAACTTTCCACCGTTCCGTTTATTATGACACGCTCCATTATTGTCATATTGCTTTGCATGATCATGTAGTTGACATCATATTTGTGGCAAGGCCACCATCCATTTTTCATACATGTCACTCTTGATTCATTGCATATCCCGATACACCACCGGAGGCATTCACATAGAGTCATATTTTGTTCTAAGTATCGTGTTGTAATTCTTGAGTTGTAAGTAAATAAAAGTGTGATGATCTTCATTATTAGAGCATTGTCCCATGTGAGGAAAGGATGATGGAGACTATGATTCCCCCACAAGTCGGGATGAGACTCTAGACGGAAAAAATAAAAGAGGCCAAAGAAACCCAAAAAAAGAGGCCAAAGAAGCCTACCAAAAAATGAGAGAAAAAGAGAGAAGGGACAATGTTACTATCCTTTTTTCCACACTTGTGCTTTAAAGTAGCACCATGATCTTCATGATAGAGAGTCTCTTATGTTGTCACTTTCATATACTAGTGGGAATTTTTCATTATAGAACTTGGCTTGTATATTCCAATGATGGGCTTCCTCAAATTCCCCTAGGTCTTCATGAGCAAGCAAGTTGGATGCACAGCCACTTAGTTCCTTTTGTTGAGCTTTCATACACGTATAGCTCTAGTGCATCTGTTGCATGGCAATCCCTACTCACTCACATCGATATCTATTGATGGGCATCTCCATAGCCCATTGATATGCCTAGTTGATGTGAGACCGTCTTCCTCTTTTTTGTCTTTTCCACGGCCACCATTCTATTCCACCTATAGTGCTATGTCCATGGCTCGCGCTCATATATTGTGTGAAAGTTGAAAATATTTGAGAATACTAAAGTATGAAACAATTGGTTGGCTTGTTATCGGGGTTGTGCATGATTGGAGAATTTTGTGTGACGAAGATGGAGCATAGCCAAACTATATGATTTTGTAGGGATGAGCTTTCTTTGGCTATGTTATTTTGAGAAGACATAATTGCTTGGTTAGTATGCTTAAAGTATTATTATTTTTATGTCAATATTAAACTTTTGTCTTGAATCTTTCGGATGTGAATATTCATGCCACAATAAAGAAAATTACATTGAAAATTATGTTAAGTAGCATTCCACATCAAAAATTCTGTTTTTATCATTTATCTACTCGAGGACGAGCAGGAATTAAGCTTGGGGATGCTGATACGTCTCCAACGTATCTATAATTTTTGATGTATTGATGCCATGTTTATAATATTTCTACATGATTTTGGTATGATTTGGTTAGAACTAACCGGACTGACGTTGTTTTTAGCAGAACTACCATGGTGTTGTTTTTGTGCAGAAATAGAAGTTCTCGGAATGCGCTGAAAATCAACGGAGATTTTTTCGGGAAAATATAAAAAATACTAGAACGAAGAGTTGCCGGAGGGGAGTCCCATGGGCCCCACAAGGGTGGAGGGCGCGCCCACCCCCCTGGGGCGCGCCCCCTGCCTCGTGGACTCCCCGTGGGGCGCCCTGACTTGTTCTCGACGCCAACCTCTCCTATAAATCCCCAAACTTCCAGAACTTAACCTAGATCGGGAGTTCCGCTGCCGCAAGCCTCTTTAGCCATCAAAAACCAATCGGGACCCTGTTCCGGCACCCTGCCGAAGGGGGGATCCATCACCGGTGGCCATCTTCATCATCTCTGCGCTCTCCATGACGAGGAGGGAGTAGTTCACCCTCGGGGCCGAGGGTATGTACCAGTAGCTATGTGTTTGATCTCTCTCTCTTGTGTTCTTGATTTTGCATGATCTTGATGTACCGTGAGCTTTGCTATTATAGTTGGATCTTATGATGTTTCTCCCCCTCTATTCTCTTGTAATGGATTGAGTTTTCCCTTAGAAGTTATCTTATCATATTGAGTATTTAAGGATTTGAGAACACTTGATGTATGTCTTGCATGTGCTTATCTGTGGTGACAATGGGATATTCACGTGATCTACTTGACGTATGTTTTGGTGATCAACTTGCAGGTTCAATGACCTTGTGAACTTATGCATAGGGGTTGGCACACGTTTTCGTCTTGACTCTCCGGTAGAAACTTTGGGGCACTTTGTGAAGTTCTTTGTGTTGGTTGAATAGATGAATCTGAGATTGTGTGATGCATATCGTATAATCATGCCCGCGGATACTTGTGGTGACAATGGAGTATCTAGGTGACATTGGGGTTTTGGTTGATGTGTGTCTTAAGGTGTTATTCTAGTACGAACTCTAGGATAGATCGAACGGAAAGAATAGCTTCGTGTTATTTTACTACAGACTCTTGAATAGATCGATCAGAAAGGATAACTTTGAGGTGGTTTCGTACCCTACAATGATCTCTTCGTTTGTTCTCCGCTATTGGTGACTTTGGAGTGACTCTTTGTTGCATGTTAAGGGATAGTTATGTTATTATTGCTGAGAGAACTTGCACTAGTGAAAGAATGAACCCTGGGCCTTGTTTCCTAGCATTCCAATAACATTTACGCTCACTTTTACCACTTGCTACCTTGCTATTTTTATATTTTCAAATTACAAAAACCTATATCTACCATCCATATTGCACTTGTATCGCCATCTCTTCGCCGAACTAGTGCACCTATATAATTTACCATTGTATTGGGTGTGTTGGGGACACAAGAGACTCTTTGTTATTTGGTTGCAGGGTTGTTTGAAAGAGACCATCTTCATCCTACGCCTCCCACGGATTGTAAACCTTAGGTCATCTACTTGAGGGAAATTTGCTACTGTCCTAAAAACCTCTACGCTTGGAGGCCCAACAACGTCTACAAGAAGAAGGTTGTGCAGTAGACATCACGGCGCACCGCCGGCCACGAGCGGCGGGGGGCGGCTGTTTGGCCGGTGGTGGCTGGCGGCTCAGGGGGGTGAAGGTTGAAGATGAACTGCATGCCCTTGATTTCGTATCCACGGCTGGAAAATCGACTGACCAGAGATGAAAAAGTCAGTCGACTGACGTGTAGTCTCACCTAATGCTGCTACACGACTAGCTGCCCCGGCTCTCGCATGCGCTGCTGCTACTGCTACTGCTTTTCTGCTACTAGTGCGTTCAATTTCGACAGCAAAATTCAGTTTCGACAGTTAAGTTCAGTTTCGACAGTTAAATTCAGTTTCGACAGTTAAGTTCAGAGATGAGCGGCTGGTGTATTTTACATCTAGCACTTTGTGGTTATGTATTTTACGTCATGTACCGGAGCTGCTCCAACGATGAAACCCTCCATCACAGCGGAGCAGTACCCCGAGCTCCATCTCAAGATGCCTAAGATCTTCTTCCCCTCCTCCGATACCAAGTCAGCCGGATCATCCTCACCGACCAACCCAATCGCGCTGAGATCGACATGGCTTCGCCAAAGAGGTTGTACACTTGTTGCGTCTCTTTTTTACTCTACATGTTATATATATTGTCCACTGAGCACACGAAGTAATGTGAAAACGATTAGTTTCTCCTACTATATGACAAGCAGTGAGGTACCAGGCAACTTACCTATCTGTGATGGACTCTCCTGAACGCCATCATTATTTATCTCTGCGCGTTTGAGCTGTGCATTTGTCGATGGGCCTGGGAGTTGAGCTAGTATGGTAGTGGCCTGGGTCCAAAATAGTAGAAGTAGCACAAAAACATTTTTTGAGTGTAGGCTTTTCCTTGCTGAAGCCTGCCTGCTAGAATCGCCGGTGCTTGAAAGGAAAAGTGAAGGAAAAACATAGGAATTGGAAAGTTTTTGGTTCAAAGGAATGGAGCAAAGGAAAACTGTAGGATTTGTTCCTTTTGTGTCACCTTGAAAGAAAAACCGTAGGAATTTTAATATCCACTTGTCCTCCTTTTCAAATTCCTATTCATGTAGCACAAGACTAAGAGATAGTAGCATAATAGCATTATAACCGTACATTTTCTTGTGGTTTGACTTAATGTCACCATGCTTCTTTGCATCCTGTGATCTTCCAATTCTTGTGAACCAAACACCCAGATTGGCAGAAATCTTGTGCTTTTAAATTCTCTATTTTGCACGTGCATTCCTATCCTATTACTGTGTATTTCCTATCCATGCGTTGTTAGAATCCTCCAATTCAAACGAGCCCTTACAAAATTACTTCTCTTATAGATAGTTTTCAAACAAAACCTTGTGTGGTTTGTCCCGCTCCTGCTGCGCCATCGTCCACCCTAGCTCATCTGCTACAACGATAGAAGGGTCCAGCACAGCAGGGATCCGGCCTCTAGATTGTCTTTCGCCGCCTCAGATCTTCTTTCCCCGCTGCGGGCAGCCATGACAACTGCATTACCATCATCAACCGAGCAGATGACCTCGAGGACTACACGGGTCCGCAAGAGAGGTTGCACTCTTTCGTGTCTGCTTACGTTATGCATCGCTTAATATTCCATGCTACTTTATCGTCCTATTCACCAACTAGACTCTGAGTCGGCTCCAAACTAATGGTCAAACTTGAGTTTTTAAATGGTTGTGGGGTACATATCAGGGCCGCAATCAATAGTATCTATCTACTATCTGGTTAATCTCTGGTGTCTACTATGAGTTTCATGTTGGGTGGGAAACAAACAGTAAAGAAGCCATTATCTGTATTTTTTAACTAAAGCCATTATCTGCCTGCTATCATTGGTTTTGGGTCTATCCACAGGTTGCTACCATCACTCTAGATTTCTGCATGCACTCCTTACATAATCTCACAATGTTTTATTCCTATGCATGTCAGTTATTGTACACAATGGAACTGAACATGTAGAGCAAAAGAGACGAGCCTTGCATGGCAATAAAATTTCATGCAGATGTTGCTCCATGGTAGGCACAAAGGCAGCCCCCCTCCACCCATTTCAGATTGTAATCGAGAGGAAGATATCTGTTCTGAGGGGGATTCAGAAGGAGAAGACCACTCCTATTTACCCCATGAGGTCTTCGCTCTAACTTGGCATGCTGATGTTGGTTATATCGTGCATATGGTGCCTTGCATTGCTTACTTTATACATCAAATATGTCATCTGGTTAGTTTAGACATGCTTTGTGTGAATGCCATATGTTTAGTTTATTCATCGTTTATGTGAATTATGCAACGCCATCTTGTTTAGCCAGGCATCATATATGTGAATTTTGCAATGTCATCCTGCTTATCCAGTCATCTTATATGTGAATTATATCAGGCATCCTTTTTTTCGTTACGTATTACATTTGTCAACAATGTTAGTACATTCAACTACTCTTCGTGTGCATCAGCCATTTGACACGGTGATGGAAAATTCTGGAGTGAAAACAAGGTCTTCAGAGCAGACTATGCTATCTGACGAAGCGCATATCTCGTTGGTTACGGATAGCTCCTCATATTCAGAGACAGATGACCAGTCCTATTTCCCCCCAAGGTGTATGCTCTAACTTGGCAGGGTTATGTTGCTCATATCGTGCGTATGGTGTCTTGCATTGCTATGTCATTTGATTAGTTTAGACATGCTTTGTGTGAATGCCACCTGTTTAGTGTCTAATTACCATATATGTGAATTATGCATTGCCATCTTGTTGCAAGACATTATATATGTGAATTATGCAATGCTATCTTGTTGCAAAGGCATTATATATGTGGATTATCCAATGCCATGCTGTTTAGCCAATCATCATGTATGTGAATTATATCGTGCTATCATTTTTTTTGTATTACGTGTTCCATTTGTCAACAACATCTGTATATTCAACTACTCTTCCTGTGCATCAGCCATTTGAAGCGGTGATGGAAGTATCTGGAGTGAAAACAAGGTATTCAGAGTAGACAATGCTACCTGCTGAAGCAGACATCTTGCAGGTTACAGAGAGCTCCTCAGAGGAGGATTCAGAGACTGATGACTAGTCCTATTTTTCCCCTGAGGTCTATGCTCAAACTTGGCAGGGTTATATTACCCATGTCATGCATGTTGTCTTGCATTGCTTAGTTTTTACATCATATATCGATTGCCATCTGCTTACTTGCTTACTATATAAATCATATATTTGAATTATATCATGCCATCATGTTTACATACACAACATCTATCTGAATTATGGCATGGCAACCCATTTAATAAAGACATATATAGTTATATCATCTCATCCTGTTTAGTGTTTACAGTCATCATATTTTGAATTATGTCATTCTATCTGTGAATTATATCATACTATCATGTTTCCATAGACAGCATGCATGTGAAATATGGCATGCCAACCTATTTAATAAACACATTATATAGTTATATCATGTCATCCTCTTTACATAGTCATCATATTTTGAACTGTGTCTTTCCATCTTTTTTAGTTAGCCATCATAATATGAAATTGTGTCATGCTATCTGTTTAGTTAGCCATCATATATGTGAAATTGTGTCATGCTATCTTGTTTGGTTAGACAACATAAATGTGAATTATTTCATGCCCTCTTTTATTCCCCACTATCCATTGCACCTGTCTTATCATACAATGTCTGTACATTCAATTACTTTTCTTGTTTATCAGCCATTTGAATTGGAGAGGGTGATGGCAGTATCTAAGGGAGTAACAACACGGTCTTCAGAAAACATGGTCCTACCAGTTGATGCAGATAGAACTACGGTTGTACTTGCCCAAGAACCAGACCCACCACACATAACCCAGACTCTCACAGATTGTACCCCTACCCAGTTGGACAGAGAACCAGCTACACCCCTTCTAACCCCAACCCCAGCAGATAGTAACCCAGTTCCAGTTGACACATCACCGTCTCCACCACAGAGCACCCAAACACGATCAGTTAGTAAGGGAACTGAAGTGCCCAAAGCACGAGGACCACCACTCCGAATCCCAACTCAACGCTTAACGGAGAAGAAGAATTGTTCTCAGGTCAGTTTTTGTAGCTATGGTTCATACTCCTTTGCTCTTGCATCACTGTATTTACTCATACCAACTATTTTCAAATTTGAATGATGGAATTGAAACTCCAATGGCGCAACATGTATGTTTTAAACCTGTTTCTTTAACTGGTTTGCTCTTGTAACTTGCTCTATGTTGATTTTAGTTTCAATTGAATAAACAGTTATGTTCTCATGTCATGCACATTGCAAGTGTTGTTATTGCTCTATAGTTTCCCACACTTATATTCTGTCTACTCTGCTTTCTCTTGAACAAATATTATTTGAACTGTGTCTCTATCTTGATTTGGCAACAAAAACTAGAATGATATAGACCATAAAGTGACCACGGTACATAGATATATGTTTGTTTCATGTTGTTATCTTGTCCACTTTACTACTGAACTGATTTACCAAAATGAGTTTCATATACAACATGGTAACCTTGTGATGTGTGTGCTTGTTTATCTTTTAGAATGCGGACAAAATATTGGAGAACAGTACCCCATTATGCAATGGTAAAGGAAGTAATGCAGATAAGGTTCAAGATAGTGAGACATCCCTGTTGGTCTCCAAGAAAGCTGATAAAAACTATCTTGACAACAGTGAGAGAACCCAAAAGGCATGTCTTGATGTAGTGTTCGAGTTACTGGCCACTACTGCTGGCACAAGCTCTTTAAACTCGCTGCCTGAATCAGTTCGTCTTCTTGAGTCTCAACTTCAAGTTGAAAGACATTGATCAGATGTGCTGCGACAGGAAGCTGAAGGACTGAGGAAGTCCATTCAGAATTCAGATGCATACTTTCTGGTGCAACAGCAAGCGCTGGAGGATTTAGGCGCCAAACAAGAGAAAGTTAATAAGCTTGCTAAGCATCTTGCCCACATTATGGGTACCCAGGATATTGTTTCTTCACATCTTCTGAAGTGGTTTTAGTTCTGGACTTGTTTTGCTGCGGCATTTATTTGCACTGGTCTCCAACTTTCACAACCAGTGTATATGATATGTTGCTTTGTTCCCTATATTTGCACTGATGGCGAACTTTGATGCCCAGTGGATGTAATATGTGTAATAGCCATGATAGCCTAGCGTAAGTTGCTTGCTTATTTATTTTCTTGTTGTCTTGTTTATTTGTTTGCTTGTAGTCAGTGCAGTTCTTTTTCCGCGGTTTAGGCGCAATAACCTATTTTATAAAACTAGGCCACAATAACCATGGGCTACATATTTACTGTAGTTACCATGGGCCTCCTACAGGCCGTAGAAACAATGGGCCTTGTAAGGGCTATAGAAACAATGGGCCTTCTACGGGCTGTATGATCGATCGGCTAAACATGGGCCAATAACAGACCGCATTATGGGCCGTAAATGGCCTAGATTTGGAATCGTTCGTTCATGGGCCGACAATAATGGGGCATCATTAATCGGCCGTATTTGATGACACTATGAAAACGGCCCAACGGATTAATGGGCCACAAACGGGCCGATTGTAACCATGGGCTGAATTTGGCCCACAAGCAGAAAAGGCTAGTAACGGGCCGTAAGTAACCGAATGCTGAAAATAAGCCCAAGAATAAATGGGCCATGAGAAGGCCGAAAGATAACATGGGTTGGTAACGGACCAATGGAATAATGGGCTGTTAGTGGGTATGAAGCGATACACTGTTCATTGCGGGCCAGATTCACTACGGGGCGTTAATGGGCCAAGAGTTACAAATGGCCTCGTATGGGCCGAAAGACATCATGGGCCATAGATGGGCCAGAAGTTACAATGGGCTGGAATCATATTGGACGGCCCAGATGAAGCTACTGGGCTTAATTCTGATAGGCCGTAACGGGTCGTGAGTTAGCGGGCCGTAAATGGGCTATATAGGAACAGTCATTCCGTGGGCCGGCCTGTTACCTTTTGACCAAGTCAAACGGGCCGGCCTTTTCACCGGAATGGGCCTCTGTTGGGTCGTGCCACATATCGACCTATCATAGGCGCCTCATGTCCAATCAATGGATGACATCTGTACCAACGGTGAGCCAACACGTGTTTCCTCCCAATGACAATTTTACACGCGGAAAATCCTCGTTGGTCCAGGCTGTTAACGGGTTATCGGATCCAAAACCGGACCCGATAGCTTAACGGCGACCTGTTACGGTGGATGCCACATGTCAGTCACCCTTGACGAAAGCACTTCCATGACGCGCGATTTATCGTCATGGAAGTGGACACTTCCGTGATGATAATTTTGGTAATGTCATGGAACACTTCTATGACAGCACAAGTATGACTATCTTGATTCTGTCATAAAATCGTCATGGATGTACATGCATGACAGAAAACGTGACCTACTATGACAAACACATATCATCACGGAAGTGTTTTTTTGTGGTGTACGCTACTGCAGGATGCTGCTAACGCGACACTATCATCAGAGACCCTTCGACGAAACTGTGTGCGATGCAATAATCGCAAACAATGGTGTAAAAAACCATCAAAAAAAGGTGCGGAACATTTGCGATGATGGATGCATCAAGCACGGTTCAGATTTTAGTTGCGTGTGCGATGCAGGGCATACGGTTCAGTTCAATTAACTATTTGCGATGAGGAGGAACAAAAGAAATGGGCATCCAGATGAAGGTGTGTGTGATATACAGCATACGGTTCACTCGGACGAACTGTTTGTGATTAGGCAACACAAAAGAAACGGTCTGCCAGATTAAGGTGTGTGCGATATACGGCATGCGATTCACTCGGATGAACTGTTTGCGTTGAGACAAGAGAACAGAAACGGTTCAATATAACAAGATGTGTGTGATACGCGGCAAATAGGTCCGTAATCAGAAATGTGTGCGAAGACCGATAATAACATAGACGATTGCTGCTAATAAGACGTGTGTGTTGTGCGATGGGATTGCATACAGAACAACAATATATATATAACACACACTTATATGGACATGGTTGCATAACCAAATTAAACATCCACTTACATAGGTGGCTACTACAACCATGGCATTTGCACACACCAAAGTAAACTATTACATGCATAATTACATAGGTGGCTACTACACACATGACATTTCCACACACCAAAGTAAACTATATATTACAAGCATGATTAACTAGGATAAACGATCATCTGATCATCATCTACTTCTTGTGACGCTTGCTCTGGTTGTGGCTCGATCTGGCCTCCTCGATCTCCGTAACAAGGCACTTCCTCATGTCAACAATCTGCCTGTGCATCTCGTAGCATGTGTACACGCTCTTGGCCGCGAACCTGAGGTGAGGTTCATCAAGTTGCCGCATCCAGGCCCCGTGCTAGGATACGGGACGTGTTCTGTGGGCATCCTGCTTCATCTCTTTGCAGTATGGTTCGATGATGGCCGAGGCCAGTTCAATCAGGGAGTCCTTCTTCATGCTGCCCCAGACCCTGTAGTGCTCACAGATTTTGACAAGGTTCTTGAAGGCCAAGCCCGTAACCCTAAGCATTTTTACATCGTCGGTGGTTTCCACCATGGCGAACTTGTAGTCGGTGCTGTTGACAAACCTGGTGAAACGGTCCCAAGCCTATGTGGCCATGAAGTAGTGGTACATGAGGACATGATGGCGCACGCACAACTGGGCGACGGCAACCTTCTGATCTATGTTGGGACGGTCGGCGATGTACTGGAGGTCGATGCCGACCACCTTGTACTTGTCTCGAGCAAGCAACTGCTCAACAGTGTTGATGTAGTCGTCCACCACGGCTAGGTCGATGGTGTACACCATCGAGATATCCGTCTCCCTCGAGTGGGTCTCCACTTTATGCTCGCCGAACTCCATTGGAGCACTGCTAGACATCCCCTCTCTATGTGTCGTCGTGGGTGTGCTTGTTGTGTTGTGGGGCGTGATCGAAAGGTTGAAGAGACTAAGGTTATAATGGCCGTGGGAATTAAAGGGGAAGCCGGACGGCCTGGAATATCGGCAGTCCCTATTGGTAGTTTTAATTTGCAGCGCGTAAATCCATCATGCCGCACGTAATTGCATCGTGTGGCAATGCGCACGGTGCAACTGCATGCATATGGTGCCCCTGACGTGATCGTGTGCACGCCCAACAGCTGGCAGAGCGCGCGCGGAGGGATGCGAGAAGAGCGCTCCGCGGTCGCCTCAATGGCGGGCAACCATATATATGCATATAGCAGTTGAACACGCAAGAAAAAGCTGTCCACAAGCCAAGCGCACCGACAGACGTGAGCAGAGCGCGCCGACGGACATGAGTAGAGCGCGTCGCGGCGCCTAACGGCAAGCAGAGCTTGCCGAGGGACGCAAGCAGAGGCTGGCACAGTGATACGTGGCAAATAAGACGAACTATGCGAGCGATGTCGGAGACATCAAGCACGAATCAGATTAGAGTTGCGTGTGCAATACATGGCATACAGTTGATCCATCCGAGCTATTTGTGATGGAATAAGTCATGTGTGTTGCGGGTAAACGCTTGCTGGTATGTAACCTTAAATTTAACCAAAAAAGTGTTAATGCATGTTACAAAAATTGTATAGCTGGTAACTATGTTCAAATACGAATCCAACGATATAATCTTTGGCGACATGCATTCGTATTTTATTAGTTAAATCCTACTTATAAACTAGGATGGGGGTATAGTAGGTAATTAAATTGCAAACTTTTTTTGTATAAATCGTATGTCTACGTGTCCTTTCGTCCTCCTCCCGCACATCTTGTCACCCCGCTGCCGCAGACGGCTTACAGCACAAGCTTGCGCATGATACGTCTCCATCGTATCTACTTTTCCAAACACTTTTGCTCTTGTTTTGGACTCTAACTTGCATGAATTGAATGTAACTAACCCGGACTGACGCTGTTTTTCAGTAGACTTTCCATGGTGTTATTTATGTGCAGAAACAAAAGTTCTCAGAATGACCTGAAACTCCATGGAACATCTATTTGGAAAATAAGAAAAATACTAGAAGAAAAATCCACGTCAGGGGGCCCACACCCTGTCCACGAGGGTGGGGGCGCGCCTGCCCCCCTGGGCATGCCCCCTACCTCATGGGTCCCCTGGCGCTCCACCGACCTCAACTCCAACTCCATATATTCACTTTCGGGGAGAAAAAATCAGAGAGAAGGATTCATCGCGTTTTACGATACGGAGCCGCCACCAAGCCCTAAAACCTCTCAGGAGGGCTGATCTGGAGTCCGTTCAGGGCTCCAGAGAGGGGGATTCGTTGTTGTCATCATCAACAACCATCCTCCATCACCAATTTCATGATGCTCACTTCCGTGCGTGAGTAATTCCATCGTAGGCTTGCTGGACGGTGATGGGTTGGATGAGATCTATCATGTAATCGAGTTAGTTTTGTTAGGGTTTGATCCCTAGTATCCACTATATTCTGAGATTGATGTTGCTATGACTTTGCTATGCTTAATGCTTGTTACTAGGGCCCGAGTGCCATGATTTCAGATCTGAACCTATTATGTATTCATGAATATATGTGAGTTCTTGATCCTATCTTGCAAGTCTATAGTCACCTACTATGTGTTATGATCCGGCAACCCCGAAGTGACAATAATTGGGACCACTCCCGGTGATGACCATAGTTTGAGGAGTTCATGTATTCACTATGTGTTAATGCTTTGGTCCGGTACTCTATTAAAAGGAGGCCTTAATATCCCTTAGTTTCCGTTAGGATCCCGCTGCCACGGGAGGGTAGGACAAAAGATGTCATGCAAGTTCTTTTCCATAAGCACGTATGACTATATTCGGAATACATGCCTACAATACATTGATGAATTGGAGCTAGTTCTGTGTCACCCTATGTTATGACTGTTACATGATGAACCGCATCCGGCATAATTCTCCATCACCGATCCAATGCCTACGAGCTTATCACATATTGTTCTTCGCTTATTTACTTTTCCGTTGCTATTGTTACAATCGCTATAAAACACCAAAAATATTATTTTTACTACCGTTACTTTTGTTACCGTTACCACTACTATCATATTACTTTGCTACTAAATACTTTGCTACAGATACTAAGTTATCCAGGTGTGTCTGAATTGACAACTCAGTTGCTAATACTTGAGAATATTCTTTGGCTCCCCTTGTGTCGAATCAATAAATTTGGGTTGAATACTCTACCCTCGAAAATTGTTGCGATCCCCTATACTTGTGGGTTATCAAGACTATTTTCTTGCACCGTTGCCCGGGAGCATAGCTCTATTCTTTGAGTCACTTGGGATTTATATCTGCTGGTCACTATGAAGAACTTGAAAGACGCTAAGACAACAATTCATCCCTCAACTACCAGGGGAGGTAAGGAACTGCCATCTAGCTCTGCACTTGGTTCACCTTCTGTTTTGAGTAAGCTTGCGACACCTGAACCTGCTTCTGCTATTCGTTCTGATATGTCGCATGTTATTGATGATGCCACTTCTGCTATGCATGATACTTATGATGAAACTACTTCTATGCTTGATACTACTGTGCCACTTGGTGAATTTCTTGATGAACAAATTGCTAGGGCTAGAGAGAAAGAAAATATTGAAACTGATAATATTGATGAAAGTGGTGATGAAGAATTGCCTGTTATTCCTGAGGGTTATGTTTTTGATAAAGAAGCTACTTTAGCTATTCTAGCTTGCAAAGATAGATATGAACTCAAGAGGTTATTAGCTAAATGGAATCAGCAATCTCTTAATGCTAGAATGAAACATGGCCCTGCTTTTGCAACTTCACCTATCTGTGTTACTGATAAGGATTATGAATTCTCTGTTGATCCTGATATAATTACTTTGGTTGAATCTGATCCTTTTCATGGCTATGAATCTGAAACTGTTGTGGCACATCTTACTAAATTAAATGATATAGCCACCCTGTTCACTAATGATGAGAGATCTCGCTACTTCTATATCCTTAAAATATTTCCGTTCTCATTAAAGGGTGATGCTAAGATATGGTTTAATTCTCTTGATCCTGGTTGTGTGCGTAGTCCCCAGGATATGATTTATTACTTCTCTGCTAAATATTTCCCTGCTCATAAGAAACAAGCTGCTTTGAGGGAAATATACAATTTTGTGCAAATTGAAGAAGAGAGTCTCCCACAAGCTTGGGGGAGGCTTCTCAAGTTACTTAATGCTTTGCCTGATCATCCTCTTAAGAAAAATGAAATACTTGATATCTTTTATAATGGACTAACCGATGCTTCCAGAGATTACCTCGATAGTTGTGCTGGTTCTATTTTCAGGGAAAGAACACCGAATGAAGCTGAAATTCTATTGAATAATATGTTGACAAATGAAAATAATTGGACACTTCCTGAGCCAGCTGCAGAGCCAATTCCTGAGCCTATTCCTAAACCAACTCCGAAGAAGAGAGGTGTTCTATTTCTCAGTCCTGAAGATATGCAAGAGGCAAAAAAATCTATGGAAGAAAAGGGTATAAAAGCTGAAGATGTTAAGAATTTACCCACTATCGAAGAAATACATGGTCTTGATTTACCACCTATTGAAGAAACTCATGGTCTTGATAACCCGACACAGGTAGTAAAGGTAAATTCTCTCTATAGATTTGATGAAGGTGATATTCCTCACTATAAGTCTGCTAGACAATGCTTAGAAGAGTTTGATAATTTTATTGTCAAACAAGAAAACTTTAATGCTTATTTTGGTAGACAATTGAAATACAATTCCGGTATGCTTGAACACTTGAGTAATTATATGGCTAATGTTAAACGTGAACTTGAAATCATTACTAAACATGCTTCTATGGTTACCACTCAAGTAGAACAAGTACTTAAAGCTCAAAATGATTTGCTCAATGAAATGAATAGTAAAAAATTATTATGCTGTTAGAGTGGCTACTAGAACTGGTAAGGTGACTCAGGAACCTTTGTATCCTGAAGGCCACCCTAAGAGAATTGAGCAAGATTCTCAGATAAATAATATAGATGCACCTAGTCCTTCTAAAAAGAAGAAAAAGAAAAATGATAGGACTTTGCATGCTTCTAGTGAACCTATTGCTGAACCACCTGAGAATCCAAATGATATTTCTATTTCTGATGCTAAAACACAATCTGGTAATGAACATGAACCTACGATAATGTTAATGATAATGTTCATGATGATGCTCAACCTAGTAATGATAATGATGTAGAGATTGAACCTGGTGTTGATCTTGATAACCCACAATCAAAGAATCAACGTTATGATAATAGAGACTTTGTTGCTAGGAAACATGGTAAAGAAAGAGAACCTTGGGTTCAGAAACCCATGCCTTTTCCTCCCAAACCATCAAGAAAAAGGATGATGAGGATTTTGAGAGCTTTGCTGAAATGATTAGACCTATCTTTTTGCGTATGCGATTAACTGATATGCTCAAAATGAATCCTTATGCTAAGTATATGAAAGAAATTGTCACTAATAAAAGAAAGATACTGGAAGCTGAGATTTCCACCATGCTTGCTAATTATACTTTTAAGGGTGGAATACCAAAGAAACTTGGAGATCCAGGAATACTTACTATACCATGCTCCATTAAAAGAAACTATGTTAAAACTGCTTTATGTGATCTTGGAGCCGGTGTTAGTGTTATGCCTCTCTCTTTATATCGTAGACTTGATTTGACTAAGTTGACACCTACTGAAATATCTTTGCAAATGGCTGATAAATCAACTGCTATACCTGTCAGTATTTGTGAGGATGTGCCTGTTGTGGTTGCAAATGTTACTATTTTAACGGACTTTGTTATTCTCGATATTCCCGAGGACGATAGTATGTCTATTATTCTGGAAGAACCTTTCTGAATACTGCAGGGGTTGTTATTGATTGCAACAAAGGCAATGTCACTTTTCATGTTAATGGTAATAAGCATACGGTACATTTTCCGAGGAAACAACCTCAAGTCCACAGTATCAATTCTATTGGAAAAATTCCATCGATTATTTTTGGAGGTTTTGAATTTCCTCTTCCTACTGTCAAGAAGAAATATGATATTCTTATTATTGGGGATGTGTATATCCCCGTTGAGGTAACATAGTGTCATTCGAAATTTCTCCGGTTCCATGCTATTCGGAATGAGTTTGTTAACAAGACTTGATCAACCTTGTTAATGGATTCCTTTTGATGAGCATGAGATGGATGAAACTAGAAGGCACAACCTTCTGTACCCTTTTTCTATTTTCTGTTATTTAGTTGAAATAAAGTAAAAATAGTATTTTTTTATGTCTGTTTTCTGATTTATCTGTGCAATATAAAAATACCCCGAAAATAAAAGTTCTCCAAATGCCCTGAAAATGGAATATGATTTTTTCTGGAATATTTGAGAATATCTGGCACTAAGAACACAACAGGAGGGGCAAGCACCTGGCCACGGGGGTGGAGGGCGCGCCCTACCACCCTGGGCGTGCCCCCTGCCTCGTGGGCCCACGGTGGCTCCCCTCCACTTATTCCTGCATCCACACACTTCTTCTTCCTCCCAAAAAAATCACCATCCAACTCAAGCACGAGTTCTAGCTCATTTTACTACGATTTTCGATCTCCTTGCTCAAGGCACCTCTCACAAAACTGCTTGGGGGGGGGGGGGGGGTTGTTCCTTGGTATGTGACTCCTCCATTGGTCCAATTAGTTTTTGTTCTAGTGCTTTATTCATTGCAAATTTGTGATACCTAGGTGACCATGTTCTTGAGCTTGCATGTCAAATTTATATGGTTCTAAGTAGTTCTAATGCATGATATAGTCTCTAGGTACTTGTAGGAGTAGTCGCTATCAATTTTATGGAGTTTGCTTTAACTTTATTAGAAGTTACTAAAAATTTCAGAAATTTTTCAAAGGAAGAAATATGCTTAGGAAAATGTTCCAAGGTGGTTCTTCAAGAAAGTAAGGACCCAGGCTTGCAATGCGTGATGCCGATGATGAGCCACCAAGGGACGCTCCAGTGCGGCCCTGTGAATGGCCTTCAGAAAACTTTATGGATCGAGCGGGAATCAAGGAAGAATTTAACGCATATTTGCGTAACGCTGATCTTGTGAGCTTCGAGGAAGAAAAGTGCCGCCAGTACCACTATCTCACTAGTTCCTTTGTGAGGAGGTCTGAATTTTCATCTTCACGTAATTCTCCAACTGTCTTGTTTGATCTTTATGAAAAATCTTATACGATGGACTTAGAGGATTTTACCACTGCTTGCAAACTTCCACAATGGGGTAGTGCTAGTGAACCCCGCAAATCTGAGTTTAGAAATTTTCTTGCTAGTATAACTGTGGGGGAATCTAGAGATATAGCACAAGCTACCATAGGGAGCATTCATTTTCCTGCTATACATTATTTTGCTCTCTTCATAGGTAGGTGCATAAATGGTAAAGATGAAGCATGTCACATGTGTGTCCCTGATCTCAGTATTCTTAGGAGTGCCGTATTAGGAGAAAAAACTTATAATTTCGGAGCCATTGTTGCACGTAGGTTGCATCATGATAGATTTAATGGAGATTTCTTTGGTAGAATTTATGCAACCCGCTTAGCTGATTTTCTTGGTGTGGACATACGTCAGGATGATATTGAGTTGCCTCCTACTTATTTAGACTTTAATGCTATGGTTCACCACCAGTTTGTTGAGAGGAATGAATCACCTCTCCGGTATCGCTTAATCTTTGACAGACGTCGTACTGTCTGTATTACTCTCCCTGCTCCTGCCTTCTTTGATTATCAGGCAAGAGGAAGACGTTTCATTACCAGAGAGGAGGCTGATGAGCACGAAAGGAGGGCGGAGGCAGCTCGCCGCCACGCTGCATCTCAAGAGGCAATAATTGCCGCAACTTAGTACGACCCCAGCTACAACTATGGATATCCGCCAGGCCATCCGTGGCAATAAACCAACTTAGGCAAAAAGCCTAAGCTTGGGGGAGTACGTATTTCTCACCGACATTACATTCATGTTCACACACACTCATTGCTAGACGTCGGTGCTCATACTCTTTCACTATAATATCCATGCTAGTTTATTTTCCTTTTCTTGCTTTCTTCTTGTGTGTTTGATAAACCTTAAGAAAAACAAAAAAAATAGTGTAGCTTTTAGTTAGTTTACTTTTCTTGCTGTAGCAGTAATACTTAAAAAGAAAACCCAAAAAGATTTCTCGTTCTTCTTTTGCTTGTTGGGAGCTTTCCCGTGTAAATAGTTTTATTTCTTTTCTTTTCTTTTCTTTGGGGGTCGCTAGGAGAAGACCATAATTAAATTGTTGAAGTGGCTCTTATATGCATTATTGTTGATTTAACCAAGAGCCCATATTACCTTGTCTTCTCCTGTTTATTGAATGCTCACAGATTCCAGCTTAGTCCAATGCACGTGCACTCTTATTATTTTCACATCGTTCGGTTGTGCAAGTGAAAGGCAATTATGATGATATGTGATGGACTGACTAAGATGAGAAAAGTTGGTATGAACTCGACCTCTCTTGTTTTTGTAAATATGATGAGTTCATCGTTCCTAATTCAGCCTATTATGAATAAACATGTTTGCAATGACAATTAGAGATCATAGTTGCTTATGCCATGCTTGATTAGCTATGAGTTATAATGGTTTACCTTGCGTGCCAACATGCTATTAAAATGGTTGTGATGTGGTATAGTGGGGTGGTATCCTCCTTTGAATGATTTAAGTGACTCGACTTGGCACATGTTCACACATCTAGTTGAAACAAATCAACATAGCCTTCACGATATTTATGTTCATGGTGGATTATATCCTACTCATGCTTGTACTCAATGTTTATTAATTTTAATGCATGTTCATGACTGTTGTCGCTCTCTAGTTGGTCGCTTCCCAGTCTTTTGCTAGCCTTCACTTGTACTAAGCGGGAATACTCCTTGTGCATCCAATCCCTTAGACCCCAAAGTTATTCCATATGAGTCCACTATACCTTCCTATATGCAGTATCTATTTGCCGTTCCAAGTAAATTTGTATGTACCAAACTCTAAACCTTCAAATGAAATTCTGTTTTGTATGCTCGAATAGTTCATGTACCAACTAGGGTTGTCCGTATCTTCCATGCTAGGCGGGTTATTCTCAAGAGGAGTGGACTCTGCTCCTCACTCACGAGAAAATGGCTGGTCACTGGGATGCCCAATCCCATGCTTTATGCAAACTAAATCAAAATAATTGCGAACAAAACTCCCCCTGGGACTGCTGCTAGTTGGAGGCACTCGTTGTTTCGAGCAAGCCATGGATTGATGCTTGTTGGTGGAGAGGGAGTATAAACTTTACCATTCTGTTTGGGAACTGCCTATAATGTGTGTAGCATGGAAGATATCGACATCTCTTGGTTGTTATGTTGACAATGAAAGTATGCCTCTCAAAATATTATTTATCTCTATTTCAAAAATCGAGCTCTGGCACCTCTACAAATCCCTGCTTCCCTCTGCGAAGGGCCTATCTATTTACTTTTATGTTGAGTCATCACCCTCTTATTAAAAAGCACTAGCTGGAGAGCGCTGTTGTCATTTGCATTCATTATTATTAATTTATATTAGGTATGACTATGACTGGATCTCTTTTACCATGAATTACAATGTTAAGTCAGTCCTTGATCTTTAAAGGTGCCCTGCATTTATGTTTTGCAGTCTCAGAAAGGGCTAGTGAGATACCATCTTATTATATCATATCATGATTATTTTGAGAAAGTGTTGTCATCCGAGATTTATTATTATAGCTCGCTAGTTGATTATGCTATTGATATGAGTAAACATGAGACCTGAGAGTTATTGTGAATGTGGTTAGCCATAATCTTTGCTGAAAACTTGAATTCTGGCTTTACATATTTACAACAACAAGAGCAAACAGAGTTTGTAAAAGTTTTTCTTTATCACTTTCAGCTTATCAACTGAATTGCTTGAGGACAAGCAAAGGTTTAAGCTTGGGGGAGTTGATACGTCTCCGTCGTATCTACTTCCCCAAACACTTTTGCTCTTGTTTTGGACTCTAACTTGCATGATTTGAATGGAACTAAACCGGACTGACGCTGTTTTCAGCAGACTTTCCATGGTGTTATTTATGTGCAGAAACAAAATTTCTCGGAATGACCTGAAACTCCACGGAACATCTATTTGGAAAATAAGAAAAATACTGGAAGAAAAATCCACGTCAGGGGCCCACACCCTGTCCACGAGGGTGGGGGCGCGCCTGCCCCCCCCCCCTGGGCGCACCCCCCTACCTCGTGGGCCCCCTGACGCTCCACCGATCTCAACTCCAACTCCATATATTCACTTTCGGGGAGAAAAAAATCAGAGAGAAGGATTCATCGCGTTTTACGATACAGAGCCGCCGCCAAGCCCTAAAACCTCTCGGGAGGGCTGATCTGGAGTCTGTTCGGGGCTCCGGAGAGGGGGATTTGTCGCCGTCGTCATCATCAACCATCCTCCATCACCAATTTCATGATGCTCACCGCCGTGCGTGAGTAATTCCATCGTAGGCTTGCTGGACGGTGATGGGTTGGATGAGATCTATCATGTAATCGAGTTAGTTTTGTTAGGGTTTGATCCCTAGTATCCACTATGTTCTGAGATTGATGTTGCTATGACTTTGCTATGCTTTATGCTTGTCACTAGTGCCCGAGTGCCATGATTTCAGATCTGAACCTATTATGTTTTCATGAATATATGTGAGTTCTTGATCCTATCTTGCAAGTCTATAGTCACCTAATATGTGTTATGATCCGGCAACCCCGAAGTGACAATAATCGGGACCACTCCCGGTGATGACCATAGTTTGAGGAGTTCATGTATTCACTGTGTGTTAATGCTTTGGTCTGGTACTCTATTAAATGGAGGCCTTAATATCCCTTAGATTCCGTTAGGACCCCGCTGCCACGGGAGGGTAGGACAAAAGATGTCATGCAAGTTCTTTTCCATAAGCACGTATGACTATATTCGGAATACATGCCTACATTACATTGATGAATTGGAGCTAGTTCTGTGTCACCCTATGTTATGACTGTTACATGATGAACCGCATCCGGCTTAATTCTCCATCACCGATCCAATGCCTACGAGCTTATCACATATTGTTCTTCGCTTATTTACTTTTCCGTTGCTATTGTTACAATCGCTATAAAACACCAAAAATGTTGGGTGTGCGCGGAACACCCACCACATGCTCCGCCGCCGGTGCCCACCGGCAGCTGTTGCCAGCCGTCGTTGCCGCCACAGCACCGTCAAAAGCCAGGGCCATCACCCGCTCCGTCGCGGCAGCCCGAAGGCGGGAGGTGGCCATCATGGCCGACACCCCACTGTCGGCCATCACCTGCTCCGCCACTGCGGCCCGAAGGCGGGAGGTGGCCGTCGTGGCCGCCACCCCACTGCCGGCCACCATCACTTGCTCCGCCACCGTGGCTCGAAGGCGGGAGGTGGCTGAAGGAGTCCTGGATTAGGGGGTGTCCGGATAGCCGGACTATACCTTCGGCCGGACTCCTGGACTATGAAGATACAAGATTAAAGACTTCGTCCCGTGTCCGGAAGGGACTTTCCTTGGCGTGGAAGGCAAGCTTGGTGATACGGATATGTAGATCTCCTACCATTGTAACCGACTCTGTGTAACCCTAGCCCTCTCCGGTGTCTATATAAACCGGAGGGTTTTAGTCCGTAGAACAACAATCATACCATAGGCTAGCTTCTAGGGTTTAGCCTCTCTGATCTCGTGGTAGATCTACTCTTGTACTACCCATATCATCAATATTAATCAAGCAGGAGTAGGGTTTTACCTCCATCGAGAGGGCCCGAACCTGGGTAAAAACATCGTGTCCCTTGTCTCCTGTTACCATCCGCCTAGACGCACAGTTCAGGACCCCCTACCCGAGATCCGCCGGTTTTGACACCGACATTGGTGCTTTCATTGAGAGTTCCTCTATGCCGTCGCCATCAGGAAGGATGCCTCATCCCGTCTTTAAAGACGGCACCGTTGCTAAGGGAGCTTTGGCTGTCGGCCAAACTCTCCGGCTAGGTGGTTTTCTTATGACTGCCTGTTCGGCTGCTGCGCCGACGATGACCTCTCAGGTCATCAAAAGCAATCTTCACGTCAGCTCGGAACTTGCCGAGCAATTAGATCCAATGGAGGTCTCTTCCCTAAACGAGCTCTTGGATCGCATCGCCGCCCTGGGAGTCACTACGGATTACGACCAGATTGGGCCTAAACCCGATCTGGGAGAGATTAACTCTCCCCAGGTCACCCATCATGTTGCCATGGTAGAGGGACAGTGCGGCGACCCTTCATCTATCTTAAGGACTAGATATGTCCGGATTCCCGATCCCTCCAAGCCGGATACCCGCGGAGGGGAGGACATCACTCAAGACCTAAACTTAGAGTCAGGCGACGGGCTAGATTCATTGGACAACATCCAAGAATCCAAACTTCCGAGTTCGGAAACTCCTTGGACTCTGAGTCTCAGATTGGGTGAGTTTTCGGATTTAATTCCACCCACCCACCCGAAAAAAAGCGATCTATCCCAAATTAGGCAAAAGCCCGAAGAAACAATACATCATTACTGGGCCAGATTCCTCCTGGTTATGAACAGGATAAAGGACTGCCGCAAGGAAGACGCAATCTCATTCTTCTGCAATAATTGCATGGACAAGGGAATCCTCAACACCATAAGTCGCCGTGATATTACACGCTTCGCTGCCTTGGCGTCCATAGTACGAAAGTACTGTGCGATGGAAAGCGCCTAGAAAATCAAAATAAAATTTTGGGACAATCCGGCCCTGAATACAAACCCAGTCCGAAATAAAAGGGTGCATCATCGCCACACACGCGGGTTAAACACCAAAAAACAAAAAACCCTCTACAGGGCATGGAACCGTACTGGAAGGATGGCTTAATGGACCCTGTAAAATTCACAGTACAGAGGGCGCCACACCAACTCATAGCCTTAGAGCATGTTGGATACTCCAGCAGGTGGCCAAAATTGGCGAAGATCTTCTAATTCCTGAGGCCACAGAAAGCCACCCCAGGGACACCGGTACGGTATTAACAGTCTTCGAGACTTTCGCATCAAATAATATGCGAAAAAGAACACTCCGCAGCCTTGCCGAAGTCTACCAAGTAGCAACAATAAACCCATGGAGTGACACGGCTATTACTTTAATGCCAGTGATGAACCTAAATTCCGACAGCCCGAGCACCAGTCGCATTGGTCCTCAGTCCAATAGTGGACGGCTTTCGCCTTACCAAGGTACTCATGGATGGAGGCAGCGGATTGAAACTCATTTATGAGGAAACCCTTCAAAAAATGGAAATAGACTGGAACTGCATTGAGCGAAGCAGCACAACCTTTAGAGGAATAATCCCCAATCGGGAAGCGCGTTGTACAGGAAAAATCACACTAGATGTGGTGTTCGGCACGCCGGATAATTATAGGTCCGAAGAGGCCACGTTCCAAGTGGCCCCGTTTAGTAGCGGATACCACGCTCTGCTAGGACGGGAAGCGTTTAAAATCTTCCAAGCAATACCCCATTACGGGTACATGAAGCTCAAGATGCCCGGGCCTAACGGAATCATCACTCTCGCTAGTGATCCGGACATGGCACTCCGCGCTGAAAATAAGACAGCCGCATTGGCCCTCGAGGCACTATCCGAAGCCCTAGCGGTTGAGGAACTGACTGCGCTGCGCTCCACGATGAACAGGGACGATGTGATACTCGACAAAAGATCCAAGTCCACCTCCTTTAAACCAGCGGACGAAATAGTCAAATTCCAGGTCCATCCAACGGACCCCAATAAAACAGCTTCCATCGGGGCACAGTTAAACCCTGATGTAGATGCCGCACTGCGAGAGTTCCTATGTGAGAACTGGGACATTTTCGCCTGGCACCCTTCAGACATGCCAGGAATCCCACGCAGGCTGGCCGAACACAGCTTAAATATTCTAAAAGGATTCAAGCCAGTTAAACAGGCTCTTCGGCGTTTTTCCGAACCTAAGAGATAGCCCATGGGAGAAGAACTAGCCAAGCTATTGGAGGCCAGATTCATCAAAGATATAAAACATCCGGACTGGCTAGCAAACCTGGTGATGGTACCAAAGAAGGACAAATCCTGGCGCCTGTGCGTTAATTTTAAAGACCTTAACAAGGCTTGCCCAAAGGATCCCTTCCCCCTCCCCCGCATCGATCAAATTATCGACGCTACCGCAGGACACGATTCGTTGTGTTTCCTCGACGCATACTCCGGCTACCATCAAATCAAGATGGCAGAGGCAGACCAAGCCGCAACGGCATTCATCACACCATACGGCCCATTTTGCTTCAACACAATGCCCTTCGGGCTCAAAAACACCGGCGCAACATACCAGCGCATGATTCAGACATGTCTGGCAAACCAGATCGGCAAAACAGTGGAGGCATACATAGATGACGTGGTCGTTAAAACAAGACATGTCGAGTCTCTAGTAGACGACTTGAGGCTAACATTCGATAACATCCGAACATACGACATCAAGCTCAACCCGGAAAAATGCGTTTTCGGCATTCCAGCCGGAAAGCTCTTGGGCTTCACTGTATCTGGTAGAGGAATTGAAGCAAATCCAGCCAAGATCCGAGCTCTGTCACAATTGGATATCCCAAAGGACCTCAAACAAATACAAAAATTAACCGGATGCGTGGCGGCCCTAAGCCGCTTTATCTCCCGCTTGGGAGAAAACGCATTACCCCTTTACCGCCTCCTTCGGTGCACCGAACACTTCGAGTGGACGGATGCAGCCACGACCGGACTCGACGAAATAAAATCCATCTTGGCAACAAACCAAGTCCGGGCCGCGCCAAACATTGGCGAACCAATGCTATTATACATTGCAGCAACCCATCGGGTCGTAAGCGCAGTGCTCGTTGTCGAACGAGAAACGGACGGACACAAATTCCCCTTCAAAAGCCGGTCTACTATGTGTCCACTGTCCTTACTCCGTGCAAGTCACGGTACCCGCATTATCAAAAGATTGTGTACGCGGTATTTATGGCATCCCAGAAGATGCGACACTACTTTCAAGAGTGTTCCATAACAGTAGCCTCGGAAGTGCCACTTAACGATATTATAAACAACCACGACGCGACGGGCCGAATTGCAAAATGGGCCATTGAGCTCCTCCCGTTCGACATAACTTACAAGCCCTGGCGAGCTATCAAGTTGCAAGTTTTGGCCGACTTCGTCGCAGAATGGACGGAGGCCGAACTCCCTAAAGAGTACGGCACATATTCAAACTGGGTCATGCACTTCGACGGCTCCAAAATGTTGGCCGGTCTAGGGGCTGGCGTCGTTTTGACGTCCCCCACAGGAGACACAGTTCAATACGTACTCCAGATAACGTACACAGACTCCAACAATGCAGCCGAATATGAGGCCCTTTTACATGGTCTCCGGATGGCAGTATCCATGGGCATTCAACACCTAGAGGTGCGCGGGGACTCGAGCCTCGCAATATCCCAAATAAATGGAGACTTTGATGCCATGGATCCAAAAATGGCAGTTTATCGCAACGCCCGTCTTAAAAATGTCAGCTCGGTTCGAAGGGCTCGAATTTCACCATATAGCCCGGGAAAATAATCAGGCGGCAGATGTCCTGGCACGCATCGGCGCAAAATGCGATGTGGTCCCCCCCCCCAACATCTTCTTGGAAAGGCTGTTCAAGCCATCCGTAGTATGGGAAGGGGACCCCTAACAGCCCGGACCCAACCGCACTGCCCGACACCGAACACTCTAACATAATTGGAGGCTCTGCCAATGAA
The DNA here is from genome assembly GCA_032464435.1 of Aegilops umbellulata. Classification (NCBI taxonomy): domain Eukaryota; kingdom Viridiplantae; phylum Streptophyta; class Magnoliopsida; order Poales; family Poaceae; genus Aegilops; species Aegilops umbellulata. Next base: position 47,128,974 of record CP136056.1, on the reverse strand, counting down.
ATAACACGTTCAGCCCACGTAATAATGGCCGTCATCGCCCCGTGGACGGAGCCATTCCTAGCCTACCTTACTAGGCAGGAACTCCCCGAGGACCAAAACGAGGCACGCTGCATAGTGCAGTGATCCAAAGCCTATAAAGTCCATGAGGGAGAGCTTTATAAGAAAGCACTACCGGAGACCTTCAAAGGTGCATCTCCGAAGAGGAAGGGCGGAACCTTCTGGCTGAAATTCATGCCGGACTCGGCGGTCATCATGCTGCAGCTTGGTCCCTTGTAAGCAAGGCCTTCCATACAGGCTTTTATTGGCCGACGGCCCGGGCAGACGCACAGGACTTAGTCCAACGATGCGTCGGTTGCCAGCTTTTTACAAACCAAAGCCATATGCCACCCACCGCCCTCCAAACTATCCCCATCACTTGGCCCTTCTCAGTCTGGGGGCTTGACATGGTTGGACCCCTTAAAGGCGGAACCCACAAGAAAAAATACTTACTGGTCATGGTGGATAAGTTCACCAAATGGATAGAAGCCAAGCCTGTTAAGACGGCCGAATCCGGACCGATGATAGACTTTATATCCGGGGTTGTACACCGCATCATCACTGATAACGGCACGAACTTTACGGCCAATGAGGTAAAACTCTGGTGCAAAAACATGGGCATCAAGCTCGATTATGCGTCCGTCTATCACCCACAAACTAACGGCCAAGTCAAACGTGCAAACGGTCTTATCATGAGCGGCATCAAACCCAGATTAGTGCGGTCCCTTAAGGAATCTAATACGCAGTGGGTAGAGGATCTCGACTCCGTACTCTGGGGGCTGCGGACCACGCCGAATCGCACCACCGGATACACACCATTCTTCATGGTGTACGGCGCAGAGGCAGTTTTGCCCTGCGACATAATTCATGACTCGCCTCGAGTGCGCATGTACGAAGAAAGAGAAGCCGAGCTTGATCGGCAGGACAGTTTGGACGCCTTGGAGGAGGAGTGTGACGTGGCAAAAGCCCGTTCTGCATTCTATCAACAGCAGGCTCGAAGATACCAAAGCAGAGAAGTTCTACGACCTGCCGGACAAGAAAAAGGACAAACTCAAGCCCAAGTGGGAAGGTCCCTTCATAATTGACCAAGTCCTCACTGGTGGAGTGTACCGCCTGCGAGATGTATCGGATAACCGACTCGAGCCAAACCCATGGAACGCAGCCCGCCTCCGAAGATTCTATGCCTAGCGCCGGACTCTGTGTTCGTCTCCTTCCTCTGTCCATTTTTTATATACTTTCTGTCTTACATTTCTCTCCTTCTCCCCTCCCTTTCTCTTATAGCCTTTAAAGGATCATCAAGTGATGCTCTATCCGCGCTCATTAAACCTGGGGCTTCTTTAAACAGAAGCTTATTTATACGGGCTTCATGCCCAACACATGTGTCACACTTCCGCATGTACCTTTTATTCACCATTATATGCATCGATATGACTTAAGTTTTGGCCAAGCTGGGTTGCCTGGATCCTGTGCTTACCCCTATGTTCCCGATTGTTCGGCTAGGTGGTAAAGGGAGCACCTCTGCGATTGTTACTGCCGGGTCAGCCAGATGTGTACCTCAGACTGGGTGAAGCCGAAAGCTAGCGTTCTTAAGGGAATATTCGGTCGATGAACTAAAGATGATTTTTTTCACTTATTTATTTATGCGCCCCAGATGTTTTTCCTGCGTCTCTTTTCGCAGAATGGACATGCACTTTAGGGCATGCCTCCCAGGGAAAGGAACCCCTAACGGAACTATTCTCCCTGGAAGATGTTTCTTACTAACCATGTAATATAACATAACTAGTTGGGCACTTGTCTGTTCAAGCACTAATGACCCCTACGCCTTGTCTCCATGCATAGCCCGGTTCTTATATAACCGCGAGGGTATTCGGACACACTCCGGACCGTCGGGTCCCGAGGTTGAAGCGAAAAGGTCGGTCATGACAAACGATCTACAATCCGGCTAGAAGGCATTACACATGTCAATTAAAATTACATAGTCAATCTGACTGATTGTATTCCTCTTCAATACCATCTAATAGGCTGACTAGTTTACAGTCCTGTTGGGAATACTTTGCGGCCAATTCTACTTGGCCGTATACTAAGCTCACAGGGATCTCCTTCCCATCGGGCCCCACAGGTCCGACCTCGGCCATGTGGTTTGGGTCAGCCTTCGTGTACTGCGTCTTCACCATCGCCCAGGCCTCCTTGGCGCCTTGACGGTAGGCCGATATCTTCCACAATTTGAAGCGCCGCCGCACTCCCTTCAGCTTCTCTGCAAGCTCTCCAAGGCCTTCGGGCATGGAGACGGATGGCCACAAGGCCTGGGCGACGCCTTGCATCACCTGCCGAACTCGCTCGTGCACTTGTGAGAGCTCGGAAAGAAGGTCACCCATAGAACCGGGCATTTCCTTTGTAGGACGACCTGTTAGCATACCTACAGACATTACTCTGTTAGTCAACTTCCTCGTCGAACTCTTTTTTCAAAGTTTGTTTAAGCACTTACTAAATATGCCGCGTCGAAGCCGCTGATTCTCCTTAACGGAGTCCGACAGCTGGGCGCGAACATCCTTCAGTTCAACGCCCAACTTGGTGTTGGCATCTTGGAGATCGTTCTTCTCCCGCCTCACCTTTGTCAGCACGCTCTCACCAGCCCTCAGCTGGCGTAGGAGTTGCTGCTTTTCCGGATTTAATCCGGCGCCATCTGTAATTTCATTTGTCAGATTTGCACCCACGCCGCACTTCGCAAAATACTTATCTTTCAAAGCGTATATTACCAGAGGGGGTCTCCTTGGGCTCCCCTGTCGCGGCTAGTGCGGCCTCAAGTTGGGCTTTGCACTCTTCTAGCTCCTGGGACAGTTGGGTATTCTTTTCCACAAGAACCTGCATTACAAATGATCCTTAAATTAGTTATTCTAACTGTTTCAAGTCTCGGGGGCTACCGATATATATAACCATTAAATTTTCTCACCCGTATGTCTTTTACATATTGCTCCGTGGCTCTGGCTAGACCATTTTGAGCGGCACAGAGGTATGCATCTCCTGAATTGAAGGCATCCAATGCCTCTTGGGAGAAACAAGCGTCGCGAAGAACTGTCTGACGACGCCTGTGGTTCATGGCACTCTCCACCTCGGAATTGGTGGCAGACAGCCTATCCGCATCCTCTGTCGGAGGAGCGTCCGGTGCGCGCCTCGTGCTCGCCTCCGGCTCCGGACCAGGCTTTGGAGCCTGGCTGGTGGAGGCGCGATTGGCAACCTCTACGGATATAGTCCGGCGAGGTCTCTTTGTCCTGAAGAAAGCACAGACGTTAATATGCCTTGAAGGAATAACACCTGGGAATAAGATGGCGTGCTATACCTTTGCACCGGCGTCTCAGTCCCGACAGCACTTCTTTTCAGCCCATGGGGCCTTGCATCCCCTCGTTGGCTAGTCGCCGCAGGCTCGGCCTCCCATCTCAAGGACCTCCCCTGCAAAACACGGTTGTTATACGAAGTTGAAAACATGCGAGGATGGATCCCTTTTCAAGGTGCTGGGACTTCGGTCTCAGTTACCTGTGAGGCGGGGAGTAGCCCGGGGTAATCGGCCGTAATGGCCACCAAGGCGTTGTCCTTGCTCAATTGATGAAACACCCCATCAATCAGCTCCACAGACAAGTCCGGATCCTCTTGGGAGGCCGGGTCGAGGGACCGTCCCGGATCCTCGAGTTGTGGAGGAGGGTTGTTTATTTCTTTAACAGCCTCGCGCAGTTCCTGCGTTGAAATCGTTAGACTGAATATTTAACGATGGGAATATAAAACGGATGGGCAAGTAAAAGTGCCCACTTACCCAACTTGGAGGATTGTACATAGAAAATCCACCCTGTGAGTTGACGCGGAGAAATTCCTCCTCTTCTCCCTTATACAAAGCGGACAAGATCTTTATTAGAGCGGCAGCCGATTCCGGCCCCTTACGGCCATGACGGGTGGCGTCGTCCTCCCCATTGAAGTCCCACATGGGGTGGCCTCTATACTGAAGTGGCTGCACCCCCCCCCCCCCCCCCCCCGCATGATGCATGCGGCCATGACTCCAATCATGGTCAGTCCGGAATGAGCTAACAATCTTATCCGGCCCATTAGGTAAAGAATGTCCTTGTCACTTTCCCTCTGAGGGCTCCGTGGATGCCAACTTAGGCGCTTCTTTAGGGGAGCACTGTCGAACTCAGGAAGGCCGATCCGGACAGGATCCGGCAGCGGGACGTCCTCTATATAAAACCATTCCGAAGGCCAGTCCTCGGACGCCTTCTTTGGGGTTCCGGATAGATATCTGGTCCCGGCGATGCGCCACACTTCGGCTCCGCCCACTTGATATATTGACCCCTTCTGAGAACGGGGCACAAGGCAGAATAGCCTCTTCCACAACACGAAATGAGCCTCGCAGCCCAAAAACAGCTCACAAAGGGCTGCGAAGCCCGCGATATGCAATATGGAGGCAGGCGTGAGGTTGTGCAGCTGGAGGCCATAGAACTCCAGGAGCCCCCGGAAAAACGGATGAATTGGAAATTCGAGCCCTCTTATTAAATAAGGGACAAGGCATACCCGCTCTCCTTTGGAGGGATTGGGGGCGCTCTCCGCTTGCTCTCCGCCATTATAGGTGGCAAGTCCGGCTCGAACCGGGACCATATAGGCCGGGGGGAGAAATCCCTTGGTCTGGAGCGTCACTAGCTCGCTGTGCGGGATGGAGCATCTCTCTCAATCTCCAGGCTGAGGGATGGAAGGGCAAGAGGAGGAGCTGCGGCGGCCGGCCATGATAGAATGGACCTCTGTCGGATACGCTCTGATGAATACTCGCGGAGGGGAGAAGGTGTGGTTTGGATCTAAATCCTCGTCCCTTTAAATAGGCGGCTCATTTACACGGCTAGGGGTGTAAATGTGAAAACACCCTGACTTTTCGTATTCGTTTGACACGTGGAAGACGGCCATTATTGGGCGTAGAAGCCAAAGAGCGCTACATTTACAAGAAACCGGACATTATTCAACAAGTACACGGAATTTGGAGGAGAACCCGCCTTGCAATGCCGAAGAAAATTTGCGCGCCGGACTCGTCATCATTGAAGCCTGGTTCGGGGCTACTAAGGGAGTCCTGGGTTAGGGGGTGTCCGGATAGCCGGACTATACCTTCGGCCGGACTCCTGGACTATGAAGATACAAGATTAAAGACTTCGTCCCGTGTCCGGAAGGGACTTTCCTTGGCGTGGAAGGCAAGCTTGGCGATACGGATATGTAGATCTCCTACCATTGTAACCGACTCTGTGTAACCCTAGCCCTCTCCGGTGTCTATATAAACCGGAGGGTTTTAGTCCCTAGAACAACAATCATACCATAGGCTAGCTTCTAGGGTTTAGCCTCTCTGATCTCGTGGTAGATCTACTCTTGTACTACCCATATCATCAATATTAATCAAGCAGGAGTAGGGTTTTACCTCCATCGAGAGGGCCCAAACCTGGGTAAAAACATTGTGTCCCTTGTCTCCTGTTACCATCCGCCTAGAAGCACAGTTCGGGACCCCATACCCGAGATCCGCCGATTTTGACAGTGGCCGTCATGGTCGCCACCCTGTCATCAACCGCCGTGGCCGCTAGCCCACCGTCGACCGCCGGGATCATCACCTGCTCCGCCTCCGCCGCCCGAAGGAGGGAGGCGGACGTGGAGGCCCGCATGTGCGTCAGCGACCTTGCGCGCTACATCGAGTTCCTGCGGGAGGAGGAGGAGCGCCTCGTCGAGCAGGCAAAGAGTCTTACTGCAGCCGTGGCCGCAGCACACGCCGACACAGAGGCGAGGATCAGGAGATCTACGAGCAGTCCGGCCGCTTCAAGAGGGGTCGTCTGGAGCGGCAGTGGGCGTTCAAGCTGGCGAGCGTCGCTGAACATGCAGCTGCGGCAGGCACCGTATTGCAGTTGTCCAGCTCGTCGGAAGGCTCCTCCTCCTCTGCCTCTTATTGAGCGCACTCGGCAGAGGAGAGGCTGCCGAAAGTAGCACAAAGCCCCTCCGTAGGGGCTATTTTGTTCAGTTCATCTGACTATATATGTGGTGAAACTGTACAACATACTTGAAATTAACTAGTATATATAGTTGAACTAGCTATTTCAGTACGTGGTTGGCAACAATTGGGGAAAAGTTTGGTCGGTTCAGCTATCGATTTGAACTGTTTGTATAAATTAATAACAACTTCTTAATCTATGAATGAAAACTAGGCTTAATTAATGAATTTTAGTTGCAAAAATTAGATAGTCTTAGTGATTTTTAGCTGCATATTTTGACAAATCGCAGTGTTACATGGATTGACAAATGGCAATGTTACTAGGTTAACAAATGTTAGTCTTTCCAGTTTGACAAATGGCAACATGCCCAATATGACAGATGCAAATCTTACCAAATTGTTTGTACGTGGTTGCACACGGGTCATCCAAAACAACCTTTTGCGTTGAAGGGATGCACAAATCCTGTGCTGCGAATTTTCCCTCGACTTAAGGGGGAAGACCATAGCTCTCACTTTGCATACGGGTGTTCTATCTAAAACGTTTGCGATCAAGAGCTGCACAAATCCTGCTCGGCACATTTTCTCTTGGTTTCCTTAGGGAAGCTGTCGGTTTGCATGCGGGTGTTCTAACTAAAATGATTGCGATCAAGAGTTGCACAAATCCTGCTTGGCACATTTTCCCTTGGCTTCCTGGGGAAGTTGTCGGTTTGCATACGGGTGTTCTAACTAAAACGTTTGCGATGAGTGTTTTATATTTAAAAACTGTATTAAACTGCGGCTTGGGTGCCATTAATGGACAGGATGCGAGCAAGGCGGGCGGCCATGGAAGTCAAAGGGCTCGCTTCCCGGTGAGTCTGCGCGGCGTACAGCTCGCACGCTTCTCGTTGAGCCTCCGCATTGGAGTACAGCTCGCACGCCTCATGTTTAGCACTCAAGCACCTGTCCGCACGGCACCTCCTAGCCATTAAAAGAGTGAGGCATGGTGTCACGTGAATGGTTAATAGAACGCACACAATTTAAATTATACAAAATGTTTGAGATGTTACAGTGGCAGCTATTTGTTTCAAAATGCCTTTGTTGGTTATTATTCGAGTGTGCCTTCTCTCAAAATGGACATGAAAAATACCACATCATGTCGGGTGCCATTCCATGATAGCATGCCAAGTTTCATGAATTCCAGACGAGTTTTGGATGTACTAGAATTAAAAAACAAAGTATCTCAACGTTTTGCCGGCAATCAACAGTGCCCTGGTGTTTGAAATTCATTCTCATTTCTTGCACGGGACCTAAGCATGCACCCAAGGACACAGATTTGATTTTTCAACAAATTGATATGCACTAGAGCATGTGCATGTAGTTCAAATTTGAATTATGCACATAAAATGCCTAGAAAACCCAGTTAATGTATAAAAATGTCCAAATGAACCCCGAAAGATTCCAAAAGTTAACACAACACTCTTGTTGTTATATGTTGACACTAGAAAAAATTGAAAGCAATAAGAGGCAACAGATATCATTTCATCCCCAAAGGTGGCACATTCCCTACTGAAACCATCACGCTTGTTGTGAGAAGCTCTGGTTTGTGAGAAGCTTATAGCCAAACCTGCCCCAAATGGGGAAATTTTTTTACCATAGCATGTTGATGCCGCTCCATGATAGCATGCCAAGTTTCATGAATTTCACACGAGTTTTGGATTTACTAGAATTTAAAAACCAAGTATCTCAATGTTTGCGGCCCAGTGACGGTGGCAGGGTGTTTGACACTCATTCCCATTTCTTGCATGGGGCCTAAGCATGCAACCAAGGACACAGATTTGATTTTTCAACCAATTTATATGCACCGAAGAATGTGCATGTAGTTGAAATTTGAATTATGCACACAAAATGCCTAGAATACCCAGTTAATGTATAAAATGTACAAATGAACCCCGAAAGATTCCAAAATTTAAGGCAACACTCCTGTTGTCCTATGCTGACACTAGAAAAAATTTGAAAGCAATAGGAGGCAACAGATATCGATTCGTCCCCAAAGGTGGCACGTTCCCTACAGAAACCATCACGCTTGTTGTGAGAAGCTCTAGTTTGTGAGAAGCTTATACCCAAACCTGCCCCAAATGGGACAATTTTTTTACCACGGCATGTTGATGCCGCTCCATGATAGCATGCCAAGTTTCATGAATTTCAGACGAGTTTGGATTTACTAGAATTTAAAAACCAGGTATCTCAATGTTTGCGGCCCAGTGACGGTGGCAGGGTGTTTGGCATTCATTCCCATTTCTTGCATGGGACCTAAGCATGCAACCGAGGACACGGATTTGATTTTTCAACCAATTTATATGCACTGGAGCATGTGCATGTAGTTCAAATTTGAATTATGCACATAAAATGCCTAGAAAACCCAGTTAATGTATAAAAATGTCCAAATGAACCCGAAAAGATTCCAAAATTTAACACAACACTCATGTTGTCCTATGTTGACACTAGAAAGTTTTGAAAGCAATAAGAGACAAGGATATCGTTTCGCCCCCAAAGGTGGCACGTTCCCTACCGAAACCATCACACTTGTTGTGAGAAGCTCTGGTTTGTGAGAAGCTTATACCCAAACCTGCCCCAAATGGGACAAAAAATTACCATGGCATGTTGATGCCGTTCCATGATAGCATGTGAAGTTTCATGAATTTTAGACGAGTTTTGGATTTACTAGAATTTAAAAACCAGGTATCTCAATGTTTGCGGCCCAGTGATGGTGGCAGGGTGTTAACATTCAATCTCATTTCTTGCATGGGACCTAAGCTGCAACCAAGGACACATATTTGATTTTTCAACCCGTTTATATGCACTATAGCATCTGCGTGTAGTTCAAATTTGAATTATGCACCTGAAATGCCTACAAAACCAAGTTAATGTATAAAAACGTTCAAATGAACCCTGAATAATTCCAATTTGTTTGAGACACACCTATAGTTGCATGTTCACTGCAGATAAAAGCTCTAGCAATTCAAACACCATCCTTTGCAGCTATGACCCCATTATGTAATTCAAATCAAGAAGAAAAATCAAGTAGATCGCACACAGTTTATTATCACCAACCGTGTGAGATGCATCACAGAATATCTTGGAGCACCGTCGGAGTATAGTACGCATACGGCTTACGCGAGAAGGTGCTACGGCTACAGCCCACAGCTGGCGTGTCAAGCACACTAGCTCGCTCCCCAAATATCATTTCACTGTTCAATCGTCGCCGGTGAAAGATGGGGACATGGACCCGCGTCGTGAGGGCAACTTCGGCGGCCCACTCCGGCGAGAGCGCGGCCGCAGCCGCCAGGCACATGCTAACAAGCTTCATGAAGGCGACCGCAATCTGCGTTCGGGCGGCCAAGGCAGCCCAAATGCCCGTTGTTGCTTCTCAGGCAGTGGCAGCAACATCTCCCTCGGGGATAGCAACTGGCGAGAGCGGCACATCAGCTGTCTGTTCCATAGCGGCAGCCTTAGCTCTGATGGAGGCCGCCCACGACCATGTCGAGGCCGCCCACGCCCAGCTCGTGGTGGTCACCGCACAAATCGAGTGAAGTTTCTCCGACAACGGTCGGCAACCCACGGCCGAAGAGTTGGCAATCGCCGAGAGCGTTCCAGCAGCCATCCATTCCTGCACGGCATACCTTGCCACGACGGAGCCCGCCAAAGCCCAGATCACGGCCGCCCATGCCCAGCTCATGGCGGCCTATTCCAAAGAGATGGCGGATGCGGATGGCGAGATGCTTGCCGAGTATGGTGCAATAGATGCCATGGAGCCCCTTCCCCAGGAGACTGTCGGGAGCGAGCTGGACATGGAGGCGGCAGCGGAGATCGATGAGCACCAGTCGTAGTACTCTTTATTTTGTTTAATTAAGAGTGACGGTCTTTAATTTGTTAGAGTAATGTTTAGGTCAACTAGCTCTGTTTAATTGCTGAACTTACTCGATTAAGAAGTGTGGGTGTGCTGTAGTCTCCTTTGTGTACCCAAATTATGCAATGACGTGGATAACCACTATAACCAGGGAAATTCTAACCAAAATTTTTGACGTTCAAACTCATCACACACGGGTTAAGCTATCTGAATCGTTTGTGATGTTCACATATCGTACACAGTTCTGAATAAGGGACCGTGTCTGGTGACACTTTGCGCGCTAGTTTTTTCGCTGAAGCGATTCCATTTTCAGCTTCCGCGGAAATATCTACCTCCCCTCCCCTCCCCCTTACCAAAAGCCACTTTTCCCCTTTTTTCGCCTTCCTTTCCAAGTTGAAACCTTCACTCCTTGCTTGCAGCACCGCCTCCTCGCCAGCGACCCTCCTTTACGCTGCTCGAACTCATCTATCTAGGCTGGTAATCCACACTCGACCCCCATCCTCCTCCTCCTTCCACATCTCACATGCCCCGACCACCGGCGCGACACCATCCACCCAAATCACCGACCCCTCCACCAAATAAGCGTCGCCCTAAGACATGGTGCACGCAGTATAGCCAGGAGCTCAAGGAGAATTTGGCAGCGGAGAAGCAAATCGCGTCCGTACACGCAGATGAGGTCGCGATGGCTGCCATTCGTGCCGACCCCCAGATCTTGGAGGAGCACCTCGCCATCGAGGCCACCATCGACGCCTCGCGCGCCAACGACGCGACGCGGTTGGCTGCTTTAAACGATAGTTCGTGGCGTTTTCTCGACCGACCCTTTTAACTGTTTGGTTAATTAGTTATCGTGTTCAGTTAATTGTTTGGTTCAATTCTGCAAATATGATGTTCAATTCTTCAGGGTGCAAATTTGTATTGTCTTCCATGTGAGAAATAAATTAAATTTTTCTTTACAAAATACATGAGAAACAAATACAATTGCTATATTTCCAAGTTGTCAAGCATGCTTAGTTTGGTTAACTGTCTGATCTTCTAGTATGTTATACATTGTGTAATGTGGTGCTCAGTTAACGTTTGGTTCATTTGTTGTGGTGTTTAGTTAACTGTTTGGTTAAATTCTGTAATGTGATGTTCAATTGTTGTGGGTGCATTCTGTTATTGTATACCATGTGAGGAATAAATTGAATTTGGCTGTACTAAATACATGAGAAACAAATACAATTGCTATATTTTCAATTTGTTAAGCATGCTTGGTTTGGTTAACTTGTCTGATCTTCTATTAGAAGTATGTTATATTGTGCAATGTGGTGCTCAATTAATGTTTGGTTCATTTGTTGTGGTGTTTAGTTAACAGCTTGGTTCAATTCTGCAATGCAATGTCCAATTGCCGTGGGTAGAGTTTTGTATTGTTGTGCATGTGAGGAATAAATCGAATTTGGCTGCACTTAATACATGATAAACATATACAAGTGCTATATTTCCTAGTTCTTGATCACGCTTGGTTTGGATAAATGGGTTTTCCATGTGGCTTGAATTAATGTGATGAATCTGCAATGTGCTTATTTTTCATCAACATATTTTACTGATAGCATGTGAACCCTCACTTAACCTGATGACTAACTACCTTATATGTGTTGCAGGGAAACAATGAGAAGCACTGAGGTTTACAATCGAGGTTTGCACATGCATGGTCCTTTGTCTAATAACACATTATTGTGCAATTGCAGGAATCATTCTAATATTTAGGTTTTTAACAATTTGGTCTTGCACATGTAGGTCCTGCTGTCAGAGGTTTTGACCCACTGTTTGGCCCTTTTTGCATATGGGGAAATGAGTTGTCTATGAATATCCGTCAAGTCAAGAAACGCAGAAAGATTGTTAGAATAAAGAAATTAGCGACAAAAGACAACAAGATATTTGTCTGTACAGTGAAGAAGACATCAGTTCACTACAGGATGGTACTAACTATTGGACCTTGCCTTTTTTTCTTTGCCCCATTTCCAATATAGAGAAGATATTTATGCACATCCTTGTTTTCATGCCTTTCCAAAGCAGTTCACTGATGATTACCTCTCAAACCACCTGGATGGTCAGGAGGTGAGGAAGGTATTCATACAACACCCACGGTTCAATATTAAAGTGTTCCTGAAGAGGACGAAGGATGGACGGTCAATCATCCACAAGCACTGGCCTAAAGTTGCAACGACCTTCAACATCAACGAAGGCTCAATATTCTCTTTCTGCTTCAGCAGTTCTCTAGATGATATACATCTGTCTATGATGCTAATTTTGAAAGGTTATAGATGTTTGTGAAACTTGGTGCTGGTGCAGTTGAGTAATGGGGTAGCTGAGTGCTGAAGCTATATGATGTTGTACTATGATGTATTTCAATTATGAAAATGTAATATATTGTGTGCTTAATATGAAATGTCAATTAGATTAATAAATGGATTATTATTAATAGGATAATTAGCCCGCTAATTGGGTTTTTCTATTGCAAACGGTTATTGAGAAAACACCGTGGGCGATGACCTCAGGCAACGCACACAATTTTTAGGAATAAACCGTGTTAGATTGATGAACAATCACACACGACATCCTCTTGAAAACTGTTTGTGTTAGGCCACCTGGTGCAAACGTTTACCACATAAAAACTATATATGATGGACAGCCTTTGCCACACAGTTTCTTCTACGCACCGTGTGTGATGCATTCAATAACGCAAACGATAAATTTTTTAATACCGTGTGCAATGGAAATGCTATCACAAACGATTTAACAGAAAAAATTGTGTGTGATGTACCTGTGAACAGAAACCTTTTCCTTGGAGCGACTGTGTGGGATGTATATACGAATGGAAACGTTTAGCGGGGACTGACTGTGTGGGATGTACTTACGACCGGAAATGATTTTGTCTGTATAATTATATTTTTTTGAGCACTATTGTACGTATAATCGTATTTGGTCGCTCGCCAGTCGCACACGACCTCATTTTGCCGAGCGTGAGTGCCAGGAGGGCATATCCCCGATGGTTTTTGGGTCGTGTGGGAAGGACCCTCCTATCGCCCACACTCACTAAGCGATGGTTCCAAATGCCGTCGTGAAAAGGGTTAAAACCCGTTTGTATAGCACCTCGTTGTACAAGTGATATAAGCATTTCCCTAGTGGTGTAGTAGTACTAAGTAGGAGTGGATTGGTATATCCATTCATTAAATTGTTAGAGCCAGACAGGCAGCATGATCGATCGATCCACTTGATTAATGTCTAGTTTCTAGTGTTACTGGACGATGGAGTCATAATAATTAGGGCCATATGTGTTAGAGTTAATCTAAGTGGACAGAGTCAATGTTGTCAGTCTATCTAGGACAAAAATGCGTTGGAGAAAATATAGGCTCCCAATTGCATGTAAGGATGTAGTTGGAGTTGTAACTAGGACAAAATTGACTGGACCTCAGTTGCGTGTTGATAATGGACTTGCAACTGGGACAAGAAAAAATATGAGCCCCCAATTGCATATCAGGGATGAAGCTGCAACTAGGGAAAAAATCGACCCCCAGTTACGTGTCGAGCATGGACCTGCAATTGATGAAAAAATGGGCTGGCCCCCAGTTGTGTATCCATGATAGAGTTGCAACTAGGACAATATCACAAGAATGGTCGAGTGCCACAGTTGCGTACATAAGGTGGACTTGCACCTAGGAAATTGAATGCCAGGGGTATAGTTGGACTTGCATCTAGTACAAAAATGGATTGGTAACCAGTTGCACGTCGTTGGTGGACTTGCAACTGGAACAAGAAAAAATGTGAGCCCCCCAATTGCATGTCGGGGTTGTAGTTCCAACTGGGACAAAAATGGGCTGGGCCCAGTTGCATATCCATGGTAGATTTGCAACTAGGACAAGATTGGTCGAGTGTCGAGTCCCACAGTTGCGTACAAAGGGTGGACTTGTGACTATGGTAAAAAAGACGGGCACCCAATTGAATGTCAGGGGGTTAGTTGGACTTGCAACCGAGAGAAGGAAAAATGTGAGCCCCCCCCTCCCCAAATTGCATGTCGGGGTGTAGTTGCAATTGGGAAAAATAGTCGCCCCCCCCCCCCCCCAAAGTTGCATGTTGAAGATGGATCTGCAACTGGGACAAAAATGGGTCAGACCCCAGTTGCATATCAAGGGAGGGGTTGCAACTAAGAAAAGATTGTCCAGGACCGCATTTGCGTACCAAGATAAAAAAGGCGGGTTCTCAATTGAATGTTAGAGGTTTAATTCGACTCGCAACTAGGACAAAAATGAGTTGGGCCCAGCTACATGTGGAGGATGAACTTGCAGTTGGAACAAAAAAAGGCGGGCTCTCGATTGCATGTCGGGGGTGGTGCTGCAACTGGGACAAAAATGCCCCCGCCCCCAGTTGTGTGTTGAAGATGGACTTGCAAATGGGACAAGAATGGTTCGGCCACCCGGTTGCGAGTCGAGGGTGGACTTGCAATTGGGACAAAAAAAGTTCTAGCTCAATTGCGACTTGAGGATGGACTTGCAACTGTGACAAAAGAAAAAGTCGAGCCCAGTTGCGACTAAAGGGTGGACTTGCAACTATGACGAAAATAAGTCGAGCCTAGTTGCGACTCAAGGTGGACTTGTACCTGGGACGAAAAAAATTGACCCCCATTTGCGACTCAAGAGTGGACTTGCAGCTGGCAAAAAAAATGCCCAGTTGCGAGTCCATGATGGACTTGCAACTAAGAAAAAAAATATCGAGACCAGTTGCGAATCGAGAGAAAAAATGCCAGCCCCTAAATTGCGAGTCAGTGATGGACCTACAACTTGAAAAAAATGATTTAAAAAGTGTTAAATAATAAAAATGAAATAACAAAATTTGAAAATGTTTGAAAGTAAAAACAAAAACAAAAAAAATGAAAGAAAACATAATGAAAACAGGAAAAGAAAAAGAAAGAAAATAAAATCAAAATGTGCTCGTCCATATGCAAACATAAAACTCACATAAAAGGCTACTTGCCTTTTAGTTCACCGGCCCATGACATTGCGCTGAATAAACAAAGAACGGAACCAGACCCGCAAAAAAAAGGAACCAGCAATAAACGAGAAGAGAAACGCACGGCCCATGTGGCACACGAAAAAACACGTGGACGGGCTGCAGGAGTAGAATCGCGAACGGCAGCGAGAAAACGCTACAGCGCGTGCCCAGTACAGGCAAAAGCTTCCAAACAGCCGGCCGATTTTACGCATGCATCCACCACGCGCTACACCGTCCGATGACACTGATCACAATTTTTATGTTGGGCGTCCGTTCACACGGGGATACTGCCTTTTCAGTTACATGGCCCTGTACGCAGCGCTTACACCAATGTGTCTTTGAATTTCAGCGCTTCACACGACACTAGCAAGCTAATACTAGTAAGCTAGTAGGACACCAAGTGAACTTGGGTAGAGAAGTAGCTTCGGCTTCTTCCCCATGGCCGACCACACGTTGCTGCTGCCATGGCCGGCAAGAGTCATTGATGCTGTGAGCGCGTGGATGGTTGTTCGGCGAGCCGGCCCATGATGCTGCAGCAACGGTAAGACGATATTGACGATGCTCCTGCAATCGCAATGCCGTTGATGTTGTGGTCACAACGCCGATCATGTCGCAACCGTAATGCTGATGATATCATGTGACATGTCGTTGCAAAGGGGCATAGTAAAAGGGAAAGGGTACCCGGTGGCGGATGCTAACATTGACGGTGCTGCAAACAGTGGCGAACGACAGTTGTGCTCTGAAGTTTCGGGACATCATTTTCATTGCAAAAATTTCCGCAACATTACCTATATCGCAAAAAATTCCATGACAACACCGAAGTTGAAAATCACGAAGACAAAAAAAATATTCCGCAACACAATCTCTGTTGCAAAAATCCTTCCGCAACATGGTCAATGTTGCAAAAGGGTGAAAGGCGATTTTTTCTCTAACACAATCTCTGTTGCAAAAAAAATCTACAACATGACCTTTGTTGCAAAAATTTCCGCAACATTACCTATATCATAAAAAATTCCATAACATCACCAAAGTTGAAAATCGTGAAGACAAAAAAAAAATTCCGCAACACAATCTCTGTTGCAAAAATCCTTCCGCAACATCATCAATGTTGCAAAAGGGTGAAAGGCGATTTTTTCTCCAACACAATCTCTGTTGCAAAAATAATCTGCAACATGACCTTTGTTGCAAAAATTTCCGCAACATTACCTATATTGCAAAAATATTCCGTAATATTACCGATGTTGAAAATGACGAAGCCCAAAAAATAATATTTCTGCAACACAACCTCCGTTGCAGAAATCCTTCCGCAACATTGTGTATGTTGCAAAAAGGTGAAAGACGATTTTTTTCCTGCTCTGTTCCGCAAGAAATTCGTTAATCAATTCTGTAGTGAGCCGGCCAATCCAAGTAGTGCGCGTCGGGCTGATCCGATTAGAGCGTTTCAGCCTCTGCTCCCAAGGTAAATAAAGATAATCCAAGCCGTCCGTCACCTGCGGATCACACGACTGGTAAGGCGGCTGATGTTGCTTAATTTTCTGCCGGCAGACGCGTAGTGCAGCCCGCCCAGTACAACGTATTGCACGAATCTAATAGCAATTGATCGGATGGTAGAGAACTTAGATGCGCAATACCTATTTCTCATCGGAGTACATGTGATTTACAGTAAAACTGATTTTATTTCGCTAAAAAATAAGGGAAATGATTATAATCAACCGGCCGATCTGGCGCGAGGCATCTGCCACCTCGCGTGGCCTGCTTGACCATGCACGTCTTCATCTTTTTTGCAACAACAATGTTGTTTCACAATGATGGCAGTGAACGGTGACTGCACAAGTGTGCGACGCGGCCGGAGATGTGTTGTAGTTTTTGCAACATGTGTCTTATTGCAGAAAATTAGATGCGGCAAAGATGTTGCTGTAATTTTTGTAATAAGTATCTTGTTGCAGTAAATTAGAGAAGAAAAGATTACACAAAGTGGGTCTTGTTGCAGGAAATTGGAGAAAAGAAAGTTTTGCAACAAGACCCTTGTTGCAGAAAATTATACAGGAGAAGGTTTTTGCAACAAAGGATTTGTTGCAAGAGGAATGGACACGTGTCCCACGTGACATGGGCCCCTGACTCCTCGTGACTCCCCTCAATTTTTTCTGAAACAACATCAATGTTGCAAAACTTTCTCCTGTAACATAAGCTATGTTGCAAAAAAGCTAAGACAATTTTTTTCAACAAACCTCAATTGTAAAAAAAAACTGCAACAAGACCTCAGTTGCAAAAAAAATCTTCGACACAGACCGTGTTTCAGAAAGCTAAATAGCGGTCCCAATGTTTTGCAACAAGCATCCTGTTGCGGCACGTGTTTCGCAACACTGCTCTTGTTGCGAAAGGGAGGTAGCGCTCGTGGGTTGGTAGATCAGATGGACATCCTCGCGTCCATCTAACGGCCAGCAAGGTGACGGATGTTTTCTAGTCATCCGCCGGCAGACGCGTAGCTTGGCCCAAAAAATAATCCGTAAATCTTTCCCGAATCCCTAAACCGACCGCCGCCGCCACCGGCAGGGGAACCCCTGGCGTTGCGATGGCGTCGCCTGAGAAGCGATTCTGCCGCGGATCAGGGGAAACAGTGGGTTCGTCTCACACCGCCCGCTACCCCAGCCCTTGGACGAAGGATCTCCATGATACGCTGGAGGAGGTGGAGGCAGTCGAACTCGAACCCCATGGCCAGCCGGCGCGCATGGTCGCCGGTGCGTATAATGTGCCCACCCCTTTACTTCCACGCTCCATGGGGAAGGTTTCGGATGGATCTTGTTTGGTTTGATCAATTACGTTGATGTAATTGCACATGTTCAGATCCTGGCCAGATTGCCTGGCATGCCCTGGACCTCAAATTCCCACGGGAGGAGAGCGAATCAGACTGGAGCGACTGGAGCGATGGCGATGGCCGAGTGATTGACGGGGAGAAGAAAGATTGCCCAGGTACCTACCTATTTGTACCGCTAGATTAAAATTTCCACGAAATTTCAACCATGAATAAGTTAACTTCCCGGGATTCCACACTAATTCTTCAGGGAATGAGATAGTCGATAGGGATGATGATGACGACAACTGCAGTGGCCAAGTCGTTTACCAGGACAAAAGCCCAAACACGAAGATAATCTGCCCAGGTATCTACTAATTCTCTATTCGGCTGAAAACAAAACTCGTAACCACCCAGAGATCATCTGCCGATCTATGACACAATGATTCTCCAGGAAAGCTCTATCCTCAGAGCAAAGCAGAGGAAATTGAGCTGGAATGGATTGAGAGGTACTGCAAGCAGATGGGAGATTACTCGAAACTGTTTGATGACATTCTGGCCCGGGAGGACCACGACGATTTTACTATTTTGCCTCCTTTTCCTATGAAACTGCTCCCTCCCACAACATCTCTATGCTTCATGGATGGCGGGTACTGCTACCACAGTCTTTACAAGACCCATGATACTTCTACCAGTAAGTGCCACTCATTCCTAGTAATATGCTTTGTGCTGTCTGCTTAACAACTCACTCTGGTTCCTAATATATATTTGCAGCTCCATCAACTCTTGGATATCGCACACCGCAACAGATGCTACAGTTCTTTTCGATGCGTTTACCAAGCTCTGGGCTCTCCTATCCCATTAGTGTGTATGGAATACTTGCTGTTCGCGACGACTTGGACCAGCGACGGAATTATCTCTTTAACTGTCCTAGAGATACTGCTGTAGAGATTGTGAATCAGGTAAATAAAGCTTGCTTTGTTTACAAAATTGCTGGACGCTGACATATGATGTTCAACAGCTCAACTCTATTGATATTTTATGTCAGTCATCTAAGTTGATTTGTTTTGGATCTATTTATTATTTGCCTGGGTCCATTAAATGATCTGTGAGATGAGCTGCATTTTTTGTAAAAATAAATAATCAATAGCAAGCATTTGCGCTGTTAAGAAGCACTGCCATTTAACAGATCACATTAGTTTTTATATGATGTGCATACTAATACGAGTACATACAAATCGTCATCTGGTTTATATACTTCAGTTTAGCACTTTATCTATTTCTTTTCACAAGTCATGAGTTGACTGCTTGTGTGCATTAAGATAGTTATTATAACTTTAATCAGCAAGTTACTAGGCGTCTGTGGTTACTAATTGTGATTTTCCCTGTCTTAAACTTTTGGGAACGAGACATGGTAATAATATGGTTATAACCTAAACCAGCAAGCTTTTTGTGTATGATAGCGAGGTACCCATTCTTTTGGGACTGAGAGAGGGGTTATAATGTGTGTGAATATTTTGTACCCATTAATCTTTAAGCTGCCGAGATGAATGGGGTCAAAGGGATAAAATGACATTAAAGTCACATGCTTGCTTCCTTTCACCCAATATTTGATTTAGACGAACACGCATGTCTTATGTGAGTTTGTTCTGTTGGTACAGTACTAATGTATATATTTGAAGGTTGATGTAGCTTGTTGGGTTCTAATAAGATATCAAATTGCAGGAATCCTTTGACTTGCCTCTTTGTAGCCCGTGTCGAGGAATATATGTACTGGACGAGGCACTACTAGAAGTTGATCTCTGGGTAAAGAAGGAAGGGAATGGATCAGCTGACAAGCATATACTTTCTGCATATGCTGAGATTGAAGTCCGTGCAAATTTTGATATTATGCTGGGTGGTCGGATTCCTGGTGTTGATTGCAACTTGGACCTGAAATACATGATCATTGCACGAAGTATTGAGGCGGTAGTACAAGTCTATGCAGAGGTTGACCATCCTCATCACGTGAAGTTCACTGCTTTAAGCACTGGCTATGACGATGAGATTGTGCTGTTTGATGACAAGATATCTGGGAGTGTGAAACTGTTCCAACATATTGTCGCGGTTAAGAGAAATGAAAATTTGGATGTTCTTCTAAGAGTCGATGAATCGCTGTTTCAGTGGACTTTTCATGATGAGTATGTTGGACCCGTCAGTTCTCCCGATGACTCAATCCTTCAGTATGGCCAGTTTTTTGTGAGGGTGCTTTTTGCTCCAAAGAACTCTGCATGAAGCCCACCGCCGGCCTCCTGCAAACTGCGATTAAGTGAAGACTCAGTTCTTCAGCTTGGCCAGTTTCTTGTGAGGCTGCTCCAAAGAACTCCACATGAAGACCATCGCCGGCATCCTGACAAACTGCGGTTTAAGTGAAGGGCTGAAGGTGTCCTGTGCCTTCTACTTGGTATAGCATTATAGTCCAGTGTGTTAAGTTGAACCGCTGTAAACCTCAACATGCTCAATGCTTGCATATTCTCTGCCTGCCTGCTATTGTGTTTTTGACTTGATCATCCAGTGGTCGTGATGCTGTCGTTGAAACCTTGGCATGCACAATTTGCCAATTTGGTCAGCACAAAGTGCGTTTTGATGTTGGTATGAGACAGGCAAAGTGAAGGCTGAAGGTGTCCTATGCTGTTCTAGACTTCTACTACTTAGTACTCCCTCCGTTCGGAATTACTTGTCTTGAAAATGGATGTATCTAGAACTAAAATACATCTAGATACATCCATTTCTGCGACAAGTAATTCCGAACGGAGGGAGTAGTAGTTTTAACCGCTGTAAACGTGATCATGCTCTAAGTTCTGTGGATGCATATTCTTTGCTTGCTTGCTATTTTGTTTTTGACTTGTAATATGTAATATTTTTCATTCTAATTTTGATACATCATCCGGTGATTGGTGATGCCGTCGTTGAAACTTAGGCATATGCACCACTCGCCAATTTGGTAAGCTCAAAGTGGGTTTTGACCTAGTTTAGCATGTCAAACCGAGATTCCAAATTAGGGTATCTCCAATGCCGTTCATCAAATCGGACTACCCAAACGTTTGCGGGCACGTCCGGACATGCAACCCTATGCAGCAAATGTCTGCTCTCTTTTTTAACAAGTTACTATAGGGTAAAACACCCCATGGCTCTTCATTTTATTGCAAACAATAAGCTACGATATGCACATGACCCAAGGCCAAAGAAACAGAAAAAAGAAAATACTTACAGGCATTACATTCTGCTCTCTTTTTGCTTACCACTTCTGAATGCAATTCAAGCTTGAAAGTTTTCGGATGTGCCCACCTGTTCGGCCCTGGACAGGACCTCCTCACAACGGCGCCAACGCCCAACGGGGCACATGGTCAGATGGTCTACTCGGCCATGCTGTATTGCGCACGGTTGCCCGATCTTTAGATCGCGCGATACCCAAAAGCCGGACAAATGTGGCAGAAAAGACAGCCGGCCACGACCTATGCCGACAAGCGGCCCGGACCATTGCAGTTGCCGTTCGCCTTTACTAGAACCAGCCTCCTCTATTAGAGCATCTACACCCAGACGGCTCATACGTCCGGACGGGCTGGTCACGTTTTTTCAACCCAGACTTCTGGATGCCTCAAACGTCCGGGCTAACCGGCACCCCTCATATCCAGCCCAAGTATGGGGCGGATATGAGGCGCCCGGGCGCGTCCGACGCGGAAACGCACGGAAACCTGTCGGTCTGACGAACGCCGCGTCCTTTGCCGCGATGTGAACGCCGTGTGGCGCTGCTCTGGCTCGCCGCCCAAAACCAAATTCAGCTATTTAAGCCGGCCGGCGTCCCACAACCCTAACCCATCCACCTCCCTCTCTCAGCGCCGCTAGTCCCCTCCCTCTCCTGCTCCGGCGCTCTACCCATGGTCCGACGCTCCGCCCACGCTCCGGCACTCCGCCATGGTCCGGAGCAAGATCACCTACTATGCCATGCTGACGCCGAAGCACCGCTACGAGATCCAGCAGGAGATCCATGCGAGGCAAGCCGCACGCGTCGCCCGCATTGCTACCGTGCTACCCCCGGACTCGTCGGAGCCAGAGGAGGAGCAGACGGGGAAGAGGAGGAGGAGGAGATGGCTCCGATGAAGGTGGAGGAGGCGGAGCAGCAGGAGCCGGAGCTGTCGGGCTTCAACATGGAGTAGGAGGAGGTGGAGTTCGTTGTCGCCCAGTCCGACGAGATGGCAGAGCAGTAGGCCATCCTGGAGTCCATCCATGATGAGGCCTATGTGAAGGCCAATCGGGCAGCAGACGGAGTCCGACGCGCTCTTCGCCGAACTCGGCGTGGAGATAGAGGCGGAGGAGGCCAGAGTGGAGCGGCCGGAGGCGTGGGAGGAGCCGGAGCTGCAACTGCGGCCCATGCTGCCAGAGCCGGGCATGGAGATCGTCGACATCTCTGACCACGAGTAGCTAGGTGATCGACGTAATACGTAGGTTTATTTTAGTTTGCATGTTTTTGTATGAATTTGAGAATCTAGTACGAGATGTCCGCATGCAACTGTTGAAATTTGAGGCATGTTCGATAACTGTCTATGGATGCGTCCGAATGCATCCGCGGATGTTTGAGAAGCCAGATTTGCCAAGTCCGACTATAAATGCTGTTAGTCTTTTAGCAAAGGCGACCATTGCTATTGGCACACTGGTCAATAAACGCCCGACATCTACATACGCACGGGAGCGACGCTAGAAGGATAGTTTTGCATGGACGGCTCATGTTCGAGAATAGGTCAGGATGCGGCGTCCCATTTGAGGGTCAATTTTAGAGATGCCCTAATAAACTATGCTCCATAATTTTAAGGCTTTACAACCAATTGAGGTTTTTAATTTGGTATTGGATCATCCAATCCAATTTTAATCGGGTCAACACTTTATCAAGGAGCTTTGTAGTTCAATACACTATGCCTCCTAAATTTTTATGCCTCACAATGAACTGAGGCAGTATCAAAGCTAGCATCGGATTATGCCGCAAAAAAAAGCTAACTTGAGTGATGCACTCTAGTGATTTTTTATATTTTATAAGAAAGAATTACAAAGGCTATTGTTGCTAGGCCTAGGGCTATAGCCCCAACTGCCCTAGGCCCGTCTTTGTCACTGCACTGAGGTTTCCAATTTAGAATTGGATCATTCAATTTTGAATGGGTCAACAATTACTTAATGAGTTCTCTTAATCAATTTTATGCTCGTTAGTTTTGGATTGTTTTCCATTCGATTGAGATATTCAATTATGAATTTGGTTCATGATTTTGACAAAGTCAATAACTTTTAAATTTAATCGGCAGCAATCGGCCTATAAAAACGTATGCATCATCTCACCACCTAGAAAAAAATAACTCCAATATATGATATGTAGCATCAATAGAGTATACGCATCCACCGATGTAGAAAATTCCTCACATAAGTATGTGTTCTTTAGCAGATAATATAGAAACACACCGCAAAAGGCCCACCAAAAGACTATTGTAAAATAAAAAGAATATACACTCCTCATCTCCCACACTCGCCAAACCAAATACTCGTTCTAAAATATAAGGTGCATCTGTTTATTGTAAATCAAATTTGTTTAAGTTGACAAAGGTCCGAGCCAAAAATATCGACATCGACAATACTAAAAATACAATATTAAAATTTATTCCATGGTGAATCTAATGATAGCGATTTGATATTATGAATATGGACATATTTCTCTACAAATTTGGTCAAACTTATTGAGGTTTGACATTTCTAAAGACTTATATTCTACATCTTATATATTTTGACGCAAACAGAGTACTCCCTCCATCCATATATATAGGGTCTAATGAATTTTTCGAGACTGCATTTGACTATTGATAAGATTAATAGTATATGAGTTGTATAATGTGAAAATTTTATCATTGGAAGTTACTTTCATGTACGAATTTGACGGTATGCTTCGTGTAACTTGTGTGTCTTATATTATTACTCTAACACGTAGTTAAAGTTAGCCTTGAAAAACACATTAGGCCCTGTATATATGGATAGGGGGAGTAACTTTTTTATGAAAATTTAACAACACCAACGGAGGCGGCAAAAGCGCGTCAACCTGCAGTTCTACTCGAGAAACGTCCATTTTAAACCTTTAACTTGTAAAGCTTAGTTAAATCAAACCCCCTAACACCGAATCCCTGTCGTTGGCATCCTAAACTTATCAAGCCTGGTCTAAATCGAACCCTGGAGCTGTTTGGTGCATCGTGAAAGCGTTGATCCCGGGATTTCATCTCCCGGGTCACTTTTGATGGGCCGGCCAGCCTGCAAAATAGGCATTTTTTTACGAATCTGAAAATATGTGCATGATATTGAAAAATGTTCAGAAATTAAAAAAAATCTTAAATACAAAAAAAGTTAAGGATGTCATTTTTTTTCGCAAATCTGGAAATAAATTCGGAAATAAAAATATTCTCAAAATTGGAAAATCTTTTACAGTTTGGAAAAATGTTCACAAATTTGAAAAGGTTTCTTGCATTTGAATTTTTTTGTGAACTCCAAAAGTGTTTTAAAATTAAAATCTGTTCATGGATTTGAAAAAAGATCAAGAACTCGAAAAATAAAAAAATATTCCTGAACTCGAAAAATGTTCACAAATTTATAAAGTGTTCATGAATTTGAAAAAATGTTCGTGAGTTTGAAAATCTATTGCTAAGTTGAATAAATATCCACAAACTAGAAACATGTTCGCAAAGACAAAAAATACTTTTGAGTTTGAATTAGTTTCCATGATTTAAAAAAATATTCACGAGTTTTAAAGATGTTCACGAATTTTTTTAAAAAATTGAAGTAAAAAAAATGTTCAACATGTATTTAAGAGAATTGACCCTGTATTGTGAAATGCTCATTGTATATTCAAATACATCAAAGTAGTAACATTATGTTTAAAAAAATCTGGGAAAATAAAAAATAAAATAAATAAGTAAGTAAATATAAAAATGCCTAAGGAAATTGTAAATTAAAAAGAAACAAAAAGGGATATAAAATGATAATAGAAATTATAGAAACGGAAAATCAAAAGAGAAAAACAAGAGTCACCGGGCATGAGTACGAAAAAAAATTGCGGAAACCAGCTTAAGTTCGCTATGCAAGTTGGCATGAATAGAAAAGAAAATCAGTTACTAGGCGGCCCGCAGGAGACTAGAGGTGGAAGATAAATATGACAAGTGGGTCAAGTCAGTCGGTACAAGTAGCAAATTATCTCTTTTTTTTTAGATGGAGCGATGGCAGTTGGCGGCGGCGGCCTCTGAGAGCACGCCGGACCGGCGAGACCCATGCCCGGCAGGCGTCCTGGATGGGTCCTCAGGTCTTAGATGTTAGGTTTGGCTGCGATGTCTGTTTGGTATTAGGCACAGGCTATCTGCGCCCCTTCATCAAGTGGATAGGTGTAGCGACAGTTTGTTGCTTAGACGGCGGCTTTAGTCTTACTGTTGTATTACTTTGTAAGGTCTTGTGAGAATAATTAATAAAGTGGCCGTATGCATCGCCCAAATGCAGAGGCCGGGGGTCATACTCCTTTTCTAAAAAAAATATCTCATTTTGGGATATATATTCTTTATGTGAAAAACAACTCCAGGGTTTGATTTAGACCAGCATTGATAAGTTTATGATGCCATCGGCCGGGATTCCGAGTTGAGGGTTCAATTTAGCTAAGCACTACAAGTTCAAGGTTTAAAATAGATTTTTTTTTTCTGTTCTAATCTACACCTGCCGAATTGTGAGCGATCGCCCCGGCGTAGTGGCCGCAGATGCAGTCGCTGGGCCCACGTTAATTTCATCTTGATCCTAACTCGGAACCCTACCTCGTATTGGGCGCGTGACGTGCTATGAGTCTATATATAGCCACCATGTTCTGGATGGCCCTGCGAAAACTAGATTAAAAAACCGATCGATGTCTTCGCCGGCTGCTCTGCCCGCGGATGAGATACCCATGGGTCTGGTGCGCCTCGGAAGGCAACGCCTGCAGTTCGACAACCACTTCTCCGAGACGTGCCGCCGGGACCGCTTCTGCCTGCGCTGCGTCGCGGCTTACTGCTCCCACTGCTGCGGCAATCACCACTTCCACCCGGAGTGGCCGGACCTCCGGGTCCTCCCCATCGACCTCGACGCCGAAGGCCGGCCCGTATTCCCAACCCGGACGGCGGCGGCGCCGGACGGGCACCCGATCCCGCCGGACATAGCCAAGTTCATGAGGGCGCAGGACTACACCTCGCCGTTGCCAAGGGACGCCTTCTGCATACACTGTTCCAAGTCCTTCCGCGCCGACGGCGACCACGCGCGTCTCCGGGACTGCGTGCTCCGCATCGAGAAGCGCGGCTGGAGGACCTGCGTCAGGTGCGCGGGCGACGAGTGGTGGGTGCCCCACATCGGCGTGGCGCTCGGAGATCCGGTGCTCGTGGACGAGCAGGGGCGGTACGAGCTTCTCCCGGTGCTGACGCGGGTGCGGCGTCCGTGCGTGGAGTGTGGCGTCGGCGCCCATCGGATTCCACGGGAGTTCTTCCCGTTCTGCTCCGAGACTTGCACCCGCAAACACATTCGCCGCATCGAAGAACGCAGGGAGGCCAGGCTCGCAGCTTATAGTGTAATAACCAGGTCATAGGAGTGGCTTTAATCGTCTCTACTACTACTTGTATCCAGGTTTATAAGTCGGACATGAGTTCTTATATATCTTTAATTTGACTAGCGACTGAATATGTTATGTACGCCGTAAAGTCATACAGGATAAGATGAAATATCTAAACATACTTCCTCCGACTCTTTCTACTATGCAAGTGAGATTTATCTGAAGTCAAACTTCGTTAGGGTTTATCAACTTTATAAAAAAAGTAGCAAACATGACCGTGCGTTGCAACGGGAGACAAAAAAAGTTACACACCAGCCAAATAAGTATGACTCTGTAGAAGGACAAGTTATGGACTGTGCAATCGCGATGTATTGATCGGTGCACCAGGCACGTATATATAAGTACAGAGGTGGGCCACAACCTCAACTATACAAGAACACAGGAGGTGGGCCCTACGCACACATATACACGTACACAATATATACTCAACACCCCCCCCGCAGTCGAAGCGGCGCCAGTGACGCAGAGACTGGA
The DNA here is from genome assembly GCA_032464435.1 of Aegilops umbellulata. Lineage (NCBI taxonomy): Eukaryota > Viridiplantae > Streptophyta > Magnoliopsida > Poales > Poaceae > Aegilops > Aegilops umbellulata. The sequence continues at coordinate 47,102,087 of CP136056.1, read as the reverse complement.
ACGAAACTCCTCAAAGGTGGAAGTCGGTAGTCCCTTCGTCATCACATCAGCGAACTGCTGAGCAGTCGGCACATGGAGAACTCGCATGCGTCCAAGAGCCACCTGCTCGCGCACAAAGTGAATGTCCAGCTCGATGTGTTTAGTCCGGCGATGATGAACGGGGTTGGCGGAGAGGTACACCGCAGAGACGTTGTCACAGTAGACAACTGTAGCCTGGGAGACATCGTGATGTAGCTCCTGAAGTAGCTGTCGAAGCCAGGTGCACTCGGCGACGGCGTTGGCCACAGCTCGGCACTCAGCCTCTGCACTAGAGCGCGAAACCGTGGGTTGTCGCTTGGACGGCCACGAGACGAGAGAAGGACCGAGGTAGACGCAGTAGCCAGAGGTGGACCGACGAGTATCCTGGCAGCCAGCCCAGTCCGCATCGGAGTAAGCCACCATCTCCAGAGAAGTGGACGCCGTGAGTGTCAATCCCAGGGACATCGTGCCGCGGATGTAACGAAGGATCCGCTTCACGAGAGCCCAATGAGAGTCACGGGGGGAGTGCATGTGGAGACACACCTGCTGGACAACATACTGAAGATCCGGTCGGGTGAGTGTCAAGTACTGCAGAGCGCCGACAATGGACCGGTAGAATGGAGCATCCGACGCAGGCGAACCCGCAAGAGCAGAAACCTTGGCCTTCGTGTCAACAGGAGTAGCAGCAGGATGGCAGTTGAGCATGCCAGCTCGCTCAAGAAGCTCATGGGCATACTTCTGTTGATGAAGAAAGAAACCGTCCGGACGCCGAACGACCTCAATGCCAAGGAAATAATGCAGAGCACCCAGGTCCTTGATAGCAAACTCGTCACGCAACCGGAGAGTAATCTGCTGAAGAACGGCTGCGGAGGAGGCTGTTAGGATGATGTCGTCGACGTAAAGCAGCAAATATGCACTCGTGTCACCGTGGCGATAGACAAACAGTGAGGCGTCCGAGCGAGTGACGCTGAAGCCCAGTATCTGAAGAAACCCGGCGATCCGCTGGTACCAGGCGCGGGGTGCCTGCTTGAGCCCATAAAGAGAGCGCGACAGCAGGCACACATGGCCGGGAAGAGAAGCGTCGACGAAGCCAGTGGGTTGCTCACAAAACACCTGCTCCTCAAGATGGCCGTGGAGAAAGGCGTTGGAGACATCCATCTGGTGAACAAGCCAGCCGCGAGAGACGGCGAGCTGGAGGACAGTGCGGATCGTGCCCGGTTTGACAACCGGGGCGAACGTCTCCGTGAAATCAACTCCAGCGCGCTGGCGGAAACCGCGGACCACCCAGCGAGCCTTGTAACGCTCAAGTGAACCGTCTGAGCGGGTCTTATGGCGAAAGACCCACTTGCCGGTGATGACGTTGGCGCGGGGAGGCCGGGGAACCAGGGTCCAGGTGCGGTTCCGCTGAAGAGCGTCGAACTCTTCCTGCATCGCCGCAAGCCAGTGAGGATCACGGAGGGCGGCGCGGGCGGACGCAGGAATGGGTGACGGCTCCACGGCAGAGGCGGCGAGGACGTACTCGTCCCGCGAGTACCGGAGACTCGGGCAGTGAACGCCGGCGCGGGCACGGGTGACAGGGCCGGACGGGGCCACCGGGGCCGGCGAGGCGACCGGCGAGACGGCCGGCGAGGCAGCCGGAGAGCCGGCGGGCGTCGCGGCCTGCGAGGGGGCCGCCGAGTCCACACGCGAGGCGGCCGGCGGCGAGGCCATCCCTGCGGCGGAGGAGGCGCCCGACCCCGCGGCGCCCGAGTCGGGGGCGGCGGGTAAGGGCGGGGGCGCACCGTCAGTGCCGGCCGGGGAGGGCGCCGGCAGTGGGGCTCGGGGACCGCCAAAGCCCGGAGGCGGTCCACGAACCAGGCGTGCTCGTCCACCAGACGAGGTCGTCGAGGGGCCGCCGGTGACCGGTGACGACGAGACGACAAGGGGTGCCTGCTGGTGAAACGGGAAGACCATCTCATCAAAGTAAACGTGTCGGGAGGTAAAAACACGGTGAGAGACTGGATCGTAGCAGCGGTAGCCCTTAGTGTTAGGTGGATAGCCGAGAAAGATGCATGCGACGGAGCGGGGGGCGAGCTTATGAGGCGTAGTGGCAGCGATGCTAGGATAGCACAGGCAGCCGAAGATGCAAAGCCCGTCATAAGAGGGGGGTGCACCGAAGAGGAGGTGGTGAGGTGCAAAGTTCCCGCGAGTACGACATGGGCGGATGTTGATGAGGAGGGAAGTGGTGGCTAGAGCGTCAGGCCAAAAGCGCGGGGGCACATTGGCGTGAAAGAGAAGAGTCCGAACGCAGTCATTAAGAGTGCGAAGGATGCGCTCAGCACGACCGTTCTGCTGCGAGGTGTACGGGCAAGTGAGACGAAATATCGTGCCATGTGTGGTGAGAAGACTACGAACAACGGCGTTGTCGAACTCCTTCCCGTTGTTAGTCTGCAACGCGAGAATGGGTCGACCAAACTGCGTGCGAACGTAAGAGTAGAAGCCGGCAAGAGTGGAGATGGCGTCCGACTTGCGGCGCAACGGGAAGGTCCACACATAATGCGAGAAATCGTCAAGAATGACAAGATAGTAAAGAAAGCCCGTATTACTTGCAACAGGAGATGTCCAAACATCACTATGAATCAACTCAAACGGGTACGATGCAACAAAATAAGAAGCCCTAAATGGAAGACGGGCATGTTTGCCGAGGCGGCATGCATGACACGAGTGATCCTCGTTCTTATTACACGTGAAAGAAAAACTCTGAAGAATGTGGCGAAGTGTGGCAGGATTAGGATGACCCAAGCCAGCGTGCCAGAGGTCCACTCCGGTGGCGAGGGCGACAGGGGCGGCAGAAGTGGTGGAGGCGGCGGAGTGAACCGGATAGAGCTCGTCGGGGCTGTCACATCGGTGGAGCACCATCCGCGTGTGAGCGTCCTTAACAGAAAAACCACATGCGTCAAATTCAACAGTGACCGGATTTTCACGTGTAAGAGAACGAACGGAAACAAGATTTTTAATAAGATCAGGAGAAACAAGAATATTAGACATGGATATAGGAGTGGAGTTAGACGGAAAAATATGTATGTCCAATATGAGTGATAGGAAGAGAAGAACCGTCGCCGACGGTGATGCGGTTGGAGGTGTGGACAGGGTGGGCAGAGTGGAGGTTACCGGGGTAAGCTGCCATATGAGCGGTGGCGCCACTGTCCATGTACCAATCGCCGCCGCCGGTGTAGCTGGACGGGGAAGGGGCGGTGTGGAGAGCCGCCAGGAGAGTCGGGTCCCACGGCGCCAGCGGGAGGGACGACGCAGACGGCGGGGGCAGCAGCGGCGGCCCGCCGGGCGGCGGCGGCTGCCCTAGGGCGCCGCATAGGACTGCGGCGCGGCGTAGTACGCCTGGTGTGACGGGGGCCGGGTGGCGAGAAGACCCGGAGAGGGAGCCCGTGGAACCGGCATGGAGTAGGCGTGGACGACGCCGGTCCACGGGTTCTGGCCGGCGTACCACGGGGCCGCCGGCGGAGGGGCCGGCTGCTGCTGGTGAGGTGCTCCTCCCGGAGTACCGCCGCCGCCACCGCCGCCCTGCTTGCGGCCACCCCGGCGACCGCCACGACGGCCTCCTCCATTGGCCGCCGGCTGGGGCGGGCGGGAAGCCGGGCGGGAAGGCGGGGGCCGCCGGCTGGGGCGGCGTCGGGCGGGGCGGTGGCGGGGCCGAACCCCCGCGGGTGCCGGCAACAAGGGCGGTGTGGGCCACGCGCGTCCTGGCCGCCCGCATCCGGCGTTCCTCCAACTTGAGGTACGCGACCACCTTGCCAAAGGTGGGCTCCGGGATGAGGGTGAGGTTGGAGGCGGCGTTCCCGAAGTCCTCGTTGAGGCCGCCGGAGAGGGTGCTGATGAGGAGCTCGTCATCGATCTTCTCCCCCAGATCACGGAGCTCATCGGCGAGCTTCTTAAGGCGCATGCAAAAATCATCGATGGACGAGTCAAGTTGCTGGCACCCGTAAAACTCACCATAGAGGAGGACTTTGCGCTGCAGCCGATTGTCGGTGAAGAGGCCGTTGAGCTTGGTCCAGACCGCGTAGGCGTCGTCCTCGTCGTTCACCACGGTGTGGAAGATGTCGCTGGAGATGGTGAGGTAGAACCAGCGGATGATGGTGGCGTCGAGGATCATCCACTCCTCGTCGTTGATCATGAGCGCGGAGTCCACGGTGCCGTTCACGTGGCCGTGAAGAAGATACTCACGAAACACGAGCGAAAAGTACCGCTTCCACGCGGAGTAGGAGGCGGTGGTGTGGTCTAGTTTGACCGGGACGCGCTCATGGATGTTGAGGTCGCGGACGAGGGTGACGTCGGGACCGGCGAACGGGTTGGAGACGGTGGAGGAGGAGGAGCTCATGGTGGCTGCGGTGATCGGGTTGGGAGGGCGGCGCGGGGTGCAGAGAGGGAAGGAGGCGCGCGACACGGGGGAGGGAGAAGGCGCGACGCGGGTTGGGAAGGAGGCGGAAGCAGTGCTTGGCGGCGGCGGCGGCTTCGGAACGGGAGGCGGCGGCGGCGGCAAGCAGGGCGGTGGGTGATGGCGGCGGTTACCAAGGGGCGGCGGCGGCGGCCGAGGGGAGGACGGCGGCGGCGGCGGCGGCTGGGAACGGCGGCGGGGAGGCGGCGGCGGCGGCGGCTAGGGTTAGAATCTTGCTGCGATAGATACCATGTAGAAGGACAAGTTATGGACTGTGCAATCGCGATGTATTGATCGGTGCACCAGGCACGTATATATAAGTACAGAGGTGGGCCACAACCTCAACTATACAAGAACACATGAGGTGGGTCCTACGCACACATATACACGTACACAATATATACTCAACAGACTCAATACCCCAAATTATGAGCGTCCTCTATTTTCACACGGCGGCTCACCATGTTTCCACTTATCTTTTTTCCCACCCTCATTGATGATGTACGCGATGTCCATGTGATCGCAATGCATCAACGTGGTAAATCCCAAGGCAATGAGCTTGCCACTGCATGACACATTTGTCATTGTGCCGCGCAAGAGAATGTTTAAAACTTAAAAAACAAATTTCATGGACGACAAACTACTCCTAGCGCCTAGACATAAAAAGACTTTCCAAAAACTACCCAAATCCTAGACATGAAAGACTTTTGAATCGACGAACATTTTTTCTAATCCACAAACATTTGTTTTAAATTTTTGGGCATTTTTTAAATGCATGAACATTTGTTTTGTCCAGACGAACATATTTTTAAATGCATGAATAGTTTTCGATTTCATGGCCATTTGTTTTGTTCAGACGAACATTTTTTGAAATGCATGCAAAGTTTTTGAATTCGTGAAGAGTTTTTGAGTTAGCAAACCTTTTTTGTATTCATAATTGGGGAACAAATTTTGAAAATTGTGATTTTTTTTATAATTTGCGAACAGTTTTATAAATCACCAAAAAAAAAACTGCGGAAAATTTATGATTTCTCGCACCTTTTTTGAATTCATAAACATTCTATGATTTCTCAAATATTTTTCTCAAAACTCGCAACCTTTTGTAATTGGAAATCTTAAATTAATTTAAAGAAGGAAAAACAAAAACAGAAATATGAAAAGAAAAGAGAAAACGAAATGAATAAAAATAGGGGCGTCACGCCCCCACGGGCCAGCCCATGAACGTGTATGTGGGAGGGAGAAGGTGCGTGTGAAAAAGGTAGAGGAAAATGGGACGACCTGGGGATCAAACCTGGGTCTGCGCTGTGCAGCACAGAGGCTTCAACCACTGAGCTGCTAGTGCATCCATGACTTATTTGGGGTATTATATTTATAAACGACCGTGCACGACGATGACTTAAAAAAAACGAATCGTTTTCTTGACTTATGAGTGGCATGGCGGGTAATTTATAGCAACTTTGAGGGTATTTTCTTTGACGAACGACCAGAAACTCTATTTGCTTTATTATTATTATTATTATTATTATTATATTATTATTATTATTATTATTATTATTATATTATTATTATATTATTATATTATTATAGTAGATAATAAACAAGCAAACATATTCATCACTAAACGTACCCCAACACATGTACACAGACCAACGAAAATGAATTATCACCGCACGATCATGCCCACTTGATTAGATCTAACCCTCGACGCGAAAACTTACCATCACCAAAAAGTACGTTTCGCAATTATGACGGGCGGACGAAACTCTGCCAAGCGACGAGGTTCCGCACGTCCGCGTCCTGAAAATTCGGAAGGAGGATTCAGCGGGATTCCTTTCTTTCCTCTGGGGATTTAGAGAGAAGAGAAAAATTAAACGTATTGTTCCGTGATTTTGGGACGTGGGATGTCCGGAACGGATCTGGGTATTGCGGAGTGCGTGGCCCGCCGCCATCCCTCTCTTTCGTCATCTCCCAACTACCCTCATCGTCGTCCTTGCACGCACCATCCTGTCGACGCCGCCCAGCTACCCATGGCGTCGTGCACACATCCGCCGCTGACCAGGCGCCATGCCTCCTCGCTCACCCGCGGGATAGGCCTGGCTACGCACCTCCCCACCAGCCGCTGCTCACGAACAGCCACGCGTGTGCCGCGGGATGGCGGCGTGTAGCCCCCCACTGCCATTTTTTAGATCTGCACTGCCTCCCTCGAGCATCGCATCGCTGCCGGATCCCCGCGCGAGACCCGCCGGCTGCTTCACCACCGCCCACCGCCACTTCATCGTTGCGGCCGGCCGGCGCCCTGTGAGGGACGAAGCCGACGCGGCGGCCACCAGGCAACCGCCGATCAACAGCACAACGGCTGCAGCAGTGCTTGTTTGCCAGCAGCTGGGCACTACGGTGGGAACGTATATCCGTGGGGGGTAGGCAGATCAGATGGATTTCGGAGAAGATGGTTTTGATGGTCAATGTATTCCAGCCTTCTATGTCTGCATCATTCCCGCAGATTGAAATCCCCTTCCTCACTCTTATGTTTATGTTTGATCAGCACCCCTACTCCATTTGTGCAGTGACATGTTGTGAACTTGTGATGCAGCCGTCGTGCTCCAGGGAACACCCCTCCGCTGTTCAAATGCATAGATGCATGACGCTATCTTTATTAGCGCAAACACAAAGGTTAAACCTGGCATGCAGTTTATTTCTACTTGCAAACATCAAATTCAGACAAATATGTCATGGTTTGCTGAATGAAAAGGAAAAATTCCAGAGAAGTGGTGCCCAGAATACTTTTTGACTTTTTTTGTCTATTTACAGGTTTGGAAATACAATTTCAGTTGCCTTCATTCAAATGCTCAAGGCTTTGGGTGAGCTATTGCACACCTCCTTTATAATATTGTACTGATTGAGTTAATTTAAATTGCATGTGCACGTGCGAACATTTATAATGGTCGTTCAATGTGGTACTGACAAATTAGACGAGATCTTTTCTTAAAGACAGTGCAGGTTAGTGTTGGTGTTGTATTTTCATCACATGGCACGATTCATTTTAATGTAATATGAACGTTATACCGAGTAAACAGCACTGTCGTGGAAGCCCTCAGGCTGGTACTGACACAAGTCGTCCGCCAAGAAAGGGCATTAACACTGAACCCTATCCCTATTACATTGCTTTCACCTAGCTGTAGGAAATAACCAAGGAAAGCTCAGGTTATACCCTGCTATTTTGTCACTGTTTTTAATTGATTATTGATTGATAGTTTTCCTCTTTATTATTTTGTTTTATGAAAGTTCATCATCATACACATGAAAAAAATAATGATTGATACATGGAGTTATGTGGGGTAACTTGAATTACTGTACCTTTTCTCTTTTTCATCTTTTTGTTTGGAATCAACATTCAGTACATATGCTGCTGAATACACGGAGGAACACAAGAACCTCTAAAGGCTTCATCATTTTACGTGCTTTGTCGGATGTCTCAGTGAAACAATGACATGCAACTGATGTATCTTGTTATTCGGTAGATTTTGTATATTTGAACATTAATGTTTTCTTTTCAATGAAGATTAGCATTTTTTACATGCCCTCTAAAGTAAGTAGTCATCTTTGGATTAGTTATTTGACTACCGAGAGCGAGAACTTGACAAAGATAATGATGATTGCTTTAGTTTGTCCATGTGATTTAGTTTGTCTTCCACCCCAACAAACTCCATTATTGGTTCTAAAACTTTAATAGTAATGAAAAACATGTAAAATTTGACAATTATTTGATGCTATTTGAGGCGTGCGTTGCACGTACAAACTTACTAGTTATTAGGTAAAGATACCAACATTCACGATACGAGAACCCGTTCTCGCAACTCCCAACTCCCACCTCCTCCGCCGCCCAGCCCAACGCCTTGCTGCATAGCCTTCTCCATGTCTCGCACATCCAAATCTACCGGGGAGCCAATGAGGGAGGGGAGGGGTACCGAATCCCACTCCCGTTCGTCTACCAGACCTTCCCGGATCTGCTGAAGCTGCACGAGTCGATCTCCCCGACGATCCTGGTGGAGACAAGGGGGAGGCGCTGGAGAGAGCAGGCGATGTGGATCCGTGACGACGCTCTCTCATGTATGATATGCGTGAGGGAATGGAGGGAAGCAGGGGAGGAGGTGGAGGAGGGCTCAGATTCAAATTCCATCGCCCGGAGATGTGCTCAGGTATGCAAGGATCGGGCAGACCGGGAGCTGTTGAATCTAGCGAGGAGGATCTACTTCGAGGGCACTATGAAGGAGAAGTGCTGGATGCCGCACCCATCAGAGTCGCGGTATCGTTCGTCAACTAGCCGAAACATGAAGAGAAATAAGGGTATCCGAAGCGGGCGACGTGGTGGGAATGTATTGTTGGGATGATACCCACCAGTGTCCCGCCGGATCCGGAACCGATGGATCCACTGTCGTTCCTGTTGCCAGCGCCAGCAACGGATTGAGCAAGTTGCCGCTCCCTGCTGGAGTTACCGCTGGAAATATGGAAGAGGCTGTCATAGAAGGTGCAGGCAATTTTTTTGAAGATGCTAAGAGATCTAAAGGTTGTTCATCTCGCGCTCACAAATTCTTGAAGAGAGTGAGGGGAGGAGAGAAATCTGCGGTGCTTATGGACGAAGACATCACCTATCTATCCACAAGCATCTGGAAACACAAACCTCCAAATGCAGCTCTCTTGACGCCAACCTTCACGGCTTATCACCGTCACCACTCTTGTGATCATGGGGCTAAGCTGCCTAGCCAAGGAAATGGAGGAGTGTTTGTTGTCGGAGCTTCTGCATAAATAGGGATTAGTGATGAGGTTGTGGGACAGAAGAAGCTTCTCTCTGCTGAAAGTGGTATCGAGGATCCAGTTGCTCGTTTCAGTGGGGAAACTACGGACCAAGATATCCAATCAAGACTCTGCGCAGAATGGCTTGAGCTCAGGGATGCTGGCAGAGAGAGGTCTGTCGATAACTTCTCAATGGGCCACAACGAATTTCATTCTGGCAGCGACCAATAACAGAGAGGAGACTATTTGTCAGTCCATTGGCAATGGGATCGTGAGCAGTGCAGCTCGGTGGGAGCAAATGCATTGGTCCTGGCCCCCATGGCACTTGTAAGCAACTAGAACAACAACCGACGGAGGTTTCTAAGCCTTGACAACTTGACTTTGCCGGTGATACAACAGACTGGTGGATTCAAGTTTCTTCAGAAAGCTAAACGCACCAAAAATCAACAACACAAAAAGCTGACGAAGATGCCACCCTGTTTCGATCGAGGCCTTGCTGTCATAGTGACTCAGCGGAGGGATTCCACTGTCACCTCTAGGACTCTATAAATAGTACCTCGACTGGAAACCCTAGGGCGACACAAATCCCACTCACCAACTCAACATTGTCGACGCCGTGCCACAAAAAGCTTCGGTGATGGAGGATGGAGGTCATGGACGCGGGAGAGGAAAGAGTAAAGATGGGAGAGGAGACAACCATAGCGTTTGGCCGCAAGAGCAACCGTAGTTGCAATAGCAGATTGGCCCGCCTCTGCAGTAGTTCTTCGGGTATGGGTTCCAGGGGGTGCCGCCGCCGTGGAGCTTCCTAGGGCAATTCCAAACCCACACCCCCAGCAACAGTGGGGAGCCCCGCAGCAGTAGTGGTTTGGACCCTCTCCCCGGCTGCAAGGGCCGCAGCCAGGGCAGGGAGGGCAGTGAAGTACTGCGGATCACAACTCCGTCTCAACTGGGAGCCAGGTAAGTAACAAGAGCAAAGCAAATAATTCACAGAGAAAGAAGGAAGCTCAACCCAAAAATTCCTCTGTTGCTACCTCTGGCTTGATGTCTTACACTGCTTTTGTTTACTACAATTGTGGTGACCAGGGACATCATATGGACAAGTGTGTGAAACCAAAAAGTTGTTTCATCTGTAAGATGGTCACACATAAGGTAGAAAACCGCCCTGTTAGGAAGAAGCCACATACTTCTACAAGGTATGTTGGCAGTGCAGCTCCAGGCCTAGGATTCTATCACCTGGATGCTCCTGATGTTAACTCTCAACATCATGGTGCTCTAAAAATGTTGGAATTGTCCTAGTGGATACTAGAGATGTGACTAAACAGAAACTGGCTAAAGAGTTTGCTGACATCTAAAAGACAAACTGGACATGGCCCATCAATGCTCTAGATGAATGGGCTTTTTTGTCAAGTTCCCCCTGAGATCGATGTGGAGCAGGTAGCTGGTTACCCTTTGTTTTTGTCTGAAGAAATATAATGTTATTGTCAATGTTGAGGTGTGGAAAGGGAATGTAGAAGCTGAAGATGATCTGCAAGATGTTTGGCTCAAGATTAGGAAACTCAACCCAAAATGGTGTGCATGGTCCATGTTGGATCAAACCATATCAACTCTTGGAGTGCTTGTTGATGTAGATTGGCATCCGAACTACAAGCCTTTTTATGAAACTATTAAGAGTCAAGATCTCCTACAAGGATCCAACCAAAATCCCTGGAGAGAGACTGTTTGGTATCAATGGTAAAATCGATAGATTCCCGATTGAAGTGGAACCAACTAGAACTGCTGAGGAAACTGCAGCCTCCACCAATCCCACCTCAGAAATACAACCGTCCATGGATACTGAACCCAGAGACAACACTAATGATGTCGGGTCTCAAACAGGATTCAGGACTGGATCAAAAGATGGATCAACTATTGGCTCTGGGACCACCAATACCAGAAACCAATCACTTGGACATAACCATCAGGCTGGTGAGGAAACCCCCACTTTGATGCTAAAATCTCAGTTGCCTTAGTCTCAATTCACATCCAGGATCAAGAACCTGGAGCTCTTGCTGAATTCTAAACAAGGGGATTCAGTTGGTTTGAATCTGTTGAGGGAGATGGAGTTGCTGGAAGAGGATGATCTGGCATCTGAGGAGGATCTGGATGATCTGCAAAAAGAATAGGAGGAGCTTGACTGTGGAAGAACTAATGATGTGCTTCCCAACAATGATCAGTAACTGTGCTCCACAAAAACAAAGGGGGCAACCTTCCCAAGTGGGGTCCTGTGCAAGCTGCTAGGATGAGCACAAGGATAGTTGGCAATAAGAGATCTATCATGGAGCAAGCACAACAATTCAAGGAGGTTCAGAACTTGGAGGTTCAAAAAGTTCATGGTAAAAAAAATCATGCAGTCTGGGTGGGTGCTATAGTTGGACATGTGTGGTTTGTTGTCTGAAATTCAGAGCTTGCATACTAGTGTTCCGAACAAGATACATTTAGGGGGTGTTTGGTTCTCGTAGCAAAAGTTTCCTGCATAGCATACACTTCCCAGTTGGGACCGGCTGAGGGAAAACAGGTAAAGAACCAACATCTCCACCTAGTTTGGTTGCCTGCATACACTCTAGCCTACATGGGGCGTAATGAAAGGTGGCTTGTTTGGTTGGGCGCTTGTTTAGGCAGAAACACAAGGCATGGTGTTTGGTTTCATGCAACACCTATTGTCTGGTAACCTCTTCGGCGAGGTGGTCAGGTTACCAACACACATGGGCGTGTAGAACAACCCAAAGACACATAAAAGATAGCAAGCAATAAGCAGTTTAACATACTACCACACTTAAACATAGTTCTGAACCATAGCAAGCAGTTTTAAACATAGTACCACACTTAAACATAGTAGTTTTCAAGAAAAGCAGTACAATATTATCGATACTAAACCAGCTGGAGCAATGGTGAGTGGTCCTAGACGTTCCCGGCAAAGGTCTTGTCGTGCCTCCCGCACTTGGTCACCACTTCAATGCCACCGTCGTTGAAGATGATGACCTTGAGCGTGCCAGGAGTCAGCAACTTGAAGGTCACCATGTACCCGATCTTGATCTGGTGGACGACAGTGAAGGTGGCCCAACCCTGATCGAGGGTGACCCTGCCATTCATCAGCATCATAGTTACCCTCCATGACCATCCGGTGTTCGTCTTGAGCTTGAACTCCGCCAGCACGGCCGGGAAGTTCTTGGTGAAGTCTAGGGGCATTGTAATGCACTCGAGCTTCGGGGCAAGGATCACCTTGCAGAAGTGAGTTGACCCGTCCTCCTCATGGTAGTGCCCGTAGTTCCGACGCTTGCCGCTAGGGGGCTCCTCCGGTGCCACATTATCGTCTGTGACCGACACCTCCTCAGGCATGGTTGGCACAACATCCAAGGGCGGCACCACCTTCTTGCCTTTCTCCCTGGGCGGCACCACCTCCTTTCCCTTGTCATTGTTCTCCATCTCGCTCTGTGTTATGAACAACACAAAGTTTATGGCGTTATGAAGAGCACAAAGTTCAAAGATTGATAGGCATTAAAACCTACCATCCAAAGCCCCTATATTGACCCACCCTGACAATCACTACTTACCCAGAACCGCACTCAGTTAATCCTCTCTCCTCTATGTCTATCACTCTTCCTCCTATCCATCACCATGAACTCCAACTCCAACCCCAACCCCTTCCCTTGGGGCATTGGATGGAGGGCTTTCTTCCTCGGGTGCTCGCTCGGTGACTGCACCAAGTCCGAGAACGCCATGGAAGTGTGCTCAAACCTCAGTTACATCGAAGACATGCACAAGGAGGCAGATGCTGTGGTGAAGAAGGCGACGATGTAGGAGTTAAAGATATTGATTCTCCTGACCCAGTGAAGGGCGCTATGTTGTCCGACATCCTTCGCTGGACAGATGGCAAGATGGGCCAAGAATAGGGAGTACAGGGCTCCTCATGACTAATGTGCCGCAGCATACTGGAATAGGACTTTGGTGGTGGCAGAGGTCATTGGTTTGGAGCCCGAGGAGGAAGAAGAAGCGGTGGAGATGGTTGTCAGGACACCGGAGCTAAGCTACCATACTTTGCCAATCTACCTAGACTCCGGTGAGGACGACGAGATGATGGTCCAGCCGGAGGACAAGAACAAGAACAAGAACAAGGCCAAGGCCACCCGTCGCTCCACCGCCTCAAGGATCGTCGGGGCTAAGATTAGAAACTGTTGTGTAAGATTTACCCCCAATCCCTGTTCCCCTTGTACTCAATCCGGATCGGAACCCTAAAATACATCTCTACTAGGAACTCATGATGACGTTATAATCAGTACTATGGCTCATGATGACGTTATAATCAGTACTATGGCTATTTACCCTGATTACCTATTCCCCTAGAATGTGGATCAATGCGAAATAGTAAGTGAGGATGGTGAAAAAAGTGCTTGCCGCCATTGCCGAAGTGTTGCGGGTGATGTTGTGGATCGGATGCCGCTGATGAAGGCCGGTGGTCGCCTTGCTGTTCTCTGATCCGCTGAACACCGCCGTTGCTGGTGAGAGTGAGAGAGTGGGGAGAGGGGAGAGAGAGTGGTGAGGAAAGGTGATGATAATTATTGTCGGCGCTTCGGGAAGCAACGCGACTTCTCAAGCAAGGCTCCCCGCGTGCAGCCGCCGCCGCCCACGTGCATCGAGCGGGCCTAGCTCTGGAAAAATCGCTGATTTGAGCGTTCCCAGCGGGCCTGGCTGGGAGATGCTTTAAGGTCCGTGCGATGCAGACCCAACAATGAACGCAGGAAACCAAACAACCCATTTTCTTCCCGTGCGGGTCTAGTTGGCCTCTATGCGGGCTACCAAACACGCCCTTATGTGATTCAGAACTCAAGAGTGTGGAAGCATCTTTGCTCACCAAAATGCAGAGTAGGGCTTGTGTCCATGGACGGGATGTTTGGCTCTCGGGTGTAATTACACCTGATTTTTTTAAATAGTAATTTGTAAAAAAGTCAATTAACTTTGAAACTTCTTGCGAACAAAGTAGATTTATTGTTGCACTCGTATAAAATCTTTCACGAAGAAATGACTTCCATGTTGTTGTGGACGTAAAAAGTTAAATTTGTCACTATATACGTGGTACTGTTCATGCTATTGTCAGAGAATATTTCGTTATAGAATTTTTTTGTATGACGGAAACGACAGCTCAAGTTTGTTGGAAAAAATATGGGAGCGTTTTGACTTTTACTGAATGTTTTTAAAATAAAATCAGTTATCATGTAATAAGCGAGCGAGATTACAGGCTAAAGATGGGAAGTTCATCAGGCTAAAGATGGGAAGTTCATCAATGCAGAATTTTACAGAACTTGACTAACTATAAATTGCATCGGCACAACTCTGGAAAGCTGCTTAATAAGACAGAATTGGGAAACTTAGTAACTTGACAGAAACTTGCCCCACGAGAATTTAGAGCAGTAACCAACTCTAGAGAAGTGCTTAACACAATTGTAGGAAACTAGTACAACGTGCATACTGTAGTAACTTGTCAGAAACTGGCAAGAACCATTAATAAAATACTGAAACTTAGGTCAGCAACCGACATTTCTCGTACACACTGGAATTTAAGCGATGTAAAGTTCACGAGTCAAAACCAGCATATGGAGTTGATCGATCATGTACACAATGGTGACCATAACAAACTGAAGTACACAAAGAAACATGAGATCGGATCATTAGATGATCATCCAATTTACTCCACATCTTAACATAGCAGAAACAGAATGGTCATTGTAAGTTCATGAGCCAAAACCGAAACGGCAATATGAAAGATTTTCAGTTAGCTTAGGCCCTGTTCGGAAAGCCTCCACTCCACAACTCCACTCCCGGAGTTGGTGGAGTTGCAGTTGAAAACTGTGGAGCAGCTATTTCCTGACTCCATAACTCCTGAAATTTCGTGGAGCTGGTGGAATTCCGAACATGCCTCTAATCCTGGATGACATTGGGGCTGCATAATTGCATATGCTCCATGGTGGAAAACACTGAATATACAGATGAATAGATGATAATGATGACCAGAACAAACTGAAGTACACAAAGATCCTGGAGATCAAACCGTCACAGGATCATCCCAGGTACAATACTTCTTATAACAGAACAAAATGATCACTGCAGTGAGTTTGGGGCATGCCTGATCAAAACACACATGCACTTCAAACCGAATCTTACCAACTGAACAACATTCCCATGCATGCAGTTCAAGATTCGGAGTACAAGTTGGTATCTTACTCTGAAAGCAAAGTGAACCATGCATATTACTAAATGGTATCTGATGCATGCAGGACAAAATTAGCACAAGCAAGAGTGCAAGACAAACAGTCGGTGTAAGCCGAAATCTGTAACGAACATGAACAGAGGCAGAGCAACCAGATCAATCAAATTCGTACCAAAATTCATTCAAGCAGTACTGGATAAGGCACAGCAACCATTCCGAGTCACAAAAATGTGACCAGATGTAGACCACATTACATTACTCACAAGGGAGGGTCTGTCTAGGTCTCAGTCGACTTAGACTTCGCGAAGTTTAAGTCGATGACGTCATCTCTAAACTAGTCGCACGTTAATTTCTGTTCGCTTGGCCGGAGTTCGCATTCCCTGTTGGCCTGCGTTGGCCTGTGCTGCCTCACCACGTGGGCTGTTGTTGGGCTGTATTGTTTTTTCCTTTTTTTTTATTTGTGCTTTTTACTGGATCGCTAGTACATTGTCCCACTAGGTGTATTGCTATACAGCACGATGTAGTTTGTATTTTTTTTACTCTAACGTTGCTAATGCTCTGTTCCTTCTTTTCTTTTCATCTTGTTATTGTTTCCTTTATTTATTATTTAAAAAATATTATTTATATTTTTAAATAATAAAGAAATCTTTAATGTAACAAAGAAAATAAATAGAAAAACAAACCAAATGAAAAGAAGAAGACAATTTAGTTGACTGTGATCGACAAATAAGCAAATATGCATCCGACTAATGTGCACATGTGTATCATTTTTTGTTCTCTCTTTTTTGCGTGTTGTCTAGCTTTCAGTTCTATGTCCTGGCTTTTCTGATTTAATTTTTCCTGTTGTTTGTTCAGTGTTTTTATTATATTTCATGTTTAGTTATATGTTCACCAAAAAAAAGGAAGCACATTTTTGCATTCGTCGTTATACTTCAGAAAAAGTGTTTGTACATTTAAAAAATGTCCATCTTGTATTGATAAAATAGTTGTGTAATTATAAAAATATTCAAAAAGATTTCAAAATATTCACCATATATTTTAAAATATAAAAATGTATTTTTAAAATATTCAATGTGTATTTGAAAAGATAATGAAGGTGTAGGGAGCGGCTAGTTGCTGGTACTTGTATCCCTTGTTGTGGGTCATGTTACACCATGTAGTTACAATTGAGATATGGCGTGCAATAGTATTTTCATAAAAAATTTAGCAGAATGCCACTAAGTTGCAGTCGTGTTGAAAAAATGCAATTGCAGCCAGGATCCACACTTGAAGTTGCATTCCTAGTGTCTGACATGCAATTGGTCCGCCCCCTCTCCCGCTGCCCCCTCCGACAAAACAAAGGTCCAGTTGCAACCAATATTGGGGGACATACAGTTGCGGTCCGGTGCGGCCCTTGCAGTTGCGGGGCTGTTGTCGGGCTTGCAACTGGCCTACCCCATCGACAGAACAAAAAAGTCCAGTCGGGTTACAAGACATGTAGTTGCGCTCGGGTGCGACACTTGCAGTTGCGTGCCTAGTGTCAGACATGAAACTGGCCCGCCCCTCTCCCGCCGCCCGCTCCGACAAAACAAAGGTCCAGTTGCAACCATGTTGCGGGACATGCAGTTGCAGTCGAGTGCGGCGCTTGTAGTTGCGGGGCTGTTGTCGGGCTTGCAACTGGCCTGCCCCCTCCAGCGGCGCCCCCTTTGACAGAATAAAAGTCCAGTTGTGGTCGGGTTACAAGACATGCAGTTGCGGTTGGGTGCGACACTTGCAGTTGCGTTCCTAGTGTCGGACATGCAACGGGCATGCCCCCTCTCCCGCCGCCACCTTCGACAAAACAAAGGTCCAGTTGCAACAATGCTGGGGGACATGCAGTTGCGATCGGGTGTGGCGCTTGCAGTTGCGAGGATGTTGTCGGGCTTGCAACTGGCCCGCCCCCTCTACCGGCGCCCCCTTCGACAGAAAAAAAAAGTTCAGTGGCGGTAGGGCTAGAAGACATGAAGTTGTGGTCGGGTGCGACACTTGCAGTTGCATGCCTAGTGTCGGACATGCAACTGGCCCGCCCCCTCTCCCGTTGCCCCCTCTGACAAAATAAAGGCCCAATTGCAACCATGTTGGGGACATTGCAGCTGCGGTCGGGTGCGGCGCTTGCAGTTGCGGGGCTGTTGTTGGGCTTGCAACTGGCCCGCCCCCTCTTGCGGCGCCCCCTCCAACAGAACAAAAAAGTCCAGTTGCGGTCGGGTTATAAGACATGCAGTCACGGTCGGGTGCGACACTTGCTGTTGCATTCCTAGTGTCGGACATGCAACTAGCCCGCCCACTTCGACAAAACAAAGGTCCAGTTGCAACCATGTTAGGGGACATGCAATTGCGGTCAAGCGCGACACTTGCAGTTGCATGCCTAGTCTCAGATATGCAACCGCCCCCTCTCCCGTCGCTCATCTAAAACAAATGTTAGTTGCAGTCATTTGAGTAGACATGCAATTGCACTCGAAGACGACACTTGCAGTTGCATGCCTAGTGTTAGACATGCAACCGCCTGTCTCTCTAGCCGTCCTCCGATAAAACAAAGTTAGTTGCAGCTGAGGGCAACACTTGCAGTTGCATGCCTAGTATCAGACAGACAACTTCACCATCTCTCTATACAAAAAGAAACAAAAAGTCAAGAATGCGCCCGTCACGTGTGTGTTGTAACACTTACAATTGCACATTAGTTGGGGCATATACAGTTGGTCAATGACTAATAATAATTAAAGTAGGAAAAAAAACTAAGTTTAAAAAAAAAGACAACTAGGCTTAGACAAAATAATCATCTTTGCTCTATGTACCAATTTTTTTTCAAGTTGATGGAGACAACATGCGCTGGGGTAGATGTCACCCCTCCCCCCTCCTGGCGAGTTTGACAATCGGCGACCCGTTAGCTATGGAAAAAACACCACTTATTGAAAGGAAGAGAGGAAAAATGAGGAGGAAGACGATGATGCGGGGCAAAATGAACTAGCCCCTCCTTACTTGTTCCAAAAAGCGTGAAATAAAAACCATCCTGAGAAAGAGAAAAGCCAACACAACAACACATCAACTAGGCCGTAAACAAAACACATCCGTCAACAATACACGAACCCGACGACCGGAATCCACATCTGCCAAATGGACTAAGTTTTAGCTAATTCTCTGTCCACCGACGAAATGTAAAAAATAAATCAAAACTAGTTTGGTAAAAAAGAAAATACAAAAAAATTAACAAAAAAAGAAATGAGAAGAAAACAAAAATAAAAAATAGTTTGTCTAACAAAATAGAGAAAAATAGTTTGTCTAACAAAATAGAGAAAAATAGTTTTGTATCAAGTTGTTTTAGGGGTAAGTATCAAGTTAAATGTATATTTGGGGAAAATGAATCATTGAAAAACACTAACAGAAATAATGAACGATGAGAGTACTGATGGTCAGCCTTGTTTTTCCTTTTTGTGATTTGAATGGATCCAGCACAAAAGGGATGTATTTGTGGAAGAATGAGGAAAGCCGCCGTAGTAGTGTCTCCCTAGCAGGCAAAATGATCACTGGAAAAAACACCATGGAAAAAGTCCAGCTGACAACGGCCGTCCCATTACGCAGCCCAGCCCCAACAACAAGCAAAGAATAAATAAACGGGCCGCCGAACCAGCTAACTTTCACGTGCGCTTGCGCGAATCCTATAGCTTCTCGATCGAACGGCTGGCAGTCGACTGATTTTTAGCAGCTCCGTACTCATAACGACACCATACGACTGCCCAATCTCTCATTCGAACTACTAGTAGTAAATCCTTCATGGCTAGAAACATAGAAGAACAAAATGATCGAGAAGACTCACGCATCACTCACCAGGAGTTACTTGCCTCTTGGGAGGGAGAGGTCGTCGCTGAGGAGGAGCCGTCGCCGAAGGGTCCCCTGACGCTGCAGGTGCTGGTCTGGACGGCGGACGCAGCGGCCACCGAGGCGGCGAGGCCGGGGGAACGGCATGTAGTCTAGCTCCTTGATGGGCATGTAGTTGATGCTGACGTCGATGTTGTAGGCCGAGGCGGAGCCGGCGCCGTTGGTGACGACGAGGCTCTGGCCCTCGCCGGCCAGCGTGGGGAGGATCGTGCCAGAGCGGAGGCGAAGGAGGTCGGCGTGGGTGAGGCGGTGGTCGGGGACGATGTGGAAGCGCAACGCTGAGACGTAGTGGTGGCCTCCGCCGACGAAGATGTCCTGGTCGTCGAGCGCGAAGAGCGTCAGGTTGGCGAACCTCTCGAGCTCGGCGAGCTTGACGCGCATGGCCAGCGCCATGAAGCCGTAGCCCCGGTCGCGGAGGCGCGCGATGGCGTCGCGGGTCATGATGCGCACCACGGAGGCAGCGGTCGCCGCGGAGGCGGCGGCGGAGCGGGCGGTGCCGGTGAGGTGGTGGTGGTGCGGGCCGTCGAAGCAGGAGTGGGTGAGCGGGCGCAGGAAGCCGTGGAGGCCGTGGACGACGTAGCGGCCGTCGTTGTAGAGCTCGGGGTGGGACACCTCGACGCCATCGGCGTAGATCCTGGCGTAGTGGATGCCGAAGGGGCCCCGCTCGATGAGGACCTGGATGCAGAAGCCGACGGAGGCGGAGGGGATCTTCATGGTGGCGGCGGCGGTGAGCTCGGAGTAGGGGTAGTAGCCCATGGCGATGTGCTGCTCGAGGAGGTCTCGGCGCGAGCACATGGGGCAGGAGGCCTGGACGAAGGCGTCGGGGGCCGCGAAGACGGTGATCGCCCCGGGCCACCTCGCGAGCGGCGGCGAGAGGGCGAGGAGCAGCGCCTCCGACGCCAACTCGTTGTACCCCAGGGAGGCGAGAACCCTGGAGAGCTGCTGCAGCCCCTGCTCGGCGTCGGACCCGGCGAGAGGCGGAGGCGGGCTCGCTGCCGCCACCGTGGCAGGGAGCGGAAGAAGCGTCGTCGATGTCGACGCGGACCCCTCCTCTTGCGGCTGCGGCGTCGCCTCTGCGAGACCCGGCGCCGCGACGAGCGTGGGGGGCGGTGAGGCCGCGGCCGCTTGGGGCGGCACGACCAGAGCTGGACGGACATCCGCCGAGTCCGTGGCCTGCGCGTCGGCGAGGACGGGGTCGATGACGGCGAGCAGAGACTGGGTGTCCGTGTCGAGGTGGTTTTGGTGCATCGAGGGCGCGGCGCTAGGGACGGGGTGGAAGTGGGCGGTGGCCGTGAGCGTGACCGTCGGGGGCCGGTGGCGGTGGTGGTGGCTGCGCGCGGAGCTCTCCGGCGAGTGGGTGGCAGAGGCGGTGGATCGGAGGGGGGTGAGCACGAGGAGGAGGAGCAGGTGGTGAAGATGAAGAGCCATGGCTGGCTGTAAGCGAACGAACGATTTGAAATGGAATGGGGAATGGGATAGATGGATCCACCGAGCCGGGGTTTAAAACCGCGCTGCGCTACGCTGATGGGAGGGAGCGGAGCGGAGCACGCCGTTTGCACTTGGCGGCTTGGTGTTGCAGCCTTAAAGGACGGTCAGCGCAACTTGGGGCAGAAGCCATACGCTCACGTCACTCACGTACCACCGTCAAATGTCCAGAACAGATTCACTTTTTCTCTAAGGCCTTTCACTATGTGGGCTAAAAGAGGTGCCAAAACCAGTTTTCCCTCATTTGGCACCGATTGCTTTCCATAGCCCAGCCGGTGCCATAAAAATATTCCAGGAGTCGGAGCAAGTTGCTGCTCCGGTGCCCACTTCAAGCACTACAATAAAATATACTAAAATATAACTGCCATCTCTACAGGAGCATTTCTGCCCAACCACCCGAGCAACATCATTCAATCCATACCAAACGACATTCAATTCACAGCAAACCAAAGCACTCAAATTTTCAGATGACCGTTGCACTGCAGTAGGAAAATCTGCCCGTTTGGAGAATATGTCTATAAAATGTACAAAACAAGCTCATAGAAGCACAAGAAGAACTTGGAAAAATCTCTCCCCCAAAACATGGAGCACTCATCTTCTCAAAGCTTCACAAGCATGATGAACTCCTTCTCACCTTCAGATGCACAGAGCCCAAACAACCTACAAAATCCACAGAGCCCAATTAGTTTGCAGTACAATTCTAGTTTCCATCCCCATCATCCACATATGAATTATCCACCCACACCATATATTCCCAGTTTCCAGCATCAACACCCACACCATGCAAATTTATATGCTCAAAGAGGTTACCAGCAAGTTCCATCCATACCTCCAGGCTACCATGGTGTTGCTTACCAAGGTAACATGGGGCAGTACCCTCCAGGAGCATTTGGAGCAGGCTCAAGTAGCAGTCTCGCTTCTCCTACTGGATGCATACCTTTTCTTGGATCTGCTAGAGGCACTAGTTCAAGAGGAGATGAGAACAGTCCAGTTGGATTTAGTTCTCCCATGTCACCTGCATATCAAGTGGATGAAGATCCGGCTGTCAATAATCAAGATGGCAGTGATAGTAGTCCTGATGAGATTCAGAAAAAAGGAAAAGGCAAGAACTGAAGTAAGCGCGAGGATGAACTTCTCATAGCAGCTTGGGTGCACAATTCATGTGATCCGATTGATGGAAACTCCAAAAGGGCAGAGACCTATTGGAAGGAAGTCGCAGCAGAGTACAACAAATATGCAACGAAAGAGCAGAAGAAAACAGTTGGGCAATGCAAGAACCACTGGACCAAGACCACAAAGAAGGTTACAAAGTTGAATGGTATCTACAATGTTGAAAAAAGTACATGGCCTAGTGGGAGCGATGACAAGCAACTTATGGAGAGGGTACGTGCCAAATACATGAGTGTTGCCAAGACAAAAAGACCCTTTCCATATGAGCACTGGTGGGAGTACGTGAGGAAAGAGGCTAAATGGAGAAGGTCTTATTCAGTTGAAGAGATGAACAAAAGAAACAAGCTGAATGCATCAGGAGCTTATAGTTCTCCAACCCAGGCAATAGATGAGGAAGGTGAACTTCAACGACCCCCGGGACGCAACACTTCAAAAGACGCAAAAGATAAAGAGAAGTCATCAAGCAAGTCTAACAACTCTAGCCGATCCCTAAATAGCTAACCGACACCTTAGCCAATCTCCTAAACCTTATAGCAAAGTAAATATTTTACTCATCGGCGGCAAAATTTTGTGTTCTGACCCTTTTTGCTAACAATTTCAGGATCTGACCCCACTTTGGATTTTTTGGAATCTGACCCTTTTGCCTACCGCCAGGGGTGGCGGCGGTAGGTTTGCACGTCGTACCGCCATGGGCTATGGCGGTAGTTACGCTGACGGCGTCTGACGGCCGTCGGCTCGTGCTGACATGGAAAAGGGCCTACCGCCATGGGATGTGGCGGTAGGGTACTGAAGCTTACTACCAGCTCCTCTGGCGGTAGGGTCCTGGGAGGTGGATAAGGGTGGGAGGGGCTGGATATTTCCTCCCCCACTCCTCAACACTCATTCAGCCCACCCATTCCTCACCTCTCCCTCGAGCTCAAGTCTCCCCCCTCTCTCTTTGAAGCACAAGAGCCTCTCAAATCTCTCTCATTCGTTTGAGATTTCTCCGGTGGATTCTTACCATTTTCATCACCCAAGGTAGCATTCTCATTTCCCCTCATTTTGATTGGTTGATATCTTTGTTTAGTTTGCATTTGCTCATTTGGTTGCAAACCCTAGCTCATGTGGTCAAATCAATTACTATGATCCATTTAGGGTTATGTTTGTGATTTCCTTATGTATGATGTGCCTAGAATTGTTTGTAGAATTGTTTGTGTACCTAGATCTAGTGCTAGTATTAGTGTACATAATTGGGGTTGGGTTAGGCTTAATAAAGCAATTAAACCTAAGTTCACTTTAATAGCAACTTTAGAAATGTAGGATGGCACCGTTCGTTTTCTTTGAAGCTTCTGCTGAGGCGACGGCAAAGCGGGAACGCGAAGTGATTGAGGAAAAGATGAACTCCTGGATGGAAGCCATTGATCCCTTGAATGCGGCATGTAGGGCCTTTTCACATTATTATTTCACTAATGACCGTTCCGAAAATTTTATCAAGAAAAAGCAAAGGCAGATCACCAAGCTCAAGACGGCGGAAAAAAACTGTAGGCGTCACTACAAAAAAAAGACACATCCGTGACATTTTGGGCCGAACGAAATTTTTTTCTGTCATACATATGACACTTCTATGACGATAATTGTGACAAAACCCGGTATCATCATAGATGTGGTGGGCTCCTACTTCTATGACAAAAAATCATGACAGAAAATGGGCTTTTCGTCCTGGGCGGGCCGGAGACGCAGCTGCATGACATTCTTTGGGCCCTCCATGACGGAAAAAACCATGGTAGAAGCGAGGGGGAGGAAAATTTCGGGGAGTTCCCGGTTACGGTGGAAGGTCGGGGGCCGAGCGATGCGCGTTTCTCTCATACATGTACGCGCATGTGTGCGAGGCGTTGGCTCTAACTGAACCCGAGCGAGGCGTTGGGCTCTAACTGAACCCGAGCGATTGCACTGCAAGCTACGCATTACTGAACCCGAGCGATCGATCGATGGCTGTTAACTGAACCCGATCGAGCGATTCCTTCGCTACTGCTGCTAACTAAAGCCGATCGATTGGATGAACAGTGAGCGTTGCGGGAGGGGGGGGGGGTTGGATGAACAGTGAGCGGTGGCATTGCCTCTGAATGAACAGGACCCCGTGGTGTGGAGGGCTGGATGAACAGTAGACGGTGGAGGGGTGGTTGAATAGGACCCCGTAGTGTGGAGGGCTGGATGAACAGTAGACGGTGGAGGGGTGCCCGTGGAGGGGTGGTTGAACAGTAGCCGGTGGAGTAGCGCGCGGTGGAGGCTGGATGAACAGGAGCCCATGGAGGCTGGAGGAGGTCGACGGTGGAGATGAACAATATCTCGTGGAGTCCCGTTTTGCGGTACGCCACACCCCCCTGATGAACACGACCATGTTTCGACCGTAGCTCTCCAACACAAGTCCGTTTCCTCCGTTTTGCGGTACGCCACACCCCTCCCGATCAACAGGACCCCCGTTTCGACCGTAGGAGGTCCGTTTCCTTCGTTTTGCGGTACGCCAGACCCCTCCCGATGAACAGGATCCCGTTTCGAACGTGGCCGGTCGAACACAAGGCCGTTTCCTCCGTTTTGCGGTACGCCAGGCCTCGTTTCCATTGCCTGTTCCGTCCAAGCCCTCCCGATGAATACGACCACGCATTTCGTTTCGACCCAGCCGGTTGGCTCCCACGCGTTCCGTTGCCTCCCGATGAACACGACGCATTCCGTTGCCTCCCCATGAACACGATGACGACGCTGTTTCTCCGTTCCGACCCACCCATGTACACGAGCCCTGGCCGTACATATGCGCGAGTAGGCGTTCGAGACCCTGCCCGTATGTACGTACGTGGACGTATTTTCTTTCTTGTACCCTGGCCGCTATATGTACATGTACATGCTACGTGCGCGTCTCTACTACGACACATACGCGCCTCTACTACGACACGTGCGCGCCTCTACATCGACCAGTATATATGTACGTACACGTTCGCGACCAGAATGACAACGCTACGTACGCTTCGACCAGGTGGGTCCCGACTATCAGGCACTTCCTTGCCTGCGAAGATGTAGTTGGTGGGTCCCAGCAGTCAGGGGGGCGAATCATTTTTTCTTTGTCCGGACGCACTTCCTTGTGTGCGAAGGTGTAGATGCTGGGTCCCAGCAGTCAGGGGGGGAATCGTTTTGTTTTTTTGCCCGGACGCACTTCCTTGCGTGCGAAGATGTAGCTGGTGGGTCCCAGCAGTCAGGCGGCGAATCGTTTTTTTGGATGCACTTCCTTGCGTGCGAAGATGTAGCTGGTGGGTCCCAGTAGTCAGGGGGAAATGTTTTTTCGCAAAATACGATGGCCCGTCCGATGGGTCCCCGCTGTCAGGTGGAGGAATAATTATTTTGCGCGTAATAAGGAGGCACTTCCTTGCTGCGGCCGTGGACCCACCTGTCAGCCTCTTCACGTACAGTCCACGTCCGATGGAAGCCGTTCCTTGACCACGTTGACCACGCGGCGCCGAGAGCACTAGGGCGGTGGACGACGACGAGGCCTAGGAAGGGGACGACGCAGAGCCGGGGAAGACGCATCAGTGGATGCCCACGCGTAGAGGAGTACGAGGGTTCACTGGTTCGCTGCGGTGTGAGGCTATCGTCGCCACAGAATAACAGAGGGTGTGGGTGAGTAGAGGGATGGCCTAGCCAGCGGTGGGAGTAGTAGGGGGCGGTGAGGCCTCCGTCGCATCACAGCCGGTCACGGGAGGCAGGAGCACGAGGCATGACCGACGCTGGTTTGGGCGGCTGGAGCAAGAAGACCCGAGGTTGAAGAAGCACTACGGCCGTTGGATGGACATCGTACGGTCACTCGAGCTAGAATCGTGCATATTTACTAAGTTGACAAAGCCCTCCGTCCCCGTCAACTTAGTAGGACCACAAGTCAGCCTGCCACTATACTGGGTCTCAGCTAACAGGGGAGTATTCATTTTTTTGTGCGTAATAAGGAGGCACTTCCTTGCGTGCGAAGATATAGCTGGTGGGTCCAAGCTGTCAGCGGCGGTAACGTTTTTTTCGCAAAATACAGAGGCCCTTTCGGTGGGTCCCTGATGTCAGGTGGAGGAATCATTATTTTGCGCGTAATAAGGAGGCATTTCCTTGCGTGCGGCCGTGGACCCAGCTATCGGCCTCTTCACGTACAGTCCACTTCAGATGCATGTCGGTCATTGACCACGTTGACCAGGCCGCGCCGAGAGCACCAGGGCGATGGACGACGGCGAGGCCTAGGAAGGGTACGACACGGAGGCAGGGAAGACTCGGCAGTTGTTTCCCACGCGGAGGGGAGTACGACTGTACGAGGGTTTACTGGTTCGTCTGCCGTCGCCGGAGAATAACAGCAGGTGTGGGTGAGTAGAGGGATGACTAGGCCAGCGATGGGAGTACGGTGGGGCGGTGAGGCCTGCGCGGCAGCAGAGCCAGCCGCGGGGAGGAGGGAGCACGCAATCCCGTCGGCGCTTGTTTGAGCGGCTGGAGCAGGAAGAGCAGAGATTGAAGAAGCACGACGGCCGTTGGATGGCCATCCAACAGTCACTGCTTGTGCGTCAACCTTTTTTTTAGGAAAGACTCAAATATGTGGAAAACAGCATACAGCCCATCTGCCATTATTTCTAATAATTTGCAGCCCATTTGCTAATTATTAAGGTTTTTTAAGCCCATATTCTTTTTGTTAGCATTACAGCCCATATTGTGGTCACGGTTAAAAAATTATACGAAATTTTGCATATTTCGGTGCGGTCCGAACTGTTTTTAATCCTGAAATTTCGACTCACATTCAAACTGATTTTAAAAATAAATGTATATCAATATAAAATCCAACAAATTCTCCACGTATAAAAATTAATGTAATTTAAAATCTTGAAATAAAAAAGGATATTTGAAACTAATTGCCGGTTTGATGTGTTTTAAAAATGTACAACCCATTTCTCGTTACTGATGGACCATTTTCTCGGCCAGCCGAATGAAAGCTCTCCTCGTCTTGAAAGATTTGCAGCCCAACAGGCCTGATAAAGCGACTTACTTGGCAAATCACAAAAAAACTAGGCTATGGCCATGGACCCAGCTGTCAGCCTCTCCACGTACAGTACTCTTCCGATGGAATGTCGTTGACCACGTTGACCACGTCGCGCCGAGAGCACCAAGGCGGTGGACGACGGCGAGGCCTAGGAAGGGGACGACGCGGAGCCGGGGAAGACACGGCAGTGGATGCCCACGCGGAGAGGAGTACGAGGGTTCATTGGTTCGGCTGCGGTGTGAGGCTGCCATCGCCGCAGGGCCTGGCTAGCGGTGGGAGTAGTAGGGGGCGATGAGGCCTCAACGACAGCACAGGCGGCCACTAGAGGCAGGAGCAGGCGGTCTCCCCGGCGCTGGTTTGGGCGGCTGGTGCAAGAAGAGCAGCGATTGAAGAAGCAGCAGGACCGTTCGATTCAAATCCAACGGTTACTACTGCTAGAATTGTTTGTTGACTAAGTTGACAAGTCCTGCGTACGCGTCAACTTAGTAGGCCCATAGGTCAGCCTCCCAACCGGTGGGCCCCAGATGTCAGTGGAAGGAATCATTTTTCTCGCGTAATAAGGAGGCAGTTGATTGCGTGCGGCCAGGCCAGCGGAGGGAGTAGGGTGGGCCGGGGAAGCCTGTGCTGCATCACAGCGGGCCAAAAGAGGAGGGAGCAGGCAGTCCCGCCGGCGCTAGTTTAGGTGGCTGGAGCAGGAAGGTCAGAGATTGAAGAAGCACGTCTGCCATTGGATGGACATCCAACAGTCACTGCTGCTAGAATCGTGTGTTCAGTGACAAAGCCTTGCGTAAACAAGTCAGCCTCGAAATCTGTGGCGTGTACAACTCATTTGCTATTATTTTTATAATTTTTACTCATTTTCTAATTCATATGGAATTTATTGCAGCCCGTTTTCCATTTTTAGAATTGCTGGCCATTTTCTGGTCAGTACCAGGGTAAAAAATTAACTAAATATGTGGGAAATTTTGAAAAATCGCAAATTCTTGCTGCGGAACGAAATATTCTTAATCCCAAAATTAATAGCCATACTAAAACAAATTTTAAAATAAATTAGTACTATGTCATGTTAAATCCAATGAAATACGTATAAGATATTAGTGAAGAACAAAAACAAAAAAAGAAACTTATATCCCATTTGCTATAAATTTTTTGGAATTTTCAACCCCTTTTGATATTACTTTTAACAGACATTGACCATACTCTTAAGCTAGGCCGGAATGCATCCCTCCTCGTCTTGAAAGATTTGCAGCCTAGTAATTCGGAGAAAACAAATAGGCCTAGCTTGGGTATTCTTCAAAAACAAATACTGGGCTGCCTAGTTTCCCAAAGAACTGGTGCATGAGCATTTAGCTTTATTTATTTACTTATTTATGTTTAGGGGACCATGAGCATGTACCTGGGCCGGATTCATGTGAGAGCCTCCCTTCCAGTTAATTATGGGCTTCTCTATTGGGCCTTCATCAGTGGGCTGCATGTTATCAACAAGTGGAAAATGTGTTCCGTACGAAAAATAGTATGCGCTATGTACGGTACGGGGCACTAAAGGATCGAACCGTGCAACGACTTCCAAAACATTGTGTTTGTCGCTCTAACAACACATTTATTCAACCAACAGACGAAATATACTACTGATTGTACATTGAAAACAGCAGCAGCAACAACCAGGGCTGGGGGTGCAACAGAAGCAGTAAGCAGGCCAGAAGAGTGAAGAAGCAGCTCTCTCTTCCAAACCAAACATCAGCCATCATTACAAAAGGGCTACCAAAAAAGAAAAGTGTATGCATCAAACTAAATAAAGATCCTACTACACCAAGTGTACGCATCTAATTAACTGGCTCAGTTAGACGTTACTATTTATTAAGCTGTGGAGATTGGCTGACGGCTTGAACCAGATGGGTGCCCGATGGGAGAAACTCTAGCCAACAGGTCAAAGTCTGATACTTGCGACCCTCTCTCCTACTTTGGGCTGCAGAGCGTGGCGGCACATATCAGGGTATGGTTCATGCAGAGACGCATGGTACACTGTGTACACACAGTTTTGCCTGATGAACGAAACGGCGCTGCCATCATGATCCTTGCCGTCGGTTATCTCCTGGTTAATCGAATAATTCAGTCCGACAAACAGAGAGCGTGTACCAAGGCTACTTACCATCCTCCAATCAAAAATTCCTGAAGGCCTAGAGAAGCTGGGATCCTGCTCAAAGACCTTGCAGTGACTGTGATTGTATTCCGCGAAACAACACATCCGGTACGTGCGAACGATCATCAATCTTTCGCTGTCGTCTGATCGAGCCAGGAACCACCTGCAGCTGCCATGCCGCTTTTCTTTGAAAGGTTCTGGAATTAGGAAGGATAGGGACACCAGGCGGCCTACAACATCATATCAAGTTGGAGTCAAATAAAAAAAGGGCTCTTGATTTAGTCAATCTTAAGAACAACATGTTATGAGCATGAATATTTTTTTAGCAAATGTTGACAGTAATATAAGCAAGCCATCATGATATCATAGGAAAGTAACATACTGCTGTAACAGCCATTTGTAGCGATGACTGGAGTAGGCCACGTCCAGCCATAGAAGGAGTCGACAGCGTAAATGAAGCCCTTGTGTTCAATGGCATCAGAGAACCATGGAGGATGTATGATCCTGCGATGGACGTGCAGATTTATCCACTTACCGCAGTGACCTGTCAGATAGGCGAGACCGCGGTTGAAGAACGCAATTAGCCTGAAGTCTTTATAATTCACAGATCTTGTGGGCACTTGGCAGATTACAACCTTGAGAAAATCAAACTTGGTATCATGTTGGCTACTGTAAGATTCCAAGTATTCTGGGCCGCGGTGCCAAAGCAGTGCAGTGTTAATCGAAGGAAGGGGGATCAAGCGCCGGGTGTAGACCTCCACGAGCATCCAGCTGCCGCGACCGTCGACGAACACCATCCAAGACGTGTTCATGCCGACCCAATACATACCGTTAATGTAGTTGAGGCTGACGAGGATCGGATCGCAGTCAAGGGGGTTGATGCTCGCCACCCTACGATCATTATGCTACGTAACACGCTGTTTCTGAAGATCAGGCGGCATCAGCAAGCAAGGAGATGGCTTAAAAAGCTCCGGCCTGAGGGCTTTGAGTAAACGGTACAGCCCCGACGAGCACGCGGCGAGCGGCATGGTACTGAGATTGTCCACACGCGAAATAATGAGCTTGATTACCTCTGTGGGGAGCGAATTCCAGCCACTCTTTCGGCGGACGCTGCTCGGTTCTGCCATTGTTAGTGCTTGGGTTTCGGACGAGGGGGGAGGCGCCTTAGCAGGGATGGAAGATTGGACGAGATTATGTGCAGACAAAGATGGAGAAGCGAATATGTGCTGCCGGAAGTGGACAGGTGATGATGACTACAGCACGCCGCTTGACTTATGAGACACGTACCAGCAGCGTAGGGTCATGTTGATGCCAGGCAACTTGCTTGAGTGATCACAGTACTGGTACTCCCTGCAGTGCTATGCCCTAACTTGCTTGAGTAGAGTAGTAGAGTAGGACTCTGCTCTACTACTAGCACCAGAGGAGTAGTATATTCTAATCTAAAATAGTTACAAATTTTTATAGAGGGAAAATCATACATGCAATTAACTCAAATGGATTGGACGTGACTCTATTATTCTCCAACGGCAACCGGCAAATTTCCTCCCGCGGGTCGGAGTAGGTTTCTCGGTTTGCATGCGGGTTTAACGTAGGGGTTTGATGGAGGCGAGGAGGCGTGTTCAACCGGGCGTGCAGCGGGCGGTGCAGTACTATTCAATTTGACAGCTACTAGTATATTATAAAAAAGAAAGAAGAGTAGTAGAGATAGAGATAAGAGTAGAGATAGCGACTAGGGAGGAGCACCATCTACTGCTTCGTGTGCTACTCCTGCGCTCCATTCGGCGGCCGCAACGTCCCCTACAACCACTCCCTCCCGCGCTCCATTCGGCAGGCGCTGTTGAAATTTGGGGAGCGCACTCTCACGACTGCTGGCAGGGACGACTTCACCGACGACGACTTCTTCCCTGACCTCGGCAACCTCTTCCTCAACGACATGGGCAACAACCTCAATGCTAACGGTGCTGCTCCCGTTGCACCGTGTGTGTTTCTGTCCTTCCTATTCGAAATCGTGGTAGAATTCATGTTTCTACTCTATATCCTACTACTATGCTAGTCCACATGATTAGTTTCATCTCTATTATAGCCGTCATGATTTATTTTGTGCTTATTCGGATTAAATCTCGTAGTAACTTGCTCATATATTCAACTGGCGCAACGTCCCCTACAGCCACTCACGTTTCATGGACGGCCTGGTCGATGCCTCTAAGGAGCCCTTCATCCACTGCTATGAGTGCCCGGTGCCATTTTGTGGCTCGCCGGCGGACATGGTGCATCACCTCACGGATGCGTGCAGCGGTCACTGCTGGCCCTTGGCGGAGAATATCAAGTACGAGACGTGCTACCCGTTCACCATGCCGGAGTCGCTGGAGGATCACCGCCGCCTGCTAGTCTCGGAGGAGGACGGCAGCGTCTTCCTCTTGATCATGGGCACCAGCAAGGCCCGCGCAGGCCGCCGCCCCGTCTCTGTAATGTGCGTCAGGGGCGACGCCGCTGACGCTGACACTGACACGAGGCCGATGTACGGGTGCGTGGTCAGTGTTACTACCCCTCCGGGTCGCGTGGGCGGCGACACCGGCCTCATCGAACGGACTTGGACTCTGGGGAGCTGGGACTATCCCGCCAATGTGGACTTGGAAAACCCATGGCATCCTTTACCCGCCGACGCGGTGCGCGGGGACTCCAAGGAGGTTCACCTGGACATACGCATTATCAAGTTAAATGTTGATCATTAGTCTTCGCTCAATGTAATCCGCTGTCTAAGCATGTGGAGACTTCCATGTAGGATCTTACTCTATTGGATTATCGCGCATGAATAAAAGTGTATCCGTTTATGGTTTAGTCTAGAATCTTCCATGTATGAATTTTTACTACAGTACTGGTGATAGACTTACGATGAACCATTTCTTACATCTCCTCTGCCCGCCTGCAAGTCATTATGATTTAATCCCTCCGTCTAGGTGTATAAGGGCATGGTTAATATTACTTAATAGTATAGCCAACTGTTGACTATAAGAAAGTGCCATGTCATCTGTAGCCAACATGTATAACAATCGATACTCAAAAACTAATTCTTAAAGATCATTTCTTGCAAAGCACAATAAGTGTTATTTCTTCACAAGTTTTGGATGTAGGTTGAACAGTTGAACGCTTTTGTTTGCAAAAGATACCTTTTTATCTATTTCACTCGGATGTTTGTGAGCTCTAGAGATGAAATAATATCCGAAGAAACCTATCGATACCCGTTACACATGAGATGACCCCCACATCCTTTGTCAAAATAAACAACTCCCCGATCAATGCATTTCACTCTTCGGTGCAATGCACGGGCACCTTACTACTATAGATTGGTACGACCAAAAAATGAACTAACATTATATATAGTATGATAAATGCTGATGCATGTCACCTAAAATTATATCATTCAAAACTATGTTCAAATACGAATCCACCGATATAGTTTTTGCTGACATGCACTAACATTTTGTCAGATAAATCTTCAGTCAAATTCAATGGGGGACTAATAAACCACGACCGATGTAGTACAAGTGTAGAGGGCGGCGTTGCACGAGAGTCTCACCTCTCACCCCGCTTGTGGCGCGGCAGTAAAGCCGTCATATCACAAAACCCAACCACTCCCAGTAATAAGTGGCCTGGTAAAATAAATGGACAAGCAACCATCACATCCCTCCGTCTTTTTTTCATTTCATCTCTCTGCATTTACTTTCTCCGGTTCATCTCGCACACTCGATCCCTAGCTACTACTCCTAGGGCCAGTTCTTTTGGCGGCTTCCCCAGCTTTTCCCACAAGGCGCCTCACTCATTTATTTGGGCTTCTAAACAACTACTCCGTCCTGGTTTATTCCTCACCATTGTAATTTGTGCTAAATTTTGACCAAAGATTTAACTGGTTTATTCCTCACCATTGTAATCCCTCCATTTAGGTGTGTAAGTCATCTTATGAAAACCAAATAATCCCAAAACACTTAGGCACGGTGCATTAACTTCTACCTCATTTCTTGTTTCTTGACATATCAACCAATAAGAGATAAAGAGTGTGCATGCTTTTAATGACTTGAGATATCAAACACGACATGCAATGGTTAGTTCATTGCATGCAATACTAT
The DNA here is from genome assembly GCA_032464435.1 of Aegilops umbellulata. NCBI lineage: Eukaryota > Viridiplantae > Streptophyta > Magnoliopsida > Poales > Poaceae > Aegilops > Aegilops umbellulata. The sequence goes on along the minus strand of CP136056.1, from coordinate 47,068,769 downwards.
TAATTAGCAAATAAACATTAATGTTTCTCGTTTTCTCCTCCACCTTGGTCACGGTGCATAGCCTAAGATGACTTACAAACCTAGACGGATGGAGTAGTGCATGTGACATGCACTAACATTTCATTAGTTAAATTTATGATCAAAATTTGACACAGATTACAATGGGGACCAATAAACCAGGACGGAGGTAGTAGTTATGGGATTACTAATCTAGAAGCCTAAAAGAACTGGCCCTGGTACTCCTACTACTAGTAGTACTCAAGTTGGAATTCCAATTGCACAGCATAACTTGTTAGGCAAAAAATTTGATACAGGGTGTAGGAAGCGGTTTGGGAATTTGCATGCCTTTCCAACCAGTGAGATACTCCGTACAAGGTACCACATAGAAGGAAGCTAAAAGTAAACAATCAAACGAGCATTTTTGCATTTGTTTTGCATTGAATCGTTTCACAAGCTTGACTAGTGTTGTTTTTCTACTTTTACAAAAATCGCATCGTAATGTTAAAACGTGCATTTGCACGTACATAAGTAATAGTAGTACTCCCTCCGTCTAGGTGTATAAGTCTTCCCTCCTTCGTGGTCACGGTGCACAACCAAAGATGACTTATTGACCTAGACGGAGGGAGTAGCACAGTCTGCAAGCATATATCGAGAGAGACGTGTAGTGCGATAGTATATAGTAAAGTTTGTGCTATATGCACGTACTTGCAAAATGCGTATGAATACACAAGGTTTCCAAACTTTCCCTTTTACATACTTAATTAAGGACGCTAAAAATTCCTAAACGTTCGGGATTTATCATTTGCGTCCCAAAACTAATGAGATCGCCTTACGAAACAAAAATTATACTCCTCCTAAAAGCCACGGCGCTCGCAGAGCGCTTGCGGCGCGCCACAAGTGCCCTGGTGCGTGGCCGTTTCCCAGCGTGCCGACACAACGCCTCTTCCTTAGCCTCGCAACTCGCGAGGTGCTGATTGGCGGCTTGCCGGCGGGCGAGCGCGATCTCACCGGTGTGGTGATCCGGTGCCAACAGGTACTCTTCCTTGCTGGAAGCATGCACCCGGTCCACGTACCGCCAAGCGTAGATGAGGCGCTTGGGCCCGACTGCACTCAGGGCGTCGGCACGGGCGTCCTCCGCCACTCTCGCGGTCCTCACACGAGCCTTCTACCGAAGAGCCAATTGCCTGACTCTCTTGGACGCGACATAGGCCTCCCAGGCAGCTTGTTCCGCGGTGCGTGTCGGTGTCAAAACCGGTGGATCTCGGGTAGGGTGTCCCGAACTGTGCGTCAAGGTCGGATGGTAACAGGAGACTAGGGACACTTTATTTTACCCAGGTTCGGGCCCTCTCGATGGAGGTAAAACCCTACTCCTGCTAGATTAATATTGATGATATGGGTAGTACAAGAGTAGATCTACCACGAGATCAAGGAGGCTAAACCCTAGAAGCTAGCCTATGGTATGATTGTGTATGATGATGGTTCTGTCCTACGGACTACAACCCTCCAGTTTATATAGACATCGGATAGGGTTAGGGTTACACAGAGTCGGTTACATTGGTAGGAGATCTTGAATATCCGCACGCCTAGCTTGCCTTCCACGCCAAGGAAAGAATCTTCCGGACACGGGACGAAGTCTTCAATCTTGTATCTTCATAGTCCTGGAGTCCGGCTGAAGGTATAGTCGGGCCATCCGAACACCCCCTAATCCAGGACTCCCTTAGTAGCCCCTGAACCAGGCTTCAATGACGACGAGTCCGGCACGCAAATTGTCTTCGGCATTGCAAGGCGGGTTCCTCCTCCAAGTTCTTCAAGAAGATCATAAACACCAAGAATAGTGTCCGGCTCTGCAAAACAAGTTTTCCACGTATTGCCATATAGAGAACAATATTAACACAAATCAAATCTGCCGACGTATTTTGCAGTGCGTCATAGCACTGCGACCAAGCCTTCTGTATGGATTATTTTTCATCGTTCCACCTCGGCGCGTTCAACGAGGCGGTTTCCTTGGCACGTCTTGTCAAATCAGAGATCGTGTGCCCTTTTTAGCGGGATTCTCATTAATACGGACGTGGGTAACCCAACCGTGCCCAACAGCACGTCCTGCCTTAATTAAAGGCCAGTCCAAGACGGTTACGGGGAGGGCTCTTGGTATTCTACCTCTTTATAAAGAGACCAGGAACCTGTTCCCCTCTTCTATTCTCAAAATGAGCTTGCCCGTCGCCTCGAGTTCCAACACCCTAGGCTTCCAAATTCCAGGCGCACCAGACCTTCGACGATGTCCGGCTCCGACCTCCAAGGCCAATGGATGCCTTCCTCCGTTACGGAGGAGGACGTATCAAAGTTGAGGGAAGCTAGATTCCTGACCAGCGAGATTCCGCACAGGTTGCCTGTTCAAGGACAGGTGATCCCTAGCCCTCAGCCCGGCGAGAGCATAGTATTCGTCTCCCACTTCCTTCGGGGATTAGGCTTCCCGATGGATCCTTTCGTAAGAGGGCTGATGTTTTATTATGGGCTGGAATTCCACGACCTAGCTCCGGAGTCCATCCTCCATATCTCCTCGTTCATAGTTGTGTGCGAAGCGTTCCTCCATGTTACCCCTCACTTCGGATTATGGCTCAAGACCTTCAGGGTAGAACCGAAGATAATCGAGGGGCGCCACGCAGAGTGCGGAGGCGCTGTTATAAAAAGAAATACTGATGCTCCATGGCCCGAGGGCGTTTTCCAAGAGGAGCTCGGCCTGTGGCAACAGGAGTGGTTCTACATCACCTCTCCCCGTGGCACCACTTGGGTGGCGCCTCCCGCCTTTCGCTCGGGCCCCCCACCATGCTTAGCATCGTGGATCAACACCGGGTTAGATCGGGGCTTGCCCAAAGATGTTCCTCTGTTGCAGGGCCGCATTAAGGATCTCTTGATAGGAGACCTCAACTTGGTCAAAGTGACACAAGTCATGCTGATTCGCTGGATTCTGCCCGGCCGACGTCGCCCCCTCCGCTTGTGGGAGTTCAACCCCGAGGGGCCGCGAGCTCTCCGAAATTTCATGGGCGCGACGCCTATGGAAATGTATAAACTGTTCTTCGGACCACAAGAAGTGAGTCCGGATTTGACCAAGGATGCTGGTTTAAGCCGCAATCGCCCGGATACTCAAGTAGGTGACCTTGTGCCCGGACCTTCTATCCGCATAATTAACCTGTTTTTTTCTTAACAGCGCTTCTCCTTTTATGCAGGAATGGATAGCGAAGGCGAAGCTGATCCGGTGTCCGGCTCCCCTTCCCGAAAACAGGCTAGATCCTGTGCTAGTCCGGATGTTGGAGGCAGTGCCTCTGGAGGGGAATGAGGAGGCGGACAAGGAAACCAGGGCCTCTTCGAAAGAGGCCATTCCAAAGGAAGGAATCGATAATTCCTCTCCTAAGGGGAAGAAAAGGGCCGCCTCTGACGACCCGGAAGCCACAGCTCCAAAGCGGGGGGAAAAATCCATGTCAGAGGGCCCGACGCCGGGGAGCCCCTCGGCCGGACTAAACCCTCGAAGGGAGCAGCCCTCCAACGAGCCGTAAGTAGAAGGAGAGTTGTTCTTTTAGGAGAAATCCTTGATTTATATCTGAGAAGTTTTAACCGAAACCTTACCTTGTAGTTCGGACCTCACCCCTTCTCGGCAGAGCTCGTCGTCGACGGGGGATCTTCTTCCGGAGATGATGGAGAGCGGGACGCCTCCTCCTTCTGTATCACCTGGCAAGGCGGGCGATGCCGAAGTGTCGTCGCAGAGGATTTCCCCGAATCTGCCAGGGGCAGAAGGTGACCAAGTGACCCCCCGAGGTTCTCCGCGTCCGGCCTTTGAAGAAGGCCATGGGACGAGTCCGGCACCAACTGGTGTTCGGTTGGATGAGCTAAAGACTCTGCTGGGACGAGCCTCTGTCTCAGAGGAGCATCGCGTGTTGATGAACACGGTGATTGAAAAGATTTCATCCGCGGAAGGCGGACTGCACGAGGCCGTCAAGAGTTTATTGGCGGGCCTTGAGGTACGTTTTAAATAACGAATATTAGTGTTAGTTGCGCATAATAACGTGCGCCCTGTGTAGATAGTAGCCCCCGAGACTCTATACGTCGCAAAGATGTGCGGCGCGCAGAGGATCTTAATCCCAGGTCCTTTAAGTGGCACCTTTTTATGTAGGTGGCTGGTTGTCCGGAGTCAAGCGGGACTCGAGAATTTGCCGAACTGAAGCGACAACTTGATGAGGCATAAGCCGACATCGTGCTTGTTAACAAGCGGCTTGATGATGCTCAAGGTATTGAATATATTTGGCGATTGTTAGTAAGAGGAGCTTTATGTCAATATCTTACCGTGTTGTATGCTTGACGCAGATGGTGCGGCCGCTGTAGAAGGTCTTAGGGCCGAACTCGCCAGAGCAAAGGAACAAGCCAGAAGAAGCGATGCGTTGCCGTAAAAGCCCATGAAGAGCTGAAAGCCGAACAGGCTTCCCATTGCCGAAGCAAGGAGGAGATGGCTAATATGGCCGTAAAGTTAAAAAGTGCTACTGACCGTTGCAAGCTTCTCAAAGAGGAAGGTCGGGCAAGGCAAACGGACTTGGAGAAGGCCGTTGCTGACGCCAAGGACTCCCTCTCCGCAATGAGAGCGGCAAGGGAAGAGCTACGTCAAGCCAGACAAATTGCGGATGGAAAGCCCTTCTTGCTGCGGAGAAAATTCTGTGATCCGAAGTTTGCCCCGTTGGACCGAGCGTGGAGTGAAGAGGACACCTATCTGGATTTGGTGGCTAGTGCAGCTGATGCGACCAAACACTTTCAAGATAAGAGGGGTCATGAAGTGGAGAAGCTCTTCTGGTCGCAGTTCGCCAATCCAGAGCGTCCACTTGCAGTGGACGATCGCCTAGCCCAATGGGCTGAGCTGCATAGGTTGTCCGGGCTTGCCATGAAGTACGCCATGGAACGCATATGTCCTGGGAGATCGAAGCCGAAGAGTTATTTCAGCTTAGTGCAGCAATTTCTCGACGTGGTGCCATGTGTTGATGCTATGAAGAGGTCAGCTTGCACAGAGGGCGCTCGGCTGGCTCTTGCCCGTGTCAAGACATACTGGGCAGATATGGAGCCCACCGTTGTTGCATCTCGTGATTCGGATGAAAGCCGAGTACCCTCCGAGCACTATTTTGAGGAAGTCCTCACGGGCGCTCGCATAATAGAGACGCAGTGCTCGAAGGATTCTATGTTATGATAACATATGTAATTATGAGATAATATTTTGATAAGATGTAGTGGCATATTTTAGACTTGTGCCTTCAAGTATTAAGAACACCTCCTGTGCGGCCGTTAAATATTTAAATTCTGAAAGATTGCAGTCGTTGGCTTCAGCCCCCACGCACATAGTGCGGGGGTGCGCGCAGAAGACGCATTTTCACACTTAATCCAACGTCTTGGTCCTACAAAGGAGGTGATAGCGCAGCGGGCTAGGCAACCGGACTATAATGCTTTAACACTTTCACTTAGCCATAGGAGCTTGACAGTGGGACTCTTTAGGTAGCCCTTTAGTGGCAACTGCGTTTACCCGATATTCCGGGCGCATACGAGCCTGACCAGGAAGCGGCCCTTCGTCAAAACGGAGGAATTCGATAAATTCCTATAAGTCATCGAGTGGCGACCAGTCTCGCGCTACATCATGACAGTCGGTTTTCGGCTTTCTCTACTGAGGTGCTCGCCCGGCCGAACCGGGGCACAATCGCAGTAGTTCTCCTGGTGCTACCTTAGCCGACAGAACGGAACGTAAGGTAGCCGAACTCAGGAGCCGGGCAACCCAACATGTGACCAAAATCATGACTCGGAGCTGATGCATATAGTGCCAAAACTCGCGACGCCGAACACTCCCTAAGGCGTTCGATCTTTGTGGATGCGTGTGAAACAACACCCTTAAGAAGGAAAAAAGCCCCTCGTGTCCAGGTACGAGCAAGAATTCTGGCGTGGCCACATGCCAAAACGCCAGCCTCCTCCTTGGTTATAGCAAAAGAAACCAGGGGATGTATAACAGCAAGAGACGGTAAAGAAGGTTTACGCAGGGTCTTAATCTAAAAAGAATCCTTTAGGACGGGTCCCTACTGCACGTCTGCGCCTGTGTCTCCGCTGTGCCGTGCCTTGGACGGGCGCCGTACGACGTTCATCTGTAGAAAAAAAGAGGAACGAAATTGAAAAATGGGTCGTGCGGGTAACAAAATATTAAAGTAGAATAAATGAAATGGAGCTTTATTGTCTCTGTGTACAGCCCTTGGTACGGCGTACTGAGCCTATATTGATAATTGGCTTGTGCCGAACTCATGGAGTCCGGGCCCGTGGCCTTTACGGACTTACATCGAAAAAGTCCTCTGGCTGGCGAGGCCATTTTATTGTGCGGCTGTTTAAGCGGCCGCGCAATCCTCCATATGGAGGAGGAGTATTTTATTGCGCTCCCTTTAAAGAGATGATGCCTCGAGGTCCGGGCATCTTAAGCGTGAGAGATGCATAATGCGGTATTGCGTTGAAGCAGCGAAAGCTCCACGTCCCAATAGTGCTTGATAGCGACTCGAAAACGGGACTACATGGAAAGTCAGTTTTTCGCGACGAAAATTATTGGCAGAGCCGAATATGACTATAAGCCGGAGAAAACCCATACAATGGGTGTCCGAGCCTGGTGCTACCCCTAGAAAGGAGGTTTTGCTGTGGCGGATTCTCGCTGGGTTTACCCCCATGCGGTGGATTGTATCCTGATATATCAGGTTTAGTCCGCTGCCGCCGTCCATAAGGACATTAGTAAATTTGAACCCGTCGATTATTGGATCGAGTATTAGGGCAGTCCGGCCTGCGTTTTTGATATTTCTAGAATAATCTAGCTGATAAAAAACGATTCGTTTTAATGACCAGTGGCGGGACTCCCGAGGGATATGTTTCGCTGTGCGTACCTTAATGGGCAACACACGCTTTGTGACGTGAAGTGAGTTCACTGTTTTGACTTCTTGTGGGAAGTTCTTTTGTTTCCTGGTGTTCTGCTTTTGGGGTTCGTCTTCTTCTTCGCTTGGCGTATCGAGCCCCTTGTGTTCGGCGTTAAGCTTTCCGGACTGTTTGAAAACCCCACAGTCTCTGTGGGTGTGATTAGCAGGCTTCGCAGGAGTACTGTGTACTTGACATATTCTGTCCAGGATTCTGTTTAGGCTAGATGGATCTTCCCTATTATCTTGAAGGGGTGGTTTTGTCTGATTTTGCCGTGAGCTTTTGAATCCGGCATTGACTGCCGTGCTCTTCGGATTTTTACCTTTGATTCGGCGGCGGTCCTTATTTCGACGTGGTTTTCCGTTACCATCCCTGATTTCTGATGTACTTGGGTCGCTGGGGCTGCATCATGCCAACCAGCTGTCCTCTCCCGCGCAAAAGCGGGTCATGAGGCTTGTGAGTGCGGCCATTGTTCTTGGCTTTTCCTGGGCTGGTGAACATGATATGCATCGACGGTGGATTAGGGGGTGTTCGGATAGCCGGACTATACCTTCAGCCGGACTCCTGGACTATGAAGATACAAGATTGAAGACTTCATCCCGTGTACGGAAGATTCTTTCCTTGGCGTGGAAGGCAAGCTAGGCGTGCGGATATTCAAGATCTCCTACCAATGTAACCGACTCTGTGTAACCCTAACCCTATCCGGTGTCTATATAAACCGGAGGGTTGTAGTCCGTAGGACAGATCCATCATCATACACAATCATACCATAGGCTAGCTTCTAGGGTTTAGCCTCCTTGATCTCGTGGTAGATCTACTCTTGTACTACCCATATCATCAATATTAATCTAGCAGGAGTAGGGTTTTACCTCCATCGAGAGGGCCCGAACCTGGGTAAAATAAAGTGTCCCTTGTCTCCTGTTACCATCCGACCTTGACGCACAGTTCGGGACCCCCTACCCGAGATCCGCCGGTTTTGACACCGACATTGGTGCTTTCATTGAGAGTTCCTCTGTGCCGTCGCGATCAGGAAGGATGCCTTTTCCCGTCTTTAAAGACGGTGCCGTCACTGAGGGAGCTCTGGCTGTCGGCCAGACCCTCCGGCTGGGTGGTTTTCTCATGACCGCCTGTTCGGCCGTTGCACCGACGGTGACCTCTCGGGTCATCGAAAGCAATCTCCACGTCAGCTCGGAATTTACCGAGCAGCTAGACCCGGTGGAGCTCTCTTCCGTAAACGAGCTCCTGGATCGCATCGCCGCCTTGGGGGTCGCTACAAATTACGACCAGGTTGGGCTCAAACCCGATCTAAGGGAAATCAACTCTCCCCAAGCCACCCACCATGTTGCCGTGGTGGATACACAATGCGGCAACCCTTCATCTATCTTAAGGACTAGCACCGTCCGAATTCCGGAACCCTCCATGCCGGATATCCACGGAGGGGAGGATACAATCCAAGACCTGGGCTTAGAACAAGGCAAATCGGATAACATACAAGACTCCGGATCATCCGGAGGTTGTTCGGCTTCCGAACAGCAAACCGGGCAAAGTATCAGATTTAATGAATTCCGCCCGCCCGATCTTAAGCGATCTCTCCCAAATCAAGCAGATGCCCGAAGAAACAATACATCATTACTGGGCCAGATTCCTCCTGCTTATGAACAGGATAAAGGACTGCCACGAGGGAGACGCGATTTCAATCTTCTGCAGTAACTGCACGGACAAGGGAATACTCAACGTCGTAAGTCGTCGTAATATTACGCGCTTTGCTGACTTGGCGTCCATAGTAAAACAATACTGTGCGATGGAAAGTGCTCGGAAAACCGAAATTAAATTTTGGGATAATCCGGCCTTGAATAGCAATCCCGTCCGAATCAAAAGGGCGCACTACAGCAGGGCGCCCGGATTAAACAAAAAATCAAAACCCTCTAGGGGGCATGGAACCGTGCTAGAAAAGTGGCTCGATGGACCCTGCAAGATTCATAGTGCAGAGGAGGCCACCCCAACTCACAGCCTCAGGGCATGTTGGATACTCCGGCAGGTGGCCAAAATTGGCGAGGACCTCCTAAATCCAGAGGTCGAAGGAAACCAGCCCGAGAATTTCAGTACCGTTCTCACAATCTCTGAGACTTTCGCATCAAATAACATGTGAAAAAGAACACTTCGCAGCCTCGCCGAAGTCTACCAAGTAGCGACAATAAATCCATGGAGCAATACTGCTATCACCTTCAACGCGAGCGACGAACCTAAATTTCGAAAAGCCAGAGCACCAGCCGCATTGGTTCTCAGTCCCATAGTGGACGGCTGTCGCCTCGCAAAGGTACTTATGGACGGAGGCAGCGGATTGAACCTCATCTACGAGGAAACCCTCCCAAACATGGAAATAGACTGGAACCGCATTGAGCGAAGCAGCACAACCTTTAGAGGAATAATCCCCAGTCAGGAAGCGCGCTGCACGGGAAAGATCACACTAGATGTGGTATTCGGCACGGCGGATAATTACAGGTCCGAACAAATCACGTTCTAGGTGGCCCCGTTCAAAAGCGGATATCAGGCTATATTAGGACGAGAGGCATTCACAGTTTTCCAAGCCATACCCCATTACGGGTACATGAAGCTTAAGATGCCTGGGCCAAACGGAATTATCACTCTCGCTAGTGATCCGGACATAGCACTCCGCGCCAAAAACAAGACAGCCGCATTGGCCCTCGAGGCACTATCTGAAGCCTTAGCGGCCGAAGAGCTGACGGCGCTGCGATCCATGGTTAACAGGGATGATGTGATACTCGATAAGAGATCCAAATCCACATCCTTCAAACCAGCGGACGAAATAGTCAAATTCCAGGTCCACCCAATGGAACCCAATAAAACAGCCTCCATCGGGGCGCAACTGAACCCTGATGTAGACGCCGCACTGCGCGAGTTCCTACGAGAGAACTGGGACATTTTCGCTTGGCACCCCTCAGATATGCCATGAATCCCACGCAGGCTGGCCGAGCACAGCTTAAACATCCAGAAAGGATTCAAACCTGTCAAACAAGCCCTTCGGCGTTTCTCCGAACCAAAGAGACAGGCCATGGGAGAGGAGCTAGCCAAATTATTGGAGGCCGGATTCATTAGAGATATAAAACACCCGGACTGGCTAGCAAACCTGGTAATGGTACCAAAGAAGGACAAATCCTGGCGCCTGTGTGTCGACTTCAAAGACCTTAATAAGGCCTGCCCAAAGGATCCTTTTCCCCTCCCCCGAATAGATCAAATCATCGATGCCACTGCAGGACACGATTCCCTGTGCTTCCTCGACGCATACTCCGGTTACCATCAAATAAAGATGGCAGAATCAGACCAAGCCGCAACAGCTTTCATCACACCATACGGCCCATTCTGCTTCAATACAATGCCCTTTGAGCTAAAAAACGCCGACGCCACATATCAGCGCATGATTCAAACATGTCTGGCAAACCAGATCGGCAAAACAGTGGAGGCGTATGTAGATGATGTGGTCGTTAAATCAAGACATGTCGAATCTCTAGTAGACGACTTGAGGCTCACATTCGACAACCTCCGAAAATATGACATTAAGCTCAATCCGGAAAAATGTGTTTTCGACGTTCCAGCCAGAAAGCTCCTAGGCTTCATTGTATCCGGCAGAGGAATTGAAGCAAATCCAGCTAAAATCCGAGCTTTGTCACAATTGGATGTCCCAAAAGACCTCAAACAAATACAGAAACTCACCGGATGCGTGGCAGCTTTAAGCCGCTTCATCTCCCGTTTGGGAGAAAAGGCATTGCCCCTTTACCGCCTCCTTAGGCGCACCGAACACTTCGAGTGGACGGACGCTGCCACAGCCGGACTTGAGGAAATAAAGGCCGTCTTGGCGACAAACCCCGTCCTGGCCGCGCCGAATACCGGCGAACCCATGCTGTTGTACATTGCCGCAACCCATCAAGTTGTTAGCGTAGTACTCGTCGTCGAACGGATAAGAGACGGACACAAACTACCCCTTCAAAGGCCGGTTTACTACGTGTCCACTGTCCTCACACCATGCAAATCACGGTACCCGCATTATCAAAAAATCGCATACGCGGTGTTCATGGCATCCCGGAAGCTACGACACTACTTTCAAGAGTGTTCTATTACAGTAGCCTCGGAAGTACCACTCAACGATATTATCAACAACCGCGATGCAACGGGCCGGATAGCAAAATGGGCCATAGAGCTCCTCCCGTTCGATATAACCTACAAACCACGACGAGCAATTAAATCGCAAGTCCTAGCCGACTTCGTCGCCGAATGGACAGAGGCCATACTCCCTAAAGAGTACGGCACGTACTCAAACTGGATAATGCATTTCGACGGCTCCAAAATGCTGGCCGGACTAGGGGCTGGCGTCGTTTTGACGTCCCCTACAGGGGACACAGTCCAGTATGTACTCCAAATTATGTACACGGACTCCAACAACGCAGCCGAATATGAGGCCCTTCTACATGGTCTCCGGATGGCAGTATCTATGGGCATCCAACGCCTGGAAGTACGCGGGGACTCAAACCTCGCGATATCCCAAATAAATGGCGACTTCGATGCCATAGACCCAAAAATGGCAACTTATCGCAATGTCGTACTAAAAATGTCAGCTCAGTTCGAGGGACTGGAGTTCCACCACATAGCCCGAGAAAATAATCAGGCAGCGGACGTCCTGGCACGCATCGGAGCAAAACGAGATGCAGTCCCCCCAACATCTTCTTAGAAAGATTATTCAAACCATCCGTAACATGGGAGGGGGAGCCCTCAGATAACAGTCCGGACATAACCGCACAACCCGACGCCGAACAATCAGACATAATCGGTGGCCCCGCCACCGAAATTACATCCTCAGCCCACGTAATAATGGCGGTCATCACCCCGTGGACGGAACCATTCCTAGCCTACCTTACTAGGCAGGAACTCCCCGAGGACCAAAACGAGGCACGCTGCATAGTGCGGCGATCTAAAGCCTATAAAGTCCACGAGGGAGAGCTATATAAGAAAAGCACTACAGGAGTCCTTCAAAGGTGTATCTCCGAAGAGGAAGGGCGGAGTCTCTTGGCTGAAATCCATGCCGGACTAGGTGGCCACCATGCCGCAGCTCAGTCCCTTGTAAGCAAGGCTTTCCGTACGGGCTTCTATTGGCCGACGGCCCGAGCAAACGCTTAGGACCTAGTCAAACGATGAGTCGGTTGCCAGCTCTTTGCCAACCAAAGCCATATGCCACCCAACACCCTCCGAACTATCCCCATCACTTGGCCTTTTGCGGTCTGGGGGCTTGATATGGTGGGACCCCTTAAAGGCGGAACCCACAAGAAAAAATACTTATTGGTCATGGTGGATAAATTCACCAAATGGATAGAAGCCAAGCCTGTCAAGACGGCCGAATCCGGACCTGTGATAGACTTCATATCTGGGGTCGTACACCGTTACAGCGTCCCCCACAGCATTATCACCGACAACGGCACAAACTTCACCTCTGACGAAGTAAAGCTGTGGTGCAAAAACATGGGCATTAAGCTTGATTATGCTTCTGTCTATCACCCACAAACTAACGGTCAGGTTGAACGTGCAAATGGTCTCGTCATGAGCGGCATCAAACCCAGACTAGTGCGGTCCCTCAAGAAATCTAATATGCACGGGGTGGAGGAGCTCGACTCCGTACTCTGGGGGCTGCGAACCACGCCGAATCATACCACCGGATTCACACCATTTTTTATGGTGTACGGCACTGAGGCAGTTCTGCCCTGCGACATAATTCATGACTCACCTCGAGTGCGCATGTACGAAGAAAGAGAAGCCGAGCTGGATCGGCAGGACAACCTGGACACCCTAGAGGAGGAGCGTGACGTGGCTAAAGCCCGTTCCGCATTTTATCAGCAGCAAGCTTGAAGATATCAAAGCAGAGAAGTACGGGCCAAAAATTACAATGTTGGTGAACTAGTTCTACACCTGCCGGACAAGCAAAAGAATAAACTCAAGCCCAAATGGGAAGGTCCATTCATAATTGACCAAGTCCTGACTGGTGGAGCGTACCGCCTGCGAGATGCGTCGGACAACCGACTCGAGCCGAACCCATGGAACGCCGCACGTCTCCGAAGATTCTATGCCTAGCACCGAACTCTGTGTTCGTCTCCTTCCTCTGTCCATTTTTTACATACATGTTTTTCTGTTTTTCTTTATCTCCTCCTACTCTTTCCTTTTATAGCCCTTAAAGGCTCATTATGTGACGCGCTACCCGCGCTCATTAAACCTGGGGGCTTCTTTAACAGAAGCTTGTTTACACGGGTTTCACACCCAACGCACGCGTCAGACTTCCGCATGCACCTTTTCTTCACCATTATATGCATCGATATGACTTAAGTTTTGGCCAAGCTGGGTTGCCTGGCTCTTGTGCTTACCCCTACATTCCTGATTGTTCGTCTAGGCGGTAAAGGGAGCACCTCTGTGATTGCTACTGCCGGATAAGCCGGACGTGTACCTCAGACTGGGTGAAGCCGAAAGCTAGCGTTCTTAAGGGAATATTCGGTCGGTGAACTAAAGATGAACCTTTTTCTTTTTTCACATGCCCCCAGATGATTTTCTGCATCTGCAGTCCGGACGTGCACTTTAGGGCACGCCACCCCAGCGAAAGGAACCCTTAACAGAACTATTATCTCTGGAAGATGTTTCTTACTAACCATGTAATATAACATAACTAGTTGGGCACTTGTCTGATAAAGCACTAATGACCCCTACGCCTGGTCTCCATGCATACCCCAGTTCATATATAACCGTTATGGTATTCGGACACACTCCGGACCGTCAGGTCCCGAGGTCGAAGCGAAAAGGTCGGCAACGACAAACGATCTACAATCCGGCTAGAAGGCATTACACATGTCAATTATAAATTACACAGTCATCTTGACTAATCGTATTCCTCCTCTATGCCATCTAACAGGCTGTCGAATTTACAGTCCTGGTGGGAATACTTTGCGGCCAAATTTACCTGGCCATACACTAAGCTTACAGGGATCTCCTTCCCGTCAGGCCCCACGGGTCCGACCTCGGCCATGTGATTGGGGTTAGACTTCGTAAAGCGGGTCTTCACCATGGCCCAGGCCTCCCTAGCGCCCTGCCGGCAGGCCGATATCTTCCACAATCGGAAGCGCCGCCGAGCTCCTCTCAACTTCTCCAAAAGTTCTCCAAAGCCCTCGGGTATGGAGTGGGCAAGCCACAAGGCTTGGGCAATACCTCGCATCACCTGCCGAACTTGTTCGTGCAGTTGCGTGAGTTCGGGAAGAAGATCGCTCGTTGAACCGGGCATCTCCTCCGCCGGACGACCTGTCAGCATACCTACAGACACAACTCTGTTATTCGTCTTCCTCGCCGAACTCCTTTTTCAAGAGTTCGCTCAAGCAATTACTAAATATGCCGCGTCGAAGCCGCTGATTCTCCTTCGTGGAGTCAGATAGCTGGCCACGAACGTCTTTCAGTTCAACATCCAGCTTGGTGTTGGCATCCTGAAGATCATTCTTCTCTCGCCTCACCCTTGTCAACGTACTCTCGCCAGCCTTTAACTAGCGTAAGAGTTGTTGCTTCTCCGGATCAAGTCCGGCGCCATCTGCAACATGAATTGTCAGATTTGTGCACAAGCCGCACAGTATTAAACTTTTGAAATGTATCTTACCTGAGGGGGTCCCTTTGGGCTCCCCTGTTGCGGCTAGCACGGCCTCTAGTTGGGCCTTGCACTTTTCTAGCTCCTGAGACAGCACGGTGTTCTTCTCTTCCTCGGCCTTCTTCTCCGCCTCTATTTTGGCGCGCTCTGTTGGAGGCAAAGCCTCCCACAAGGCGACATCCATTTCTTTCCAAAGCTCCTCAAGGCTGGGGGGCTCGGCGGGCGGCGCGGCATTCTCCTTGTAGCGGGGAGCCGACGCGTCCTTCGGCGCGCGTGCTGGCGAGATTGGGAACGCCGACGGGTCCACCTCGACGCGTCGCAGCCAGGAGTGGAACGCTGACGCGTCCTCCTCGACTAGTGGCGGCGAGGAACGGAGGAGCGGAACGCCGACGCGTCCTCCTCGACTAGTGGCGGCAAGGAACGGAATGGCGACGCGTCACGTAGCGGCGAGGAGCGGAATACCGACGCGTCCTCCTCGACTATTGGTGGCGAGGAACGGAACGGCGACGCGTGACCGTCCACGTGGTGCAGCGAGGGGCTCCTAGGGCTTAGGAGGGGCGATGCCATGGTGGTTGACGTGAGAGGGAGGGGGAGGAGATAGCGATGAACATGAACGTGAGGGGGAGGAGATAGCGATGTCGTGGGAGGCGCAGTATTTATAGCGAGCAATGGCACACCTACGTAAGATATGGACTGAGCTGCACTGACTTAACTGCAGGTCCAGTTGCGTCACTGACATGTGGGCCAGACCCCTGTTGGGCCCATATGTCAGTGACCCAATGCACCTGCAGTTAAGTAACAGCTACGTGGGCATATTTGTTGGAGTAAATTACGGGGGAGCTAAGGGGTGGAAATATTGCTGGTCACAACGGATTGGACGAGCGTGGGGGAAGGAGAGTCATGCATGCAGATTTTTTCACACGGGGTGGAGTGGTGGGACCGCCGGAGGGAGAAGGAGAGTTTGGCAGGCATATTGTTTCCACACATGGAGAGGAAAAGATTTGGAGACAAACGGGCTTCCTGCAGGTATGGGAACAGTGCATAATAAGTCATCTTGCATGCCGGGCTAGGTATAGTCTTAAGTCATTAAAAACATACACGCCCCACACATGTTCATATTTCAAGGTGCACTAAATTATTGCATGCGATGATTAAGGTTGGCCATAATGGTGGTATCTTAGCTGGTATCATGCACACGGGAATAGCAAACATGCTGATGTGGCAAATAATTAAAGAAGAGAGGGGGGTTAGAGTAACTAGTGTTCATGCATGCATTGGTAAACACATTTTTTTGTGAAGAACGACAACACTAGTTGAGTACTTTTGCAGACTTCAAAAACTATTCCACCGCCTCTACTATCTTGCTAAGAGTAGGTGAAATTTTTGAATCGAGCCCTTTAAACTAGAAGAGAGGTAGTGGTACTCTAATAGCTAACCTTGTTGTGATGGCAAGATAGGACATGGCACGCACCTGGACGGAGGAACTAGTCTGCATTGTGCATTTAAGTTTTGTCTGAAGTCAATGTACCTCTACTTTCACCAGACTTATAGAAAAATGTGTCAACATTCACAATGTCAAATCAATATTTTTACACTCTTATAAAACGTAGTTCTTATACTCATTATAATCAGTATTGTAGATATTGATATTTTTAGTATAAATTTGGCCGTGGGATTTCATTGATGCCTGTCAAAGCGTGGAGGAAGCGGAGCTTAGGGCTTGCATTCCCGGTCTCTACATAGGTATTTCTCTTCATAATCCTGTGATTTTAGAGACTGATTGCGCTTTTGTGGTAGCGTCCCTTGCATCGGGGGACTATGACAGGTCTGCTATGCGTGACCTGAAGATGAAAGCGTTGAGCATCTCGAAGTTGATCAACAATCTTCAATTGTCAAAGATTAGCCGTTCGGCCAATAAGGTGGCACACTTAATCGCTAAGTATAGCTTTGATAATAGATTAGATGGTATTCTTGTAAATAACATACCGCCCTGTGTGGTGAATATTGTATCGAATGAGTGTATTGGTGTGGCCGCTTAATTAATATAAGGTGGTGTTCAAAAAAGTATAAATTTGGTCAAACACTTTGCAAACGGTTGACGGGAGTAAAAAGGACCAGAGGGAGTATCATGCATGCGGAGTAGGCAAAAAAAATTGCTTGTCTAAAAAAAGGCAAAAAAATGCTCATTTATAGCCGGTCGAAGTCTCAAAGGGCGCGATCGCGCGAGGGAGGCGAAGGTCGTGGGAGGCGCGACGTTTGACGGAATTAAGTGAAGTTACATCCACGCGCCGGCATGGCGTGCGAACAGGCAGAAGCTATACCGTCAGGCCTACGATATGGGTCTAGTAGACATGACATCTAGTGGGTCTCGCATAGTTCTCGAGAACTCTTTGGGGGCTTGCAGCCGTTTATCCACCGGGCAAGCCAGCAACCCCACGCCATTTGCACGCCCTACTCGTCCCCGTCTTCTACCTTACAACAGTTCGCTCCCAGTCGTCCCGTCCTTTCACATTAGTTCGCTCCCAGTTTTTTTTTGCGGGGTACAACAGTTCAACTTCTCCTAACCCTCCTCCAAAATCCATGGCCTCCCAAATCTCCATGGTCGCCGCTGAGTACTAGGTTAGAGCCATCACCGGCGATCAGTTCATCGTCATCTACACACGTGGATCCGAGACGGTGAAAGCATGGCTTGCTCGCTTCCTACGCATGTTCAACAGTTCAACGGATGAGTGGGTCGCTGGGCTAGATGTTGAGTACACCACAGTCTTGGGACGAGAGAAGGATCTAAAGGACAAAGAGAGGAAGAAGCCCGCCGTGATCCAGGTTTGCGTACATAACGTTTGCTTGGTCTACCACATATTCCATGCCGACGTTGAGTGCCAGGATTTTAAGAACTTCCTCAAGGACAAAAGAGTGAAATTCGTTACTGTAGGCTTTAAGAACGACAGGGATGTCCTGCGTCGGATAAGTCTCGTTGTAGGCCAGCCCTTCGATCTCCATAAGGCAAGCCTGGTGTCCTCCTCTCAACCTTCAATGCTGACCCTGGCAGCAGCCATGATTGATCCTTCGTACGCTAAACTGAAGAAACCTCATCACGAGTTTCATCATGCATGGGAGTCAAAGACATTAGATGAAGATCACATCCTGTACGCAGCAATGGATGCCTACCTTTGTTTAAATATCTACAAGGGTTGGATGAAGAAGCAGAGCCCAGTGTCCGGTTCAAGCAAAGAAGCGTCAGCGAAGAGGAAGAGGAAGAGGGACGAGGACGAAGTCGAGGACGTGGACTCGGACTCCGAGTAGGTGGCAGTGCCGTCGCTCATGCTGGTTCTACTGCAGTGTCAAGCGGACTAGTTGCTTAGTTTATTTTCAAGGGTGTGTTGTACTGAGGCCCCAGCAGAACTATGTTTATGTTCTTTCTCGTTATTTGAACTCTTTAGTACGTACAGTAGTACTAGTACTATGTCTTACTACTGTTCTTCTTGCAGTTGGTACTACTGCTCGTATCTTCGTGTTCCTACTGTACTTAATACGTTCGTACTAGTAGTATAATTTGGGTCAGTCGATTTGTGAAAGAAGTTCTACGGAGCGAAGGAAGAAGACGGCAGAAGAGGTGGAAGAAGCCCTTCTAGCCATCCATGTTGCATCAAACGGCTCACATGAGTCGACTCACCCAAATTTCTCCTTCAGATTGCAGGATCCACATGACATTCAAGGTCTCGAAGGTAGATTCCGCGTCCGCACCCAGTTTGCGGGCTCGACGCTTGCGCGACCGGCTTCCGCCGCGACAGCTACCATGCGTGCCTCCTCCGCGCGGGCGGAGACGACAATGACACGCTAGTTCCTCCTCGCCGGCGTGCTGGAGCACGCGCTCGTCCTCCTCTTCGTACGCTGCGTGCATAGACGCGGCTCCACCAGCTGCTCGCGTGCTTGGCAGCACGGCGGCATCGCGAGGAGGGGCTGCAGATGACATGAGCGGGCGAGCCTTCGGCTTCATGGCACAGGGATGGCGGCGACACGGCGGTGATGGGCGAGAAATTGTTGGTCGGAGCAGGCAGGCGACGGCATGCGCAACGGCGGCGGCGGCATATTGATGAGTGTGCGTGTGGGAGCTTACTTTAGTTTTATATATAAGGTTGATCAAACTTAAAAGAAAACCGTACTAGTACACGTAAACATTAGACTTAGGCAGCGCTTATATTAGTTAGTACCATAACCACGATACGGAATCCTGTGCAAGCACGTGAACCGCGGCCGCGCGGTTGATCAAACGGTGCGTCACCGTGTCGCGCTCGAAGGACATCCACCGAACCTTTTTGTGTGTGTGAAAACAATCCTCGAATATTACTCAACTTTTTTTCCTGTAAAAGTTCTTGACGCTGCAATATTTCCATATATTTGAATTTAGCTCTTGTTCATGTTTATTTGGATTTGGACGTTTTAGGTGCGCCCTAGTTTTTTAATACTGATTTTGTGTGTGTGACTGAGAGAGAACGTGTGTATGTGTCCATATGTGTGTTGTGGCGGAAGAGCAATGTGGAGACGGTGTGCATGTGATACAGACATAGAGAGGTGTGAATGTGAAAATGATCATGCATGAGTGAGACATAGACAGATGCCAATATGTTGTGTATACATGAGAGAACGGTCTTCTAGTTTACTTGTGTGTGTGTGAGAGAGAGAGAGAGGGAGAGAGAGAGAGATGGAGAGAGGAGCATCCGTAACACAACAACCATCTCTCTTGATTCGTCCGTCCCTCGCACGGTTGCATGCAACACATGCATCAACGCGCACATTTTGACACCCTCATCCAGCCCCTGCCCACCTCAAGGCCCGCACAATCTCTTCGTGAATACCCATTACTCTCCTTAGGTTTGTTTTCTCTCAATATCTGACACACACACACACAGAGACACACGCAGCACAACACACACACACACACTTCCCCGAGCACACAATTCATCCCCATCCAAGGTTATACGGCGACCACTCTCGCTTGTGCTTCTTTGCACCCCAACATGCACACCACCTCAATCTTCAAAGAGGGCATCGAGCAGATCGAAGACGGTGACCACACGGCGCTAGAGAATGCGGGGTCATTTGGAAGCAGGGTGATGTGACGACGGCTGATTGACTCCTCCCCCCACTCTCTCTCTCTCTCTCTCGCACAAAATTACCAATCCCTCTCTCCCCCGCACAAAATTGTCAATCCCTCAACCCATGAGATCCTTCCCCTCTCGTCCATGTTTTTCCAGCTCTCTCATCAAACATGTTGTCTCTTCTCCTTCCACGTATACAGAATCCAGATGCACACGCATCTCATGTATATTACATGTACCCATCTTTCTCACAGACCTAACTTCTTCCTCTCTCTTTCTCTCTCTATCTCTCTTTGTCTCGTTAGGTTTGCTCCTACTCTCTCGTCCACATACATACAATCTTTCCCGCCCTATCTGCTCCATCTTCAAAAGCTCTCTCTGCACGTTTCATTCACACATTGGGATATGTCAAAATGTTGCTTCTATAATGGCTGATGTAGAGTTATGGTTGTTTTTGTTGCATCCTACAAAGTAATAACTATGAAATGCATTTAGATTCTCATTTGACTGGGATTATGTGAGTTTGAGCATGTTGTGAAGTACTATAGACCTTGTATACATCTTGGGATTCGACAATGATTGTAACTATTGAATTGTATAGATCATTACATTTGAAGTCAATAGCCTAATATATTTATTTCACAATTTCAACAAATGATTAGTTCACTACAAACTAAGAAAACAAATGTGTACTCCCTCCGTTTTTATTTAAGTCCGCGTATTAGCATTGGTCAAAGTCAAGTTTTGTAAACTCTCAGAAAGCTTATAACAAAAAATATTAACATATACAATAACAAATAAATACCATTAGATTCATTATTGAATGTACTTTCACATCATACATATTTGTTATGGTAAATGTTTATATTTTTCTATAAACTTGGTCAAACTTTAGGAAGTTTGACTTCGGTCAAACCTAATATGCAGAGTTTACTACTACTACTCGCTAGTTGCTTAGCCGAATCACTCAACACGCCACACGGGGAGTCGAGTGTCACACAATTTTGAAGTCGGCGGGAAAATCTCCCGCGACCCTGATTCGAGCAGTGGGAAGTTACCATACTAGCCTTCGGAACAGGCCTACAGATGACGCTTGGTAGGGGGCTGTTTTCGTAACTTCAGGTTCACCCTACCCAGCCGACCCCACCCCGGCACCCAGAGTAGTACACCTGAATACTCCCCATTTTCTATCCCCACCGCAAAATAGACTTCTCCACGGCACCGCAGCCTTCGTGCTCCTCCCCTTTACATCGGCACACTCGTCCACCACAGCGCATCTGCCTCATCGACGACCTCGTACGCCACACTGGAGCCGGTCCACCGTCGTCGTCGTACACGGAGCCTCTTCCCCGGCATCGTCTTCCACGGTCTCAGATCTGCATCCCGGAAGCCGATGCCAAGCGCAGAAGTACCACCATCGTGGACAATGAACTGACTCCCGTTGCCGACCATGACTCACAGAGGCCGTCGCGACCATCGTTCTCCTCCTCGATTGGTAATGTGTGTATTGAATCACTTAGCAGTACATGTGCAGTTCCAATTTTGTTCATACCTACCCTTCAAATTTCCTGGGTCTATTGTTCCCATAAAAGTAATTGGTTATAGCCTCCATTGTCCAACAGAATATCAACTTGTAATTGTGCGTCTCTCCTGTATCGCGCTGTGCTTGGGTAGGTTTTTCATCTGCAACCAGTAGTGTGGCAAATGATGGAAAGGTTTTTAGAACTAGCAAGATGCCCATGCGTTACACACATCAAGATGCATTTGTATGAGTAGTTTATCTTGTGGGAGAAAAGGATGAACGAGGGAAGGCCTTATTTGCAAATCTGGAGAGGGGTATGGGTATCTTTTTGCAAAATTCCCATTTCTTTCCTTCCTATCTGTCAGATATAAATCGGACGGCCTATATTGCAAGAAAAAAAAGTAGACAGTAAAGGAAGTAGAGATAAATATTAAATATTAAATATTAAATATTAAATAAATATAACAGTAGAGAAGAGAGTAGAGATAGCAGAGACGTCGGGAAAGGATCGTGGGCGTGCGGGAAAAAGCGGCCGGGCGTGCGCTAGTTTTGGCGCGCGGCGTCCGGCGCGCTTTATAAAATCCAACGCCCTCCCACCGCCCTGTGCCTTGCCACCGCTCTCTGCCCGCTCTGTACCTCGCCACCGCTCTCTCCCCGCTCTTTTTCGCCTCGCCGCCGCGTCACCGGGAAACTTGGGGATACCGCGGCATCCGCACACGCCCCTCCGGCGGCTTCTCCGCCAAGATCTGGTTCCACGGGATGCGCCTCGGCCTCGGCAATTTCGACACCGCCAAGGAGGCCGCCCGCGCGTACGACGGTGGTGTGGCGCCTCCAGTGGCCTCATAGAACATTGAACTTCCCCAACGTGACGACGCGGGAGCGGGCGCAGGAGCTCGCGCCTCTGCCACGGTTTAGCACCGACGAGGATTGTCACGACAACCGGAGGCGGGAGCACCATCTCGGCATTGCCGAGATGGACGAGGAAGCCATGGCGCTGTGGCGCCAACACTTCCCGCAAGACATCATCAACGAGCGCGAGTTCTACGCGCAAAGGAGGGCGGAGCGAGCCGCCTATCGCGAGGAAAAGCGTAGGCGAAAAGCGGACGCTCAATTCAACATGAGGCTAGGAGCAGCGTCACCCTGGCAATCCGACGATGATCGGTATCTTCACGCCTACAGTCAGACGTCGGAGGAGGACATCTCCGAGGAGGAGTCGGACGACGAGGAGTAGTTGAATTATCTTTTTTTATCTATCTATGCCGAGAACTATCCTCTACTCTCTAATATCTACTTGTCGATCTCAGCACTGTAAACGCTTTTTTAAAGCGCCGCGCGTTGCGATTCTGTTGGAGATGCTCTAACATGGCAGACGAGTGCTTTAATGTTGCCCACAAGATGCGCGAGTATTACTAGTAGTATATTTTTCTTGCCATGTTGATATTTTAAAACCATGAGTGCGAACATGCAGAGGAGCAATGAAGACCAAACATGGGATATTTGGGACATCTTCAAGGAGCGTGGAAAGTTAAAGAGGAGATGCACCGAACCTGTAAAACGAGCTTTGGTAAGTAACACCCTTTCAATTACTATCATGTAGCCTCGTGTTCTTTGATGTGTATATGTTGTAGTTTCTGTTTCTCTTTAGCGTGGTGCTCTTCGATGTGTAATAAGAAGAGTCTTAATCGTCCTAATGCTTTCGGTTTTAGCTTGATGTAGGAAGTGGGTGTTCTCACCTTGTAGTCTGTTTTTATTTTTTATTTCCTTTTGAATTCACTTCTCCGAGTTCTGTTTATCTGGCTTCTACTAAATGGATCTAGGTTGCTCTGATTATTGATCTAAAAAAGAAGTAACTTCATGTCAGGATGCAGTTCCTGCGAGGAGGGAAGTATGGTCAACCTCGAGATCATGTTTCCAAAATGAGACTGGATTACACACAAGGTGTCAGTTCCCTAATGATGCTGGATTAGACACAAGGTGCAAATTCCCAGATGATGCTGGATTACACACAAGCGAGGTGGAGTTGTCAGCTGTTTGTGTCCTCGTGGCATTAGTAAAGGCTGAAAGAAAGCGTGCAGCAGTCCTTGAGAATGTAGCTGAGTTCCTGAAGAAGCGAAAAGAGCAATCAGATGCTCTCTTCACCCAAGCCAAAGAAGAGATGGAAGAAGCCATAAATAAGCTAGCAGAGGCAGAGCAGGCTAGGCGTCTCCTGCTATCTAAAACTGTTGCCAATACAAAATTTCCTTCATAATAGCTAGGTTCAAATGTTTATCCAGTCAGCATGCCTGTTGTGATGTCTGTGCATCTATTGATGTGGCACAAAATGTTTTTTTTTCGGGTCATGTAATAACAGCAATTACTTTCCAAACAATAACAGACGAAGCATTGGACATGGTATAGTTCACGCGCAAGCCCGACATTCCAAGTTCAACTTCCACATCAAACTCATGTTCACAGATATCTGCACATTCATACATAATGTCCACAACAATGATTCACTTCAAAGCCAAAAAAATGTGAGGAGAGTTATAAATAAAGAAAATCCTCTACTAGTTCCTGCTACCAGTGCGAGCACAACAAGTCAAGACCATGCGTAAATTAATTATATTTTAGTCATTGTTTGTGTTCTAAAATGCCTGCCGGCTCGCAGAAGGACGTGTTGTCGGCACACACGCGGATTCAATGAAGGCAGGCAGGGCAGTCTTAAGCTGGTTGCACGCGGCGAGGAGGCATGCTCAGCCGGGCCTGCAGCGAGTGCGGCCCTCTTGGCCGGCACGCCGGTTCAATGCCTGCGCTATGAGAGGTCGCGTCCATGTCAGAGCAATCACTCCCTCCAGTCCTTTTTTGTTTGGGTACAACAAAATCTTGTTTTCCATTCACATTTTACAAGTAAAATTCATGGACAAACTTTGACCCAAAGTACGATGGGGACTAGTAAACCAGAATGGAGGTAGTAGTTTTTTTAATCAAAGAAGGGTTTCCCCTTCCGATTTTCATTACTGAAAACCAGCATCTAAATCTAAACCATAGTATTTGCCCTAGAACTACCAGGTTCAACATCTCGCAAGATAAACCCATACAACCTCCATCGCAAAAAACACCATACAACCATACGCCAAGGAGGTACGTAGTACTATGAATTCCATTTTCGCTCCATACCAATCGTTCTAAAAACTACTCACTACTTATAACGCGCCATTGAAAATCGGAACTCTTAACCCCCGCTAAAAAAACAATATTTTAAACGTGGCTACTCGATCTGTGACAACTGGCGAGCCACCGCGCTCCAAGTCGTTCACCTATGGTCCCGACCATCAACTCCTACGGATCAAATTATCACGCGAGCTGACTATTCCTACAAAGGTGCTCCGCCACGTACCCGGTACCCGCGAATGCAGCAATCGTGCACCTTGGGTTTTAGGGTTTATTTGTTAACGTCACCTTTATGTAACACTCATGTGTGCGAGACAGTGAGAGGTCGACTGCGTGCGTGCGCCTCTTCTCTTCGTATATGTACTCCACTGTTTGTTTGGTGTCCAAAAAATTATAATAACTACTAGCAATGTGCCAATGCGTTGCCACACGATCAAAGTAGATTAATACATATTCACCAATTTGATAGAAAAATAAGTCTAGTTTTGAAATACGTATATCACTAAAAATATGTTATGTTTCACTCAAAATATATTCCTATGGCAGTTTTGATGAGATAAGGGAGGAATGTTGTTGGTTTCAAGATTCGAGAAGTGGTATATGTCTAATTTCTACTCTTACTAGCAAGATGCCCGTGCGTTGCACGGAACATCAAGATCTTGTGGGAGAAAAGGATGAACGAGGGAAGGCCTTATCTGCAAACGTGGTGAAGAGTGTGGGTAAATTGCCATATTTTCCTTCCTATCCATCAGATATAAATCGGACGACCTACATTGCAGGATGGCAGGCCCACCATCATCCCCAACTCTATTTTTTATCCCTGCTCTTATAAAAAGCATTGTCGGTGATGATCGTGTGCCTGCCATCCTGCAATATAGGCCGTCCGATCTATATCTGACGGATAGGAAGGAAACTATGGTAATTTTGCAAAACGATACCCACACCCCTCTCCACATTTGCAAATAAGGCCTTCCCTCGTTCATCCTTTTCCCCCACAAGATAAACTACTCATACAAATGCATCTTGATGTTCCGTGCAACGCATGGGCATCTTGCTAGTTGTTGCAAAAAGCCCATGTGTGTGTGAGAGAGAGGGAGAGTGGAGGAGGACGGAGTGCATGTGTGACAAAGACACAAGGAGTGTGTGTGCGATAGGTATCAGCTTAAAATGAGGCGATAGTGTGTGTGTGTGCACGATCGAGAGGGCGTGTCTCAAGAAGGGAAGAAAAATCTATATAGATACAAGGAGCGGGAGAGAGACATGTATGCGATGGTGGAAGCACAAGTGCGGGTGTATAAACCTATCTAGAGGCTAGCTAGTCGATAAATGTTTGTGAGAGAAATACGAGTCGGGGTGCGAAAGCGAGAGTTTTGTGTGTGTGAGAGAGAGACGGTAGTCGGGAAGGGGAGTGGAAGCAGGAGTTGTGTGTGTGTGTGTGTGTGTGTGTGTGTGAGAGAGAGAGAGAGAGAGAGAGAGAGAGGAGACGGTAGTCGGGGTTGTCTGATCGGTAAACAAATGAATAATGTCAGTCTGGGATGGAGATGAAAAGGAGACCGCAACAAATGTTGTGTCTACAGGAGAGAGAGGGAGTAATTTTAGTAGTATGAGTCATATGTAGAGACATATAGGGTGTGTGAGAGAATCCCATAGAGAGAAAGACAAAGTGAAAGACGAGTGGAGAATGTGTGTGTGTGGCGGTGAAAAAGAAAGCTTAGGTACCGAGTGATACCAGAGAACAGTAGAGACATGAGAGATAATGAAAACCGTGTAATGTATAATGATAGGGAGAGTGTGACATTTCTCAAGGGAGACGTCGAGAGACCATGTTTGCGAGGATAGGAGAAACATGAAGCGAGCGTGCGGGTGAGCTGGAGAAAAGAGAGTGATAGCTACCTGAAGAAGCATGCATGCGAGAGAGATGGGCGTGAAAGGAGTGAACAAAAAAGGGATTCAAATATTTGAATTCGAGATGATGATACATGTAATCCATACTCGAACCAAAATTGATCTATCAAACATGCATACTCATATGAATTCACGCACATCTATGTTATTTAATATGTAGATATTACTGATCCATACATTTTAGTAGAACATAATTTGGTTAAATTTTTTCGAATTCAACCTTAAGATTTCGAGATCGTTGTATTTGTAAATCATATTATACATATAAAGGAGCAGAATTCTTTGTTGTTCTTTTGAAAGTATATATAAAAAAATGATGTATATAGAATGTAATTCCAATTGAAAATGGATCCCACCCGAGAAAAAATAGAATACAAGCGGGATTTGAATTGAGTTGGCACGGTAAACGCGCACTCTGCAGAATTTGAACGAAGCGGGGAAAGTCGCAGTAACCGCCTGAAACCAAAATCTGCGAGATGGAAATCACTACTGCCTATCCCTGCCACGCAAAGCCTATCTGCTGGATTTCTATAGGTTTCGATAGGGGTAGGTTTGTAATTTCACCCAAATGTGACGTAACCGCCTCTGACCCGGATTCATACACGATGGACGCCAAAACACAGTGTGTCCTCGGCCAAAATCGACTCCCTCCCCGATTCATATTCATACACGGTGGGTGCCAAAAACAAACTCTCGTCGGCAAATATTCGGTGTATGCGAGATTACCATCCTATCCCCAACCGACTAATGTTGCTGTGATGTAGTAGAAATTTGAAACGGGGGCTAAGTTTGTAAATTTCCTTGCATTTGAGACAAGCGC
Organism: Aegilops umbellulata; assembly: GCA_032464435.1. Lineage (NCBI taxonomy): Eukaryota > Viridiplantae > Streptophyta > Magnoliopsida > Poales > Poaceae > Aegilops > Aegilops umbellulata. The sequence continues at coordinate 47,041,635 of CP136056.1, read as the reverse complement.
GCCCTGAATACATGTTCCCCCTTCCTCTCTACCTCCCTTTTCCCCATTCGTACTCCGTGAGCGCCAAAACACCCTCTCCACCCCACCCTCCTCCGTTCGCCGCCATCCGCCACCCCATCCACTGCCGTCATCCTCCACCATGCCGGAGCTGATACCCCGACGCCGCCGTCCATTACAAGAGATCGACCTCTCTCATCCACGGCTTCGGACCGGGATCCTTGCATTCCGTCCTCTCGCTTCATCCCCGCCGTCGTCCACCTTGCCGGCGCCGCTCCTACGACCGTCTCGTCCACCGCGCCCCGCCGCCACCATCTACCCTCCTAGATCTGCTTCCACGCCGCCGACAGCCATCGCTACCACAGCACCGTCAAATTCTCAGCAGATGCGTACACGGCGACGCACCAGAGGCGGTACTCTTTCGTATCTGCTCAACTTATTTATCACAGCAAGAAAATAGATCGCCACTGCTTTACTCTGATTTCTTGTCTTGGTTGCGAAGTTGCCTTTGTCCGGTTTGCACCTTCAGATCCGCCATGGCACGCTCAACACTATACTCCCAATGCTTATGGTTTTCCCCTTCTATATTCCACACTAGTTAAATCACAGTAGACTAAATTTCAAAATTGGGTCAGTCGATTTTTCAGAGCTCGCCGGAGTTCGCCGGCGCGATCGAAGGGGCTCGGGTGGTTGTGGGGCCTCGCCGAACGAAGAAAACTCGACGCGGGTGGGGGTTGGGGCTGGGGGTGGCGGAGGAACACAGGCGGTGGGGGCCGGTGGTCCGGCCGGCGGCCCGTGTGGTGTTCTGTATGGGAAGAATCAGAGACGAGGAAGAAGAAGGGTTAGGAGACATAGGATCTTCATCCAACCGCCTGAAATGGTCGAGAGACAGCTGGGAGTTGCATTCTTAATGCGCTCTGGTTCATCATGTGTGGGCACTGCGCAACCAACATTTTATTATCCAAAATCTGCTTGCTCTTCTTTACCATGTTCCTCTTCCGTTCTTCTTTAATATGTACTCTCTCCATTCCTAAATACAAGTGTAGATTCCACCATGGACTACATATGGAGCAAAATGAGTGAATCTACACTCTAAAATGTATCTGGATACATCTGTATGTGATCCATAGTGGAAATCTCTACCAAGACTTATATTTTGGAATGGAGGGAGTATGATAGTAGTACAGTATGTTCCTTGTACTGAAGATGACCGGGGACATTTGCAGTGTAGAGGTCTATACGGTCGGTTGTGATGGACACTTTGAGCCTCTTTGATTCGTAGGATCTTGTAAACATAGGAATAGGATTTGTAGTGGCCTTCCCACTTGAATCCTATAAGAATAGCAAGGAAATGCGGGGAGCTGTGTCGCCTTTGAGAGTTACAATGATATTAACAGTACCGCACCTTCACTTGAAGAGAGCTGGTATCCGAAGCCTTTCTAGCCGTACCGGCAATACTAGCACATATATTCCAGCAAGTTCCACTTTGCTGATTTTACTCTGATGCTTAAGGTTTTCCCGTTATATCTACACTATGATCTGTGTAGCTGCTTTGTGTCACCCTAGCAGCAGTCCACTCTTGAAGCTAAACACTGCAATGACTTACAAAATTGGCACCATGGCATTGAGTGCCATTCTGGATGCAATGAAACTCATACGCTCCCCACCTATTGATTCTTGTTCAGAATATGATCCTAATGACTATTCTAACCACGAGGAGTCAAAGGCAGATGGTCTGTCCTGTTCACTCATCAAGGTGCCTGTTCTAATTTGGCAATGTTTTATTGATTGCGGGTATCTTGCATATGTTGTCTTGCATTTCTTCTACTTTGTTGCACCGCCATCTGCTTAGTTTACTCATCATATATGTCGAGATGCCATGCCCATCCATTATCAATACATATTCCATCTGTCATCATACCATGTTTTCCCACTCAAATGTTGTTCTTGTGCATCCGACATCAAAAAGGAAGAGGGTGATTGCCGAACCTGATGGAGCACCAGCAAAGTCCTTGAAAAACGTGGTAGTGCCGAAGAAATCAGACATCACCCCACTTATATTGGCTGTACAACCAGTGACACAAAACGTAGGACCGACTCCAGCAGACTGTACCCATACTTCACTGGCCACACCACTAGCCCCACCACACAGGACCTGCACTCCAGCAAAAGGTATACCGATTTCATTTGCCATAGCACCAGCTGTACCACAGAAAAATCCCACTCCAGCAAAAAGTACAGCAAGTCCACCGGCTGAAGACCTATCCCAACTGCAGAGACGGCCAATTCCTGCAGATTGGAACCCCATTCCATTTATTCCCAATTTAAAAGACGATGCTTTCAATGTTGTTAGGGACTACGTGCATATATTCCCATCATGGGAAGATTATTGTGAAGACAAACACCATTTTCACATCTTTCTGTCCAACTTACGTGTAAGTGCTATTATTCATGGTTATTATTTTCCTGTTTTCTGCTGATTGAACACATCAATGATTTACATTACATTGTTGTAACTAGGCGAGGGTAAATCTGGATAGTCATGACGAGCAAAGCTTGCTTGTGCTTTTCAAGGAAGCATTGCAGCAGTATCGGTGTTACCTGAGGAAATCACACTTTGATGGCAAGTCTATAAACGAATTTCCGGTGAAGTCTCTTGTGCTAAATTTAGAAGACATTGAATGGAAAAACCTTGTTATGCACTGGTCTCGTTCCCGGGATGAGGTACTGTCTATGAAATCACATGACAATTTGAACTTGTACTTTTCCGCATGTCCCTTGCGGATCTTTTTTGCAGGAAATCTGCTCGAAGAAGAATTCCGGTTTGACAAGAACGACAGGATATCGCAAATATGATGCCTGATGCTTTGCTCTTGTTAGTACCTGTTGTCCTGTATCACTGTACTTGCATACATGCCAGGTTCATTATGTGACAGCAGTATGCATGATAGCTTGCTTATCAATTGTTCGCTCCAAATTATCTGATCTATATGAATGGTTACATTAGTGTAGAACATATCAATGTTTTTTTAGCTCTGCATTGTTCTTGTAAGTACATGCTGTCCTTTATCAGTGTACTTATAATGACAGGTAGTTGTTCATGTGCCATCACTCTGCATCTTATTTTCCTTTGCCCTCCATTTTCTACACATCAGATCTATATTTACTCTTACCATAAGGTTGGTACTAAATAAGTTTAGCTGTGCATTGCTCTTGGTTGTACCTTTTGCCTGTATCGCTGCACTTACATTTATAGCTACTTGGTTATGTAGCATCACTCTTTATCTTATCTTAAATATTCTCCATTTTTCGTATATTGTCACATCTATATTTACTCTTAACAAAATGTAGAATAAAGGCAATGCTTTTGAAGAAGATTCTGTGGTAAACTTCTTGAATCCCCCCCCATCAGCATGGACAAGGCCTTTATAGAGCCTGTCTTCACCAATAATGTAAGTTTGTCCATCTCAAGCCTTCAAACTTTGTTGTATATATTTGGTTAGGCATGACTGCAACAGCTGTTTATTTTTTGTGTTTGCATCAAATTGCTTGTTTAAAGTTTATTATGTAGTTCATAAACAAAAGTTTGTCCTTTCTCAATTTAAGTTTTCAGTTGTACAGCCAAGTTCCTTCTCCATACCATGTAAATTAAACTATACAGAGCAAGTGATCTTCTTTTGCACTGCATGTATGCTTCTGTTCTTCATACGTAATCCAGTGGTGTGGTGAACCTATCCACTACAGCACAATGTCATATTCTGCAATGTCTTAACTATGAACAATGTCATATCATTCTACTATTATTTAAACTATCTCTTTATTTGCCAATCTGAAATGGTATAAATTGACAGCACACTAACCATTGATACTTATGAGTTCTTGATCTGTAATACAGTGGTGTCGTGAAGCTGCCAACTCCTTCACAATGTCATTTCCTGCCATGTCTTGACCTAATGCAATTTTAAACTGTGTCACTTTATTTGTCAGTAAGAAATGTGATGAATTGTCAGCACTGATACTTTTATGTGCAAAACCTGTCATCTATCTGCTTGTTTATCTTTCAGAGTGAGGAAGATATAAGTGTTGAACAAGCGCAGTCTCATCATCTTGCTCAGTTGCTTGCGCTGCAGCTCCCCAGCAGGGCTAACCTTTCTTGAACTCTATTGAAGTGTTGTCAGTTTTGTATATTATTTTGTCGGCGTGTTTATTTGCACTGGTGGCGATCTTTGATGCCCAGTGTATTAATTTGTTGTCTGCTTGTGCTTTATTATCATAGTGGTGAACTTTGATGCCCAGTGGATGTAATATGCCGTAATTTCTTTATTATATACTCTAGGTTTTTTCTAATTCACGATGCTGCAGTTATTTTACTGTATATATATCCTGTCTTCGCAGTAAACCGGCCAAACCGTAAAATTATGGTACATAATCGGGCCGTCATGCAATCACGATGTAGGTTGGGCCTGAAATGTGCCGAACAGCTCACGGGCCGGCAGTAGCCCGAAATGAACCCCGACCCATGATTGTGCGAATCAAATCACGGGCTTTTAACCGGCCAAAATTTTCTCGGTCCTTGTTTGGCTCAATCAGATATTGGCTGCGAGCAGGCCGGATGCAAACCGGGCCGTAGTTAGGCCCAACTATATGACGGGCTTTTAATAGGCCGAAATTAATATAGGGCCGAAATGTTAAACGGGCCCTTAACAGGCCAAAACTAATATCAGACCGAATTACTAAGTGGGCCTTTAGCAAGTGGGCCCAAAAGCATAGTGTCCAGTTGACAGGCCGAATCTGATATGGGCCATAATTGAGCCCAAAGCCTCTTAAAGGGCCGGACCTGATCTAGGCCGTAATTTGGCCCAGAACATGGTAGGCTTTTAATGGGCCGGATCTCATATGGGCCGCTATTAGGCCTGGAGCATGGCAGGCCATTAATGGACCGGATCAAATATGGGCCGGCATTTGGCCCAAAACATGGCAGCCAATTAATGGGCCGGCCTACTAGGGTCCTCAAAATCTTGTGGGCCTATAGCTGGGCCGGTCCATTAGTGTCGGCGAAATCTCGTGGGCCTTTAGCTAGGCCGGCCCATTATGATCCGCAATAATCTTGCACACAAAAATCTTGTGGGCCTTTACCTGGGCCAGCCCATTATGGCCCGCAAAATCTTGTGGGCCTTTAGCTGGGCCAGACCATTATGGTACGCAAAATCTCGTGGGCCTTTAGCTGGGCTGGCCCATTATGGTCCGCAAAATCTTATGGGCCTTCAGTTGGGCCGGCCATTTAAATTTGATGGGACGGTCCAAGTGTCACCATATCATAGGCGCGTCTCGCCCATTGGATGAGTGACACATGTGCCAACACGGACCTAACACGTGTCTCCTCCAGCCAATGATGATTTTACACGTGGAAAATCCCCATTGGTCGGGGCTGTTAACGGGTTATCGGATCCAAAACCCGACCCGATAGCTTAACGGCGTTCCGTTACGGTGGATGCCACGTGTCGGTCACCCTTGACGAAAGCACTTCTGTGACACGCGATTTATCGTCATGGAAGTGGACACTTCCGTGATGATAATTTTGGTAATGTCATGGAACACTTCTACGACAGCACAGGTATGACTATCTTGATTCTGTCATAAAATCATCATGGATGTACATGCATGACAGAAAACGCGACCTACTGTGACAAACACGTATCATCATGGAAGTGTATTTTTTTGTAGTGCGTGATCTTGCAATGCAAATTGCATTGTGTGTGACAAGGGGAGAATATGCTGAGATAGACATGGGAAATCATGGCCAGGTCATTGATTGGTTAGTGAGCCAAGCATTCTCGTCGGATGAGAAGCGGGTTGCTCGTTGGGCATGGGTCAAGGAAAGAAATGATATTATTTGTTGCAACCCGGAACCGTACGCCAAATATAATTGCATGAGGCTATGTAATCTTTGTCATTTGGACTATAATGGCATGTACCCTTTGCTTGGTCGTCATTTGAACTACTATGACTTGTACCCTTAACATTTGAACTCATTAAGAACTTGGTGTTGTATGTCATATCAAGTAACCAAGTGTTGTACTCCATTGAATTTATTTTCTGTTTTGTTCTATGTCATCTTAAACCCTATATTCATGTAGGATGGACATTCGATCCATGACTATGAACATAGCATGTGAGAAGCTCATGTCGGAGCGACACCGTTGCTTAAAGAGGAGATGTGAAGCATGGTTGAAGAGTTGTGATGAGGCAAATGCGACCATGAAGGATTTCAGCAAGTATCACGTTATCGAGGAACCTTCTAATGCTAAGGAGAGAAAATCTTTCTGAAAGCTTGTGAACGAGAAAGAGAGGATGCTTGATGAGCTGCAAGACCAGGAATATGCTTGCAGACACGTGCTACCTCTTGAGCATGCATTGGTTTTCCCTTTAAGAGGAAAGGGTGATGCAGCAAAGTAGCGTAAGTATTTCCCTCAGTTTTTGAGAACCAAGGTATCAATCCAGTAGGAGGCCACATGCAAGTCCCTCATACCTACACAAACAAATAAGAACCTTGCAACCAACGCGATAAAGGGGTTGTCAATCCCTTCACGGCCACTTGCAAAAGGGAGATCTGATAGAGATGATAAGATAATATTTTTGGTATTTTTATGATAAAGATTAAAAGTAAAGATTGCAAAATAAATGGTGACAGAAATAGCTAGTTCACGGGAGCTTAATATGATGGAAAATAGACCCGGGGGCCATAGGTTTCACTAGTGGCTTCTCTCAAGATAGCATAAGTATATACGGTGGGTGAACAAATTACTGTCGAGCAATTGATAGAATTGAGCATAGTTATGAGAATATCTAGGCATGATCATGTATATAGGCATCACGTCCGCAACAAGTAGACCGACTCCTGCCTACATCTACTACTATTACTCCACACATCGACTGCTATCCAGCATGCATCTAGAGTATTAAGTTCATAAGAACAGAGTAACGCATTAGGCAAGATGGCATGATGTAGAGGGATAAACTCAAGCAATATGATATAAACCCCATCTTTTTATCCTCGATGGCAACAATACAATACGTGTCGTTTCCCCTACTTTCACTGGGATCGAGCAACGCAAGATTGAACCCAAAGCTAAGCACTTCTCCCATTTCAAGAAAGATCAATCTAGCAGGCCAATCCAAACTGATAATTCGAAGAGACTTGCAAAGATAACCAAATAAAGGAATTCAGAGAAGATTCAAATATTGTTCATAGATAATCTTGATCATAAACCCGCAATTCATCAGATCTCGACAAACACACCACAAAAAGAGTTACATCGAATAGATCTCCAAGAAGATTGAGGACAACTTTGTATTGAGATCCAAAGAGAGAGAAGAAGCCATCTAGATAATAACTATGGACCCGAAGGTCTGTGGTAAACTACTCACACATCATCGGAGAGGCTATGGTGTTGATGTAGAAGCCCTCCGTGATCGCTTCCCGCTCCGGCTGAGCGCCGGAAAAGGCCCCAAGATGTGATCTCACAGGTACAGAAGGTTGCGACGGTGGAAATAGGGTTTCGTGATGCTCCTGGATGGTTTTGGGGTACGTAGGTATATATAGGAGGAAGAAGTAGGTCGGTGGAGCCACGAGGGGCCCATGAGGGTGGGGGCGCGCCTTCCTGCCTCGTGGCCTCCTCGTTGATTTCTTGACGTCCACTCTAAGTCCTCTGGATCACGTTTGTTCCAAAAATCCCGCTCCCGAAGGTTTCATTCCGTTTGGACTCCGTCTGATATTCCTTTTCCGCGAAACACTGAAATAGGCAAAAAAACAGCAATTTGCACTGGGCCCTGGGTTAATAGGTTAGTCCCAAAAATAATATAAAAGTGTATAAATTAGCCCATTAACGTCCAAAACAGAATATATTATAGAATGGAACAATAAAAAATTATAGATACGTTGGAGACGTATTAAGCATCCCCAAGCTTAATTCCTGCTCGTCCTCGAGTAGGTAAATGATAAAAACAGAATTTTTGATGTGGAATGCTACCTAGCATATTTCTCAATGTAATTTTCTTTATTGTGGCATGAATGTTCAGATCCGAAAGATTCAAGATAAAAGTTTAATATTGACATAAAAATAATAATACTTCAAGCATACTAACTAAGCAATCATGTCTTCTCGAAATAACATAGCCAAAGAAAGCTCATCCCTACAAAATCATATAGTTTGGCCATGCTTCATTTTCGTCACACAAGATGCTCTCATCTTACACAACCCCGATGACAAGCCAAGCAATTGTTTCATACTTTAGTAATCTCAAACTTTTTCAACTTTCACGCAATACATGAGCGTGAGCCATGGATATAGCACTATGGGTGGAATAGAATATAATGATGGGGGTTGTGTGGAGAAGACGAAAAAGGAGAAAGTCTCACATTGACGTGGCTAATCAATGGGCTAGGGTTATGCCCATCAATTGATGTCAATGCATGGAGTAGGGATTGCCATGCAACGGATGCACTAGAGCTATAAATGTATGAAAGCTCAACAAAATAAACTAAGTGGGAGTGCATCCAACTTGCTTGCTCAGGAAGACCTAGGGCATTTGAGGAAGCCCATTGTTGGAATATACAAGCCAAGTTCTATAATGAAAAATTCTCACTAGTATATGAAAGTGACAAAACAAAAGACTCTCTATCATAAAGATCATGGTGCTACTTTGGAGCACAAGTGTGGAAAAAGGATAGTAGCATTGCCCCTTTTTATTTCTCTTTTTTTGGGCCTTTCTTTTTTTTTCTTTGGCCTTTCTCTTTTTTCCCTTTTTTTATTTGGGACAATGCTCTATTAATGATGATGATCACACTTCTATTTATTTACAACTCAATGATTACAACTCGATACTTAGAACAAATATGACTCTATATGAATGCCTCCGGTGGTGTACCAGGATGGGCAATGAATCAAGAGTGAAATGTATGAAATAATATGCATGGTGGCTTTGCCACAAATACGATGTCAACTACATGATCATGCAAGGCAATATGAAAATGATGAAACGTGTCATAATAAACGGAACGATGGAAAGTTGCATGGCAATATATCTCGGAATGGCTATGGAAATGCCATAATAGATAGGTATGGTGGCTATTTTGAGGAAGATATAAGGAGGTTTATGTGTGATAGAGCGTATCGTATCACAGGGTTTGGATGCACAGGCGAAGTTTGCACCAACTCTCAAGGTGAGAAAGGAAAATGCACGGTACCGAAGAGGCTAGCAATGATGGAAGGTTGAGAGTGCGTATAATCCATGGACTCAACATTAGTCCTAAAGAACTCACATACTTATTGCAAAAATCTACAAGTCATCAAAAACTAAGCACTACGCGCATGCTCCTAGGGGGGTAGATTGGTAGGAAAAGACCATAGCTCGTCCCCGACCGCCACTCATAAGGATGACAATCAAAGAACACCTCATGTTTCAAATTTGTCACACAATGTTTACCATACGTGCATGCTACGGGACTTGCAAACTTCAACACCAGTATTTCTCAAATTCACAACTACTCAACTAGCACAACTTTAATATCACTATCTCCATATCTCAAAACAACTATCAAGTATCAAACTTCTCTTAGTATTCAATGCACTTTAAAGTTTTTATTACATTCATCTTGGATGCCTATCATATTAGGACTAATTTTATAACCAAAGAAAATTACCATGCTGTTCTAAAGGACTCTCAAAATAATATAAGTGAAGCATGAGAGATCAATAATTTCTGTAAAATAAAACCACCGCCGTGCTCTAAAAAATATAAGTGAAGCACTAGAGCAAAATTGTTTAGCTCAAAAGATATAAGTGAAGCACATAGAGTATTCTAATAAATTCCGATTAATGTGTGTATCTCCAAAAAGGTGTGTACAGCAAGGATGATTTTGGTGAACTAAAAAGAAAAGAATCAAATCATACAAGACGCTCCAAGAAAAACACATATCATGTGGTGAATAAAAATATAGCACCAGGTAAAGTTACCGATGGACGAAGACAAAGAGGGGATGCCTTCTAGGGCATCCCCAAGCTTAGGATTTTTGGTTGTCCTTAGATTTTACCTTGGGGTGCCTTGGGCATCCCCAAGCTTAGGCTCTTGCCACTCCTTGTTCCATAATCCATCAAATCTTTACCCAAAACTTGAAAACTTCACAACACAAAACTTAACAGAAAATCTCGTGAGCTCCGTTAACGAAAGAAAGCAAAACACCACTTCAAGGTACTGTAATGAACTCATTGTTTATTTATATTGGTGTTAAACCTACTGTATTCCAAATTCTCTATGGTTCATAACCTCCGATACTAGTCATAGATGCATCAAAATAAGCAAACAACACACGAAAAACAGAATCTGTCAAAAACAGAATAGTCTGTAGTAATCTGTATCAAACGCATACTTATGGAACTCCAAAAATTCTAAAATAAATTTCTGGGCGTGAGGAATTTATCTATTAATCATCTGCAAAAAGAATCAACTAAATATCACTCTCCAGTAAAAAATTGTATCTAATCTCGTGAGCGCTAAAGTTTCTGTTTTTACAGCAAGACCAAAAAGACTTCACCCAAGTATTCCCAAAGGTTCTACTTGACACAAACACTAATTAAAACATAAAACCACATCTAAAAAGAAGCTATATGGATTATTTATTCCTAAACAGAATCAAAAAGCAAGAAACAAAAATAAAATTGGGTTGCCTCCCAACAAGCGCTATCGTTTAACGCCCCTAGCTAGGCATAAAGGCAAGGATAGATCTAGGTATTGCCATAATGATGGTAAGGTAAATCATGAAAACTCATCTCATATTCCCTACGTTCAGCAGCAAGTTTTCTTTGTGGCAAGCAAAATTAATCAAAAGGGCTAAATTTAATAGGAAAAAAGTCCCCAAGATCAAGCTTGGGAGGTATGGGTTCCTCCTTTGGCCCCTTATATTGCACAACCAATTCATCATTATAAGCATTCTTTTGGCAATAAGTCATGAGCCTTTGTTCAAGAGAAAAACCTAACCCGTCGTTCTAAATAGCAAAGTCATCATTAAGTTTAGAAATTCTATCAACTAGAACATCGGTAGGAACCTTTTTTTCTAAGGTTTTCATTGTAAGCAACATGATCTACGGATCGTAAGCGCATTAAATCTTCTTGATTAAAAAGGATAGCCTCTATGGGAGGACGACCAGCATCCACCCTATAATGCGCAAAAATTTCATTGGCCTCTTTCATTATAAATCTGAAATCATGAGCCAAAAAGATAGTAGCCGCTCGCTTAACAGAAGAATGCTCGATATTGGAAAACTCTAGAAAAATCCTTTGTATGCAAGGATGCAAATGAATAAATTGTCTTTCAAGTTCAACTACGAGCAAGGATATAGCATCCGCAAGACTACTAGTTCTATGAAGAATAGACCCGCCCATAGAGGGTAGGGTACTAGCACAAGTAAAGAAATATTGAAGAACTCCTTTCCCAATAATATTACCGCTACCAATCTGAAACTTTTTAGTGTGTAAAATAGTAGGATCTTCAAGAGGATCACCAAAAACATCAAAGTTTTCCATATTACTATCCTTATCAACGATAACCTCCACAGTTTCAGACATAACGGCAGCACAGAGAACGATCACACAAGAAGCAAACGAAAAAGAGGCGAACGGAAAGAGAGGGCGAATAAAACGGCAAGGGTGAAGTGGGGGAAAACGAGAGGCAAATGGCAAATAATGTAATGCGAGGGATAAGAGTTTGTGATGGGTACTTGGTATGTCTTGACTTGTGCGTAGACTCCCCGGCAACGGCGCCAGAAATCCTTCTTGCTACCTCTTAAGCATGCGTTGGTTTTCCCTTGAAGAGGAAAGGGTGATGCAGCAAAGTAGCGTAAGTATTTCCCTCAGTTTTTGAGAACCAAGGTATCAATCCAGTAGGAGGCCACACGCAAGTCCCTCGTACCTACACAAACAAATAAGAACCTTGCAACCAACGCGATAAAGGGGTTGTCAATCCCTTCACGGCCACTTGCAAAAGTGAGATCTGATAGAGATGAAAGATATGTTTTTGGTATTTTTATGATAAAGATTAAAAGTAAAGATTGCAAAATAAACGGCGATAGAAATAGCTAGTTGACAGGAGCTTAATATGATGGAAAATAGACCCGGGGGCCATAGGTTTCACTAGTGTCTTCTCTCAAGATAGCATAAGTATTACTGTGGGTGAACAAATTACTGTCGAGCAATTGATAGAATTGTGCATAGTTATGAGAATATCTAGGCATGATCATGTATATAGGCATCACGTCCGCAACAAGTAGACCGACTCCTGCCTACATCTACTACTATTACTCCACACATCGACTGCTATCCAGCATGCATCTAGAGTATTAAGTTCATAAGAACAGAGTAATGAATTAGGCAAGATGACATGATGTAGAGGGATAAACTCAAGCAATATGATATAAACCCCATCTTTTTATCCTCGGTGGCAACAATACAATACGTGTCGTTTCCCCTACTGTCACTGGGATCGAGCAACGCAAGATTGAACCCAAAGCTAAGCACGTCTCCCATTGCAAGAAAGATCAATCTAGTAGGCCAAACCAAACTGATAATTCGAAGAGACTTGCAAAGATAACCAATCATACATAAAAGAATTCAGAGAAGATTCAAATATTGTTCATAGATAATCTTGATCATAAACCCACAATTCATCGGATATCGACAAACACACCACAAAAAGAGTTACATTGAATAGATCTCCAAGAAGATCGGGGAGAACTTTGTATTGAGATCCAAAGAGAGAGAAGAAGCCATCTAGCTAATAACTATGGACCCGAAGGTCTGTGGTAAACTACTCACACATCATCGGAGAGGCTATGGTGTTGATGTAGAAGCCCTCCGTGGTCGATTCCCCCTCCGGCGGAGCGCCGGAAAAGGCCCCAAGATGGGATATCACGGGTACAGAAGGTTGCAGCGGTGGAAATAGGGTTTCATGGTGCTCCTGGATGGTTTCGGGGTACGTAGGTATATATAGGAGGAAGAAGTAGGTCAGTGAAGCCACGAGGGGCCCACGAGGGTGGGGGGCACGCCCAGGGGGGCAGGCGCACCTCCCTGCCTTGTGGCCTCCTCGTTGATTTCTTGACGTCCACTCCAAGTCCTCTGGATCACGTTTGTTCCAAAAATCACGCTCCCGAAGGTTTCATTCCGTTTGGACTCCCTTTGATATTCCTTTTCTACGAAACACTGAAATAGGCAAAAAAACTGCAATTTGCACTGGGCCTTGGGTTAATAGGTTAGTCCTAAAAATAATATAAAAGTTTATAAATAAGCCCATTAACGTCGAAAACAGAATATATTATAGCATGGAACAATAAAAAAATATAGATATGTTGGAGACGTATCAACACGCTTTGGCAATTGAGATTGCGTTCACTGCTAGCAAAGAAGAATTCCGTGAGATGTACTTGAGGAAACCCGGCTAGGTCATAGGATGGGCAATCAAACAAGGCGTGTCAGAGAATCCGGCCCGCCGTGCTGCATGGGCCTGGTTCCGTGAAAAGAATGGTGTGTTGAGTCATTGGGCAGGATCCACCGATTTTCAACTAAAGCGTAATCAAGCGCGTGACGACCAAATGGAACGTCTGATAAGTATGAGAAATATGTTACCTGTTTAGAAAATGTGTCGTTGAGCTTGAGCTATTAGTTTCAACCGATGTCATCTGCACCGGGTCATGTTTTAATTAGTTTGAACATGTGTTATTCGTGCATGTAATGAACTATGTTGAGTTGAGTTATGTATGTGCTTGCGAGATGATCATTCTAATATTTGATAGAAGTGGGTATATTTTTAGAGTTGGCCTTAGATGTGGGGCAGAATAGAGAACTTGCTCTGTTTTTTACCCTACCGCCACAGACACTGGCGGTAGGTTGCTGGATCCTACCGCCAGAGCCCATGGCGGTAGGGGGCGGCATAGTTGTTGTGACGAGAAAAACAGGCTCTGGCGATAGGCTTGTCCTACCGCCAAGGTGGTGTTTTTTCTCGCCACAGATACTATGTCGCCCCCTACCGCCATGGGCTTTGGTGGTAGGATCCAGCAACCTACCGCCAGGGTTTGTGGCGGTAGGGTTTGAGCCTACCGCCAACAAGGGGTTGCTTTTCTTCGTAACAAAAACTATGCCCCCCTACTGCCATGGGCCCTTGCGGTAGGGTCTAGCAACCTACCGCCGGGGTGTGTGGCGGTAGGCTTGTAAATAGAGGCCTTCCTCTGTTTTGCCCCTCATCTGAGCACAACAGTTTGTAAATAAAAACCATCACATAAATTGCTGACAAATCACAGAAATTGCTGACAAACGAAAGTTCTCGCGACATGTTGCAAAAATCTCCACACCAAATTCAATACAAATGGCAAATTCATTCACGACAAGTTCACGACACATGGCTTCTTGCCTTAGTACTACATAGTTCATGATAAATGATAAATGTGGCATGGCTTCATCCGGTTACATGACGAGTCCACTGAAGCGAAGGCTTTATTGAGTCATACGGGGCCATTTCTCCTTCTTGTCATGTGCCTCATCCTCCTCTTGTGCCTTGCGAGCCTTTGCGAAGCTTGTCGTGCCCTCTCCTCCTCGCGTTGCTTCCGCTCCATCCTATCTTTCTGACGACGCTCTTCCTCCAAGCCTCTTTGAAACCTTTCTTCGAACAGCCGCTGGCGCCTAAGACAATCTTCATATTGGTCCTTTTGGACATCTTTTGGCACATCATGATCTATCCAGGTGAAGTACTTGCATAGAGGAGGCGGTGACTGCCTATAAAATGGATGTTAGTGTTGACACACATTTTGGAGTAACATCTTACTTCTCTAGCATACCGGTGGAAGGTCATAGGCGTTAGTTGGAAGTGCACGATCATAAGCATAGTTGGGGCAAACAAAATATCCCCTTCCTTCTGTCCATGACTTCTTTCGGTCGGTGGACACCTTCACCTTGCAAACATCTCCACACCAACATGGCGGAATCTTCACATCTTTCTCCTTCACCTTGTCCAAAGATGTGTTCTTCCACTTGTGTGGCATGTCTTCTTGGTTATCACATGGTGGCCTCATCATGGGACCGGATGAAGCCATGCCTACAACAATTAAAGATGTTAAGTCAAAATATGAACACATTGACATGTAAAGAGGCAAATATATCAACACATGAACATATTAAAAGTAGTACCATTCACATTATTTCGACCATCTCGATTGAGCAACACGTCGATAGGCCTTCCCCTATCAACCCGACGTGTCCTAGAACCACGACCCCCTCTAAGTATCGTTCTTCCTCCACGGCCACGGCCCCCTCCAAGGCTAGTCCTTCCTCCACGGCCCACTCCAAGGCTAGTCCTTCCTCCACGGCCACGACCCCCTCCAAGGCTAGTCCCTTGTCCACGTGTTTCACTAGTGGCCGTGTTGGTTCTAGGTTTCTTCATGCATGTCCTAACGTTGTGTCCTGTGTCGTTGCATTCTCCACAATTGTTGTTGTCCGGTGCCTCCATGAAATGACCACTACCAAATTGCTTCATTCCGGTGTATCCAGCTAGATCATCCATGTCACTCCTGAATCTCTTCTTTCTTCTTCTTCCCCTCATAGGCACCATCAGTGCGGGATCTGGCACAATGTCTGGCTGATGATACTCAGGCCACTGTGAGGCATCAAGGAAAGGATTAAACCGAGGCGCCCACGTCAACCTTGTTCGTTCCAATGTGAACTCGTGCAACCGCACCGTTGTGCCATCGGATACCGGCAAGTTTCCCGCCCGTGTTGCAGTCATCAAATGTGAGCAAGGCCAATGATACTTGTGTGGCCTCTCACACTAGCATCAATGGTTTTTGAGGTGCACCTCATAAGCAACTCCACCATAAGACCTACCGTCCCTTGTTGTCCCACCCGGCTCATCGATTTGATAGATCATTTCTTTTTCATTATATTTGATCACTTGTTGTTTGGAAGACTTGCGCGCTTGATGCAACAACCAATCCTGAACCTTGAATGGATAGTCCATCTTTTCGCCAATCTACTTGGCCGTGCTTTCAGAATGCTTTAGGAAGTACTCGTTGAGCTTGATGAAATTGTACTTGAGTATTACAGTCACCGGCAAGGAACGGACACCCTTCAACACATTGTTGAAGCATTCCACCATGTTGCTTGTCATGTCCCCATATCGCATACCTCCTTCATCGTAAGCACGTTGATACGTCTCCAACGTATCTATAATTTATGAAGTATTCATGCTATTATATTATCTGTTTTGGATGTTTATGGGCTTTACTAAACACTACTATATTATTTTTGGGACTAACCTATTAACTGGAGGCCCAGCCCAAATCGCTGTTTTCTTGCCTATTTCAGTGTTTCGAAGAAAAGGAATATCAAACGGAGTCCAAACAGAATGAAACCTTCGGGAGAGTTATTTTTGGAACGGATGCAATCCAGGAGACTTGGAGTAGACGTCAGGGAAGCCTCAAGGTGGCCACGAGGCAGGGAGGCGCGCCCCCCACCCTCGTGGGCCCCTCGTGGCTCCCCTGACTGACTTCTTTCGCCTATATATATATCCATATACCCTAAAAACATCGGGTAGCACAATAGATCGGGAGTTCCGCCGCCGCAAACCTCTGTAGCCACCAAAAACCAATCGGGACCCTGTTCCGGCACCCTGCCGGAGGGGTGATCCCTCACTGGTGGCCATCTTCATCATCCCGATGTTCTCCATGACGAGGAGGGAGTAGTTCACCCTCGGGGCTGAGGGTATGTACCAGTAGCTATGTGTTTGATCTCTCTCTCTCTCTCTCTCTCTCTCTCTCTCTCTCTCTCTCTCGTGTTCTTGACGTGGCATGATCTTGATGTATCGCGAGCTTTGCTATTATAGTTGGATCTTATGATGTTTCTCCCCCTCTACTCTCTTGTAATGGTTTGAGTTTTCCCTTTGAAGTGATCTTATCGGATTGAGTCTTTAAGGATTTGAGAACACTTGATATATGTCTTGCATGTGCTTATATGTGGTGACAATGGGATATTCACGTGATCCACATGATGTATGTTTTGGTGATCAACTTGCGAGTTCCGTGACCTCGTGAACTTATGCATAGGGGTTGGCACACGTTTTCGTCTTGACTCTCCGGTAGAAACTTTGGGGCACTCTTTGAAGTACTTTGTGTTGGTTGAATAGATGAATCTGAGATTGTGTGATGCATGTCGTATAATCATACCCACGGATACTTGAGGTGACATTGGAGTATCTAGGTGACATTAGGGTTTTGGTTGATTTGTGTCTTAAGGTGCTATTCTAGTACGAACTCTATGATAGATCGAACAAAAAGAATAGCTTCGTGTTATTTTACTACGGACTCTTGAATAGATCGATCAGAAAGGGTAACTTTGAGGTGGTTTCGTACCCTACCATAATCTCTTCGTTTGTTCTCCTCTATTGGTGACTTTGGAGTGACTCTTTGTTGCATGTTGAGGGATAGTTATATGATCCAATTATGTTATTATTGTTGAGAGAACTTGCACTAGCGAAAGTATGAACCCTAGGCCTTGTTTCCTAGCATTGCAATACCGTTTACGCTCACTTTTATCGCTTTCTACCTTGCTGTTTTTATATTTTTCAGATTAAAAATACTCATATCTATCATCCATATTGCACTTGTATCACCATCTCTCGCCGAACTAGTTCACCTATACAATTTACCATTGTATTGGGTGTGTTGGGGACACAAGAGACTCTTTGTTATTTGGTTGCAGGGTTGTTTGAGAGAGACCATCTTCATCCTATGCCTCCCATGGATTGATAAACCTTAGGTCATCCATTTGAGGGAAATTTGCTACTGTCCTACAAACCTCTGCACTTGGAGGCCCAACAACATCTACAAGAAGAAGGTTGTGTAGTAGACATCACGCGTGACCACTTTTATTTATCCGGCTCGTGCCTAAGGGCATGTACATTGTTATCTATTCAGTCGTCTACAACGCATGCCACGTAAGATATTTGTCTATGTGGATGAAAGAGATTAACCAAAAAGAGGCAGTCTGTCTGTAGAATTAAAGATCGTATATTCCCATATAATCGCCCCTTAACGACGTGATGTCTCCGCATTGTACGACGGGAGTCTGTAACAAACCGTTTCTATCTCTCTGGAGAAATATGTTTTCAGTTTTTTAAGCCCTCTCTTCGGCCGGCCGGCATGGCCTGCCTCCGCCCATATCGGTCTGTTACAGACAACTAGATCGACAGTGCATTGTAACATGCATCGATAATACAGACTATATGTGATGTGGCATGGTATTATAGACAGACCCTGACTAAACAACTGTACATGCCCTAAGCAAGAATTCTTTCCCCCCTTTGTTCTTCTCCAAAGCCTTGAGGGGTTTATCATATCTGCTTTTGAATGTGTCGGTGTTGAATGCAATGCAAACAAGGGTAAGGTCTTTTCAAAACTCCTTGCTCTTGCATGCCCGGTAAAAGTTTGCAACAAAGTGTCTCATGCACCAACGGTGTTGAAGATTTGGAAGACCGGGAATATCAACGTCTATTGCTTTGAGAATCCCATGATGGCGATCCAATATAATGCATACCTCTCGCTTGCCTATCACCTTGGTTCTCACATTCCCCATGAACCACTCCCAATTATCATCGTGCTCCGAAGGCACCAAGGCAAATGCCACCGGCAACACGTTATCATTTGAAGAGTGGTCCATCGCCACCATCAATGTGCCCTTGTATTTCGGTCAAGAATGTACCATCTATAGACAAGACCGGCCGACAATACGTGAATGACTTGATGCATTGTCCAAAGCTCCAGGAGGCACGACGAAACACTCCGTCAATTGACTCCACCCGATGGCGCATGCCCGGGTTTCGATGAGCAATGGCTGCCAACATCTTGGGCAGAATGTTATATGCGGCCTCATAATCACCATGCAATATCCTAATAGTGTTTGCCTTGGCCATCCATGCCTTCCCATACTTGACCGGGTATCCGAATAGTTCCTCAATCGAAGTCATGAGAAACTTGACCTTCACGGTTGGATCATGTGCTATTTGATTCAACAATTTGTAGCCTAGATACTCAGACGTGAGTTGACGGTGTCCTTTGCTTCGGTCGGCCTTGTCCAGGGGTACACACGTGTGAGTGCCAACATGACTCTTCAACACCCATTGCCCGGTTTCTTTGATTTTCTACTGCGGACCTTCCATTTGCAACCTTCTTGGTCACATATGACTGTGTACCGAACTTTTTGATTTGAATGACCAACAACAAATGGCCTATGGTTCCTAATGCCGTAGTCACACAACCATATCCTGAACTCTACCAAAGAACCAAACTTGATGCCTTTCTTCAAATGAGCATTCTCATCCTCATTTTCTGGCCGAGGATCACTGAATTTGGGGCACGGTGTTGGCTCAACCAACCCTAATCTCAGCCCACCATCAACAACGGCATTGTCTGCAAGACTCACATCCCTAAACAACGGCAGCCCTCTCTCCTTGCCAGTCACCTTCTTGTAGATTTCATTTTCTTGCGCAGTCAACCCATCCTCATCCAATTCTTCCTCCGGACCCTGGCCATCCGAGTTATACCCACACATACGGTTATAAGGGAGGGTACGGTCCATGTCTTGTTGCCGCACAATGACATCCAAGTTACCAATTGGATTGTAATGAATCTCGTCATTCTCCGCGTAAGCATCCTCTTGAGCAACAATAGCATCACCATCAACATGACCACTATCATCTTCTTCAACATGAGGAATAGCATCATGTCGGAGTACTATGGCGCTAGCATTGATATGATCTTCATTGGGTTGGCTACTTGGTGGTTGGATAGAACAATTGGGGATATACACCTCGGCACTATCATCATGTATTGGGGAGGATGCATTGCGGTTCAAATCAATTTGCAAGGGAGGAGGAGGATCAACCTTCGTGGCAAAGATCTCAAGAGACTTGTCTTGTGATGCGTCTACTTTGTCCTTGTACACATTCCAATGCAATTGGGAGGTGATGGGCATACTCTTTAATCGGGACTTTACTCCCAATCCAATGTCATACCTCCCAATAAGCTTAACCTCGGCATTTGGGTCATACCAATGTAAGACGCTTCTCACTTTAACTACAAGATCATCAAAGCTTGGACTTGTGTCAAAAACCATAGCCTCTTCCCCTTCATCGTCATTTCCAAGCATAAACATCGTCTTGTCCAAATAATGAACATTTATGAGCTTATGCATCTAAGAAATTGGAAACAATAAAATCAATCCATATATGTCATCCAACCAACTCAAATGGACAAATAAACTAAATTTTGCACAAATTCGACAAATAACTACTATTCATAGTCAAGTTAACGTAACCATTAATCCTAACCCTAATCATAACCCCCAACATAACCACTATAACCCTATCCCTAACATAACACTAACCCCTAACATAACCCTAACCATTGTCATAAATGCATCATAAATGTGTCATAAATGCACACAACAAGATCAACACATAGGGTTTGCAATAAATTGACCAAATCAACACAAAACAAAGATCTCAACCAATCAAAAGGAGGGGAAATGGGGGAGGTACCTTGGGTGATGAAAATGCTCCAGATCCATCGGTGAAATCTAGCGCAAATGGAGGGGATCTAGGGGAGGGTTTGTGAGGGGGAGAGAGGAGGGAGAGGGGCTGAGCACGGGGAAGAAGATGAGTGGGGAAGAAGAGTGGTGGTGGGGCCCACAAACCAGCCCCTCCCACCCTTATCCACCTCCCAGGACCCTATCGTCAGAGGAGCTAGCGGTAGGCTTCAGTATCCTACCGCCACATCCCATGGCGGTAGGCCCTTTTGCATGTCAGCACGAGCCAACGGCCGTCAAACGCCGTCAACGTACCTACCGCCATAGCCCATGGCGGTAGGACGTGCAAACATACTGCCGCCACCCCTGGCGGTAGGAAAAAGGGTCAGATCCCAAAAAAATTCAAAGGGGGGGTCAGATCCTGAAATTGTTAGCAAAAAGGATCAGAACACGAATTTTTGCCCTCATCGGCTCGGCGGGCGACTAAAATCACTTGGCCTCGACCCGGCCGAGTAAACTTTACGGCCACTTTACCACCTCCCCACCCCCACTGCTACGTCGCCGGCTCACCTCCCAGCGACCGTCCACCACCCCCGCCGCTACCTCGCAGCCTCTTTTGGCCCTCGCCGCCCTTTTGCCCGAGTCCGAGCCCTTCGCCAGCCGTAGCCATCGCCAGAATCGAGGTGAAACACCGCCATCGCCTAGATTGGTTCATCGAATTTTTTTCCCTTTAGTTTTGTT
This sequence comes from Aegilops umbellulata, assembly GCA_032464435.1. Lineage (NCBI taxonomy): Eukaryota > Viridiplantae > Streptophyta > Magnoliopsida > Poales > Poaceae > Aegilops > Aegilops umbellulata. The sequence goes on along the minus strand of CP136056.1, from coordinate 47,020,278 downwards.
TCGTATAATTGAATTGAACCGAGCTGTTTGAACTGAAGACGAAGAGGCTAAGAGAGATGATCTTCGAGGACTAATCATCATTCGAAGAGGAAGAAGACGATGATGACTTTGAAACTGTTCTTGGCATGATTTTTAATGATGATATTCGGCGGCCGAGGAGAGGATCGTAGTTTGGCCGCATACAACTCAACTGTGATAGAGCAAAGGGCCATGCCAAGATCATGAGAGGTTATTTTGATCCAAATTCAACCTATCCGGAGAAGTATTTTTGTCGGTACTTTCGGATGAACACAAGTCTTTTCTCACCATTGCGAAAGTCATTGAGAAGTATGGTGATTGGTTCAAGCTTAGAAGGAATGCATGCCGAGAGATAAATGCAATCCCTATGATGAAGTGCATTGCGACACTTTGAGTTTTTGGCATATGGGTGTTTGGCCGATGCAATTGAACTATGTCTGCACTGGAGAAGACACAATCTTGGAGGTCATTTGAAGGTTCACAAAAGTAGTGATTGATACATCCATTTTGCATCATGCTTTTATATTGATATTTATTGCATTATGGGATGTTATTACACATTATGTCACAATAATTATGCCTATTCTCTCTTATTTTACAAGGTTTACATAAGGAGGGAGAATGCCGGCAGCTGGAATTCTGGGCTGGAAAAGGAGCAAATATTAGAGACCTATTCTACACAACTCCAAAAGTCCTGAAACCCCACGAAAGTTATTTTTGGAAATAATAAAAAATACTGGAAGAAGAATCCACGTCAGGGGGGCCTCCACCTGGCCACGAGGGTGGGGGCGCGCCCTACCCCCTGGGCGCGCCCCCCTGCCTCGTGGGCCCCCTGTTGGCCCTCCTGTGGCCATCTTCTACTATATGAAGTCTTTCGTCCGAAGAAAAATCATAAGAAAGCTTTCGGGACGAGACTCTGCCGTCACGAGGCAGAACCAATCTAGGGCTCCGGCAGAGCTGTTCTGTCGGGGACACTTCCCTCCGGGAGGGGGAAATCATCGCCATTGTCATCACCGACGCTCCTCTCATCGGGAGAGGCCAATCTCCATCAACATCTTCACCAGCACCATCTCCTCTCAAACCCTAGTTCATCTCTTGTATCCAATTCTTGTCTCTAAGTCTGGGATTGGTACCTGTAGGTTGCTAGTAGTGTTGATTACTCCTTGTAGTTGATGCTAGTTGGTTTATTTGGTGCAAGATCATATGTTCAGATCCTTTATGCATATTAATACTCCTCTAATTATGAACATGGATATGCTTTGTGAGTAGTTACGTTTTTTCCTGAGGACATGGGAGAAGTCTTGCTATTAGTAGTCATGTGAATTTGGTATTCGTTCGATATTTTGATAAGATGTATGTTGTCTCTCCTCTAGTTGTGTTATGTGAACATCAACTACATGACACTTCACCATTATTTGGTCCTAGAGGAAGGCATTGGGAAGTAATAAGTAGATGATGGGTTGCTAGAGTGACAGAAGCTTAAACCCTAGTTTATGCGTTGCTTCGTAAGGGGCTGATTTGGATCCACATGTTTCATGCTATGGTTAGGTTTACTTAATACTTATTTTGTAGTTGCGGATGCTTGCAATAGGGGTTAATCATAAGTGGGATGCTTTTCCAAGTAAGGGCAGCACCCAAGCACCGGTCCACCCACATATCAAATTATCAAAGTACCAAACGCGAATCATATGAGCGTGATGAAAACTAGCTTGACGATAATTCCCATGTGTCCTTGGGAGCGCTTTTCTCTATATAAGAGTTTGTCCAGGCTTGTCCTTTGCTACAAAAAGGATTGGGCCACCGTGCTGCACTTTATTTACTTTTGTTACTTGTTGCTCGTTACCGATTATCTTATCACAAAACTATCTGTTACCTATAATTTCAGAGCTTGTAGAGAAGACCTTGTTGAAAACCGCTTATCATTTCCTTCTGCTCCTCGTTGGGTCCGACACTCTTACTTATCGAAAGGACTACGATAGATCCCCTATACTTGTGGGTCATCAAGACTCTTTTCTGGCGCCGTTGCCGGGGAGTGAAGCGCCTTTGGTAGGTGGAATTTGGTAAGGAAAATTTTATATAGTGTGCTGAAATTTACTGTCACTTGTTACTATGGAAAGTAATCCTCTGAGGGGCTTGTTCGGGGTATCTTTACCCCGACACGTAGAGCAAAGAGTTGCGCTCCTCAACCTACTGAACCTACTGAAAATGAAAATGTCTACTTTGAGATTCCTTGGGGTATGATAGAAAAACTGCTAGCTAATCCTTTTGCAGGAGACGGAACAAAGCATCCTGATGAGAACCTAATATATGTGGATGAAGTTTGTGGATTATTTAAGCTTGCAGGTGTGCCCGATGATGTTATTAAGAAGAAGGTCTTCCCTTTATCTTTGAAGGGATATGCATTGACATAGTATAGGCTATGTGATGATACGGGATCATGGAAGTACAAACGATTGAAATTGGAATTTCATCAGAAGTTTTACCCTATGCATCTTGTTCATCGTGATCGCAATTTTATATATAATTTTTGGCCTCAAGAAGGAGAAAGCATCGCTCAAGCTTGGGGGAGGCTTAAATCAATGTTATATTCATGCCCCAATCATGGGCTCTCAAGAGAAATGATTATTCAAAAAAATTATGCTCGACTTTTTGATAACAATCGCACCATGCTCAATACTTCTTGCGCTGGCTCTTTTATGATGAAAACTATTGAATTTAAATGGGATTTATTGGAAAGAATTAAATGCAAGTCTGAAGATTGGGATCTCGACGAAGGTAAGAAGTCAGGTATGACACCTAAGTTTGATTGTGTTAAATCTTTTATGGAGACAGATGTTTTCCGTAAATTTAGCACTAAATATGGACTTGACTCTGAGATAGTAGCTTCTTTCTGTGAATCTTTTGCTACTCATATTCATCTCCCTAAGGAGAAGTGGTTTAAATATTATCCTCCCATAGAAGTAAAAGTAGCTGCACCTATTAAAGTTGAAGAAAAGACTGTCACTTATAATGATCCTATTGTTCCTACTGCTTATGTTGAGAAACCACCTTTCCCCGTTAGAATAAAGGATCATGTTAAAGCTTCAACTGTGGTTCGTAAGAGCAATATTAGAACCTATACACCTCCTGAGCAAGTTAAAGTTGAACCTAATATTGCTATTGTTAAAGATCTCTTGGCTTATAATATTGATGGGCATATTAGAACCTATACACCTCCTGAGCAAGTTAAAGTTGAACCTATACACCTTATGTGATGAAACTGCTAGAATTGCCAAACCTTGTGCTAAAGATAAACATAGACCTGTGGTAGGCATGCCTGTCATTTTTGTTAAAATAGGAGATCATTGTTATCATGGCTTATGTGATATGGGTGCTAGTGCTAGTGTAATACCTATTGACTTATACAAAGAAATTATGCATGATATTGCACCTACTGAGTTAGAAGATATTGATGTCACAATTAAACTTGCCAATAGAGATACTATTTCACCCATGGGAATTGTTAGAGATGTTGAAGTCTTGTGTGGGAAAACTAAATATCCTGCTGATTTTCTTGTTCTTGGTTCCCCACAAGATAGTTTTTGTCCCACCATATTTGGTAGACCCTTCTTGAACACTGTTAATGCTAAGATAGACTGCAAAAAGGATGTCATTACTATTGGTTTGGGTGATATGTATCATGAGTTTAAATTTCGTAGACAACACCGTGAAGAGGAATTTCCTAGTAAAGATGAAATTATTGGTCTTGCTTCTATTGCGTACCTCCTAGTGATCCTTTAGAACAATATTTGCTAGACCATGAAAATGATATGTTTATGAATGAAAGAAGGGAAATAGATGAAGTGTTCTTTAAACAGGAACCCATCCTGAAACACAATTTTCCTGTTGAAATCCTAGGGGATCCTCCTCCACCCAAGGATGATCCCGTGTTTGAGCTTAAACCATTGCCTGATACTCTTAAATATGCTTATCTTGATGAAAAGAAGATATATCCTGTTATTATTAGTGCTAACCTTTCAGAGCATGAAGAAGAGAGATTATGAAAACTTTGAAGAAGCACCGTGATGCTATTGGATATACTCTTGATGATCTTAAGGGCATTAGTCCCACACTATGTCAACACAAAATAAATTTGGAGAAAGATGCCAAACCAGTTTGTGATCACGAACGACGTCTGAATCCTAAGATGAAAGAAGTGGTAAGAAAGGATATGCTAAAGCTTCTTGAGGCAGGTATTATTTATCCCGTTACTGATAGTGAATGGGTAAGTCCTGTCCATTGTGTCCCTAAAAAGGGAGGTATTACTGTCGTTCCTAATGATAAAGATGAATTGATTCCGCAAAGAATTATTACAGGTTATAGGATGGTAATTGATTCCCGCAAACTAAATAAAGCTATGAAAAAGGATCATTACCCCTTACCTTTGATTGATCAAATGCTAGAAAGATTATCTAAACATACACATTTTTGCTTTCTAGACGGTTACTCTGGTTTCTCTCAAATACCTGTGTCAGCTGATGATCAATCAAAGAACACTTTTACTTCCCCTTTCGGTACTTTTGCTTATAGACGCATGCCTTTTGGTTTATGTAATGCACCTGCTACCTTTCAAAGATGCATGATGGCTATATTCTCTGACTTCTGTGAAAATATTTGTGAGGTTTTCATGGACGATTTCTCCGTCTATGGATCCTCTTTTGATGATTGCTTAAGCAACCTCGATCGAGTTTTGCAGAGATGTGAAGAAACTAACCTTGTCTTGAATTGGGAGAAGTGCCACTTTATGGTTAATGAAGGTATTGTCTTGGGGCATAAAGTTTCTGAAAGAGGGATTGAGGTTGATAAGGCCAAGGTTGATGCTATTGAAAAGATGCCATGTCCCAAGGACATCAAAGGTATAAGAAGTTTCCTTGGTCACGCCGGTTTTTATAGGAGGTTCATTAAGGACTTCTCAAAAAATTATCGGCCTCTGACTAATTTATTACAAAAAGATATACCATTTGTCTTTGATAATGATTGCGTAGAAGCATTTGAAATACTTAAGAAGACATTGATCTCTGCACCTATTGTTCAGCCACCTGATTGGAATCTACCCTTTGAAATTATGTGTGATGCTAGTGATTATGCTGTAGGTGTTGTTCTAGGGCAAAGAGTTGATAGAAATTAAATGTTATTCAATATGCTAGTCAAACTCTAGACAATGCCTAGAGAAATTATGCTACTACTGAAAAAGAATTCTTAGCGGTTGTATTTGCTTGTGATAAGTTCAGACCTTATATTGTTGATTCTAAAGTAACTATTCACATGGATCATGCTGCTATTAAATATCTCATGGAAAATAAAGATGCTAAACCTAGACTTATTAGATGGGTTCTCCTGCTACAAGAATTTGATTTACATATTATTGATAGAAAGGGAGCTGAGAACCCCGTTGCAGACAACTTGTCTAGGTTATAAAATGTTCTTGATGACCCACTACCTATTGATGATAGCTTTCCTGATGAACAATTGAATGTCATAAACGCTTCTCGTACTGCTCCATGGTATGCTGATTATGCTAATTACATTGTTGCTAAATTTATACCACCTAGTTTCACATACCAGCAAAAGAAAAGGTTTTTCTATGATTTGAGACATTACTTTTGGGATGACCCGACCCACATCTTTATAAAGAAGGGGTAGATGGTGTTATTAGACGTTGTGTACCTGAGCATGAACAGGAACAGATCCTATGCAAGTGTCACTCCGAAGCTTATGGGGGACACCACGCTGGTGATAGAACTGCACATAAGGTATTGCAATCTGGTTTTTATTGGCCTACTCTCTTCAAGGATGCCCGTAAGTTTGTCTTATCTTGTGGTGAATGTCAAAGAATTGGTAATATTAGTAGACGTCAAGAAATGCCTATGAATTATTCACTTGTTATTGAACCATTTGACGTTTGGGGCTTTGATTATATGGGACCTTTTCCTGCCTCTAATGGATACACACATATTTTAGTTGCTGTTGATTACGTTACTAAGTGGGTAGAAGCTATTCTAACTAGTAGTGCTGATAATAACACCTCTATTAAGATGCTTAAAGAAGTTATTTTTCCGAGGTTTGGAGTCCCTAGATATTTAATGACTGACGGTGGTTCACATTTTATTCATGGTGCTTTCCGTAAAATGCTTGCCAAGTATGATGTTAATCATAGAATTGCATCTCCTTATCGCCCACAGTCTAGGGTCAAGTAGAATTGAGTAACAGAGAACTCAAATTAATTTTGCAAAAGATAGTTAATAGATCTAGAAAGAATTGGTCCAAGAAACTTGATGATGCATTATGGGCCTATAGAACTGCATACAAAAATCCTATGGGTATGTCTCCGTATAAAATGGTTTATGGAAAAGCATGTCACTTACCTCTCGAACTAGAACATAAGGCTTATTGGGGTATTAAAGAGCTCAACTATGATTTCAAACTTGTCGGTGAGAAGAGGTTATTTGGCATTAGCTCAGTTGATGAATGGAGAACCCAAGCCTATGAAAATGCCAAGTTGTTTAAAGAAAAAGTTAAAAGATGGCATGACAAAAGGATACAAAAGCGTGAGTTTAATGTAGGTGATTATGTATTGCTATACAACTCGCGTTTAAGATTTTTTGCAGGAAAACTTCTCTCTAAATGGGAAGGTCCTTACGTTATCGAGGAGGTCTATCGTTCCGGTGCCATAAAAATCAACAACTTCGAGGGCACAAATCCGAAGGTGGTGAACGGTCAAAGAATCAAACATTACATCTCAGGTAATCCTATAAATGTTGAAACCAATGTTATTGAACCATAACCCCGGAGGAATACATAAGGGACACTTTCCAAAACGTTCCATACTCCGAAAAGGAATAGGTATGTGGTACGGTAAGTAAACCGACTCCAAACAGTTCTAATGGCAATTTTTCTCTCTTTTGGAATATTTAGAAAAATAGAAAAATAAGAAGCAGACCGGGAAGGACAGGAGGGCTCCACGAGGGTGGAGGGCGCGCCCTACTCCCCTGGGCGCGTCCCCCTGCCTCGTGGGCACCTCGTGTGCTCTCCGGACTCCGTTTTCTTGCATGATACGTATTTTGGTCGGTAAAAATTCATTATATAATCTCCTGAAGGTTTTGACTCCTGTATCACGCAATTGTCCTATGTTTTCGTTTCGAGCTGTTTTTCTGACAGATCTAGATCATCATGACGTCTCCAAGCGCCCCCAAGGACAAGTTCTTCGAGAAGGTCATCAACTCTTACCTTGCGGAGGTGCCGTGACACCCTCAAACCATTGAGATGCGTGATGGGTTGCTGCACATCCGCGATGTTGAGGGACCGAAGGGGACCGGAAGCGTGGAGACGAGGCTTGGAGCAATGGAGCAACAAGTTTTCAAGTGCGAGGGGATGGTGGAACGTGGACTCAACTCCAACCACATGATGATCGCGGAGTTCACCAACAACCACAAGCTGGATGCCAAGAACATTGGGGAGACCATCTTCAAGCTTCACGAGAAGATCGAGCACCTTCAAGCCCAAATCTATGACCTACAAAATCAAAACTGTGAGTATGAATATAGATTCAAAAGGATGAGTTTGGCTGCAGATTTGAGGATCCCGGAGACTCGATCATCCTTCTATGATGGTGAGCCTATGCCTTGGAAGATGGACGACAAGCCCACATCATCAACAACTCCGCCACCTTCCTCACCAACAAAGGAGACATAATCATATGGGTATGGGCACTCCCCTTGGCAACTGCCAAGCTTGGGGGAGGTGCCCGGTATCGTATCACCACCACATCTCTATCTTTACCGTTTTTCTTAGTTCGATCCTATTAGTAGTATATCGATCTAGTAGAATAAAGTTTATGGCATGATCTAGTTTTGAGTTTTGCTTTATGATCCCTTTATGTAATCGAGTCTGTGAGCTATATAATAAAGATTAGTGTTGAGTCAAGGGCTTGATTATTTTGCCATGATCTTGAATAAATAAAAGAAAAAGAAAAAGAATAAAAAGAAATAAAGAGATCATAATGATCTTATTGAGAGTAATGACTTCACATAGAAGGAGTATGATGATTAAAAATTATTGAGAGTTGACAAACATAGCTTTGGTCATCGTTGCAATTAATAGGAAGTAATAAATAAAGAGAGGTTTCGCATATAAATATACTATCTTGGACATCTTTTATGATTGGGAGCACTCATTAAAATATGACATGCTAAAGAGTTGATGTTGGATAAGGAAGACAACGTAATGGGTTATGTTTTCTTATATCTGAGATAAAGTATATAGTCATGGATCATCCAACATGTTGAGCTTGCCTTTCCCCCTCATGCTAGCCAAATTCTTTGCACCAAGTAGAGTTACTACTTGTGCTTCCAAATACCCTTAAACAGTTTTGCCATGAGAGTCCACTATATCTACCTATGGATTGAGTAAGATCCTTCAAGTAAGTTGTCATCGGTGCAAGCAATAAAAATTGCTCTCTAAATATGTATGATTGATTGGTGTGGAGGAAATAAGCTTTATACGATCTTGTGATGTGGAAGAAATAAAAGCGACGGAATGCATAATAAAGGTCCATATCACAAGTGGCAATATAAAGTGATGTTCTTTCGCATTGAGATTTTGTGCATCCAACCATAAAAGCGCATGGCAACCTCTGCTTCCCTCTGCGAAGGGCCTATCTTTTATTATTATCTTCTACCTTATGCAAGAGTCATGGTGATCTTCACATTTCCTTTTTACATTTTATCCTTTGGCAAGCACAGTATGTTGGAAAGATTCTGATATATATATATATATATATATATATATATATATATATATATATATATATATATATATATATATATATATAATTGGATGTGAGTTAGCATGAACTATTATTGTTGACATTACCCTTGAGGTAAAAGGTTGGGAGGCGAAACTATAAGCCCCTATCTTTCTCTGTGTCCGGCTAAAACTCCGTAACCACAAGTATTGCGTGAGTGTTAGCAATTATGAAAGACTAAATGATAGTTGAGTATGTGGCCTTGCTGAAAAGCTCTGACATAGACTCTTTCTGATGTCATGATAAATTGCAATTGCTTCAATGACTGAGATTATAGTTTGTTGGTTCTCAATAAAGTTTTTGATTCATACTTTGCATTGTGAATAGATTATTACTTAAGCATAAGAAATCATATGACATTATCCATATATGTTGCTGTTATGAGAATAATCATGATGCCCTCATGTCCGTATTTTTATTTTATCGACACCTCTACCTCTAAACATGTGGACATATTTATCGTTATCGGCTTCCGCTTGAGGACAAGCGAAGTCTAAGCTTGGGGGAGTTGATACGTCCATTTTGCATCATGCTTTTATATTGATATTTATTGCATTATGGGCTGTTGTTACACATTATGTCACAATACTTACGCATATTCTCTCTTATTTTACAAGGTTTACATAAGGAGGGAGAATGCTGGCAGCTGGAATTCTGGGCTAGAAAAAGAGCAAATATTAGACACCTATTCTGCACAACTCCAAAAGTCCTGAAACCCCACGAAAGTTATTTTTGGAAACAATAAAAAATACTGGAAGAAGAATCCACGTCAGGGGGGCCTCCACCTGGCCACGAGGGTGGGGGCGCGCCCTACCCCCCTGGCGCGCCCCCTACCTCGTGGGCCCCCTGTTGGCCCTCCGGTGGTCATCTTCTGCTATATGAAGTCTTTCGTCCGAAGAAAAATCATAAGCAAGCTTTCGGGACGAGACTCCGCCGCCACGAGGCGGAACCTTGGCGGAACCAATCTAGGGTTCCGGCAGAGCTGTTCTGCCGGGGACACTTCCCTCCGGGAGGGGGAAATCATCGCCATCGTCATTACCAACGCTCCTCTCATCGGGAGAGGCCAATCTCCATCAACATCTTCACTAGCACCATCTCCTCTCAAACCCTAGTTCATCTCTTGTATCCAATTCTTGTCTCTAAGTCTGGGATTGGTACCTGTAGGTTGCTAGTAGTGTTGATTACTCCTTGTAGTTGATGCTAGTTGGTTTATTTGGTGGAAGATCATATGTTCAGACCCTTTATGCATATTAATACTCCTCTGATTATGAACATGAATATGCTTTGTGAGTAGTTACGTTTGTTCCTGAGGACATGGGAGAAGTCTTGCTATTAGTAGTCATGTGAATTTGGTATTCGTTCGATATTTTGATAAGATGTATGTTGTCTCTCCTCTAGTGGTGTTATGTGAACGTCGACTACATGACACTTCACCATTATTTGGGCCTAGAGGAAGGCATTGGGAAGTAATAAGTAGATGATGGGTTGCTAGAGTGACAGAAGCTTAAACCCTAGTTTATGTGTTGCTTCGTAAGGGGCTGATTTGGATCCACATGTTTCATGCTATGGTTAGGTTTACCTTAACACTTCTTTTGTAGTTACGGATGCTTGCAATAGCGGTTAATCATAAGTGGGATGCTTGTCCAAGTAAGGGCAGCACCCAAGCACCGGTCCACCCACATATCACATTATCAAAGTACCGAATGTGAATCATATGAACGTGATGAAAACTAGCTTGACGATAATTCCCATGTGTCATCGGGAGCGCTTATCTCTATATAAGAGTTTATCCAGGCTTGTCCGTTGCTACAAAAAGGATTGGGACACCTTGCTGCACTTTATTTACTTTTATTACTTGTTGCTCGTTACCAATTATCTTATCACAAAACTATCTGTTACCTATAATTTCAGTGCTTGCAGAGAATACCTTGCTGAAAACCGCTTATCATTTCCTTCTGCTCCTCGTTGGGTCCGACACTCTTACTTATCGAAAGGACTACGATAGATCCCCTATACTTGTGGGTCATCAGTGATCGATGTTTTTGGACCGGAGTACCTGAAGTCACCCAACGAGGAAGACACCGAGAGACTTATGGCACAGAGTGAAGCAAAGAGGATGGCAAGGGATGCTTGGATCAGTTGATTGTATGCACTGGACCTGGAAGAATTGTCATGCAGGTGGAAAGGGCAGTACAAATGCAACTGCAACAATCCAACTATAATTCTTGAGGCTGTTGCATCGGATAATCTATTAATATGGCATTCATTCTTTGGATTGCCTGGCTCTCACAGTGACCTGAATGTGCTATCGAGATCACCACTGTTTGTTAGGCTTATTACAGGAGATGCTCCTCCTTACAACCATACGGTAAATGGTCGAGACTACACGACGGGTTACTACCTTGCGGATGGCATCTATCCTCCATAGGCCACATTTGTCAAAACAATTACACGTCCAAAAGGTAACAAAAGATCTCACTTTGCTACACGTCAAGAAGCGGCTAGGAAGGATGTGGAGAGAGCCTTCGGTGTGCTTCAGAAGCGCTTTGCAATCGTTCTTGGCCTTGGCGAGTGTTGGAGCTCAAGGTTCTATGGCTTGTTGCATCATTTTGCATAACATGATCATTGAAGATGAGAGAGATATGCCAGTGAACTTTCGATACATCACCAACGGGACTCCTATTGAGCGAGAGCACGATCAAAATAGGATCCGGGCATTCCTCGAAGCACATCTAGGATAAAAAACCGACAAGTTCGTACCCAGCTCCAAGATGATCTTGTCGAGCATCACTGTCATCTTCATATCACTTCCTAGTTGTGCTTTTACTATGTTATTTGCTTCATTTGAACCATTCAGTGTGTTTAAATTTGAATAATTTGGTTTGTAAACTTTGGATTCGATTTGTAAACTTTATTCGTGATTTGCGTGAACCTTCATTATTATGTTTGGTTTTTATATGTGTGCTAATATGTAGTTTCAATGTAAACTAGAATTGAAATAAGTTCGAAAAAACAAAATTTTACTCCGTTATAATTAGAGGATTGGCTAGATCCTTCAAATATTTAGTGGACTAAAATTACTCCACTAAGCTTTGCCAAGACGGTTTACTCTATTTTTCTAGAGAATTGGCTAGAGATGCTCTAAGCAGCAAAAAAAAGAAGAAAAAAGAACACGCACTGGAATTTTGTGTTCTTCTGTTGTGAAAGGAATTTTGGGTTCTAATTAACTAAGCTACTTTTATAAATTCTAGGGTGGAGTATTCACAAGTCTGCGCATATATACTCTAGCCCTAATGTACATACTCATACTGTACACGCTCATACATTCCCTCTTTGTTCTTGTTTTTCTTCCCCGACTTAGAACTGAAATTGTGGTAAATAATGCATGTGATTTTCTCCTTCTAGTAATGGCATTCGTTCATCTTTTTCTAACTGCATGTGCTGATAGTCATAATCATGTGACGATTGTAGAATGGAAGTTAGCAGTCGACTTTGTTTATGTTTACCTTTTGCAAATTGAAACCACCAAGTGGCACACATAATATACATCTCCTCCTGCTTCTTCTTTTCTCGTTGTAGCATTCTCCCAAAATAATAACTGTATATATATCGGGTTCTTTTGATGGAAGAATTTCCAAAACTCAAATATATAGCATTAGATTGTTTTGCTAGGGTTTTGCACTAAATTGAGGGTTGGCTACACCATAGGGAAAAGAGAAATTTAAAGGAAAAAATTCTAGGATTCAATTATGTGAATCAAATAACCAACATAAGAAAATTTTCTAAGGATCCTAATCCTCCAAATTTGTATACAAATCATTTCAATCAAAGGAGCCCTTAGCATGCACTTAAACCACTTGGAAAGAATCTTTATTGTTTATATGGGCCAATCAAACAAACCAAAATCTTGTAGGATTCATATGGGCATGACATTGCAATTCTATATTTTTCCTATTCCTGCGTTTTTGGAATCCTTTATTGTTTTTGGAATTCTACATTCATTTTAGTGACAACTAATATGAGACGGAGGAAGTAATTACTATTATTCAAAACTAGTTTAATTGGTGCATGGTTGTTGCTATACATGGAAATATATTTCGGGCTTTTATTTGTGTCGGCTTTTGTTACGGAGAACTTAAGAGAGAGGAATGGTTGCATGCAACATTCCGCTGTCTTGCTCGCCATAAAAAATGCAACCATTTCTTTAGGGAAATAGCAGGGCTCTACTGCGTATTTTTTTTATTTTTTAAATAAATAAATACAAAGAAGTTACCAAAATAAAATAAAAGAGCTATATAGGTCCTAGGGCAAGAAAAACATCAGAAAAAAGAAACAAAAAGAACAATACCACAAATACAAAGGTTGTGATCATCTGGAGGCATTGACCCAGTCTGCCAGACCACTGTACTCTTTCTCGGCCCTATATGTGATCCATTTCATCTCCACCTTGGCAACCATTTTATTTCTTTTGATGTTTTTAGATAATTTATATCTTTTTGAATCAAAGTTTATGGATTTCAACAACAAGACCTTATTTGAAACAAGATCAATCTAGGGTACATTTGAAACTAGTTCAAATTCAAGTCTCACTACAATTTTAGTAATTTATTTACACAGTGAAATTGAAACCATTTGGCTTCCTATCACCCTTTCCGTTCATGATTACTTTCATTTCCAATTATATTTTAATTATAATTTTTGCTTTTTATGGTGGCATACATGATCTTCTTAAAATAATATTAACATATATTCATACATGCACGAATAACTCTTTTTAACAAATGGGCCTTTTTCAAATACATGAATATTTTATTGTATACAAGAACATTTTTAAATACATGAGATAAAACTTCATCTCAAATATGTGAACATTTATTACATCCTAGTCCATGAAACTTTTTTCATTTTTTTTTTGCAATGTGTGATTTTTTTTCTTTGTATCTTAACATGGTTTCTAGAGCATGTTAAATGAAAAACATAATTTCAACATATAATAATGTAGGACCATCTGTTAATGGGCCGTGTCTTTAGAAGTTGTTGAAGGGAAATGCTGCTGACTATACATGTCATGGCCCATGTCTGTATCTCGCACGAAACAACAACATAGGAAACCGAGAAAACAAAGCCCGGAAATTATAGCCCAGTCCAAAGCAGTTCCCCCCGCCGCCATGTCTGCCGCCGGCGAAGCCTCCACCACGGTCCTCCGCTTCTTCTCCTTCATCGGCGCCGGCGGTGCGCATCCTGCTCCCTCTGTTTTACATTCCTGTGCTCATATGCTTTAGCCAGGGGGGCCTAACGCCTCTGTCTCCGCAGTGATCTGCACAAAGGCCATCAACATGTATCTCGACCACGAGCGCAAGCAGGAGGAGGCGTCCGCCGCGGCTGAGGCAGCAGCGGTCGCAGCCACTTCCGACTCCGCCGTGTTGGTAGCATCCGACGCATCTCCGGCGAGCGCGGTCGCCGCCGCGAAGCCCTGACCTCAGAGGAGGGGCCGTCTTTGCTGGTTAGGGTTCTCGCGATGTTGCTTGACACTCGCGAAAGGGGAAAAAATAGTACCACTTATTCTGTTTGTATAATGTTTTGTGATGACATGAACCGATGACCATCCTTTTTTTACAATGTGAAATTGTGAATGATGCGAGCTTGAATCCACCTGCTCAGCTGTGGCCTGATGAATAATAATATTACACTTTGTTACATGTTATTAGTTCTATCAGAAAAGCTTTCAATGTTGTTTTGTCCGATGTTCATGTGGTAATTTGGCTCATCAAACCATGGGTAGTTTATACTGGTATAAAACCAGAGTTGCAGCATTCTCCTAGTTATAAATGTTTTTCTCTTTTACTTCAACAGTATGCACAGATTGAAGTAACATATAAAAACTGTGGTGCTTTTTTTTCTGTCTCTGATGCTTAGGTTCAACTTTTGCCAAGAATAAGCATATGCAATTAGGGATTCTTGATTTGCAGTTAAGGGTTCCGTGAATTGATATTACAATGGTGAAAACTATATTTATTTCATGCTGCAAGGGATTTTTAGGATCCTTAGGTTGTTGTTGTTGCTCTATCAGATTCTTGCAGCAACTAGGGTGAATTTAAAATCAATGGAAAAACTCTTCTTTATAGCAACTAGACAGCTAAATGTTTGTGTGTTTACCATGTAGGTTTCCTTCTAGACCAGGTCTTCCGACACTCTTGATTTTAGTATGGACATTATCCACTTCCTTGATAACATCTGTGCTATAGCATTTCAGGAGCCATGGTATTATTCTTGCTTTCTATGTGATTTCAGTGACCACAGCAGATTTGATGGTATCATGGAGAGTTTTTTTAATGGCTATGAATAATTGTTAGTGTAACTGCTTGAGTAGGTGATATGTTGGCAGTCTTCAAATACATAAGAGTATTATGTCTTCAGATTCGCAAAAGGGCTCTTTATAATAAACTATCTAATTCTTGATTTACCCTGTGGACTTCTCCAATACAATCCGCCTCTGTCAAGTTTGATTCAAGGTTCTTTCCTGGTTTGGATCTGTCGCAAATAAAGTTATATCAAGAAGTTTGGGTGGGTGAAAGGTCATCAACTATGTTGTTCAAATTTCATTTGGAGTTGGTTTATTTTGTATGTCAACTGGTTTGATAATGTTTATTACTCAATTAGAACAATAAGTCAATAATGCCATCATAAGACCCTGATTTCATATTTTCCGTGTATGGACAACAAAGATAAAGCTCTCTGCTTCTTTGACTTCTGGTGATGTCACTTTGTATATCTCACATGATTTTGATAATATGTAAGTTGATTGTGGCTTGTTTCTGCTGAAGAATTCTTATCCTAAGTTGTTTGACCAGAATCATTCATTTCTGGTAGAAGCATGCATTTGTAACATCACCAAGTGAAGAGGTTGATTATTTTGTACGAGCAACTCTGGTGGTTAACAGGTTATATATAATATTGGTCCCGTGGTTTATTTCTGCTTTAATATACTCACTCCGTCCCGAAACAAGTGACCCAATTTTGTACTAACTTTGTACTAAATAAATAATTGTTGGGCACTTCAGAATTTTATTTCTGCGCTCCATCAAATCCATGCTACTTGTTTAATGCATCTGTATTTTACTTAGAACTTCATAACAAGTAGGATGTACTCAAGTCGCAAGACAACATACCGGGAATATGACACAGAGAGGAATCTGTTCTATGCTATCTGCCATGGTCATTTATGAAGTTCTAATCATCCTATAATAGCTTTGGCTCTTACAAGATCTTTTTTGCAGGTGATGGTATGCTTGTCCCAGAGCAACACTGTAAGAGTGTTACCGTCACCTTTTGTGCTTCTATTGGTGAACAGAACAGGAGAACCATATACTACAATTGCTACCACAAATTGGAAACTGCAAAAAAAAAGATTAACAAAGAGCCCTAAAGCTTGATGCTCAGCTCAAGTGAGCAAAGTCTCAGCTCTTTGAGGAGGGAAGAAAGAGAGAGGAGAATAGATTGTAATTGCAACTCAGAAGATATCACACTTAAATGCCATTTCTTTTGGTCGACTTGGAGGACGGAGTTGGAGGTACTGACTCCGATACTGATGGAAGCTTTTCCTCTGACGGACCATTCCAGCAGATGTCCTTGAGAGAAGGCCGTAGGCCCTTCTTGCAGAACCGTTCGTACTCCAATGTGTCTCCTGCCGACTTCTTCACCTCAACAACATAGAAGGATGGAGTCACTTCAAAGATCTCCGCATCAATCGCAAGCTGCCCCTTCCTCCCTTCTTTGGATCCCTGCAGCGTCACCAGTCCGTCCTGCTTCTTCACCTTGAAGGACTCTGTCTCAGCTATCTGCTCCAGCTTTGACACTATTGCTGATGCGGGTTTTTGGGTCATGAACCGCGAGTTCGACTTCTGCTCTTGGTCCTTCTCAAATAGGCCAGAAAGATCAAAACCTTTGGAGAGGGAGATTATGTCAAACGCATTCAAGCTCGCTGGCTTCAATGGGCTATTTGGTTGTTCTGCCCTGTTGCCTTTACCATCCTTTTGGTCCGTGCTGAAAGCAGCCTGGACATCATTAAGATCCTTTGAGGCACGTGGCGTTGCCATTGTCACTGCTGGTTTGTACCCTTTCTTGAACCACGGGTGCTCAATCAGCTTGTCCATGGTGATCCTAGTGTTTGGATTTGGGTCGAGCAGCCTGGATAGAATCTTCCGGGCATCAGAACTGAACCACTGTGGATGCCTGACATCACCTTTGCTGATCTTCCGGTACATCTCCATCAAATTTGAGTCTTGGAATGGGAGGTAACCAGCAAGCAGAACAAAAAGTATGACACCACAAGACCATATGTCTGCCTTTTCTCCATCATAGCCCTTCTTGTTGATTATCTCCGGCGCAACATATGCAGGTGTGCCGCACGTTGTGTGCAGCAGCCCGTCTTGCTTCTGACACTCCTTGAGGGCACTCAACCCGAAGTCGGACACCTTGAGGTTTCCATGCTCATCCACGAGGAGGTTCTCCGGCTTGAGGTCCCGGTGATAGACATCACGGCTGTGGCAGAAGTCCACAGCCCCTATCAACTGTTGAAAGTACTTCCTTGCAGCATCTTCCTTGAGGCGGCCCTTGGCCACCCTGGCAAAGAGCTCGCCGCCCCGGACATACTCCATGGCAAAGTATATCTTGGTCTTGCTGGCCATGACCTCGTGCAGCTGGACGATGTTTGGGTGGCGAACCAGGCGCATGATGGAGATCTCCCGCTTGATCTGGTCAATCATGCCGACACGCAGCACCTTCTCCTTGTCAATGACCTTGATGGCGACGCTCTGGTTGGTCGCGAGGCTCCGCGCATGGTACACCTTGGCGAAGGTGCCTTGCCCGAGCATGCGACCAAGCTCGTAGCGGTTCATGAGAATGGTGGACTTCCTCTCCATCCTATCGGATCCTTGTGCACAAGAGCAGCAGCAAGCTGGGTGGAGGTAAAATTGGGTGTTCACAAGCGTCTACTCTGCGCCACTTCGTGCCTCTGCGTCCCTCCCTCCCCGAGAGGGAGGAGAGGTGAAGGGCGAGAGCGCGCTGTGATTGGGGGGAAAACTAATACACGACTGGTCTGTTTTCTCAGAATCCTCCAAGGATGAAGGAGAGGATGGTGGGAGAGAAGAATAGTCTGCGGTGGCTAGAGCTTTCCTCGCGACATGAGGCCAGGAGCTCGCCCTTCCCTCTCTGGAGCTGGAGCAGACCGCCTAATAATAAGCCGGGTACGTTGCGTTGGATGGCTGTGGTTTCTGGTGCTATTTGTAGGCAGGGGGAGCCTCACCGGCCTGCTCTGAATGAACCCATCCACACATCCTGGCCTTCCATCCCAGCCTTCCATCTTTCTGTGCAACAATTACATGTGCCTTTCGTGATGGGAACTGCTTGCTGGTGCATTGCGTTATGTGAATAGTAGTAATTGAATGTCATATCCATGATTGGCTTGTTTAACAAGGTGTGGGGTGGGTGAGGTGTTGGGCTGGTGACCACTTAGCTTGGGCCGCGCATGTGGCCATCACGGTTGATGTCTCCGAGCCAAGATGTTAGGTTTTCCGTAATCGACCAGTTTGCTGGGTTGAGGGTGCAACAATGCATGTGCTGAGGCATATGTTTCTGGGGTGGTTTGGCCGTCGTTGCTCCACATCTTGCGTGATCTGGATGCAACTGATGTCTGATGCCAACCTCCCTTTGCTTCTTCCTTTGTTTTTCATTTACATACATTGATTTTTTTACTTGAAGAATTCTCACTTCTCCACAATCAGAGACAGAACCACACGCATGCTGTACATATGCATTCAGGTGGTACTTTTCTTTCGTTCTGAATCCTGGTAATAGGTGTCCATCTTTTTTTCATTTTTAGCTGACAAATAGACGATGGTGAGAACCTTCCAGAACATTGAGCCTAGTTTAGTCTCTTGCCACAAACGTCAGGTGCCATATTTGGTTGGCTGAAACTTGATACAGAGAATGCAGCACTCGCCATGTCACATTCGATCTATTTATTTCTTGAAACTCATGTCACACTCAGATGTTGATTAATCAGTAACCCACATCCAATCCATCCCGTCATGTCCTTGCGTGGCCACTTCTTCCCCATGGGTTTCTGTGGTATATTTCCGTCAACAGAATCGACATGTTTCAGCCGTAGACGAGATCGAGCTGTTCTCCTTCCCTGACCATGTGATCGGCGCATGTGTACGGTTAGCCTCTGCTAAATCCACGTGTCAATCGCGCAACATTTCTTTCACCATTACTGTCTGGCTGTGACACCAAAGATACTCATCGATTGGACATATGTTTGACGCTAATTTTCAGTACCATTGTTTTTTTTTGCCACACATGAATGTCGATTTTGGTGTGGTTGTAGGTCATGGTCGTGCCACGTGTCAAATGCATGATTCCAAACAAGCTAGGTTAAAAATAAAACGTGGATTCTATAATTTGCAGCAGAGAGACAGGCAAGAAAAAGAATATATTTCCCTCGCAAAAAAGAAGAAAAAGAACATGTTTGAAATGGATGAATTGCCATGGGAAACTTAGCATCAGTGCTTTTGGACCAGCTGCCATGTCCAGAAACTAAAAACTAAAGATTCAAATGGTAGGCAGTAGCACCAGGCACTTGTTTGACTCTTCACACCAATTATAAAAAATAATAATAATAAAATAAAATACTCAGTACTACATGCCCATGGTATAGTATTCCCTCATCTTGAGTAAAAAAGATCAACATGTGCATTAGCTGCATCACATCTATCATTTACAACCTTTTCCCTGTACGTACGGGTGATCACAGCGTTCAGCAAAAGTTTACAGCGAAACTGTTCGTAGGATCAGGAGGGATGATGTTACACGGCACGTTGGTGCCCACCCAAACAAATGGTATATATGCAGCAGCAGCAGCAGCAGCAGCAGCAATCCTTCTAGGTCGACTTTATGGACAGTAACTCGAGCTCAGCCCACCAGAGGGGCGAGAGCCGCGGCGCCGCCGCCTCCGGCGAGACGCCAAGAACCTCCCTGAGCTTTCCCGTCACGTCTCGCATTGCTGGCCGCCGCGTCGGGTCGGGGTCGGTGCACTCCTCGATCACCTCGCAGACGGCCTCCAGCTCGTTGGCCTTGTGTTCCTGGAGCACAGTGTCGACGAGCTCGACATAGTTCTTGGCTTTGAGATGCTTGTCAGCCTGCGCGGCAGAAAGCAAGTTGACAGTTGTAACGATGCAATGTTGTCGGAAATTAAGTTTGGAGTTTGGAGTTGCGCGGTTCGTTCGTCGTGTTATACCCAGATGCAGGTCACTTCATGGCCACCTGGTTCAGGAAGCTTTCCGGATATGATCTCCAGCAGAAGCATGCCGAAGCAGAAGACGCTGCCCGCGAGATCGGGAGGAGGTTCAGAGCGGCTGCTGCCGTCCTGCTTTGCAGCCTTTGCTCTGTCCGCGAGTTCTTTCCACATGCCAACATCGGCAATCTGCAAATCAGTGTCCATCTCACTCAATGGTTGTGTTAATTATAATGTGGTAGCTTATTAATGAACCATGCCTGCACTGAACTCCGTGTTTCAGAAGAAGAAGAAAAACTGATTTCCTTCAAATGGATACCTTAGCAGCATAGTCATCTGTCATAAAGATTGCGTCGGAGCGTATATCGTTTATCGCCACAGGCGGATTGAGCTCATGGTGCATGTACTGGAGGCAGTACGCCAGGCCCATGATGATCCTCATCCTCGCAGCCCAGTCGAGATCCTCAAACACCTTGACTGCGAGGTTAGTAATTCAGTTTGGAGGCGGATATATAGAGTATACATAGCTTATGCGCAAGGAAGTAATGCGAAAGTAAAATTCCTTACGATGAAGATGCTCAGAAAGAGTTCCATTCGGAGCATACTCGTACACCATCATCCTCATGAAGGGTTTATTTTCTATGCAATATCCGAGGAGATTGACAAAGTTCTTGTGGTTGACTCTTGACACTGTATCTATCTACACAAGGAAATGGGGTGATTAGAAAGGTTACTAGAACTTGCAACTTGTTTATTGTTGGCTACTACTAGAAGATGTTCGGAATCACCTTTTTTCTGAAGAACGTTTCTGAACTCTTGGACCACTCCTTGACCGATGAAATGGAAGTGGAGACAACACAGATCTCGACTCCACTGGATAATGTCCCCTTGAACACGGTACAGAAAGGCAGAGCGTTGAGAATGTTGCTGAAATCCTCGCAAGCGGCTTCGAGTTCTAGTCTGTTTAGCTGTGGAACACCTGAATGAAAGAATTGAGCTATCGAAAGTTAAATTGTATTACCCGGAGGCAAGGGCATCTCAACAAATATAATGGAAGCAAAAGCGTCCTGAGCTGATCATGTGCCAGTTTTAAAGTAAGAATATCTGGTGCATATAAAATACAAATTGTATCACAGAAGACCCACATGTTCTTGAAATGTTGTCAGGCTATGCATGTATTTATTATGTTTCTTTCATGAGATATATTGACTTCATAAACAATAAAAGCCAATAGGATAGTTAGAATGTTTGCCTGTTACAAATGCCTTCCGAAGTTGGCCGCTTAGCCCCGCTTTCCAGGGGGCTATTGATCCATCCCCTCGCTTCCGACAGACCAAGATTGGCGCAATAATCAGGCTAATGAGCAGTATTGCAGCTAGAAATATGAGGACATAAGTCCAAATGCCATACTTCGCACCAGATGACTCTTTGTCGTCTGATTGGGTCACTGCGGCAGGCACCTGCTTTGGTGTTGCAGCATCAACATTCTCAACGGATTCTGGAACCGAAGGCATCAGGATTTGGCCATCCGACTTTGGGAACGCAGGAAATGAACCAGTCCCTAGAGATAGAACATCAGCAGGTCTCTGGATTCCTGTTGAATTTTCCAGGTCATTATTCCCTGAAAGAGCAGGCAGATTGCCAGCTTCAAGCAGCCTGCGGCGCATCGCACTTGCTATGGACTGCAAATTCTGCATTATGTGTGACTCGGTAAAACCTGACAAACAAAATGTAATTGTTTAATGATGTGTAACACATCAGACAAAAAATGTTGAGTCTACATCCTGACAATGCCCAATTACTTGGTAGATTGTTGCAACATTTCCCACGGAGGACGTTGAAAGAAATCCAATTCTTAGACCCCAGCCTGTAAAACGAAAATCTGTTAGGATGTGAAATAAAACTTTCAGAAATGAAACCTATGAATATTTGAAGGCTAAGTTGAGTGACCACAAAAGTAGGGCCGGGCACATCCATGTAGCCACTTACCAGCAACCTAGTTTTCTGCTCAAGCAGCATGTCTGCTCAGCAGCTCCACCTTGTATGTTGAAAGATGAGACGCCTTCTTGGAACTGATTATTGTGAAGTGATCTGAAACACAATGGTACTTCATTCTACGAAGCAAAGAAGAGATCACAAATGATGCAATTGGCCTTACAGCTGTTTGAGTAGTGGCATCGTCCCTAGTTCTTTTGGAATTGTTCCATCCAAGTTGTTGGCACTCAAATCCAGTACTTCAAGGGCAGATAACCCTCCAAACTCTCTGGGGATTTGCCCATGGAAATTGTTCTTTGGAAGTAAACTAGACAGAAATAAGAATTAAGCCAATATCACCCAACACACGTATTCACATAATATTGATCAAACAAAAGAACATTTTGCGCAAACGCTTGCTAACGTAGGTGCAATGGTGCATCTAGAAATTTTCATCAAAAGCTAACATCATTTTTGACATGTACGAAATAAACAAGAGATAAGTGAATAGTACACGATACAGTTCATTTATGTCCTTTTGTTTTTTGTACAAGGTACAAAAACTCATAACTTTAAATGAAAGTTTATAGGTGCACATGATATAGCGTAATGTATGTCCATGCTTTTTTGCATGATTTTTTGAAACCAGTAAGGCTGTTAGTGCGACATGCAATGCTTGCAAATGCAACCGTCTGTGATTCAGAATTATCCTCATATCGAATAAGCTACTTCTAGATACATCTCTTTTTATTCATTTTGATGACAAGTATTTTCGGACGGAGGGAGTATTATATAGAAATAAGCATCAAACAATGGGATTCTAAATTAACCTCTTATAATCCAGATAAGTGTAGTTAAAATACTCACAGTGATCTTAGACGTTGTAGGCTTCCAATCTCAGGTGCGAGGGTTCCAGCCAGTTCATGACCTGTTAAATTCCTATATGTTGAAGAAAATAAGAACCAAAGGCACATGATGCACAATTAATACACTACCTTAGCTAATCGTAATGGCACAAATGATTTGCAAACATCTTAATTTCAACGTGGAAACAAAACTATTTCCTGGCATAAATTTGGCACAAATATGATTTGAACAATGTAGGAAATTACAAAATTCGGCACATAAATAATCGTGTGGAGGCATTGCGTCAACATTTGGAAGAAAATAGAGGGGGGGGGGAAACAGACTTACAGAATCTCCACATTGCCGTCAGAGCATTGGACGCCGGACCAGCTGCAGGGATTGTTGTCCATGGGATCCCAGTCATGGAAGACTCCATGGGGATCTCCCTCCACCCTCGCCCTCAGCTCCAGCAAAGCCAATCCTAGCACATGTACAGGATTGCAACACACCCACACCCGTCCGTCAGTCACGAATCATCCAGGCACAACCACAAATCGAGCGCTACCATGGATCCATTGTCATTTACCTTCGCCGTTGAGCAGAGCGGCGCCGGCCCACGCCTGCGCCTGGAGCAGCAGGACGAGGACGAAGAGCAGCATGAGCCCCCAACGCGCGCCACCCATGGCTACGACGCGGGCGCCTCCCGGCGGCCACTCGCTGGCTGGACACACCGACGCCGTCCTCGGACGGACACCCGCGGTCTCTCAGAGCGGGGCAGAAGACGAGTAGCTAGGACGAGACCGATGGACGAACAGCACGGCCGGCCCGGAGGCGCTAGCTCCGGTCGGGCCTTGCCTCAGGGTCTCCTCGGCTTGGCCATCTATCATGCCGGGAGAGCAGAAGAGGGGGAGGAAGGCCCGGGAGGGCAGGACGCCGCGGCGCTGGTTCCGGCGAGCTATTCGCCGGCGGCCATGGGTGGATGAGGGAGGGAGGCAGCTGCTGCCCGGGTTTGGCCTCCTGCTCCGCGAAAGCTGGGGGGTTGTCCCGGCGGAGCTGGATAGGTTCCTGCCGGGATGTGCGGTTGGCGGCGGCGCGAAGGGGAGGGGGGATTTCGCGCGCGAAGGCGGTGGGTGGTGGTTGGATTCGGACGGGGGAGGGAGGGAAGGCCGCGAAGACGGTTGGCGGCGGCGCGTCCCCGTCGCCGCCGCGCGCGGCAAACCGCAGAAATAGAGCATGGCCATTTCAGGTCCTCTTTGCTTCAAAAGAATTCTATACTGCCTCCACGTCTTTTTAGTCCGCATAGTATAGCTAAGTAAAACTTTTTAAAGTTTAACGAGTAGATTTGTACGAAAAAATAGAAGCTTTACAATATCAAATCAATACGACTAGAATCGTCATGGAATATATTTTTCATATTGTACCTATTTGATATTCTAATATTTTTTTTCTACAAGCTTGATCAAACTTCAGAAAGTTTGATTCAAGACAAAGCTACTATGCAGAGTTAGAAAAAAAATGAGGGAGTGCCAGAAATTTTGAGATATTTCTAATTCTGGGGGGAGTATGCTCCATGTGATTTTTTTCCATATTGAAAACCGTGTTCTTTTCCCTCCATAATCTAGTGCAATTTCAAAAAAGAAGATTTTCATAGATATTTTCCTTTCTTTCAGTGACATTTCAGTTCTTCTACTCCAAAAATTATGTGTCTTCTGTGTGACACACCAAAAACATTTTATTACATGTTCAGTTCTTCTAGAATTCAACATGCCATGGCATCCAATTCATGCATTTTCAAAACCCTCAAGATAACAAGGGCCCTGACATTAACATGAAATGCCCAGTAATAACATCCTACTAGTAGAAATAAAAACAAACTGAGTTGCAAACTCCCATCGTCTATAAAAAATAAAAATAAACACGCAGGAGCGCAAGAGCAATTAAGTGTTAATAATGCAGAGACATTTGGTAACAGAGACAAGTTATATAAAGGTTCAGGCATTCAGAACAGTTCACATTCAAGACACACTGACGAAACGAAACCCAGATACAGAGTTGTTCACAGAAGCTAATAATTACATTCACCCAAACCTGAGCGAAATACCAAACTCCAGGGTTTTCTTAAGTCGCATGATTTAGTAGACAAGCTTTATTTAGCGGTAAACTTGCCCAGCCAAGCTCTCTTGAAAGCCTCGACTCCTGTCAGATGCACGCGGCTTCACTTCTTGCCTCGCAGCTTTGTGCCAAGAGCCCTTTCCAGCTTGCCGATGATCTGTTGGTTTGGGATAGCCTTGCCTGACTCATACTCCTGGATGACTTGTGGCTTCTCATTGATCAGCTGGTAATCAAACAATGTGTCTTAGGGAATGAAGGCAGAGAGATGTTACAGATTTCAGGTTGGCAGTGAAGTAAGATTCATCATACCTGTGCAAGCTGTGCCTGTGTGAGCTTCTTGTCCGTTCTAGCCTGCATAATGCTCTTCTTCAGGTCTGACGGCACACGCTCATCTGTTGAAGATAACCCCCAAGGGTTAAAACGCAATAAAAGACGTATTGGCATTCAATAATAACAATGAAAAAGTAAGGACCATTGAAGGATTCGAATTCAAATTCCTTTAAGTAAAATTTCATAGAATAACAGTCCTATAATATAACTTAAGTTTTAACAGTGTAGCCCTAATAAAACTACAAGTACACCGATAGAAAAATCATGATTACCATATTTATAGAATATGAAATCAAATGCAGCAGAACACACACGGCTTCTAAACAGCAAATTTGCTCTGAAAAGACAGTACAGGTACATTATACAGGAACTTGATATTCCGTGTGATCAACCGTTGAATTGGCTACAGACAGAGAATATCAGTAGAAACTAAGAAAAAACTGACTTGTACATCACAACAAATTATGTTTATTCCAAACCTCAAAGAATTCATCAAACAATTGGGTAAGTTATGAGTCCATGATAGTAGATCAATTAGGAAATTGTGTTGCCTCAATAGTGTGGAACACTCAAGCAAGCACAACATTCTTTACTAAGTAGATATATACAGAAATGCATGTCAACACATTGAGAAACAAGGGAAACTGATCAACTAAGAAGCATACTCATGTATAGTTCCTTTTAATCAAAGGAAAAAAGCTTTGCCATATTTCACAGATATTATCAGATTTAACTGAGACATACACACATCACATAAACAACATGATTGCCATACGCACATCACATAAACAAGATTGCCATACACACATCACATAAACAAAATGATTGGACAATAAACAGCTATGCTAGGTAGTTATTCCTTTTTGAAACATATAGAAGTAAAAAGTGTAAGGAACTCACGAGCAAGATTCTCTGTATCATCATCAAGCCTCTTTGTATTGAGCGATGTGGTGCTATGAGCAGCTTTGTTTGTCCCAGCATTATCTGCATTCATCAACAATGACATCCAAGTTAAAGCAATATATAAAACTCATATATCTATCTCGACAAAAGTATGCAAAAGATATGCACAGATAGATAATCTGATCATACAATGGAAGCCTCTCTTTTACAGCACCGCCTATTATACAAGATATCACGTACTGATCATGTTCAAGCATTTATGATGGCCATAACATGCATAAGAGAACTAGAAAAATAACTTATCATAAAAGAGATAGGTATTCCATGACAGGCTTAATTAAACCTCTTCAATGGCAATCACTTAACTGACATGAGCAAGAAAGTACTGTTCAATGTTGGCATGAAGTGCGTTATTGCAAAGGAAACCAATACAGTATACATCACTAACTCCCGTTATCCACAAAAATAAACAGTTAAACATATGGATCATATAATCCACACTTAAACACAATAGGTGTGCACTAGGAACTAGGCACATGAGGTGTACAGGTGCACTAAAAGCATAATTAAAACTTCTAATAGTCATGTAGAATTCTGATTATAATTTAGAAAAGATTAATATAACATGGATCTACCAACACAATAATTTTCAAATCCAAGCTCAACCCACACATCGCGGAAAAAAAGGGACAAACATTGCTGTAAACAGTACCAGAAATCTACCATTCACTTCAATTTTGACCTTGCTAAAGTCCACACCATGATTGTCACTTTTTATTTCTCAGGGTGTGATTGAACTTTTTTTATAGGTACATAAATGTTGTATTAACATTGCTCTTTCTCTTCTGAAAAAATTCATAAGCTTTAGACATGCTAATTGAAAAGACACTAGTGCACCATAAACCAATTAGTACACAGAAAATCCCCCGAACATACTACTACAGTATTACTTACATCCAGAACCAAGACAACATGAATGCAACGGCATTCTACTTATACAGATATTGCCCCAACATATCACAGGTTCTTATCAACACTTTTTGACGATTTTACATGCTGCAAAAGAGTGTAGCTATTTTAACTTTCAGTACCAAATCCGAATGCATGATCACATCAGAGATGCAATCAGAGCCATTCCTGCAATACAGACTACAAGGATTAAACCCCACTAACTGTATGTACTAACCTCAGGTTTAGTACAAGTGATGCATCATCACCAATCAAATAAGGTGCTTAGCACTATCAAATGACCAAACAAGAACGTGCACTACTCGTCTAAACCACACAGACAATTTATTCTTCCAAAAATTCCTAATAATTCATTCCCCTTGAAAAAAAGGCCAAAGAATCGATTCTACCGAAAACCCTCGCGTGCGAAACATGAACATGCTTCGGATTACAACACGCCGATGTCCGAAAATCAAGGAGATTCGCGGCATCGAGCGCCAATCTGGCGAAAAAACCCGCCCCTACTCGAAGACGAACTAGCCACTACGCAGCCAAACCAAATCCACCGCCGCGTCAAGCGATTCCTTTCTACTCCGAGACAAGGGGTCGAAAAGGCCGGGCCAGGAAGGATGCGTACGCTTCTTGGCGATGTCGATGTCGACGCCGGCGCGGCGGGCGGCGTTGACGGCCTTCTCGTCCTTCTTGGCGGCGGCGTTGGGCAGCTTCTTGCGCACGACCACCGGCTCCCAGTCCTGGGCGATCGGTCCGGTGCGAGACATCTCGGCTGGCTCCGGCTTCGGGGGGGCTTGCGGTTCGGTGGGGCTAGCTAGGGTTTCGCCGAGGTTGGAGACGATGAGGATTTGGTCGGTGCGAATGATCGGGGTTAAGGTGGCGACGGTCTCGTGACTCCTCTTGAGGTGAACGCAAATGGGCCCTTCCGCGAAACTCATGGCCTGGTAACGTGTCGGAGCGGACTTGGACCTCTCTTTGTTCTCAGTTTTGGTCGCAGTTCACCTTGGGTTCGGCCCATTTAGTTTTTTCTCTCTTTGGTGACCGCATTTTTTCCCTTCATTTCCGCAACTCACACTCGCTCCTGAAATGAAGCTTCCCAAAACTTTCACGACCGCATTTAGTTTTTTTCAGATTGTTTTTTTTTGCGGGGTATTTTTCAGATTGTTATATTCGGTATTTTATCTTTTTTTTGTTTCACGGTTTTTTCCAATGTATAAACCTTTTCAAATTCATGAACTTTTTCAAGTACATAAGTTTCTTAAAATCCATGAATAATTTTATTGAATGTGTGAGCTTTTTCCAAATTCGTGAATTTTTTCAAATCCCACGAACTTTCTTCAAATTTCATGAACTTTTAGCGTTAAACTTGTTTTCAAACTTTGTGACCTACTCCCTCCGTCCCATAATGTAAGACGTTTTTCAACACTACACTAGAGTCAAAAAACGTCTTACATTATGAGACAGAGTGAGTATTTTTTATATATGTGAACTTTTCTCAAATTCACGAAATTTTCTCAAGTTAGTGAAAAATTTCCAATTTCATGAAAATTTTCAAATCCGAACGTTTGTCAAGTTAGTGAACTTTTCTCAATTTCTTAACTTTTCTCAGTTTCATGAAGTTTTTCAAAATCTAGCTGCAGAAAATAGAATCAGGTAAGAAATTGCGGAGAAACTAACACATGCATCTAACAAGGGAGCATAACAAAACCTACATCACAACACACCGGCAACGAAAAACTAAACTGAAATTAGGAACAAAGGAGAGAGATGCAACGATGAGGAAAGATGAAACCAACCACAACTGTCTGAAGAGCTCCAGAGGTCTCACCACCAAAACCTCAAATGAGCAGCGAAGGAGAGATCCAAATCAAAATCGCCATGTCTCTCCCTAATATATCTCTCTCTGAGCTATCACCGCTGGAAAAGGAAAAAGGGGAAGAGAAAAGAAAAATTTTAAATGAAGGGGCGCTTAGCCAGAAGACGTCGGGCACGCAAATTAACTGGTCTCCTCGAAAAAAATGCGGCCCGATAACAACCAACCAGCCCGGAGCTAAAAAGAAAGGGAATAACAGGAATTTCAACATACAGATGGCGGACAAAAAAAAAGGTTGAATGCCAATTGATTTCATCCAACTAAAAACTAGCAAATCTGAAAATAAGCATTATCCAGATGGCCATGGTAGATGGTGTCCCCCGTCACTAGCCTTTGTTTGTCACGTGGCAAAACACTCTGATCTCGCCCTTGCTGGTGCCGTTCAGCTCGCTCGTCTTCCTCATGGTGGCCGTGAACTTGGCCGCCCACTCCCACTGGTCCTCCGCATTGTCTTTCACCATCCGCCAGTCCCTTTAATACGTGTCCCCAGTAAATTTGCATCTTTTCTCTTGAATATGTCCTCGGTAAATTTACGCCAATTTTATATCTCATAGCAATGTACGGGCGTTGTCCACACTAAATTTGCATTGATTTTGTACCTCATTGCAACACACCAGCCTTTTTACTATGATCATTTGAGAGTTTTTTTTGTCGTTCCCACGATATTTTCACCCAAAAATGATTTTCCACGAGCACATGTATCAAAAACAAAAAAAGTCAAAAAACAAAAGCTATAAATAAATAAATAAAATCAAGTTGACCGTGATGGGCGATTCCCCCCGTCGCTAGCCTCTGTTTGTCACGTGGCAGAACTCCCTGATCTCGCCCTCGCGGGTGCCGGTGAGCTCGCTCATCTTCCGCATGGCGGCAGCGAACTTGGCCGCCCACTCCACTTGGTCCCCCGCGTTCTCCTCCACCATCCGCCTCGTCTCGCCGTCGTCGATCAGCGCCCGGTCCGAGTTGAAGGGCACCCTCCCGGCGAGCACGTTTTCGAAGTACCGGCCGTCGAGGTCCCCCGGCGTCGCCTGGTCCTGCGCGACCCATTCCTCCGCCCCGGCGTCCTCGGGGCACCGCGACCGCATGTCCTCGCCGTAGCTCGGGTCCATGGTCTCGTGCACGGCGGGGTGGATCCGGTCCCTGAACGACGAGCAGTGCGCGCGGCCGATGGAGTGCGCGCCGGAGAGAGCGACGAGCTCGTCAATGCCGAAGCCCTTGGAGGCGAAGGCGCGGACGAGGTCGCCGAGCTGCGCGAACGGCGGCGGCAGGCTCTGGCTGGCGTCGGCCGCGTCGGAGGTGAGCCCGTCGCGGCGGCCCGAGGGGACGTCGTAGCTGATCGCCCCGGAGCTGAGGACGTAGGCCGCGTCGCGGGCGGCGAAGGCGAGGATGTCGGCGCACGACACGGTGCCGGGGCACGCGGCCTCCAGCTGCCTCTTGGCCTCCTCCACCACGTCGATCCCGCGGAGGCCGCCGTTCGCCGGCGAGGCCTTCTCGGGGTCCGGGTTGACGGGGCTCGGATCAATGAGGACGGAGCCATCACAGCCCTGCAATGATGCATCAGCAGAGCGACGCTAGATGAGTTTCTGTACATTTGGCACGCACACACAAGATTTAACTCACGTACATTACGTACCTTGACAAAGCAATCATGGAAGTGGAGGCGAATGAGCCCCGCGCCGGAGCCACCGTCGCCGGACCGGGAGACGTGCTGCTCGACGACGCCCCGCACGACGGCCTCGACGTCGACGGTGCAGTTGGTGCTGGTGCCGTAGAACCCGTCGTGCAGAGCGGCGTGGGTGGACGGTGGCAGCAGCCCATGCAGAGCCATCAAGAGCACCATTGCCAAGTTCACGCGTCCTCCCGCCATCTCCTACTACACGCAATGCCTAATCAAGATGTGAACTCTAAGCAGAGAAACTGCGAGTGCAACAGCTAGCTGCAAGATCTACCTGATGATGAGGAAGTATATTATGTGGATCTAAGTATCCAAGTGACTTGCTTGATGTGGAGGTATATATGGAGACGCTTGGAATGTGGCCCGTCGCGTCCAGCAAGCTTGGAACATGCATGGCGCGGGCTCTGCAAGCTGCCCGCTGACAATCTCGGCATTCAGGTTGCAAGACAGCGAGGATCCGCAGATGGGAGAATATATTCTTGGTATCACCAGCTAATTCGATCTGAAACAGAGAAGGTACGCCTGCGGTTAATTAATTCTTGGCGCCATGTACGGATGCACAGAAGCAGCTAGTACCCAAATTCAGTTTTGCTATTTCACATCTAGATGTAAAATAACTATCTCACATCTAAATCCTAGACCATTGGATCCTTATTGTCATTAAGATTCGCGCAAACAGTTCCGTTTAGTACGCGCGCTGGCTCGCTCCTGGTTGTCGTGCGTGGCCGGCCGCGTACAGCTCCTTACGAGTGTGGCGGGACGTTGTCTTTTCTTTTCGCTTTATTGGCTGAGCGGGCTGTTTTTTGTTTGTCCACAACGAGTGTTTTGACAGCCCAACTATAAGTGAGTGGATCGTCCAACGGAGGAACTGTCCCGTTTTGTCATCCAATAGAGTTGTTCATCCACAACTTGCAACTCGTATCATTGGTTTATATAGTTGTCTTAGTTACAAGTCCATTCCTCGACTAGTAACTGGACATGTGTTTTGTTTTTCATCTCAGTTGCAAGTTCACCCTAGACTCGCAACTGGGTTTAGAGTTTTTGTCTTTTGTCCCAGTTGCAAGTTGACCTTTGACTCGCAACTGGGTTCGTAGTTTCGTAGTGTCTCAGTTGCAAATCCTTCTTCGACTCGCAAATGGGCATGTGTTTGTTTTTAATACCAGTTACAAGTTCACTCTTGACTCGCAATTTGCGTCCATAGGTTGTTGTTGTCCCAGTAGTTGCAAGTCCACCCTTGACTCGCAACTGGAATGCGTTTTGATTTTCATCTCAGTTGCAAGTCCACTCTTGACTCGCAACTAGCCTACAGTTTTTGTCTTTCACCGTAGTTGCAAGTTCACCCTCGACTCACAACTAGGCTCGTAGTTTCGTACTATTTCAGTCGCAAGTCCATCATCGACTCGCAACTGGGCATGTGTTTTGTTTTTCATCCGAGTTGCAAGTCCATCCTCGACTCGCAACTGAGCCCATGTTTTGTTGTTGTCCCAATTGCAAGTTGACCTTTGACTCGCAACTGGGCTCATAGTTTCGTGGTTATCCCAGTTTTAAGTCCACCCTCGACCTAGGGACTTTCTCCAAGTGCGACTTTTAAAATGTTCACCATGTTTAAAAAAATCATCAAGTATTTATAAAATTTCATCATGTGTTTATAAAATGTTCATAGTGTATTTGCAAAAGAAATATTTCATCTCGTCCATACATGTGTGCCATATTTCTCATTTTTCAACTTCGCCAAACAAACATTGATGCATGAACGCTGCTTTTCTCACGTGCTAAGAAATGGCCAGTGAAGACCACGAGCTGAATCGTACCCGAGACCCATGAGCAGGGCGCTAACTTGACTGGGCGCTCATGCTGACGAGAAACACACAAAATTGATATAAACAAACAATGAAAAAGAGGTGGGCTTTATTTACATGCTGATGTGGGATGATTCATAATTAGATGTAAAATGTTATCTCACATCTAGATGTGGTATAGTCGGACCCACCGAAATTCGTAAATCCAAGGCGTCGAAGAAATAATCCGTACGATATCATCTGCAGTTAATTAATGCATCTGAACCGTGGACGATCTGTTAATTAGTGAGGTGACATGGCAAGGCAGAAGGCCAGGTAGAAGAAATGTCAGAGTCCGTTTGGACAGACGACACAGCGGTGGCTTCTCCTGGATGTCTGAACCACTTCTCGGGGTCGAGCGTTCAACATTGAGGACTCGAACCTCCGTACTCTTCAGCCCGAGATTTTGAGTCTCGCGCGTTTACCATTTCACCATCAAGGCATTTAGATCTGCTTTAGCAAAACTGTAATTAATAATATGGCTGCATGCATCGCTTTGATGTAGAGGCTAGGGGTCATCCTCCTTTTCGAAAAAAAAGGATTATACTCCTGCAGAAAGCTTTCAAGGAAGAGGTACACTGGTTTACTCACGGGGCTATCAGAAAAGGAATATGGAGGCTTCCAGGATTTGGTCGAGGAAACGGCTAGAGATCAGTCAGCTGAGTTTTTCATCTCCGATCAATCGATTCTTCAGCCGTTGGATGCGAGATCAAGGGCCTGCAGTTCATTTTCAACCTCCACTTCCTTGAGCCGCCAGCCACCACCGGCTGAACTGCCGGCCACCGCCGAGCGCCGCCCCGCACTCCCCGAAACCACTCCTCACCGTCGGTCCGCCACCGCCCCGGCCATCCCTC
The DNA here is from genome assembly GCA_032464435.1 of Aegilops umbellulata. Classification (NCBI taxonomy): domain Eukaryota; kingdom Viridiplantae; phylum Streptophyta; class Magnoliopsida; order Poales; family Poaceae; genus Aegilops; species Aegilops umbellulata. The sequence continues at coordinate 46,986,763 of CP136056.1, read as the reverse complement.
TAGCCCCCCCCCCCCCCCCCCCGCGCCGAGTTTTTTCTCTGGCGATCCCACGCCACCGCCCCACCCCCCTCCCCCCGCCGGCGACCACCGCCCCCACCCTGAACCCTTAGATAGTGGGTTTGCCTCTCCGGTGAGCCCCCCTCCCTACTGCAGTCGGTTCTTCCTTCCCTCCGGCGAGCCCTCCCACCCCCCCTGAAAATCGACTGACCCAAAAATCGATTCAGTCGGCTGAAGTGTAGCTAAATCGTTTGGTCGATGCATTCAGATGACTATTGTACATGTTGCATGTATCTTTTCCTCTTGCTTTTTTCTATGGCCTTTTTTGCAGGATGCTAGTCCTGCTGCTGTATAGGTACTTCTTTCCTTTTTCTGTATAGACTCTTTGTACTTTAAAAAAAATCAATGAAATACGCAGCAGAGGCCTGCTGTTTCCCTCAAAAACAAAAAACTTAATCCCAGCAGTCAAGAGTCAGAAGGACAGTCCTTCGCTGCATGAGTTGGTGCTGCCTGCAATTTCGACTGACAAAGCCAAGTCTCCAGCGGAAGTTTCAATTGCTGAACACAACAGTGAGCTCAGTCACCAAAAAAAAAAAAACAGTGAGATCAGCCAAGGACGCCCGGCAAACAGAAGTTTCGTTCTGTACAAAAGGAACTTGAAAGGCTCAGAAAGAAAGAAGCTGCTGGAAAACCACTACACCAATGGAGCAGTAGCACTTCGTTTCCCAACGTGAGCAATTAGTTGCCTCCGCCTCCAGCCATAGCGTTGCATCACTGCTCAGGAGATATGAACATCTTTTTTTATGAATGAACTGGAAGAACATCTCCAGCACTGCATATTGCAACACCCATCTTGTGAGCACGCTTTCTTCTTCCCGGCGTCACTCGAGAGATCTTTTTGAGGGGCTAGGGCTTCTCTATTGTGCGAGTAAATCGCTCTCCATTCTCCAGCGATGAGCGATTGAGTTGGAGATTGGAACAGACGCAGCAAGGCCAAAATGAGATCCGATCAGATGCTTCATGCAGAAAATAATGTAATCAGTAATAATGCCAGAAGCTTGATTATATTAAGGAGTAAAAGTGTCAATGATAATCATAACCTGTGCGGAGCAGAATCATTTCAAACCAAATTAAAAATATCACTGATACATTCGAAAACAGTGAGTCTAAATTGAAATTTCCAAGATTTCTACCTACCACACGAGGCACAAGATAAACTATGCAAATCTTATTCTCTAACTTGCGGTGCAGTTCGATCAACGGATCGTCTAAACTAACTGGAGGGGAATTTGGAGCCTTTAACTTGTGATCCCTTTAAGCACGAGTCATCAGAGTGGTCGAAAACGATAGTGTAGTTCTTGCTGCTCACATCTCTGAAGTAGCAACCATCGGTACCAACGTATTTATACACCTGATGGTTCTCACCAGACCCAGAAGTCACCAAATTCCCCTTCACCCTCATACTACCGCGTGCTGACTGCGCATTCCGCAGAGAGCTGTAGGAGAAGCCTTGCTCCGCACCAGAGAACCTCTTCTCATTGATGCTCAATTTGACAGCTGAAACCAGCGAGTACTCATCACCCACTTCGTCTGAGGTCCCAGAGAAAAGATAGAGTGGGAAGACCTGGTGAACTTCTTCCGAGAGCAGCGCGGCGCCGTTTGTGGTGGAAACACCTGACTTGGCGTCGATCGTTTGGTTCACCACTTGCTCACTGCCGTTCTTGCTATACACAATGCTGCTTTTGTAGCTGAATCTCTGGTAGAAAGTTGTCATGACCTTTCCGTGCGACGATTCCACCCACCCGGTGGCGGAGACATGCCGGCTTGCGCTCGTCACGAACCGCCCGTCCAGCCCGCTGAACTGCGAGTCCACATTTGCCGACGACGCTGCATCATAGCTGATCAAGCTCCCAACTGTCTTCTTGCTCTTGTGATCCAACCACAGATGCAAATTGGCATCAATGTACCACATATCCAATGCATTGGTCACAGCAAACCCAAAGTTGTGCTCCTTGCCGTCCAAGAGCTTGCCCAAGAATGGCGTGATATCAATGTCATAGGTAGGTAGGTTGAATGAGCCAATGCCGGTGATTGGCCGCCAGAGAAGCGGGTTGACACCGCCGGTGTAGATGACAGTGAACGGCCAAACAGCACCGACCACCTGGTCATCGGCTTTAACAATAACCTCCCGAAACGCCCCATTGCCAGGGACGCTGGACAGATTGTTGGCCTCGATGTACTCATTGGGAGGGTTGGTGTACCAGAACTCATCACTGGAATGGAACGAAACGAACACCTCCAGGACCGCCCTGTAGGTGTTCGACGGAATGGCGAGCTTCCTTGACTGCACATCGGCGGAATTCTGGATGGCGAACCACTGCCCGTCGTTCAGAGGTAGGCTTCTCGAGATGGGCAGGATCAAATCGGCGTGCGGCGGCGGCGGCGGTGACGGCGTTGTGGGGTGGAAGTAAAGATGGAGGGTGAGGTTGGCGTGGTAGACGCCGGTGTATGTGCTGTCGACGATGTTGCCAAGGTACACCGCGACCTCGCCAGGCTCGGAGAGAAGGGCCGCGTACCTCGTGACGTCGCGGGAGACCGACCAGAGGATGCCGTTGGGGCGCGGCTCGGCGGTGCAGCTGCGGAGGAGCTCGGCGCCGGAGAGCCAGACGCCGAAGATGCGGTCGAACTGGCGGCCGCGGCAGTCGGCGGTCCACTCGAGCACCGCGAGCGCGAGCGGCGCGCCCGCGGCGAGGCACTCGGGCGGCACGTAGGCGGCGGTGGCCGGAGGACGGCCGTAGGTGTAGCCGAAGGAGTCGGAGAGGAGCAGCGCGGAGCAGGGCCCGACGATGCCGCTCGGCGGTTGGATCGGGCGGTCCACCTCGAAGAAAGCGGTGGGTGGCTCCGAGGCGTTGACCGGGGCGAGCTGGAGCGACGGGAAGCGGTGTCTGCGCGGCACGGCGACCGCGGCGAGGGGGAGGAGGAGCGCCACCAGGGAGATCAGGCAGGAGCTGGTGGTCCGCGATGCCATGGCTGGAGCTTGGAGGGAGTGGGTGGAGTGGGAGTGGAGCTAGTTTAAACAATTGTCAACACTGTTGAGCCAAAATCTACCAATCTACCCCTTCTGACGATTGGGCCCACATGTCAGGCCCTAGGTGGTGCCACAATTTTCAGGCCCACATGTCAGGCCCTAGGCCATATTGACATTGCATCAGGAAATCACAAGATCAATCAAAGCATATTTTCCTGCATAACAAATACGTAGAAATATACTGTATATTCCAAAAGAAGCTTCATCAAGAAGAAAACAGACTAGCAACAGGTTCTCTAAGACCAAACTGGGCTGACATTTGAGAACACAATCTGTTGGATCATACTTGAAATTGTCTATTGGCATTGGTAATTGGTGAAAGCCTAATGGATTCCCAGTTATGGCGGCAGCCCTCCAAATGCAAAAATGGTGTGCAGCGCCGTTCACATACACATAAAGCCAATACGGGCCATTAGTGAAAAGATGCCAGGGAAGGTCACCGTCGTGCAAACATGGTTTCATACATACAATCTTGACAGGTTACATCATCTTGGCCGGCTTCGAGGGTGAAATAGCAGCCACAGGTAGTGCAACGTTCAGCCTGCAAGAACAAAGGCACGCATCAGACCTACAATCAAACCCAATATATATACTGCCAGTGAGTTAACCTCCCACACAACTACAGCTTTGGAAAAATTATGCATCTTATGAAAATCACAGCATCAGCATCATACATTCTTGATATGTCATTACCAATCTACATGTGACATGACAATCTACCAATCAAACATTGCTGGCAGTTTATTTTAATTCATTGGACAAAATATGTATGTGTACGTGCCACTCAGAGTAGACAAACTATTTGGAGAAGAAAAAAGTACACAAGCTAGACGAACATAAAATGTAGGTAACCTGTCAATCTATAACATAATTAACCAGTAAAACCTAAATAGGATGAGTAGCCACAAAAGTAAACTGGGCAAGTCTGAACACTAAAAAAAAAAAGGGCAGCCCCAGTGCATGTAGCTCCCGCTTGCGCAGGGTCTGGGGAAGGGTCCGACCTGGTGCTGTAAATATGTTTGTAGCGACCATTGTGAATCAGACCCTCAGTTTCCGAACTCTTTTTCTTTTGTGTTGAGAGTGCTTTGACACACAACTCTAGAAAAAAACTTGTTAGGTGTGATATTCTCTCACTGGTGGACCTTTGAATAAAACCTAAGAAAGCTTCAGCAATCTAAATTAATGCGACAATAATTTCCATTCTCAAAAAGGAAGGGATCATAATCTGCGGGTGCCAAAACTGCACAGCTTGATAGGAGAAACTGATTCAAAACATGACCACAGATATAGAGAAATTCATATACTAATGTTGTGCATCACACCTATGACACTGCAACAATTACTTTTCCTAAAAATGCATCTACAATTCTTTAATCCCTAATAAATGTTCCTTACATCGCCTAGAAAATTATCTCACGATACAAGAATAAAAGCAAATAATACTAAGGACAGGACAACATATAAAACTTCACAAGCACATGAGGATAACACTCACCTCAGAAGTGAAGGTGCTCTCTGAAGACAACAGATTTCCAGTGTAAGTACCAACTGATGTGGAATTTCTCATCCCAAAATCAATGTAAGCCTTGGTAATTGGATTATAGTGTCTTAGTTATCCTGATGCAGACAGGATTATCTTCCCGTCATTTAGAATTTCCAAGGGTTGAGCAAAGAGATTTTCAGGCTGGAAATCCAAGCTGTACCTTTTATTCCAGAGACATTTCTCAATATCCATCAAAAACCATAAGTCCAAAGAGCAACCTTCAGGATTGTGTGCCATGACTAGGAACCCATCCATATTTACCAGTGATAGATCCAAGTATAGACTAAAGTAACCGCACCTGCCATTGCTGTCCTTAACAAAGCTGCGCACTGGAGTTGGACCTTGGACAATCCCCATCCACTCCTCTGTCTCAAGGTTGAACAAAGCCATGCTACCTGGTTTCACACGGGCCCCAGAAAATGTGAAACGTTTGTATAGAAAATCCAACAAGAAATAAACTACTCCATTGACAACAATACTTCTGTTACGGTTACTTGTGACAGGGGCCGGAGGGCCCTGTTTGCCCCTCCATCTTGCATGGCGACCATCATCAAGGGTGATGACCTCACAGAGCATCGGGCTGGACTCATGATCGGAATTATCTATGCTAACACAGCGTAGGGCCTTGTATTCTCCCGTGGAGACAACCTGTCCAAAGTCAAACGATTGTGGGAAGAAATGTTGCACATGTGCATGCTCCTTTGCGCGGCGACTGGGCAATGCAAAGGTATCACCCGTGGCAGGGTTGATCACATGGCAGCCCTTACGTCCGGTGACACAAATAAGGTCCAGGCAGCGTGTGCGCACCATCCTGGCATCCTTCATGGTGGTGGCTATCCGCTTAACGACATGGCCAGACAAGTCCAATAAGTTAATGGTGCCTCTATCAAACATCTCACAGTTACATGTGACGATTAGTGGACCAGGGTGACGGGACTTGTGGGCTGCAACGAAGAGCGGATCCGAGAGGAGGGACCTCCAGGATCGGCAAACCGCTCGGAAGAGGCACACCGCCTTCGTGGGGAGGCGCACGAGGATGTGACGCAACATGTCTTCAGGCAGCGCGCCATCATTTGAGGCGGCGACGGACACCTTTGGCGGCATCACTGAGGCGTCACACTTTTTCTGCAACAACAGCAGGGGGGTACGCTTATCATGTTGCTCAGTAATCAGGCGAGCAAGAACACCCAAATATGCACATAGAGACTGCAAGTACGCATCAAGTGGGGATTTTTTTTTTCGATTTTCATTCTACTATTCACCAATCTTGTGTCTCACGTAGTTCCCTTGCTATGATTACGCGGCTACGAAATTACTAGTACGTATGTCGTTGCACACGTCTAGGGTTCCCCAAGCTAATTAAAACCTAGACTAGATCCAAGCCAGCGAATCATCCACCTGGTGACGTCTCAGAGATGGGGCTTGAGCGTAGATAAGGTATTGCCGTGGGGAGAGGGAGGGGTCGTTACCACGGAGGCGAACGCTGGTGAGGTGCGCAGGCGTGCGGCCGGAACGGATGGACGGCGACGAGATCGGAGGTGGCGAGCGGAAACTGGGTTCGCCGAACCCAATCGGGAGGCGACGCTGGTGAGGTGCGCAGGGGTGCGGCCGGAGCGGGTGGGTGGCAACGAGGCCGGAGGCGGCGACTGGCTGGCGAGCAGAGAGGGGAGACTGCCGACCGCCGTCGCCGAGTCGACTGTCTTACTTAATTTGCGCCCACCGAACTGGGCCTTTGGTTTGGTTTGTAATCCTTGGGCTCTGCATTACATTTGTTTTTTCTGTATGAGGAAAGTATCGTTTTCCCCTTCAAATCACGTGTGATGGATCGGTTTCCCCTCAAAGTCTAAAACCGGATCAATCAGCCCCTAAGGCTGGTCATAGTGGGAGTAACATAGGTAATAACATACATGTCACATAAGTAAAAAAGATGATGTGTCAGGTAATTAATGAAGAGAGAGGCAAATAGAGTAACATAATATGTTACCATCACATAGCGGTTTCCAATGCAAAATGAGTCTACAAAGCAATAAATGAGGTGATGCATGACACTACACATATGTTACTACCCACTATAGAGGTAGTAATATAGACTAGTAACATATGCATGTTACTAGTCTAAGTTACTCTCCACTATGACCAGCCTAAAATTCTCCAAAACCAGATCAATTCTCCCCCATGGTAGTTTTGGACCAGATTTAGGTGGTTTTGACTAGTCTCCTTGCTGACTGGACAGTGCTGAGTTGGCAGATTTCAGGTGTTTTCATCGATTGGGGGAGCCGGTCGACCAATCAGCCCCCAATCCAGGTGATTTCGGTCCCTGTGCCTCGACCAATCTCCCTGTGCCTGGTCGACGACGCCCAACCTTGCCGCGACGGCGTCAAGCATGTCGGCGGCGTCCGCCCACGCCGCCATGGCGTCAACCATGCCGCCGGCCTCCACGCCGCCCGATGGTGAGTCAATCGCCCCCCTTTCTTTCCCGTCGAAGTCGTCTACTGCATGATCTGAGTTTAGGAGAAACCAGAGCTACGCTTAGAAGTCATCTACTGCACCCAATTTTGCTGCCATGGCAGGCAAATCGTGGAGGTGTAGGGTAGATCATAGGAAGAGGTCTGATTTTATGGGCAAGTCCTGAGCTATGTAATGAGTTAAAGATTGTTTTTTTGGGCAGGTGTTGTCGATGAGGCAGCAGATGAAGATGAAATATTTTATGTGTCACTACATTATTTTGGCAAATTTGAGACAGTGGATGGATTGCTTGTATACAAGGGAGGTCTGATGATTACTTTTCCGGTGGATAGGAAAAACCTAAAGTTTGAGCTTTTGTTGTCTTATGCTTAGGACATGTATCAGAGGACATTGTAGGGGGGATTATAGTTACAAGATGCACTGGCTTGTTCCAAGGAAAAAGCTGAGTGAGGGTTTGCAATTTATTTTTGATGATTCAAGTGTGGAGAAGATGGAGAATGCAACACCTATTGGGTCATGTGCAGAGATCTATATGGAGGAAGTGCAGTTGTGTGAACAAGCAGTAAAGCAGTTGCAAAAAAGAGTAGATGATGTGCCAGTGGTAGTTTCTGAAACATATTCCAAGCATAAAGGTAGCAGATTTGCATTGGTAAATGTGGATGCTGTGGAGACAGACATGGTCGGTGAGATGTTTTTATCAAATGTAGCAGCTTCAGCAGAAAAAAGAGCAGAGCCGGAAGTTGTTGTAGGTGTGAAAAGGACAGCTGCCGAGGAAGAAAATTTGAGGATAATAAGTGAGGCTAATGACTTTCTTACTACATTTGAGAGTCCAGTGAAGATTAAGAAAAGTAGAACAAGTAGAGTTACAGCTAAAAGAAGAAAAGTACCTCTTGCAGCTCCAGTTTCAGCAACTACATCTTCAGATGCAGCTCAAGGTGCATGTGCTCCTCCACCAACTCCAGGTGCAGCCCAAGGTGCATCTTCTTCAGCTCTAGTAGGAAATAAACCAAAATCTGCAAAGACCAAAGCAACAACAGGTACACCACAGAGAGGAACAATGCCACAATTTACTGAAAGACAGAACCCATCAGCTACTTCTGAATTTGACTATACGTCTGCAGATCATGTTGAAATTGGAACAAGTGCATTTCTCTAGTACTTAACTACAAACTTAACTGCATTTATCCAGTACCTAGCATAGAAACTTAACTGCATTTCTCTAGTACCTAACATAGAAACTTAGCATAAAACTTAAATGCATCTCTCCAGTACCTAACATAGAAACTTTCAGTGCATAATGAACTAGACACTTAACTAGAAACTTAACTCCAGTACATTTCTCTGTCTTCACTTCTGCATGTCCTTCATCTTCTTGATGCGGTCGACGTGGCGAATGCCGACGCGGATTTAAGTCTCCGCCTCGATTGGCATGCTCCTGTCGCCGAGCTGCGGGATCGCCGGCGCCACCACGTACACGTCATCGTCGGAAGGCGCCACCTCCCCCTCGCCGTCGTCCTCCACATCCACCACTACCTGCTCCTGCTCGCTGTCCTCCACATCTAGCACCACCTGCTCCTGCTCGCTGTCCTCCACATCCAGCACCACCTGATCCTTCTCGTTGTCCTTCTCCACATCTTCACTGCACTCTCCGTCGCTGTCAGAGTGCACAATAACCTGCTTCACTACAGCTGGTACAGCGACCACGTCGCCGACGAGACCTTCAACTGGAGGTGGAGGGGGGCGACGGCGGGAGCGGTAGTCGTACCACCTGGCACGCTGACGCGGATCTGGTGACTTCTCCGCCTCATTCATAGCTCAAAGGAAAACAGAGATAGCTGGAATGGGACGACCGTTGGGGAACATTGTCTTCTTCTCAACATCAGTTGCCACAGCGATGAGGCCCCTAGCGTGGTCCACGCACATCTGCAAGCTCGGAAATCTGTTGCAGATCTCCTCCACATCGGCCCTTTTCTCTGAATCCCCCTTGCAGAACCTGCTCACAATTTCCTCCCACCGCTCTTGAGCACGGCGAACATCTCTTGCAGTCTTCTTCTTGGGCGCCATCGCCGACGTCGAGAAGTGATGGGAGTGGGTGGGCGAGAGGCGAAGGGAGTGGATGAGAATGGGGAACGGCGAGTGAATGAGAGTGGGTGGGCAAGTGGTGTCTGGGCGAGCGCTGGCTTTAAATGGGTGTCTGACAAAGCGGTGGGTTCAGTTAACTTCAGACAACGCTTCAGAAAAATTCAGTCAAACAAAAGTTCAGTTAACTTCAGACACAAGTTCAGACTTCCTCTTTTGAAATTTTAAACTCAAATACATTTGTTCACTCGAGCTTACATAGGTGGTTCACTAAGACACTGCATCCTACATAGTACTCCCTCCGTCCCATAATGTAAGACGCTTTTTGACACTAGTGTAGTGTCGAAAAACGTCTTACATTATGGGACGGAGGGAGTACATCACATCTTCAAAGCCATGATAACAACACACACACAATGCAGAAAAAGATGGCAAATTTGTACATCTTTTTGCTTCTCTAAAATTCCTTGGCAAGAACATCCATTTGTTGAGCATGCTGCGCTTTCAAATCCAGCACATAAACATCAGCATCACCAATGCTGCACTTGGCATCCATGAGAGCATGCTCCAGCTGTGATTTCTCGGTCTTGAGCTTCCTAACCTCTGTCTTCAGCCGATTCACAACATCTCGCAGGTCACCTAGTAGCGTACTGACAAACTGATCCAGGGGATCATCATGCCACTTGAAGTACCGACAGTCATATCCCTATTCAAAAAATTGTGCAATTTCGTCAAAAGAATCGCGCAAAGACTAAAACTTTGCTGCTCAACAAAACAACAAACAGAAACGACGGGCACAGATCGATTTACCAAAGACTGGCTGCAGTTGTAGTATCGACGACCGGGGTTGGCAATGCTCCACGAAATCCACCTCGGAGCCTTGACGTTGCAGTGGCACACCTTCTCAGGCGAGTACACCAACGGTGGCTCCCGATATGGCACCGGCGACTGCCCTGAGAAGGCCATGGATTGCGGCGACCGATGACTGCTTGACGAGCTAGCAGACGCCATGGACCGCGGCGAGGGGACGGCGAGGGGGCGGCAGGGGACGGCGACATAGTGCTTCGCGGCGAGGGGGACGCGACAGAGTGCTACGCGGCGAGGGGGCGGCGATAGAGCTAGGGATTGCAATTAAAAATTGGGGAAAGCTGCATATGTCCAGTTAGCACTGTCCAGTCAGCAAGGAGACTAGTCAAAACCACCCGAAATCTGGTCCAAAACCACCATGAGGGAGAATTGATCCGGTTTTGGAGAGTTTAGGGGCTGATTGATCCGGTTTTAGACTTTGGGGGGAAATCGATCCATCAGACAGGATTTGAGGGGGAAAACGATACTTTCCTCTTTCTGTATTACTAGTTTTCAACATGGGCCTCCAATTTTTTCACAAAAGAAAAATGAGGCCTCGTTTTTCAGTTCTCATGGACTCATGGTCCATATGTCGTCTTCACGCGTCCTCAGAGAGAGAAAAGCTGCTGTCTTCATTATTTGGCTGAACATGTGATTTATAGAATCAGTACAAGCCCATAATTATATATACATAGCATGAAAGTATATTATATGAAGAATACAATGATACTATTTTAATGTTGTAGGCTTGGCATATTTTTCTATAGACTTGGTCAAATTTTAAAATGTTTGACTTAGGACAAACGGAATACTTCATATATTTTGGAACAGAGAAGTATGAGGCTAATTGGTTTAGTGCAAACATTTGACAAGGCAACATTTGGTAATTAAAATTAAAAGTTACCAAGATTCAGCAACTTATCTTGGCAACTTTTGTGAGCTTGGCCAAAATGGAAAATGGTAACCAACCAATCACTAGCCAATACTATTTAACATTTGCCAAATTTTGACGTGGCAATTTTTGGCATCAAACCAATCATGCTCTATTAGAGCCAACTACGATGCTAGGTGGTTAGTGAAGTGCTGAGTAAACAAATCAATTTTAAGCACAAGTGCATATCTGTGAAGTGCAGGTGATTATTTAGACACCTGGACAATACAAATTTATGGTTTCAATTTTTCTTAATGAAAATTTTCGGATTCTATCCTGTTTTTGTGGAACAATTTTCTGACAAAAGCAAAAAAGCTGGTCATTTAAATTGCGCAATTTTTTTCAACAGGAAGCTACATTATTCAGACAAAGAAGTAGAGAACCCAAAAGAGTTGGTTGGCATATTGTCTTCAACTCATCCGTAAAAAAAAACATCAATCATGTGCCAACAACCCCATTGCAAATCTTGAGCAGGGAAAAAGGAAACCAGTCTCTTTATACTTCTCCGTCTAATAAGTTTAGAAATATTTGATTGCGTCTACTCCTACTTGGAATATTTTGAAACCCAAGCGCCACTTTTATTAATTTATATACATTCCAGAAGAGAAAGTTGTCTTCTACTAGAAGACTTACAAAGTGGGATGCTTGTAGAGATAATTCCAAACATATATTCTTACCTAGTACATGAACGATAATCTAACCTAACAAATCTCGAGTGAAGAGACAAAGTAAGTAAACTGAACGATAGATAATTCAGTTGCCCACCTTAATTCCAAGTTACAGTTTCAGCAACCTTTTCCTAGCTGGTTGATTTTTATTGGAGGAGAATTTGACACCACTAGATGGCGATCCCTTTGAGCAAGAATCACCAGAATTGTCAGAAATTATAGTGTAATTCTTACTGCTCACATCCCTGAAGTAGCATCCATCAGTACCCACATATTTGTACACCTGATGTGTCTTCCCCAGTCCACTAACCACCAAATTCTTCTTCACCTTCATAGTGCCCCGTGCAGACTGTTCATTCCGCAGAGAGCGGTACGAGAACCCCAACTTCCCACCTAAGACACTCTTCTCGTTGATGCCCAATTTGACAAGTGAAATCAGTGAGTACTCGTCGCCCACCTGGTCTGATGTTCCAGTGTAGACATACAGCGGAAACACCTTGTGAACTTCCTCCGAGAGAAGAACAGCCGAAGTATCCTTGACAAAAACACCAGACTTTGCATCAATCGTTTGGTTCACCACTTGGACAGTGCCATTGTTGGTATACACATTGCTGTTAACATAGCTGAATCTCTGGTAGAAAGTTGTGGTCACCTCCCCGTATGATGATTTCACCGACCCGGTTGCAGAGACATGCCGGCTTGCGCCCGTGACGAACTTACCATCCAGCCCACTGAACCCAGAGTCCACATTCAGTGCCAATGCGGGTGCATCATAGCTGATCAAGCTCCCGACTGTTTTCTTGCTCTTGTGATCCAGCCACAGATGTAAATTGGCATCAATGTACCACACATCCAATGCATTGGTGACTGCAAACCCAAAATTGTGCTCCTTGCCGTCCAGGAGCTTGCCCAAGAACGGCGTGATATCAATGTCATACGTAGGTAGATTGAATGAGCCAATGCCGGTGATTGGCCGCCAGAGAAGCGGGTTGACACCGCCGGTGTAGATGACAGTGAACGGCCAAACAGCACCGACGACATGGTCATCGACTTTAACAAGAACCTCCCGAAACGCACCATTGCCAGGAACGCTGGACAAATTGTTGGCCTCAATGTACTCGTTGGGAGGGTTCGTGTACCAGAACTCGTCGCTGGAGTGGAACGAAACGAACACCTCAAGGACCGCCCGGTAGGTGTTCGACGGAATGGAGAGGCTCTTGGACTGCACGTCGGTGGCATTCTGGACGGCGAACCACTGCCCGTCGTTCAGAGGCAAGCTTCTGGAGATGGGTACAATCAGATCGGCGTGCTGTGTGAGCGGCGGCGGCGCAGGGTGGAAGTAGAGGTGGAGCGTGAGGTTGACGTGGTAGACGCCCGTGTAGGTCTTGTCGACGAGATTGCCAAGGTACACCGCGACCTCGCCGGGCTCCGCGAGGAGGGCCGCGTACCTGGTGACGTCGCGGGAGACGGACCAGACAATGCCGGTGGCGCGCGGCTCGGCGGTGCAGCTGCGGAGGATCTCGGCGCCGGAGAGCCAGACGCCGAAGATGCGGTCGAACTGGCGGCCGCGGCAGTCGGCGGTCCACTCGAGCACCGCGAGCGCGAGCGACGCGCCCCGTGCGCGCGCGGCGGCGAGGCACTCGGGCGGCGTGTAGGCGGCGGTGACCGGGGGCCTGCCGTAGGTCTCGCCGAAGGAGTGGGACAGGAGCAGCGCGGAGCAGGGCCCGACGCTGCCGAGTGGCGGGCGGATCGGGCGGTCCACCTCGAAGAAGGTGGTTGGCGGCGCCGACGCGTTGAGCGAGGCGAGGTGGCGGGACGGGAAGCGGTGCCTGTGCGGCGCGGCGGCCGCGGCGAACGGGAGTAAGAGAAGCGCGATGAGGAGGAGGAGGAGGTGGTGGAGGCGGCGGTGGCTGGAGGCGGCCGCGGCCGGCGACGCCATGGCTGCTGGGCTGGAGGGCGGGGAGCACGAGATGCGGGGCGGTGGGAGTGGAGCCGGACAAGTAAACCTGGGGATTTAAACGAGGTGAAAGATAGCGTATAATAAGAGAGGTTGTTGTCGTTGTTACGCCGTAATCTTGGAGATTTGGGTCGGAGGCGGGCCAACCAAGGGGTTTGGTGTGAGATTTTTATGTTTGATGAGTCGTGTAAGTTACAATATTTTGTGTTGCGTGCGCGTTTCCAGCGTGGAAACGTGAGAGCCTGCTGCATCTGGATCTGGATTCTGGATGCTCCGCCGTGTGTGCACGTGCGGATGATGAGCCCAACCCAGCCGGATCCGGATTTACGACAATGCAAGTAGTTGCAGGCGTAAAGTATTGTACAGTAGTACATCTAAATTCTACTACTCCTTCCATTCACTTTTGTAAGACCTTTTAAACATTTAAGACAACATCTAAAACAGTTCAATTTCAGCTGTCTTAAACGACTTACAAAAATAAACAGAGGGAGTATATATCATTGATTTTATGTCAGTGTGCCTTAGACAGCGAAAATCCCTTTTGGAGTTCGGGCTCCAGTGAGGCCTTCAAATTCAAATTTGAAATTTCATTAAAATTCATATTTTTACATTTCAAAAAAATCTGATTTTTTCTACAGATATATATGAAGGCATACCACACATGCGTGCAAATTTTCAGTTCAAAATACATTGAAATGAGGGTTGTGCAAAAAAGACAAAACACATGATACTATTCATCCTCTTAGGTCATGAATTTGTCTTTTTTGTACAACTCGCAACTCAAGGTATTTCATCATGAATTTTTACACACATGTGAGTTACATCCTTACATACACGCATATTTTTTTTTGGAATTTTTTGAACCATAGAAGTTTGAATTTAATTTTTTTCAAAGATAAAGGCCTTAACGCCTTTCTCCTTAGACAGACCCAATATTTTTTTTGAAACGGAGGCAAAATATTTGCCTCATCGATTAATTAAGAAGAAGAGAAATGCCCAGTTAATTTTCGGAAAACCAGGCGAAAACTGATACAAACAACCCGAAACAGGCTACTCGGGAAGCACGAAACACCGTGACCATACAGACAACCCGTCTCATGCTCCTGACACACAACAATCATACCTCACCACACTTGCACAACTCAACAGAACCCTGACAAGAACACCAACAACGATGACTCGGACAATCAAAGCCACATCGACAACACAAGAAACTGAGCATCATCCATCAAGAAACCGCAGACGCCTTCCCATTAGCGCACACACCGGCCACATCAATTGTTGGGGAACGTAGTAATTTCAAAAAAATTCCTACGCACACACAAGATCATGGTGATGCATAGTAACGAGAGGGGAGAGTGTTGTCTACGTACCCTCGTAGACCGAAGCGGAAGCGTTGACGCAACGTAGAGGAAGTAGTCGTACGTCTTCCCGGTCCAACCGATCCAAGCACCGTTACTCCGGCACCTCCGAGTTCTTGGCACACGTTCAGCTCGATGACGCTCCCCGGGCTCCGATCCAGCAAAGCTTTGGGGAGGAGTTCCGTCAGCACGACGGCGTGGTGACGATCTTGATGTTCAACCGTCGCAGGGCTTCGCCTAAGCACCGCTACAATATGACCGAGGTGTAATATCGTGGAGGGGGGGCACCGCACACGGCTAAGGAATGATCACGAAGATCAACTTATGTGTTCTAGGGTGCCCCCTGCCCCTGTATATAAAGGAGCAAGGGGGGAGGTCGGCCGGCCCTATGGGGCGCGCCAAAGGGAGGGGGAGTCCTCCTCCTAGTGGGAGTAGGACTCCCCTTTCCTAGTCCAACTAGGAAGAGAGAAGGGGAAGGAAAGAGAGGGAGAGGGAGAGGGAAAGAGGGGCCGCCCCCCCTCCCTAGTCCAATTCGGACTCCTCATGGGGGGGGGGGCGCCACCTCCTGGGCTGCTGCCCTCTCTCTCCCGTCAGGCCCACTAAGGCCCAATACTTCCCCGGGGGTTCCGGTAACCCCTCCGGCACTCCGGTTTTCTTCGAAATCACCCAGAACACTTCCGGTGTCCGAATATAGTCGTCCAATATATTGATCTTTATGTATCGACCATTTCGAGACTCCTCGTCATGTACGTGATCATATCCGGGACTCCGAACAACCTTCAGTACATCAAAATACATAAACTCATAATGAAACTGTCATCGTAACGTTAAGCGTGCGGACCCTACAGTTCGAGAACGATGTAGACATGACCGAGACACGTCTCCGGTCAATAACCAATAGCGGAACCTGGATGCTCATATTGGTTCCTACATATTCTACGAAGATCTTTATCGGTCAGACCGCATAACAACATACGTTGTTCCCTTTGTCATCGGTATGTTACTTGCCCGAGATTCGATCGTCGGTATCCTATACCTAGTTCAATCTCGTTACCGGCAAGTCTCTTTACTCGTTCCGTAATACATCATCCCGCAACTAACTCATTAGTTGCAATGCTTGCAAGGCTTAAGTGATGTGCATTACCGAGAGGGCCCAGAGATACCTCTCCGACATTCGGAGTGACAAATCCTAATCTCGAAATACGCCAACCCAACAAGTATCTTCGGAGACACCTGTAGAGCACCTTTATAATCACCCAGTTACGTTGTGACGTTTGGTAGCACACAAAGTGTTCCTCCGGTAAACGGGAGTTGCATAATCTCATAGTCATAGGAACATGTATAACTCATGAAGAAAGCAATAGCAACATACTAAACGATCGTGTGCTAAGATAACGGAATAGGTCATGTCAATCACATCATTCTCCTAATGATGTGATCCCGTTAATCAAATGACAACTCATGTCTATGGCTAGGAAACATAACCATCTTTGATCAACGAGCTAGTCAAGTAGAGGCATACTAGTGACATACTGTTTGTCTATGTATTCACACATGTATTATGTTTCCGGTTAATAAAATTCTAGCATGAATAATAAACATTTATCATGAAATAAGGAAATAAATAATAACTTTATTATTGCCTCTAGGGCATATTTCCTTCAGTCTCCCACTTGCACTAGAGCCAATAATCTAGTTCACATCACCATGTGATTTAATACCAATAGTTCACATCACCATGTGATTAACACCCATAGTTCACATCGTGATGTGACCAACACCCAAAGGGTTTACTAGAGTCAATAATCTAGTTCACATCACTATGTGATTAACACCCAAAGAGTACTAAGGTGTGATCATGTTTTGCCTATGAGAGAAGTTTAGTCAACGGGTCCGCATATTCAGATTCATATGTATTTTGCAAATTTCTATGTCAACAATGCTCTGCTCGGAGCTACTCTAGCTAATTGCTCTCACTTTCAATATGTATCCAGATTGAGACTTAGAATCATCTGGATTAGTGTCAAAAACTTGCATCGACGTAACCCTTTACGATGAACCTTTTTGTCACCTCCATAATCGAGAAACATATCCTTTATTCCACTAAGGATAATTTTGACCGTTGTCCAATGATCTACTCCTAGATCACTATTGTACTCCCTTGCCAAACTCAGTGGTAGGGTATAGATATAGTACACAGCATGGCATACTTTATAGAACCTATGGTTGAGGCATAGGGAATGACTTTCATTCTCTTTCTATCTTCTGCCGTGGTCGGGTTTTGAGTCTTACTCAATTTCACACCTTGTAACACAGGCAAGAACTCTTTCTTTGACTGTTCCATTTTGAACTACTTCAAAATCTTGTCAAGGTATGTACTCATTGAAAAAACTTATCAAGCCTCTTGATCTATCTCTATAGATCTTGATACTCAATATCTAAGCAGCTTCACCGAGGTCTTTCTTTGAAAAACTCCTTTCAAACACTCCTTTATGCTTTGAAGAATAATTCTACATTATTTCCGATCAACAATATGTCATTCACATATACTTATCAGAAATGTTGTAGTGCTCCCACTCACTTTCTAGTAAATACGGGCTTTACCGCAAGTCTGTAGAAAACTATATGCTTTGATCATCTTATCAAAGCGTGTATTCCAACTCCAAGATGCTTGCACCAGTCCATAGATGGATCGCTGGAGCTTGCATATTTTTGTTAGCTCCCTTTGGATCGACAAAACCTTCTGGTTGCATCATATACAACTCTTCTTCCAGAAATCCATTCAGGAATGCAGTTTTGACATCCATTTGCCAAATTTCATAGTCATAAAATGCGACAATTGCTAATATGATTCGGACAGACTTAAGCATCGCTACGGGTGAGAAGGTCTCATCGTAGTCAATCCCTTGAACTTGTCAAAACCCTTTTGCAACAAGTCGAGCTTTGTAGATAGTAACACTACTATCAGCGTTCGTCTTCCTCTTGAAGATCCATTTATTTTCAATTGCTTGCTGATCAGGCAAGTCAACCAAAGTCCATACTTTGTTTTCATACATGGATCCCATCTCAGATTTCATGGCTTCAAGCCATTTTGCGGAATCTGGGCTCACCATTGCTTCTTCATAGTTCGTAGGTTCATCATGATCTAGTAGCATGATTTTCAGAACATGATTACCGTACCACTCTGGTGCGGATCTTACTCTGGTTGATCTACGAGGTTCAGTAATAACTTAATCTGAATTTTCATGATCATCATCATTAACAACTTCCTCACTAATTGGTGTAGGTGTCACAGAAACCGTTTTCTGTGATGAACCACTTTTCAATAAGGGAGCAGGTACAGTTACCTCATCAAGTTCTACTTTCCTCCCACTCACTTCTTTCGAGAGAAACTCCTTCTCTAGAAAGGATCCATTCTTGGCAACGAATGTCTTGCCTTCGGATCTGTGATAGAAGGTGTACCCAACATTTTGGGTATCCTATGAAGATGCACTTCTCCGATTTGGGTTCAAGCTTATCATGTTGAAACTTTTTCACATAAGCATCGCAACCCAAACTTTAAGAAACGACAACTTTGGTTTCTTGCCAAACCACAGTTCATACAGTGTCATCTCAATGGATTTAGATGGTGCCCTTTTTTCGTGAATGCAGCTGTCTCTAATGCATAACCCGAAAACTATAGTGGTAAATCGGTAAGAAACATCATAGATTGCACTATATCCAATAAAGTACGGTTATGATGTTCGAACACACCATTATGCTGTGGTGTTCCAGGTGGCATGAATTTGTGAAACTATTCCACATAGTTTTAATTGAATACCAAACTCGTAACTCAAATATTCGTCTCCGTGATCAGATCGTAGAAACTTTATTTTCTTGTCACGAGGATTTTTCACTTCACTCAGAAATTCTTTGAACTTTTCAAACATTTCAGACTTATGTTTCATCAAGTAGATATACTCATATCTGCTTAAATCATCTGTGAAGGTTAGAAAATAATGATACTTGTCGCGAGCTTTAATATTCATCGGACCACATACATCAGTATGTATGATTTCCAACAAATTTGTTGCTCGCTCCATTGTTCTGGAGAACGGAGTTTTAGTCATCTTGCCCATGAGGCATGGTTCGCAAGCATCAAGTGATTCATAATCAAGTGGTTCCAAAAGCCCATCAGCATGGAGTTTCTTCATGTGCTTTACACCAATATGACCTAAACGGCAGTGCCACAAATAAGTTGCACTATCATTATTAACTTTGCATCTTTTTGTTTCAATATTATGAATATGTGTATCACTACTATCGAGGTCCAACAAATCATTTTCGTTGGTGTGTAACCATATAAGGTTTTATTCATGTAAACAGAACAACAGTTTATTCTCTTACTTAAATGAATAACCGTATTGCAATAAACATGATCAAATCATATTCATGCTCAACACCAAATAACACTTATTTAGGTTCCACACTAATCCCGAAAGTATAGGGAGTGTGCAATGATGATCATATCAATCTTGGAACCGCTTCCAACTCTCATCGTCACTTCACCCTTAACTAGTTTCTGTTCATTCTGCAACTCCCGTTTCGAGTTACTAATCTTAGCAGCTGAACTAGTACCAAATACTGAGGGGTTGCTATGAACACTAGTAAAGTACACATCAATAACATGTATATCAAATATGCCTTTGTTCACTTTGCCATCCTTTCTTATCCGCCAAATACTTGGGTAGTTCCGCTTCCAGTGACAAGTCCCTTTGCAGTAGAAGCACTTAGTCTCAGGCTTAGGACCAGACTTGGGCTTCTTCACTTGAGCAGCAACTTGCTTGCTGTTCTTCTTGAAGTTCCCTTTTTTTCCTTTGCCCTTTTCTTGAAACTAGTTGTAACGCCCCGGACACACCCGCCGGTGGTCGTTACTCCTGGCGGGATCTAGACTGGCCCCACAGATCAATACTAGTCTTTTCTGCGCACTTTGTCCTCACTCGTGCGCACCCGGAAGCAACTTCCCGGTCGGTCACCTATCCTAACACTACTCCAAGCTGAGCACGCTTAACTTTGGAGTTCTGTCCGAATGGGCTCCCAGAAAAGAAGGAATTCCTTATTGATATGAGTAGTCTATCATCCCTAATAAGCCAGGCTATCACATACACCCCCACTCAGAGGAACCGACGTCCTCGTCGGGCCACAGGAATGTTCCCTCTTGGCACAAACGTCTGTGCTTCCAGTCCGGTACATGTGCCATGCCGGGTGCCACGACGGGTCACAAACGTCATGAACAACATGACCACGCACCTGTCCGCAACCATCCGTGTAACCGCGAGGGTCGGCTCTGATACCAACTTGTAACGCCCCGGACACACCCGCCGGTGGTCGTTACTCCTGGCGGGATCTAGACTGGCCCCACAGATCAATACTAGTCTTTTCTGCGCACTTTGTCCTCACTCGTGCGCACCCGGGAGCAACTTCCCGGTCGGTCACCCATCCTTACACTACTCCAAGCTGAGCACGCTTAACTTTGGAGTTCTGTCCGAATGGGCTCCCGAAAAAGAAGGAATTCCTTATTGATATGAGTAGTCTATCATCCCTAATAAGCCAGGCTATCACACTAGTGGTCTCGTCAACCATCAACGCTTGATGTTTTTCTTGATTTCTACCTTCGTCAATTTCAGCATTACGAAGAGCTTGGGAATCATTTCCGTTATCCCTTGCATATCATAGTTCATCACAAAGTTCTACTAACTTGGTGATGGTGACTAGAGAATTCTGTCAATCACTATTTTATCTGGAAGATTAACTCCCACTTGATTCAAGCGATTGTAGTACCCAGACAATCTGAGCACATGCTCACTGAGCGATTCTCCTCCATCTTTTAGCCATAGAACTTGTTGGAGACTTCATATCTCTCAACTCGGGTATTTGCTTGAAATATTAACTTCAACTCCTGGAACATCTCATATGGTCCATGACGTTCAAAACGTCTTTGAAGTCCCGATTCTAAGCCGTTAAGCATGGTGCACTAAACTATCAAGTAGTCATCATATTGAGCTAGCCAAACGTTCATAACGTCTGCATTTGCTCCTGCAATAGGTCTGTCACCTAGCGGTGCATCAAGGACATAATTCTTCTATGCAGCAATGAGGATAAACCTCAGATCACGGATCCAATCCGCATCATTGCTACTAACATTTTTCAACTTAGTTTTCTCTAGGAACATATCAAAATAAATGGGAAGCAACATCGCGAGCTATTGATCTACAACATAGATATGCTAATACTACCAGGACTAAGTTCATGATAAATTTAAGTTCAATTAATCATATTACTTAAGAACTCCCACTTAGATAGACATCCCTCTAATCCTCTAAGTGATCACGTGATCCATATCAACTAAACCATGTCCGATCATCACGTGAGATGGAGTAGTTTCAATGGTGAACATCACTATGTTGATCATATCTACTATATGATTCACGCTCGACCTTTCGGTCTCCGTGTTCCGAGGCCATATCTGTTATATGCTAGGCTCGTCAAGTTAAACCTGAGTATTCTGCGTGTGCAACTGTTTTGCACCCGTTGTATTTGAACGTAGAGCCTATCACACCCGATCATCACGTGGTGTCTCAGCACGAAGAACTTTCGCAACGGTGCATACTCAGGGAGAACACTTTTACTATGATAATTTAAAGAGGGATCATCTTATAATGCTACCGTCAATCAAAGCAAGATAAGATGCATAAAAGATAAACATCACATGCAATCAATATAAGTGATATGATATGGCCATCATCATCTTGTGCTTGTGATCTCCATCTCCGAAGCACTGTCATGATCACCATCGTCACCGGCGCGACACCTTGATCTCCATCGTAGCATCGTTGTCGTCTCGCCAATCTTATGCTTCTACGACTATCGCTACCGCTTAGTGATAAAGTAAAGCATTACAGGGCGATTGCATTGCATACAATAAAGCGACAACCATATGGCTCCTGCCAGTTGCCGATAACTCGGTTACAAAACATGATCATTTCATACAATAAAATTTAGCATCATGCCTTGACCATATCACATCACAACATGCCCTGCAAAAACAAGTTAGACGTCCTCTACTTTGTTTGTTGCAAGTTTTACGTGGCTGCTACGGGCTTAAGCAAAAACCAATCTTACCTACGCATCAAAACCACAACGATAGTTTGTCAAGTTGGTGCTGTTTTAACCTTCGCAAGGACCGGGCGTAGCCATACTCGGTTCAACTAAAGTTGGAGAAACTGACACTCGCTAGCCACCTGTATGCAAAGCACGGCGGTAGAACCAGTCTCGCGTAAGCGTACGCGTAATGTCGGTCCGGGCCGCTTCATCTAACAATACCGCCGAACCAAAGTATGACATGTTGGTAAGCAGTATGACTTATATCGCCCACAACTCACTTGTGTTCTACTCGTGCATATAACATCAAACCATAAAACCTAGGCTCTGATACCACTGTTGGGGAACGTAGTAATTTCAAAAAAATTCCTACGCACACACAAGATCATGGTGATGCATAGCAACGAGAGGGGAGAGTGTTGTCTATGTACCCTCGTAGACCGAAGCGGAAGCATTGACGCAACATAGAGGAAGTAGTCGTACGTCTTCCCGGTCCAACCGATCGAAGCACCGTTACTCCGGCACCTCCGAGTTCTTGGCACACGTTCAGCTCAATGACGCTCCCCGGGCTCCGATCCAGCAAAGCTTCGGGGAGAAGTTCCGTCAGCACGACAGCGTGGTGACGATCTTGATGTTCAACCGTCGCAGGGCTTCGCCTAAGCACCGCTACAATATGAACGAGGTGTAATATCGTGGGGGGGGGGCACCGCACACGGCTAAGGAACGGTCACGAAGATCAACTTGTGTGTTCTAGGGTGCCCCCTGCCCCCGTATATAAAGGATCAAGGGGGAAGGCCGGCCGGCCCTATGGGGCGCGCCAAAGGGAGGGGGGAGTCCTCCTCCTAGTGGGAGTAGGACTCCCCTTTCCTAGTGAGAAGGGGAAGGAAAGAGAGGGAGAGGGAGAGGGAAACAGGGGCCGCGCCCCCCTCCCTAGTCCAATTCGGACTCCTCATGGGGGGGGGGCGCCACCTCCTGGGCTGCTGCCCTCTCTCTTCCCTCAGGCCCACTAAGGCCCAATACTTCCCTAGGGGGTTCCGGTAACACCTCCGGCACTCCGGTTTTCTCCGAAATCACCCGGAACACTTCCGGTGTCCGAATATAGTCATCCAATATATTGATCTTTATGTCTCGACCATTTCGAGACTCCTCGTCATGTCCGTGATCATATCCGGGACTCCGAACAACCTTCGGTATATCAAAATACATAAACTCATAATGAAACTGTCATCGTAACGTTAAGCGTGCGGACCCTACGGTTCGAGAATGATGTAGACATGACCGAGACACGTCTCCGGTCAATAACCAATAGCGGAACCTGGATGCTCATATTGGTTCCTACATATTCTACGAAGATCTTTATCGGTCAGACCGCATAACAACATACGTTGTTCCCTTTGTCATGGGTATGTTACTTGCCCGAGATTCGATCGTCGGTATCCTATACCTAGTTCAATCTCGTTACCGGCAAGTCTCTTTACTCGTTCCGTAATACATCATCCCGCAACTAACTCATTAGTTGCAATGCTTGCAAGGCTTAAGTGATGTGCATTACCGAGAGGGCCCAGAGATACCTCTCCGACATTCAGAGTGACAAATCCTAATCTCGAAATACGCCAACCCAACAAGTACCTTCGGAGACACCTGTAGAACACCTTTATAATCACCCAGTTACGTTGTGACGTTTGGTAGCACACAAACTGTTCCTTCGGTAAACGGGAGTTGCATAATCTCATAGTCATAGGAACATGTATAAGTCATGAAGAAAGCAATAGCAACATACTAAACGATCGTGTGCTAAGCTAACGGAATGGGTCATGTCAATCACATCATTCTCCTAATGATGTGATCCTGTTAATCAAATGACAACTCATGTCTATGGCTAGGAAACATAACCATCTTTGATCAACGAGCTAGTCAAGTAGAGGCATACTAGTGAATACTGTTTGTCTATGTATTCACACATGTATTATGTTTCCAGTTAATAAAATTCTAGCATGAATAATAAACATTTATCATGAAATAAGGAAATAAATAATAACTTTATTATTGCCTCTAGGGCATATTTCCTTCATCAATATCCTCAACCACATGCACCTCTGACCCGAAGGACTCAGAAGACGCCTCTGGATGCTCACATGACATACATGAATCATCTCCCTCACACGAGGTCACTAGTGAGTCCACCTTCATGTGCTTCACTGACAAAAGCGGAGCAGAGCTCATACATAGCTCCCTAATCTCAGGCATGATTTGCAGCACCGGAGCCATGAGCATGGCGATGGACTCGTCTTGAGTGGTACATAACACAGGGGGCGAGGCAGACATCGACGACGAAATGTCCCCAACACGGGGGGAGAAACAACCATATAACTTTGCCTCTGTGTCCTCCTCGGAGCAAACACCAACTGCAATAGGAGGGTGTGACGTCACAGCAGTCTGCAGCATAGCCGGCACAAGGGAGAGACTACTCAGAGCAACCTCCGCCCGCTCCAAAAAGCTCCCAACCCGCACCCGGCAGCCTTGCAGCAGCGCAATCTGATCAGCTAGAGCGGACTCCAGCACCACTTCAGATGAGGTTGTCGAGTCCGCCGTAGCAGATACAACAGACGCCCAGGACCCACGGTGAAGCACCTTGGAGGGGGGCGTGAATTTCACTCAACCCTTGCGTAAAGCTGATGTAGGACCATGCATGGTGTTGACGCTGGCCACGGGCGGCGTGCCAAGGCATGCGAGCGAGCTTAGAGGACGCCAGGGATTGCGACATCCATGCGCACGATGACCATTCTCCAAACAACGTGAGCACCGCAACGGATCTCTGCAATGAGCCGCACGATGCCCATGAGCAAAGCATCTGTAGCATCTACCGTGAAGCCAAGTAGGAATGGGCCGAGGAGCCATTGTCGTGGATGGCGGCGGTAATGTGAGCCGATGCGGCCTGCGCCGCGGAAGCACCTCTTGCCAACCCCCACCGATGTCCACCTCATGACCCACACACATCTCGCCGGCAGAGGCCCACAAAACAGATCTTCGCGCACTGGTCAGCAAATCCCCCATGCCAAGGACGATGCCCTCTGCGTTAGCTGATGGAGACAGGGAGGGCAGCTCCTCTTCGCAGTCCATGCAGTCGCCATTGGCCGGGGCAACCAGAGCCGGCAGCAGCATGCCTGTGTCGGCACTGGCAAGTAGGGCGGGGGTGGCAGGCGGCGGTGCCGAAGTAGCTGTTGTTGCGGTCTTGGAACGCAGCGAGGCCTTAACACCTCCAGCTTCCTTCCTAAATCTGAAACTTGGGGGCACCGGCCGCAGTCGAGGGATGGCGCCGGTAGCCGGGACGCTGCCTGCAGCCGGAGCGTTCGACGCTGGCACCACACGCGCAGGCAGAGGCTGCCCCGACCTGGTCTCCACGGCCGCACCGATATCATCGGCAACCGAGGTCCGAGGTCCGATGACCCAGAAGCTGCAGCGACATGGCAGAGGACTCACGAGCATCTGGACTCGGAGAAGCAGAGGAGACCACGACAGAACCCAGCCCTCGAAGGACCGACGCTGGCGGCTGGAGGATGGCGGCTGCAGCAGTGGAAGACGGCGCTAGAGCGGCTCCCGCGACGGAGGTTCGCGAGAGCGGCGTCGCGGTGTTGACGAGGGGACGGGGCGGCGCCGAGGCTGGTGCGGGAGAGGACGCCGCGGGGAGTCCGGATCCGGTCTCAGCGGCAGCAAGGGAGGCCCGTGGCCGGAGATCCGGCCGGCGGCGTCGAGCGCCCAGCCTCCACCTGCGCGGTCGCGAGAGCGCCATGTCGTCTGGTTTTGTCAACCCCTTTACGCTGAATGACAGACCCAATATTATGACAACTGCTTTCCTCCAAGGGCAACACAAATAATTGCAGTGTAAAATATTATGGCAACTCCAT
This sequence comes from Aegilops umbellulata, assembly GCA_032464435.1. Taxonomy (NCBI): domain Eukaryota; kingdom Viridiplantae; phylum Streptophyta; class Magnoliopsida; order Poales; family Poaceae; genus Aegilops; species Aegilops umbellulata. The sequence goes on along the minus strand of CP136056.1, from coordinate 46,960,782 downwards.
CATCGAAAAGCTTTTCATCGAAATTCTTTAAAGCTACATTGTGTGTGTTGACTACTAATGGTCATATTATTTTACCGAAATACACAAGCGATTTTCTTAATGATCACAACGCTAAAAGTAAGATGATCATATTTTTTGTAGTAGAATTTTAGCTTTCCTAGAATGTGCAACATGTTTTGTCTTGCATTTTTAGTGCAGAAACTTGTCCAACATGATCACTGTGATTAACATGCAACATTGTCAACACACATACAACATAACCACACATACAACATAACCACACAATCAATGCTTTATATTTCACCACACATACAACATAACCAACATGCACATATTTTGGGGACTTTTTCTGATTTTTTTGTCAAAATTGAAAGGAGCAATTCATATGCGGTTTTCAGTTAACAGAGGGATACTGAACAGAGGACAAAAGGTGATTTACTGCTGCAATTCATACTGCATATCTAAGGACAGTGAGCAGAGGGACAGAAAATCAGGAAGCTAGGGTTTATTTGCAACTTACCCAAGCATGCGAGGAGCTAGCCCGGGAGCCCTCAGCAGAGAAGACAAGTGGGTTCGGAGCTCCCCTGCAGCTCCAGACCGCAGAATCCGCTTGCTGGCGAGTATTAGGGCCGATTTTGCCAGTCTGTTGCTAGATGGAGCACCGGATCTTCGATCCATGGCGGTCGATAGCATATAGCGCACTATGTGGTGACTTGCCATGGCGTGGGAAGGGGTTGACTTGCTGCAATCGGCGGCGGAGTTGCGTCGCACGGCGGCGATGGTTGAGGCGGTGGACGCGGAGGCAGTGTCACCAGGGATCTCGTCCTCGCCCTAGTTTCGGGCGGGTGCAGAGGAGGTGGGGATTCTGCTTTCACCTCTGGATGATTGCAGCAATGCATGTTGTTGAAACGAGGTACACTTTTTTCGCCTGACACGTGTCGACAATCCAACCGCCGAGCGTAATTGCAGTCAACGACTGTTACCAGGTGGTTTAGTAGCCGGATGACGCCTAGCAAGCGCCATTTTTATAGCCACGCAGATGTGGATTATGAAACATGGTTCCACGCGCATCCATTATAAACAGAAAATTTAAAAAGAAAATTCTATGAAAAATATTATATATATATTTATATATATATATATATATATATATATATATATATATATATATATATATATATATATATATATATATGGTCTACCTGTATACTCACGTGTGAAGTTTCACGAAAATTGACATCTGTAGTATTCTAGATAAAAATTGACAAAATTGAAACGATGTAAAAAATACTACTAATTGAAACCGATCTTTGAATCCAAATCAGCCACGAAGAACAATCCAAATCGAATCTCTGAATCCGATCCGGTTCGTTATGATATCCATCGAGGGGCGGCCTAAAACCATCTATAAATGCAGCCGAGTCGTGCCATCAACGCACCCACCGAAGATAAAGTCCAGCATCGCGCGCACGCAGCCAGCCGGGGAGGAATAAACAGCAAACTAATCCTTTGCAGTACACGCCCAACACGTAGGTAAGGTAAAGAAGAAGATCCGGAGGCATGAAGAAAGGTGGAGCAAGCGGCCCTGCCGCCATGACGGCCGCCGGCGACGCAAAAGAGCAGCTCGAGGGAGAGGCCAGGCTTCCAAAACAGTACACGGCGGCGCAGCTGACGTTTTTCAGGGCGCAGTTTGCGGAGTGCAAGCGTTACATTGCCATGGAGGAGGAGGACGTGGTGGAGGAGTACCGGCGGGCGGGGAAGCTCCACACCTACGACGAGGACAAGGAATGTCAGAAGCGCTTTGCCAGGGTCGCCAAACTCCATCCGCGCGCTTGGCCCAAGCATATGGTCGCAGAGATTGAGGAATACATCACCTACCTCGAGGAGGACGAAGACGATTTTAGGATAGGACTTTATTCGTTAATCGGGGATGAAATCAGAGATTAATTACCCGTTTTCGACAGTGAGAGCAGTGGCGGAGCTAGTAATTTGCTTCTTGATGTTCATTGTAAACAAAAGTGCAAAACTGTGAAACAATTGATCAATTGTTGGCTTGTATAAATAATAATAGTACCTCTTATTTTTTATATACCTATATATTGTGGACTTTTGGATCAGTTTTTTTTTTCTAGGGCAACCCCTGCGTAAGAGATAAGAGATTAATTACTTTTTGAACTATATACTCCTATAAAGGAAGGATGCTCGAGTACCCGCCTGCTGGGGCTCATCCAGGGCAAAGGCGCCTCCTAGCCGTCCGTTTCCATATGGCTTGCGGCGGGAGCCTCTGGGGGCGGCTCCGCGCCGTCCGATTTGCCCGGACGGTGTGGACCTGGGATGACTAGGTTGGAAGGTCCATGACGGGTGGATCGTGTGCCCGCTCGGGGTCACCGTCATTGGGGGACCTTCGTCGCGCCTATGCACGACGCGCTAGCCGGACCTGCGTGTCGGCGTCTTAGTCCCAACCAGTTGGTTCGGTCGCTATAGTCAGCTACAGTCGGCGTGTGTGGTCTACCTGCTTGCGTCGGCTCACGTGACGCCCACACCATCCGTATCTATCAAGGCAACACACCTCGGTGGTCTATGATGGACCGTCCGCCACGCACTAGCTGGGCCCAGCGTTCACTCGGGTGGGCGGGTCCACGGCATGGTTGGCCGCAAGGCTGTGCTGGGTTCGATCGTGTTGGGTAGCCTGCACGGGGTTGGGTGGGCATGGTTGCCCGTTGGGCTGCTTAGGGTGCCGAGTTGGGCGATCCCGGGCGTTGCCGGGGCCACCATGGTGCAGCAGCTTGTGTCATGCCCGTCCGCCACGCACTAGCTGGGCCCAACGTTCACTCGGGTGGGCAGGTCCGCGGCATGGTTGGCCGCTAGGCTGTGCTGGTTTCGATCGTGTTGGGTAGCCTGCACGGGGTTGGGTGGGCGTGGTTGCCCGCTGGGCTGCTTAGGGTGCCGAGTTGGGCGATCCCGGGCACTTTTCCTACGCTGTTCCCGGGTCGATTGAGGGTCGTTTCTTTCCTGGTTTGTTTTGCCGGCCACCTTGGTGTGCTATCACTGGCAGGTTAGGGCATGCACAATGGTTAATATGATAGTTTTATCTTAAATCTTGCATGTAATTTAACGACAATAAAATATGTATACAATGGGTTATCTCTTAGTCTTATCTAAGATAACTAGCTATTGCTAAAATCATGATGAGACATATTGAGCTAAAAGATCATCTCTTAAATAAGAGAAGACAAACCTTCTCTTACGGATTTTCTTTCCCCATCTCAATAATTATCCTACGTGGCACACTTAAGATAGCATCATTGTACATGTCCAGATCGGTGCGAGGAGGTCATTCTCTCGCAACCGACTTCCGCATTGAGTATTTATATGCCCTTTTCTTCGTACGTATCTTCTTCACATTCCCCGTTTCATATTGCTCTCCACAGGCTACGGACGCTAAGCATTTCTTGCAGCCCATGCTTTATTCCTCCATCATTGTCGTTTTATTGCTATCCATTGGCGTCCTCTTTGGTTTCTTCGTCGCCTTGTCGGTTGCTTCTCCGGTTGTTTGAGGCCGCGTGCTCGCCGCGGTTCCGTCTGCTTCACCGCGTTGTATGAATGGACAACTAGGACGCCAGACTCGAGCAGGGACAGGGATCAGGTGACATGCACCTTTGCATGTCACCGTGTGACTTGCGGCCCAAATTTAAATTTAAACATTGCGAAAAAATCTGAAAAAAATCATGCATGTTCACAACACATATTAAGATAATTTCTAAAAAATTCAGATCAAAATTTGAAACATACATCAAGAAGCAAAAAAGAGAAACTCAGATGTGAATAGTATACAGAGAACCATTCACAACTATTCATGACAGATTTCTCTTTTTTGCTTCTTGATGTATGTTTCGAATTTGATCTGAATTTTTTAGGAATTATCTTAATATGTGCTATGAACATGCATGATTTTTTTCAATTTTTTTTGAAATGTTTAAATTTGAATTTGGGCCGCAAGTCACACGATGAAATGAAAGGTGCATGTCACCTGATCCCTGTCCCTCGAGCAGGCCATGAGCGAGCCTGTGTCTCCTCGTTTGGTGCAGGTACTTTCTGAGCCCCATTGCTCCTGCTTGCCGTCTTCTTGCTTACCGTCCTTTTTTTTCTTTGTCACATGCGTGCAGGCGTTTGAAGCTGCTTTCTACGTCTATCCATGTTTCTTTCTTGCGCACTGTGTTTACCAAGGTACGTCGCTTCACCGGGTTGTTTCCTTTTTATGTTTTTTGTCTGTGTTGGGTTACACTGGGTGCATCGACTACAACATATTTTTTTTTACCTACGCCATCAACCAGGAACATGGTATGGGTGACGAATCACGGATCAATACCACTAGACTCACAGTGTAGTGCATCGGAAGAAGAGTTGGTGCAACGTGTCACTGGATCGTCTCCTCGTCGATCTCCCTCCTACCACGATCACTGGATCCCTCAAACAGGTTCGTCGGACCAACATGGATGCACTGCCTCTAACGGTATTCACATGTGCGGGAGGAACGTCATGCGGTAGACTGCTAGGTCTAATCGCATAACCGACGACAAGAGAAGGTAGCTAGTTGCAACACATGCAAAGCCCTAATGAAAAATGCCAAAGCAATCCACTTAATACGTGCGCTGCGCCTCAACTATATATAGGCATCCATCGCGGGATCAACATGTGGACCCTGCATGGATCCTAAAGCCAACAAGTCTACTCAGCCCAGATCAAAGTGCAGGTCGGATCACATCCGAACTGCAAGTTGTATGCAACCTTCTAGGTTCCTTCCCTTAAACGCACGACCCCTTAGGTTCAAGTCAGCTTGGTCACAGGTCGGATCACATTCAAACTGCTAGGTTGGTAGCGGCGTCTAGCAAAGCGTGCCGACTACCAAACAGACAATGAAGGCGGTTTGGCGAACCTGTACAACATGTCACACTTCCGTTCCTTTTGCCTCACCATATATGTTAGCAGGCTCAAGTTGAATCGGCATCCTTGTTGCAGCCCGACCTCTTTCTCGTTCTGCTGACCTACAAACCGGATTATCTCATAATCCATGTCGCATGGCCATGCCTATCCAAGTTGGATCACATGGGGCCCCAGGAATATATCTCTCCAGATCGGAGGCAAATCCCATCTTGCTCAACCATGTCTCGCGGCATGGGTCTGGATAAGCCTGAAATCGACCTTTCTAACTACACAGTTACGGAGTAGTGTTTGGTCAGCCCAAAGCAGGTCGATCACCATCCCAAGTCCATGCTCCAGTTCAGGTCTTAGTACATAGAACGTATGTCGTGCTAGAAACTCACAGATGACCTATTGTTGTTGGGGTTACGATCCTGACAATGAGTACTAGGGGTACGAAAGAGGGGTAGAGCCTAGCTACGGCACAGGTGTAACACTCGGCGTTACGAGTTCAGGTCCCTCTCGGAGGAGGTAACAACCCTACGTCTCATGCCTTGAGGCTTGTTTTCTTCGGGGGATGGGAGGGGGGTATGATTACAGGGAGTGCTTAACCCTTGCTCCGAAAGAAGAGGACGGCTTATATAGAGTGCGCCGCAGCCTCCTTCACTGCCATGTCGCCAGGGTGATTAATACCCATAACTATTTGTAGTTACAGGTGTAAATAGTCACAACTACGGCGGTTGCAGGTAACGGTAGCTATGACTCGACTTATAGCTCGACTTAAGACTACTCGACTGTTGTAGCTCCCACGTCGTCCCTCCACCTCCCTTGTCCGAGTGGTAGTGGTCATGCCGACTGGAGGGTAGGCATCCGAGTGTTGTCGATGTGCCCGAGTGGACTTCCTGTTAAGCGCATCTGAATGCTCATATGGTCCAGAGACCAACCAATGACGGTGTGGGGCCCCAGGTGGGTCCGAGATGATAGGTCCTTGACCCTACCTATAGTAGGTGACCTCATCATTAGCCCCGAATCGGTTGAGGTTTCGTAGGGCAAACGTACTGAGCTTTTTGGTTAGGTCCGAGTGCTTTAGGAGCACTCGAAATATGTTTCCGAATAGTAGTCCGCCGCGCCTTGGATGAGAACACAACGGATTCTGGACTAAAGGGTTTCTCGAGTGACTGGGTGTTGTTGATCGCCGAGTAAAACTTAGTGGCATTCATACGTCTCTCGGGACAGATAGACTTGAGGTCTGAGTGTGGACATGCCATAAAAACTCAACTGGTGATGTCGGCGCGTGGTCTGACTCTCCTGGGAGATGCCACTCCCTGTCCCGGGGGAACGCCAAGGCAGGCCATGTCCGAGTCCAAGTTTACGAGACATGCGCCTTGGAGCCTATTGAAAAGGCCAAGTTAACCCGCGGAGGGGCGTCAAGCTCATCTCATAGCAATCCTTAGGTGACTTCGGTCGGGTGTTTTGCGTGTCCGAGTGCACGGGTCCCATGGAGGGTGGTCAGTCGGACTGACAAACACCTTTTAGGAAAGGGACGGTGGGCAATCAATTGGATTGATTCACCGCGGAAATTAAGAAATTGAGTGCTGATGACTCACAAGTATAGGGGATCTATCGTAGTCCTTTTGATAAGTAAGAGTGTCGAATCCAACGAGGAGCAGAAGGAAATGATAAGCGGTTTTCAGCAAGGTATTCTCTGCAAGCACTGAAATTATCGGTAACAGATAGTTTTGTGATAAGGTAATTTGTAACGGGTAACAAGTAATGAAAGTAAATAAGGTGCAGCAAGATGGCCCAATCCTTTTTGTAGCAAAGGACAAGCCTAGACAAACTCTTATATAGAGAAAAGCGCTCCCGAGGACAATGGGAATTATCGTCAAGCTAGTTTTCATCACGCTCATATGATTCGCGTTCGGTACTTTGATAATTTGATATGTGGGTGGACCGGTGCTTGGGTGCTGTCCTTACTTGGACAAGCATCCCACTTATGATTAACTCCTATTGCAAGCATCGACAACTACAAAAGAAGTATTAAGGTAAACCTAACCATAGCATGAAATATATGGATCCAAATCAGCCCCTTACGCAGCAACGCATAAACTAGGGTTTAAGCTTCTATCACTCTAGCAACCCATCATCTACTTATTACTCCCTCCGTTTTTATTTAGTCTGCATATTAGGTTTGACCGAAGTCAAACTTTGCAAACTTTGACCAAGTTTATAGAAAAATATATAAACATTTACTATAACAAATTTATATGATGTGAAAGTACATTCAATAATGAATCTAGTGGTATTGAGTTTTTATTGTATATGTTAATATTTTTGTTTATAAATTTAGTCAAAGTTTATAAAGCTTGACTTTGACCAAAGCTAATATGCGGACTAAATAAAAACGGAGGGAGTACTTCCCAATGCCTTCCTCTAGGCCCAAATAATGGTGAAGTGTCATGTAGTCGACGTTCGCATAACACCACTAGAGGAAAGACAACATACATCTCATCAAAATATCGAACGAATACCAAATTCACATGATTACTTATAGCAAGACTTCTCACATGTCCTCAGGAACAAATGTAACTACTCACAAACCATATTCATGTTCATAATCAGAGGGGTATTAATATGCATAATGGATCTTAACATATGATCTTCCACCAAATAAGCCAACTAGCATCAACTACAAGGAGTAATGAACACTACTAGCAACCCACAGGTACCAATCTGAGGCTTTGGGACAAAGATTGGATACAAGAGATGAACTAGGGTTTGAGAGGACATGGTGCTGGTGAAGATGTTGATGGAGATTGACCCCCTCCCGATGAGAGGATCGTTGGTGATGACGATGGCGATGATTTCCCCCTCCTGGAGGGAAGTTTCCCCGGCAGAACAGCTCCGCCGGAGCCCTAGATTGGTTTTGCCAAGGTTCTGCCTCGTGGCGGTGGAGTTTTGTCCCGAAAGCTTCCTTATAATTTTTCCTAGGACGAAAGACTTCATATAGCAGAAGATGGGCACCTGAGGCCTGCCAGGGGGCCCACGAGACAGGGGGCGCGCCCGGGGTGGTAGGGCGCGCCTCCGACCCTCATGGCCAGGGTGTGGCCCCCTCTGGTAGTTTCTTCGATCAGTATTTTTTATTAATTCCAAAAACGACTTTCGTGAAGTTTCAGGACTTTTGGAGCTGTGCAGAATAGGTCTTTAATATTTGCTCCTTTTCCAGCCCAGAATCCCAGCTACCGGCATTCTCCCTCTTCATGTAAACCTTGTAAAATAAGAGAGAATAGGCATAAGTATTGTGACATAACGTGAAATAAAGCCCATAATGCAATAAATATCAATATAAAAGCATGATGCAAAATGGACGTATCAACTCCCCCAAGCTTAGACCTCGCTTGTCCTCAAGCGGAAGCCGATAACGATAAATATGTCCACATGTTTAGAGATAGAGGTGTCGATAAAATAAAATACGGACATGAGGGCATCATGATCCTTCTTATAACATCAACATATATAAATATTGTCATATGATTTCTTATGCTCAAGTAATAATCTATTCACAATGTCAAGTATGAATCAGAAACTTCATTGAGAGCCAACAAACTATAATCTCAGTCATTGAAGCAATTGCAATTTATCATAACATCGGAAAGAGTCAATATAAGAGCTTTTCAGCAAGTCCACATACTCAACTATCATTTAGTCTTCAACAATTGCTAACACTCACGCAATACTTATGGGTATGGAGTTTTAATCGGACACAGAGAAAGATAGGGTCTTATAATTTCGCCTCCCAACATTTTACCTCAAGGGTAATGTCAAGAATAATAGCTCATGCTAACTTACATCCAATTGGATATATATATCAGGATCTTTCCAACACATTGTGCTTGCCAAAAGATAAAATGTAACAAGGAAAGGTGAAGATCGCCATGACTCTTGCATAAGGAATAAGACAAAAGTAAAAGATAGGCCCTTCGCAGAGGGAAGCAGAGGCTGTCATGCGCTTTCATGGTTGGATGCTCGAAATCTTAATGCAAAAGAACGTCACTTTATATTGCCACTTGCTACCTCTTGAGCACTGCGTTGGTTTTCCCACTCATCATAGAGTTTTCTAGGGATAGAAACTTTCAACTCAAGTTTTTCTTCATAAGATTGCATCAAGGCATCAACAATATGTTCGGTAAAGGCTTTCTTTTGACTATAAGCATGAGGAGAATTTAGCACAGATTGCAACAAGGAAGTACAATCAATTAAAGAGCAACTTTCATAATTAAATTCCTTGAAATCCAATATAGTGGGTTTAGCAACATCTAGGGTTTTATTTCTTTCAATCCCACTTTCATCAATTTCATCATAAATATCTAAATACTTCGAATTTTTGGAACGCCTTCTAGGTAAGGGAAGATCATATTCAGTTTCATTAAGATTCATATTGCAAAACAAAGATTTGATAGGGGACACATCAATAACTTTTAGATCTTCATCTTGATTTTCATAAGAATTGGAAGAACACGCTTTAATAAAGGCATCTTTGGAAGCACGCATCCTAGCGGTTCTTTCCTTGCACTCATCAATGGAAATTCTCATGGCTTTGAGAGACTCATTGATATCATGCTTAGGAGGAATAGATCTAAGCTTTAAATAATCAACCTCAAGAGAAATTCTATCAATGTTCCTAGCCAAATCATCAACTTTAAGCAATTTCTCTTCAAGCAAAGCATTAAAATTCTTTTGGGAATTCATAAACTCTTTAACACTATTCTCAAATTCAGAGGGCATCTTATTAAAATTTCCATAAGAGTTGTTGTAGGAATTTTCATAATTATTAGAAGGATTACTAGGATAAGGCCTAGGATTAAAATTCCCTCTATACGCGTTGTTGCCAAAATTATTCCTACCAACAAAATTCACATACATAGATTCATTGTTATTCTCAATCAAAGTAGACAAAGGCATATAATTAGGATGAGAAGAAACACTCTTAGTAGCAAATAATTTCATAAGTTCATCCATCTTTCCACTCAAAACATTAATTTCTTCTATCGCATGCACTTTTTTATTAGAAGATCTTTCAGTATGCCTGTCGGTGTCAAAACCGGCGGATCTCGGGTTGGGGGTCCCGAACTGTGCGTCTAGGCGGATGGTAACAGGAGACAAGGGACACGATGTTTTTACCCAGGTTCGGGCCCTCTCGATGGAGGTAAAACCCTACTCCTGCTTGATTAATATTGATGATATGGGTAGTACAAGAGTAGATCTACCACGAGATCAAGGAGGCTAAACCCTAGAAGCTAGCCTATGGTATGATTGTTGTTCGTCCTACGGACTAAAACCCTCCGGTTTATATAGACACCGGAGAGGGCTAGGGTTACACAGAGTCGGTTACAATGGTAGGAGATCAACATATCCATATCGCCAAGCTTGCCTTCCACGCCAAGGAAAGTCCCTTCCGGACACGGGACGAAGTCTTCAATCTTGTATCTTCATAGTCCAGGAGTCCGGCCGAAGGTATAGTCCGGCTATCCGGACACCCCATAATCCACGACTCCCTCAGTAGCCCCTGAACCAGGCTTCAATGACGACGAGTCCGGCGCGCAGATTGTCTTCGGCATTGCAAGGCGGGTTCCTCCTCCACGTACTTCATAGAAGATTTTGAACACAAGGATAGTGTCCGGCTCTGCAAAATAAGTTTCCACATATTGCCATAGAGAGAATAATATTTACACAAATCTAATCTGCTGACGTATTCCGTAGCATGACATCACACCACGGCCAAGCCTTTATCACCTCAGCGCGTTTAGAGAGGCGGTTTCCTTGGCACGTCTTGTCGAAGCAGAGATCGTGTCCCCTTTATATACGGGATTCTCATCAATACGGACGTGGGTAACCCAACCGGCCATTGATTACGGCGCTTGGGAGATAAGCGAGTTTTACCAGGCGGGTGGGGACGTATAGTTTTCGTTCGCCCATATAAGGGGATAAGGATCCACCTTTTCACATACGCCTTCTTCCTCCTTTGCCTATCCATTTCCGCGCACTCGAGCTCCAGCGCCCAAGTCCGCACACCCCACCCCAACCTTCTCCAGCCATGTCCGGAGCGGGAGGCAAGTGGATGGTCTCCTCCGTTACGGAGGGACACATCGAAAAACTGAGGAAGGCCGGATACTTGTCCAATGACATCGCACACCGGCTTCCCGAAGAGGGACAGCTCGTCCCCACCCCTAGGCCCCATGAGAGGGTGGTGTTCCTCCCCCATTTCCTCCGCGGACTGGGCTTCCCTCTCCACCCATTTGTCCGGGGGCTCATGTTCTACTATGGCCTAGATTTCCACGATCTGGCCCCAAACTTTGTCCTCAACATGTCGGCGTTTATCGTCGTGTGCGAGGCTTTCCTTTGCATCCGCCCCCATTTCGGCCTATGGCTCAAGACTTTCAGTGTCAAGCCAAAGGTGGTGCGCGGCAACCAAGCGGAGTGCAGAGGCACCATGGTGGGCAAGATGCCCAAGGTCCTATGGCTCGAGGGCTCCTTCGTGGAGACCCTAAAGGGGTGGCAATCGGGGTGGTTTTACATTACCGAGCCACGCAACCTTGAATGGGTCGCGACCCCCGAGTTCCGATCTGGAACCCCTACGCAGCTTACCTCCTGGAAGGAGACGGACCTGTCATGGGGTGAAAAAGGAGAGGTGACTGGACTGCAAACATGCATCCAAAACCTGGTGAACAAGAAGCTCAAACTTGTCAATGTAGTCCAGGTCATGCTCGTCCGCCGGATCCTCCCGTGCCAACAACGGGCCTTCAGTTTGTGGGAGTTCGACCCGGCGCAGCACCAAACTCTAAGCAGGCTCTTCGACACGACGTACGAAGACGCCTGGAAGGTGCTATTCAAGGGCGCCAAGGCTCCCGCATCTGCTACCGAGGATCGCGGATTCAGCACGCAACGTCAAGCCGGCGCGGTAGGCTATTTTACCTTTTACAGGATATTTGTCTTTCATAGTTTAACTCTATGCGGGATCTAAACTCCCGTGCCTTTAACAGGAATGGTTGGAGAAGGCCGAATAGATTATCTGTCCGGCCCCTCTGCCCGAAGGCCCAGCGGACGCCCGCTTGGCGAAGCTGCTGGTTCCGGCACCCTATGTGGCACCGGAGAAGAAGGCCAAAAAGAAGGCCACGGGGACTCGAAAGAGTGCCCGGCGCCTGGTGGTGTCGGATTCATCATCCGACGACTCCGAGACGCACTCCTCCCGTGAAGACGAGGAGGAGGAAGAAGAAGCCTCTCCCCCTCCAGCGGGGGAAGGAAAGAAAAGGAAGGCCGCCCCAAGTGGGGAGGCCGAAGGGTCCAAGAGGGAGAAAACCCTTCCTCCGGACTACTCCACCAACGCCGACGACGGCGAGGAGGAGTGGCCGCTCAGGTCCAAGCCCCTGGCGAAATCGTAAGTATCCGAATACCAGAGTGATTCATAGTATTCCTTCATTGCACAGCTGTTCCTTACGTCGGACATGACTATGCAGTCCGCCCGAGACCGGGCTCGATGAGTCGTTGAGCGGCTCCCTGGATTCGTCGGACGTGAATTCACTTCCGCCCGCTACCTCCCCCCGCCCTACGGACGACGCCGAAGTGTTGTCCCAGGAGGTTCCAAGCCAGGTGGAGGTGGTCCTGGAGGCGCCGCAAGGCGACCTTCCGGACTCCAGGCGCCAAGGGGATAGAACCCCTAAGGGCTCCAAGTCCGGCCCTAGGCCGGACACCGGTCCGGAACCTTCAAGGGTTCCAGAGTCCGGCAGGCGACCTCCTTCCAAGAGGAGCAAGCCTACTGAGCCGGTGGCCCCCGTCCAACCGGAGGCGCCGTACAATCTGCTGGAGGTGCTTAACGGCGCCTCCATCGACGAGGGGCACCATACTGTGATGAGTACGGTGATCCAGAAGGTTCAGTCCGCCAAGAGCGGACTGACTGAAGCCTGTGCCAGCCTTTTAATAGGCTTTGAGGTAAATAAAGGATATGTAAAAATATTACCGCATAGACAGTAGCCCCTGATGCTCTGTTCGGTGTTCGGAAAGAAAAGCCGAATAAAGGATCTAATAATATTCGTAGGAGTCTAACATAATTAAGTCAATATGCGTATGCAGGCTTCGCTGCTGGCGTCCGCCGCACTGACTGCGGAGTTGGACACGCTGAAGCAGAACCTCGAGCAGTCCGAGCAGGAGCTCGGGCTTGCCAAGAAGCAGCTCGAGGACAAGGAAGGTAAGAAATACCTTATTTAAATATATAAAAGGTGCAATTGCAAAAAGTGACAGGATTAACGTGGCTATTGTAGGGGCCACAACGGGGGTGGCGACCCTTAAGCAAGCGCTGTCCGAGGCCGAGAAGAGGGCGGCCACGGAGCGCACCGAGCGGGAGAAGTATGAGGCGCAGGTTGGCGAGGTGCGGCAAGAGCTCCAGGCTCTCATGAAAAAACATGAGAGTTTGGAGCTTGACTCAAAGACGCGAGAGTCCGAGCTTGTGGCGGCCGTTGAGAATGCCAAGTATGCCAAGGACGAAGCCCAGAAGACCCTCCAGGAGGTTGAGGCAATGAAAAAGATTGCGGCGGGTAAGGCTTTCTTTATGCAAAGCAAGCATGTGAAAGTGAATTACTTGTTACTTACCCGAATCCGGAGCTCTCCGGGTGTTCGGGATAAACTTGAGCGCTCTTTTTCCCATTCTTGGGTCCTTCGTGGGAGGCGCTCAACACAACGAATGAGGCAATCAGACTATAATGCTTGAACACTCTCACTTAGCCATAGAATTCTATAATTTTAAATTTCGGCGAAGCCCCTAGTATTCGGAAGACCGAGTTCGGGGCGCTATCCACGCCTAGGCCGGACAAAGCCGACTCCTCGCTCTAAGCGGCATAAGTCTTTAGGGACTCGAAAACCTCTCGAACAGCGACCAGCTCTCGCCTCATCATGACGGTCAGTTTTAGCTTTCTCTACTGAGGTGCTTAGCCCAGCTCAACTAGGGCACAATCACAGTAGTTCTCCTAGTGCTACCTTAGCTGATATAACGGAACGTAAGGTACCAAAACATAGGAGCCAGGCAAACCCAACTATTGACCCAAGACATGATTCGGAGCCGATGCATATAATGCTATAAGTTCGGGGTGCCACACTTGTGAAAGTGTTCGGACTTCTCACACCGTGTTGTGGGGTACTTAAAGCCCCTGGTGTATTGGCCTTACCAAAGTGTACGGGTGCAACATGTCATCAATGAACATATATTTGTAAGAGTAATGCAATAATAGACAAAAGCTATGCACTGTTTATTTGAAAAAGCTGCGATCAAAGCAGAACGATACAAATAGTGCAGTAATCAAAAGGTGGGACTATTTGACATGTACTTTCCAGGGGCAGGCTACAGAATGGTATGTGAAACAGGTATACTGCTCGTTATAGAGACCACCTGGGAGTTCCGTAATGCGGCGTGGCTTTCTGCTTCCCTGGTTCTTGCATCGTTTGTTCGGTAATTGTACTGCCGGTTAGGCCTTCCGAAGAATGGAGTCCTGAAAGTAAGAGAAAATTAAGACATCGGCAGCCCCTAGTGCGGTTAAAGCCGTGTTTCGGGCGTGCCGTGATGGTGCCCCTCCCCCTGTGTCCATGGTATTTCCAGAGCGTAGTTATGTACGCGCAGCACTGGTTTCGCAATGTCGCGAGAGCTAGGGTTGGGGCCACATTGCTACGCCTACTCGGAACGTGCCAGGCGGTCTTGTTGTAGGTTACTCCGGGCGCGCTTGATGGTGTCCGGTCGTTTAATGTCCGGACTGGAGAATTGCCTTGAGAGGCTGCTTTGTACTTCCGCTGCGAGAGCCGCCGTATGCTCCTCCGTTCGGAGAGAGCGTTCGGTGTTTCCATTGACCGTAATGACTCCTCGAGGGCCTGGCATCTTGAGCTTGAGGTATGCGTAGTGCGGTACCGCATTGAACCTGGCGAATGCGGTTCGCCCGAGCAGTGCGTGTTAGCCGCTGCAGAATGGGACTATGCCGAAGATTAACTCCTCGCTTCGGAAATTATCCGGAGATCCGAAGACCACTTCAAGTGTGACTGAGCCTATACAGTTGGCCTCTACACCTGGTATGGCGCCTTTAAAGGTCATTTTAGTGGGTTTAATCCTCGAGGGATCGATGCCCATTTTCTGCACTGTATCCTGATAAAGCAGGTTTAGGCTGCTGCCGCCGTCCATAAGGACTCTAGTGAGGTGAAATCCGTCAACAATTGGGTCTAGAACCAATGCGGCGAATCCGCCATGACAGATGTTAGTGGGGTGGTCCCGTCGATCAAAAGTGATCGGGCAGGAGGACCATGGGTTGAACTTCGGGGCGACTGGCTCCATCGCGTATACGTCCCTTAACGCATGCTTCCGCTCCCTCTTGGGGATGTGGGTTGCCTATATCATGTTCACCGTCCATACTTGTGGGGGGAATCCCTTCTGTCCACTACTGTTCGGCGGCCGGGGCTCCTCCTCGTCGTCGCTATGTAGCCCCTGGTCTCTGTTTTTGGCATTTAATTTGCCGGCCTGCTTGAACACCCAACAATTCCTGTTGGTGTGATTGGCTGGCTTTTCGGGGGTGCCATGTATGTGGCACAAGCGGTCGAGTATTCGGTCCAAACTAGACGGGCCCAGACTATTTCTCTTGAATGGCTTTTTCCGCTGACCGGGTTTAGAGCCTCTGAATCCGGCATTGACTGCCGTATCCTCAGCATTGTCGCCGTTAATGCAGCGCTTATGCTTGTTGCGATGCGACCTGCCACTGTTGTCCTTGATATCCGAGTTACCAGGGCTCTTGGTCATGTTATTGCTACGAGCCAGCCAGCTGTCTTCTCCCACACAAAAGCGGGTCATGAGTGTCGTGAGGGCTGCCATGGATTTCGGCTTTTCCTGTCCAAGGTGCCGGGCAAGCCACTCATCACGGATATTATGCTTGAAGGCTGCTAGGGCCTCTGCGTCCGGACAGTCGACGATTTGAGTTTTCTTAGTTAGGAACCGTGTCCAGAATTGTCTGGCCGATTCTTCTGGCTGCTGAATTATGTGGCTTAGGTCATCGGCGTCTGGTGGTCGCACATAAGTGCCCTAGAAATTTTCGAGGAATGCGGCTTCCAGATCCTCCCAACAACCAATTGATTCTGCTGGCAAGCTGTTAAGCCAATGCCGAGCTGGTCCTTTAAGCTTGAGTGGGAGGTATTTGATGGCGTGTAGGTCATCACCGCGGGCCATGTGGATATGGAGGAGATAGTCCTCGATCCATACCGCAGGATCTGTTGTGCCATTGTATGGTTCGATGTTCACGAGTTTGAAACCCTTGGGGATTTGATGATCCATTACTTCATATGTGAAGCATAGTGGGTGTGCGGCACCTCTGTACTGGGCTATATCACGACGTAGCTCAAACGAGCTTTGTCTGCTGTGTTCGGCCCGGCCGGATTTACTGTATCCGGCGTGACGATCACCGTCTCGTGCCGTGGGGCGCCCACGCGATCCGTAGATCGACCTTGTTTGCTTTGCCTTGTCCTCCAATATATCTCGCACGTTTGGCGCATTTCCCCGTGCCTTGGTATTTTTAAAGCGGCGCCGGGGTGCGGCTTGAGTGGAGGGCCGAGAGGCCTCTCTGTCACGGCCACGAGGTGGCCGGTTGGCCGCATCATGCGCTGGTGATGCAGGTGCTTCCTCCACTAATCAGGGTAGCAACCTGCGCTTTGGGTAGCTTTTGGAGGGGCGTTCGAGTTCATACTATTCGGCCGCAAGGACTTCCGTCCATTTGTCGGCTAGCAAGTCTTGATCAGCTCTAAGTTGTAGCTGTTTTTTCTTGAGGCCGCTCTTGGCCATAAGCCTACGTTTGAAGCGCTCTTGTTCGACGGGATCCTCAGGCACGACAAATTCGTCGTCATCGAGGCTTGCCTCGTCTTCGGAGGGAGGCATGTAATTATCGTCCTCGACCTCTCTATCTGCCGCTCTCTCATGAGGGCTGGCTTCTCCATCCTCCTGTGCTGAGTTTTGCTGGAGGGGGTTTCCTTCGGCACTGTCCGGAGTGCTATTATCTCCTGTGCCGGAATCACCGTTTTTGCTTTGGCGGGATTTAGAGCGGCGCCGCTGACGCCGGCGCTTAGGCTGTTTCTTGGAGGGGTCATCCTCCGTTGTTCCATCGCCATCACCTTCTTTTGGGGTGTCCACCATGTAAATGTCATATGACAAGGTGGCTTTCCAATGCCCTATAGGCGCTGGTTCTTCATCGTCTCCTGCATCGCCGTCCATGCCGTCGATTTCTTCGGAGTTGAAGTCGAGCATGTCGGTTAAATCATCGACCGTGGCTATGAAGTGGGTGGTCGGTGGGCTTTGAATTTCTTCATCATCCGCATCCCAACCTTGCTGACCATAGTCCGGCCAGGGCTCTCCTGATAAAGAGAGAGACTTTAGTGAATTCAGAATATCGCCGAAGGGCGAGTGCTGAAAGATGTCCGTGGCGGTGAACTCCATAATCGGCGCCCAATCGGATTCGATCGGCAGGGGCGCGGAGGGCTCAGAGTCCGGAAAGGAGACCGACTCCTTGGAGTCACGGGCTTCACAGAGGACAAGACTGGAGTTCGACTCAATCGCCGTAGAGATTACAACCCCCGAGGCGAAGTCCAACCACCCATCCTCGATCGGCGCAGTTGGCTCCGAATTAAGGGTCGGAGCTGATGCGGGTGCGGCTTCCAGGGCACTGTTCGGCGGCAGAGCTAAATCATGCCCATCATGACAGTGCGGCGCGCTCGGCCGTGGCTCGAATCCGTCGAAGATCAAGTCCCCGCGGATGTCAGCCGTGTAGTTCAGACTTCCAAATCTGACCTGATGGCCAGGGGCGTAGCTTTCAATCTGCTCTAGATGGCCAAGCGAATCGGCCCGTAGTGCAAAGCCGCCGAATACGAAGATTTGTCCGGGGAGAAAAGTCTCACCCTGGACCGTATCGCTGTTGATGATCGGAGGAGCCATCGGGCCTAAAAGCGACGACATAGAGGAACTCTCAATGAAAGCACCAATGTCGGTGTCAAAACCGGTGGATCTCGGGTTGGGGGTGCCGAACTGTGTGTCTAGGCGGATGGTAATAGGAGACAAGGGACACGATGTTTTTACCCATGTTCGGGCCCTCTCGATGGAGGTAAAACCCTACTCCTGCTTGATTAATATTGATGATATGGGTAGTACAAGAGTAGATCTACCACGCGATCAAGGAGGCTAAACCCTAGAAGCTATCCTATGGTATGATTTTTGTTCGTCCTACGGACTAAAACCCTCCGGTTTATATAGACACCGGAGAGGGCTAGGGCAATGGTAGGAGATCTACATAACTGTATCGCCAAGCTTGCCTTCCACGCCAAGGAAAGTCCCTTCCGGACACGGGACGAAGTGTTCAATCTTGTATCTTCATAGTCCAGGAGTCCGGCCGAAGGTATAGTCCGGCTATCCGGACACCCCATAATCCAGGACTCCCTCAATGCCATTGAGAATAATTAACCATAATATTATCTAGGAGTTTAGTAGCATCTCCTAAAGTGATTTCCATAAAAGTGCCTCCCGCGGCCGAATCTAAAAGATTTCTAGAAGCAAAATTCAATCCGGCATAAATTTTTTGTATAATCATCCACAAATTCAAACCATGAGTAGGGAAATTACGTATCATTAATTTCATTCTCTCCCAAGCTTGTGCAACATGTTCATGATCAAGTTGCTTAAAATTCATAATGTCGTTTCTAAGAGAGATGATCTTAGCGGGTGGAAAATACTTAGAGATAAAAGCATCTCTGCACTTGTTCCAAGAATCAATACTATTTTTAGGCAAAGATGAAAACCAAGCTTTAGCACGATCTCTAAGAGAAAAAGGAAATAGCTTCAATTTAGCGACGTCATTATCGACATCTTTTTTCTTTTGGATATCACATAAATCAACAAGATTCACTAGGAAGGCCGGCGAATTGATCTTTCATAACAAGATTCAACAAGGCAATATTGATTTCACAAGGTTCAGTATTGGCAAGAGGAGCAATCAGAGTGCTAAGGAAATCATTATTGTTGGTATTGGTGAAGTCACACAATTTGGTAGTATCTTGAGCCATCGCGACAAACAAGCAATCCAACACACGAGCAAACAAAAGGCAAGTGAGAAAAGGCAAACGGAAAAAGAGAAGGAGAAGGTGATTGGGAAAGAGAGGGCGAATAAAACGGCAAGGGTGAAGTGGGGGAGAGGAAAACGAGAGGCAAATGGCAACTAATGTAATGCGGGAGATAGAGATTGTGATGAGTACTTGGTATGTTGACTTTTTGCATAGACTCCCCGGCAACGGCGCCATAAATTCTTCTTGCTACCTCTTGAGCACTGTGTTGGTTTTCCCCGAAGAGGAGAGGATGATGCAGCAAAGTAGCGTAAGTATTTCCCTTAGTTTTTGAGAACCAAGGTATCAATCTAGTAGGAGTCCACGCGCAAATCCCTCGTACCTACACAAAACAATAGCTCGACGCAACCAACGCGATTAGGGGTTGTCAATCCCTTCATGGTCACTTACGAGAGTGAGATCTGATAGAGATGATAGATAATATTTTTGGTATTTTCGATATGGAGATGCAAAGTGAAAAGTAAAAGGCAAAGTAAAAAAGCAAAGCAAGATTAAAGTGATGGAGATTGATATGATGAGAATAGACCCGGGGGCCATATGTTTCACTAGTGGCTTGTCTCAAGAGCATAAGTATTCTACGGTGGGTAAACAAATTACTGTTGAGCAATTGATAGAATTGAGCATAATTATGAGAATATCTAGGCATGATCATGTATATAGGCATCACGTCCAAGACAAGTAGACCGACTCCTGCCTGCATCTACTACTATTACTCCACTCATCGACCGCTATCCAGCATGCATCTAGAGTATTAAGTTAAAAACAGAATAACGTCTTAAGCAAGATGACATGATGTAGAGGGATAGTTTCACGCAATATGATAAAAACCCCATCTTGTTATCCTCGATGGCAACGATGCAATACGTGCCTTGCTGCCCCTTCTGTCACTGGGAAAGGACACCGCAAGATCAAACCCAAAGCTAAGCACTTCTCCCATGGCAAGACAAACCAATCTAGTAGGCCAAACCAAACTGATAATTCGAAGAGACTTGCAAAGATAACCAATCATACATAAAAGAATTCAGAGAAGATTCAAATATTATTCGTAGATAGACTTGATCATAAACCCACAATTCATCGGCCTCAACAAACACACCGCAAAAAGAAGAAGATTACATCGAATAGATCTCCACAAGAGAGGGGGAGAACATTGTATTGAGATCCAAAAAGAGAGAAGAAGCCATCTAGCTACTAACTATGGACCCGAAGGTCTGAGGTAAACTACTCACACTTCATCGGAGGGGCTATGATGATGTAGAAGCCCTCCGTGATGACGGCCCTCTCCGGCGGAGCTCCGGAACAGGCCCCAAGATGGGATCTCGTGGATACAGAAAGTTGCGGCGGTGGAATTAGGTTTTTGGTTCCGTATCTGATCGTTTGGGGGTACGTAGGTATATATAGGAGGAAGGAGTACGTCGGTGGAGCTCCGAGGGGCCCGGGAGGCAGGGGGCGCGCCCTAGGGGGGGGGGGCGCCCCCACCCTCGTGACCGCCTCTTGGCTCCCTTGGAGTAGGGTCCAAGTCTCCTGGATCACGTTCGGTGAGAAAATCACGTTCCCGAAGGTTTCATTCCGTTTGGACTCCGTTTGATATTCCGTTTCTTCGAAACACTGAAATAGGCAAAAAACAACAATTCTGGGCTGGGCCTCCGGTTAATAGGTTAGTCCCAAAAATAATATAAAAGTGGAAAATAAAGCCCAATATAGTCCAAAACAGTAGATAATATAGCATGGAGCAATCAAAAATTATAGATACGTTGGAGACGTATCACCACTTGTGATATGGACCTTTATTATGAAGTCCGTCGCTTTTATTTCTTCCACAGCACAAGATCGTATAAAGCTTATTTTCTCCACACTAATAAATCATACATATTTAGAGAGAAATTTTTATTGCTTGCACCGATGGCAACTTACTTGAAGGATCTTACTCAATCCATAGGTAGATATGATGGACTCTCATGGCAAAAATGGTTTTAAGGGTATTCGGAAGCACAAGTAGTATCTCTACTTGGTGCAAAGAATTGGCTAGCATGAGGGAGAAAGGCAAGCTCAACATGTTGGATGATCCATGACAATATACTTTATTTCAGATATAAGAAAACATAACCCATTACGCTGTCTTCCTTGTCCAACATCAACTCTTTAACATGTCATATTTTAATGAGTGGTCACAATCATAAAAGATGTCCAAGATAGTGTATTTATATGTGAAAACCTCTCGTTCTTTATTACTTCCTAGTAATTGCAACGATGACCAAAACTACGTTTGTCAACTTTCAACAACTTTTAATCATCATACTTCTTATATGTGAAGTCATTACTCTCCATAAGATCAATATGATCTCATTATTTCTTTTTATTCTTTCTCTTTCTTTTATTCACTTAAGATCATAGCAAGATAATCAAGCCCTTGACTCAACACTAATCTTTATTATATATAGCTCACGGACTCGATTACATAGAGGGATCATAAAGCAAAACTCAAAACTAAATCATACTAAAACTTTATTCTACTAGATTAAGATATTACTGAAAGGATCGAACTAAGAAAAACGGTAAAGATAGGAGTGTGATGGTGATACGATACCGGGGCACCTCCCCCAAGCTTGGCAGTGGCCAAGGGGAGTGCCCATACAAATGTGATTATGTCTCCTTCTTTGGGGATGTGATATTGTTGGCTATGATACCCCTCAGGATATGATTCTCCTCCTCGAGCTTGTTGACTTGCCGCTTAAGATCCATTATTTCCTTATGGAGCTTACTCGTGACGGTTAAAGCTCCTTGCACCCATGGATGCTGCATAGCTGCGGGGGAACAAGTAACACTCCTTTTCATATTTTCATAAAAGAGAAATTTAACATTGGAGGGGATGGCCGAGTTTGGGATAGCTGAGCTCTAAAGTTCCCCCATCATGAATCCGGCTCGGAAACGGGAAGTAACTTCTTGATCCTCCTCCATGGCATCTATCCTTTTCAAGTCGGCCTCCATCTCTTCCTCCATTGAGGGCCCAAAGTGATAGGCATCGCTTTTTGCCCCTGGACCTGGTGTCGGATGAGACACCCGACTCTCCCCGACTGACTCTTGAGAAGACATCTTGCTCTAATCTGTGGCAGAAACAACTCGAAACAAAAACAGAGGATAATTGCGTGATACAGTAGTCAAAACCTTCAGGAGATTATATAATGAATTTTTACCGACCAAAAGAAGTATCGTGCAAGAAAACAGAGTTCGGAGAGCACACGAGGTGCCCACGAGGCAGGGGCGCGCCCAAGGGGGTAGGGCATGCCTCCCACCCTCGTGGAAGCCTCATGTCCATCCTGGACTGCTTCTTATTTTCCTATTTTCTTAAATATTCCAAAACAGAGAAAAAATTCCATTAGAACTGTTTTGGAGTTGGTTTACTTACCATTCCACATACCTATTCCTTTTCGGAGTCTGAAACGTTCTGGAAAGTGTCCCTTAGGTATTCCTCCGGGGTTATAGTTTCAATAATATTAGTTTCAACATTTATGGGATTACCTAAGATATAATGTTTGATTCTTTGACCGTTCACCACCTTTGGATTTGTGCCTTCGAAGTTGTTGATTTTTATGGCACCAGAACAATAGACCTCCTCGATAACGTAAGTACCTTCCCATTTTGAGAGAAGTTTTCCTGCAAAAAATCTTAAACGAGAGTTGAATAGCAATACATAATCACCTACATTAAACTCGCGCTTTTGTATCCTTTTGTCATGCCATCTTTTAACCTTTTCTTTAAACAGCTTGGCATTTTCATAGTCTTGGGTTCTCCATTCATCAAGTGAGCTAATGTCAAAAAGCCTCTTCTCACCGGCAAGCTTGAAATCATAATTGAGCTCTTTAATGGCCCAATATGCCTTATGTTCTAGTTTGAGAGGTAAGTGACATGCTTTTCCATAAACCATTTTATACGGAGACATGCCCATAGGATTTTTATATGCAGTTCTATAGGCCCATAGTGCATCATCAAGTTTCTTGGACCAATTCTTTCTAGATCTATTGACAGTCTTTTGCAAAATTAATTTAAGATCTCTATTACTCAATTCTACTTCACCACTAGACTGTGGGTGACAAGGAGATGCAATTATATGATTAACTTCATACTTGGCAAGCATTTTACGAAAAACACCATGAATAAAATGTGAACCACCATCAGTCATTAAATATCTAGGGACTCCAAACCTCATAAAACTAACTTCTTTAAGCATCTTAATAGAGGTGTTATGATCAGCACTACTAGTTGGAATAGCTTCTACCCACTTAGTAACGTAATCAACAACAACTAAAATATGTGTATACCCATTAGAGGAAGGAAACGGTCCCATATAATCAAAGCCCCAAACATCGAATGGTTCAATAACAAGTGAATAATTCATAGTCATTTCTTGACGTCTACTAATATTACCTATTCTTTGACATTCATGACAACATAAGACAAACTTACGGGCATCCTTGAAGAGAGTAGGCCAATAGAAGCCGGATTGCAATACCTTTTGTGCAGTTCTATCTCCAGCGTGGTGCCCTCCATAGGCCTCGGAGTGACACTTGCGTAGGATCTATTCCTGTTCATGCTCAGGTATACAATGTCTAATAACACCATCTACTCCTTCTTTATAAAGGTGTGGATCATCCTAGAAGTAATGTCTTAAATCATAGAAAAACTTTTTCTTTTGCTGGTATGTGAAACTAGGTGGTATAAATTTAGCAACAATGTAATTAGCATAATCAACATACCATGGAGCAGTACGAGAAGCATTTATGACAGCTAATTGTTCATCAGGAAAGCTATCATCAATAGGTAGTGGGTCATTAAGAACATTTTCTAACCTAGACAAGTTGTATGCAAGGGGGTTCTCAGCTCCTTTTCTATCAATAATATGTAAATCAAATTCTTGTAGCAAGAGAACCCATCTAATAAGTCTAGGTTTAGCATCTTTCTTTTCCATAAGATATTTAATAGCAGCATGATCAGTGTGAATAGTTACTTTAGAATCAACAGTATAAGGTCTGAACTTATCACAAGCAAATACAACTGCTAAGAATTCTTTTTCAGTAGTAGCATAATTTCTCTGGGCACTATCTAGAGTTTTACTAGCATATTGAATAACATCTAATTTCTTATCAACTCTTTGCCCTAAAACATCACCTACAGCATAATCACTAGCATCACACATGATTTCAAAGGGTAAATTCCAATCAGGTGTCTAAACAATAGGTGCAGAAATCAAAGCTTTCTTAAGTATTTCAAATGCTTCTACACAATCATCATCAAAGACAAAAGGTATATCTTTTTGTAATAGATTAGTAAGAGGCCGAGAAATTTTTGAGAAGTCCTTAATGAGCCTGCTATAGAAACTGGCATGACCCAGAAAACTTCTTATACCTTTGATGTCCTTAGGACATGACATCTTTTCATTAGCATCAACTTTAGCTTTATCAACTTCAATACCTCTTTCAGAAATTTTATGCCCCAAGACAATACCTTCATTAACCATAAAGTAGCACTTCTCCCAATTCAAGACAAGATTAGTTTCTTCACATCTCTGCAAAACTCGATCAAGGTTGCTCAAGCAATCATCAAAAGAGGATCCATAAACGGAGAAATCATCCATGAAAACCTCACAAATCTTTTCACAAAAGTCAGAGAATATAGCCATCATGCATCTTTGAAAGGTAGCAGGTGCATTACATAAACCAAAAGGCATACGTCTATAAGCAAAGGTACCGAAAGGGCAAGTAAAAGTGGTCTTTTCTTGACCATCAGCTGACACAGATATTTGAGATAAACCAGAGTAACCATCTAGAAAGCAAAAATGTGTATGTTTGGATAATCTTTCTAGCATTTGATCAAGGAAAGGCAAGGGGTAATGATCTTTTTTAGTAGCTTTATTTAGTTTGCAGAAATCAATTACCATCCTATAACCTGTAATAATTCTTTGCGAGATCAATTCATCTTTATCATTAGGAACAACAGTAATACCTCCCTTCTTAGGGATACAATGGACATGACTTACCCACTGACTATCAGCAATGGGATAGATTATACCTGCCTCAAGGAGCTTTAGTATTTCCTTTCTTACCACTTCTTTCATCTTAGGATTTAGCCGTCGTTGGTGATTAATAACTAGTTTGGCGTCTTTCTCCAAATTTATTTTGTGTTGACATAGAGTGGGACTAATGCCCTTAAGATCATCCAGAGTATATCCAATAGCAGCACGGTGCTTCTTCAGAGTTTTCAATAATTTCACTTCCTCCTTCTCTGAAAGATTAGCACTAATAATAACAGGATACATCTTCTTTTCATCAAGATAAGCATATTTAAGAGTATCAGGTAATTGTTTAAGCTCAAACATGGGATCACCCTTGGGTGGAGGAGGATCCCTTAGAATTTCAACAGGCAAGTTGTGTTTCAGAATAGGTCCCTGTTTAAAGAATACTTCATCTATTTCCCTTATTTCATTCATAAACATATCATTTTCATGGTCAAGCAAATATTATTCTAAAGGATCATTAGGAGGCATAGCAATAGAAGCAAGACCAATAATTTCATCTTTACTAGGCAATTCCTCATCATGGGGTTGTCTACGAAATTTAGAGAAATTACACTCATGAGATATATCACCTAAACCAATAGTAACAACATCCTTTTCGCAATCTATCTTAGCATTAACAGTGTTCAAGAAGGGTCTACCAAATATAATGGGACAAAAACTATCTTGTGGGGAACCAGGAACAAGAAAATCAGCAGGATATTTAACCTTCCCACACAAGACTTCAACATCTCTAACAATCCCAATCGGTGAAATAGTATCTCTATTGGCAAGCTTAATGGTAACATCGATATCTTCTATCTCAGCAGGTGCAATATCATGCATAATTTCTTCGTATAAGGAATGAGGTATTGCACTAGCACTAGCACCCATATCACATAAGCCATGATAACAATGATCTCCTATTTTAACAGAAATAACAGGCATGCCTACAACAAGTCTATGTTTATCTTTAGCACCAGGTTTAGCAATTCTGGCAGTTTCCTCACAGAAATAAATAACATGCCCATCAATATTATCATCCAAGAGATCTTTAACCATAGCAATATTAGGTTCAACTTTAACTTGCTCAGGGGGTTTGTGTGTCCTAATATTACTTTTGTTGACTACAGTTGAAGCTTTAGCATGATCCTTTATTCTAACAGGGAAAGGTGGTTTCTCAGTATAGGCAGTAGGAACAATAGGATCATTATAAGTGATAGTCTTTTCTTCAACTTTAATAGGTGCAACTACTTTTACTTCAATGGGAGGATTATATTTAAACCACTTCTCCTTAGGGAGATCAACATGAGCAGCAAATGATTCACAGAAAGAAGCTACTATCTCAGAGTCAAGTCCATATTTATTGCTAAATTCACGGAAAACATCGGTATCCATAAAAGATTTAACACAATCAAACTTAGGTGTTATACCAGACTCCTTACCTTCGTCGAGGTCCCAATCTTCAGAGTTGCGTTTAATTCTTTCTAATAAATCCCATTTGAATTCAATAGTCTTCATCATAAAGGAGCCAGTACAAGAAGTATCGAGCATGGAGCGATTATTGAGAGAAAGCCGAGCATAAATTTTTTGAATAATCATTTCTCTTGAGAGCTCATGATTGGGGCATGAATATAACATTGAGTTAAGCCTCCCCAAGCTTGAGCGATGCTTTCTCCTTCACGAGGCCAAAAATTATATATATAATTACGATCACGATGAACAAGATGCATATGATAAAACTTCTGATGAAATCCAATTTCAATCACTTGTAGTCCCATGATCCCATATCATCACATAGCCTATACCATGTCAATGCCTATCCTTTCAAAGATAAAGGGAAGACCTTCTTCTTGATAACATCATTGGGCATACCTACAAGCTTAAATAATCCACAAACTTCATCCACATAGATTAAGTGTAAATCGGGATGCAATGTTCCATCTCCTGCAAAAGGATTAGCTAGCAGTTTCTCTATCATACCCGAAGGAATTGCAAAGTAAACATTTTCAGTAGGTTTAGGGGTAGCTAATTGTTGTTCCAAATGAGGTGAAGATACCCCGAACAAGCCCCTCAAAGGATTATGTTCCATAGTAACAAGTGATAGTAAATTTCAGCACACTATATAAATTTTTCCTTACCAAATTCCACCTACCAAAGGCGCTTCACTCCCCGGAAACGGTGCAAGAAAAGAGTCCTGATGACCCACAAGTATAGGGGATCTATCGTACTCCTTTCGATAAGTAAGAGTGTCGAACCCAACGAGGAGCAGAAGGAAATGATAAGCGGTTTTCAGCAAGGTATTCTCTGCAAGCACTGAAATTATCGGTAACAGATAGTTTTGTGATAATGTAATTTGTAACGGGTAACAAGTAATGAAAATAAATAAGGTGCAGCAAGATGGCCCAATCCTTTTTGTAGCAAAGGACAAGCCTGGACAAACTCTTATATAGACAAAAGCGCTCCCGAGGACACATGGGAATTACCGTCAAGCTAGTTTTCATCACGCTCATATGATTCACGTTCGGTACTTCTATAATTTGATATATGGGTGGACTGGTGCTTGGGTGTTGTCCTCACTTGGACAAGCATCCCACTTATGATTAACTCCTATTGCAAGAATCCGCAACTACAAAAGAAGTACTAAGGTAGACCTAACCATAGCATGAAATATATGGATCCAAATCAGCCCCTTACGAAGAAACGCATAAACTAGGGTTTAAGCTTCTGTCACTCTAGCAACCCATCATCTACTTATTACTCCCCAATGCCTTCCTCTAGGCCCAAATAATGGTGAAGTGTAATGTAGTCGACGTTCACATAACACCACTAGAGGAAAGACAACATACATCTCATCAAAATATCGAACGAATACCAAATTCACATGACTACTTATAGCAAGACTTCTCCCATGTCCTCAGGAACAAATGTAACTACTCACAAAGCTTATTCATGTTCATAATCAGAGGGGTATTAATATGCATAATGGATCTGAACATATGATCTTCCACCAAATAAACCAACTAGCATCAACTACAAGGAGTAATCAACACTACTAGCAACCCACTGGTACCAGTCTGAGGCTTTGGGACAAAGATTGGATACAAGAGATGAACTAGGGTTTGAGAGGAGATGGTGCTGGTGAAGATGTTGATGGAGACTGACCCCCTCCTGATGAGCGGATCGTTGGTGATGACGCTGGCGATGATTTCCCCCTCCCGGAGGGAAGTTTCCTCGACAGAATAGCTCCGCCGGAGCCCTAGATTGGTTCCACCAAGGTTCCGCCTCGTGGTGACGGAGTTTCGTCCCGAAAGCTTGCTTATGATTTTCCCTCGGACAGAAGACTTCATATAGCAGAATATGGGCACCGGAGGCCTGCTAGGGGGCCCATGAGGCAGGGGGCGCGCCCAGGGGGTAGGGCGCGCCTCCCACCCTCATGGCCAGAGTGTGGCCCCCCTCTGGTAGTTTCTTCACTCAATATTTTTTATTAATTCCAAAAATGACTTTCGTGAAGTTTCAGGACTTTTGGAGCTGTGCAGGATAGGTCTCTAATATTTGCTCCTTTTCCAGCCCAGAATCCCAGCTGCCGGCATTCTCCTCTTCATGTAAACCTTGTAAAATAAGAGAGAATAGGCGTAAGTATTGTGACATAACGTGTAATAACAGCCCATAATGCAATAAATATCAATATAAAAGAATGATGCAAAATGGACGTATCAAGTGCGCGTGCGCAGAAGCGGTAACATCATGGCTTAGTGGGGTAAGTGGGCGTGTGTTGGGGAACGTAGCATGCAATTTCAAAAATTTCCTACGCTCACGCAAGATCTATCTAGAAGATGCATAGCAATGATAGGGGAGAGTGTGTCCACGTACCCTCGTAGACCGAAAGCGGAAGCGTTTGTTAACCCGGTTGATGTAGTCAAACTTCTTATCATTCCGACCGATCAAGCACCGAACATACGGCACCTCTGAGTTCTGAACACGTTCAGCTCGATGATGTCTGTTGAGCTGTTGATCCAGCAAAGTGCCAAGGTAAAGTATCGTCAGCACGATGGCATGGTGACGGTGATGGTGAAGTGATCCGCGCAGGGCTTTGCCTAAGCACTACGTGAATATGACCGGAGGCGTAAACTGTGGAGGGGGGCGCCGCACATAGCTAACAATGTTTGTTGTCTGTTCTAGGCGCCCCCTCCCCACATATATATAGGTGGGATGGGGAGGGGGACAGCCATGGGGTGCCCCAAGTAGGAGGAATCCTACTTGGGGGCCTTGTCCAATTCGCCCCCCTTACCATCTTTTCCGGAGAGGGAAGGAAAGGGGAGAGAGGAGGGAAGGAAGGGGGAGGCCGAATTGCCTCCCCTTCCTTCTCTCTTCCCCTTTTCCTTTCCCCTTCCTATTCGGCCAACAAGGAGGGCGCACTAGCTCATGCTGGCTGCTGCGTTTCCCCTCTTGGCCCAATAGGCCCATATCTTTGCCGGGGGTAGACCGGAACCCCTTCCGGTGACCCGATACATACCCAGTACCCCCAGAACACTTCTGGTGTCCAAATACTATCGTCCTATATATGAATATTTACCTCTCGACCATTTCGAGACTCCTAGACATGTCCATGATCTCATCCGGGACTCCGAACAACATTCGGTCACCAAATCACATAACTCATATAATACGAAATTGTCATCGAACGTTGAGCGTGCGGACCCTACGGGTTCGAGAACTATGTAGACATGACCGAGACACCTCTCCGGTCAATAACCAACAGCGGAACCTGGATGCTCATATTGGTTCCCACATATTCTATGAAGATCTTTATCGGTCGTACCATAATGACAACATACGTTATTCCCTTTGTCATCGGTATGTTACTTGACAGAGATTCGATCGTTGGTATCTTCATACCTAGTTCAATCTCGTAACTGGCAAGTCTCTTTACTCATTCCGTAATGCATCATCCCGTAACTAACTCATTAGTCACATTGCTTGCAAGGCTTATTATGATGTGCATTACCGAGAGGGCCCACAGATACCTCTCCGATACTCGGAGTGACAAATCCTAATCTCGATCTTTGCCAACCCAACAAACACCTTTGGAGATACCTGTAGAGCATATTTATAATCACCTAGTTACATTGTGACCTTTGATAGCACACAAGGCAATCCTCCGGTATCCAGGAGTTGCATAATCTCATAGTCAAAGGAATATGTATATGACATGAAGAAAGCTATAGCAATAAAATTAAACGATCATTATGCTAAGCTAAAGGATGGGTCTTGTCCATCACATCATTCTCCTAATGACGTGATCCCGTTCATCAAATGACAACAGATGTCTATGGTTAGGAAACTTAACCATCTTTGATTAACGAGCTAGTCTAGTAGAGGCTTACTAGGGACACAGTGTTTTGTCTATGTATCCACACATGTATCAAGTTTCCGGTTAATACAATTCTCGTAAGAATAATAAACATTTATCATGATATGAGGAAATACAAAATAACAACTTTATTATTGCCTCTAGGGCATATTTCCTTCAGCATGACGCCTCGGTTTTCACCCCTGAAATCCGCCATGTGCCACTAATGACCCACAAGTATACACTACTGGAATCTGGCATTTTGCTGTCTACCACCTCTTTGCCGTCTACCAGCTGAAGGCAAAGAGGCTCTTTGCCGTCCGCTTCCACAAAGCGGACGGCAAAGAAAGTGCAGCTGGCAAAAAGGCTATTTGCCGTCAGCCAACTGACGGCAAAGAGCTAGACGGCAGACGGCAAAGAGCCAGGTGGGCCCCACGGGGCACGGCGTGGCTAGGTCAGATTCTTTGCCGTCTGCTAGAGGACGGCAAAGAGATGACTACTTTGCCGTCTGCTAGCAGACGACAATGTTACTCCTTTGCCATCCGCTTGCGGATGCCAAAGAGGAGGCGTGGGCCAGCCCTAACGGTCGCCCTTTTTGCCGTCTGCTAGCAGACGGCACAGAAGGCCCACTTAACGGGCCGAGCCATCTCCCCCTCTCTCTCTTTCTCTCTCCCTCCCGCGCGCCCGCCTCTCTCCACTGTCGCCGCTGTCGCCGTCGCCGGCCAGCACCGCACCCGGACCTAGCCCCCGCTGCTGTCCAGCCCTCCCCCCGCGAACAGGAGCCCCGCCGTGCCCGACCCCTTCTCGAGGCCCCTGCGCTGCCCCGCCCGCTGCCATCCTTCTCCCCGCGGCCCCTGCGCCGCCCCGCCGCCCGCTGCGCCCCGTCGCCGGAGAGGCCTTTGCCGGGCCGCCCCGCTATGCCAGACCCCTCCGAGAGGCCCCTGCGCCGCCCCGCCTTGCTGCCGTCCTCCTCCCCGTGGCCCCTGCGCCGCCCCGCCCCACTGGCCGACCTCGCCGGAGCAAGAGGTAATTTTTTCTGTTTTTTTCCTGTTTTTTGTTCTCTATTTTCTTGTTTTGTTTTAGGTTAGTGCTACGTTTAATTAGGTGTACTTTGGAGTTTTTAGGTTTAGGTGTAGTTTTGAGTTTTTAGGTTTAGGTTAGTGCTAGGTTTAGGTGTAGTTTTTTCCTGTTTTGTTTTAGGTTAGTGCTAGGTTTAAGAAGAGGAAAAAGGAGAAGAAGAAGAAGAAGAAGAAGAGGAGGAGGAGGAGGAGGAGGAGGAGAAGGAGGAGGAGGAGGAGGAGAAAGAAGAATGAGAAGAAGAAGATACTACTAGGAAAAGGGCTATAGCTAATATGGACATTAATGGCGCACCATATATGTGGTGCTCCACTGCTATATAGCAGTGGCGCACCAGATACAGGTGCGCCATTAGTGTCCTTATTACTAATGGCGCACCACACCCATGGCGCGCCACTACTAACAATTTTTTATTTTTTTATTTTTCCAAAACTAGTAATGGCGCACCAAGGCACAGTGCGCCATTACTAGTTTTAACTAGTAATGACGCACCACACACTTTGTGCGCCACTACTAACAATTTTTTTACTTTTTTTTTCAAAACTAGTAATGGCGCACCAGGGGATAGTGCGTCATTACTAGTTTTAACTAGTAATGGCACACTGTCCCCTGGTGCGCCACTACTAACATTTACACATCAAATGCACACCCCCCGGACCGCCTTTTCAATTTCAAAAAAATAAAAGAAAATGTAGAAATGTAAAAAAAAAGATTCCCATGTGATATGTGGTCTAGTTGTTAGCAAAATTTACAAACATGAATTTTCGACTTTTTTGCAAAATCTCTCGAGAATTTGTAAAATGGGCATAACTTTTGCATACAAACTCCGATGAAAAAGTTTTTTATATGAAAAATCATCTACTCGGAAAGTTACATCCGAATTGAACTGGGGGAACTTTGTTCAATATTTTCAGAATCCCCAAAAACCTAACAGAACGAAAGTTACGGGGCTTTCAAGATCTGGAGAGGCAAAAAAATTAAAAAAAAAAATCAAACTCAGTAATGGCGCACCTGCCTTCAAAATTCAAACTATATGAAAAAAATAAAAAAAATTAGTAATGGCGCACCTGCCCACGGTGTGCCATTACTATCTTCCCGCCTTCAAAATTCAAAATAAATAAAAAAAGTTAGTAATGGCGCACCTGCCCACGGTGCGCCATTACTATCTTCCCGCCTTCAAAATTCAAAAAAATAAAATAAATTTTTTTAGTAATGGCGCACCTGCCCACGGTGCGCCATTACTATGCCGTATATATGGCTGGGCGGGGTCCTCTCCTCCTTACATCTTCATTGTTCTCCTCCACTCCACCTATCCTTCACTCCATCTCCTCCTCTCCTCCACTCCACCTCCCCCCCTCCTCTCCTCCCCTCCCCTCACGGTTCCTCCTCCCTCCTCTCTGGTGAACTCCTCTCCGGCGACCTCCTCCTCCTCTCCGGCGATGTAGGCGAGCTCCTCTCCGGTGACCTCCTCCTCCTCCTCTCCGGTGACCTCGGCCCTCCTCTCCGGCGACCTCCTCTCCGGCGAACTCCTCTCCGGCAAAAGAACATACAAGATCCAAAAACGAGAACAAAATTTGAAAAAATATCGTGCAAAAAAACAAGCAAAAGGTGCGCCACTGCTCAAGGTAACTTCTTCTTCTTCTTCTTCTTCTTCTTCTTCTTCTTCTTCTTCTTCTTCTTCTTCTTCTTCTTCTTCTTCTTCTTCTTCTTCTTCTTCTTCTTCTTCTTCTTCTTCTTCTTCTTCTTCTTCTTCTTCTTCTTCTTCTTCTTCTTCTTCTTCTTCTTCTTCTTCTTCTTCTTCTTCTTCTTCTTCTTCTTCTTCTTCTTCTTCTTCTTCTTCTTCTTCTTCTTCTTCTTCTTCTTCTTCTTCTTCTTCTTCTTCTTCTTCTTCTTCTGACGACAAAGAAGTTTGCCGCCCGGGATCTATGCCTTTGCCGTCTGCCATGGCGGACGGCCACGAAGCTGATTCCAGTGGTGATAGGGGATCAATCGTAGTCCTTCCGATAAGTAAGAGTGTCGAACCGAGAAGAAGGAAATGACAGTTGGTTTTCAGCAAGGTAATTTTTGCAAGTACTGAAATAGTCGGTAACATGTAGTTTCATAGCAAGATAATTTGTAACGGACAAGTAACGGTAACGGTAAATAAAGTGCAGCAAGGTAGCCCAATCCTTTTGTGGCAAAGGACAGGCCAAAACGAAATCTTACAATAATCAAAGTGTTCTTGAGGGCACACGGGAATTTCATCTAGTCACTTTCGTCATGTTGGCTTGATTTGTGTTCGCTACTTTGATAATTTGATATGTGGGTGGACCGGTGCTTGGTTGCTGTTCTTACTTGAACAAACCTCCCACTTATGATTAACCCCTACGCAAGCATCCGCAACTATGAGAAAAGTATTAAGATAAAATCTAACCATAACATAACATTTGGATCCAAATCGGTCCCTTACAAAGTAGCGCACAAACTAGGGTTTAAGCTTCTGTCACTCTAGCAACCCATCATCGAATAACTACTCCACAATGCATTCCCTTAGGCCCAAAGATGGTGAAGTGCCATGTAGTCGACGTTCACATGACACCACTAAGGGAATCACAACATACATATCATCCAAATATCGAACACATATCAAGTTCACATGGTTACTTGCAACATGACTTCTCCCGTGACCTCAAGAACAAAAGTAACTACTCACAAATGATATTAATGCTCAATATCAGAAGAGTCAACTTTAGGTAGAAGGCGTCCCAATATTTCGGAGGGTGAAAATCTTGTTGAGAAAATTGATAAAAGTGGGTTTGGAGAGGTCAAAATTTTAACTAGTGATGTGCCCACTCTTTTGGATTACAAAAACTTTAATTATGATAGTTTCTCTTTGATTGATTGTATTTCTTTGCTGCAATCCATGCTAAATTCACCCCATGCCTATGAACAAAACAAAGCTTTTACTAAACATATTGTTGATGCTATGATGAAAGCTTTAGAAGAAAAATTGGAATTAGAATTTCAATTCCTAGAAAATTGCATGATGAATGGGAACCTACTATCAAAGTCAAGATTAAAAATTATGAGTGTTTGCTTTGTGTGACTTGGGTGCTAGTGTTTCCACAATTCCGAAATCTTTATGTGATGTGCTTGGTCTTACTAATTTTGAAGAATGTTCTTTGAATTTGCACTTGGCGGATTCTACTATTAAAAAGCCTATGCGAAGAATTAATGATGTTCTTATTCTTGCAAATAGGAATTATGTGCCCATATATTTTATTATTCTTGATATTGATTGCAATCCGTCTTGTCCAATTATTCTTGGTAGACCGTTTTTATGCACTATTGGTGGCGTGATTGATATGAAAGAAGGCAATATTAAGTTCCAATTTCCTTTGAGGAAAGGTATGGAACACTTTACTAGAACAAAAATCAGTCCACTTTATGAATCAATCATGAGGGCATCTTATAGATCTCGAACCAAAGATGACAAAACTTAGATCCTTGCTTTATGCCTAGCTAAGGGCGTAAAACTATAGCGCTTGTTGGGAGGCAATCCAATGACTAAATTTTATTTTTGCCTTTTGCTTTCTGTTATTGTGTGTTTACAAAATTATGCTACTGTTATGATCGTGTTTTTTGTTTTTTAATTAGTGTTTGTGCTAAGTAGAACCAATAGGATCTTCTTGGGTGATAGTTGTTTGATCTTGCTGAAAAAGACAGAAACTTTGTGCTCACGAAAATAATTGCTAAGAATCAACAGAACCTGATAAAATGCCAATTCTTTTTAAAGAAGATCAATATACAAATTATCCAGGTTGTCCTAGTTTTTCAGAAGTTTTGGAGTTCCAGAGTATTCGAACAAATCAGATTGCTTCAGACTGTTCTGTTTTGACTGATTCTATTTTCTTTGTGTTGTGTGCTTATTTTGATGGCTCTATGGTTTTCTTTGATGAGTTTTTGCCATAGAAAAGTTGGAATATAGTAGATATAATACAAAAACAAAATATGAATTGGTTCAACACAACACTTATAGTAGTAGTTTATTTTTCTTATACTAACGGATCTCACAAAGGTTTTGTTGAGTTTTGTGTGATTGAAGTTTTCAAGTTTTGGGTTATCTTACGATGGATGAAAGAAGGATAGAAGAGCCTAAGCTTGGGGATGCCCCGACATCCCAAGCTATTATCCAAGAATGAGGTACCAACTAAGCTTGGGGATGCCCCCGAGTGGCATCCTCTCTTTCTTCTAACGACCATCGGTATTTTACTCGAGGCTATATTTTTATTCGTCACATGATATGTGTTTTGCTTGGAGCGTCTTGTATGATATGGGTATTTGCTTTTTTTATTTTGTGTTTTAAGTCATCAATACTTGCTGGAGACACCTATTTGAGAGAGCCAAAATTATATCATGACTTGTTAGAATTTCTCTCTATGCTTCACTTGTATCTTTTATGAGCTAGGACTTTCTCTAGTGCTTCACTTATATCTTTTTAGCACGGCGTGATTTGTTATTTTTGAAGAAATGCTCTCTTGCTTTACTTATATTTATTTGAGATTTAGTAAATTTTTTGAATAAATTCTCTCTTGCTTCAGTTAAATTATTTTGAGAGAAAGAAAATTTGTTATGCTCATGATCTTCACTTATATTTGTTTGAGCTTATGAAAAGCAACACATGAAAATTAGTCCCAAAGTGATAGATATCCAAGGAGGATAAAGAAAAAGAAAAATGTCATGAAGATCATTGGACAAAATAAACTTGATTCTTAGTAATAGTTTTGAAATACGATGATGTGATATGTGAGTTATGTTGATGAGTAATTGTGCTCTAGTAAGAATATTGGTGTTAAGGTTTGTGATTCCCTATGCATGCATGAAAGTCTATAATCATGCAATGAAAATTATGTCCTACTTGTGGTGCATTATTCGGTGTTAATTATGCTTAATGCTTGCTTATGAGATTATTCGTTTCTTGGTTGGTCGCTTCCCAATCTTTTGCTAGCCTTCCCTTTGCACCAAGTATGATCTCTACTTGTGCATCCAAAATCCTTTAAACCAGTTTTGCCACATGAATCCACTATATCTACCTATATGCGGTGTTCTTTTGCCGTTCTAACCAAATTTGCATGTGCCATCTCTAATTTTCAAAATAAACTTCTCTTTTGTGCATTTGTTTCGTTCGCGGAACGGTAACGAGTGGCTAATATTTTCCATGTTGGATGTGTTATTCTCAAGATGAGTGTTTATTCACTTGTCATTGCACGAGAGTAAGGCAAAGGTCTTAGGGATGACCAACCCCGAAATGCAAAAATGAATTTACTTTATGTTGTCAAATAATAAATTCCTTGGAAAGTGTTGGTATGGAGGGCACCCGTGGATACGGTTAGCCATGGAAAGTGGAAGTATGATGGAAAAAGTAATAAACTTCATTTTCTGTTTGGGAACCGCCTATGGCATATCTAGCATGGAAAGTGTTCAGAACTGTGAGTCATTTTCATTGGCGGGATGGATACACCTCCCAAAATGTTTTCATCTCTAATTTTTTTCACTTTGAGCTCTGGCACCTCTACAAATCCCTACTTCCCTCTGCGAAGGGCCTTTCTTTTACTTTATGCAATTTTTATTTTGAAATTTGAGTCTCCATCTTTTCTCATAAAAAGCACCAACTAGGAGGCAATATGATCGTACTTAAGTATTGGGTGTAGTTAATATTCGAGTGTGTTTCATGAATGGATCAATGTTTGAGCATGATGGGCTAGGGATAACTTATTTTAGCATTGATATTTTGAAAGACATGGTTGCTTGTTGATATGCTTGAGTATCTAAATTATTATGTCAAAACTAGACTATTGCTTTGAATCACATAAAAATCCAAATGTCCATGCTATAAAGAAAAGGATACACTACTGCAGGATGGTCCAAACGCGACACTACGATCAGAGACCCTTCGACGAAACTGTGTGCGATGCCATAATCGCAAACAGTGGTGTAAAAAACCCGTCAAAAAAGGTGCAAAACATTTGCGATGACAGACGCATCAAACACGGTTCAGAATTTAGCTGCGTGTGCGGTGCAGGGCATACGGTTCAGCTCAATTAACTGTTTGGGATGAGGAGGCAGAAAAGAAATGGGTAGCCAGATGAAGGCGTGTGCGATATACAACATACGGTTCACTGGGATGAACTGTGTGTGATTAGGAAACACAATGGAAATGGTTCAACTAAACAAGATGTGTGTGATACGCGGCAAACATGTCTGTAATATGAAATGTGTGCGAAGACCAATAATAACATAGACGATTGCTGCTAATAAGCCGTGTGAATTGCTCTATCTACAGTAAAATAACACACACACACACACACACACACACACACATATATATATATATATAGATAACTGAAATAAAAATCCAATTACATAAGTGACTATACAGATCATTCGCACACACCTCAATAAACAATTGCATGCATTCTAAAGTAGGCGAAACGATCATCTAGTCATCTACTTCTTGTGACGCTCCCGCCACTTCTATGTGGCTTGATCCCTCGTCTGGGTCAGGAAGAAGATAGTTCCTCATGTCAACGATCCGCCTGTACATCTCGTAGCTTGTGTACACGTCCATGGCCGCGTACTTGATATGTTGTTCATCCAGTCTCTTGTGCCACACACTGTGCCATGCGTTCTTGTCCTTATTGCTCTCTTTCTTCATCTTTGCGTAGTAGGGTCGATGATGGCCGAGGTGAGGTCAACCAGGGAGTTCAGTTTGCTTTTGTCGCTGCCCCGAACCTTGTAGTGGTGTTGGATGTTGACAAGATTCGGGAATTTCAAGTCCGAAACCTTGAGCGCTTTTAGATCGTTGGTGGTGTCCACCGTATTGAAACTGTAGTCGGAGCTCTTGATAAACCTAGAGAAACGCTCGCAAGGCCTTCTGGCAAGGTGGAAGTGGTAGACGAGGAAGTCATGTCGCACACACAACTGGGCGACGACAACCTTCTAATCGTGCCCGGCACGACCAATGGTGTACTTGAGGTCGAAGCCGACCACTCGGTACTGGTCCTCGGCAAGGAACTGCTCCATAGTTTGGATGGACCTCTCCACCGAGACCGGATCGTTCGTGTACACCATCGAGAGGGCCTTCCCCCTCACGTGGGTGTCCACTATGTGATGCGTGGTGAACTGCCCGCCGTTGTCATCGTCGGCCGCTGGGAGCGCCATTGGAGCCACGGGGAGCGCCATTGGAGCCGTTGGATGTCCTCTCTGTATGTGTCCTCGTGGGTGTGATTATTGTGTTGTGTGAGACGAGAGATGAAGGTAAATGGCCGCAGGAATAAAAGGGGGCCGTGCGGCATGGATTCTCGGCGCGTCTGCATGGCAGTTTTTGCAGCGGGTAACTGCATCGTCGCGCCGCGCCCGGCGCAACCGCTTGCACACGAACGTGCGTGATCGTGCACCGGCCCAAAAGACTGGCAGCACACGAGGAGGGACGAGGGCAGAGCACCCGAAGGGACGCGAGAGCAGAGCACGCGTGGCGGGACGCGAGCAGAGCGCACCGCGGCCACCTGAAGCGCAAGTAACCACACGCATGGAGCAGTTGAACACGCAGGAAATGGTCGCCTACAAGCCGGCCAACAGTTGCGTCGCTGCGTAGAGAGCGGGCGTGTGGTACCACCTCTGTCTAGTCTATAGTCTCATTTATATTCTATGCCATACTTTGCCCTCAAATTTAACCAACAAAATGTTAATGCATGTTTTAAAAATCATATAATTGGAAACTATGTTCAAATACAAATCCAACTATATAATCTTTGGTGACATGCATTATTATTTTATTAGTTAAATCATACTTATAAACCAGGACGGTGGTATAGTAGGTAATTAAATCGCAAACGTTTTTATTTAACCGTATGTGTACGTGGCCTTTCGTCCTCCTCTCGCACGTCTTGTCACCCCGCTGCCGCAGACGGCTTACATCACAAGCTTGTGCAGCGCGCGGGGGCGTTCTTTTTGCCAAACGGTGGCGCCAATGAATCGTCGGTGAGCCCATTCCCGCGCAACCTCGCAGGTTCCCGCACAAGCTTTCCGCCCGAGCCAGTAGAATCCCCCAAAATCCCAATGCTTACCGGCCTGCTATAAAAACCCTCACGGCCGGCGAGTCCTGTGTCGCATTTCCCCCTCCATCCCTGTTGTTTATCTCGTCTGCTTCTCCCACATTCGCCAATGGCACCGGTTCGTCGTCGTCACTCAGCCACTCTGCCGTCATGAGAGGACAGCTCCATCTAGGAGGCTACACCGCGGCGGCGGCGCAGTCCCTGGCGTATTGTAGTGCGCGTGGCGTCCCTGTTGGGTGTGCGCGGAACACCCACCACACGCTCCGCCGCCGGTGCCCGTCAGCAGCTGTAGCCGGCCGCCGTTGCCGCCACACCACCGTTGAAAGCCAGGGCCATCGCTCACTCCGCCGCCGCGGCCCGAACGCGGGAGATGGCCGTCGTGGCCGCCACCCCACTGCCGGCCACTGTGGCCATCACCCGCTCTGCCACCACAGCCCGAAGGCGGGAGGTGGTGGTCGTGGCCGCCACCCCGTCGTCGGACGCCTTGGCCGCCAGCCCACCATCGACCACCGGGGTCATCATCCGCTCTGCCACCGCCGCCCGAAGGCGGGAAGTGGAGGTGGATGCCCGCATGTGCGACAACGACCTTGCGCGCTACACCGAGTTCCTGCTGCGGGAGGAGGAGCGCCTCGTCGAGCACGCAAAGAGCCTTACCGCCGCAGTGGCCGCGATACACGCCGCCTCAGAGGCGAGGAATCAGGAGATGTACGAGGAGAACCACCGCTTTGAGAGGCGTCGTCTGGAGCAGCAGAGGGCGTTCGAGGCGAGCGTCGCTGAAGCTGCATTAGCGGCAGGCACCGCATTGCGGTTGCCCAGCTCATCGGTAGGCTCCTCCTCCTCCGCCTCTTACTGAGCGCCGGAAGTAGTACAAAGCCCCTCCACAGTAGTAGTAGTATTTAGGGGCTATTTTGTTCAGTTCATCTGACTATAGATGTGGTGGAACTATACAACGTACTTAAAATTAGCTAGTATATATAGTTGAACTAGCTATTTCAGTACGTGGTTGGCAACAACTGGGGAAAAGCTTGGTCAGTTCAGCTATCGAGTTGAACTGTTTGTATAAATTAAGAACGACTGCTTAATCTATGAATGAAATCTATGCTTAATTACTGAATTTCAGTTGCAAAAATTAGATACTGCTAGTGATTTTTAGCTTCATATTTTGAAAAATCGCAGTGTTAAAGGATTGACAAATCTTACCAAATTGTTTGTACGTGGTTGCACACGGGTCATCCAAAACAACCATTTGCGTTGAAGGAATGCACAAATCCTGCGCTGCTCTCACTTTGCATACGGGTGTTCGATCTAAAACATTTTGCGATCAAGAGCTGCAGAAATCTTGCTCGGCACATTTTCTCTTGGCTTCCTGGGGAAGCTGTCGGTTTGCATATGGGTGTTCTAACTAAAAGGTTTCCGATGAGTGTTTTATATTTAAATAGCGAATTAAACTGCGGCTTGGGCGCCATTAATGGAGAGGATGCAAGCAAGGCGGGCGGCCAAGGAAGTCAAAGGGCTCGCTTCCCAGTGAGCCTGTGTAGCGTACAACTCGCACGCTTCCTGGTGAGCCTGCGCACTCAAGGACAGCACTCGCACGCCTCTCGGTCAGCCTGCGCACCGGACGGCACTCGCACGCCTCCCGTTCAGTCAAGGTCAAGCAGCTGTCCGCACAACACATCCTACAGCCATTAAAACCAAGACACGTGGCGTCACGTGAATGGTTAACATAATTTTGGATTTACTAGAATTTAAAAACTAGTCATCTCAATGTTTTACCGGCAATCAACGGTGCCCTGGTGTTTGAAATTCATTCCCATTTCTTGCATGGGACCTAAGCATGCACCCAAGGACACATATTTGATTTTTCAACCAATTTATATGCACTTGAGCATGTGCATGTAGTTCAAATTTGAATTATGCACATAAATGCATTGAAAACTCAGTTAATGCATAAAATGTCCAAACGAACCTCGAAAAATCACAAAAATTCACACAACACTCCTGTTGTTCTATGTTGACACAAGAAAAAAATTTGAAAGCAACAAGAGGGAATGGATATCGTTTCGTCCACAAAGGTGGGACGTTCCCTACCGAAAACCATCATGCTTGTTGTGAGAAGCTCTGGTTTGTGAGAAGCATATACACAAACCTGCCCCAAATGGGATAAAATTTGTACCACGTCATGTTGATGCCGCTCCATGATAGCATGCCAAATTTCATGAATTTCAGACGAGTTTTGGATTTACTAGAATTTAAAAACCAGGCATCTCAATGTTTTGCCGGCAATCAACGGTGCCCCAGTGTTTGAAATTCATTCCCATTTCTTGCATGGGACCTAAGCATGTACCCAAGGAGACATATTTGATATTTCAACCAATTTATATGCACTAGAGCATGTGCATGTAGTTCAAATTTGAATTATGCACATAAAATGCATTGAAAACTCAGTTATTGCATAAAAATGTCCAAACGAACCCCAAAAAATCACAAAAAATCACACAACACTCCTGTTGTTCTATGTTGACACGAGAAAAAAAATTGAAAGCAATAAGAGTCAATGGATATCGTTTCGTCCCCAAAGGTGGGACCTTCCCTACCGAAAACCATCCAAACCTGCCCCAAATGGGATAAAATTTGTACCACGGCATGTTGATGCCGCTCCATGATAGCATGCCAAGTTTCATAAATTTCAGACGAGTTTTGGATTTACTAGAATTTAAAAACCAGGCATCTCAATGTTTTGCCGGCAATCAACGGTGCCCCAGTGTTTGAAATTCATTCCCATTTCTTGCATGGGACGTCAGCATGTACCCAAGGAGACATATTTGATATTTCAACCAATTTATATGCACTAGAGCATGTGCATGTAGTTCAAATTTGAATTATGCACATAAAATGCATTGAAAACCCAGTTAATGCATAAAAATGTCCAAACGAACCCCAAAAAATCACAAAAAATCACACAACACTCCTGTTGTTCTATGTTGAGACAAGAAAAAAATTTGAAAGCAATAAGAGTCAATGGATATCGTTTCGTCCCCAAAGGTGGGACGTTCCCTACCGAAAACCATCATGCTTGTTGTGAGAAGTCCGGTTTGTGAGAAGCATATACCCAAACCTGCCCCAAATGGGACAAATTTTGTACCACGGCATGTTGATGCCGCTCCATGATATCATGCCAAGTTTCATGAATTTCAGACGAGTTTTGGATTTACTAGAATTTAAAAACCACGCATCTCAACATTTTGCTGGCAATAAACGGTGCCCCGGTGTTTGAAATTCATTCCCATTTCTTGCATGGGACCTGAGCATGCACCCAAGGACACAGATTTGATTTTTCAACCAATTTATATGCACTGGAACATGTGCATGTAGTTCAAATTTGAATTATGCACATAAAATGCATTGAAAACCGAGTTAATGCATAAAAATGTCCAAACGAACCCGAAAAAATCATAAAAAATCACACAACACTCCTGTTGTTCTATGTTGACACGATAAAATTTTTTGAAAGCAATAAGAGGCAATGGATATCGTTTCGTCCCCAAAGGTGGGACGTTCCCTACCGAAAACCATCATGCTTGTTGTGAGAAGCTCCGGTTTGTGAGAAGCATATACCTCAAACATGCGCCAAATAGGACAAAATTTGTACCACGGCATGTTGATGCTGCTCCATGATAGCATGCCAAGTTTCATGAATTTCAGACGAGTTTTGGATTTACTAGAATTTAAAAACCAGGCATCTCAATGTTTTGCTGGCAATCAACGGTGCCCCGGTGTTTGCAATTCATTCCCATTTCCTGCATGGGACCTAAGCATGCACCCAAGGACACATATTTTGTTTTTCAACCAATTTATATGCACTGGAACATGTGCATGTAGTTCAAATTTGAATTATGCACATAAAATGCATTGAAAAATCAGTTAATGCATAAAAATGTCCAAACGAACCCCGAAAAATCACAAAAATTCACACAACACTCCTGTTGTTCTATGTTGACATGAGAAAAAAATTGAAAGCAATAAGAGGCAATGGATATCATTTCGTCCCCAAAGGTGGGACTTCCGTACCGAAAACCATCATGCTTGTTGTGAGAAGCTCCGGTTTGTGAGAAGCATATACCCAAACCTGCCCCAAATGGGACAAAATTTGTACCACGACATGTTGATGCCGCTCCATGATAGCATGCCATGTTTCATGAATTTCAGACGAGTTTTGGATTTACTAGAATTTAAAAACCAGGCATCTCAGTGTTTTGCCGGCAATCAACGGTGCCCCGGTGTTTGAAATTCATTCCCATTTCTTGCATGGGACCTGAGCATGCACCCAAGGACACATATTTGATTTTTCAACCAATTTATATGCACTAGAGCATGTGCATGTAGTTCAAATTTGAATTATGCAGATACATTGCATTGAGAACTCAGTTAATGCATAAAAATGTCCAAACGAACCCCGAAAAATCACAAAAAATCACACAACAGTACAACACTCCTGTTGTTCTATGTGGACACGAGAAAAAAATTTGAAAGCAACAAGAGGGAATGGATATCGTTTCGTCCACAAAGGTGGGACGTTCCCTACCGAAAACCATCATGCTTGTTGTGAGAAGCTCTGGTTTGTGAGAAGCATATACCCAAACCTGCCCCAAATGGGACAAAATTTGTACCACGACATATTGATGCCGCTCCATGATAGCATGCCAAGTTTCATGAATTTCAGACGAGTTTTGGATTTACTAGAATTTAAAAACCAGGCATCTTAATGTTTTGCCGACAAACAACGGTGCCCTGGGTGTTTGAAATTCATTCCCATTTCTTCCATGGGACCTAAGCATGCACCCATGGACAGACATTTGATTTTTCAACCAATTTATATGCACTAGAGCATGTGCATGTAGTGCAAATTTGAATTATGCACATAAAATGCATTGAAAACTCAGTTAATGCATAAAAATGTCCAAACGAACGCCGAAAAATCACAAAAATTCACACAACACTCCTATTGTTCTATGTTGACATGAGAAAAAAATTGAAAGCAATAAGAGGCATTGGATATCGTTTCGTCCCCAAAGGTGGGACGTTCCCTACCGAAAACCATCATGCTTATTGTGAGAAGCTCCGGTTTGTGAG
Source organism: Aegilops umbellulata (assembly GCA_032464435.1). Classification (NCBI taxonomy): domain Eukaryota; kingdom Viridiplantae; phylum Streptophyta; class Magnoliopsida; order Poales; family Poaceae; genus Aegilops; species Aegilops umbellulata. The sequence goes on along the minus strand of CP136056.1, from coordinate 46,915,985 downwards.
AAGCATATACCCAAACCTGCCCCAAATGGGACAAAATTTGTACCACGACATGTTGATGCCACTCCATGATAGCATGCCAAGTTTCATGAATTTCAGACGAGTTTTGGATTTACTAGAATTTAGAAACCAGGCATCTCAATGTTTTGTCGGTAATCAACGGTGCCCCGGTGTTTGAAATTCATTCCCATTTCTTGCATGGGACCTAAGCATGCACCCAAGGACACAGATTTGATTTTTCAAGCAATTTATACGCACTGGAGCATGTGCATGTAGTTAAAATTTGAATTATGCACATAAAATGCATTGAAAACTCAGTTAATGCATATAAATGTCCAAACGAACCTCGAAAAATCACAAAAAATTCACACAACACTCCTGTTGTTCTATGTTGACACGAGAAAAAATTTGAAAGCAATAAGAGGCAATGGATATCATTCTGTCCCCAAAGGTGGGACTTTCCCTACCGAAAACCATCATGCTTGTTGTGAGAAGCTCCGGTTTGTGAGAAGCATATACCCAAACCTGCCCCAAATGGGACAAAATTTGTACCGCGACATGTTGATGCCGCTCCATGATAGCATGCCAAGTTTCATGAATTTCAGACGAGTTCTGGATTTACTAGAATTTAAAAACCAGGCATCTCAATGTTTTGCCGACAATCAACGGTGCCCTGGTGTTTGAAATTCATTCCTATTTCTTGCATGGAACCTAAGCATGCACCCAAGGACACATATTTGATTTTTCAACCAATTTATATGCACTGGAGCTTGTGCATGTAGTTCAAATTTGAATTGTTCACCTGAAATGGCTAAAAAACCAATTTAATGTATAAAATGTTCAAATGAACCCTGAATAATTCTAATTCTTTTATGACACACATATATTTGCATGTTCACTCCAGATAAAAGGTCTAGCAATTCAGACACTGTCCATTGCCGCTGTGACCCCATTATGTAATTCAAATCAAGATGAAAAATCAAGTAGATCGCACACAGTTTTATCAACAACCATGTGAGATGTAGTACAAAATATCTTGGAGCACCGTCGGTGTATAGTACGCCAATGGCTTACGCGAGAAGGTGCGTTGGCTACAGTCCACAGGCGGCGTCTCAAGCACACTAGCTCGCTTCCCAAATATCATTTCATTGTTCAATCGTCGCCGGTGAAAGATGGTCACGTGGACCCGTGTCGTGAGGGCAACTTCGGTGGCCCACTTCGGCGAGAGCGCAGCCGCAGCCGCCATGCGCGTGCTAACAAGGTGCATGAGTGCACCCGCAATTTGCGACCGGGCGGCAAAGGCATCCCAAACGGCCGCTGTTGCTTCTCAGGTGGCGGTAGTAACATCTGCCTCGAGGATAGCAACTAGCGAGAGTGGCACAACAGCTGTCTGTTCTGCAGCGGTGGCCTTAGCCGTGATGGAGCCCGCCCACGACCATGTCGAGGCCGCCCACGCCCAGCTCCTGGCGGTCACCCCACAAATCAAACGAAGCTTCTCTGACAACGGTCGGCAACCCACGGCTGAAGACCTGGCAATCACCGAGAGCGTTCGAGCAGCCATCCGTTCCTCCGCCGCATACCTTGTGATGACGGAGCCCGTCCAAGCCCAGATCACGTCTGCCCACGCCCAACTCGTGGCGGCCTTTTCCAAAGATTTGGCGGACGTGGATGGCGAGATGCTTGCGAGTATGGTGCGATGTATTCCATGGAGCCCCTTCCCCAGGAGACCGTCAGGGGCGAGCAAGACATGGAGGCGGCGGCGGAGATCGACGAGCACCAGCCATAGTAGTACTCTTTGTTTTGTTTAATTAAGAGCGCTTGTCTTTAATTTGTTAGAGTAATGTTTAGGTCAGCTAGCTCTGTTTAATTGCTGAACTTGCTCGATTAAGAAGTGTGGGTGTGCTGTAGTCTCCTTTGTGTACCCAAATTATGCAATGCCATGGATGACCATGGTAACCATGGAAATTCGAACCAAAACTTTTGATGTTCAAACTCATCACACATAGGTTAAGCTATCTGAATCGTTTGTGATGTCCACATATCATACACAGTTCTGAATAAGGGACCGTGTCTGATGACAGTTTGCGCGCCAGTTTTTTGGCTGAAGCGATTCCAAATTTTCGGCTTCCGTGGAAATATCTACCTCCCCGCCCCCTCCCCCTTACCAAAAGCCACATTGCCCCTTGAGGGAGTCCTGGATTAGGGGGTGTCTGGATAGCCGGACTATACCTTTAGCCGGACTCCTGGACTATGAAGATACAAGATTGAAGACTTCGTCCCGTGTCCGGAAGGGACTTTCCTTAGCGTGGAAGGCAAGCTTGGCGATACGGATATGTAGATCTCCTACCATTGTAACCGACTCTATGTAACCCTAGCCCTCTCCGGTGTCTATATAAACCGGAGGGTTTTAGTCCGTAGGACGAACGACAATCATACCATAGGCTAGCTTCTAGGGTTTAGCCTCCTTGATCTCGTGGTAGATCTACTCTTGTACTACCCATATCATCAATATTAATCAAGCAGGAGTAGGGTTTTACCTCCATCGAGAGGGCCCGAACCTGGGTAAAAACATCGTGTCCCTTGTCTCCTGTTACCATCCGCCTAGACGCACAGTTCGGGACCCCCTACCCGAGACCCGCCGGTTTTGACACCGACATTGGTGCTTTCATTGAGAGTTCCTCTGTGTCGTCGCTTTTAGGCCCGATGGCTCGTCCGATCATCAACAGCGATGCGGTCCAGGGTGAGACTTTTCTCCCGGGACAAATCTTTGTATTCGGCAGCTTTACACTGTGGGCCGATTCGCTTGGCCATCTGGAGCAGATTGAAAGCTACGCCCCTGGCCATCAGGTCAGATTTGTAAGTCTGAACTACATGGCTGACATCCGCGGGGACTTGATCTTCGACGGATTTGAGCCACAGCCGAGCGCGCCGCACTGTCACGATGGGCATGATCTAGCTCTGCCGCCAGTGCCCTGGAAGCCGCACCCGCATCAGCTCCGACCCTTAATTCGGAGCCAACTGCGCCGATCAAGGATGGGTGGTTGGACACCGCCTCGGGGCTGCAATCTCTACGGCAATCGAGCCGAACTCCAGTCTTGTCCTCTGCGAAGCCCATGACTCCAAGGAGCCGGTCTCCTCTTCGGACTCCGAGCCCTCCGCGCCCCTGCCGATCGAATCCGATTGGGCACCGATTATGGAGTTCACTGCCATGGACATCTTTCAGCACTCGCCCTTCGGCGATATTCTGAATTCACTAAAGTCTCTCTCTTTATCAGGAGAGACCTGGCCGGACTATGGTCAGCAAGGTTGGGATGCGGATGATGAAGAAATTCAAAGCCCACCCACCACCCACTTCGTAGCCACGGTCGATGATTTAACCGACATGCTCGACCTCGACTCCGAAGACATCGACGGTATGGACGTCGATGCAGGAGACGATCAAGAACCAGCGCCTATAGGGCACTGGAAAGCCACCTCGTCATATGAATTATACATGGTGGATAGCCCAAAAGAAGGCGATGGCGATAGAAAAGCGGAGGACGACCCCTCCTAGAAACAGCCTAAGCGCCGGCGTCAGCGGCGCCGCTCTAAATCCCGCCAAAGCAAAAACGGTGATTCCGGCACCGGAGATAATAACACTCCGGACAGTGCCGAAGAAAACCCCCTCCAGCAAAATTCAGCACAGGAGGATGGAGAAGCCAGCCCTCATGAGAGAGCGGCAGACAGAGAGGTCGAAGACAATAATTACATGCCTCCCTCTGAAGACGAGGCAAGCCTCGGCGACTACGAATTTGTTGTGCCTGAGGAGCCCGTCGAACAAGAGCGCTTCAAACGCAGGCTTATGGCCACGGCGAGCAGCCTCAAGAAAAAAACAGCTACAGCTTAGAGCTGATCAATACTTGCTAGCCGACAAATGGACGGAAGTCCTTGCGGCCGAAGAGTATGAACTCGAACGCCCCTCCAAAAGCTACCCAAAGCGCAGGTTGCTACCCCGATTAGAGGAGGAAGCACCTGCATCACCAGCGCATGATGCGGCCGACCGGCCACCTCGTGGCCGTGATAGAGAGGCCTCTCGGCCCTCCACTCAAGCCGCACCCTGGCGCCGCTTTAAAAATACCAAGGCACGGGGAAATGCGCCAGACCTGCGAGATATATTGGAGGACAAGGCAAAGCAAACAAGGTTGATCTACGGATCGCGTGGGCGCCCCATGGCACGAGACGGTGATCGTCACGCCGGCTACAGTAAATCCGGCCGGGCCGAACACAGCAGACAAAGCTCGTTTGAGCTACGTCGTGATATAGCCCAATACAGAGGTGCCGCACACCCACTATGCTTCATAGATGAAGTAATGGATCATCAAATCCCCAAGGGTTTCAAACCCGTGAACATCGAATCATACGATGGCACAACAGATCCTGCAGTATGGATCGAGGACTATCTCCTTCATATCCACATGGCCCGCGGTGATGACCTACATGCCATCAAATACCTCCCACTCAAGCTTAAAGGACCAGCTCGGCATTGGCTTAACAGCTTGCCAGCAGAATCAATTGGTTGTTGGGAGGACCTGGAAGCCGCATTCCTCGACAATTTCCAGGGCACTTATGTGCGACCACCAGACGCTGATGACCTAAGCCACATAATTCAGCAGCCAGAGGAATCGGCCAGACAATTCTGGACACGATTCCTAACCAAGAAAAATCAAATTGTCGACTGTCCGGACGCAGAGGCCCTAGCGGCCTTCAAGCATAATATCCGTGACGAGTGGCTTTCCCGGCACCTTGGACAGAAAAAGCCGAAATCCATGGCAGCCCTCACGACACTCATGACCCGTTTTTGCGCGGGAGAAGACAGTTGGCTGGCTCTTAGCAATAACATAACCAAGAGCCCTGGTAATTCGGATACCAAGGACAACAATGCCAGGTCGCGTCGCAATAAGCACAAGCGCCGCATTAACGGTGACAATGCCGAGGATACAGCAGTCAATGCCGGATTCAGAGGCTCTAAACCCGGTTAGCGGAAAAAGCCATTCAAGAGAAATAGTCTGGGCCCGTCCAGTTTGGACCGAATACTCGACCGCTCGTGCCAGATACATGGCACCCCCGAAAAGCCAGCCAATCACACCAACAGGGATTGTTGGGTGTTCAAGCAGGCCGGCAAATTAAATGCCAAAAACAGAGACCAGGGGCTACATAGCGACGATGAGGAGGAGCCCCGGCCGCCGAACAGTAGTGGACAGAAGGGATTCCCCCCACAAGTGCGGATGGTGAACATGATATACACAACCCACATCCGCAAGACGGAGCGGAAGCGTGCGTTAAGGGACGTATACGCGATGGAGCCCGTCACCCCGAAGTTCAACCCATGGTCCTCCTGCCCGATCACTTTTGATCGACGGGACCACCCCACTAGCATCCGTCATGGCGGATTCGCCGCATTGGTTCTAGACCCAATTGTTGACGGATTTCACCTCACTAGAGTCCTTATGGACGGCGGCAGCAGCCTGAACCTGCTTTATTAGGATATAGTGTGGAAAATGGGCATCGATCCCTCGAGGATTAAACCCACTAAAACGACCTTTAAAGGCGTCATACCAGGTGTAGAGGCCAACTGTACAGGCTCAGTCACACTTGAAGTGGTCTTCGGATCTCCGGATAATTTCCGAAGCGAGGAGTTAATCTTCGACATAGTCCCGTTCCGCAGCGGCTATCACGCACTGCTCGGGCGAACCGCATTCGCCAGGTTCAATGCGGTACCGCACTACGCATACCTCAAGCTCAAGATGCCAGGCCCTCGAGGAGTCATTACGGTCAATGGAAACACCGAACGCTCTCTCCGAACGGAGGAGCATACGGCGGCTCTCGCAGCGGAAGTACAAAGCAGCCTCTCAATGCAATTCTCTAGTCCAGCCATTAAATGATCGGACACCGTCAAGCGCGCTCGGAGTAACCTACGACAAGACCGCCTGGCACGTTCGGAGCAGGTGTAGCAATGCGGCCCCAACCCCAGCTCTCGCGACATTGCGAAACTAGTGCTGCACATACATAACTATGCTCTGGAAATACCATGGGCACAGGGGGAGGGGCACCATCACGGCACGCCCGAAACACGGTTTTAACCGCACTAGGGGCTGCCGATGTCTTAATTTTCTCTTACTTTCAGGACTCCATTCTTCGGAAGGCCTAACCGGCAGTACAATTGCCGAACAAACGATGCAAGAACCAGGGAAGAAGAAAGCCACGCCGCATTACGGAACTCCCAGGTGGTTTCTATAACGAGCAGTATACCTGTTTCACATACCATTCCATAGCCTGCCCCTGGAAAGGACATTTCAAATAGTCCCACCTTTTGATTATTGCACTATTTGTATCGTTCTGCTTTGATCGCAGCTTTTTCAAATAAACAATGCATAGCTTTTGTCTATTATTGCATTACTCTTACAAATATATGTTCATTGATGACATGTTGCACCCGTACACTTTGGTACGGCCAATACACCAGGGGCTTAAGAACCCCACAACACGGTGTGAGAAGTCCGAACACTTTCACAAGTGCGGCACCCGAACTTATAGCATTATATGCATCGGCTCCGAATCATGTCTTGGGTCAATAGTTGGGTTTGCCCGGCTCCTATGTTTTGGTACCTTACGTTCCGTTATATCAGCTAAGCACCTCAGTAGAGAAAGCTAAAATTGACCGTCATGATGAGGCGAGAGCTGGTCGCTGTTTGAGAGGTTTTCGAGTCCCTAAAGACTTATACCGCTTAGAGCGAGGAGTCGGCTTTGCCCGGCCTAGGCATGGATAGTGCCCCGAACTCGGTCTTCCGAATACTAGGGGCTTCGCCGAAATTTAAAATTATAGAATTCTATGGCTAAGTTAGAGTGTTCAAGCATTATAGTCCGATTGCCTCGTTCATTGTGTTGAGCGCCTCCCTCGATGGACCCAAGAATGGGAAAAAGAGCGCTCAAGTTTATCCCGAACACCCCAGCACTCGTGGCATGGGGGCAGAAGCCGACGACTCGCCATCTCCCAAATTTGATAAACGGCCGCACAGAAGGTAATGTTTTAAATTAAAAAGTGTTGCTTAGCGCATATGAACAAGTTTTCAGCGCACAGGACAAAACGAGCGAGTTTACTCAAGAATTACATCCCTGGAACATTCATCCGCCATAAGGCAGGCACCCTTCAGAATGCCCTCATAATACATCTTGGGCTTGCGATGCTCTTTGCCCGGCGGTGGCCCGTCCTTCACAAGCTTCTCAGCATCCAACTTGCCCAGTGCACCTTAGCGCGGGCAAGGGCCCTACGGGCACCTTCGATGCAGACGGAGCGCTTGATGACTTCGAGCCTTGGACAGGCCTCCACCAGCCGCCGCACCAGCCCGGAGTAGCTCCCAGGCAGAGCCTCTCCAGGCCACAGCCGAACTATGAGGCCCTTCATGGCCTGTTCGGCCACCTTGTGGAGCTCGACCAGCTGCTTCATCTGGTCGCTCAAGGGCACAGGGTGTCCGGCCTCAGCATACTGAGACCAGAACACCTTCTTCGTCGAGCCGCCCTCCTTGGCTCGGTAGAATGCAGCGGCATCGGACACGCTGCGGGGCAAATCTGCGAATGCTCCTGGAGAGCTCCGGATTCGGGTAAGTAACAAGTAATTCACTTTCACATGCTTGCTTTGCATAAAGAAAGCCTTACCCGCCGCTATCTTTTTCATCGCCTCAACCTCCTGGAGGGCCTTCTGGGCTTCGGCCTGGCAGACTTGGCATTCTCAACGGCCGCCGCAAGCTCGGACTCTCGCGTCCTTGAGTCAAGCTCCAAACTCTCATGTTTTCTCATGAGAGCCAGGAGCTCTTGCCGCACCTCGCCAACCTGCGCCTCATACTTCTCCCGCTCGGTGCGCTCCGTGGCCGCCCTCTTCTCGGCCTCGGACAGCGCTTGCTTAAGGGTCGCCACCCCCGTTGTGGCCCCTACAATAGCCACGTTAATCCTATCACTTTTTGCAATTGCACCTTTTATATATTTAAATAAGGTATTTCTTACCTTCCTTGTCCTCGAGCTGCTTCTTGGCAAGCCCGAGCTCCTGCTCGGACTGCTCGAGGTTTTGCTTCAGCGTGTCCACCTCCGCAGTCAGTGCGGCGGACGCCAGCAGCGAAGCCTACATACGCATACTGACTTAATTATGTTAGACTCCTGCGAATATTATTAGATCCTCTATTCGGCTTTTCTTTCCGAACACCGAACAGAGCATCAGGGGCTACTGCCTATGCGGTAATATTTTTACATATCCTTTATTTACCTCAAAGCCTGTTAGAAGGCTGGCACAGGCTTCAGTCAGTCCGCTCTTGGCGGACTGAACCTTCTGGATCACCGTACTCATCACAGTACAGTGCTCCTCGTTGATGGAGGCGCCGTTAAGCACCTCCAGCAGATTGTCCGGCGCCTCTAGTTGGACGGGGGCCACCGGCTTAGTAGGCTTGCTCCTCTTGGAAGGAGGTCGCCTGCCGGACTCTGGAACCTTTGAAGGTTCCAGAGCGGTGTCCGGCCTAGGGCTGGACTTGGAGCCCTTAGGGGTTCTATCCCCTTGGCGCCTGGAGTCTGGAAGGTCGCCTTGCGACGCCTCCAGGACCCCCTCCTCCTGACTTGGAACCTCCTGGGACAACACTTCGGTGTCGTCCGTAGGGCGGGGGGAGGTAGCGGGCGGAAGTGAATTCATGTCCGACGAATCCAGGGAGCCGCTCGACGACTTGTCGAGCCCGGCCTCGGGCGGACTGCATAGTCATGTCCGACGTAAGGAACAACTGTGCAATGAAGGAATACTATGAATCACTCTGGTATCCGGATACTTATGATTTCGCCAGGGGCTTGGCCCTGAGCGGCCACTCCTCTTTGCCATCGCCGGCGTTAGTGGAGTAGTCCGGAGGAAGGGTTTTCCCCCTCTTGGACCCTTCGGCCTCCCCAGTTGGGGCGGCCTTCCTTTTCTTGCCTCCCCCCACTAGAGGGGGAGAGGCTTCTTCTTCCTCCTATTGGAAATATGCCCTAGAGGCAATAATAAATGGATTATTATATTTCCTTGTTCATGATAATTGTCTATTGTTCATGCTATAATTGTATTGTTCGGAAATCATAATACATGTGTGAATACATAGACCACAATGTGTCCCTAGTAAGCCTCTAGTTGACTAGCTCGTTGATCAATAGATAGTCATGGTTTCCTGACTATGGACATAGGGATGTCATTGATAACGGGATCACATCATTAGGAGAATGATGTGATGGACAAGACCCAAACCTAAGCATAGCACAAAGATCGTGTAGTTCGTTTGCTAGAGCTTTTTCTGGATGTCAAGTATCATTCCTTAGACCATGAGATTATACAACTCCCGGATATCGTAGGAATGCTTTGGGTGTATCAAACGTCACAACGTAACTGGGTGACTATAAAGGTGCACTACAGGTATCTCCGAAAGTATCTGTTGGGTTGGCATGAATCGAGACTGGGATTTGTCACTCCGTGTGACGGAGAGGTATCTCTGGGCCCACTCGGTAAGACATCATCAAAATGAGCTCAATGTGATCAAGGTGTTGTTCACGGGATGATGTATTACGGGAACGAGTAAAGAGACTTGCCGGCAACGAGATTGAACAAGGTATCGGTATACCGATGATCGAATCTCGGGCAAGTATCGTACCGATGGACAAAGGGAATTGAGTACGGGATTGATTAAGTCCTCGACATCGTGGTTCATCCGATGAGATCATCGAGGAGCATGTGGGAGCCAACATGGGTATCCAGATCCCGCTGTTGGTTATTGACCGGAGATCGTCTCGGTCATGTCTGCATGTCTCCCGAACCCGTAGGGTCTACACACTTAAGGTTCGGTGACGCTAGGGTTGTTAAAGATATTAGTATGCAGCAAACCGAAGGTTGTTCGGAGTCCGGATGAGATCCCGGACGTCACGAGAGGTTCCGGAGTGGTCCGGAGGTAAAGATTTATATATGGGAAGTTGTTGTACGGACAACGGAAAGTCTCGGGGGCATATCGGTATTGTACCGGGGCCACCGAAGAGGCACCGGGGGTCCACCTTGAGGGGCCAGCCCTCTCGGAGGGCCTCATGGGCCACAAGGGGCAGGTAACCAGCCCCTGGTGGGCTGGGCGCACCCCCTTCCCTTGGGCCCATGCGCCTAGGGTTGGGGGAAACCCTAGTGGGGGCGCCCCCCTTGCTTGGGGGGCAAGCCCCCCACCCTTGGCCGCCGCCCCCCTGGAGATCCATCTCCAGGGCTGTGCCCCCCCCTTGGGGGCCTATATAAAAGGGGAAGAGGGAGGGCAGCCGACCCCCTGCTGCATTGGCGCCTCCCTCTCCCCGTTACACCTCTCCCTCTCTCCACATAAGCTTGGCGAAGCCCTGCTGAAACTCAGCTGCATCCACCACCACGCCGTCGTGCTGCTGGATCTTCATCAACCTCTCCTTCCCCTTGCTGGAACAAGAAGGAGGAGACGTCGATCGTCCCGTACGTGTGTTGAACGTGGAGGTGCCGTCCTTTTGGCGCTGGTCATCGGTGATTCGGATCACGGCGAGTACGACTCCATCATCCACGTTCTCCTTGAACACTTCCGTTGCGATCTACAAGTGGTATGTAGATGCTCTCCTATCCCCTCGTTGCTAGAATACTCCATGGATAGATCTTGGTGATGCGTAGGAAAATTTTAATTTCTGCTACGATCCCCAACAGTGGCATCATGAGCTAGGTCTATGCATAGTTTCTATGCACGAGTAGAACACAAAGTAGTTGTGGGCGTCGAATTGTCAATTCTTCTTGCCGTTACTAGTCCTATCTTGGTTCAGCGGTATTGTGGGATGAAGCGGCCCGGACCAACCTTACACGTACGCTTACGTGAGACCGGTTCCACCGACTGACATGCACTAGTTGCATAAGGTGGCTGGCGGGTGTCTGTCTCTCCCACTTTAGTTGGATCGGATTCGATGAACAGGGTCCTTATGAAGGGTAAATAGAGATTGACAATTCACGTTGTGGTTTTAACGTAGGTAAGAAACGTTCTTGCTAGCAACCTATAACAGCCACGTAAAAACTTGCAACAACAATTAGAGGACGTCTAACTTGTTTTTGCAGCAAGTGCTTTGTGATGTGATATGGCCAGAAGTTGTGATGAATCATGTGATGTATGAGATGATCTTGTTATTGTAATAGGAATCACGACTTGCATGTCGATGAGTATGACAACCGGCAGGAGCCATAGGAGTTGTCTTTATTTATTTGTGACTTGTGTGTCAACTTAAATCGTCATGTAATTACTTTACTTTATTGCTAAAGCGTTAGCCATAGTAGTAGAAGTAATAGTTGACGTGACAACTTCACGAAGACACGATGATGGAGATCATGATGATGGAGATCATGGTGTCATGCCGGTGACGACGATGAACATGGCGCCCCGAAGATGGAGATCAAAGGAGCGAAATGATGTTGGCCATATCATGTCACTCTTTGATTGCATGTGATGTTTATCATGTTTTACATCTTATTTGCTTAGAACGACGGTAGCATAAATAAGATGATCCCTCATTAAAATATCAAAAATGTGTTCTCCCTAACTGTGCACCGTTGCTAAGGTTCGTCGTTCCGAAGCACCACGTGATGATCGGGTGTGATAGGTCCTTACGTTCGCATACAACGGGTGTAAGCCAGATTTACACACGCAATACACTTAGGTTGGATTGACGAGCCTAGCATGTACAGACATGGCCTCGGAACACGGAGGACCGAAAGGTCGAACATGAGTCGTATAGAAGATACGATCAACATGGAGATGTTCACCGATGATGACTAGTCCGTCTCACGTGATGATCGGACACGGCCTAGTTGACTCGGATCATGTATCACTTAGATGACTAGAGGGATGTCAAATCTGAGTGGGAGTTCATTCATTAATTTGATTAGATGAACTTAATTATCATGAACTTAGTCTAAACCTTTACAATATGTCTTGTAGATCAAATGGCCCACGGTAATGTCAGCCTCAACTTCAACGCGTTCCTAGAGAAAACCAAGCTGAAAGATGATGGCAGCAACTATTCGGACTGGGTCCGGAACCTGAGGATCATCCTCATAGCAGCCAAGAAAGATTATGTCCTAGAAGCACCGCTAGGTGATGCACCATTCCCAGAAAACCAGGACGTTATGAACACCCATCACTCACGCACTGATGATTACTCCCTCGTTCAGTGCGGCATGCTTTACAGCTTAGAACCGGGGCTCCAAAAGCGTTTTGAGAAGCACGGAGCATATGAGATGTTCGAGGAGCTGAAATTGATTTTCCAAGCTCATGCCCGGGTCGAGAGATATGAAGTCTCCGACAAGTTCTTTAGCTGCAAGATGGAGGAAAATAGCTCTGTCAGTGAACACATACTCAAGATGTCTGGGTTGCACAACCGCTTGACTCAGCTGGAAGTTAATCTTCCGGATGAGGCGGTCATTGACAGAATCCTTCAGTTGCTCCCACCTAGCTACAAAAGCTTCGTGATGAACTACAATATGCAGGGGATGGAAAAGACCATTCCCGAGTTGTATTCAATGCTGAAATCTGCGGAGGTGGAGATCAAAAAGGAACATCAAGTGTTGATGGTGAATAAAACCACTAAGTTCAAAAAGGGCAAGGGTAAGAAGAACTTCAAGAAGGACGGCAAGGAGGTTGCCGCACCTGGTAAATCTGTTGCCAGGAAGAAGTCAAAGAATGGACCCAAACCTGAAACTGAGTGCTTTTATTGCAAGGGAACTAGTCACTGGAAGCGGAATTGCCCCAAGTACTTAGCAGATAAGAAGGCCGGCAACACTAAAGGTATATGTGATATACATGTAATTGATGTGTACCTTACCAGTGCTCGTAGTAGCTCCTGGGTATTTGATACCGGTGCCGTTGCTCATATTTGTAACTCAAAATAGGAGCTACGGAATAAACGGAGACTGGCGAAGGACGAGGTGACGATGCGCGTCGGGAATGGTTCCAGGGTCGATGTGATCGCCGTCGGCACGCTACCTCTACATTTACCTACGGGATTAGTTTTAAACCTTAATAATTGTTATTTAGTGCCAAGTTTGAGCATGAACATTGTATCTGGATCTCGATTAATTCGAGATGGCTACTCATTTAAATCCGAGAATAATGGTTGTTCTATTTATATGAGTGATATGTTTTATGGTCATGCTCCGATGGTTAATGGTTTATTCTTAATGAATCTCGTACGTGATGTTACACATATTCATAGTGTGAATACCAAAATATGCAAAGTTAGTAACGATAGTCCCACATACTTGTGGCACTGCCACCTTGGTCACATTGGTGTCAAGCGCATGAAGAAGCTCCATGCTGATGGACTTTTAGAGTCTCTCGATTATGAATCATTTGACACGTGCGAACCATGCCTCATGGGCAAAATGACCAAGACTCCATTCTCAGGGACAATGGAGCGAGCAACCAACTTGTTGGAAATCATACATACAGATGTGTGTGGTCCAATGAGCGTTGAGGCTCGCGGAGGCTATCGTTATGTTCTCACTCTCACTGATGATTTGAGTAGATATGGGTATGTCTACTTAATGAAACACAAGTCTGAGACCTTTGAAAAATTCAAGGAGTTTCAGAGTGAGGTTGAGAATCAACGTGACAGAAAAATCAAGTTCTTACGATCAGATCGTGGGGGAGAATATTTAAGTCACGAATTTGGCACACACTTAAGAAAATGTGGAATCGTTTCACAACTCACGCCGCCTGGAACACCTCAGCGTAACGGTGTGTCCGAACGTCGTAATCGCACTCTATTGGATATGGTGCGATCTATGATGTCTCTTACAGATCTACCGCTATCATTTTGGGGATACGCTCTAGAGACAGCCGCATTCACTTTAAATAGGGGTCCGTCAAAATCCGTTGAGACGACACCGTATGAATTATGGTTTGGGAAGAAACCTAAGCTGTCGTTTCTAAAAGTTTGGGGTTGCGATGTTTATGTCAAGAAACTTCAACCTGAAAAACTGGAACCCAAATCGGAAAAATGCGTCTTCATAGGATATCCCAAGGAAACAGTTGGGTATACCTTCTACCTCAGATCCGAAGGCAAAATCTTTGTTGCCAAGAACGGGTCCTTTCTAGAGAAAGAGTTTCTCGCGAAAGAAGTAAGTGGGAGGAAAGTAGAGCTTGATGAAGTACTGCCTCTAGAAAATCAGAGTAGCGCAGCTCAGGAAAATGTTCCTGTGTTGCCTGCTCCGATTAGAGAGGAGGTTAATGATGATGATCAAGATACTTCTGATCAAGCTCCTACTGAACTTCGTAGGTCCACAAGGACGCGTTCCGCACCAGAGTGGTACGGCAACCCTGTCCTGGAAATCATGTTGTTGGACAACGGTGAACCTTCGAACTATGAAGAAGCGATGGCGGGCCCAGATTCCGACAAATGGCTAGAAGCCATGAAATCCGAGATAGAATCCATGTATGAAAACAAAGTATGGACTTTGAATGACTTGCCCGATGATCGGCGAGCCATAGAAAATAAATGGATCTTCAAGAAGAAGACAGACGCGGATGGTAATGTGACCATCTATAAAGCTCGACTTGTCGCTAAGGGTTATCGGCAAGTTCAAGGGGTTGACTACAATGATACTTTCTCTCCCGTAGCGAAGCTGAAGTCTGTCCGAATCATGTTAGCAATTGCCGCATACTATGATTATGAGATATGGCAAATGGACGTCAAAACGGCATTCCTTAACGGCTTCCTTAAGGAAGAATTGTATATGATGCAGCCGGAAGGTTTTGTCGATCCTAAGAATGCTAACAAAGTATGCAAGCTCCAGCGCTCTATCTATGGGCTGGTGCAAGCATCTCGGAGTTGGAACATTCGCTTTGATGAGATGATCAAAGCGTTTGGGTTTATGCAGACTTATGGAGAAGCCTGCGTTTACAAGAAAGTGAGTGGGAGATCCGTAGCATTTCTCATATTATATGTGGATGACATACTATTGATGGGAAATGATATAGAATTCTTGGAAAGCATAAAGGCCTATTTGAACAAGTGTTTTTCAATGAAGGACCTTGGAGAAGCTGCTTATATATTAGGCATCAAGATCTATAGGGATAGATCGAGACGCCTCATCGGTCTTTCACAAAGTACGTACCTTGACAAGATTTTGAAGAAGTTCAAAATGGATCAGTCCAAGAAGGGGTTCTTGCCTGTATTGCAAGGTGTGCGATTGAGCACAGCTTAATGCCTGACCACGGCAAAAGATATAGAAGAGATGAGTGTCATCCCCTATGCCTCGGCTATAGGGTCTATTATGTATGCCATGCTGTGTACCAGACCCGATGTAAACCTTGTCGTAAGTTTGGTAGGTAGGTACCAAAGTAATCCCGACAAGGAACACTGGACAACGGTCAAAAACATCCTGAAGTACCTGAAAAGGACTAAGGATATGTTTCTCGTTTATGGAGGTGCCGAAGAGCTCGTCGTAAAGGGTTACATTGACGCTAGCTTCGACACAGATCTGGATGACTCCAAGTCACAAACCGGATACGTGTATATTTTGAATGGAGGGGCAGTAAGCTGGTGCAGTTGCAAGCAAAGCGTCGTGGCGGGATCTACATGTGAAGCAGAGTATATGGCAGCCTCGGAGGCAGCACAAGAAGCAGTCTGGGTGAAGGAGTTCATTACCGACCTAGGAGTCATACCCAATGCGTCGGACCCGATGACTCTCTTCTGTGACAACACTGGAGCTATTGCCCTTGCGAAGGAGCCCAGGTTTCACAGGAAGACCAGGCATATCAAACGTCGCTTCAACTCCATTCGTGAAAGTGTTCAAAATGGAGACATAGAGATTTCTAAAGTACATACGGACCTGAATGTGGCGGATCCGTTGACTAAACCTCTCCCTAGAGCAAAACATGATCAACACCAAAATTCCATGGGTGTGCGATTCATCACAATGTAACTAGACTATTGTCTCTAGTGCAAGTGGGAGACTGTTGGAAATATGCCCTAGAGGCAATAATAAATGGATTATTATATTTCCTTGTTCATGATAATTGTCTATTGTTCATGCTATAATTGTATTGTTCGGAAATCATAATACATGTGTGAATACATAGACCACAATGTGTCCCTAGTAAGCCTCTAGTTGACTAGCTCGTTGATCAATAGATAGTCATGGTTTCCTGACTATGGACATAGGGATGTCATTGATAACGGGATCACATCATTAGGAGAATGATGTGATGGACAAGACCCAAACCTAAGCATAGCACAAAGATCGTGTAGTTCGTTTGCTAGAGCTTTTTCTGGATGTCAAGTATCATTCCTTAGACCATGAGATTATACAACTCCCGGATATCGTAGGAATGCTTTGGGTGTATCAAACGTCACAACGTAACTGGGTGACTATAAAGGTGCACTACAGGTATCTCCGAAAGTATCTGTTGGGTTGGCATGAATCGAGACTGGGATTTGTCACTCCGTGTGACGGAGAGGTATCTCTGGGCCCACTCGGTAAGACATCATCAAAATGAGCTCAATGTGATCAAGGTGTTGTTCACGGGATGATGTATTACGGGAACGAGTAAAGAGACTTGCCGGCAACGAGATTGAACAAGGTATCGGTATACCGACGATCGTATCTCGGGCAAGTATCGTATCGATGGACAAAGGGAATTGAGTACGGGATTGATTAAGTCCTCGACATCGTGGTTCATCCGATGAGATCATCGAGGAGCATGTGGGAGCCAACATGGGTATCCAGATCCCGCTGTTGGTTATTGACCGGAGATCGTCTCGGTCATGTCTGCATGTCTCCCGAACCCGTAGGGTCTACACACTTAAGGTTCGGTGACGCTAGGGTTGTTAAAGATATTAGTATGCAGCAAACCGAAGGTTGTTCGGAGTCCCGGATGAGATCCCGGACGTCACGAGAGGTTCCGGAGTGGTCCGGAGGTAAAGATTTATATATGGGAAGTTGTTGTACGGACAACGGAAAGTCTCGGGGGCATATCGGTATTGTACCGGGGCCACCGAAGAGGCACCGGGGGTCCACCTTGAGGGGCCAGCCCTCTCGGAGGGCCTCATGGGCCACAAGGGGCAGGGAACCAGCCCCTGGTGGGCTGGGCGCACCCCCTTCCCTTGGGCCCATGCGCCTAGGCTTGGGGGAAACCCTAGTGGGGGCGCCCCCCTTGCTTGGGGGGCAAGCCCCCCACCCTTGGCTGCCGCCCCCCTGGAGATCCATCTCCAGGGCTGCGCCCCCCCCTTGGGGGCCTATATAAAAGGGGGAGAGGGAGGGCAGCCGACCCCCTGCTGCATTGGCGCCTCCCTCTCCCCGTTACACCTCTCCCTCTCTCCACATAAGCTTGGCGAAGCCCTGCTGAAACTCAGCTGCATCCACCACCACGCCGTCGTGCTGCTGGATCTTCATCAACCTCTCCTTCCCCTTGCTGGATCAAGAAGGAGGAGACGTTGATCGTCCCGTACGTGTGTTGAACGCGGAGGTGCCGTCCTTTCGGCGCTGGTCATCGGTGATTCGGATCACGGCGAGTACGACTCCATCATCCACGTTCTCCTTGAACGCTTCCGTTGCGATCTACAAGTGGTATGTAGATGCTCTCCTATCCCCTCGTTGCTAGAATACTCCATGGATAGATCTTGGTGATGCGTAGGAAAATTTTAATTTCTGCTACGATCCCCAACACCTCCTCCTCGTCTTCACGGGAGGAGTGCGTCTCGGAGTCGTCGGATGACGAATCTGACACCACCAGGCGCCGGGCACTCTTTCGAGTCCCCGTGGCCTTCTTCTTAGCCTTCTTCTCCGGCACCACATAGGGTGCCGGAACCAGCAGTTTCGCCAAGCGAGCATCGGCTGGGTCTTCGGGCAAAGGAGCCGGACAGTTGATCTGCCCGGATGTCGCCTACCAATACTATCAAAGGTGAGGGAGCTTAAATCCCGCATAGAGTCAAACTATGAAAAACCAACACCCTCTAAAAGGTAAAAACAGCTTACCGCACTAGCATGACGTTGCGTGCTGAATCCGCGATCCTCGGTAGCGGATGCGGGAGCCTCGGCGCCCTTGAATAGCGCCTTCCAGGCATCTTCGTACGTCGTGTCGAAGAGCCTGCTCAGGGTTTGGTGCTGCGCCGGGTCGAACTCCCACAGATTGAAAGCCCGTTGTTGACATGGGAGAATCCAGCGGATGAGCATAACCTGGACTACGTTGACAAGTTTGAGCTTCTTGTCCACCAGGGTTTGGACGCATGTTTGGAGTCCGGTCAGCTCTCCTTTGTTACCCCACGACAGGCCCGTCTCCTTCTAGGAGGTAGGCCGTGTAGGGGTTCCAGATCGGAACTCGGGGGCTGCGACCCATTCAAGGCCATGCGACTCGGTGATGTAGAACCACCCGGACTACCACCCCTTCAGGGTCTCCACGAAGGAGCCCTCGAGCCATAGGACGTTGGGCATCTTGCCCACCATGGCGCCTCCGCACTCCACCTGGTTGCGGCGCACCACCTTTGGCTTGACATTGAAAGTCTTGAGCCATAGGCCGAAATGGGGGCGGATGCAGAGGAAAGCCTCGCACACGATGATAAACGCCGAGATGTTGAGGACAAAGTTTGGGGCCAGATCGTGGAAATCTAGGCCATAGTAGAACATGAGCCCCCGGACAAATGGGTAGAGAGGGAAGCCCAGTCCGCGGAGGAAATGGGGGAGGAACACCACCCTCTCATGGGGCCTAGGGGTGGGGACGAGCAGCCCCTCTTCGGGAAGCCGGTGCGCGATGTCGTTGGACAAGTATCCGGCCTTCCTCAGTTTTTTGATGTGTCCCTCCGTAATGGAGGAGACCATCCACTTGCCTCCCGCTCCGGACATGGCTGGAGAAGGTTGAGGTGGGGTGTGCGGACTTGGGCGCTGGAGCTCGAGTGCGCGGAAATGGATAGGCAAAGGAGGAAGAAGGCGTAGGTGAAAAGGTGGATCCTTATCCCCTTATATGGGCGGACGAAAACTATACGTGCCCACCCGCCTGGTAAAACTCGCTTATCCCCCAAGCATCATAATCAATGGCCGGTTGGGTTACCCACGTCCGTATTGATGAGAATCCCGTATATAAAGGGGACACGATCTCTGCTTCGACAAGACGTGCCAAGGAAACCGCCTCGTTTGACGCGCTAAGGTGGGACAATAAAATGATTCGAATAAAGGCTTGGCCGTGGTGTGATGTCACGCTATGGAATACGTCAGTAGATTAGATTTGTGTAAATATTATTCTCCCTATGGAAATATGTGGAAACTTATTTTGCAGAGCCGGACACTATCCTTGTGTTCAAAAATCTTCTATGAAGTACTTGGAGGAGGAACCCGCCTTGCAATGCCGAAGACAATATGCGCGCCGGACTTGTCGTCATTGAAGCCTGGTTCAGGGGCTACTGAGGGAGTCCTGGATTAGCGGGTGTCCGGATAGCCGGACTATACCTTCAGCCGGACTCCTGGACTATGAAGATACAAGATTGAAGACTTCGTCCCGTGTCCGGAAGGGACTTTCCTTGGCGTGGAAGGCAAGCTTGGCGATACGGATATGTAGATCTCCTACCATTGTAACCGACTCTGTGTAACCCTAGCCCTCTCCGGTGTCTATATAAACCGGAGGGTTTTAGTCCGTAGGACGAACGACAATCATACCATAGGTTAGCTTCTAGGGTTTAGCCTCCTTGATCTCGTGGTAGATCTACTCTTGTACTACCCATATCATCAATATTAATCAAGCAGGAGTAGGGTTTTACCTCTATCTAGAGGGCCCGAACCTGGGTAAAAACATCGTGTCCCTTGTCTCCTGTTACCATCCGCCTACACGCATAGTTCGGGACCCCCTACCCGAGATCCGCCGGTTTTGACACCGACACCCCTCTTTCCGCCTTCCTTTCCAAGTTGAAACCTTCACTCCTTGCTTGCAGCGGCGCGCCTCCTCGCCGGCGACCCTCCTTCACGCTACTCGGCCTCCTCTATCCAGGCAGGTAATTCACACCTGACCCCCATCCACCTCCTCCTTCCACATCCCACATGCCCCGACCGCCGGCGCGAGCGCGACACCTTCCACCCAAATCTCCGACCCCTCCACCAAATAAATGCCGAGCTAAGCCATGGTGCATGCAGTATAGCCAGGACCTCAAGGAGCATTTGTCAGCGGAGAAGCAAATCGTGGCCGCACGCGCGGATGAGGTCGCGATGGCTGCCATTCGTGCTGACCCCCAAATCTTGGAGGAGCACCTTGCCAATTGCTAGCTACGCTGGTTAAGCATGCTCGGTTTACCCGTTGCGTGTGTTGCTCCTGCCTTTCCTTCATAAAATCTAGTGAATTGTGCTATCTAATTTCACCATGCAATCTGTTTCTCTAGTGTATATGTTCTATATGTCGTGCAGTGTGGTGCTCACTTATTAACTATTTTGTTAATTAGTTGTCGTCTTCAGTTAACTGTTTGGTTCAGTTCTACAAATGTGATGTTCAATTCTTCAGGCTACATTTTTGTATTGTCTTCCATGTGAGAAATAAATCGAATTTATCTTTACAAAATTGTGGGTGCATTCCGTTATTGTATACCATGTGAGGAATAAATTGAATTTCGCTGTAATAAATACACGAGAAACAAATACAATTGCTACAGTTGGTTGTAGTTAACCGTTTGTTTAACTCTCTGATCTTCTATTAAGAGTATGTTATATTGTGCAATGTGGTGCTCAGTTAATCTTTGGTTCATTTGTTGTGGTGTTTAGTTAACTGCTTGGTTCAATGTTATATTGTGCAATGTGGTGCGCAGTTAATGTTTTGTTCATTTTTTGTGGTATTTAGTTAACTGCTTGGTTCAATTCTATAATGCGATGTCCAATTGTCGTGGGTAGAATTTTGTATTGTTGTGCATGTGAGGAATAAATCGAATTTGGCTACACTTAATACATGAGAAACATATACAAGTGCTATATTTCCTAGTTCTTAATCATGCTTGGTTTGGGTAAATAGGTTTTCTGTGTGGCTTCAATTAATCTGATGAATATGCAATGTGCTTATTTTTCATCAACGTATTTTACTGATAGCATGCGAACCCTTACTTAACCTGATGACTAACTACCTTATATGTGTTGCAAGGAAACAATGGGAAGCACCAAGGTTTACAATCAAGGTTAGCACGTGCATGGTCCGTTGTCTAATAGAACATTATTGTGCAATTGTAGGAACCATTCTAATATTTCTATTTTTAAGAATTTGGTATTTCTCATGTAGATCCTGCTTTCAGAGGTTTTGACCCACTATTCGACCCGTTTTGCATATAGGGAAATGAGTTGTCCATGAATATCAATCAAATAAAGAAACTCAGAAAGATTGCTAGGATAAAGAAATTAGCGACAAAAACAACAAGATCTTTGTCTTCACAATGAAGAAGGAATCAGTTCACTACAAGATGGTACTAACTATTATACCTTGCCTTTTTTATTCCTTTGCCCCATTTCCAATATAGAGAAGATATTTATGCACATCCTTGTTTTCAGGCCTTTCCAAAATAGTTCACTGATGATTACCTCTCAAACCACCTCTATGGTCAGGAGGCGAGGAAGGTTTTCATACAACACCCACGGTTCAATATTGAAGTGTTCCTGAAGAGGACGAAGGACGGACGGTCAATCATCCAGAGGCACTGGCCTAAAGTTGCAAAGACCTTCAACATGAATGAAGGCTCAATATTCGCCTTCCGCTTCAATAGTTTTCCAGATGAGATGCATCTGTCTATTTACCGTCTATGATGTTAATTTTGAAAGGTTCTACATGTTGCATGTGGAACTTGCTGGTGGTGCAGTTGTGTAATGGGGTAGCTGAGTGCTGAAGCTATATCATGTTGTACTCTGATGTATTTCAATTATGAAATTCTGCTTCCTTAATATGGAAATGAAATATATTGTGTGCTTAATATGAATGTCAATTAGATTAATAAATGGACTACTAATAATAGGGCAATTAGCCTGCTAATGGAGAATTAGCCTGCTAATTGGGTTTTGATATTGCAAACGATTGTTGAAAAAATACCGTGGGCGATGACCTCAGGCAACGCACACAGTTTCTAGGAATAAACCGTGTTGGATCAATGAACAATCACACACGACTTTCTCTTGAAAACTGTTTGCGTTAGGCCACCTTGTGCAAATGTTTACCACATAAAAATGGTGTGTCATGGACAGCCTTTGCCACACAGTTTCTTCTACAGACTATGTATGATACTCAATGACGCAAACGATTTAACGGGAAAAATTGTGTGTGATGTACGTGCGAACGAAAATGTTTTCTTGGAGCAACTATGTGGGATGTGCATACGAATGGAAATGTTTAGCGGGGACTGACTGTGTGGGATGTACTTGCGACCGAAACAATTTCGCAGTATAATTGCATTTTTTAGCTCTACTGTATGTATTTCCGTATTTGAGTGCTCGCCGGTCGCACACGACCTCATTTTGCCGAACGTGTGTGCCAGGAGGGCATATCCCCGACAGTTTCTGGGTCGTGTGGGAAGGACCCCCCTATCGCCCACACTCACTTGGCAACGGTTCCAAATGCTGTCACGGAAAAGGGTAAAAAACTGTTTGTTTAGGACCGACGCGCACTAGTGATATGATATGACATGATAGACAGTATTCCACATCAAAAATTCTATTTTTATCACTTACCTACTCGAAGACGAGCATGAGTTAAGCTTGGGGATGGTGATACGTCTCTAACATATATATAATTTTTGATTGTTCCATGTTGTTTTATTATCAATCTTGGATGTTTTATAATCATTTTATAGTCATTTTATATCATTTTTTGGTACTAACCTATTGACATAGTGCCAAGTGCCAGTTGCTATTTTTTCCATGTTTTTTACATCGCAGAAAGTCAATACCATACGGAGTGCAAATGCAACGAAACTTCACGATGACTTTTTATGGACCAAAAGGAAGAAGTTGGGCCCTTGTTGCACCTGGGGGGAGTCACGAGGAGGCCCAGGCGCGCCCTGGTGGTGTCGGCGTACTGGGAACCAGGGTACCCAGACTTGCCTGTCTGCGGCCCACGTCGCGTTCCTGGTATGGTCCGGTAGGGCCCAGCTGATCGACCAGCTGCTCAAGACCCTCGCGAGGGGGCCAGCCCAAGCGAGGAGAACGACCAAGACCTCCTCAGGGAGCGGCCTCACCTAGGCTACTCCGGAGGGGCGACCAAGACCTCTCCCAAGAGTGGCCTCAGCTAGGCTGCTTCGGGAGGGCGGAGATCTCAAGGCAAGGGCTGCCTCAGGAGGAGGCAGTGACGCAAGCCATGACAAACCGTGCCAGCGGGCGCCAGCGCGTGCCACTGGGCGAAGTTTCCATATTGGTGCAAAGGAGACCGCACAGGCGCAGGTTCCCGAGGGGCGAGACAAAGGTTTCCCCTTTGGTGCAACAAGACCGAAGACCGCAAGGACGGCAGGAAGGATGTCATCGCCGAGCCCACCACCGCGTCACCGCCTGCCCTCTTTGCAGGCGAATACCACCTTTTGTTAGGATAGGAGCGTCCTTGTGTTCCTGCTCAATGGCCGTTGTGGGATTCCCTTCCCACCTAAACATTTCGGGGGAAGAGGACCCTGGCCGCCTATATAAGTAGCTAGGGTTCCCATCATAGAGAGAGGTACCAACCCATTGGGATTTAGCATAGCAAAGGAGCAAGAACATCCGCCTCCTCACCCCTCTTGAGCTCGCCTCCCGAGCTCAGGAAACCACTGCATTTGTTCATACTCGAGCCCTCGCGAGGCCAATCCACTAAAGCAGGACGTAGGGTTTTACACCGCAAGGTGGCCTGAACCTGGGTAAACTCTTGTGTGCTCTACTTGTTTGCTTACTTGCATTCCATTCCCACCACCAGGAGAAGAGCGAGGCGCTAGGTAGACGTGTAGTGGGAGAGATCTTCGTCACGCCCCTGTGTTCGAATCTTAAGGGTTTTGCGGAGCCCGAAATCCGACATTTGGCTCGCCAGGTAGGGGGCGTGTCCAAATCTCGCTTCTCCGACGACCTCGCTCCGCTCTTCTCCGTCGACCTTGTTTCACCGCCATGGTTGACACTCGCCGAGCACGTGCCGCTCGCCGCACCACCAACGTCGCCCAGACGGCGCCCGCGGGTAACGGCACACCACTCCGCCCCAACTCGCCGGCCGCCAATGCGGCCACGGACCCAGCGGTCCACGAGCAGCAGGACTCGTTGCTGCCGTTGTTCATGCGGCGCGAAGGCCGCACGGCGACCTCGTCACCTTCGCCGGCCGCGGCGTCATTGAGGGAGTCCTGGATTAGGGGGTGTCTGGATAGCCGGACTATACCTTCAGCCGGACTCCTGGACTATGAAGATACAAGATTGAAGACTTCGTCCTGTGTCCGGAAGGGACTTTCCTTGGTGTGGAAGGCAAGCTTGGCGATACGAATATGTAGATCTCCTACCATTGTAACTGACTCTGTGTAACCCTAGCCCTCTCCGGTGTCTATATAAACCGGAGGGTTTTAGTCCACAGGACGAACGACAATCATACCATAGGCTAGCTTCTAGGGTTTAGCCTCTCTGATCTCGTGGTAGATCTATTCTTGTACTACCCATATCATCAATATTAATCAAGCAGGAGTAGGGTTTTACCTCCATCAAGAGGGCCTGAACCTGGGTAAAAACATCGTGTCCCTTGTCTCCTGTTACCATCCGCCTAGACGCACAGTTCGGGACCCCCTACCCGAGATCCGCCGGTTTTGACACCGACATTGGTGCTTTCATTGAGAGTTCCACTGTGCCGTCGCCATCAGGAAGGATGCCTCATCCCGTATTCAAAGACGGTACTGTTGCCAAAGGAGCTTTGGCTATTGGCCAAACTCTCCGGCTAGGCGGTTTTCTTATGACCGCCTGTTCGGCCGCAGCGCCGACGATGACTTCTCAGGCCATCGAAAGCAATCTTCATGTCAACTCGGAACTCGCTGAGCAGTTAGATCCGATGGAGCTCTCTTCCCTAAACGAGCTCTTGGATTGCATCACCGCCCTGGGAGTCGCTACAGACTATGATCAGATTGGGCCTAAACCCGATCTGAGAGAGATTAACTCTCCCAAGGTCACCCATCACATTGCAGTGGTGGAGGAACAACACAACGACCCTTCATCTATCTTAAGGACTAGTTATGTCTGGATTCCCGATCCCTCCTAGCCGGATACCTGCGGAGGGGAGGAAGTCACTCAAGCCCTGAACCTAAAGTCAGGCAGCGGGCCAGATTCATTGGGCAACACCCAAGAACCCAAGCTTCCAAGTTCAGAAACTCCTTGGCCCCTGAGTCTCAGATTGGGCGAGGTTCCGGATTTAACTCCACCCACCCACCCAAACACAAGCGATCTATCCCAAATTCGGCAAGAGCCCACAGAAACAGTACACCATTACTGGGCCAGATTCCTCCTGGTCATGAACAGGATAAAGGGATGCCGCGAGGAGGATGCAATTTCATTCTTCTGCAATAATTGCACGGACAAGGGAATCCTCAACGCCATAAGTCGCCATGTAATTACATGCTTCGCTGACTTGGCGTCCATAGTACGAAAGTACTGTGCGATGGAAAGCGCCTGGAAAACCGAAATAAAATTTTGGGACAATCCGGCTCTGAATACAAACCCAGTCCGAAATAAAAGGGTGCATCATCGCCAGGCACCCGGGTTAAACACCAAAAAGCAAAAACCCTCTACTGGGCATGGAACCATACTGGAGGGATGGCTCAATGGACCCTGTAAAATTCACAGTACAGAGGGCGCCACACCAATTCATAGCCTTAGAGCATGTTGGATACTCCGGCAGGTGGCCAGAAGTGGCGAAGAGCTTCTAACCCCAGAATCCACAAAGCACCAGCCCAGGGATACCAGTACGGTATTAACAGTCTTCGAGACTTTCGCATCAAATAATATACGGAAACGAACACTCCGCAGCCTTACCGAAGTCTACCATGTAGCAACAATAAACCCATGGAGTGACACAACTATTACCTTTAATGCTAGTGATGAACCTAAATTCCGAACAGCCCGAGCACCAGCCGCATTTGTCCTCAGTCCAATAGTGGATGACTTTCGCCTTACCAAGGTACTCATGGACGGTGGCAGCGGATTGAACCTCATCTACGAGGAAACCCTTCGAAAAATGGAAATAGACTGGAGCCGCATTGAGCGAAGCAGCACAACCTTTAGAGGAATAATCCCCAGTCGGGAAGCACGCCGGATAATTACAGGTCCGAGGAGGTCACGTTCCAAGTGGCCCCGTTCAGTAGCGGATACCACGCTCTATTAGGGCGAGAGGCATTTACAATTTTTCAAGCTATACCCCATTACGGGTACATGAAGCTCAAAATGCCCGGGCCCAACGGAATCATCACTCTAGCTAGTGACCCGGACATAGCACTCCACGCCGAAAATAAGACAGCCGCACTGGCCCTTGAGGCACTATTCGAAGCCCTAGCGGCCGAGGAACTGACTGCGCTGCGCTCTATGGTGAACAGGAACGACGTGATACTCGATAAGAGATCAAAATCCACCTCCTTTAAACCGGCGGACGAAATAGTCAAATTCCATGTCCATCCAACGGACCCTACAAAAACGGCCTCCATCGGGGCGCAACTAAACCCTGATGTAGACGCCGCACTACGCGAATTCCTACGCGAAAATTGGGACATTTTTGCCTGGCACCCTTCAGACATGCCAGGAATCCCATGCCGGCTGGTCGAGCACAGCCTAAATATCCTAAAAGGAATCAAGCCAGTCAAGCAGGCTCTTCGGCGTTTCTCCGAACCTAAGAGACAAGCCATGGGAGAGGAGCTAGCCAAACTATTGGAGGCCGGATTCATCGGAGATATAAAACATCTGGACTGGCTAGCAAACCTGGTGATGGTACCAAAGAAGGACAAATCCTGGCGCCTGTGTGTCAATTTTAAGGACCTCAACAAGGCTTGCCCAAAGGATCCCTTCCCCCTCCCCCTCATCGATCAAATTATCGATGCTACCGCAGGACAGGATTCATTGTGTTTCCTCGATGCATACTCCGGCTACCATCAAATTAAGATGGCAGAACCAGACCAAGCCGCAACAGCATTCATCACCCCATACGGTCCATTCTGCTTCAACACAATGCCCTTCGGGCTCAAAAATGCCGGCGCAACATATCGGCGCATGATTCAGACATGTCTGGCAAACCAGATCGGCAAAACAGTGGAGGCATACGTAGATGACATGGTCGTAAAAACCAAGCATGTCGAAACTCTAGTAGACGACTTGAGGCTCACATTTGATAACCTCCGAACATATGACATCAAGCTCAACCCGGAAAAATGCGTTTTCGGCGTACCAGCCGGAAAGCTCTTGGGCTTCATTGTCCAGCCAAGATCCGAGCTCTATCACAACTGGATATCCCAAAGGACCTCAAACAAATACAGAAATTGACCGGACGCGTGGCGGCTCTAAGCCGCTTTATGTCCCACTTGGGTGAAAAGGCATTACCCCTTTATCGCCTCCTCCGGCGCACCGAACACTTCGAGTGGACGGATGCCACCACGGCCGGACTCGAAGAAATCAAAGCCATATTGGCAACAAATCCAGTCCTGGCCGCGCCAAACATTGGCGAACCAATGCTGTTATACATTGCGACAACTCATCAAGTTGTAAGCGCAGTGCTCGTCGTCGAACGAGAAACAAACGGACACAAATTCCTCCTTCAAAAGCCGGTTTACTACGTGTCCACTATCCTCACTCCATGCATGTCAGGGTACCCGCATTATCAAAAGATAGCATACGCGGTATTCATGGCATCCCGAAAACTGCGACACTACTTTCAAGAGTGTTCGATCACGGTAGCCTTGGAAGTGCCACTTAATGATATTATAAACAACCGTGCCGTGACGGGCCGGATTGCCAAATGGGCCATTGAGCTCCTCCCGTTCGACATAACATACAAGCCACGGCGAGCTATCAAGTCACAGGTCTTGCCCGACTTCGTCGCCGAATGGACGGAAGCCGAATTCCCTAAAGAGTACGACACATATTCAAATTGGATCATGCACTTCGACGGCTCCAAAATGTTGGTTGGTCTGGGGGCTGGCGTCGTTCTGATGTCCACGACAGGAGATACAGTTCAATATGTACTCCAGATAATGTATACGGACTCCAACAATGCATCCGAATACGAGGCCCTTCTACATGGTCTCCGGATGGCAGTATCCATGGGCATTCAACGCCTAGAGGTGCGCGGGGATTCGAACCTCGCGATATCCCAAATAAATGGAGACTTTGATGCCAAGGATCCGAAAATGGGAGCTTACCGCAACGCCGTCCTAAAAATGTCAGCTCGGTTCGAGGGGCTCGAATTTCATCATATAGCCCGGGAAAACAACCAGGCGACAGGCGTCCTGGCACGCATTGGCGCAAAGCACGATGCCGTCCCTCCCAAAATCTTCTTGGAGAGGCTATTCAAGCCATCCGTAGTATGGGAAAGGGAACTCGGAAATAATAGCCCGGACCCAACCGCACTGCCTGACACCAAACACTCTGACACAACTAGAGGCTCTGCCAACGAAGTAACACCCTCAGCCCATGTAATAATGGCAGTCATGGCCCCGTGGACAGAACCATTCCTAGCCTACCTAACCAAGCAGGAACTTCCCGAGGACCAAAACAAGGCACGCTGCATAGTGCGGCGATCTAAAGCCTATAAAGTCCATGAAGGAGAGCTTTATAAGAAAAGCACCACCGGAGTCCTTAAAAGGTGTATCTCCGAAGAGGAAGGGCGGAATCTTCTGGCAGAAATTCATGCCGGACTCGGTGGGCACTACGCTGCAGCCCGGGCCCTTGTAAGAAAGGCCTTCCGTACAGGATTTTATTGGTCGACGGCCCGGGCAGATGCTCAGGACTTAGTCCAAGGATGCGTTGGTTGCCAGCTCTTTGGTAACCAAAGCCATATGCCACCCACCGCCCTCCAAACTATACCCATCACCTGGCCCTTCGCGGTCTGGGGGCTTGACACGGTTGGACCCCTTAAAGGAGGAACCCACAA
The DNA here is from genome assembly GCA_032464435.1 of Aegilops umbellulata. Lineage (NCBI taxonomy): Eukaryota > Viridiplantae > Streptophyta > Magnoliopsida > Poales > Poaceae > Aegilops > Aegilops umbellulata. The sequence continues at coordinate 46,886,862 of CP136056.1, read as the reverse complement.
GCAAAAATACCTACTGGTCATGGTGGATAAGTTCACCAAATGGATAGAGGCCAAGCCTGTTAAGACGGCCGAATCCGGACCGGTGATAGACTTCATATCCGGGGTCATACACCGTTACGGCTGTCGGATTTCGGGTTCTGGCAGACCCTTAAGGTTCGAACTCTGGGGTGCGTGCGGAGATTATGCCCTCTACCTCTCCGTCTCGCAAAGATCTAACTACTGAAAGCACAACACAAGAGACACAGGGTTTATACTAGTTCGGGCCACCATTGTGGTGTACTACCCTACTCTAGTTTGTGGTGGGTGGATTGCCTCTTGGCCTGATGATGATGAACAATACAGGGAAGAACAACCTCGCGAGGGTCTGTTCTTGGCTAGGGGGATGAACTGCTAGGAGGAGTTCAGCCGCCCTTCTCTCTCTCTCTCACTTGTTCTCTGCTTGCTCAGATTCTAGATACCCAATTCTCGATGCCTCTACCCTAGGGGTGGTTAGTCCAATATATAGGCAAAGGCCCTGGGCCTCTTCCCAAATATTGAGCGAGAAGGGCGCCAACAATTGGCCAATTCGAAGGGGAACATCTGGTACACTTATCCTGACTAAAGTTGGACCTCGCCTGCCAAAGGCCCTGTGGTGACGCCGTTCTGGGCTCCACGATGACCTCCTTCCCACCGTTGGACTGGTCTTGGTCTCGTTGCACCGAAATGGGTGCCTTTTCTTGATCCTCTCGCCTGTGCTTGCCCCCTTTGCACCAAAGAGGAAAGGGAGACGCTGCGCGGGCTGGCGCCCGCCTGACATCCTTGGTCGTCATGGCTTGCATCATGGGCACCTCGCGAGGTACCCCGCCTTGATCTCTCCGCCTCCTCGTGAGCCAGCCTGGCGAGGCCTTGCCTGAGGAAGCGCCGTGTCGTCCACCTCGCGAGGCTTGGCCCCTCGCGAGGGTCTTGGGTCTTGTGTTGATGAAGATGGGCCGTGCTGGGCCCCCATTTGAGCCACGCCGGAGGCCGCAGGCAGACAAGTCTGGGGTCCCCCGTTCCCAGAACGCCGACAGTAGCCCCCGGGCCCAAGGCGCGCATGGACTTGGCCGTGCCGAGAAGCGAAAGGGCAAGGGCGAAGCGCCGCGGGCCCTAACAACCTGCGGCCTTTGGCGCTGCGTGGCGGTTGATTGGACGTGGGCGCCTCTACTTCCCCACGACGCCTCGGTGATCGCGTGGATTGGACAAGTCCCTGCATGCAAATCATGTTGTGATTACCTGTGATCGTGGAGGCCGACGGTTGGCCTTTGCCGGCTATAAGTACGACACCGTGCATGCCCTTCCAGTCCATCTCTGCTTGCTCCCTCCTTCGCCCCGATTCTTGCTCCGTATTGGTGTGATGGCTCCGATCCGCCGGTTCTCTGCAGCGGAGAAGGGAAAGGCTCCTCGAGAGGGACCAGACCCGCTTCCGCCGAAGAAACGGCCTGCCCTTCGCGGTCGGGACGAAGAAGACCGTCAGGTGGTGTCGAGGCCTTGGTACGAGCGGCCTCCGCCGGGGTTCCCGCTTCCCTTGTATGCCCACGCCGAGGGCCTTGAAGGGGGCGATGCCGATCCCCGCGGCCAGCGCCGTCGCCGGTGCCGATGGGTTACGAAGGTGTGGGTCGTTCCTCCCGGAGTCCATGCCGAGGCCTTCTCCCGCGAGCTCGTGCTCCATGCCGCCATGCCTCCTCGAACTTGGATTCGCTTTCCTCCCTTCTTCGCCTCTGTCTTCCCGTAGGGAAGACTCCTGGAGCTATGGCTGCAGCACGCCGACTGCAGCACTCCCGCGACCGAGGCAGAAGTCGCGATCACTGCCTCGGGCGAGGTCTTCATGACTCGCGGCTGGGGTGAGATCGCTCGGGGCTGCAGAGCAAGGGGCGCCCTCACGATCCACCTAGAGTACGATGACACTTCGGTGATGTTCTTCAAGGTCTTTGACGTGAACGGGCGCCGGCTGGAGTGCTGCCCCGGGGGAGGCAGCCAGGACCTTGCCGTGGTGAGGGCTAGGCCCGCCGACCGCTCCCTGGACAGCTCCACAAGTGACGGAAGCGCCGGAGGATCCAGCAACCCCAGCGAGACCTTCGCGACTCCGGAGATGAGTGACGACAGCTACGAGCCCAAGAGCCAGCGCCGCTCTCGAAGCAGGGCGGGCTCGCTTGGCCGTCGCCGACTCTGATCTGGATGGGGTTGGCGCTGGTGCTTGACGGCCCATTGTTGATGATGGCGTCTTTTCCAGGGGCACGCGTAGTTAGCATCCCTTAGGACCTGTTTCCTGCAAGGAATCGTACTGCGCCCAATGGGGGCTGGTAAGGTGTCCGTGATCCTTTTTTGTTAATATGTAACTCTTGCTATGGAACTGTGCGAGTCGTCAATCCCGTCGTATCTTAGTTCTCCCTTTCGAACCTCGCGAGGGCTTGGTGCTCTGCGTCGACAGGTCCCAGTCCCAAGGCGGCGTCAGCCGTCGCTGGTATGCCAGGTCGTGATGCCGTGGTCAAGGCCAGGAGGTGAGCGACCCGGGGTCCGGTAAGAGCCCCTGAGTCGCGATGCTCAGGAGGTCCCCTTTGGCGCCCAAGCAGCCGTCGCTCGGTGAGAAAGGGGAGCGACGTTGCTAGTACGGAATTGCGTTAGGGGCGGAGGTTGTGCCACGGTAGCCGGTGTTTTCGGGCGGTAACTTATCTTGTTAATCAGGGGTTACTCCTGGTGTCACGTCGGGTCTGCGCGGCAGCGGGAATGGAGCTGCTTGGCGAGGTCCTCGCGCGCCCCTTCTCCCTCGCCTTTGCTCCCCTTTCTGCTCTACGTCCTCGGGTCCCGGCCCTCGAGCTTGTCTCAGCCGTCGCTGGTATGCCAGGTCGCGATGCTGTGGACAAGGCCAGAGGGTGAGGGCTGGAGAGCCAGTAAGAGCCCTGAGTCGCGATGCTCAGGCACCCCCCTTTAACATGCAAGCGGTTCGCGCGGACGAGGGTGAAGGGAACTCCGTGAGGGCCTCGGCCAACGCAATTCCCTCAGGGGATCCTGCAAGCTCATCATAGAAGGAAAAAGGGTTGCCGTGACAGCTATCAGTCGGTCGTTAGTTGCTCTGGTTGGCGCAGGTGAGGTGTGCCTGGGTGCCCGTGAGCCGGCGCGGGACTCACGGGGCCCTACCTCTAGGCGGGTTGCGCCTGGCACTGGGCCGTATCTTGAGGAGTGTTCCTGCAAATTGGGTTAGATGCCGGCACTCTACGTCCTCGGGTCCCGGCCCTCAAGCTTGTCTCAGCCGTCGCTGGTATGCCAGGTCGCGATGCCGTGGACAAGGCCAGAGGGTGAGGGCTGGAGAGCCAGTAAGAGCCCTGAGTCGCGATGCTCAGGTACCCCCCCTTTAATGTGCAAGTGGTTGACATGGAGAAGAAGGGGTGCCGTGGACAGGCATCAAGTAATCAAGCATGATAGGGGAAAGCATAGCTGGAAATAAACGCAAGGGAGATACACGCCACTGGGCCTGGCACGAGCGGCTTGGGGATGATGCAGCCCGAGGGGCGCCCCCAACAAAGCAAGCTAATGACCGAAAAATAAAAAGGGATACATGCCGCAGGGATGGACCCACGCGGCCTGGGAATGATGCAGCCCTGGGAGGGCGCTCCCAGCTGGAAATGAAGGTTGAAGGACGTCACCTAAAGATGCCGAAGATGAAGTGGTGTTGGTGTAGCAGACTCGGTGGGCTGCGGAAGCCGATCCTCACGAGCCCCCAGGCCCAGGGGCCTCAGGAGGCTCCGGAGGCGCTGGTGGCTCCTCGCGAATCATCTCCATCTCCGCCAGGACTGCGGAACGCCTGTCTTCCTGAGTCTCCATGAAGCCCCTTATGAGGCGCTGGTACACAGCAGCCACGCTCGGCAAGCAGTGAGGCATGCGAACATAGCTGTGGGGTGGGCCTCCGCAATGCCCCACTTGCGAGGGCCAGAGGCGCTCCATCGTGGCGACCTGATTGAGCCCTGGTACGTCAATGTAGACGCGCAGCCCACCATCCTCGCCTGGATGGGCAGCCACAGCCGGTAGACGGCGGCAACCTCTCATGATTCTTGACTCCTGTAGTTCTTGAACGGCCTTGTTAACGAACTCCTGCTGGTCTGACCTTCCTTGCCTCGCTCCTTCTTGAGGGAAACATGCTTCGAGGCACGCCTCCACGTGGTGCCCATGCGCCTTCCTCGTGACCCTGGCCAGGTCGGTGGCCCTCCAGGTGAGAGCCCCCGAGCCCTGCCCGAGGAGGGCGCCGGGCGCGCTTTCCTATGCGATGGAAGGAGGGTCCCCTCGGGCAGACGCGGGCCCTGAGGGGCCTGCCTCCTGAGGGGCTGAGCCTGACGATGTCTTCTTCTTCTTGGGGGTGATCTCGGGAAGCCTCCTGCTTCCGCGATCTGGGTCTTCTAGTGACGCGGCCTGAAAGGCTCGCTCCAGGGAACACACTGCATCCTTCTCTTCACATGGCACCGTGATGACTCCGCCACTTCCTGGCATCTTGAGGACGTTGTAGCCATGATGAGTCACGGCCATGAACTTGGCCAGTGCTGGGTACCCGAGGATGGCGTTGTACGGCAGGTGGATGTGGGCGACGTCGAAGCGATGAGCTCGGTGCGGTAGTTGCTGCGGGCCCCGAAGGTGACAGGGAGGCGGACCTGCCCGATTGGGATCGTGGAACCGTCGGTGACTCCGGAGAAAGGCTTGGTTGGCTGAAGCTGGTCATAGGGCACTTGGAGATTGTTGAATGTTTCCACGGACAGGACGTTGAGCCCTGCTCCACCATCGATGAGGGTCCTGGTGACCAGTACGTTGCTGATGACTAGGGAGCAAAGCACCGGGAGGACTTCGGCTGTGGCCGCGCACTTGAGCTGATCTGCTGAGCTGAACGTGATGGCGCACGCCGACCAGCTGAGAGGGTGCATTGCTTCGAGCTTGGGGAGGACTGCATTCACTTCACGGGCAAACTGCTTGAAGATGCATTGGGAGGCTGGGGCTTGAGCTCCGCCCAGGATGCAGGCGATTGCGCGCGGCTCCTGGAAGCCCCCAGCCCCCTCGTCTTGGTGGCGGTCCTCGTTCCTTCTTGGCTGAGGCGGCAGCGGAGGGAGGCCTGCGTTGCCCTGAGGGCGATCCTCACGAGGCTGATCCCTCCAGTCCCCCTCGCGAGGCAGGTCCCGCCAGCGGTCCTCGCGAGGTTGGTCGCGCCACCCTTGGCGCGGGCCGCGGTCTTCCCAGCGTCCTGCATTTCTTCCTCCTCCTCGGCCATAGCCCCGGTCAGCACGGTCAGGACGACGACCGATCCTTCCTTCTCGCATGGCGCGGAGTTCTTGGCATTCATTGGTGTTGTGGGTGTGGAGGTCGTGATACACACAGTACCGGCTGCCCCTGGAGGATTCGGGCAGATCCTTGCCCCGCTTGGTGTCCGGTTCCGCCGCGAGCACGACAGCCCCCTTGCGCTTCATGTCCTTGGCCTTGGGCTTCTTCTCTTCTGGGTCTACAGCAGGTAGCTCGAGGAGGGAGAGACGCCCCTCCTCAGCCCTGGCGCACTTGGTCGCCAAGTTGAACAGCTCCAGGGAGGTGCACATGTCTTCATGCATCGCCAGCTCCTCCTTCATCTTGACGTCGCGCACACCATCGGAGAAGGCCGAGATGATGGCTTCCTCGGACACCTTGGGGATCTTGAGGCACGCACTGTTGAAGCGCTGGAGGTACTTTTGCAGGGTCTCTCCGGGTTGTTGCTTGATGCGGCACATGTCGCTCACGGCCGGCGGCCGGTCACGAGTACCTTGGAAGTTGTCGATGAAGCGGGTGCGCATCTGGTCCCAGGAAGAGATCGTGCCTGGGGCCAGGTTCTGGAGCCAGGTGCGAGCTCCTTCCTTGAGCGCCATGGGGAACCAGTTCGCCATGACCTTCTCATCCCCACTGGCAGATTCGATGCCCAGCTCATAGAGCTGGAGGAACTCTGCAGGGTCGGTCGTGCCGTCGTAGCGAGGAGGCAGGTCTGGCTTGAACTTGCCGGGCCACGCGACGCTGCGCAGCTCGATGATGTAGGCGCGGCAACCTGCAGTGGCCACGGGAGGCTTCGGTTGAGGGAGAGCTTGGCCTTGCGGGTCCCCATGCGCCGCAGCTGGAAGCAGCGCGGGGTCTTGACGTGCCGGAGCTAGAGCAGGGTCACGGCGAGCCGGAGCGGGAAGCGCCCGGGCAGCATCTTGTGGTCGAGGGACTTCTCGGCAGCTCCGTTCTTGCTGGGCTGGCGCCTGACGGAGCGGGTTCCGCCCAGGGGCCACGCGCCTTGGAGCCATGGCGTCTTCTTGGAGAGGAGGCGGCTGGTAGACCCCCGGAGCTTCATTGCCCGCGCGGGGCGAGGTGCGGCGCAGCGGAGCGGACGGCGCAGGAGAGCCCCCTGCGGCGCGGACGAGCTCGGCGACGCGGTCGAGCCATTCTTCGTAGACGTCGTCGACGGGACGTGTCGCGACCGGTTTTCCAGACATTAAATTCCAGAAAATGGCCGTCGAGCTCATCAGCCCCAGGATTACTGTTAGCTGATGAGGCACCAACTTGTTATAGAAATTCCAAGAAAAGGTACAAAGTATGAAGTACAAGACCATTGTGGCCTATAAGTACAACCAATGGTTTCTAGTGGTTGAGGGCGGAAGTGGTTTGTGGATCAGCACAGCTATGGGACTCCATTTCCCACGGGAACAGCTGACCAGGTTAACTCCTATCTTCATGAGGCTGCTATCACCGCTTCGCAGGTTCCGAGGCGGTCGTCGCAACGCTCCTCTCCAAGCAAGCAATATGGCCAAGACAATAGCCAGGGACAAGCCAGTGAGTACTTTGAATGTACTCGCAAACATTAAGAACACAGGTATAATATAATCGTCGTATACTATAATCGTTGATACTCATGCTTGAAATATCCTTATACTCACTTAGTTAGTCATAAATAATTATCTTGATGCATGTAAAACAAGTCATTCATATGCAACCGGAAATTTATGCAAAGGCCACATAGAGGTAATGAATACGGTGTGCCAAGCGAGTGTCTGAAAGACTCCTCAAGCGGAAAAATGCAGAATAATAAATACTGGTGCCAAGCGAGTGTCTGAAAGACTCCTCGAGTGGAAAAATGCAGAATAATAAATACCACAGTCGGGCGTCTGAACGACACCACAGAAAGGGCTTTAAAAGAAATGCCACAGTCGGGCGTCTGAGCGACACCACAAAAAGGGCTTTAAAAGAAATGCCACAGTCGGGCGTCTGAGCGACACCACAGAAAGGGCTTTAAAAGAAATGCCACAGTCGGGCGTCTGAGCGACACCACAGAAAGGGCTTCAAAAGAAATGCCACAGTCGGGCGTCTGAGCGACACCACAGAAAGGGCTTTAAAAGAAATGCCACAGTCGGGCGTCTGAGCGACACCACAGAAAGGGCTTTAAAAGAAATTAATCATAGTGAATATCCCGGAGGTAGAACCATCCCAGAGATATTCGATGATAACAATAATAACCATGGGTTAGTCAACAATAGTAATAATCATAATCATCACAAGTCACAAGTAGTAATTCCCGTTCTGGTTTAACAATTTCACCTCCGAAGACCGACACTAAGACCGACACTTGACCCATCCCAGACTGTAGTCCTTAACCATTGACACAGCTATTCGAATAGGTTTAATCTCTGCAGAGGGTGTACTCTTTACCCACGAGTAACGGATTCCTTTAGTCCATCGGGACTAATTCCGTCTACGGTCTTTTTGTTGAAAACACACCTGACTTGCACACACCAGCTTAACTCATCGGTGTCTGGAATCACCCACGACACTTGTCAAGCAAAACTCTAAGTGGGGAGGCTACAACCTCGCGTAGCATGGGATCAAATTTATATCGCGCGCTCTAAGGGGTGGCCTCCCCTCTCGGTCCCAACCGGAAACACCCATGCCCCCTGACCAGGTGGCATACCTACCGGCTACAACCGATATCTTCCACCATGGCCTCTCTGTACGGTGTGTGCTGGGAAGGGGTTGACAACTTACTGAACCGTACCCTACCTGCGGCAGGGACGAGTGGTAGCACGAGGCAAGTATGGGGGTTACTGGAACAAGACTCGATCTGCGGCCGACTCAGGAGGTTCATAAGTTCCCTGCATGACATGTATATCAAAAATAATACAATTGAAGAAATCTCCACTCAATGTACCTTACCATGCCATACCGGACATAACCGTCCTGACGAGGACCGGCAACAAGCTCACGCCTACCCAAGGTCGAGGCTTTCCCGGATTCCTTTCCGATATGCATGCAAGGCACATAAGGATGATTACCACCACAATCATCTTCATTTCCAATAGCAAGGAAATCGTTGATATGCTTCCATGCAAATGATCATGTCACATGAAATATCAATTCCACTGGAATGAGGTGGTGTTATAAATGTGTCAACCAACACATCCAAATATATTATGCCAGGGTTCAAGATGCTTGCCTTGAAGTTGTGGAGGGGTAGGTGCTCTCCAAAACTTTTGAAAGTTTCTTCCCTCCTCCAAAATCCTATTTTAAAAATATTTGAATTAACACACGTTTCAAAACAGTACAAAAAGTTGTTTTTGGAAAATTTTCAAATAAATCTTAAAATAAACTAGATCAAATTTAAGGAAGGTAGGAAAAAGAATCAACTCATTTGGAGTTGTATTTAAAAAGTTATAGGCAGTCAAAGATCTGGTCAAAATCTGTTTTAAAAACAAATCAGAAAAGAAAACGTTTCAGAGGGGAATACGCTTTCGGAGCGGGGAGACGTACTGGGGGAAATACGCCTTCACCTAAACACGTGGACGGCGCGGTGAGTCACTGACAGTGGGTCCAGGGGGCCCACTAGTCAGGTTTGACTAGTCTTCTCCCTCTCTTTCCTCTGTCCCGAGCGGGGGCGAAGCTCCGGCGATCGTCGCCGGCGACTGGCGGCTCTTCGCGGGGCTCCGAGGGCGGGGATGGATCTGCTACTCCGGGGCGGTCCTCCGGGTGGTCGCCTGGCAGGCGGGGGCGGAGGGAGCTGCCGGCGGTGAGCTCCTCGGCGGAGGTGGCCTCGGGAGCAAAGTGCCAGTGGGGTTGCGGTGGCTCCCGATCAAAATTGAGCAGGGGGAAAGGTTCACGGGAGGATGAGGAGGCTTCTGGTGGAGAGAGTGGAGAGGGGGAGGTCCTGGTGGCGCCGGAACGGCAGGGGCAGTGGCGGTGGTCAGAGTTGCCGGAGACGGGGAAGAAGACCTCCCTGGGTTGAATGCGGGCTAGGGGAACGCCATAATGGTGGCCTGAGGTCGCCTGCGAGCGGGAACGGACTCGGGGACTCCTTAAATAGGCGTGGCAAGGCGGTTCCGCGGCGGTCGTGGATAAGCTCTCCGGCGACCGCCATACTGTAGCTAGGGCGACGTGGCGGCGGCGAGGGCTAGCAGACACGCTTGCGGATGAGCTTGCACTGCTCCAGGGGCCAGGTGGCGAGCAGGAGGGGCTTGGGCGGCGCTGCCCGTGGCAGAGGCTGTCGGCCGACGCCGGCGTGCCGCCAAAAGGGCTCTGGCGGTGGCGCTGTAGGGCGCCAGGGGTGGCTGGCGTGTAGTGGTTAGGTGGGGAGTGCGTGGCAAGTTCTCCCCTGCGGGCCAAGGCAGGGGGTTGCGACGCGGCGACTCGGTTCACGCGGCTGCAATAGGCGCGCTCTGGGCGCGGCCGGAGCACGCTCACTAGCTGCTCGGCAAAATGCCAGGGCAAGCTAGGTGGCTTGGGTGGAGTTGGGGTTTAGCAGGTCTAGGTTAGGGGAAACAGGGAGTCTAGTGGACATGCCTGTTTGATCAGAGGTGCAAGATCATAGTGCAATGACAAGCATCATGCCAAAACAGATCATGCCCACAAGGTGTTTGACACAATGCCAAGGGCACTTAGGCAAGTCTTGGAGTGGTCAAAAACTCCAGATCAGTGTCTCCTTGGATGCACAAGAGGGTGGTGAGGTTAGTTTGGCAAAAGGAAAAACTTGTTAGTGCAAGTTTTGCAGAATTACAATTCTGGACAGGAAATAAATGGCATCATTTCATGAACCAAAATTGCTCCAAAGGGTGCATGCTCCTGGACTTAGGGGTTTGGTAGGGAGGACTATGAGCATGAGAAAACACAAGGTCACTGGAGCAAGAAATAATAGGGTTGCAGTAGAAAACACCAGTCTGGTCCAGAATGAAGATGATGCTGATTTACTCAAAAATTGCAAATAACATCACTGGGTTTTTGCATAAAGTTGAATCATATGATATCACTAACATCCCATAATCTTGGTAGAGGCTAAAAGAAAATATTTAAATGGGTTGTAGTGCAAAAATGCCCACTGGACCAGAGAAGAAAAAAGGGTGTAGAGCTCAAAATATTTCAAGAATAAAAGATCTTTTTGCATAAAAGTTATTTAATAATATCACATGACATCTCCAAATTTTGGTGGGAATTTTAAGTGAATTTATCAAATGGTTGTAGTTCAAATATGGCCATTTAACCTTGAAAAACCATTTTCAAGAAAGTGAAGATCAAGCAACTTAATTGAGCAATTAGTTGCACTGATAAAAGTAAAGTTTTTCTAGAGAGGTTAAACGAGTACAATAACACATTTGAAAAGTCCACACTTAGGGGAAAACTCCACAATGACAAGGTTAAAGATAAAAAGGGAGCTCAGAAAATAAAGTTTTTTTTAAATCCTGGCAAAATTTAATTAATAAAACAAGGCCAAAAATTTTGGGGTGTCACAGAACTACCCCCCTTAAGAAAAATCTCGTCCTCGAGATTTGTTAAAAGTCGCATAAGAAAAGATTGTATGCAACGAAAAAGTGGCTACAGTAAGAGGGCGATAAGTGATGAAGACCACAGTGTGAAATACTGGTGCTGCGTGGAAAAAGATCTACGGTCTGAGACAAAAACGCGAGATTTCTACGCTGGGTATAAATTTAGAATAAAGTCTAAATATAAATATACGCTGGTCGTACCCAGGAGCACAGTGCTCTCTCTGGCCGACAGGTGGACCCGGGGCCCACAGTCAGCCTCATCTTCTCCCTCTGGCTCTTCTTCTTCCTCTCTCCTGCGCGCTTTCTCCACCGGCGGTGCCTAGCGCGTGGGGCATCTAGGCCGTACCGCGGTAGTGCGCGGCGTGCTAGCTGCCGGAGCAGCGTGCACTCACCTCGCGGGCCAGCGCGCTGTCGGCACTGCTCGCGGATTCGACTCCGAACACCGGCGATCGGGCGACGAGCGGCGTTGGTGGACTTCGCCCACCGTGCACCGAGCTCGAGCTATAAAACGACCGAGGTGCTTCTCTCTTCTCCTCACCTCTGCTCGTGCTTCTCCCCTTCCTTCCTCCTCCATTTCTGCTTGCAGAAGCTCGGGCGAGGCTCTAATGGTGGAGGCGATGCCGGACTGGTACGCGATCTTGATATGTGGAGGGCTGGCGACACTGCTGGGGCTCTCCGTGCTCCTGTGCGCGATGATCCTCGATGATCGTCGCGACGCTGCTGCTCGGGTGTTGGCTCTCCACGGCGGTGGTGATCACGAGGAGTAGGTGGGATGACGGGTGCTAACCGTGGTTAGGAGAGGGGTTAGCCAGTTGCAACACTGTTGCAAAGTTTGTAAACGGTGTACGTGTGTGTGTCCGAGTGTTTGCGGTTGTGGGTCAGCTGTTGTCGTTGTGCTTGCGTGAAATCCACGTCGTGAGAAAGTGCCGAAGTATCAACTCAGAAAAAGATGTCTCACTCCAGGATTATTCGCGGGAGAAAACAGTAATGCAACAGAATCACTCATATTAATCGAAATTAACAAAATAACACACTTAAAGCACACACTAAGCTCCACGCACAAGTTACAACACGCAAATAAAGGTTGCAATAAATAACGTAGCAGCGACATTTATAATGCAAACGGTAACTGGATGGGGTCCAGGGAAAATGTTTCTGGTATTGAGACACATTCTTCCTCTATCGGAGAAAGTGGATTCACTAGTCGATGCACGTGTCTCTCCTGGTCGAGCCTCAGTGATCTGCCGATGGCGATCTGAGGATTTAAGTCTGCGAGGCTCTGGAGATAACCCATCACGCGTTGGATCAAACTCTCTTGAGCGATGACATACTGGACAAGGTTGGCCAGGACGGGGTCTCTCTCGATTCGCACACCGGGAAACGATGTTACTCCTCCGGGCGCTGCACGGCTCGGGAAGTAATAATACCCACGCTCGCTGGCATAGGGTACCGCGAATCGAAGGCGAGCAAGTGCTTCGCAAGCCGCAGCTTCCACGGCCATCTGTGGGGTTGGCATAGATTTCCCCACGAAAGAAACCTCTGTTGGGTCTTGGTCTGAGTTCACGGGGGGGGATGTGCACTGCTACCCAGTATCTCGAGGTGGAAGAGGTGATCCTTGATTTGAACAGCTCGTACTGGGGTGGCTGGGTAGCGCCCATGGTACTGCAGGTAAAATCCCACAATATCTTAACAAAACTACCCGGGGTTGCATCTGGGGTTCTCAGGTAAATGCTGGGGTTCGGCATGGCAAGAAATGGTTGTGAGGGCGGTGCACACGGTGAATGGTGCTTGGCAAGGTCACGCGGTGGCCTTCTTATAGCACTGGAGCTGGATCATTTTTACCGTGGTGAAGGTTAATGAAATTTCCAGCTCTGATCTGCGGGTCGAAGTCAGTGCCACAGATACACTTATTCCACCGAGGTGACATGATACTGTGGGGTAGTCGGGAGGGTTTTTGGTAGCTGCGCCAGGGGTAGCAATCTCATACTGCGCACTAGGTGTTCAGCCAAGGTTATCGTCAAAGCAGAGGCATGACAACAAGCAGCGTTTAAACACCAGGCCACACGGTTTCAAAGCGAGGATACACTGGGACTCGATACAGCTCGGGTTACCTAGTCTACCTCGTTTACATTCATGCGGGCGTGCCTTGTGGATGTCGAGGCTTCTCCACGGGTCTCGCCGTCGGAATTGACTGGAGTGGGTTGAGGGGCTGCAGGCTCGGGGTAGCGATGGTGGCCATCTCGAGGATTGCTGGCCACAACTCCGTTGGAGTGTGTTCCCAAAATGCGACGCAGCACTTCTGGGGTTATCGCAACACCTTGGCCGATGGCTGGGGTAGACCTCAGGGGCTCGATCGGTTGTCCAAACAGCACGACTGGGTTGTCGGCGTTGGGCTCGTCCTCTCCTCTTGCCGGGGCTCGACGAACCAGCTCTCCACGAGCTGCGATGAGATCAATTGTGACCTGATCGCACAGTTCTTCCAGTGCACTTACATAGCGCACCAGGTGCAACAATGCAGGATCCGTCTCATGGTCTCCGTTGGCAACTTGGGGTGATCTACCATACCCTTCACGCCTGGGGTAGTAGTGGAACGAGCGACAGTCAACTCTTGGCGACAAGTGCCGGAGATGAACTATAGCTTCTCGAGCAGCTAGTTGGATGGCTTGTGGCTCAAAGGAAGTTGTTCTTCCGGTGAACCTGTAGGGGCGTTCGGGTGCGAGACCCCTACCGAAGATGTGTACAGTGGCCCAGAATTGACGGCTTTCACCGCTTACGGGCCCTTGGTACACAACATATTCTGGGGGTTCTTCTAATGCATAGGCACGACGAGTGAGGTTTGCGAGTATGGTCACAAAACCTCCAAGGTTGGTCGCTGTGGTCTCATGGTGCATAATAGGACCAGGCATTGTGGCTTGGTTTAGGATAGCGGCCGGGCTGTGCTGGGTTGAGACTAGCGTGCCCTTTTTATAGAAAAAGGGGACGGAGTCTTCCTTCGCACGCTTGCGAGAAAGGACTATTTAGGGGGCCGGTCACTGGCGCGTGATCGACGGCTAGGCTGGTAGGTTGGGCACCGACTGCCAAAAGGTGTCGGGTCACTGTGGGGCTATCTTGCAGGAGGAGCTTGGCTGCGGGTTTGGTTATGGCTCGATGGTTTGGCATGCCTAAGTTTATTGACCTGGCTAGGATAGGATTAGCCAATGGTCAGCCTGGCTCTGATACCAAGTCTGTCGCGACCGGTTTTCCAGACATTAAATTCCAGAAAATGGCCGTCGAGCTCATCAGCCCCAGGATTACTGTTAGCTGATGAGGCACCAACTTGTTACAGAAATTCCAAGCAAAGGTACAAAGTATGAAGTAAAAGACCATTGTGGCCTATAAGTACAACCAATGGTTTCTAGTGGTTGAGGGCGGAAGCGGTTTGTGGATCACCACAGCTATGGGACTCCATTTCCCACGGGAATAGCTGACCAGGTTAACTCCTATCTTCACGAGGCTGCTATCACCGCTGCGCAGGTTCCGAGGCGGTCGTCGCAACGCTCCTCTCCAAGCAAGCAATCTGGCCAAGACAATAGCCAGGGACAAGCCAGTGAGTACTTTGAATGTACTCGCAAACATTAAGAACACAGGTATAATATAATCGTCGTATACTTTAATCGTTGATACTCATGCTTGCAATATCCTTATACTCACTTAGTTAGTCATAAATAATTATCTTGATGCATGTAAAACAAGTCATTCATATGCAACCGGAAATTTATGCAAAGGCCACATAGAGGTAATGAATACGGTGTGCCAAGCGAGTGTCTGAAAGACTCCTCGAGCGGAAAAATGCAGAATAATAAATACTGGTGCCAAGCGAGTGTCTGAAAGACTCCTCGAGCGGAAAAATGCAGAATAATAAATACCACAGTCGGGCGTCTGAACGACACCACAGAAAGGGCTTTAAAAGAAATGCCACAGTCGGGCGTCTGAGCGACACCACAAAAAGGGCTTTAAAAGAAATGCCACAGTCGGGCGTCTGAGCGACACCACAGAAAGGGCTTTAAAAGAAATGCCACAGTCGGGCGTCTGAGCGACACCACAGAAAGGGCTTCAAAAGAAATGCCACAGTCGGGCGTCTGAGCGACACCATAGAAAGGGCTTTAAAAGAAATGTCACAGTCGGGCGTCTGAGCGACACCACAGAAAGGGCTTTAAAAGAAATTAATCATAGTGAATATCCCGGAGGTAGAACCATCCCAGAGATATTCGATGATAACAATAATAACCATGGGTTAGTCAACAATAGTAATAATCATAATCATCACAAGTCACAAGTAGTAATTCCCGTTCTGGTTTAACAATTTCACCTCCGAAGACCGACACTAAGACCGACACTTGACCCATCCCAGACTGTAGTCCTTAACCATGGGCACAACTATTCGAATAGGTTTAATCTCTGCAGAGGGTGTACTCTTTACCCACGAGTAATGGATTCCTTTAGTCCATCGGGACTAATTCCGTCTACGGTCTTTTTGTTGAAAACACACCTGACTTGCACACACCAGCTTAACTCATCGGTGTCTGGAATCACCCACGACACTTGTCAAGCAAAACTCTAAGTGGGGAGGCTACAACCTCGCGTAGCATGGGATCAAATTTATATCGCGCGCTCTAAGGGGTGGCCTCCCCTCTCGGTCCCAACCGGAAACACCCATGCCCCCTGACCAGGTGGCATACCTACCGGCTACAACCGATATCTTCCACCATGGCCTCTCTGTACGGTGTGTGCTGGGAAGGGGTTGACAACTTACTGAACCGTACCCTACCTGCGGCAGGGACGAGTGGTAGCACGAGGCAAGTATGGGGGTTACTGGAACAAGACTCGATCTGCGGTCGACTCAGGAGGTTCATAAGTTCCCTGCATGACATGTATATCAAAAATAATACAATTGAAGAAATCTCCACTCAATGTACCTTACCATGCCATACCGGACATAACCGTCCCGACGAGGACCGGCAACAAGCTCACGCCTACCCAAGGTCGAGGCTTTCCCGGATTCCTTTCCGATATGCATGCAAGGCACATGAGGATGATTACCACCACAATCATTTTCATTTCCAATAGCAAGGAAATCGTTGATATGCTTCCATGCAAATGATCATGTCACATGAAATATCAATTCCACCGGAATGAGGTGGTGTTATAAATGTGTCAACCAACACATCCAAATATATTATGCCAGGGTTCAAGATGCTTGCCTTGAAGTTGTGGAGGGGTGAGGTGCTCTCCAAAACTTTTGAAAGTTTCTTCCCTCCTCCAAAATCCTATTTTAAAAATATTTGAATTAACACACGTTTCAAAACAGTACAAAAAGTTGTTTTTGGAAAATTTTCAAATAAATCTTAAAATAAACTAGATCAAATTTAAGGAAGGTAGGAAAAAGAATCAACTCATTTGGAGTTGTATTTAAAAAGTTATAGGCAGTCAAAGATCTGGTCAAAATCTGTTTTAAAAACAAATCAGAAAAGAAAACGTTTCAGAGGGGAATACGCTTTCGGAGCGGGGAGACGTACTGGGGGAAATACGCCTTCACCTAAACACGTGGACGGCGCGGTGAGTCACTGACAGTGGGTCCAGGGGGCCCACTAGTCAGGTTTGACTAGTCTTCTCCCTCTCTTTCCTCTGTCCCGAGCGGGGGCGAAGCTCCGGCGATCGTCGCCGGCGACTGGCGGCTCTTCGCGGGGCTCCGAGGGCGGGGATGGATCCGCTACTCCGGGGCGGTCCTCCCGGTGGTCGCCTGGCAGGCGGGGGCGGAGGGAGCTGCCGGCGGCGAGCTCCTCGGCGGAGGTGGCCTCGGGAGCAAAGTGCCAGTGGGGTTGCGGTGGCTCCCGATCAAAATTGAGCAGGGGAAAGGTTCACGGGAGGATGAGGAGGCTTCTGGTGGAGAGAGTGGAGAGGGGGAGGTCCTGGTGGCGCCGGAACGGCAGGGGCAGTGGCGGTGGTCAGAGTTGCCGGAGACGGGGAAGAAGGCCTCCCTGGGTCGAATGCGGGCTAGGGGAACGCCATAATGGTGGCCTGAGGTCGCCTGCGAGCGGGAACGGACTCGGGGACTCCTTAAATAGGCGTGGCAAGGCGGTTCCGCGGCGGCCGTGGATAAGCTCTCCGGCGACCGCCATACTGTAGCTAGGGCGACGTGGCGGCGACGAGGGCTAGCAGACACGCTTGCGGATGAGCTTGCACTGCTCCAGGGGCCAGGTGGCGAGCAGGAGGGGCTTGGGCGGCGCTGCCCGTGGCAGAGGCTGTCGGCCGACGCTGGCGTGCCGCCAAAAGGGCTCTGGCGGTGGCGCTGTAGGGCGCCAGGGGTGGCTGGCGTGTAGTGGTTAGGCGGGGAGTGCGTGGCAAGTTCTCCCGTGCGGGCCAAGGCAGGGGGTTGCGACGCGGCGACTTGGTTCACGCGGCTGCAATAGGCGCGCTCTGGGCGCGGCCGGAGCACGCTCACTAGCTGCTCGGCAAAATGCTAGGGCAAGCTAGGTGGCTTGGGTGGAGTTGGGGTTTAGCAGGTCTAGGTTAGGGGAAACAGGGAGTCTAGTGGACATGCCTGTTTGATCAGAGGTGCAAGATCATAGTGCAATGACAAGCATCATGCCAAAACAGATCATGCCCACAAGGTGTTTGACACAATGCCAAGGGCACTTAGGCAAGTCTTGGAGTGGTCAAAAACTCCAGATCAGTGTCTCCTTGGATGCACAAGAGGGTGGTGAGGTTAGTTTGGCAAAAGGAAAAACTTGTTAGTGCAAGTTTTGCAGAATTACAATTCTGGACAGGAAATAAATGGCATCATTTCATGAACCAAAATTGCTCCAAAGGGTGCATGCTCCTGGACTTAGGGGTTTGGTAGGGAGGACTATGAGCATGAGAAAACACAAGGTCACTGGAGCAAGAAATAATAGGGTTGCAGTAGAAAACACCAGTCTGGTCCAGAATGAAGATGATGCTGATTTACTCAAAAATTGCAAATAACATCACTGGGTTTTTGCATAAAGTTGAATCATATGATATCACTAACATCCCATAATCTTGGTAGAGGCTAAAAGAAAATATTTAAATGGGTTGTAGTGCAAAAATGCCCACTGGACCAGAGAAGAAAAAAGGGTGTAGAGCTCAAAATATTTCAAGAATAAAAGATCTTTTTGCATAAAAGTTATTTAATAATATCACATGACATCTCCAAATTTTGGTGGGAATTTTAAGTGAATTTATCAAATGGTTGTAGTTCAAATATGGCCATTTAACCTTGAAAAACCATTTTCAAGAAAGTGAAGATCAAGCAACTTAATTGAGCAATTAGTTGCACTGATAAAAGTAAAGTTTTTCTAGAGAGGTTAAATGAGTACAATAACACATTTGAAAAGTCCACACTTAGGGGAAAACTCCACAATGACAAGGTTAAAGATAAAAAGGGAGCTCAGAAAATAAAGTTTTTTTTAAATCCTGGCAAAATTTAATTAATAAAACAAGGCCAAAAATTTTGGGGTGTCACAGGACGGTAGCGCAGGAGCTCGTTTGCCGCGATGAGCGCAGCTCGAGCCTCCAAGGGTGCGCGGAGCGCGCGGGATGAAGAGCTAGCTGGTGTGAGCGATGGAGTAGCGGTGCGGCCGTCTTGCCGCACGGACGGGTGCTGAGATGACGCTTGCTGCTCGTTCCCCGCCGGGCCGGTGGCAGCGTTGACGGCGGGCGACGGGGAACGACGAGGACGCCCACCGACGGGAGCCGTCTGGGTGACGCGGGAAGCGATGGCGGCTCGGCGCTCGGCGCGGGCCCGACGAGCGTCAGACATGGACGCGACGGTCGGAGGAGATTGGAGCGGTGGAAGACAAATTCTGGCGCACCCCTACCTGGTGCGCCAAATGTCGGATTTCGGGTTCCGGCAGACCCTTAAGGTTTGAACTCTGGGGTGCGCGTGGAGATTATGCCCTCTACCTCTCCCTCTCGCAAAGATCTAACTACTGAAAGCACAACACAAGAGATACAGGGTTTATACTTGTTCGGGCCACCATTGTGGTGTAATACCCTACTCTAATTTGTGGTGGGTAGATTGCCTCTTGGGCTGATGATGATGAACAATACAGGGAAGAACAGCCTCGCGAGGGTCTGTTCTTGGCTAGGGGGATGAACTGCTAGGAGGAGTTCAGCCGCCCTTCTCTCTCTCTCTCACTTGTTCTCTGCTTGCTCAGATTCTAGATACCCAATTCTTGATGCCTCTACCTTGGGGGTGGCTAGTCCAATATATAGGCAAAGGCCCTGGGCCTCTTCCCAAATATTGAGTGGGAAGGGCGCCAACAATTGGCCAATTCGAAGGGGAACATCTGGTACACTTATCCTGACTAAACTTGGTCCTCGCCTGCCAAAGGCCCTGTGGTGACGCCTTTCTGGGCTCCACGATGACCTCCTTCCCACCGTTGGACTGGTCTTGGTCTAGTTGCACCGAAATGGGTGCCTTTGCTTGATCCTCTCACCTGCGCTTGCCCCCTTTGCACCAAAGAGGAAAGGGAGACGCTGCGCGGGCTGGCGCCCGCCTGGCATCCTTGGTCGTCATGGCTTGCGTCATGGGCACCTCGCGAGGTACCCCGCCTTGATCTCTCCGCCTCCTCGTGAGCCAGCCTGGCGAGGCCGTGCCTGGGGAAGCGCCGTGTCGTCCGCCCCGTGAGGCTTGGCCCCTCGCGAGGGTCTTGGGTCTTGTGTTGATGAAGATGGGCCGTGTTGGGCCCCCATTTGAGCCACGCCGCAGGCCGCAGGCAGGAAAGTCTGGGGACCCCCGTTCCCAGAACGCCAACAACGGCGTCCCCCATAGCATCATTACTGATAACGGCACAAACTTTACGGCCGACGAGGTCAAACTCTGGTGCAAAAACATGGGCATCAAGCTCGACTATGCTTCAGTCTATCACCCACAAACTAACGTTCAAGTCGAGCGAGCAAATGGTCTAATCATGAGCGTCATCAAACCCAGATTAGTGCGGTCCCTCAAGGAATCTAACATGCACTGGGTAGAGGAGCTCGATCCGTACTCTGGGGGCTGCGAACCACGCCGAATCGTACCACCGGATACACACCATTCTTCATGGTGTACGGCGCAGAGGCGGTTTTGCCCTGCGACATAATTCATGACTCACCTCGAGTGCGCATGTACGAAGAAAGAGAAGCCGAGCTCGATGGGCAGGACAATCTGGATGCCTTGGAGGAGGAGCGTGATGTGGCAAAAGCCCGTTCCGCATTCTATCAACAGCAGGCTCGAAGATACCAAAGCAGAGAAGTACGGGCCAAAACTTACAATGTTGGTGACTTAGTTCTACGCCTGCCGGATAAGAAAAAGGACAAACTCAAGCCCAAATGGGAAGGTCCCTTTATTATTGACCAAGTCCTGACTGGTGGAGCGTACCATCTGCGAGACGCATCGGATAACCGACTCGAGCCGAACCCATGGAACGCGGCCCGTCTCCGAAGATTCTACGCCTAGCACCGGACTCTGTGTTCGTGTGCTTCCTCTGTCCATTTTTTATACACAAGCTGTCTTACATTTCTTTCCTTCACCCCTCCTTTTCTATTATAGCCTTTGAGGGCTCATTCGTGCCTTGTGCGCACACAATTGACGCGCTATTTGCGCTTAGTATACCTGGGGGCTTCTTTAACAGAAGCTTATTTATACGGGCTCCATGCCCAACACATGTGTCACACTTCCGCATGTACCTTTTATTCACCATTATATGCATCGATATGACTTAAGTTTTGGCCAAGCTGGGTTGCCTGGCTCCTGTGCTTACCCCTACGTTCCCGATTGTTCGGCTAGGTGGTAAAGGGAGCACCTCTGCGATTGTTTGTGCCGGGTCAGCCGGATGTGTACCTCAGACTGGGTGAAGCCGAAAGCTAGCGTTCTTAAGGGAATATTCGGTCGGTGAGCTAAAGATGATTTCTCACTTGTCTATTTATCCGCCCCCTTATGCTTTTGCAGTCTGGACATGCACTTTAGGGCATGCCTCCTAGGGAAAGGAACCCCTAACGGAACTATTCTCCTTGGAATATGTTTCTTACTAACCATGTAATATAACATAACTAGTTGGGCACTTGTCTGTTCAAGCACAAATGACCCCTACGCCTGGTCTCCATGCATGCCCCGGTTTTTACATAACCGAGAGGGTATTCGGACACACTCCGGACTATCGGGTCCCGAGGTTGAAGCAAAAAGGTCCGCCATGACAAACGATCTACAATCCGGCTAGAAGGCATTTTGCATGTCATCTTAAATTACATAGTCAATTTGACTGGGTAAATTCCTCTTCAATACCATCCAACAGGCTGTCTAGTTTACAGTCCTGTTGGGAATATTTGGCGGCCAACCCTACCTGGCCGTACACTAAGCTCACAGGGATCTCCTTCCCACCAAGCCCCACAGGTCCGACCTCGGCTATGTGGTTTGGGTCAGCCTTCGTGTACCGCGTCTTGACCATAGCCCAGGCCTCCCTGGCGCCTTGACAGCAGGCCGATATCTTCCATAATCGGAAGCGCCGCCGAGCTCCCTTCAGCTTCTCTGCAAGCTCTCCAAGGCCCTCGGGCATGGAGACGGATGGCCACAAGGCCTGGGTGACGCCTTGCATCACCTGCCGAACTCGTTCGTGCAGCTGTGAGAGCTCGGAAAGAAGGTCACCCGTAGAACCGGGCATTTCCTCTGCAGGACGACCTGTTAGCATACCTACAGACATAACTCTGTTAGTCGACTTCCTCGCAGAACTCTTTTTCAAAGTTCGTTTAAGAACTTACTAAATATGCCGCGTCGAAGCCGCCGATTCTCCTTAACGGAGTCCAACAGTTGGGCACGAACATCCTTTAGTTCCACGCCCAGCTGGGTGTTGGCATCTTGGAGATCATTCTTCTCCTGCCTCACCTTTGTAAGCACGCTCTCACCAGCCTTTAGCTGGCGTAGGAGTTGCTGCTTCTCCGGATCTAGTCCGGCGCCATCTGCAATTTTATTGTCAGACTTGCATACACGCTGCACTCTACATGATACTGATCAGTTGAGGCATATAATACCAGAGGGGGTCTTCTTGGGCTACCCTGCTGCGGCTAGTGCGGCCTGAAGTTGGGCTTTGCACTCTTCCAGCTCTTGGGACAGTAGGGTATTCTTTTCTGTAAGAACCTGCATAACAAATGATCCTTAAATCAGTCATTCTAACTGTTTCAAGTCTCGGGGGCTACTGGTATATATATAATTACCAAACTTTTCTTACTCGTATGTCCTTTACATACTGCTCCGCGGCTCTGGTTAAACCATCTTGAGCAGCACGGAGATACGCGTCTTCCGATTTAAAGGCCTCCAAAGCCTCCTGGGATAGACAAGCGTCGCGAAGAACTGTTCGGCGACGCCTGTGGTTCATGGCACTCTCCACCTCGGAATTGGTGGCAGACAGCCTGTCCGCACCCTCTGTCGGAGGAGCATCTGATGTGCGCCTCATGTTCGTCTATGCTTCTGGACTTGGCTTTGGAGCCTGGCTGGTGGAGGCACGATTGGCAACCTCTCTGGATATAGCCCGGCGAGCCCTCTTTTTCCTAACAAAAGAAGCACGAGCGTTAGTATGCATCGTTAAAATAATACCCTGGAATAGAACGGCGCGCCTTACTACTGCGCCGGTGTCTCGATCCGGACTGCGGATCTTTTCAGCCGGCCCGCCCTCGCGGTCCCTTGTTGGCTAGTCGCCGCAGGCTCGGCATTCTGCCTCGAGATCCTCCCCTGCAAAACACCATTGGTATACAGTGATAAAAAATAAGAACGGACGGATCATTTTCGAAGTATTGGGACTTCGGTCTCGGTTACCTGTGAGGCTGGGAGCAGTCCAGGATAATCGACTGTAATAGCCACCAAGGCATTGTCGATGCTCAGTTGGTAAAATACCCCATCAATCAGCTCCACAGATATGTCCGGATCGAGGGACCGTTTCGGATCCTCGGGTTGTGGAGGAGGGCTGTTTATCTCCTTTACAGCCTGGCGCAGTTCCTGCGTCGAAATCACAAGGTGAGATACTTAACTATGGGAATATGGAATGGATGGGCAAAAAGAAGTGTCCGCTTACCCAGTTTGGAGGATTGTATATAGAAAATCCGCCCTGTGGATTGACGTGGAGGAATTCCTCCTCTTCTCCCTTGTACAATGCGGACCAGATCTTCGTCAGAGCGGCAACCGATTCCGGCCCCTTATGGCCGCAGCAGGTGGCATCATCCTCCCCATTGAAACCCCACATGGGGTGGCCTCTATACTGAAGCGGCTGCACCCCCCGCATAATTCATGTGGCCATGACCGCGATCGTGGTCAGTCCGGAATGAGCTAACAGCCTTATCCGGCCCATCAGGTAAAGGACGTCCTTGTCATTTTCCTTCTGAGGGCTCCGTGGGCGCCAGCTTAAGCGCTTCTTCAAGGGAGCATTATCAAACTCAGGGAGGCCAATCCGGATAGGGTCCAGCAGGGGGACGTCTTCTATATAAAACCATTCTGAAGGCCAGTCTTCAGATGCCTTCTTTGGGGTCCCGGATAGATATCCGGTCCCGGCGATGCGCCATACTTCGGCTCCGCCCACTTGATATATCGACCCCTCCTGAGAACGGGGCACGAGGCAGAACAACTTCTTCCACAGCGTGAAATGAGCCTCACAGCCCAATAACAGCTCGCAAAGGGCTACGAAGTCCGCGATATGCAATATGGAGGCTGGCGTAAGGTTGTGCAGCTGGAGGCCATAGAACTCTAGCAGCCCCTGGAGAAACAGATGAATTGGAAATCCGAGCCCTCTTATCAAATAAGGGACAAGGCATACCCGCTCTCCTTTAGAGGGATTAGGGACGCGCTCCGCTTTCTCTCCGCCATTATAGGTGGCAAGTCCGGCTCGAACCGGGACCATGTAGGCTGGGGGAAGGAACCCCTTAGTTTGAAGCGCCACTAGCTCGTTGTGCGGGATGGAACATCTCTTCCAATCTCCAGGTTGAGGACT
Source organism: Aegilops umbellulata (assembly GCA_032464435.1). Classification (NCBI taxonomy): domain Eukaryota; kingdom Viridiplantae; phylum Streptophyta; class Magnoliopsida; order Poales; family Poaceae; genus Aegilops; species Aegilops umbellulata. The sequence continues at coordinate 46,863,053 of CP136056.1, read as the reverse complement.
AGGAGAGCGAGAGGAGGAGCTGCGATGACCAGCCATGATGGAATGGATCTCTGTCGAATGCGCTCTGATGAATGCTCGCAGAGGGAAGATGGTGTGATTTGGATCTAAATCCCCGTCTCTTTAAAAAGGCAGCTCATTTACGCAGCTAGGGGGGTAAATGTAAAAATACCATGGCTTTTCGCATTCATTTGACACGTGGAAGAAGGCCATTATTGGGCGTGGAAGCCAAGAAGCGCAATATTCACAAGATGCCGGACACTATTCAGCAGGTACACGGAATTTGGAGAAGAACCCGCCTTGCAATGCCGAAGACAATCTACGCGCCGGACTCATCATCATTGAAGCCTGGTTCGGGGGCTACTGAGGGAGTCCTGGATTAGGGGGTGTCCGGATAGCCGGACTATGACCTTTAGCCGGACTCTTGGACTATGAAGATACAAGATTGAAGACTTCGTCCCGTGTCCGGATAGGACTTTCCTTGGCGTGGAAGGCAAGCTTGGCGATACGGATATGTAGATCTCCTCCCATTGTAACCGACTCTGTGTAACCCTAGCCCTCTCCGGTGTCTATATAAACCGGAGGGTTTTAGTCCGTAGGACGAACAACAATCATACCATAGGTTAGCTTCTAGGGTTTAGCCTCTCTGATCTCGTGGTTGATCTACTCTTGTACTACCCATATCATCAATATTAATCAAGCAGGAGTAGGGTTTTACCTCCATCTAGAGGGCCCGAACCTGGGTAAAAACATCATGTCCCTTGTCTCCTGTTACCATCCGCCTAGACGCACAGTTCGGGACCCCCTACCCGAGATCCACCGGTTTTGACACAGACAGTCGTCCTCGCAGGTCCGCTGCGGGCCAGTCTACCAGTAGCCTGCGCTACTGATGGCGCGGGAGCTCCTACGCTACCGTCCGACGGACAACCTCTACGACGAGTGGCTCCACCGCATCACCGAGCTCGTCAACGCCGCCGGGGAGGTGCCCGCACCGACCCATTCCTCTCGCCCTCCGTCAGCCATGGCGGGGAACGAAGACCACGGCGCTCCGACCCCACCTCCACCGCACGGCGCCGGCCAGGGGCTCAGGCATGAGGCTCCACGGCGCGAACAGTCCCACAGGGCCCCCACACGCGACGAGGAGAGCTGCCAGGTGGTCCCGCGCCCCCATGCAGAAGCGCGCGTGCTCCCCGCTAAGCAGCACTAGAACCGCGCCCCATAGGAGGTGGTGGCGCACGCACCCCAAGATCCAGCACCACAGGCGCAGGGGGCGCCAGCAATCATGAGCGTGGCTGGATGCCGCGCCCTAGCTCCTGAGCTACGACGCCTCGTTTGGCCCGGCAAGTCGAACCGGACCTACCTCCGCGTTACGACAGCACCGCCGACCCGGCGGAGTTCCTCCAGCTCTACGAGCTCAGCATCGAGGCGGCGAACAGCACCGAGCAGGTCATTGCGAACTGGTTCCCCATGGCCCTCAAGGACGGCGCGCGCTCCTGGCTCCTGAACCTTCCTCCAGGATCCATCTCTTCTTGGGAGGAGCTTCGTGAGTGTTTCATCGCCAACTTCCAAGGTACCCGCGACCGAGCTCCAGCGGCCGCAGACCTGCGCCGCGTGAAGCAGCAGCCTGGGGAGACCTTGCAGAAGTGCATCCAACGCTTCAACACCGTGCGCCTCAAGATCCCCAGGGTCTCCGGCGAGGCCATCATCTCGGCGTTCTCCGACGGTGTCCGCGACGTTAGGATGAAGGAGGAGCTTGCCATCCACGAGGACCTATGCACGACCCTCGAGATGTTCAATCTCGCGGCAAAGTGCGCCAGGGCAGAGGAAGGCCGCCTCTCCCTCCTGGAACTGCCTGAGGCGGAAGCCAACGACAAGAAGACCAAGGCCAAGGAAGCAAAGCGCAAGGGACCTGCCGTGCTGGCTGTGGAGCCAGAGTGAAGCGCGGCTGCGGCTACAATGACCCTCCAAGAGACAACCGTCCGTACTGCGTCTTCCATGATGTCCATAGCCATAACACCAACGACTGCCAAGAGCTCAGGACGATGCGCGGCGGGCGCGTCGGGCAGCGCCCTGAGCGCGACAACCGTAGCTACGGCCGCGGAGGAGGCCATGGCGGAGGACGCTGGGACGGCAGGAACGCGCGCCAAGGATGGCGTGATCAGCCTCGTGAAGACCGCTGGCAGGAGCAGCCTCGCGACGCCCCCTGGCGTGACCAGCCTCGTGAGGGTCGCCCTCAGAGCAAAGCGGGCCTGCCTCCGCTGCCACCACCGCCAAGAAGGAACGACGATGACTGCCAGGGAGACGAAGCGGGGGGCTTCCAGGAGCCATGCGGGGTCGCGTGCATCCTAGGAGGAGCCCATGCTCCGGCTTCTCACCGCATCTTCAAGCAGTTTGCCCGTGAGGTGAACGCGGCGCTCCCCAGGCCTGACGCCGCGCGCAACCTCAGGTGGGCCAACCAGATCATCGCCTTCGACCCCAAGGATCAGCTCAGGTGCACCGCTGCTCCAGGCACTCTCCCGATGCTCTGCACCCCAACCATCAGTAACGTCGGCATGACCAAGACCCTCATCGACAGGGGGGGGGGGGGGGGCGGGGGACAGGGCTCAACGTCCTCTCCGTCCAGATCTTCGAGACTCTTCAAGTACCCTACGATCAGCTGCACCGGACCAAGCCATTCTACGAAGTCACAGATGGCACCACCCTCCCGATGGGGCAGGTCTGCCTCCCCGTCACCTTCGACGACCGCGACAACTACCACACCGAGCTCATCGACTTTGACGTCGCCAACATCAACCTCCCATACAAGGCCATCCTAGGGTATCCGGCCCTCTCCAAGTTTATGGCGGCGACCCATCACGGCTACAACATCCTCAAGATGCCTGGAAGCGGCGGAGTCATCACGATCGCCTGCGACGAGAAGGAAGTAGTACGTTCTCTGGAGCGCGCCTACCAGACTGCGGCGATCAAGAGCTCCAACGGAGACGGAGCCGTCTTCGCCCTGATGACCACCCCCAAGAAGAAGAAGCAACTGCCCGACTCTCAGGCCTCGGGGGCTCCCGACGGCACCACTTCAAGATCCACGCCTGCTGACGAGGCGCCCTCCGCCCTCGCATAGGGAGGCGTGCCCCTCTCAGGACGGGCTCGGGGGCTCCCCTTAGGGAGACCCGGACCTGGTCGTGAGTGAGGCGCCCGGGCACCACTCGCGGGTGCGCCCCGCCGTGCGATGTCATAAGCCCAGTGTGAGCCTCATAACGCTAGGGGCTCAGGACCCCATCGACCAAGCTACCAAGGAACCTTACCCACCTACTCAAGACCCAAGCAACCAGTTTCGCGTCTGCATCGACATCCCGAGCCTCAATAGGGCTGCCACCCAGGGCCTCTTCCAGCCGATGGCGGTCGGCTGGAGGAGGGCCTTCCCCTCTAGCCTCCGCAACGTGGCCGCCACATACCAGCATTTTGTACAACAGGCCGTGGGGGCCCAGGAGGCTCAGCAGCAGGCGGTCCTGACGGAGCAGGACCGGGACCCCCGCGACCGCTGAGGGCCTCCGGAGCCCCTGGGCCTCGGGAGCTCGGCTCTCCTCAGGAGCAACCCGCATGGCTCACGTCTCCAGCTACCCCAACTCCTCTTCAGCGACAAGTACTGGGTGATGTCTCAGGTATTCTGTCGAGGGCGCCCCTCGGGCTGCATCATCCTCGAGTTGCTGGGGGCTTACCCCCACAGCTGTCTCTTTTTGCGCATGAATCAGAACTGGTTGCTTCCTTTCACATTATCTATATGGTTGGCACCCTCACCGCCACTAAGGTCACGAGCCCTTGTGTGCCCATCCGAGACCCCCCCATGAATAAGGACTGGCACGACGTCTGTGCTCGGGTCCGTCCCTGCAGCATCGCTAAACCCAAGGGTTGAGCTCTGTCTCGCGAGCCATTCCCGTGACGTCACCTCCCGTAGTCCTTGGTTCCTTGTTCTCGCATGGGCTAATCGTTGGTGGGTAAGTAGGGGCCCGTTGCAGGTGCCTCGCTCCCGCGGGAACCGCGCGCCAGTTGTTTATCTTTTGGACTATAGCATGAGAAGACTGGGCACGACGTCTGTGCTCGGGTCCGTCCCTGCAGCGTTGATAAATCCAGCGGCTGAGCTCTATCTTACGGGCCGGTCCCGCTAACATCACCTCCTGGGGTCGTTGGTGCTGCGTCCTTCTCATGCAATGCCCTCTGGAGATGCATTCGGCGCAGGTCTAGGCAACCCATCTCTTTTCACATTTTGTAGAAGAAGACTTAGGCACAACACGCCTCAGGCGCAACCCGCCTCAGGGTAGGGTCTCATGAGTGATGCGTAAGCTCGCGAGAACTTCCTCAGAGTCGTTCAGCTCGTCTTGAGGAGGGCCCATATACACCCTGGCTGTCCCGCCATGCAAGCCACGTGTCCGGACGGGCTGTACATGCCTGTGAGTCTCTCCCGGTGGGTGGCTCCCCTCCCACGATCCAGTGGAAGTGCTTAGCTCTGTGCTGGCAAGACCGAGGAGCGGTTGTGCCCACGAACCAGTGGAAGCACCAAGCTCCGCGCTAGCCGATACGACTGAAGAGCGGTTATGCCCACACTCCGCGCAAGTGTGGTAGCTCTATGCTCTGCACTAGTTATAAACAACTGAGGGCACCCCCAGCGGTCGCACCAACCTCAGGGAGCTTTTTAGCTCACGACGCTCACAGCTTCTCCTTGGAAGGGTATCGCGAGGGGGGCTAGGCACGGGGGCTATGCTCAGGTCACGCCTGGCAGACGCCACCCTACCAGGTGCCCAGACACCTGGCTTTCTCGCGCCCCCATCCTAGGCGAAGGCTCGTGAGCAAGGTATGGTGATCGTTCTCCCTCATGAGAGACGTTCGTACGTCAAGGGGGACCCCTGGGCATCGCGACCCAGGGGCCTCACTAGTCACGTAGCCTCTCACTCCTTGGGCCCGGTGCTCAACGGCGGTCGAGGTATGCGTGGGGCTGGGCCATGCCGACGCAGAAAGCAAATGGGTTGCTTGAGCGTTAAGGGGGACCCCTGGGCATCATAACCCATGGGCCTCATTAGTCACATAGCCCATCATTCCTTGAGCCTTCCCTGGTGACCCGGAGGGCTCAATGGCGGTCGAGGTATGCGCGGGCTAGGCCCTGCCGATGCAGAGCACTTAAGCAAACATGAATGGAAGCAAGCACGGAAATCACAGAATTCAAAGCCTAGCTATTACAATAAGCTCAAGTTCATCAAACTCAAACAAGTCTCACGCCTCCCCGAGGCACTCGCATCCTCCTCAGCAGGAACAGGTCAGGCATCGCCAGATGCGCCGGCATCAGCTTCCGCCTCTTCAGACGCATCAGCAGCAGCCGGAAGGAACGCCTCCACCAGCTCTTTGACCTTCTCCGCCACACACTCAGCAGTCGCGCCCTCCAGGCTCGCGGCCAGCGGCTGGGATAGTGTGGTCAGGTCAAAGCTAGGGTCACGAAGGAAGAAATGGCCACACACCTGCGCCAAAGCAGAGGTATGAAGCGATCGGCCTCAGTATCAGCTAACTGACCGATTGCAGATGCCACGTCGCCCAGGGCCTTCACGAGCGCAACTAGGAGCCCGATGGCACCATCCTCCGGAGTGGCCAGCGGCTCTTCGAACCCCTCCCTGTAGGCGATCCGCAGTAGCCTGCGAGCCTCGAGCTCGAAGGCGGCGAGGGCCTCACAGCCCACCATCACCGTCTTCTCCGAGGCTGCGAGGGCGTCCTCCCTGGCCTTCAGCTCTCCCTCGCGCTTGGCTTGGGATGCCTTGGCTTCCTCGGCCTCTGTCTTCAGCTTCTCCAGGCTCGCGCGGTCGGTGAGCTGCTCCTTCTGCAACCGCGTGTCTCGGCCTTCTCGCCCTGGAGCTCCTTCTCCAACCTCTCAAGCTCTAGGGCGTGCTTCGCGCTCTCCTCACGGAGGGTCTTAAGTTTGTCCTCCTCCTCCTGACGACACTTCTCGGAGGACGCTGCCTGCGCTTCCGTGGTCTCCCGCGCCCGTGCAGCCGAGGCAGCCTCCTCCCGACCCTCGGTGATGGCCGCCGAAGCCTGACTCCAGGTGGCCTGCACAGACTCCTCCGCTTGCAGCCACCCCAAGAGTAGGCCCAAGTGGGCGTCCACCGCACGGTCATCACCGTCCCGAAAGACAATGCGGAGCTGGTTCAGCGCAGTGGAGGCCACCTCCAAGGCCTCGGGACCAGACCTCACCTGCTGATGAGGGGGCGCCACCACGACCGCCCACTCGGCTGAGGGCTTGGGGGTTCCTGGTCCCTTCGCTGGCACGGCGGGAGTAGGGGTCACCTGGCCCTCGCGAGGGGCTACAGCAGAGTCCACTGGAGGCGTCGCCACCACGCGCTCAGCAGTTTGGCTGGCTGAGGCATGTGGCACCGTGGCGGCAGCAGCAGCAGCAGCAGGAGGGGTGGGACTTTGAGAAGTGGCCCCTCCCTTCATCTTCTTCAGCATGCCGCCAATGCTACTGCATCAAGAAACGCGCGTCAGAAGCGCAACGGGCAATAGAACAACGGAAGAACCTGCACTCACGCGTCAGAGGCCTGGCGCGCCCTCCTCTTCGCCAGCAGATCGGCAGCGGCTTCCTTCACCGGGGGCACGCTGCTGGCCCGAACGTTGGCAAGACGCGAGGCCAAGGATTTCGGCACAACAGTGGCCGCTGGCCTTGCCGGGGCAGAGCTTCGCCCGGGAGTCGCTGCGTCGCCCCCTCCAAACGAAGAGCGTCCAGATCGGCGCGGGGTGACGGCCTTGGGCTGCCCAGCGACTCCAGCCCTCGGCGGCAGCTCCTCAATGGATTCCGCGGAGGAGGCGTCATCAAGATTCAGGTCCAGGTCCCCGAGGGATTTCTCAGAGTCCTCCTCCTCCTCCTCGCTCTCCTCTTCACCACCGGAGGACACATCAACCGTGGCCGGAGCAGGCTCGGCCACCTCGACATAGCCCGACACGGCCTCCAACTGCTCGGCCTTGTCAGGACGGCGGTACAGCAGCAGGTGGGCCACCGGAAGGTCTGCAGGCATCGTCTCCAGGAGAATGCTTGAGGTGAAGTCCAGATCAGAAGAGGGTAGCATCCCCGAGCGTAGTCGGAGCTTGTCGTCATCCCCCATCAGCTCCCACATGGGACGCGAGTGCGCCTGGCGTGGCGCCAGGCGCTGCCTTAGGAACTCCTTCATGATCTGTCCCCCCTCGACTCTCGAGGCCATATCAGCCTCAATCCTCGCCAAGAAGGGCCCAACCTCGGGATCAGTAATCTTCACATGGCTCCAGCAGGCGCGCTTCCACGGACGGGTGGTAGGCAGCGCCAGCAACGGGTGCGTGCGCTGAGCATCTAGATAGACCCATCTCTTCCGATGGGTGTCTATCTTCTTCCCCGCCTTCATCAACCGGCAGCCCTTGCGCTGAAAGACGAAGGAGATGCACGCCGAGCACGGACCCTCCTCGTACAGCCGGACGACGAAGAGGTGGCGGAAGAGGGCGACAGTCGGCCTCACCCCCACGAACGCCTCGCAATAGAAGGCGAACAACGACAAGACGAGGAGGGAGCGAGGCTGGATATGAAGGGCGTGCACCTGGTAGTGGTCCAAAATGGCATAGAAGAATTCAGAGAAGGGCAGCACAAGCCGAACGGAGATGCTATGGAGGAAGAAGGGGTAGCAGGTCGCCGTCAAGGCCGGCGCAGCAGCCGACCCGACCAGGATCTTCGTCGGGCCATGCTCGTTATGCTCGCTTGACAGGAAGGACTGGACTTCCGCGTAGTCCCCCTCCATGGTGACGGAAGACTCCTCGAGCGCCACCACGAGAGAGGAACCAGACCCGGACGCTTGCGCGGCGCCCTTGCCCTTCTTCACCATTGCCAAAGGCGTCGGGGAAGGCAAGGGATCCGAGAAGATTGGAGGCGCAGGAGAAGGGGATCTGAGCAGGAAGGAAGGGGAGCAATAACCCCTGTGCGGCAAAGACAACCTCTTTTGTCAAGTAACACGGTTACCAAGGCTGCGTGGGGAGTGGAGTCGTCACGTCCCATCCAACCATCACGCGCCATCCTGGCCCGCAGACTTTGGGGCCCGTGGTGCTTCGTCCTCGGCTGGGCTTCGCCCAGAAGCCAACTCCGCGCGCGCCTTGGGCCCGGGGGCTACTGTCGGTGTACTGGGAACCAGGGTACCCAGACTTGCCTGTCTGCGGCGCACGCCGCGTTCCTGGGACGGCCCGGTAGGGCCCAGCTGATTGACCAGCTGCTCAAGACCCTCGCGAGGGGGCCAGCCCTAGCGAGGAGAACGACCAAGACCTCCTCAGGGAGCGGCCTCACCTAGGCTGCTCCGGAGGGGCGACCAAGACCTCTCCCAAGAGTGGCCTCAGCTAGGCTGCTTCGGGAGGGTGGAGATCTCAAGGCAAGGGCTGCCTCATGAGGAGGCAGTGACGCAAGCCATGACAAACCGTGCCAGCGGGCGCAGTTTCCATATCGGTGCAAAGGAGACCGCACAGGCGCAGGTTCCCGAGAGGCGAGACAAAGGTTTCCCCTTTGGTGCAACAAGACCGAAGACCGCAAGGACGACAGGAAGGATGTCATCACCGAGCCCACCACCGCGTCACCGCCTCCCCTCTTTGTAGGCGAAGACCACCTTTTGTCAGGATAGGAGCGTCCTTGTGTTCCCGCTCAAATGGCCGTCGTGGGATTCCCTTCCTGCCTAAACATTTCGGGGGAAGAGGACCCTGGCCGCCTATATAAGTAGCTAGGGTTCTCATAATAGAGAGAGAGACCAACCCATTGGGATTTAGCATAGCAAAGGAGCAAGAACATCCGCCTCCTCACCCCTCTTGAGCTCGCCTCCTGAGATCAAGAAACCACTGTATTTGTTCATACTCGAGCCCTCGCGATGCCAATCCATTAAAGCAGGACGTAGGGTTTTACACCGCAAGGTGGCCTGAACCTGGGTAAACTCTTGTGTGCTCTACTTGTTTGCTTGCTTGCATTCCATTCCCACCACCAGGATAAGAGCGAGGCTCTAGGTAGACGTGTAGTGGGAGAGATCTTCGTCACGCCCCTGTGTTCGAATCTTAAGGGTTTTGCGGAGCCCGAAATCCGACAGGTGGGTTGTTCCCACCTCGGGTGCCCCCTGGACTGCCTCTTTGCTCTATAAATACCCCAATATTCCAGAAACCCTAGGGGAGTCGACGAAATATTCATCCAGCCGCCGCAGAGTCCAGAACCACCAGATCCAATCTAGACACCATCTCGGATGGGGTTCACCACCTCCATTGGTGCCTCTCCGATGATGCGTGAGTAGTTCTATGTAGACCTTCAGGTCCGTAGTTAGTAGCTAGATGGCTTTCTCTCCCTCTCTCTAAATTCTCAATACAATGGTCTCTAGGAGATCCATATGATGTAATGATACGTCTCCAACGTATCTATAGTTTTTGATTGCTCCATGCTATGTTATCTACTGTTTTGGGCAATACTGGGCTTTATTTTCCACTTTTATATTACTTTTGGGACTAACCTATTAACCGGAGGCCCAACCCAGATTTGCTATTTTTTTGCCTATTTCAGTGTTTCGAAGAAAAGGAATATCAAACGGAGTCGAAACGGAACGAAATCAACTAGAGAAGTTATTTTTGGAACGAAAGCCACCTGATGGACTTGGACACCACGTCAAGGAAGGAACGAGGAAGCCACGAGGGTGGGGGCGCGCCCCCTGCCTCGTGGGGCCCTCGTGGCTCCCCTGACGTACTTCTTCCGCCTATATAACTCCACGTACCCTAAAACTTATAGAACAAAGATTAGATCGGGAGTTCCGCCGCCGCAAGCCTCTGTAGCCACCAAAAACCTCTCGGGACCCTGTTCCGGCACCCTGCCGGAGGGGGGAACCCTCACCGGTGGCCATCTTCATCATCCCGGCGCTCTCCATGACGAGGAGGGAGTAGTTCACCCTCAGGGCTGAGCGTATGTACCAGTAGCTATGTGTTTGATCTCTCTCTCTCTCTCTCTCGTGTTCTTGATTTGGCACGATCTTGATGTATTGCGAGCTTTGCTATTATAGTTGGATCTTATGTTTCTTCTCCCCCTCTTCTCTCTTGTAATGGATGAGTTTCCCCTTTGAAGTTATTTTATCGGATTGGGTCTTTAAAGACTTGAGTACACTTGATGTATGTCTTGCCGTGCGTATGTGTGGTGACAATGGGATATCACGTGCCACTTGATGTATGTTTTGGTGATCAACTTGCGGGTTCTACCCATGAACCTATGCATAGGGGTTGGCACACGTTTTCGTCGTGATTCTCCGGTAGAAACTTTGGGGCACTCTTTGAGGTTCTATGTGTTGGATTGAGTAGATGAATTGAGATTGTGTGATGCATATCGTATAATCATACCCACGGATACTTGAGGTGACATTGGATCTAGGTGACATTAGGGTTTTGGTTGATTTGTATCTTAAGGTGTTATTCTAGTACGAACTCTAGGGCTGTTTGTGACACTTATAGGAATAGCCCAATGGATTGACTGGAAAGAATAACTTTGAGGTGGTTTCATACCCTACCATAATCTCTTCGTTTGTTCTCCGCTATTAGTGACTTTGGAGTGACTCTTTGTTGCATGCTGAGGGATAGTTATGTGATCCAATTATGTTATCATTGTTGGGAGAACTTGCACTAGTGAAAGTATGAACCCTAGGCCTTGTTTCCTAGCATTGCAATACCGTTTACGCTCACTTTTACCGCTTGCTACCTTGCTGTTTTTATATTTTCAGTTTACAAAAACCTATATCTACCATCCATATTGCACTTGTATCACCATCTCTTCGCCGAACTAGTGCACCTATACAATTTACCATTGTATTGGGTGTGTTGGGGACACAAGAGACTCTTTGTTATTTGGTTGCAGGGTTGCTTGAGAGAGACCATCTTCATCCTACGCCTCCCACGGATTGATAAACCTTAGGTCATCCACTTGAGGGAAATTTGCTACTGTCCTACAAACCTCTGCACTTGGAGGCCCAACAACGTCTACAAGAAGAAGGTTGTGTAGTAGACATCAAGCTCTTTTCTGGCGCCGTTGCCGGGAGGTGAGTGCTTGAAGGTATATCTTTAGATCTTGCAATCAAATCTTTTTGTTTCTTGTTTTAGCACTAGTTTAGTTTATAAAAGAAAACTACAAAAAAATGGAATTGAGTTTGTCTCATACGCTTCACTTTTTAATATCTTTCGTAAGTATGATGGAAAGGAAAATTGTGCCAAAGTGTTAGAAGAAGAAATCTATAAAATGTTTGGCACTAAATCTTTGAATAATGAGCATGATTGCAATGTTGTTAGTATGAATTCCTTGAATATCCATGATGCTAATGATATGCAAAGCCACAAGCTTGGGGAAGCTATGTTTGATGAAGATGATATTTTTTGTCCCCCAAGCTTTGATGAGCAAATTTACTATGATGAAAGCATGCTTCCTATCTATGATGATTATTGCGATGACACCTATGCTATAAAGAATAACGATAACCATGAAACTTGTCATCTTGATCTTAATTTTCAATCACATGATAGTTATTTTGTTGAGTTTGCTCCCACTACTATTGATGAGAAAAATTTGCTTATGTGGAGAGTAATAAAAATAATACGCTAGTAGATCATGAAAAGAATGCTTTAGGTGCTGGCTATATTGTTGAATTCATTCATGATGCTACTGAAAATTATTATGAGGGAGGAATATATGCTTGTAGGAATTGCAATAATATCAAGTTTCCTCTCTATGTGCTTAAAGTTTTGAAGTTATGCTTGTTTTACCTTCCTATGCAAGTTGATTATTGTTCTCATAAGTTGTTTGCTCACAAAATGCCTATGCATAGGAAGTGGGTTAGACTTAAATGTGCTAGTCATATTCTTCATGATGCTCTCTTTATGTTTCAATTCTTATCTTTTATGTGAGCATCATTGAAATCATCATGCCTAGCTAGGGGCTTTAAATGATAGCGCTTGTTGGGATGCAACCCAATTTTATTTTAGTTTCTTACTTTTTGGTTCTGTTTAAGAATAAATAATCCATCTAGATTCTGTTTAGATGATGTTTTGTGTTTTAATTAGTGTTTGTGCCAAGTAGAACCTTTGGGAAGACTTGGGTGAAGTCTTTATGATCATGCCATAAAAAAACAGAAACTTTAGCGCTCATGAGATTAGCTAGAACTTTTTTCTGGAGAGTGCTATTTAGTTGATTATTTTTGCAGATGATTACTAGACAAATTAATCAGGACCAAAAATTTATTTTAGAATTTTTGGAGTTCCAGAAGTTTGCGTTAGTTACAGATTTCTACAGACTGTTCTGTTTTTGACAGATTCTGTTTTTCGTGTGTTGTTTGCTTATTTTGATGACTCTATGGCTAGTAAAATAGTTTATAAACCATAGAGAAGTTGTAATACAGTAGGTTTAACTCCAATATAAATAAATAATGAGTTCATTACAGTACCTTGAAGTGGTGTTTTGTTTTCTTTCGCTAACAGAGCTTACGAGTTTTCTGTTAAGTTTTGTGTTGTGAAGTTTTCAAGTTTTGGGTAAAGATTCGATGGACTACGGAATAAGGAGTGGAAAGAGACTAAGCTTGGGGATGCCCAAGGCACCCCAAGGTAATATTCAAGGATAACCAAGCGTTTAAGCTTGGGGATGACCCGCTCTTTCGTCTTCGTTCATCGGTAACTTTACTTGGAGCTATATTTTTATTCACCACATGATATGTGTTTTGCTTGGAACGTCATTTTATTTTCTTTTGTTTTGCTTGCTGTTTGAATAAAATAACAAGATCTGAAATTCTTAAATGGGAGAGTCTTCACATAGTTGCATAATTATCCGACTACTCATTGATCTTCACTTATATCTTTCGGAGTAGTTTGTCGTTTGCTCTAGTACTTCACTTATATCTTTTTAGAGCACGGCGGTGGTTTCATTTTGAAGAAATATATGAACTCTCATGCTTCACTTATATTATTTTGAGAGTCTTAAATAGCATGTTAATTTGCTTAAATAATCCTAATATGCTAAGCATACAAGATTTGTAAGAATTCTTATGAGTGTGTTGAATACTAAGAAAAGTTTGATGCTTGATAATTGTTTTGAGATATGAAGATGGTGATATCAGAGTCATGCTAGTTGAGTAGTTGTGAATTTGAGAAATACTTGTGTTAAAGTTTGTGATTTCCGTAGCATGCACTTATGGTGAACCGTTATGTGATGAAGTCGGAGCATGATTTATTTATTGATTGTCTTCCTTATGAGTGGCGGTCAGGGACGAGTGATGGGCTTTTCCTACCAATCTATCTCCCTAGGAGCATGCGTGTAATAGTTTGCTTTGATAACTTCTAGATTTTTGCAATAAGTATATGAGTTCTTTATGACTAATGTTGAGTCCATGGATTATATGCACTTTTCCTTCCTTCCACCATTGCTAGCCTTCTAATACCGCGCACCTTTCGCCGGTATCATACACCCACCATATAGCTTCCTCAAAACAGCCACCATACCTACCTATCATGGCATTTCCATAGCCATTCCGAGATATATTGCCATGCAACTTACCACCGTTTCATTTATTATGACACGCTCCATCATTGTCATATTGCTAGCATGATCACGTAGTTGACATCGTATTTGTGGCAAAGCCACCGTTCATAATTCATTCATACATGTCACTCATGAGTCATTGCGTATCCCGGTACACCGCCGGAGGCATTCATATAGAGTCATATTTTGTTCTAAGTATCGAGTTGTAATTGTTGAGTTGTAAGTAAATAAAAGTGTGATGATCATCATTATTAGAGCATTGTCCCAGTGAGGAAAGGATGATGGAGACTATGATTCCCCCACAAGTCGGGATGAGACTCTGGACGAAAAATAAAAAAAGAGAAAAAAAAGAGGCCATAAAAAAGAGAAAAGGCCCAAATATTAAAATAAAAAAATAAAAAAATGATAGAACAATAGAGAAGGGACAATGCTACTATCCTTTTACCACACTTGTGCTTCAAAGTAGCACCATGATGTTCATGATAGAGAGTCTCTCATTTTGTCACTTTCATATACTAGTGGGAATTTTACATTATAGAACTTGGCTTGTATATTCCAATGATGGGCTTCCTCAAAATGCCCTAGGTCTTCATGAGCAAGCGAGTTGGATACACACCACTTAGTTTCTTTTGTTGAGCTTTCATAAACTTATAGCTCTAGTGCATCCGTTGCATGGCAATCCCTACTCACTCACATTGATATCTATTGATGGGCATCTCCATAGCCCGTTGATACGCCTAGTTGATGTGATACTATCTTCTACTTTTTGTCTCCTCCACAACCACCATTCTATTCCACTTATAATGCTATGTCCATGGCTCACGCTCATGTATTGCGTGAAGATCGAAAAAGTTTTGAGAATGCCAAAGTATGAAACAATTGCTTGGCTTGTCATCAGGGTTGTGCATGATTTAAATACTTTGTGTGGTGAACATAGAGCATAGCCAGACTATATGATTTTGTAGGGATAACTTTCTTTGGCCATGTTATTTTGAGAAGACATGATTGCTTTGTCAGTATGCTTGAAGTATTATTATTTTTTATGTCAATATGAACTTTTGTCTTGAATCTTTCAGAGCTGAAATATTCATACCACAATTAAGAAGAATTACATTGAAATTATGCCAAATAGCACTCCGCATCAAAAATTCTTTTTTTATCATTTACCTACTCGAGGACGAGCAGGAATTAAGCTTGGGGATGCTTGATACGTCTCCAACGTATCTATAATTTTTGATTGCCCCATGCTATGTTATCTACTATTTTGGGCAATATTGGGCTTTATTTTCCACTTTTATATTACTTTTGGGACTAACCTATTAACCGGAGGCCTAACCCAGACTTGCTGTTTTTTGCCTATTTCAGTGTTTCGAAGAAAAGGTATATCAGACGGAGTCGAAACGGAACAAAATCAACTAGAGAAGTTGTTTTTGGAACGAAAGCCACCCGATGGACTTGGACCCCACGTCAAGGAAGGAATGAGGAAGCCACGAGGGTGGGGGGCGCGCCCACCCCCTAGAGTGCCCCCTGCCTCGTGGGGCCCTCGTGGCTCCCCTGACGTACTTCTTCCGCCTATATAACTCCACATACCATAAAACTTCCAGAACAGAGATTAGATCGGGAGTTCCGCCGCCCCAAGCCTCTGTAGCCACCAAAAACCTCTTGGGACCCTGTTCCGGCACCCTGCCGGAGGGAGAACCCTCACCGGTGGCCATCTTCATCATCCCGGCGCTCTCCATGACGAGGAGGGAGTAGTTCACCCTCGGGGCTGAGGGTATGTACCAGTAGCTATGTGTTTGATCTCTCTCTCTCTCTCGTGTTCTTGATTTGGCACGATCTTGATGTATCGCGAGCTTTGCTATTATAGTTGGATCTTATGTTTCTTCTCCCCCTCTTCTCTCTTTTAATGGATTGAGTTTCCCCTTTGAAGTTATTTTATCGGATTGAGTCTTTAAAGACTTGAGAACACTTGATGTATGTCTTGCCGTGCGTATCTGTGGTGACAATGGGATATCACGTGCCACTTGATGTATGTTTTGGTGATCAACTTGAGGGTTCCTCCCATGAACCTATGCATAGGGGTTGGCACATGTTTTCGTCGTGATTCTCCGGTAGAAACTTTGTGGCACTCTTTGAGGTTCTATGTGTTGGACTGAGTAGATGAATTGAGATTGTGTGATGCATATCGTATAATCATACCCACGGATACTTGAGGTGACATTGGAGTATCTAGGTGACATTAGGGTTTTGGTTGATTTGTATCTTACGGTGTTATTCTACTACGAACTCTAGGGCTGTTTGTGACACTTATAGGAATAGCCCAATGGATTGATTGGAAAGAATAACTTTGAGGTGGTTTCGTACCCTACCATAATCTCTTCGTTTGTTCTCGGCTATTAGTGACTTTGGAGTGACTCTTTGTTGCATGTTGAGGGATAGTTATGTGATCCAATTATGTTATCATTGTTGGGAGAACTTGCACTAGTGAAAGTATGAACCCTAGGCCTTGTTTCCTAGCATTGCAATACTGTTTACACTCACTTTTACCGCTTGCTACCTTGCTGTTTTTATATTTTCAGATTACAAAAACCTATATCTACCATCCATATTGCACTTGTATCACCATCTCTTCGCCGAACTAGTGCACCTATGCAATTTACCATTGTATTGGGTGTGTTGGGGACACAAGAGACTCTTTGTTATTTGGTTGCAGGGTTGGTTGAGAGAGACCATCTTCATCCTACGCCTCCACGGATTGATAAACCTTAGGCCATCCACTTGAGGGAAATTTGCTACTGTCCTACAGACCTCTGCACTTGGAGGCCCAACAACGTCTACAAGAAGAAGGTTGTGTAGTAGACATCATGTAACTATTTTTGCGGTGTGTTTGTTGTGATCTGATGAACTTTGAGTTTGTGATCAGTCATATCTTTTTATATCCATGAAAGTTATTTGAGTTTCTTTGGTATCTTATATGCATGATCTCTTATAGCCTCGTATTTCTTCTCCTATATTTGAGTTTTGTTTGGCCAACTTGATCTATTTATCTTGCAATGGGAAGAGGTGCTCGGTAGTGGGTTCGATATTACGGTGCTTGATCCCAGCGACAGAAAGGGAACCAACACGTATGTATCGTTGCTACTAAGGATAAAAATATGGGATGTATATCTAACGCAATAGATAAACGGATCTTGTCTACATCATGTCATCGTTCTTATTGAATTACTCTGTGTTTCCATGAACTTAATACACTAGATGCATGCTGGATAGCGGTCGATGTGTGGAGTAATAGTAGTAGATGCAGGTAGGAGTCGGTCTACTAATCTTGGATGTGATGCCTACATAATGATCATTGCCTGGATATCGTCATGATTGTTCGAAGTTCTATCAGTTGCCCAACAGTAATTTGTTTACCAACCGTTTGCTATTTTTCTCGAGAGAAGCCACTAGTGAAACCTACGAGGATCAGAAGGAAATGCCCCACAAGTATAGGGGATCTATCATAGTCCTGCGATAAGTAAGAGTGTCGAACCCAACAAGGAGCAGAAGCAAATGACAATTAGTTTTTAGTAAGGTATTCTCAGTAAGCACTGAAATTATCGGTAACAGATAGTTTTATGATAAGGTAATTTGTAACGGGTAACAAGTAACAAAAGTAAAAATGGTGCACCAAGGTGGCCCAATCCTTTTTGTAGCAAAGGACAAGCCTGGACAAACTCTTATATAAAGGAAAGCGCTCCTGAGGACACATGGGAATTATCGTCAAGCTAGTTTTCATCATGCTCATATGATTCGCGTTCGTTACTTTGATAATTTGATATGTGGGTGGACCGGTGCTTGGGTACTTCCCTTCCTTGGACAACATCCCACTTATGATTAAACCCCCTCGCAAGCATCTGCAACTACGAAAGAAGAATTAGGGTAAACCTAACCATAGCATGAAACATATGGATCCAAATCAGCCCCTTACGAAGCAACACATAAACTAGGGTTTAAGATTCTGTCACTCTAGCAACCCATCATCTACTTATTACTTCCCAATGCCTTCCCCACTCTAGCAACATACATCTCATCAAAATATCGAACGAATACCAAATTCACATGACTACTTATAACAAGACTTCTCCCATGTCCTCGGGAACAAACGTAAGTACTCACAAATCATATTCATGTTCATAATCAGAGGGGTATTAATGTGCATAAAGGATCTGAACATATAATCTTCCACCGAATAAACCAATTAGCATCAACTACAAGGAGTAATCAACACTACTAGCAACCCACAGGTACCAATCTGAGGTTTTGAGACAAATATCGGATACAAGAGATGAACTAGGGTTTGAGAGGAGATGGTGTTGATGAAGATGTTGATGGAGATTGACCCCCTCCCGACGAGAGGATCGATGGTGATGATGATGGTGACGATTTCCCCCTCCCGGAGGGAAGTTTCCCCGGCAGAACAGCTCCGCCGGAGCCCTAGATTGGTTTCGGCAGGTTCCGCCTCGAGACGGCGGCGCTTCGTCCTGAAAGCTTCCTTCTTATTTTTTCCAGGCATTTATTGACGTCTACTAATATTACCAATTCTTTGACATTCATCACAAGGCAAGACAAATTTACGGGCATCTTTAAAAAGAGTAGGACAATAAAAACCGGATTGCAATAACTTATGCACAGTTCTATCTCCAGCATGGTGTCCTCCATAAGCCTCGGACTGACAGTTGCGTAGGATCTGTTCCTGTTCATGCTCAGGTACGCAACGTCTAATAACACCATCTACTCCTTCTTTATAAAGGTGTGGGTCATCCCAGAAGTAATGTCTTAAATCATAGATTTTTTTTCTTTTGCTGGTATGTGAAACTAGGTGGTATAAATTTAGCAACAATGTAATTAGCATAATCAGCATACCATGGAGCAGTACGAGAAGCATTTATGACAGCTAATTGTTCATCGGGAAAGCTATCATCAATAGGTAGTGGGTCATCAAGAACATTCTCTAACCTAGATAAGTTTTCTGCAACGGGGTTCTCAGCTCCCTTTCTATCTATAATATGCAAATCAAATTTTTGTAGTAGGAGAACCCATCTAATAAGTCTAGGTTTAGTATCTTTTTTTCCATAAGATATTTAATAGCAGCATGATCAGGGGTAACAGTTACTTTAGAATCAACAATATAAGGTCTGAACTTATCACAAGCAAATACAACTGCTAAAAATTCTTTTTCAATAGTAGCATAATTTCTCTGGGCACTGTCTAGAGTTTTACTAGAATATTGGATAACATTTAATTTCTTATCAACTCTTTGTCCTAGAACAACACCTACAGCATAATCACTATCAGCACACATAATTTCAAAGGGTAAATTCCAATCAGGAGGCTGAACAATAGGTGCAGAAATCAAGGCTTTGTTAAGTATTTCAAATGCTTCTACACAATCATCATCAAAGATAAAAGGAACATATTTTTGTAAGAGATTAGTCAGAGGCCTAGAAATTCTTGAGAAGTCTTTAATGAACCTCCTATAAAAACCGGCATGACAAGGGAAACTTCTTATACCTTTAATGTCCTTAGGACACGACATCTTTTCAATAGCATCAACTTTAGCTTTATCAACTTCAATACATCTTTCAGAAATTTTATGCCCCAAGACAATACCTTCATTAACCATAAAGTGGCACTTCTCCCAATTCAAGACAAGATTTAACACAGTCAAACTTAGGTGTTATACCTGACTCCTTACCTCCATCGAGTTCCCAATCTTCAGAGTTGCATTTAATTCTTTCCAATAAATCCCATCTGAATTCAATAGTCTTCATCATAAAAGAATCAGTACAAGAAGTATCGAGCATGGAGCGATTATTGAGAGAAAGCCAATCATAAAATTTTTGAATAATAATTTCTCTTGAGAGATCATGATTGGGGCATGAATATAACATTGACTTAAGCCTCCCCCAAGCTTGAGCGATGCTTTCTCCTTCATGAGGCCATAAACTATATATATAATTACGATCATGATGAACCAGATGCATAGGATAAAACTTGATGAAATTCCAATTTCAATCAGTTGTAGTTCCATGATCCAATATCATCGCATAGCCTAAACCATGTCAATGACTTTCCCTTCAAAGATAAAGGGAAGACCTTCTTCTTGATAACATCCTCGGCCATACCTGCAAGCTTAAATAATCCACAAACTTCATCCACATAGATTAGGTGCAAATCAGGATGCAATGTTTCATCTCCTGTAAAGGGATTAGCTAGCAGTTTCTCTATCATACACGAAGGAATTTCAAAGTAAACATTTTCAGTAGGTTCAGCAGGTTGAGGAGCAACTCTTTGCTCTACTGGCCGGGGTGAAGATACCCCGAACAAGCCCCTCAAAGGATTATGTTCCATAGTAGCAAGTGACAGTAAATTTCAGCACACTATATAAATTTTTTGCTTACCAAATTCCACTTACCAAAGGCGCTTCACTCCCCGGCAACGGTGCCAGAAAAGAGTCTTGACGACCCACAAGTATAGGGGATCTATTGTAGTCCTTTTGATAAGTAAGAGTGTTGAAGCCAACGAGGAGCAGAAGGTAATGACAAGCGGTTTTCAGTAAGGTATTCTTTGCAAGCACTGAAATTATCGATAACAGATAGTTTTGTGATAAGGTAATTTGTAACGGGTAACAAGTAACAAAATTAAACAAGGTGCAGCAAGGTGGCCCAATCCTTTTTTTAGCAAAGGACAAGCCTGGACAAACTCTTATATAAAGGAAAACGCTCCCGAGGACACATGGGAATTTGATACGTCTCCAACGTATCTATAATTTTTTATTGTTCCATGTTGTTATATATTCTGTTTTGGATGTTTAATGGGCTTACTTATGCACTTTTATATTATTTTGGGGACTAACCTATTAACCGGAGGCCCAACCCAAATTGTTGTTTTTTTGTCTATTTCAGTGTTTCAGAGAAAAAGAATATCAAACGGAGTCCAAACGGAATGAAACCTTCGGGAACGTGATTTTCGGAACAAACGTGATCCAGAGGACTTGGAGTGGACATCAAGCAACAGAAGAGGAAGCCACGAGGTAGGGGGGCGTGCCCACCTCCCCCAGGCGCACCCTCCACCCTTCATGGGCCCCTCGTGGCTCCACCGACCTACTTCTTCCTCCTATATATACCTACGTACCCCCAAACCATCAGAAGCGACCACGAAAACCCTATTTCCACCGCCGCAACCTTCTGTACCTGTGAGATCCCATCTTGGGGCCTTTTCCGGCGCTCCGTCGGAGGGGGCATTGATCACGGAGGGCTTCTACATCAACACCATAGCCTCTCCGATGATGTGTGAGTAGTTTACCTCAGACCTTCGAGTCCATAGTTATTAGCTAGATGGCTTCTTCTCTCTCTTTGGATCTCAATACAAAGTTCTCCTCGATTATCTTGGAGATCTATTCGATGTAATCTTCTTTGGCGGTGTGTTTGTCGAGATCCGATGAATTGTGGGTTCATGATCAAGATTATCTATGAACAATATTTGAATCTCCTCTGAATTCTTTTATGTGTGATTGGTTATCTTTGCAAGTCTCTTCGAATTATCAGTTTGCTTTGGCCTACTAGATTGATCTTTCTTGCAATGCGAGAAGTGCTTAGCTTTGGGTTTAATCTTGCGGTGCTCAATCCCAGTGATAGTAGGGGAAACGACACGTATTGTATTGTTGCCATCGAGGATAAAAAGATGGGGTTTATATCATATTGCATGAGTTTATCCCTCTACATCATGTCAACTTGCTTAAAGCGTTACTCCGTTCTTATGAATTTATACTCTAGATGCATGCTGGATAGCGGTCGATGTGTGGAGTAATAGTAGTAGATGCAGGCAGGAGTCAGTCTACTTGTCACGGACGTGATGCTTATATACATGATCATACCTAGATATTCTCATAACTATGCTCAATTCTATCAATTGCTCGATAGTAATTTGTTCACCCACTTTAATACTTATGCTAACTTGAGAGAAGCCACTAGTGAAACCTATGGCCCCCGGGTCTATTCTCTATCATATTTATCTACCGTTATTTCTATTACCGTTTATTTTGCAATCTTTAGTTTTTATCTTTATCATAAAAATACCAAAAATAGTATCTTATCATCTCTATCAGATCTCACTTTTGCAAGTGGTTGTGAAGGGATTGACAACCCCTTTATCGCGTTGGTTGCAAGGTTCTTATTTGTTTGTGTAGGTGCGAGGGACTTGAGCGTGGCATCCTACTGGATTGATACCTCAAAAACTGAGGGAAATACTTACGCTACTTTGCTGCATCACCCTTTCCTCTTCAAGGGAAAACCAACGCATGCTCAAGAGGTAGCAAACCTTCAAATGAAATTCTATTTTGTATGCTCGAATAGCTCATGTATCAACTAGGGCTATCTGTATCTTCCATGCTAGGAGGGTTATTCTCAAGAGGAGTGGACTCCGCTCCTCATTCACGAGAAAATGGCTGGTCACAGGGATGCCCATTCCCATGCTCTAAGTAAATCAAATCGAAATAATTGCAAACAAAACTCCCCCAGGACTGTTGTTAGTTGGAGGCACCCATTGTTTCGGACAAGCCATGGATTGATGTTTGTTGGTGGTAGCGGGAGTATAAACTTTACCATTCTTCTTGGGAACCGCCTATAATGTGTGTAGCATGGAAGATATCGAGATCTCTTGGTTGTTATGTTGACAATGAAAGTATACCACTCAAAATATTATTTATCTCTATTTCAAAAACCAAGCTCTGGCACCTCTACAAATCCCTGCTTCCCTGTGTGAAGGGCATGTCTATTTACTTTTATGTTGAGTCATCATCCTCTTATTAAAAAGCACCAGTTGGAGAGCACCGCTGTCATTTGCATCCATTACTATTAATTTACATTGAGTATGACTGGATCTCTTTTACCATGAATTACAATGTTTAGTCAGTCCTTGATCTTCAGAGGTGCTCTGCATTTATGTTTTGCGGTCTCTGAAAGGGGTAGCGAGATACCATCTTGTTATATCATATTATGATTGTTTTGAGAAAGTGTTGTCGTCTGAGATTTATTATTATTGCTCGCTAGTTGATTATGCCATTGATATGGGTAAACATGAGACCTAAATGTTATTTTGAATATGGTTAGTTCATAATCTTTGCTGAAAACTTGAATGCTGGCTTTACATATTTACAACAACAAGAGCAAACGGCGTTTGTAAAAGTTTTTCTTTATCACTTTCAGTTTATCAACTGAATTGCTTGAGGACAAGCAAAGGTTTAAGCTTGGGGGAGTTGATACGTCTCCATCATATCTACTTTTCCAAACACCGTTTCCCTTGTTTTGGACTCTAACTTGCATGATTTGAATGGAACTAACCCGGACTAACGTTGTTTTCAGCAGAATTGCCATGGTGTTATTTTTGTGCAGAAATAAAAGTTCTCGTAATGACCTGAAACTTCACGGAGAATATTTTTGGAATTAATAAAAAATACTGGCGAAAGAATCAAGGCCAGGGGCCCCACACCCTATCCACGGAGGCGGGGGCGTGCCTACCCCACTAGGCGCGCCCCCTGCCTCGTGGGCCCCCTGGTGCTCCACCGACCTCAACTCCAACTCTATATATTCATGTTCGGGGAGAAAAAAAATTAGAGAGAAGGATTCATCGCGTTTTACGATACGGATCCATTGCCAAGCCCTAAACTCTCTCGGGAGGGCTGATCTGGAGTCCGTTCGGGGCTCCGGAGAGGGGAATCCGTCGTCGTCGTTATCATCAACCTTCCTCCATCACCGATTTTGTGATGTTCACCGCCGTGCGTGGGTAATTCCATCGTAGGCTTGCTGGACAGTGATGGGTTGGATGATATTTATCATGTAATTGATTTAGTATTGTTAGGGTTTGATCCCTAGTATCCATTATGTTCTAAGATTGATGTTGCTATGACTTTGCTATGCTCAATGCTTGTCACTAGGGCCCGAGTGCCATGATTTCAGATCCGAACCTATTATGTTTTCATGAATATATGTGAGTTCTTGATCCTATCTTGCAAGTCATTAGTCACCTACTATGTGATATGATCCAGCAACCCCAAAGTGACAATAATCGGGATCACTCCCGGTGATGACCGTAGTTTGAGGAGTTCATTTATTCACTATGTGATAATGCTTTGGTCCGGTACTCTATTAAAAGGAGGCCTTAATATCCCTTAGTTTCCAATAGGACCCCGCTGCCACGGGAGGGTAGGACAAAATATGTCATGCAAGTTCTTTTCCATAAGCACGTATGACTATATTCGGAATACATGCCTACATTACATTAATGAACTGGAGCTAGTTCTGTGTCACCCTATGTTATAACTGTTGCATGAATAATCGCATCCGACATAATTATCCATCACCGATCCAATGCCTACGAGCTTTTCACATATTGATCTTTGCTTAGTTACTTTTCCGTTGCCACTGTTACAATTACTACAAAACTGCTATTGTTACTTTTGCCACCGTTACCGTTACTTCCATACTACTTTGCTACTATATACTTTGCTGCAGATATTAAGTTATCCAGGTGTGGTTGAATTGACAACTCAACTGCTAATACTTGGGAATATTCTTTGGCTCCCCTAGTGTCGAATCAATAAATTTGGGTTGAATACTCTACCCTCGAAAAATGTTGCGATCCCCTATACTTGTGGGTTATCAAATGGCCTCCGGCAGAACAAGGTACATGCCTGAAAATATGTTGAACAATGAAGGAGCAGGCAAGGTAATAGTCTCAAAGTAATTTTTATCAAATATCATTCTATAGTTAAGCATCCTTTTCTTATTCTTAACAATAAAATCATGTGCTACCATAATCTTATAGTCTAGAAAAATAGGAGGCAACAACATTTCCTCTTTCTCATAGTGTCTAATAGGTATCTCAAAATATTTAGCAAGACGCAAAGCAAAGATACCTCCAAAGATGGTACCCTGCATACGGTTCAGATTTAACCGCTTAGCAACAATAGCGCCTAAACTAAAAGTGGTATCACAAAACAAAGCATGGCGCAGAATAACAATATCAGGGGCACTAAGATTTCCACAGTTCCCGCGACCAATTAAGAATCTACTAGCAAATATTGCAAAGTAAGGTAGAACAGGAAAATGTATGCTAGTAATTCTTGCATCGGGAACCTTCCTCGTCTCCCCTACAGTGATCATATCAATAAACCCTTCCACATCGTTACGATGTGGTTTCTCTATGCTGCCCTCAAGGGGCAACTTGCAAACCCCACAAAAGTCATCAAGTGACATCTCCTTATACTCATCATATAAATAAAAATCCACCGAAGGTGGTGATCTCCTAGAATGGAAATGAAAATTTTGCACAAAAATATTAGTGAGTAGGAGATACTAATCGAGCTGATCGTGGAGGAAGTCGGTGAGGTCTGCATTCTCGGCCAGATAGTAAAAATCATCATCAATCCCAGCTGCTTATCCTCTTCACTTTGCTTATCCTTCGAGCTTCGGCTCGAAGAGCCCCTTAATAATCTCTTCATCATTTTCTGAAAATTTCTGAAGTTTTTAGTAACTCAAAATAAAAGTGGAGCAAACTCAACAAAATTGATAGCAACTACTCCCACAAGTGCCTAGAGACTATATCATGCATTAGAACTTCTTGGGACCAAATAAATTTGACATGCAAGCTCAAGAACAGGGTCACCTAAGTAGCAAAAATATGCAATGAATAAAGCACTAGAACAAAAACTAATTGGACCATTGGAGGAGTCACATACCGAAGAACAATCCCCCAAAGCAGTTTTGAGAGTGGAGCTTTGAGCACGCAGAACGAAAATGGGAGCAAGATGAGCAAAAACTCGTGCTTGAGCTAGTTGGTGATTTTTTCTAGAGGAAGGAGTGTGTGGGTGCTGGAATAAGTGGAGGGGCCCCACCAGGGGCCCACGAGGCAGGGGCGCGCCCAGGGGTTGGGCGTGCCCTGGTCCCCCGTGGCCAGGTGCTGGCTCCCGCTGATGTGTTCTCAGTGCCAAAAATTCTTAAATATTCTAGAAAAAATCATATTTCATTTTCGGGACATTTGGAGAACTTTTATTTTTGGGGTATTTTATTATTGCAAGGATAATTCAGAAAATAGACAAAAAAAATACTTTTTTTGCTTTATTTAATCTAAATAATAGAAGTTAAAAGGTGGGTACAGAGAGTTGTGTTTTCTAACTTCATCCATCTCATGCTCATCAAAAGGAATCCACTAACAAGGTTGATCAAGTCTTGTTAACAAACTCTTTCCTAATCGTATGAAACCAGATAATTTTCGAATAACACTAGGTTACCTCAACGGGGATATGCACATCCCCAACAATAAGAATATCATATTTCTTCTTGACAGTAGGAAGAGGAAATTCAAAACTTCCAATAATAATCGCTGGAATTTTTCCAATAGAATTGATACTGTGGACTTGAGGTTGTTTCCTCGGAAAGTGTAGTGTATGCTCATTACCATTAACATGAAAAGTGACATTGCCTTTATTGCAATCAATAACAACCCTTGCAGTATTCAAAAAGGGTCTACCAAGGATAATCGACATACTATCGTCCTTGGGAATATCAAGAATAACAAAGTCCGTTAAAATAGTAATGTTTGCAACCACAACAGGCACATCCTCACAAATACCGATAGGTATAGCAGTCGATTTATCGGTCATTTGCAAAGATATTTCAGTAGGTGTCAACTTATTCAAATCAAGTCTACGATATAAAGAGAGAGGCATAACACTAACACCGGCTCCAAGATCACATAAAGCCGTTTTAACATAGTTTCTTTTAATGGAGCATGGTATAGTTGGTACTCCTGGATCTCCAAGTTTCTTTGGTATTCCACCTTTAAAAGTATAATTAGCAAGCATGGTGGAAATTTCAGCTTCCGATATCTTTCTCTTATTTTTAACAATTTCTTTCATATACTTAGCATAAAGATTCATTTTAAGCATATCAGTCAAATGCATACACAAGAAGATAGGTCTAATCATTTCAGCAAAGCGCTCAAAATCCTCATCATCCTTTTTCTTTGATGGTTTAGGAGGAAAAGGCATGGGTTTCTGAACCCATGGTTCTCTTTCTTTACCGTGCTTCCTAGAAACGAAGTCTCTCTTATCATAACGTTGATTCTTTGATTGTGTGTTATCAAGATCAACAATAGGTTCAATCTCTACATCATTGTTATTGCTAGGTTGAGCATCAACATGAACATCATCATTAGCATTATCGCTAGGTTCATGTTCATTACTAGATTGTGTTTCAGCATCAGAGATAGAAATATCATTGGGATTCTCAGGTGTGTCAACAACAGGTTCACTAGAAGCATGCAAAGTCCTATCATTTTTATTTTTTCTTCATCTTAGAAGGACTAGGTGCATCAACATTAGTTCTATGAGAATCTTGCTCAATTCTCTTAGGGTGTCCTTCAGGATACAAAGGTTCCTGAGTCATTTTACCCCCTCTAGTCACAACTCTAACAACATTATCATTTTTCTTGTTATTCAATTCATTGAGCAAATCATTTTGAGCTTTAAGCACTTGTTCTACTTGAGTGGTAACCATAAAAGCATGTTTACTAATGAGTTTAAGTTCACCTTTAACTCTCGACATATAATCACTCAAGTGTTCAATCTTATAAGCTTTACATTTCAATTGTCTACCAACATAAGCATTGAAGTTTTTTTGTTTAACAATAAAATGATCAAACTCATCTAAGCATTGGCTAGCAGACTTATAATGAGGAATATCACCTTCATCAAATCTATAGAGAGAGTTTACCTTTACTACCTGTGTAGGGTTATCAAGACCATATGTATTTCTTCGATAGGTGGTAAATTCTTAACATCTTCAACTTTAATACTTTTTTCTTTCATAGATTTCTTTGCCTCTTGCATATCTTCAGGACTGAGAAATAGAATACCCCTTTTCTTCGGAGTTGGCTTAGGAATTGGTTCAGGAGGTGTCCAATTATTTTCATTAGTCAACATATTATTCAATAGCAATTCAGCTTGATCAATTGTTCTTTCCCTGAAAACACAACCACCACAACTATCCAGGTGGTCTCTGGAAGCATCGGTTAGTCCATTATAAAAGATATCAAGTATTTCATTTTTCTTCAGAGGATGATCAGGCAAAGCATTAAGTAACTGGAGAAGCCTCCCCCCAAGCTTGTGGGAGACTCTCTTCTTCAATTTGCACAAAATTATATATTTCCCTTAAAGCAGCTTGTTTCTTATGAGCAGGGAAGTATTTAGCAGAGAAGTAATAAATCATATCCTGGGGACTACACACACAACTAGGATCAAGAGAGTTAAACCATGTTTTAGCATCACCCTTTAATGAGAACGGAAATAATTTAAGGATATAGTAGTAACGAGCTTTCTCATCATTAGTGAACAGGGTGGCTATATCATTCAATTTTGTAAGATGTGCCACAACAGTTTCAGATTCATAACCATAAAAAGGATCAGATTCAACCAAAGTAATTATCTCAGGATCGACAGAGAAATCATAATCCTTATCGGAAATACAGATAGGTGAAGTAGCAAAAGCAGGGTCATATTTCATTCTAGCATTCAAAGATTTTTCTTTAAGCTTAGCTAATAATTTCTTAAGATCTTATCTACCATTGCAAGCAAGAAAATCTCTAGCAGTTTCTTCATCCATAACATAACCCTCAAGCACAACAGCCAATTCATATCTAGGGGGAGAATCTTGATCATCACTTTCATCAATATTATCAGTTTCAATAATTTCATTCTCTCTAGCCTAGCAAGTTGTTCATCTAGAAATTCATCTAATGGCACAGTATTATCAAGCATAGAAGTAGTTTCATCATAAGTATCATGCATAGCAGAAGTGGCATCATCAATAACATGCGACATATCAGAATTAATAGCAAAAGTAGGTTTAGGTGTCGCAAGTTTACTCAAAACAGAAGGTGAATCAAGTGCAGAGCTAGATGGCAGTTCCTTACCTCCCCTCATAGTTAAGGGATAAATTTTGGTTTTCTCGTCTTTCAAGTTTCTCATAGTGATCAGCAGATATAAATCTCAAGTGACTCAAAGAATAGAGCTAAGCTCCTCGGCAACGGCGCCAGAAAATAGTCTTGATAACCCACAAGTATAGGGGATCACAACAGTTTTCGAGGGTAGAGTATTCAACCCAAATTTATTGATTCGACACAAGGGGAGCCAAAGAATATTCTCAAGTATTAGAATTTCAGTCGGCAATTCAACCACACCTGGATAACTTAATATCTGCAGCAAAGTATTTATTAGCAAAGTAGTATGGAAGTAACGGTAACGGTGGCAAAAGTAATAGTATCAGTTTTGTAGTAATTGTAACAGTGGCAACGGTAAAGTAACTAAGCAAAGGGCAATATGTGAAAAGCTCATAGGCACTGGATTAGTGATGGATAATTATGTCGGATGCGATTCCTCATGGAATAGTTATAACATAGGGTGTGATAACCCACAAGTATAGGGGATCGCAACAGTTTTTGAGGGTAGACTATTCAACCCAAATTTGTTGATTCGACACAAGGGGAGCCAAAGAATATTCTCAAGTATTAGCAGCTGAGTTGCCAATTCAACCACACCTGGAAACTTAGTATCTGCAGCAAAGTGTTTAGTAGCACAGTAATATGATAGTGGTGGTAACGGTAGCAAAAGAATAGTGCGAGAAATAGTAAGTATTTTTGGTATTTTGTAGTGATTTTTACATAGGCACCGGATCAGTGATGGCTAATTATGCCGGATGCGGTTCATCATGTAACAGTCATAACATAGGGTGACATAGAACTAGCTCCAATTCATCAATGTAATGTAGGCATGTATTCCGTATATAGTCATACGTGCTTATGGAAAAGAACTTGCATAACATCTTTTGTCCTACCCTCCCGTGGCAGCGGGGTTCTATTGGAAACTAAGGGATATTAAGGCCTCCTTTTAATAGAGAACCGAAACAAAGCATTAGCACATAGTGAATACATGAACTCCTCAAACTATGGTCATCACCGGGAGTGGTCCCGATTATTGTCACTTCGGGGTTGCCGGATCATAACACATAGTAGGTGACTATAGACTTGCAACATGGGATCAAGAACTCACATATATTCATGAAAACATAATTGGTTCAGATGTGAAATCATGGCACTCGGGCCCTAGTGACAAGAATTAAGCATAGCAAAGTCATAGCAACATCAATCTCAGAACATAGTGGATACTAGGGATCAAACCCTAACAAAACTAACTCGATTACATGATAAATATGATCCAACCCATCACCGTCCAGCAAGCCTACGATGGAATTACTCATGCACGACAGTGAGCATCATGAAATTGGTGATGGAGGATGGTTGATGATGACGACGGCGACGAATCCCCCTCTCCGGAGCCCCGAACGGACTCCAGATCAGCCCTCCCGAGAGGTTTTAGGGCTTGGTGGCGGCTCCGTATCGTAAAA
Organism: Aegilops umbellulata; assembly: GCA_032464435.1. Taxonomy (NCBI): domain Eukaryota; kingdom Viridiplantae; phylum Streptophyta; class Magnoliopsida; order Poales; family Poaceae; genus Aegilops; species Aegilops umbellulata. Next base: position 46,832,987 of record CP136056.1, on the reverse strand, counting down.
CACGATGATTTCTTCTCTCTCATTTTTTCTCTCCGAAAGCAAATATATAGAGTTGGAGTTGGCGTCGGAGGGTCTCCAGGGGGCCCATGAGGTAGGGGGGCGCGCCCTAATGGAGGGTGCCCCCACCCTCGTGGACAGGGTGTGGGCCCCCTGGTCTTCATCTTTGGCGAGGATTTTTTATTATTTTTTATAAGACATCCCGTGGAGTTTCAGGTCATTCCGAGAACTTTTGTTTTCTGCACATAAAACAACATCATGGCAATTCTGTTGAAAACAACGTCAGTCCGGGTTAGTTCCATTCAAATCATACAAGTTAGAGTCCAAAACAAGGGCAAAAGTGTTTGGAAAAGTAGATACGGCGGAGAGGTATCAACTCCCCCAAGCTTAAACCCTTGCTTGTCCTCAAGCATTTCAGTTGACAAACTGAAAGAGAAAAACAAAAAACTTTTACAAACTCTGTTTGCTCTTGTTGTTGTAACTATGTTAAGCCAGCATTCAAGTATTCAGCAAAGATCATAACTAACCACATTTGCAATAATTCTCAGGTCTCATAATTACTCATATCAATAGCATAATCAACTAGCAAGCCATAATAATAAATCTCAGATGACAACACTTTATCAAAACAATCATAATATGACATAACAAGATGGTATCTCGCTAGCCCTTTCTGAGACCGCAAAACATAAATGCAGAGCACCTTTAAAGATCAAGGACTGACTAGACATTTTAATTCATGGTAAAAGAGATCCAATCATAGTCATACCCAGTATAAATTAACAATGATGAATGCAAATGACAGCTGTGCTCTCCAGCTAGTGCTTTTTAATAAGAGGGTGATGACTCAATATAAAAGTAAATGGATAGGCCCTTCGCAGAGGGAAGCAGGGATTTGTAGAGGTGCCAGAGCTCGGTTTTGAAATAGAGATAAATTGTATTTTGAGCGGTATACTTTCATTGTCAACATAGCAACTAAGAGATGACGATATCTTCCATGTCACACACATTATAGGCGGTTCCCAAACAGAATGGTAAAGTTTATACTCCCCCTCCACCAACAAGCATCAATCCATGGCTTGCTCAAAACAACGAGTGCCTCCAACATACATCAGGTCCTAGGGGGAGTTTTGTTTGCAATTAATTTTGATTTAGTTTGCATAAAGCATGGGACTGGGCATCCCGGTGACCAGCCATTTTCTCGTGAGTGAGGAGCGGAGTCCACTCCTCTTGAGAATAACCCGCCTAACATGGAAGATAAGGGCAGCCTTGGTTGATACATGAGCTATTCGAGCATTCAAAACAGAATGTTTATTTGAAGGTTTAGAGTTTGGCACATACAAACTACTTGGAACGGCAGGTAGATACCGCATATAGGAAGGTATAGTGGACTCATCTGGAATAACTTTGGGGTTTAAGGGATTGGATGCACAACCAGTATTCCCGCTTAGTACAAGTGAAGGCTAAGAAAAAGACTGGGAAGCGACCAACTAGAGAGCGACAACAGCCATGTACATGCATTAAAATTAATAAACATTGGATGCAAGCATGAGTAGGATATAATCCACCATGAACATAAATATCGTGAAGGATATGTTGATTTGTTTCAACTACATGCGTGAACATGTGCCAAGTCAAGTCACTTAAATCATTCAAAGGAGGATACCACCCCATCATACCACATCATAATCATCTCAATAGCATGTTGGCACGCAAGGTAAATCATTATAACTCATAGCTAATCAAGCATGTCACAAGCGACTATGATCTCTAATTGTCATTGCAAACATGTTTATTCATAATAAGCTGAATCAGGAACGATGGACTCATCATATTTACAAAAACAAAAGAGGTCGAGTTCATACCAGCTTTTCCCATCTCAGTCGGTCCATCATATATCATCATAATTGCCTTTCACTTGCACGACCGAATGGTGTGAATAATAATAAGAGTGCACGTGCATTGGACTAAGCTGGAATCTGCGAGCATTCAATATGCAGGAGAAGACAAAGCAATATGGCTCTGGGTTAATTCAACAATAATGCATATAAGAGCCACTTAAACAATTTAATCATGGTCTTCTCCTACTGACCCCCAAAGAAAAGAAAAGAAATAAAACTATTCACACGGGAAAACTCCCAACAAACAAAAGAAGAACGGGAAATATTTTTGGGTTTTCTTTTTTACTTACTACTACTACTGCAGAAAAGTAAACTACTACTATTTTTTTTGTTTTTTCTTAAGGTTTAACAAACACACAAGAAGAAAGCAGGAAAAAAAGAATAATCTAGCATGGATATTACAGTGAAAGAGTATGAGCACCGACATCTAGCAATGAGTGTGTGTGAATATGAATGTAATGTCGGTGAGAAATACGTACTCCCCCAAGCTTAGGCTTTTGGCCTAAGTTGGTCTATTGCCAGAGATAGCCTGGCGGATACCCGTATGTATAGCTGGGGTCGTACTGCAATGAAGAATAACTGGGATCCTACTGTGATGCAGCGGTTATCGCCTGCTGAGCTGCAGCGTGGAGTTGGGCTACCTCCGCTCTCCTCTCGTACTCATCCGCCTCCTCTCTGGTGATGGTGTATCTTCGTTTTGCCTGAGAATCAAAGAAGGCGGGAGCAGGGAGAGTAATACGGACAACATGCCGTTTGTTAAAAATTAAACGATACAAGAGAGGTGATTCAGGCCTCTCGACAAACTGGTGCGAAGCCATAGAGTTATAATCTAAATATGCAGGAGGCAACTCCGTATCACCCTCACGAATGTCTATCTCAAGAAAATTAGCTAAGCGGGTTGCATAAATTCCTCCAAAGAAATCTCCATTATATCTATTATGATGCAACCTACGAGCTATGATGGCTCCCATATGATAAGATTGGTCTCCTAACACAACACTCCTAAGAATGCGAAGGTCAGGGACACACATGTGACATGCTTCATCCTTAGCATTTATGCATCTACCGATGAAGAGAGCAAAATAATGTATAGCAGGAAAGTGAATGCTCCCTATGGTAGCCTGCGTTATATCTCTAGATTCCCCTAGAGTTATACTAGCAAGAAAGTTTCTAAATTTAGATTTAGGGGGATCCCTAACACTGCCCCATGATGGAAGTTTGCAAGCAAAAGTGAAATCCTCTAAGTCCATGGTATAAGATTTGTCATAAAGATCAAACATGACTGAAGGAGAATTACGCGAAGATGAATACTCAAACCTCCTCACAAATGAACTTGTGAGATCATGATATTGGGGGCATTTGTCAGCCTCAAAATCCTCAAGACCGGCATTGCGCAAATATGATTTGAATTCTTCTTTAATTCCCGCACGATCCATAAAATTTTTTGACGGCCATTCGCAAGGCCGCACTAGAGCGTCTCTTGGTGGTTCCTCGTCAGCATCACGCATAGCAATCCTGGGTCCTTGCTTCTTAGAAGAACCACGTTGAAATATCTTCCTAAGCATATTGTTCTTTCTCTGAAAAATTTCTGATTTTTTTAGTAACTTCAAACAAAAGTGAACCAACTTCAATAAAACTGATAGCAACTACTCCTACAAGTACCTAGAGCCTATATCAAGCATTAGAACAACTTGGAACCATATAAATTTGACATGCAAGCTCAAGAACATGGTCACCTATGCAGCACAAATTTGCAAAGAATAAAGCACTAGAACAAAAACTAATTGGACCAATGGAGGAGTCACATACCAAGGAACAATCTCCCCAAGCAGTTTTGCGAGAGGTGCTTTGAGCAAGGAGATCGAAAATCACAGCAAAAGTGGCTGGAACTCGTGCTTGAGTTGGTTTTCGGGTTTGTGTGAGATAGAGGAAGAAGATGGGTGCTGGGATAAGTGGAGGAGGGCCACCGTGGGCCCATGAGGCAAGGGGGCGCGCCCTCCACCCTCGTGGCCAGGTGGCAGCTCCTCCCGCTGTAATTTTTACATAGTAAATCCTCAAATATTCCCGAAAAAATCATATTAAATTGGCATGGCATTCTGAGGACTTTTATTTTCAGTATATTTTTATATTGCACGGATAAATCAGGAAACAGACAGAAAAATACTATTTTTACTTTATTTCTGCTGATTAACAGAAAGTATAGAGAGGGTACAAAGGGTTGTGCTTCTAGTTTCATCCATCTCATGCTCATCAAAAAGAATCCACTAACAAGGTTAATCAAGTCTTGTTAACAAACTCATTCCGATAATCATGAAACCGGAGAAATTTCGAATAACACTAAGTTACCTCAACAGGGATATGCACATCCCCAATAATAAGTATATCATATTTATTCTTGACAGTAGGAAGAGGAAATTCAAAACCTCCAAATATAATCGATGGAATTTTTCTAATAGAGTTGATACTATGAACTTGAGGTTGTTTCCTCGGAAAGTGTATCGTATGCTCATTACCATTAACATGAAAAGTGACATTGCCTTTGTTGCAATCAATAACAACCCCTGCAGTATTAAGAAATGGTCTTCCAAGAATAATAGACATACTATCATCCTCAGGAATATCAAGAATAACAAAGTCCGTTAAAATAGTAACGTTTGCAACCACAACAGGCACATCCTCACAAATACCGACAGGTATAGCAGTTGATTTATCAGCCATTTGCAAAGATATTTCAGTAGGTGTCAACTTATTCAAGTCAAGTCTATGATATAAAGAGAGAGGCATAACACTAACACCGGCTCCAAGGTCACATAAAGCATTTTTAATATAATTTCTTTTAATGGAGCAAGGTATAGTAGCTACTCCGGGATCTCCAAGTTTCTTTGGTATTCCACCCTTAAAAGTATAATTAGCAAGCATGGTGGAAATTTCAGCTTCCGGTATCTTTCTTTTATTAGTAATGATATCCTTCATATATTTAGCATAAGGATTTGTTTTGAGCACATCAGTCAATCGCATACGCAGAAAGATAGGTCTAATCATTTCAGCAAAGCGCTCAAAATCCTCATCATCCTTTTTCTTGGATGGTTTTGGGGGAAAAGGCATGGGTTTCTGAACCCATGGTTCCCTTTCTTTACCATGTTTCCTAGCAACAAAGTCTCTTTTATCATAACATTGATTCCTTGATTGGGGGTTATCAAGATCAACAACAGGTTCAATTTCTACATCATTATCATTACTAGGTTGAGCATCATCATGAACATCATCATTAACATTTTCATTAGGTTCATGTTCATTAGCAGATTGTGTTTCAGCATCAGACATAGAGATATCATTTCGATTATCAAGTGGTTCAGCAATAGGTTCACTAGAAGTTTGCACAGTTCTATCATTTTTCTTTTTATTCTTTTTAGAAGAACTAGGAACATCAATATTATTTCTCTGAGAATCTTGCTCGATTCTCTTAGGGTGGCCTTCAGGATACAGAGGTTCCTGAGTCATTCTACCAGTTCTAGTAGCCCCTCTAACAGCATAATCATTCTTCTTACTATTCATTTCATCAAGCACTTCTTTTTGAGCTTTAAGTACTTGTTCTACTTGAGTGGTAACCATAGAAGCATGCTTACTAACAAGTTTAAGTTCACCTCTAATATTAGCCATATAATCACCCAAGCGTTTAATCATATAAGCATTTTGTTTTAATTGTCTACCAAAATAAGCACTGAAGTCGTCTTGCTTGAACATAAAGCTATCGAACTCATCCAAGCACTGACTAGCAATTTTAGTAGGAGGGACTTCAGCTTTATCATATTTGTAGAGAGAATTTACCTTTACTACCTGTGTCGGGATATCGGGATCAGGAGGTTCTTCAATAAATAAAGGATTGAGATCATATATTTCTTCAACAGGTGGTAAATTAAGACCATGTATTTCTTCAATAGGAGGTAAATTCTTAACGTCTTCAGCTTTAATACCTTTTTCTTTCATAGATTTCTTACCCTCTTGCATATCTTCGGGACTGAGAAATAGAACACCTCTCTTCTTCGGAGTTGGTTTAGGAATAGGCTCAGTAATTGGAGCAGGAACTGGCTTAGGGGCTGGCTCAGGAGGTGCCCAATTTGCGTCGCTACCATAGCCGCAAGGTTCATGCCCGAAGCTTTGAGGAACGCGACCTTGTTCTTCAGCGCGTTCAGTCGGCCAAGAATTCCAACAATTTGACACCGAAATGGGAAGGCCCTTATTGGGTAATACGAGTCACCAAGCCTGGTGCAGTCCGCCTAGAGACCAAGGATGCCGTACCAGTGAGCAACTCCTGGAACATCGAGCATCTTCGCAAGTTTTACCCATAAGGCGCGGCTTGCCGGGCCTCCCGGCAAGCCACCTTTTGTACGAGCTTTGCCGACAAGGCATGTGACCCTCTGTACAAAGCCAGGCGCAGACCCTGAGCATAATTAAATGAAGCGCTGGCGCCCTAAGTTATAGCATGCATGCTAGGTCGAGTCTTGTCCTTGGTTAGGGTTGATAGTGCTTAGCGGCGGCTAACCCCTAGCTTAGAGGTCGAGTGCGCGTCTCCCTGTTATTCTCTGTCTTCTTTGTTTCGCAAGACACATGAATATCCTTGCCGAGCTGCTTTGGTAGAACGGACGGATCGGCGTCCGGGCCCCGGCAAGCCAGTATTGCCGGGGGCTACAAGAGCAAAGATCCACCTGCGGCAAGCCAAGGTTGCCGGGGGCTGCAGATTCAGATAAGTTCTCTATCCCTTCTCATGTGTTTTGTTATGGACTGAGGTATGTGAAACCTTGTTTTATCCTTAGGCTACCGTGCTCCCCTCATTCCAGGCCCTAGGACTCGTTTCCTTGGACCGAGTTTGGTCATAGTTGCCGCAACAAGGAAATGAAACGAGGAGCCTAAGCCCACCTCATCCCTGCCTCCGCCAGGGTCGTGAGAAAGGTCGAGCGAATTGGAGGGACGTCAAGGCCTGTTGTCGGGCGAAAAAACCTTTATCTTAAAGGTAACGAGGATTTACTCCTTGTCGTGGGTTTTACCTGCGAACGAAAAACCCGGCAAACATCCCTTTCTCATTAAAAAACATTCCGTACTGGTACAGTTCATACGAAATGAAAAACATGAACAAGGGGATTACAAGTTCTAAATTCAACAAAGGCATGCAGGCTTACAAGCTAAAAAAGAGAAAAGGTGCCCGTAATCCATTTCTTGTCCCTCTCCTCAGGAGGCAGGTCAAGGAGGCGAAAAGAGCAAAAGGGGCGCCTAGGCGAGCTACGAGCAGCAGAAGGCACCGAGAGAACACCTCGGTGGCCGCCCATGGGCAGGCAGGTGATGACGGTGCTAGGAAAGGAGCTGGAAGACGAGGCGGCAGGACCGGCGATACGCGACGAAGGCGTCGGTGCCCGCGTAGTCCAAGTTGACGGCCTTGCCGCCTGCCCTCTTCCTCTTCCGCAGCCTCCCGACGCCAGCTGCCCAAGGAGACGGCCCCGAGAAGTTCAAGGAGCTGGCCCCGCCCCCGGCAAACCCCTGCCACAGGAGAGGCCAGGTGCAGATGCTGCTGCTGCCGCACCCGCCCAGGCGTGGGGCGTCTGACGCCTAGTCGGACTCGTCCCCGCTATCCGCCCCGCTGTCCTCCTTGTCACTTTCGCTCGAGGAAGAGCTTCCATCGTCAGAATCTCCATCGGAGGAGCTCTCCACGCAGCACTTCATGCGAGTCCCGAACTCCCCGAAGACCTTGACGGAGAGTAGGCCGTCCTCCATCAATTTGAAGTAGAGGATGAGCCCCGCCGTCAGTCTGTGGATGCGAGCGAACGTCGTCCACCCACGACGGAGGTACATGACTCGAGGAGCCGGGAATTCGACGTCGACCCGCGTGCCCCCGTTCCCGCAACCCCTCATGTGCACTACAAAAAAAAGACACATCCGTGACATTTTGGGCTGAACAATTTTTTTCTGTCATACATATGACACTTCTATGACGATAATTGTGACAAAACCCGGTATCATCATAGATGTGGTGGGCTCCTACTTCTATGACAAAAAATCATGAAAGAAAATGGGCTTTTCGTCCTGGGCGGGCGGGAGATGCAGCTGCATGACATTCTTTGGGCCGTCCATCACGGGAAAAACCATGGTAGAAGCGAGGGGGAGGAAAATTTCGGGGAGTTCCCGGTTACGGTGGGAGGTCGGGGCCGAGCGATGCGCGTTTCTCTCGTACACGTACGCGCGCGTGTGCGAGGCATTGGCTCTAACTGAACCTGAGCGAGGCGTTGGGCTCTAACTGAACCCGAGCGATTGCACTGCAGGCTACGCGTTACTGAACCCCAGCGATCGATCGATGGCTGTTAACTGAACCCGATCGACCGATTCCTTCGCTACTGCTGCTAACTGAAGCCGATCGATGGGATGAACAGTGAGCGTTGCGGGGGGTTTGGATGAACAGTGAGCGGTGGCGTTGCCTCTGGATGAACAGGACCCCGTGGTGTGGTGGAGGGCTGGATGAACAGTACACGGTGGAGGGGTACCCGTGGAGGGGTGGATGAACAGGACCCCGTGGTGTGGAGGGCTAGATGAACAGTAGACGGTGGAGGGGTGCCCATGGAGGGGTGTTTGAACAGGACCCCGTGGTGTGGAGGGCTGGATGAACAGTAGACGATGGAGGGGTGGTTGAACAGTAGCCGGTAGAGTAGCGCGCGGTGGAGGCTGGATGAACAGGAGCCCGTGGAGGCTGGATGAACAGGAGCCCGTGGAGGCTGGAGGAGGTCGACGGTGGAGATGAGCAGTATCCCGTGGAGTCCCGTTTTGCGGTACGCCACACCCCTCCCGATGAACAGGACCCCCGTTTCGACTATAGCGCTCCAAGACAAGTCCGTTTACTCCGTTTTGCGGTACGCCACACCCCTCCCGATGAACAGGATCCCGTTTTGAACGTGTCCGGTCGAACACAAGGCCGTTTCCTCCGTTCTGCGATACGCCAGGCCTCGTTTCCATCGCATGTTCCGTCCAAGCCCTCCCGATGAACACGACGCATTCCATTGCCTCCCCATGAACACGACACATTCCGTTGCCTCCCCATGAACACGACGCATTCCATTGCCTCCCCATGAACACGACGACGCTGTTTCTCTGTTCCGACTCAGCCATATACACGAGCCCTGGCCGTACGTATGCGCGAGTAAGCGTTCGAGACCCCGCCCTTATGTACACATACCTGGCCGTATTTTCTTTCTTGCACCCTGGCCGCTGTACGTACGTGTACATGCTACGTGCGCGCCTCTACTATGACACGTGCGCGCCTCTACATCGACCAGTATGTACGTACACGTTCACGACCAGAATGACAACGCTACGTACGCTTCGACCAGCTGGGTCCCGACTGTCAGGCACTTCCTTGCCTGCGAAGATGTAGTTGGTCGGTCCCAGCAGTCAGGGGGTGAATCGTTTTTTTTTGCCCGAACGCACTTCCTTGCATGCGAAGATGTAGCTGGTGGGTCCCAACAGTCAGGGGGAAACATTTTTTTCGCGAAATACAGTGGCCCGTCCGGTGGGTCCCAGCTGTCAGGTGGAGGAATCATTATTTCCGCGTAATAAGGAGGCACTTCCTTGCTGCGGCCGTGGACCCAGCTGTCAGCCTCTCCACGTACAATCCACGTCCGATGGAAGTCGTTCCTTGACCACGTTGACCACGCCGCGCCGAGAGCACCAAGGTGGTGGACGACGACGAGGCCTAGGAAGGGGACGACACGGAGGCAGGGAAGACTAGGCAGTTGTTTCCCACACGGAGGGGAGTACGACTGTACGAGGGTTTACTGGTTCGTCTGCCGTCGCCGGAGAATAACAGCAGGTGTGGGTGAGTAGAGGGCTGGCTAGGCCAGCGATGGGAGTACGGTCGGGCGATGAGGCCTGCGCGGCAGCATAGCCGGCGCGAGGAGAAGGGAGCAGGCAGTCCCGCCGGCGCTTGTTTGAGCAGCTGGAGCAGTAAGAGTAGAGATTGAAGAAGCACGACGGCCGTTGGATGGACATCCAACAGTCAGTGCTTGTGCGTCAACCTTTTTTTTAGGAAAGCCTCAAATCTGTGGAAAACAGCATACAGCCCATCTGCCATTATTTCTAATAATTTACAGCCCATTTGCTAATTCTTAAGGTGTTTTTGGAGCCCATATTCTTTTTGTTAGCATTACAGCCCATATTGTGGCAACGGTTAAAAAATTATACGAAATTTTGCATATTTCGGTGCGGTCTAAACTGTTTTTAATCCTAAAATTTCGACTCACATTCAAACTGATTTTAAAAATAAATGTATATCAATATAAAATCCAACAAATTCTCCACGCATAAAAATTAATGTAATTTAAAATCTTGAAATGAAAAAAAGACATTTGAAACTAATTGCCGGTTTGATGTGTTTTAAAAATGTACAACCCATTTCTCATTACTGATGGGCCATTTTCTCGGCCAGCCGAATGAAAGCTCTCCTCGTCTTGAAAGATTTGCAGCCCAACAGGCCTGACAAAGCGACTTACTTGGCAAATCACAAAAAAACTGGGTTGTGGCCATGGACCTAGCTGTCAGACTCTCCACGTACAGTACTCTTCCGATGGAAGTCGTTCCTTGACCACGTTGACCACGCCGCGCGGAGAGCACCACGGCGGTGGACGGCGGCGAGGCCTAGGAAGGGGACGACGCGGCAGTGGAAGCCCGCGCGGAGAGGACTACGAGGATTCACAGGTTCGGCTGCGGTGTGAGGCTATCGTCGCCGCAGGGCCTGGCCAGCGGTGGGAATAGTAGGGGAGGTGAGGCCTCTGCGGCAGCACAGCTGGCCACGGGAGGCAGGAGCATGCGGCACAACTGGTGCTGCTTTGGGCGGCTGGAGCAAGAAGGCCAGAGGTTGAAGAAGCACTTCGGCCGTTGGATGGACATCGTACGGTCACTGGAGCTAGAATCGTTCATATTGACTAAGTTGACAAAGCCCTTCGTCCCCATCAACTTAGTAGGCCCACAAGTCAGCCTCCAAGCAAGGTGAGTCCCATCTTGCCGGGGGAGTATTCATTTTTTTGTGCGTAATAAGGAGGCACTTCCGGTGGGTCCGAGCTGACAGCGGGGGGAACGTTTTTTTGGCCCAGCAGTCAGGGGGAAACGTTTTTTTTTCACAAAATACTGGTGGCCCATCCGGTGGGTCCCCACTGTCAGGTGGAGGAATAATTATTTTCTGCGTAATAAGGAGGCACTTCCTTGCGGCTGCCGTGGACCCAGCTGTCAGCCTCTCCACGTACAGTACTCTTCCGATGGAAGTCGGTCGTTGACCATGCCGCGCCGAGAGCACCAGGGCGGTGGACGACGACGAGGACTAGGAAGGGGACGACTCGGAGCCGGGGAAGACGCAGCAATGGATGCCCAATGCCCACGTAAAGAGGAGTACGAGGGTTCACTGGTTCGGCTGCGGTGTGAGGCTGCTTTCGCCGCAGAATAACAGGGGGTGTGGGTGAGTAGAGGGATGGCCTGGCCAACGGTGGGAGTAATAGGGGCGGTGAGGCCTCCGCGGCATCACAGCCGGCCACGGGAGGCAGGAGCACGCGGCACGACCGACGCTGGTTTGGGTGGCTGGAGCAAGAAGACCTGAGGTTGAAGAAGCACTACGGCCGTTGGATGAACATCGGTAATAGGAGCTAGAATCATTCATATCGACTAAGTTGACAAAGCCCTCCGTTCCCGTCAACTTGGCAGGCCCACAAGTCAGCCTCCCACTATGCTGGGTTCCAGCTGGCAGGGGGAATATTCATTTTTTTGTGCGTAATAAGGAGGCACTTCCTTGCATGCGAAGATAGCCGGTGGGTCTGACATGTCAGCGGGAGGCACTTTATTTCGCGAAATACAGAGGCCCTTTCGGTGGGTCCTAGATGTCAGGTGGAGGAATGATTATTTTGCGCGTAATAAGGAGGCATTTCCTTGTGTGCGGCCATGGACCCAGTTGTCAGCCTCTCCACGCACAATCTACTTCCGATGGTGTCGTTTGTTGACCACGCCGCGCTGAGCGCATCCAAGGTGGTGGACGACGGCGAGGCCCCGGACAGCAACAAGCCGGAGATGGGAAGATGCGGGAGTAGAGTCACAGACAAAGAGGTGTACGAGGGTTAACTGGTTCTAGTGCGGTGTGGTTCGGCAGTCGGTGGAGAAGAACAGGAGGTGTGGAGGGGTGGAGGGATGGCCTGGACAACGGTGGAGTAGCGCTTCATAGCGAAGCGTGCTAAGCAGAGCTGCTAGCAGCAGGAGGAGGGAGGTGGTCCCGGCGGCGCTGGAGGAAGAAGACGAGAGATTGAAGATGGATGCTGGTCGTTGGATGTAAATCCAACAGCTAACATGTCAGAATCATTTGTTGACTAAATTGACAACGACTTGCATTGGCTTCGACCTATTGGCCCACATTTCAGCCTCCAAAAATGTGGCACGTACTCAACCTATTTTTTTCCAGAATTTACAGTCTTTTTTTTGCGCGGTAGAACTTACAGTCAATTTGATCTTTTTTTTGAATTACAGCCATTAGCGGGCTGGGTGAACAAATAATGTAGCTTCCATGCGGCCCGTTCATTTTATTTCATAAAAAATTATAGGCCATTTGCACTTTCTCGAAATACATGATTTTGCTGGGCTGATTCTAATTATAATGTTGGGTTGGGCCAGCAATGTTATCAAAAAAATAAAAAGGGGCTGAGCATTTTGTTATAAATATATTTAAATAATAAGTGATATTATTACATTCGTCCTTAAATCTTACCAAGCTTTTGTACACAATCACTAGGATTTTCGTGCCAAAACAATCCAGGATTTTATTTGTAAAGAAATTATTTTTATAAGTTAATAAGATGTGGGATATTGTTTTCTTACATATGTAAGTATCTGTTAAATATATGATGACAATAAAAATAATATATAATAACATATAAAATATTTTTTTTAGAAAAACAGGGAGCATCTCCCCGGTTCCATTGCTGAGAACGAAACCACAACATATTCTAATACAGCAGCTCAAAGAGGAGTTCGAAAGCAAAGGTAGAAAAGCTACAAACTAGGGGGGTGGATGAACAAGTTCTCTGAATAACACAAATCACCCGAGCGGTGCCAAAGGCAGAGCGGATAGAGCACTCAAATGACACAAGGAGGGTCCAGCGAAGCCTTCATGGTCTTCAGCCGAGGGGCCGTGTCAGCCTGCGGCGACCAGTAAGCAAGCGGAGACACTGGGCTGGAAAGCATAGCATGGTGGATGTCCCTCTTTTTCGGCGCCAGGTGCCCATCCATCTTCATCAGAGATCTTGAGACGAGCCCACGGGTCCAGCCCCAGAGCAGGTCGAGCCTTGTTCAGCCACAAGTGATCGCCAACGGTTTCTGGAGGGATCTTGTTAGGGTTTCCACGAAGCTCATCAACTTGTCCTTGTCCGATCCGGAGGAGACAATCGCCCAGTTCCTCACCATGTTCCTGATCAACCTCAAGACCTGCGGAATGGAAATCCAGTAGGTGTTACTGAAAATCATAGCATTTCTATATTTCCAGAGGCACCAAAGGATATCTGAGCTAACAGTGTTTAAAACTGAGCACTTTTTGGTAGCAATCCAGAATCTGGCGACAGATTCGAAGCATGAGCCAATCTGACTAGAGAAATATTCCTCAATGTGGGCCCAGAGATGTTTAGCAACTATACATTTAGAAAATAGGTGAGAACAAGACTCTTGTTCCAAGCAGTAAACACAATCAAGGGGTTTGATGATGTGTCTCTTCCTAAGGTTATCCCTAGTCATCAATTTGTTTTTGGAGAGAAGCCAGAGAAATACATGAATTTTAGGGGGAACTCTCAATTTCCAGACAGCAGGGATAAACACGGGTTGAACCCCTCTAAAGTTGATAACATGATAGAGGGAGCTGGAGGAATACTTCCCCTTATTGTCCAGCTGCCAAATCGGGGCATCCGGCTCGGCAGTAAAGGTAATGCTTTTGGCAATTTCCTCCAACTGGAACCATTGTTCCATGAGACTATCACTAAAGTTCCTTCTAAAAGAGAGTTTTAGGCATTGACCGTCCCAAACTTCATTGACACTTTTGTTAAGCTCATTGCGAACAGAGTAAATAGCCCAAAATTGGACTGCTAGTGGGGATGTGCCAAACCAAGTATCTTCCCAGAACCTGGTTCTGCTCGCATCCCCTATGTTCCATCTGCAGCCAAATTTCACAGCATGCATAATAGATTTTAATCCTTTCCAGAATCTAGAGGCCTTAGGGTTGGAGGAAGGGACAAAAATATTAGGTTTATTTCCTAGGTATTTATGGGCAATAAGAAGCTTCCAGGGTTTTAGATCTTCCTCATAGAATCTTTTAATCCAAGACCCTAGAAGACAGATGTTAATTTCTTGGAGGTTAGGTATGCCTAGGCCTCCAAAATCTTTTTTCATAGAGACTAGGGCCCAATTAGCAAGGTTTAGCTTCCTATTTCCCTCAAAATCATTCCACAAGCAATGAGACATCTGAGAATTGATGAGGTTCACTGCCCATTTAGGGAACTTGAAGAAGGAGAGGATATACACTGGAATGCTAGCCAAACAAGCTTGCATGAGGATCAATCTACCTCTATAAGAGAGAAGTTTGCCCCTCCACCCAGCAATCCTTTTAATGATTTTATCCAGAAGGGGTTGGATATCCTCTCTCCTCAGTTTATCATAGTGGAGAGGGATACCTAGGTACTTAATGGGGAAGTTACCTTTATTACAGACTAGAATAGAGAGGAAGTCAGCTAACTCCTGATCATCCATGTTGATAGGGATGAGTTCACTTTTAGAGTAGTTGATTCTCATGCCTGAGACTTGTTCAAACCAGGTTAGAACAGTTTTGAGATTGCTAGCATGTGTGGAGTCATTGTCTAAGAAAAGGATGGTATCATTTGCATATTGAAGGCAGATGCACCAGGGCAGACCTCAGGACAGAGCCCTGCAATCAGACTATGATCAGCAGCTTTGCTCTGCATTTTAGTAAGAACATCCACTACTAAATTAAAAAAAAGTAGGGAGATGGGGTCACCTTGCCTAAGGCCTTTACCAGCAAGGAAAAAATCACTTTCACAGTTATTTAACTTGACCCCAACAGACCCCCCATGAGTAAGTTGCTGGATCCTACTATCCTCTATGAAAGGCTTGGAAAAGATCTAAGAGATCATTTTTCACCAAGTCCCAAAAATGCTGGTAAAACAAGAAGGGAATCCCATCAGGACCAAGAGCCCCATCAGGATAAGAGCTAAAAATGGCTTCCTTCACCTCTGTCTCTAAAAAAGGGGCTTCTAGCAGCTCATTTTCAGCAGGAGAGACTTTTTCAAAAGCAGAGAAATTTTTTTTTTGTAGAGAGAACCCAGAAGGGTTTTCTTTCTTAAACAGGTCTTTGTAGAAGTCACTAGCCACTTTCAGCATCTCATCTACCTCAGTAACAGGGCCATTAGGGACATCAAGGGAGTGAATGAGGGTTTTCCTCCTCCTCTGGTTAGCTACTACATGGAAGTAAGCATTATTTCTATCACCCTCCTTAATGTTCCTTTCTTTAGACCTTTGTTTGGCTTTGATTTCTTCTTGAAGCCAAATTTTCTTGAGCTCTCCATGGACAAAGTTTAATCTATTAGTCTCAGCCTCAGAGAGGTCAGTGGTTTCTGCCTTAATATCTAGAGAATCAAACTCAAGGAGGAGAAGCCATTTGTATCTTCTAAGATTAGCTTCCTCATTGGAGTTCCACCCTTTGGTAGTTCTTCTAAATCTCCTGATTTTGAACTGCCAATTTTCTAGGGGGCAGCTGTTCCCAGTAGGCTCATTCCAGATTTTCCTGACTAGCTCAGTAAAATCTTCTCTAAGCAACCACCACTTTTCAAATTTAAAACTATTGCTCTTTGGAGTTTGGTTAAGACCAGAGTCCCAGAGCAAAGGAGTGTGGTCACTACCACATCTGGGCAGAGCTTTACAACTAGAAAGGGGAAAGAAACTATCTAATTCTGTGTCACAGAAAATTCTGTCAATGGTGGACATAATCCTGGAGCAGCACTTCCAACGTATCTAGCAGAACTGTGGGTTTTCCTTCTAACAAGGCAATTCTCAACTTTATGGGTAACCATTTTGCAGATAAAACAACTCTTGGGCTTGACACATTTATCCAAATGATGCCCTGGTTCCCCACAGTTGTAGCAGATCACCTCAGAGTATGCCATAAGGCCCGAAGCAGGGGCAGGAGCAGTTTTCTGGATGTCCTATCTCTTCTTTTACTGATTCTTGCCTTGAGATTTCCCATTGATTTGAGAGTCGGAACCACCAGCAGATTGATCTTGGGCAATTACAGGAGCCTGCCCAGATTGTGCCCCCATTTGGGGCGGAGGTGGGTCGTACCACTGCCCAACCGGCGCTCCCCCCCATTGTGATAGGGGAAATTCACCGGAGTTCCTGCTTCCTTCTCATCCTCCAGCCAGATGTTGTCTCTCAGGAAGCAGAAATAACCACCAAACAGCTCAATTGAAGCAGATTGCAAGCCTAATTTCAATCTTCTGCAGGTTTGGGGGAGAGGTAAGGTAGGGGATCCACCTGCTCCGGCTCCGGTGGCGTGCTGGTGGGCAGGAGTCCAGTCAAGCATTCCCATCTTGCAGCACGGCGTGGATCTCCTGAATTCACTTCTCCTTTTGCCCATCGAACGAATGCAATCGCAGCTCACTGGGGTGGGGCATCATGTGCTTCTCCGAGAAATCTCCTTCGAAGTAGATCCGCAGGGCTAGATTCAGCATCTCCCAATCCACATGATCCTTGCACATCTGAGCATACCTGCGTGAGTGAGAGAACGGATTCGGTCCCTCCTCGGCTTCCTCCCTCGCAGCTTCCTCCTCTGCTTCCCTCCATTCGCGCGTGCACTGGGTCCAGGAGAGAGCGTCATCACGGATTTGCATCGCCTGCTCCCTCCATCTCCTCCCTCGAGTCTCCCGCAGCACCGCCGGCGCGACGGAGTCGAGCGGCTGGAGCATCCGCGGGAAGGCTTTGTAGACATGTGGGAGATGCATCTTGTACATTTGCCTGTCTTCTAGCCATTCCCCCGTGGATATAGCCGGCGACTCCATGGGGCGTGCGAGCGGACTTGCTGAGGGGGGTAGGCGCGCCCGGAGTCAGGAGGCGGGGGGTGGCGGCGAGATCTATTTGCCAATTACTCCCTCCTTTTCGGTTTATAGGGCTCAATTCAAAAATCTCACCAACCAAGGTAGATGATGAATGGTGGAATACTTTTTGTAGTTTGCAAAAGCACCTAATTAATGCACTTGTTTTCCTCAAAAAATTATGTTTATCAATGCATAAATTGCAATGCATGCATGCATAAAGTACATGCATTGGTCAATTTTCTCTTAATACTTGCAAGCAATGATTTAATGCACCTTGGAATCTGAACATGTGATGGAAAACAACCTAACTGAGCCTTATAAAATGGAAAAACTAAAATTTTGAGATAAGCCCTATAAACCGAAAAGGAGGGAGTATGTGAACTAAACGGTCAACATATAAAATAATTTAAATATATATAATATAGTTAGAAGGGAAACATAAGTTGGACCTGGCGTTCCTATTCTTATATAGAAAAATAGAACAGACCTCTGCGTTTTCTTCAAAAAAATACATAAATGGGGCTGCCAAAAATAAAACCTCGGATGGGAGGTCCGTAGGCCGGTCGATACATGACGGCCCTAAGAAAATACAAATAGGCCTATGGACCTCCCATCCGAGGTCATGGAAAATGAAAGCCTAGACGGGGAAGCCCAAAACCACGTCCAACACTTGCCAAAACTTCGTCCCTCATTTTCTCTATGTTTCGCACACTCGACATTGTGTGGGCATTTTGACTGTGCATCATATGAAGATGTGCTATGCATGAATGTTGATCAGCATGATGTTAACTGGCCGGTAGTTCCATTTTCGACCATGAATAAAACTTCCAACATGATGTTAACCCTGTTTGAAAAGGCCGTGTTAATATAAATGCTCTGCCTCTGAAAGTTGCAGTTTCTTATCTGAAACTGAACTTGCAGTTTCTTATCTGAAACTGAAACTTGCAGTTTCTTCTCTGAGAATCACATTGTCTGCACTTTTGTACTCCTATGAAACTACATTTTTTTAAGTGCTAAAAATAGATCTCTAGAATTCATAAAATACTTTATATGCTCAATACTGCAAATCTGAAATTCAAAAGACATTCATATCTGAAAGTACTCTCAAAACACACAACATAAAACACAATTCACAACCTGCAAATACTGACAACTCTAAGCTCCTCCTGACAATTCACAACCTTCCCGGCTATTGGGCTGGGGGGGCAGCCCCCTCCTATTCCTCGGCGGCAAACAGCCACCCCGAGAGACGATGTGAACGGCGAGGGAGACGATGGCGGGGAAGCGTCGCCGGGCCAACTGCTTTTCTCCTCTTGCAGTTGGGTTCGATCGACGAAGACTCCACCAGCTCGCTCTGGCAGGACACCCTCACAAACAGCACCCTATAGATGCTCGATCCTTCAATCTCTGGTGGATGCTCCATCTGGGATCGATACTCCCACCACCGCTCCCTCACGATTAGATTCGGTGAATCTATTGCTCCATGGCCCAGAGGAGTAGCTCTATGTACTCCGGCACGACTCCCTCCGGGAGTATCGCCGCCTTTTCGCTCTGTTGCAGATATTTGGCCATGGATGTTGCCGTCGCCGCTAGTTGGTCCTTGTTGTCAAACCAAGACTGTATCTCCAACATCCTAGATAGCTTCACAGGGTCGCCGTTTGCGATCCTCACATATCGGTTGTACTCCTCCATCGATCTACTTCTCCACAGCACCTTCACTCGCCGGCGGTGGTTTTTGAATGGAAGAGGAGAGGAGCAGCGCTGGTTTTGGATTAGAACGGGAGAGGAGCGACGCTGGTTTTGGACTGGAACAGGAGATGAGGGGCGGTGGTTTTGAAATGGAAGAGGAGAGGAGCGGCGTTGCATTTAGATTGGAACAGGAGAGGAGCAGCGGTGGTTTAAGAGGAGAAGAGCGGAAGAGTGGCGCTGGTCTTGGAAGTATTTTTGTTGTTGTTTCGCGTATTTTGGGTCAAAGTTTGACCACGTACTGTATTTGACAAGCAAAATGTGAATGCATGTCACCAAAAATTGTATCATTTGGTTCGTATCTGAATGTACTTTCAAATTGTACTCCCTCCATTTTTGTATACAAGGCCACAAACTCATATTACAGGTACCAAGGTAAAAATCAATGCTATGTTTAAGTCAATGTTGCAAGCTAGCTTGTCACCTTGATCGTCGTGTTAATTAATGTGGTTTTTCTCTCCCAAGCACAACAAGCCAACCCTCTTACTCGTCATTGGTTGATTAATTTTGGGAATGCAAGCTAACCTTCTCACTCCCGCATGCACACAAGGGATATTAATGTCCTCGGGTGCTAGTACGAGGCAAACACCATCAATTTTGCCTCGATTAATGTTAGTGGCCTTGTATAGTTGAAAATTGTAATTTTGATAGTGGCCTTGTATACAACGTATAACATATATTTTATGTGCGAAAATCATGGTCAATTATGACCCAGAATAAAAGGGAGACTAGATAATGTGGGGTCGCTTTCTTAATTGAAGGGTAAATTGATTTTGATTTTGATCTAGTCAGAGCGCGCCGACCCTCTCGTCCAATCCTAAATCGCTACCGCACGCTCCTCTCCCTCTTCTCCATTGCAAAACCACCTCCTCTCCTCTCCATCTTCTCCATTCCAAAACCACCGTCTCGCCTCTCCCTCTTCTCTATTGCAAGACCACTGTCTCTCCTCCATTTTCTAGACGCTTTGCTCCATGGCGCGGGCGCAATCCATGGATAAAAAATTAGTATACTGTATACTATTTAAAAGTCGAGGGCGGGGCTTTTCCTGCGCGGTAGGCGGCGGGGCAGTTCCGCCTAGGCGGTTCGACAGAGACGCGAGAAGACGAGGGAGTAGGCTACTGCAAACGTAGGGCTGTGTGATTTGACAGCGAGTTAATGGTAGACAGGTGGGGCCCCGTGATTTGACTTGCCATTATCATTTTAACTGTGGTGCTACGACCGGCGATAGTCTCCCAGATTCCTGACCACCTCCATACAGGTGCCTCTCCCAATGCTCCACCATGTAGTAGAGGCTGGCTCTTGCATGAGAGCCCAGTTCTCCACTTTTTCCTTGCCTCTCTTTCCTCCACATATGCAAAATGCCATGTAAAGCGCACTATTGTACTTACTTTTACTTGCTCCTACAGGTGCTTAAGCTTGCCACATAGGCATAAAGTCTGATGTGGCAAGTTAATCAAGAAGAGAGAGACTAGTTTGGTGACCCAAGGAAGAAACGGTGCTAAGCGCGTGTACCTAGGTGAAAAGACAATTTTGAGTCTATAGCTAATTAAATGAAGCAAACTTAGCAACACCATTTCATTGGAAGAGGTCACTCCTTGGCAAATGCAATAAATACACGCGCTTAGCACCGTTTCTTCCTTGAGTACGAAGAAAGAGATAGAGAGCAGTAAAAAAATACACT
Source organism: Aegilops umbellulata (assembly GCA_032464435.1). NCBI lineage: Eukaryota > Viridiplantae > Streptophyta > Magnoliopsida > Poales > Poaceae > Aegilops > Aegilops umbellulata. The sequence continues at coordinate 46,812,504 of CP136056.1, read as the reverse complement.
TATAGCCAAGCTTGTTGTAGTATGAGTGACTAAGTGATGACTATGTATGACATGCCAACATCAGATAGCCTAATGCACCGTGTTAAATCTCCAAGGGCGCGACCGCGCGAGCGACGCGGCGGTCGTGGTAGGCGCGACCATGATACGGGCTGCTGGCAGCCCTTGGATCTGAGATCAAACGATCGCATGCTAAGTTGCTGAAAATTTGCAGAATAACCCTCCAGGATAGGATATTCACCCATAGGTCTAGAATCACGCCATGCAACCGTTTGATCTCAGATCCAAGGGCTCTCGTAAGCCCGTATCATGGGAGAATGGAAAGCCACTACCCTGCCATTCGCACGCTGGCAGTTCACTCCTACTCGTCCCCGCACGTCTTTTAATACTACGGCGGTTCGCTCCTAGTCGTCCCGTCCATTCACATTACGACAGTTCCACTAATCCTAACCCTCCTCCCAAATCCATGGCGTCCCAAATCTCCATGATCGGCGGTGAGTACAAGGTTAGAACCATCACCGGCGATGAGTTCGACGTCATCTACACCCGTTCTTCCGCGACGGTGAAAGGATGCCTTTCTCGCTTCAGACGCATGTTCGAAAACTCAGACGATGAGTGTGTCGCTGGGCTAGATGTTGAGTACACCACAGTCCTGGGACAAGAGAAGGATCTAAAGGACGAAGAGGGGAAGAAGCCCTCCGTGATCCAGGTTTGCGTACATAACGTTTGCTTGGTCTACCACATATGCCATGCCGACGTTGAGTGTCAGGATTTTAAGAACTTCCTCAAGAGCAACCTAGTCAAATTCGTTACTGTAGACTTTGGTAACGACAAAGAAGTCCTGCGTCGGATAGGCCTCGTTGTAGGCAACACCTTCGACCTCCAGAAGAATCGGCTGGTGTCCTCTCGTCAGCCTTCAATGCTGACCCTGGCAGGAGCCATGGTTCATCCTTCGTACGGTAAACTGGAGAAACCTCATTACACGTTTCATCGTGATGCATGGCAGCGGAATGTACTAGATATAGACCACATCCACTACGCTGCAATGGATGGCTACCTTTGCTTCAATATCTACAAGGGTTGGATGAACAGCAACAGCCAAGTGTGCGGTTCAAGCAAAGAAGTATCGGCCAAGAGGAAGAGGGACAAGGACGAAGTCGAGGACATGGACGAGGACTCCGAGTAAGGTGGCAGTGTCGTTGCTCATGGTGGTTCTAATGCAGTGTCTACCGGAATAGTTGCAAAGTTTAATTTCAGGTGTGCTTAATTTATTTTGAGGGGTGTGTTGTGCTGAGCCCCCAGCAGAACTATGTTATGTTTCTTCTCGTTACTTTAACTCTTCAGTATGTACATACTAGTATTTCTTACATTTCATCTTTTAGTTGGTATAGTACTACCACTCGTTTCTTCACATTATATACGTACAATATATATGGCCAACATCATATAGCCAGCAGTTTAATTGTCAAAGAATTTCAGGGTGCTTAGTTTTGTCAAAGAATTCCAGGATGCTTAGAGGGTGCTTGGATCCAAGGGACTTATTTTAGTCTGACTAAAAATAGTCTCTTTAAGAGGCTAAAGTTCCAAGAACCCCTGACTAAAGAGGGGCTAAAACTAGTCTTGAGACTAATTTTTTTTAGTCAGGGGTACCCCTACTAAAATGTGGATTAGTCCTCTCTCTACTCATTTAACTCCTCTCCTTTAACACAGGCGAGTTCTGGATTGGAGGGTTTGGAGGATAATAAATGCTCATTAACTTGATTTTAGCCTTTTTAGTATTTGGATCCAAGCATGGGTGAGGCTAGCATGTTTTAGTCCCACTACTTTTAGTCATGGGACTAAAACGTATCCAAGCACCCTCTTAGTTTTATTTGAGGGGTGGGTTGTGCTGGGCACCATTATTGTGATTAGCCTTTTTAATAGTACTATATGCATAATTTGGCGACGAGCGCTCTCTATATGTACCATCTTTTTTTAATTTCAAGTTTTGCTCCATGGCGCAATCCATCGATACTACTGCTGTACAAAAGTATACATTTTTTAAAAGGCTAGAGGGCGGGGCAGTCTAGCTTGGTCAGTTTCACGAGAGGCGAGGGCCTTTGTGATTTGACGGCTCATTACTGCTGGAAGGCGGGGCCTTGTGATTTGACTGCTCATATAAATGCGCCGACGACCTGATCGAGGAGTAGCAAAGAACCGTGCGGTATACTCAAGTTTTCCACTGGAGTAGTACTGCGACGGAGGAGCACGAAACACGGCAGCCCAGTGCCATATGGCGATAAAAAATGATCTAATTTGCTAGTCATCTCATTGTTAGCATTGTTCTGTTCATTCCCTAAAAAAACATTGTTCTATTCATGCCTCGCAGAGAACGTGACACGTGCGGCGAAACACCCAAAGTAAAAGATGAAACACAGGAGCAAAAGAAGAAGGAAGATTATCACCCCAAATGATCTAATTCGCCGCGGAGTCGTAACTGCTTCTTCATCGCCTCCACGACCTCCATCTCCTTGCGCGTCTCCTCCGCCATCTTCATCATTGTGTCCATGACGCGGCATTTCTTGACGCGAGCCTTCATCATCTGTTCCACGGCCATATTACGTACCTTGACAGCAGTCGGGTGCTTGATGCGGAGCTTCGCCAACTCTTCCTTCTGTTCCATGGCGAGGGCCTGCAGCATCTTCGTCGAGGAACTACTATTCTCATGCAGCTTCTTCCAGCCGGTGTTCTTCTCCTTCAACAGGTCGATCTCGTGGTAGAGCTTCACATTGTCCTCCTGAAGTCGCAGGATTTCGCCGGTCGCCTTCTTCTCCGAGGCAATGCTCTTCTTCAGCAGCATCACCAAGCCGGCGGTCAACTCCCCCTGGTGATTGAGCTCAGCGGGCATGTCATCGAGGCTCTCCTTCAGCAACTCCATCAAGCCTTGTATGAACCCCTTCTGCTTATTGAGCTGATCGGGCATGCCGTCAAGGGATAACGACTCCAGCTCCGCCGGCTCGGCATGTTCGCCTCCGCGGCTAGGGCGTTCCTGGGAACAATCGCCTGCCCGTGAGAGATCTTTCGAGGTCTCTGCGTGGTGAGCCCTCTTTTTTTTTCCGCAGCCTTGGTTGCCGCTCCCTTGTTATGAGTAGTTCTCAACCTAGAGCTCTGCTCACCGGCCATAGCAATGATAGACGAAGAAGAAGCACTTATGAGGAGGAAAGGTAGAGTGATTTTTGGTTAGGTAGTTCCCCTTTTTATAACCTAAGTACCAGCACTAGTACTGATACATGCATAGTGGGAACACGTTCAGGTTTGGTACGTACTACTAGTAGGTGTGAGCATGCTCTCGAATGTGATGGGAACAAGGTAAAGATTAATTGATGGTTTTGGTTTCGAGGCCCGAAACGGCTCCCGATGAGTTTAGCGGAACATAAATTTCAAGTACTACACTGCTCAAATGCGTAAATATTATGTTACTGTCAAAAGTTGGCACAAAATACGAAGGAGACCAATGGACGTACTACTAGCATCCGATGATTTAACTACTCGCATGCGCGCAGTGGAGTAATAATGTCTTTCTTCCGCCCTCACGTCCACTCAATTTGCATGCGCTGTATTAATTGACCATCAATGAAGTGAACGACTTTACACGCGTCAATCACATGGGGTGGATCTTGGTACAAAATTGTGTCCGCCCGTGTACCCGCGTGTGCGTGAGAGGAATGAGTGTGTGCATGGCGTGCGTGCACATCTTCTCTTCGTGCATGTACCGCCAGTATGGCTCAGGGAGGACGAGTACATTCTTCTGGAACCAGCAGCACGTCACTGTGATCAATCCACACAAGGAGGTCGCGACAATGCCTACACATGTGCCACGTGGCTTCATGAACTGTAAGAGAGACACTGTGTAGCGTGCCATTGGTATTCTACTTTACGTGTTCTGCACATACTCGAAGTACTAGTAAGGTACACGTGCATTGCACGCATTAGATTTTGCAACCAAATTATGAATAAATACCACACTATAGCATGTAAGCTCTGAGTCATATATGCCTGATGTAGCCCTTCGTTTAATTCTTATAGTTCATCTCATTCAAAATCAACTAGTTTTTATAAAAAAGCTAAGAATGCGGGAATAGGAAAAACATGGGATTATAGTGGAATGTCGTCTTGAATCCTACAGGATTGTACGAGTGTTGATTGTGCATAGAAAAAACGCAGAATTCTTTCAAAGAGGTTTGAGTGGATGGGATGTTTCCTATGAAATTTAGTGCAAATGAATCATATGGAAAAATTCCTATGGTTTACAATCCTACGAATCAAACAACCAAGATAGGAAAAATTCCTAATGATTAGAATCCTCCAAAATTCCTTTGAGAATCCTTTGAATCAAAGAAGCCCTTAATCTATTTTATGATTCATGGAATTGTGCGTTGTAAAGCATAAAGTAAAAACAAATAATGGCAATTCAACTAGAAAAATAGTTTGGGCAGTTATGATACGGAAGATTCTAGAACAAAAGAGAACCACTGTTGTTTTGAGGTTTGTGCATTATGCTTAAGTTCAACCATGGAGTCTGCTAGATTGTACATGTGGCAAAATCCGGTGGGGGGGGGCTAGAAGATGCTGCGAGGGGCCGAGTGGAGGGAGACTATGAAGGAATGCACAAGTGCGTTATCGATATTTAGAGAGAGGGGCGAACACGTGCGCTGATGCGCACAGTGGCGGAGCCATGAAAAATAAAGGAGCTAGGGGGCCAAGCATTGCTAATCCTTTACGAGGAGAGTCAATTCATGAACCTAAACCATTTTTAGCAGCAATTGTCTAATGATCACATTCATATTAGCCTTGATATATAGTGATGTTAGGGGGGAGGGGGCAGGGCCCTTACTGCCCCCTGTCTTCGCCATTGTGCACGCGTCTGAGAGATGAAGCGGAAGGCATGGATGATGAGAGGGGGACATTGGATACATAATTAATGTGGGTGTATTGGCTATATATGTTAATCCTATATAGAGAGGTATAGATTGATCGATGTGGACGTGGGAAAGAGGGTGAGACCTCACTGTATATATCGATTGATCAGTTTGTGGGGAAAACTATGAAATACCTAGCTATATACACACATACATAGAGGAACATCGATCGTTGCGCATGCACGCGTGAGAGATAAAGAATGCCCGATATGATGGAGAGGGGGATGTTTGTTGGTGTGTGCCTTCATGGGAGACCGACCTGAAGAAAAAGATTGCATGCGTGCGATGGATAATGCCGACTGGTAGTGTGTGTGCATGCATGCACGAGAGAAAGTTAGTGGTACAATTATAAAGAGAAGACTACTGTGTGTGTGTAAACGAATAGCTGAATAGGTGAGGTCACAATCAATGTAAAGTTGAATTCAAATATTTGAATAAGAGATCCTGATGTTTGAAACCCATGCATGCATGAATATAACGGAGATCTGCATGGTGTGGTTTGGAAACCAGCATGTTGTAATGCATACACATTGGTCAAGGTCAGACTGATTTGAATTTGAGATACCGATGGCAGACATCATTTGGCCACGTCGCATGCGTGCATGGACACACTATTCTAATTGGAGATGATGGACACACTATTTTTTTTATTGTCTGCGGGTAACTTTAACTTTGAAAGATGGTCGTTGGACGAGGCGAATCCGATGGTCCAAAGATGGCAAATTTGAGCTACTGGCCGTTGGATATCATCTAGATTCCACCAGATTTCGCCACATGTATAATCTAGAAGACTCCATGGTTGAACTTAAGCATAATGCACAAACATCAAACCACAAGCACTTCTTATTTGTTCTAGAATCTTCAGTATCAGAATTGCCCAAATGTTTTTCTACATGATTTGCCATTATTTGTTTTTTACTTTATGTCTTACGACGCACAATTCCATGAATCTTAAAATAGATTAGCTTTCTTATAAAAACTAGATGATTTTGAATGAAATGAACTATAAGAATTAAATGAACATCTACATCATGCATATATGACTCAAAGCTTGCATGCTATAATGTGGTATTTATTCATAATTTGGTTGCCAAATCTCATGCGTGCAATGCACGTGTACCTTACTCTACTCTAAATGGTGTTTGTGTGTGTGTTGTGCGTTTTGAGGTGCAAATTGTCTTTTTTTGGGTACACGTTAAGCTTGTTCTTCCGAAATTTCAAGCCGCGCCTTGTTATGCCGAAAATTCAAGCTAGCGTCTCTGTCTATCGTGCTGCGAAACTCCCGCCTCTTCAACCCGCGCCTTGTTATTCCAAAATATTTAAGATATATCTTTGTCTCGTTGTGCTCCGACAACTCCCTCCAGCTCAACCCGCGCCTTGCTATTCCGAAATTACAACGCGTGCGAAAACTCCCACCTCCTGTGAAATCCCGACACGCAAAATGCCCGTGGTACCCCTGAACCAAAAGAACCGCCTCAAATCGGTGGGGGTACTTTCGTAACTTACCCCACATTTCGGACAAGCGCATCTCTAAGCCATGGTTCCCCACTGCCATCCCATCCGCCCACCCATTCATACACCGAGGCCGCGAAAACCCGCGACGAAACCCCACACCCTGCTCCGTCCGCCACCCAGCCGGAGCCTCTTCCCCGACGACGTCGTCCACAGCAACACCTCGACGTCCCTCATCCACCATACCGGATGAGGATCCGTCGTCGATCTGATCGTCCCGCCGGTTCAGCCACCCCGTCCTCCACCTCCAAGGAGCTCCACCGACGTTCCCCTCGACTTTCGCACCACCTCCATTCCCACACTGCCGTCTTCACTTGCACCACCGGAAGAGCATCATCATCACCGTTTCCTCGGATGAAGATGCGGCCTAATCGGCGCCACCAAAGAGGTTGTACACTAATCGCCGCATTTTCTTCTTGATTCGATCTCACGGTGTTGCCGGCGCTCGGTCCCGAGCCGACACGGCGCGGCTCCATCCACGGCGGCGTCGCCGGCCACTTCCTCCATGGTGTCGCTCCCTCGGCGGCGACGTCCACATCAGTAGGACCTGCTGCTACTTTAGCTCTCGCTTGCGCTGCTGCTCTGCTCTTGCTCTCGGTCCCCTGCCTGGTCCGCTCTTGCTATTGCTCTTGCTCGCTCTGCTGCTCTCGCTCTTGCTCTTGCTTGCGATGCTGCTCCGATTTAGCTACACTTCACTCCGATGCCGCCGGGGTGAAGGAAGAACCAACCGCAGCGGGGAGGAGGGCTCGCCAGAGAGGTACCCCACTATCTATCTTAGGGTTCAGGATGGGGGCGGTGGTCGCCGGCGGTGGCGGGGCGTTGGCGGGGCGGTGGCGTGGGGATCGCTGGAGAAAAAGCTCGGCACGGGGGGGCCTAGAGGGATGGCCGGGGCGGCGGCAGACCGGTGGTGCGGAGTGTTTTCGGGGCGGGCAGGGCGGCGCACCGCCGATCACGGGCGACGGGGGGCTGCTGTTTGGCCGGCTCAGGGGGGTGGATGTTGAAGATGAACCGCAGGCCCTTGATTTCGTATCCAACGGCTACAAAATCGACTGACCAGAGATGAAAAAGTCAGTCGACCGACGTGTAGCCTCACCTTGCTAGTGCGTTCAGTTTCGACAGCAAAATTCAGTTTCGACAGCAAAATTCAGTTTCGACAGTTAAGTTCAGTTTCGACAGTTAAGTTCAGAGATGAGAGGCTGATGTATTTTACATCTAGCACTTTGTGGTTATGTATTTTACGTCATGTATTGGAGATGCTATTAGAATTCCACTCAGGTTAATGTTGTTCGTTGTCTCTCTTGTCCTGCTTCAGCCTCGGCGTCGTACAACTCACCAGAGCTGCTCCAACGACGAAACCCTCCATCACAGCGGAGCAGTACCTCGGGCTCCATCTCCAGATGCCTAAGATCTTCTTCCCCTCCTCCGACAGCCAAGTCAGCCGGAGCATCCTCACCAGCCAACCCAATCATGCTGAGATCGACATGGCTTCGCCAAAGAGGTTGTACACTTGTTGCATCTCTTTTTTACTCTACATGTTATATATATTGTCCACTGAGCACTCGTAGTAACGGGAAATACGATTATTTTATCCTACTATATGACAAGTAGTGAGGTACCAGGCAACTTAGCTATCCGTGATGGACTCTCTTGAACACCATCATTAGTTGTCTCTGCGCGTTTCAGCTGTGCATTTGTCGATGGGCCTGGGAGTTGAGCTAGTATGGCAGTGGCCTGGGTCCAAAATAATAGAAGTAGCACAAAAACATTTTTTTAGTGTAGGATTTTCCTTGCTCAAGCCTGCCTACTAGAATCGCCAGTGCTTGAAAGGAAAAGTGAATGAAAAACATCAGAATTGGAAAGTTTCCTATGGTACTACTTTTCATGAATTTGGTGCAAAGGAATGGAGCAAAGGAAAACTGTAGGATTTGTTCCTTTAGTGTCTCCTTGAAAGAAAAATCGTAGGAATTCTAATTTCCACTTCTCCTCCTTTTCATATTCCTATTCATCAAGCACAAGACTAAGAGATAGTAGCATAATAGCATTATAACCGTACATTTTCTTGTGGTTTGACTTAATCTCACCATGCTTTTTTGCAACCTGTGATCTTCCAATTGTTGTGAATCAAACACCCAGATTGGCAGAAATCCTGTGTTTTTAAATTCTCTGTTTTGCACGTGCATTCCTATCCTATTCCTGTCTATTTCCTATCCCTGCATTGTTAGAATCCCTAAATTCAAACAAGCCCTTACTCAATTACTTCTGTTACAGATATGTGTCAAAGAAAACCTTGTGTGGTTTGTCCTGCTCCTACGGCGCTGTGTTCCACCCCAGCTCAGCTGCTCCAACGACGGAAGGGTTCACCACAACAGGGATCCGCTCTCCAGACTGTCTTTCGCCGCCTCAGATCTTCTTCCCCGCCGCCGGCAGCCACGGCAACTACATTACCATCATCAACTGAGCAGATGACCTTGAGGACTACACGGGGCTGCAAGAGAGGTCGCACTCATCCGTGTCTGCTTACGTTATGCGTCGCTTAATATGATGACATGCTACATTATCGTCGTGTTCACCTATTAGACTCCGAGTCAGGTCCAAACTAATGCTGAAACTTGAGTTTTTAAATGGTTGTGGGGTACATATTGGGGCAGCAATCAGTACTATCTGTCTACTATCTGGTTAATCTCCGGTGTCTACTATGAGTTTCATGTTGGGTGCAAACAAACATTAAAGGAGCCATTATCTGTATTTTTTAACTAAAGCTATTATCTGCCTGCTATCATTGGTTTTGGGTCTATCCACAGTTTGCTACCATCACTCTGGATTTGTGCATGCACTCCTTACATAATCTCACTATGTTTTATTGCTATGCATGCCAGTTATTGCACACAATGGAAATGATCACGTAGAGCAAAAGAGACGAGCCTTGCGTGGCAATAAAATTTCATGCAGACGTCGTTCCATGGTGGGCGCAAAGGCAGCCCCCCTCCACCCATTTTGGATCGTAATCAACAGGAAGATAACTGTTATGAGGGGGATTCAGAAGGAGAAGACCACTCCTATTTACCCCATGAGGTCTTTTCTCTAACTTGGCATGCTGATGTTGGTAATATCATGCATATGGTGCCTTGCATTGCTTACTGTATACATTAAAGATGCCATCTGCTTAGTTTAGACATGCTTTGTGTCAATGCCATCTGTTTAGTTTCTTTATCATATATGTGAATCATGCAATGCCATCTTGTCTAGCCAGGCATCATATATGTGAATTTTGCAATGCCACCCTAGTTAGCCAGTCATCTTATATGTGAATTATATCATGCCATCATTTTTTATTACGTGTTAAATTTGTTAACAATTTTAGTACATTCAATTACTCTTCCTGTGCATCAGCCATTTGGCACGGTCATGGAAAAATCTGGAGTGGAAACAAGGTCTTCAGAGCAGACAATGCTATCTGACGAAGCGCATGTCTTGCTGGTTACCGATAGCTCCTCAGAGGAGGATTCAGAGACAGATGACCAGTCATATTTCCCCCCGAGGTGCATGCCCTAACTTGGCAGGGTTATGTTGCTCATATCGTGCGTATGGTATCTTGCATTGCTATGTAATTTGCTTAGTTTGTACATGCTTTGTGTGAATGCCACCTGTTTAGTGTCTAATTACCATATATGTGAATTATGCAATGCCATCTTGTTGCAAGACATTATATATGTGAATTATGCAATGTTATCTTGTTGCAAGGCATTATGTATGTGAATTATGCAATGCCATGCTATTTAGGCAAGCGTCATATATGTGAATTATATCATGCCGTCCTTTTTTTGTATTTCTCATTGCTTTTGTCGACAATGTTTGTATATTCAACTGCTCTTCCCGTGCATCAGCCATTTGAATTGGTGATGGAGAAATCTGGAGTGAAAACAAGGTCTTCAGAGCAGACAATGCTACCTGCTGAAGCAGATATCTTGCTGGTTACAGATAGCTCTTCAGAGGAGGATTCAGAGGCAGATGACCAGTCCTATTATCCCCCTGAGGTGTATGCTCAAACTTGGCAGGGTTATATTAGTTTTTACATCATATACACAATATTGAATGCCATCTCCTTAGTTGACTCATCATATATGCGATTGCCCTTTGCTCACTTCCTTAGTATATAAATCATATATTTGAATTATGTCATGCCATGATGTTTACATAGACAACATGTATCTGAATTATGGCATGCCAACCCATTTTCTAAAGACATAATATAGTTATATCATCTCATCCTGTTTACATAGTCATCATATTTAAAGTATGTCATTCTATTCGTGAATTATATCATGCCATCATGTTTCCATCGACGGCATGTTTGTGATTTATGGCATGCCTACCACTTTAATAGACACATCGTATAGTTATATCATGTCATCTTGTTTACATAGTCATCATATTTTGAAGTATGTCATTCTATCCTGTTTAGTTACCCATCATACATGTGAAATTGTGTCATGCTATCCTGTTTAATTAGCCATCATATATGTGAAATTATGTCCTGCTATTCTGTTTGCTTAGACAACATAAATGTGAATTATTTCGTGCCCTGTTTTCTTCCCTACTATCCATTGCACCTGTCTGTCTTACAATGTATGTACATTCAATTACTTTTCTTGTTTATCATCCATTTCAATTGGAGGGAGTGATGGCAGTATCTATGGGAGTAAAAACACGCTTTTCAGAAAAGATCGTGCTACCTGTCGATGCAGATAGAACCACGGTTGTACTTGCCCAAGAACCAGCCCCACCACACATAATCCACACTCATGCAGATTGTACCCCTACCCAGTTGGACAGAGAACCAGCTACACCCCTTCTAACCCCAACTCCAGCAGATAGACACCTAGTTCCCGTTGACACAGCACCGTCTCCACCACAGAGCACCCAAACACGAGCAGTTAGTAAGGCAACTGCAGTGCCCAAATCACGAGGACCACCACTCTGAACCCGAAGTCAACGCTTAAAGCAGAAGAAGAATTGTTCTCAGGTCAGGTTTCGTAGCTATGGTTCATACTACTTTGCTCTTGCATCACTGTATTTACTGATACCAACTAATTTCAAATTTGAAGGATGCAATTGAAACTCCAATGGCGCAACAGGTATGTTTTAAACCCGTTTCTTCAACGTGTTTGGCTTTTTACTGTTGTAACTTGCTCTATGTTGATTTCAGTTTCAATTGAATAAGCAGTTATGTTCTCATGCCATGCACATTACAAGTGTTGTTATTGTTGTGTAGTTTCCCACACTTATATTCTGTCTATGCTGCTTTGTCTTAAATAGATATGATTCGAACTGTATCTATCTTAATTTGGCAACATAAACTAGAATGATATAGACCATACAATGACCATACTACATAGATATATGTTTGTTTCATGTTGTTATCCTGTCCACCTTACTACTGAACTGGTTTACCAAAATGAGTTTCATATACTACATTGTAAACCTGAGATGTGTTTGTTTGTTTCTCTTTTAGAATGCGGATAAAATATTGGAGAAGAGTACCCTGTTATGCAATGGTAAAGGAAGTAATGCAGACAAGGTTCATGATAGTGAGACATCCCTGTTGGTCTCCAAGAAAGCTGATAAAAACTATATTGAAGACACTGAGACAACCCCAAAGTCCTGTCTTGATGTAGTGTTCGAGTTACTGGCTACCACTGCTGGCACCAGCTTTGCCTGAATCAGTTTGGCTTCTTGAGTCTCAACTTCAAGTTGAAAGACATCGATCAGATGTTATGCGACAGGAAGCCGAAGGATTGAGGAAGTCCCTGCAGAATTCAGATGCATACTTTCTGGTGCAACAACAAGCGCTGGAGGACTTAAGCGCCAAACAAGAGAAAGTTAATAAGCTTGCTAAGCATCTTGCCAGCATTATGGGTACCCAGGATATTGTTTCTTGAGCTCTTCTGAAGTGGTTTCAGTTCTGGACTTGTTTTGCTGCGGCGTTTATATGTTGCTGTGTTCCCTATATTTGCACTGGTGGCGAACTTTGATGCCTAGTGGGTGTAATATGTGTAATAGCCGTGATAGCCTAGTGTAAGTTGCTTGCTTATTTATTTCCTTGTTGTCTTGTTTATTTGTTTGCTTGTAGTCAGTGCAGTTCTTTTTCTGCGGTTTGCTAGTGGCTGCAATAACCTATTTTTTAATACTAGGCCACAATAACCATGGGCTAATATTTACTGTAGTGACACTAGACCTCCTACGGGCCGTAGAAACAGTGGGCCTTCTACGGGCCGTAGAAACAGTGGGCCTTCTACGGGCCGTAGAAACAGTGGGCCTTCTACGGGCCGTAGAAACAGTGGGCCTTCCATGGGCCATAGAAACAGTGGGCCTTCTACGGGCCGTAGAAACAATGGGCCTTCTACGGGCCGTATCATCATGGGCCTTCTACGGGCCATATGATTGATTGGCCAAACATGGGACAAACAGACCGCATTCTGGTCGTAAACGGGCTAGAGTTGGAATCGTCCGTTCATGGGCCGACCATAACGGGCCATCGTTAATAGATCGTATTTGATGACGCTATGAAAACAGCCCAACGTATTAATGGACCACAAATGGGCCGACTGTAACCACGAGCTGAATTTGGCCCACAAGCAGAAAATGACAGTTTCGGGCCGTAAGTAAACGAATGCTGGAAATGAGCCCAAGAATAAATGGGCTCTGAGAAGGCCGAAAGATAACATGGGCTGGAGACGGCCCAAAGGAATAACGGGCCATTAATGGGTATAAAGTGATACACTGTTCATTACGGGTCAGTTTCACCACGGGCCGTTAATGGGTGTAAAGTGATACACTGTTCATTATGGGCCAGTTTCACCATGGGCCGTTAATAGGCCAAGAGTTACATAGGGCCTCATATGGGCCGAAAGACGTCATGGGCCATACATGGGCCAGAAGTGAAAACGGGATGGAATCATATTGGATGGCCCAGATGACGCTACTGGGCCTAATTCGGATAGGCCGTAACGGGCCTTGGGTTAGCGGGCTGTAAATGGCCTATATGCGAACAGGCCGTTAACAGGCTTTCCATGGGCCGGCCCGCCACCTTTTGACCAAGTCAAACGGGCCGGCCTTTTCACAGGAATGGGCCTCTGTTGGGCCGTGCCACGTGTCAACGTATCATAGGCGCCTTCTGTCCAATGAGTGGATGACATTTGTCCCGACGATGAGCCGACACGTGTTTCCTACAGCCAATGATGATTTTGCATGTGGAAAATCCCCATTGGTCGGGGCTGTTAACGGGTTACCGGATCCAAAACCTGACCCGATAGCTTAATGGCATTCCGTTACGGTGGATGCCACGTGTCGGTCACCCTTGACGAAAGCACTTCTGTGACGCGCGATTTATCGTCATGGAAGTGGACACTGCCGTGATGATAATTTTGGTAATGTCATGGAACACTTCTATGACAACACAGGTATGACTATCTTGATTCTGTCATAAATTTGTCATGGATGTACATGCATGACAAAAAAACGACCTACTGTGACAAACACGTATCATCACGGAAGTGTATTTTTTTCTGTAGTGGTGCAATCTGAGGGATTGGGGCCGGTCACGCTCCATCTCCCGGGAAAACGGGGCGGGAAGACAAAGACGACGACGCGGAGGCCGGCGCAGCCTAATGAAGAACTCGCGGGGCTGGTCTCCGACATGGTCGTCCATCGGGAAAGGCACCATGGGCGGGGGCGAAGCTGGCGCGCCGCCCCACCCTCCTCTTCCCCCGAGCACTGCGACCTCTGCCCCGACCTCGCCCACGGCCTCGCCCCCTCCCCCTTCCCCTCGCGGCCGGCTCTGCCGCCACGGGCGCAGGAGGAGGAGGGACGCGTTGTCGAGCGGCGACCCTCGCCGCCACCGTCGAAGGACCGGGATTCCCTTTCTCCATGATGAATGGAAGGGAGGAGCGGAAGCGAAGGGAGGTAGAAGATGAAAGAATGTGGGATGCCATATCCCCTTCCCGCTCTTTATAAAGGATTGAGGTTGGGGCTCGGCCGCCCCGCTCGGCCAATCAAGACACAGGAGGCGCAGGGAACCAGGGCCGACCCGCTGCCCCAACCAGCGACGGCCCGGTTTCCCGCCTCCACCGTTTGCCACCCCGAGCGCATGAAAGATGCGTGGCAGACGTGCAGAACCGAGGGGACAGGTGAGGCGACCTCTCCCCACCCCGTGATCGTGGGGAGTGGACGCCTTGAAGACCGCGCCCCGGCCCCATTCAGTAAATGAGCCGCGCCTCCACACCTCCCTTCCTTTACGGGGAAGGCGCGAGCTGCCCATTTACTACAATGCGACGCATGCGTGTGAAAACCGCCCCACGCATGCTGCCCACGTCACGCACGCCCCCCCCCCCCACGCCGCGCCGCGCGCGCGGGTCGTGGGAAGCACAGCGCGCGAAAAATCTTACCGCGGTAAAAACCGCCCCGCCTGCCCGCGCACCGTTTTGGGCCTGACCCAACAACGTGTCGCGCTTATGTGTGGCCCAGGCCCGGGGGCTCCTGTCGGTGTACAAAACTAGGGGCACATTTTTGTACCCCTTTACCTGTGCACGGGCAGTCAGAGCCGCGCTCGCGACCACGCCAAGCAGAGCAAGGGAGGTGAGCCAAGGTAAGACCGAAGCCCAAGACGAAGCAAAGCTATGACAAGGACCAAGGCCACAAAGATCAGATGGACGAAGCAGGTTTCCCCGGCAAGGACCCTTACCGGGGGAGCCTTAGCGGCCCTGGCAAGACCCTTGCCGGGGCAGCTCGCCCACGCCAGCCGAGCGAGCCACCCTCGAGCCCACCAAACACTCAACAAGTGCATTGGGACAGGGCTCGGGAGGCACCTCTGTGGTGGCATGCAGATCTTTGGGAAGACAAGGAATAGTCAAAATCAAATGAGGATAAGAAGCAGCCATCCTCACTGGAGAAACCCACAAGACCCCCGGCAAGATCCTTCCCGGGGACGCATGCGTGCCACAGCAAGGCCCATGCCGGGCCACCCGACAAGACCCTTGCCGGGCCACCCGACAAGACCCTTGCCGGGACACCCGGCAAGGCCCTCCCCAAGCGCACCAGAAGGGCCACCGTCAGGCCCGCACCAGCCAAGCCTCCGCCGCCGTTTGCATGTAGCTGCCGACCCAACCAGCTGGGCAGCACCTGCGTGGCAACATGCACCCTTCGTGGAGGCTCCACCACTGCGCCACCTCAGCTGCCTGCCTGCCTACATGGCACCGCATGCATCGCTGGCCAGCGCGCGTGTCAAAGCTTGGAGGAGCGGTGACGTACGGGACGGGCCTCGCCCCCGTCCCCGATAAAGTGAAGGGACACCTAAGCCTCGCATTAAATGCGCTTTGTCCTCTAATACCAGCGATAACCACGCAACATTGTTGCCTTTCCACCTCCTATGTGCCACTGTGGCAACCCCTTTTTCTATAAAAGGAGGCCCAAGGCGACGAGGAGAAGGATTCGGCTTTTTGGAGCTCGTTACACTCCATAGCTAGTTCAGGAACTCAGAATACATCCACCAAAGCAGGAGTAGGGTTTTACGCATCCTCGCGGCCCGAACCTGGATAAATGAACCACGTACTCTCTGTTAGACCTGCTCTTCTCTCAACCCCGCGCCCTGCAACCGCAGTAGGGATTCTTGTGATCCCATAGGTGTCGTTTCCCACCGACATCCCCCAAGCTTAACCCATTGTGTGTCCTCAAGCAAGTCAGTTGACAAACTGAAAATGATAAAGAAAAACTTTTACAGACTCTTTTGTTATTGTGTCCATATATATGCTTAAATAGCACCCAGGCTTTCAGCAAAGATCATGACTAACCTTGCAAGCAATAACTTTTACAAATTATATTCACTCATATCAATGGCATAATCAACTAGCGAGCAATAATAAAATATTTCAAATGCCAACACTTTGTCAAAACAATCATGATATAATATGACAATAATGGTATCTCGCTAGCCTTTCTGAGACAGCAAAACATAAAT
This sequence comes from Aegilops umbellulata, assembly GCA_032464435.1. Taxonomy (NCBI): domain Eukaryota; kingdom Viridiplantae; phylum Streptophyta; class Magnoliopsida; order Poales; family Poaceae; genus Aegilops; species Aegilops umbellulata. The sequence goes on along the minus strand of CP136056.1, from coordinate 46,796,025 downwards.
ACAAAGCACCTCTAAAGTTCAAGCAGCGACTGGACAATGTAATTCATGGTAGAAGAGATTCAGTCATGATGCACACAACATTAACTATACACAATGCATGAGGATGAAAATAGTGCTCTCAGGACTGGTGCTTATTTGAGAAGGCGATGATTCAACATAAAAGTAAATAGATAGGCCATTCGCAGAGAGAAGTAGGGATTTGCAGAGGTGCCAGAGCTCAAAGCTTAAATCAGATATAATATAATTTTGGGAGGTATACCTTTCCCATCAACGTTACAACCAAGAGTTATCAATATCTTCCATGTTAAACACATTATCGGCGGTTCCCAAGTGGTAAAAGTAAAGTTTACTCCCCTCCACCAACAAACACAAGCCATGGATAATCGAATCCACGGGGGAGGTATACCAACAATAGTCCCGGGGGAGTTTTCTTTAATTATTTGCAATTTTGATGATGGGACTGGGCATCCCGATTACCAGCCCCTCTCGTGCAAGGACGAGTGAATAAACACTCACCATGAGAATAACCCGCTTAGCATGAAAGATACTGACCACCCCCTGTCGCTCCATGAGCGGTACGGGCACACAAAATAGATGTTCATTTGAGTTTTTAGAGGTGGCACGTGCAAATTTCCTTGAAACGGGAGAGTAATTGCCTATAGGTACAGTGGACTCATCTGGAACAACTTTGGTTTATGGGTTTGGATGCACAAGTAGTATTCCCTCTTAGTACATGTGAAGGCTAGCAAATAGGTTAAGAAGCGACCAGCTAGAGAGCGAAAACGGTCATGATCATGCATTATGAATAATTAACACTGAATACTAGCATGAGTAGGATATAAACACCATGAACATAAATATTGTGGAGGCTATGTTGGTTTCGAATCAACCACATGTGTGAACATGTTCCAAGTCAAGCCACTTGAAACATTCAGAGGAGGATACCATATCATCATACTACATCACAATCATTTTAATGCATGTTGACATCTAAAATAAATCATTATCCACTCCTAGCTACTTAGGCATGGCATGAGAAACTAGCTATAATCTCTAATTGTCATCATAAACATGTTTAATCATAATATGCTGAATCATGGATACTGAGTTAAACATATTTACAAAAACAAAAACAAGTTGAGTTCATACCCGCCTTTCCTTACCACTGTCACTTCATCAAATATTGTCATTATTGCCTTTCACTTGCACAATCGAATGATATAAAAATAATAATAGTGCGAGAGTGTCGTGGACTAAGCTGGAACCTGCAATATTTTATTCAAAGGAGAAGACAAAATAATATGGGCTCTTTGTCATATCAACAATAATGCATATGAGAGCCACTCAACATTTGCACCGCGGTCTTATCCTTAGTATGACTCGACGAAACAAAAGAAAATAATTTCAAAGAAACACACTGAAATATTTTTTGGAGTTTTTTATTTTTCTTGAAGAAAGCAAGTTAAAGAAAGAAAAACAAAAACGAGAAAAACTATTTACACGGGAAAACTCCCAACAAGCAAAAGAAGAAATGGGAAATATTTTTGGCTTTTCTTTCAATACTACAAGTAATTAAACTAGAAAGATAAAGAGAAAAGAAGAGATAAATATTTTGTATTTTCTTAAAGTTTTTCAAGCACACAAGGAGGAAGCGATAAAATAAAACTAACATGGATTATACAATGAAAAAGTATGAACACCGACAACTAGCATGAAGTGTGTGAACATGAATGTAATGTCAGTGAAAATACGTACTCCCCCAAGCTTAGGCTTTCGCCTAGCTTGGTAATCACCACACGTAGCCTGAGTAATAATCGGAATGGTAGCTCGTGGAGGCTCTCGGTGCGGCCTCCTCAGCCAGGCGGGCAGCCTCCACTGCCACGTCGTACTCGCAGGCCTCTCTCTCATAGATGTAATATCTTCCTTTACTCTGATAATCAAAGAGAGCAAGTGCAGGCAAAATAACAGGTACAATGGGTTTTTTGTCGAACATCAAGTTATAATTATCATTAGTGGCTCCAAACTTAATGAACTTATGACGCTGCATGGCACTAAAGTCTAGGTACTGGGTAGGAAAAATAGGGTCATTGGGCCAAGGTGACACCCCTAGCTTCCTAGCTACACGGGAGGCATATATTCCTCCATAAAAATGACCACTATGAGGATTGCATTGCAACCTCCATGCAATGATGTTCCCCAAGATTATAACATTTAATCCCCGTTAGAGCGGTGTGTATGAAGCTCAAGTAAGGGGCAAAGAGTGTACTACAATCTTGTTTACCCACAATAAATTTGCCATTAAAGAGCGCAAAGTAACAGATGGATGGAAATTGTATGCCTTTTATCCTGGCTTGTGCAACTCCTCTATCCTCACCACAACAAAGACTAGTTAAGAACATCTCATACTCAGATTTTGGTGGTTCGTCTAACAAACCCCAATATGGAATTTTGCACGCATCACATAATTCTTCTAGAGGAAGGAAAATTTACAAAGGAAGTTCATCCAAATATCTGGGAGTGATGGGTCTTGATAATCCTATGGTGAGGATTCTTCTCCACAAGAAGAGGACTTGCTAATCCTATGGTGGGGATTCTTCTCCACAAGAGGAGGTCTTGATAACCATTGAAGGTTCCACTCCAACAAGGAGGGGATAGACTCCACACAGGGGAGATACATGAGCAAAGCTATATTTTCTATATAACCTTTGCCAACACGTAGAAATGAGGTGGGGGAGTGGTATTTATAGCCCAAGGGATGAAGGGGTAAGTGATGGGAGAAAGGGTAAATTTACATGGCCTCTTGGCGCACTCTGCATCTAGGCAGGCCGGGCGATCTAGGTAGTAAGACGATTGTCCAGGCATTGGCACGATGATCTGGGTTGCAACCCGGATGGTCCGGCTCCATCGGTGGAGCTTCTGCTGGTGGCCCGGGACGTCCGACCATCTCCCGGATTGACCGAATTGGTGTGTGGATGTCCGACTTCAGGTCAACAGCCTCTCTGTCTTCTCCTTCCTTCTTCAGTTGCTGCTTCCAGGCTTTCCTCGTGGATGGTGTAGGCGTACTCTTGTGCTTCACTCCTCCTCGTCGTCCATGAAGCTCCGCCTCAAACCTATACATGCACGATCGAGGTTCAAGTAGTATACCATCCTGGAAGGAGACAAGAGGACACGTGTAAAGAAGAAGATCCACCTTCATATGTTTCAAGTAGATGTTGCACGTGTCTCTTGACAAAGGGGCTCTTGAAATGGTGGTGTCCAATGGGTGCTCCGCATTAGGCTGGCTTGCCAGCAAGCTCTCTGGAGGGCAACATCACTGATGAGCCAACGGAAGAGGCGACCGACAATGAGCCGGCGCTACCGCCCTTCCTGGTCCATGCCGACATCACCATGGGCAAGACGCATGTGAACTTCACCAACATGATGGTGGAAGACGGGAGGCGTCGTATCGACAAGCGCATGCCGACCAGAGGTACAACTTCCGACTCCTCAATGAGCACCGACTCGCGGAGGAGCAAATTTCCCGTGACCAGGCGAACGACAATGTCGTCATGGAAATGATGGCAGATGTGGATGAGAAGAAGGTCCTGCTCATGTCCTACCGCATCACCCGCGACATCCGTCACAAGTGATGCCGGTTGCGCGTCCTACATGTGAAGAAAGACGTTCTGTTCGCAGACATCAACGTGGCGGCAGAGGAATTTTAGGGTGACACCGACGACGTCGCCAGCTCCGCGTGTGCTGCGCCACCACTGCCATTCGCGCCCGCCGCCATGACGACGAGGCCGAGACGTCCACGGTCGCTGCCAATAGCGAGGAAGAGTAGAACAAGGGAGGTCGCGGCCGCTTGGGTCCTAGGAAGGCCACCGCCACCGTCTTGTCGGGCCTCATAGCCGGTGAGCTTGCCCGCTTCACGGAGACAGATGCCACTATTTTTTCCCTCCCGCTGAAGCTTCATCTCCTAGGGCTCACGGTCGTCAGGTGAGCTTGTTGCCGGACATGAGAAGACATGTTGTGCGAAACGTACGCCGCCGCGGCTGGCGATCATTTATATTTGGTTAGAATAGCATAGTCCGGTATAATTTAGTTGAAATATGTTGGAAATGTAATGAATGTGCTCCCGTTGAAATCATCTTGTTTTATGTAGAAATTACTTCAGTTTGTCCAGGTTGTTAAAATTTGCATCGAATTTATTTCTTTTGGTTAAAGTTCGTTCGAAATGTGACGGGACGTTTACGGCTATCTTTGTACGGCCGGCTCCGTCCGGACACATGTCCACCCCGATCCGCAGACAAATTCCCAATTCTTTCGGGTTGTGCTTCGTAACCAATTAAGCTGTATTACAGATCGAATATGACCATCATTGTGCACCCTGACCAGGCATTGACTAACAAACTCTACTCCATGTCTCATTGCTGTCAAAAGAAAACCTCTACTCCATTTCTCATTGCTGTCAAAAAAAAAAAATTCTACTCCATGTCTCAGATAAATGCTTCGATTCTAGTGCTTTCGTTATACTACAGGAATTACAGGGGCAATGGGAGTTCTCAGAGACTTGCTTGTAATGACATACGTGTCGATGCTTACAATGTAATGTTCATAATATCGTACACATGATTTTCTCTCCAAAAAAATCGTACACATGAAGAAATAGCCGGACAAGTTCGATCAGAAAGAGAAGAAGCAGGATCGATCGAACTACTTTTCCTATTGTACGCTTCCGGAGCCGATGAACATTATCAAGCAGGCGAACAACATGAACGATGAACCTCTGAAGTTTACATCTGTGCATTCTCCAATACTGGACTGCCCCGTTTCATCTTTTCGACATCTCTTCACTGCATAAACAAAAGAGGCGCTTTCAAGTTTCAACTAGTGTCGTATGCGCATAGCTCACGTGTTTGGACGGCTATTGTTCAAGTGCTTCACCCTGATCGAATTAAAAGGGAGATGAGAACATCACCTCTTCAAGCGACTTTCTTGCCAAAGACAGGTGCTTCAAGTCCCTCGAAATCTTCCTGAGCTGGGTAGGCTTCCCCTCTCCACTTGCAACAAGATCAGAACGTTTCTTCAGGACTATCTCCAGAGCTTTATCGACGCCAATGGCTGAGTCTTCAAATACTAGTACCTGTGTAGTAGAGCGAGCATTACACACAACAGACACCAGGTGTGAGCAAATGACACAAGAAGACTCAAACTCAAGAACATGCATGTTCACCTACGTACCTCAGGGGGGATGTTAACTGCAGCTTCTGGCATATCTTCTCGAGCTTCTGGCCACGGAATCATCTTCCCTTTGAAAGAAGGCGGCTAGATAAAACATTGTTACACAATGTCAAACACCAATTGCAGGAAAATCACAGCGCCACGCGCTACCAAAGTGCAAGAAAAACATAGACTGGATCTCCACTGGCTAGCAAGTGCAAGAAAATTACACCATTGATCTCTATCGATAGCATACCTCGCGTTTCGGAGCAGCAACCCTATCGGGGCCGCGTCTTGAGACACAGGAACAGCTCGCCAAACTTTTGCCCTTGCCACCCATCTCGCCTGTAGCTACGTTAGTTGACAATGGCAAACCGCAACCGCACGCCCGCGGAGAGAGAGAGGGACGAAGGCAGGGAGAGAGCAACCGCACCAGCTGGCAAGTCGGGGCGGCCGCCATTGAAGAGCCCAGCGCCGTAGTCGTCGCCGTCCGCGTCCTTGCCGCGGGAGAGGTTGAGAGGGGCTGGGAGCTCGGCGTCCTCCTCGGGCGAGAGGCGCCTGGGGCCGTCCGAGCCATCCGTCGAGCAGCGGGGCTCGACGGCCGCCTTGGAAACTGCCATGGTGGTGGCGGCCATCCTCGGCGGCAGGAAGTGGCCGCCCTCCTCCTCGGTCGACTCCATCTCGTGGTCTTGCGCGACCTGCGGCTCCTTCTCGCCTCCCCGCTGCGCCGCCTCCTTCTCGGCCCCCTGCAGCGCCGCCTCCCTCTTCCTCTCTTCATCCCACTTCTCCACCGCAACTGCCTGCTTCTCCTCCACCGCCACGGTGGTGGCGGCCATCCCCGGCGGCACGAAGTGGACGCCGTCCTCCTTGGTCGGCATCATCTCGCCTCGCGCGACGTGCGGCTTCTTCTTGTCTCCCCGCAGCGGCTCCTCCCTCTCGCCCCCCCCCCCCCCCCCCCCCCCCCCGCAGCGCCGCCTCCGTCTTCCTCTCTTCCCCCCACTTCTCCTCCACCGCAACCGCTTCCTTCTCCGCCACCGCCACCCCCTGCTCCTCCGCCGGTTGTGTTCTTGGTTTCTTGCTGCGCGGCTTCAAAGAAGGCTGGTGATTGACGCTGCGGAGTTTGTTGGGGATTTGGGCACCGGATGGCCTATATATATATACATACTTTTTCGGGGGCAAATGTCTAGACGAAACACAACGAACTCACTGAAAATCAATTGGACATTTATCCCAAAATAAACAAATCAATTGGACATCATGCAAATTTGACCAATAACAAAATGGCACTTGTATGTATATACATATATGTGTCCATATTTTTGGAATTTGTCCACACTCAATACTTATGCCAACGTTAAATGTCTCCACCCAAACAAATCTTAGGCCAACTCCTATGACCCATTTTGTCGGGCCGTGTCCGTATTGGCCCAAAGGGACATGAGAGATGGCCCAACGCGCGATCGCAACCTCAAAATGTGTTCGTTTGGCGTCCGGATTGACCCAACGTTAAATGTCTCCACCCAAACAAATCTTAGGCCAACTCCTATGACCCATTTTGTCGGGCCGTGTCCGTATTGGCCCAAAGGGACATGAGAGATGGCCCAACGCGCGATCGCAACCTCAAAATGTGTTCGTTTGGCGTCCGGATTGACCCATTTTCAGAGCAAACTTGCTTCTACTTTGCGTCCAAACGGACACCGAACGAACGTCGCATGTCCTCTCCTCGTCCAACCTCAGGCCCGCGTGGTGTCCGTCCACCTACTTCCTACCGGCCCCATTTAAGCCGCTAGCGTGGGCAGGCGCACTTGTCAGCCAACCCGCTGCTCCAGCCGCGTCCTTTTTAATGTGGAACTGTGGACTGACTAGTCAACATACTTCCAATCCCGTCGCCACATGCCTCCTCGAACCCCAACTCGCAAACCCTAGCCGGCGGCCACCGCTCCTCCACCTCCTCGTTGGCGGCCATGGTGTGGAAGTGGATCCCGTCAAAGGGAAGCACGACCCTGAGGTTGGTTCCTCATCCGTCCGCCGCCGCTCTAGCTCCTCCGCGATGCTAGCATTCATCATCTCCCCGCCGGTGACCCCGCCTCATGTGCGGCTGTTCGTGAAGACCAAGATCTGCTAGCGGTAATGGGAGATGGGAACGTCACTGCCGTGGAGCGGCGTGCACCTCCCCAACTAATGGCACCTCTCAGTAGATCGGTGTTGATTCCTCTGATCCCGATGAGCAGCCCCATTGCACCATACTTGCTCTGTTTTTCCTTCTTACCAGCCCTGCCGTTGGTGCCCATGAGTTTACTCTTCTTGATCGACGTGGCAAGATATTGCTCCGGCAAGTACTGGAATATTGATTCCCTGTTGTTGATGTTGTTGTCGGCAGCCTTTGGCCGATAACCTCCAGAACAGGAGTATATAGTTGAGTCACCATTTCAGATGATTCTCTCTCTCTCTCTCTCTCTCTCTCTCTCTCTCTCTCTCTCTCTCTCTCTCTCTCTCTCTCTCTCTCTCTCTCTCTGTGTGTGTGTGTGTGTGTGCGCGCGCGCGCGCGTGCGTGTGCGCACGCGTGCTATGTTCCCAGAAGGCGGCAAAATCAGTCAATGCGTGCGTCCGTGTATGCGTGTGAATCAATTCATGCCAAGATCATATGAAGTTGGAAAAAATATTTTGTTCTCAATGGAAAGCTCCATCTCCACCCTCCAATTCATCCTTCAACTTGACATCGTGCAGGAATCGAGAGTGTTATCCGTGGAGGAATGTGATTTGAGCAAGACACTTAAAAGGTGTGTTGTTAGCTTGGCAGTTATGGATAGATCAAGAAAGCGGCAATGCGAGCATGTCATCAAGAATCTAAAAGAGGGGATGCAAATACCAAAATTTTCCACATGAAGATAAATGATCGCAGGCGGAATAATTTTATTCACACGCTCAGAAATGAAAATGGTTGGGTCGCACAACATTAGGACAAAGTCAACATCGTCGATCACCATTTTGAGATCGCCATGAATAGAGGGGCGCTTAGGTCGCAAGGTTTACTATGGCAGAATATGAATTTCACCGGCTATGATCTTAGTTTCCTCGGGGAGCCGTCTGACAAGAAGGAGATCCATGCCGCCATCAAGTCATGCCAAGTGACAAGGCCCTGAACCGGATGGCTTTACCGGGAGTTATGTATGGCTTGTTAGCATATTATCAAGCTAGAGCTTATGGCTATGATCTTTTTCTTCTCAGACCTTCATGCGGAAAATTTCTGAAAAAGAAATTATGGTTGTGTAATCTGTAGACACTAATTCTTAAAAAAAAAAACATTATGTTCCACGTGTGCAAAGGAAATGCAACTACACGTGGGCGGTAGGCATGCAACTATAGTAAAAATAACCAGGGGGAAATGGACCCGCTTCTCTACCAAACCAACGTAGTAAAAATGTTCTAAAGCATGACGAAAATGTATTTTAATTTTTCTTGTTGACCAATCTGATAAATTTTTGACTGAGGACTAGCATAACAGCTAAATAATATGTTCAATATGAGCATTTCAGTGTGCAATTAATATAAAATTTAAATAAAAAGCAATTAACTATTAATTTCCCAACACAAATTAAATACACTAAAAAAATTGAATGTGTTCAAAAGACCGGATGTACATTCGCGCAACTCAAGTTGTGCACAAAAAAATGTGCAAGTTTAGTGTTCTCTACCTGTACAACTAGATAATAAGAAAACCAAAATTGAAAATTAAAATCAGGACAAATAGAAAACTTGACTGATAAAGAAGCATTGAATGGAAATGAAAAGTAAAAGAAATTTAAGGAGAAGACAAACAAGTGCTGCACAAAATATTACTCAAGGTCATAAAGCTTGTATACGGCAAAAACATTGTGTCAAAACACAAGACTCGCATCATCCCAAACCGAAAAGAAAACCAAGAAGCCCATTAAAGCATTTACAGTGCTAGACACTTATAGAGGGAAAAAACCAAGAAGCCCATTAAAAATGGGGAAGCATAGAAGCACTTTGTTTTACTTTTTTAGAGAAGCATGCTGAGCTTCATGCGAAAGCACACGCTCTTGCCGGACATAAACAACAAGAGTGGAGAAACTGAATAAAGCAAAAAACTAACCAAGCAATATCCAAGAATCCAAAAAACCTAGAGAAAAAAAAACAAAAAACACAACAAAAATCTCGTATGCCGAGCGCGCGACACGTGACGGTGACAGGGTGCACCACAACTATCCTTTCGCCCCCGAGCGTCCATTGAATCCCTCCCGCAGGGGGTAGCCCTTCATTAGTTGCCCACAAGGAGATCTTGGCTTTTTTTAGGGGTAAATCTCGCCTAAGAGGCACCTCGGGTAGCTGTTGTTGGGCCAGCCCAGTATCTTCGGCCTTTGCTTGCTAGTTCATTCTTTCTTCTTTGCTTCTCGTTCGTTCATATATATTCCTTTTGTTTTCTTTTTAATATTGTTTTAAATACAAATATTTCAAAACATAATGTACTTAAAAAATAAAAATGTTCGCAAGACTTTAAAAAATCTTATCGTACTGAAAAAAAATGTTTGCACAATTTTCAAAAAATGTTTGTACCATTCAATAAGATTGTTCACACATTTTGAAAAATGTTTATAAAAAATAAAATGTCCAGGTATTTAACAAAATGTTTAATACCATTCAAAAAAATGTTCTTATGATTTTAAAATTGTTTACATGTTTCAATAAAATCATAGCTTTTTTAGAAGAAAAAAAACTATGTAGTCTAAAAAAATGCGTAATTTTAGAATAAAATGTTACGTACTATTGAAAAAATGTCAACGTAGATTCAAAAAATTTATAACAAGTATTCTAAAAAAATTCAAACATATATTTGAGAAAATACTCATAATGTATTTGAAAAATATTCAACGTCTATAGAAAAATGTTACACGTGTGATGAGGGCATGACTGCCTGCCAAGAATATTGCATACATGCATATTACTGAGGTGATTTCTAATAAATAAATGTAATATATTATTTATATTATTCAGAACAAACAATACTTCATCTAATTTTTTTCCATGTCTAACTACAGAATTATCAAAAACTTGTACAAACCACGTGTGAAGATAAAGGAAAATGAAATGATTACGTCAAGGCAGAGAACAAGTTTTGCGTGTTCTGGCTCTGGTTTGGACTGCATATACATACTTGACTTTAAATGCTGACAACTTTCGCATGCGAACTCCGAAGTGTTTGAATCTTATTATTTTTGTGTCTGAAAGCTTATCTCGTGTACTTGGATTCACTTTCAAATTCCTTCCGAGCTCGGAGATAAAGCAAAACAGCGTGACACTGCTATAAAATCCGAGTCAAAATCCAAGTCAAAAGGTGTTACGTCACCCCACTTGGGACCATGGGCCTTGTACGGCCTAGGGTTAGGTCCTGTCCACCTTGGGATGTGCTTCCACCCCCTTGGCTGGCATTCCTTAGTCCTTTATAAGTAGATCAATTTAGTAGTGTTTTCTTTTTGTTTTGTTTGTTAATAATTAGCCATTGTAATTTCATGTACTTGTTTGTACCCACCGACCAAGCCCGGACCGCTTTTGAATGTCTACATTTATTATTATTTCATCTATATTCACAATTCAGATTGTTTTTATCACATTCTTGCTCGTTCTTTGATTGCTTGCATGAATAGACCTTTGCGGTCAAGCTGCTCGTGCTTCCGACATCGTCAATAACCTCCAGGAAGGTTCGTTTAGCGATTGCTAAGGCGCAATGTGGTTGCAATTGTAGTCGGATCGTCAAAGTCATTACCCACCAATTCGATTGTTATCATCTCTTTGAAATATCAGGACCCCTTGGCTTTGTCAAGTGGTATCAGTTTCAGTTTGCTTGGTGATAATTTTCAGTTATCTTTAGATTAGATTTATTGTTTTACCTTTTGTACAAGAAAAAACCAAAAAAAAATAGATTTGTTCATCCTTTGTCTAAGGCAGGCTGAATCTTTGTAATTTCTTTTCAGTCCATTGGATAGTTGATTTATCGGTTGCATCGTCATGTGGAGTTGCTGATCTTATTGTCTTGTTTCTGTTGGAGTTTCGAGTTATGTTTGCATTAGTCAAACCGTCGTTGCACCACCCCCCTTCTGTTGTCGACCATCTCCATCTCCATCAATTTTCACCAGGCCTCCCCCGCCGCCTTCCATCAAACTTCAATAACATACTTGAGGTTTTTGCATTTTAGCTTGAGTCAATTTGCATCTTATCTGGTTTGCTCAAAAAAGGAGAAAATAAGTTGAAAAGAGGGAGAGGGCGAAAATATATTTTTTGGATCTATCTAGATTCAAACTCATACATGAATTCTGGTTGGAATCTGTTTTGTCCGGTTTCAGTAAAACAGATATATATCTCTCATTATGATGTCCGATTTAGCTCCACGAATTGTCAAATTAAAGCTATTGACAAGCCGCATCTTAATAGTTAAAACATCATGTTCAATATTGACTTCTCAAAATCGAGTTCTAAATAAGACTTTTACCCCACAAAGTTCATGAGCACAGCTTGTAAAAGTTTTTCAGGCTGGCTCTCAATTTATTTGACTCGTGATCTGAACTCTGAATTGAGTGGGGCTTTTTTGCATTATAAAGAGTAAGTCAATGGGATTCTTGAGAAACTACATAAAAAATTTGGCACAAAATTTTTCAGAGGAAAGTTGCATAAAGAGGTTTTAGAACATCCTACTTTGAGCTGATTTCTCATCATTATCTTTATTGCTTTGTGATCTTCACTTATATCTTGTTGTCTAGAGCTACTTAATATCATTTCTTGTTGCTAGTTGTGCAGCGTCGTGACCCCATTACTGTTCTAGATTCATGTTTGTAGCTCGGTCTAGCCTAAGACTAGCATAGTGTCGTCGTTTAGTGTTTATTCAGCATTGCATTTCTAAATTTATTATTGTTAATCTTTTGCGACCATATATTCAAGCCTTCGAAACTTCACATATTTTTACACTTTGTATACGTACGTTCACCTGGGAATCACTTTACTCAATCTCTATAGTGATTTGACAACGCTGGTTGCCGGTCAGTGATGTCTACTACGCAACTTTATTCTTATAGACACATGTTGGGCCTCCTAGCGCAGAGTTTTGTAGGACAGTAGCAATTTTCTCTCAAGTGGATGACCTAAGGTTTATCAATCCGTCGGAGGCGTAGGATGAAGATAGTCTCTCTCAAACGACCCTGCAACCAAATACAAGAAATCTCTTGTGTCCCCAACATACCCAATACAATGGCAAATTGTATAGGTGCATTAGTTCGGCGAAGAGATGGTGATAACCGTGTAATATGGACGCTAGAAATGTATTTTTATAATCTGAATAAATAAAAACAGGAAGGTAGCAAATAGTAAACAAGCACAAAAACGGTATTGCAGTGCTTGAAAATGAGGCATAGGGTCCATCCTTTCACTAGTGCAATCTCTCAACAATTCTAATATAATTGGATGATATAACCATCCCTCAAAGTGTGATGAAGAATCACTTCAAAGTTCCTATCTAGCGGCGAACATAAGAATAAATTGTTTGTAGGGTATGAAACCACCTCAAAGCTATGCTTTTCGTTCGATCTATTCAAGAGTTCATACTAAAATAACATAAGACTATTATTTCCGTTAGATCTATCCTAGAGTTCGTACTAAAATAACACCAAAGCAAATTCATATTCATAATTGATAACCCACAAGTATACGGGATCGCAACAGTTTTCGAGGGTAGAGTATTCAACCCAAATTTATAGATTCGACACAAGGGGAACCAAAGAATATTTGAAGGTATTAGCAACTGAGTTATCAATTCAACCACACCTGGAGATTAATTATCTACATCAAAGTGATCAGTAGCAAAGTAGTATGATAGTTTTGGTAGTAGTGAAAGTAGCAACGGTAACGGTAACAGTGATAGCAGCAATTTTGTAGCAAGTGTAACAGTAATGATAGCAGTAGTAACTTAGCAAGAACAATATAAGATAAATTCGTAGGAATTGGATTGGTGACTTGTTGGATGATATTCATCATGAGACAGTTATAACCTAGGGCGATACGACACTAGCTCCAGTTCATCCATATAATGTAGGCATTTATTCCATAAATAGTCATACGTGCTTATGGAAAGAACTTGCATGACATATTTTGTCCTACCCTCCCGTGGCAACGGGGTCCATATTGTAAACTAAGGGATATTAAGGCCTCCTTTTAATAGAGAACCAGAACAAAGCATTAACACATAGTGAATACATGAACTCCTCAAACTACGATCATCACCGGGAGTGGGCCCGACTATTGTCACTCCGGGGTTGCCGGATCATAACACGTAGTAGGTGACTATAACTTGCAAGATCGGATCTAAAACATAGATATAATTATGAAATCATAAACGGTTCAGATCTGAGTTCATGGCACCCGGGCCCGAAGTGACAAGCATTAAGCATAGCAAAGTCATAGCAACATCAATCTTAGAACATAGTGGATACTAGGGATCAAGCCCTAACAAAACTAACTCTATTACATGATGAATCTCATCCATCTCCTCACCAACCAGCGAGCCTACGAAGGAATTACTCACTCCCGGTGGGGAGCATCATGGAATTGGCGATGGAGAAGGGTTGGTGATGATGAAGAATGAAGATCCCCCTCTCCGGAGCCCCAAACGGACTCCAGATCTTGCCTCCCGATGAAGAACAGGAGGGGACGGCGGCTCCATCTCGTGGATCGTGATAATTATTTATCCCTGATTTTTTATGGAAAAAAATGATTTTATAGCGTCGGTTTCAGGGTCTGCGGGGCCACCAGGTGGGGACAACCCACCTGGGCGCGCCAGGAGAGGGGGCGTGCCCTGGTGGGTTGTTCCCATCCAGGTGCCCCTCTCTGGCAGGTCTTGGCTCCAGAAATTCTCTTCTATTGCATAAAAATTCCTCGCAAAGTTTCATTCCATTCCAAGAACTTTTATTTCTGCACAATAACAACACCATGGTAGTTCTGCTAAAAACAACGTCAGTCCGGGGTTAGTTTCATTCAAATCATGCAAATTAGAGTCCAAAACAAGAGGAAAAGCGTTAGGAAAAGTAGATACGTTGGAGACGTATCAATAATGCTCAATCCAACACAAAGAACTTCAAAGAGTGCCCCAAGATTTCTACCGGAGAGACAAAGACAAGAACATGCATCAACCCCTATGCATAGATTACCCCAATGTCACCTCGGGAATCCGCGAGTTGAGCGCCAAAACATATATCAAGTGAATCAATACGGTACCCCTTTGGCACCACGAGTTTCAATTGCAAGACATATATCAAGTGTTCTCAAATCCATAAAAGTATTCAATCCGATAACAACGAAATGTCAAAGGGAAAACTCAATTCATCACAACAAGATAAAGAGGGGAAAACACCATATGATCCGACTATATTAACAAAGCCTGCGATACATCAAGATCGTGACATCTCACGAACACGACAGAGAGAGAGAGATAGAGAGAGAGGGAGGGAGAGAGAGACAGATATTAAACACATAGCTACTGGTACAAACCCTCAGCCCCGAGGGTGGATGTAACACCCCGGATGTAACTTGCCATATTTGCAATCCAACTCTTGCCATTTTCGGCATTGTGATATAATATTCCCTCCGTTGTTGGGTTTCCCGTCAGTTTGCATTTTGGTCATGTCATGCATTTCATATCATGTCATCATGTGCATCGCATTCGCATACGTGTTCGTCTCAGGAATCCGAGCATTTTCCCCGTTGTCCGTTTTCCAATCCGGCGCTCCTATGTCCCCCGGCGTCCCCTTTTACCTTTTTCCGTGAGCGGGTATTAAACCTTCTCGGAATGGACCGAGGTTTGTCAAGTGGCCTTGGTATAGCACCGGTAGACCGCCTGTCAAGTTTCGGGTCATTCGGAGGTCGTTTGATACTCCAACGGTTAACCGGGTAACGTAAAGGCCTCGTGTGTGTTGCAGCCCAAAACCCCTTCAAAACAGCCCAATAACCCATCTAAGACACTCCCATGTCCATCGCCGTTCTATCATGATCGCGTGGCCGAAAAACGCACTCCATTTGGAGCTTCCTAGCCCCCTCTACCTATAAATACACCTCCCCCTCCAAAATCCCGGGTCCAATCCACCCTAACCCTAGTCCATTTCCCCTCTCCGCCGCCGGACGAATTCCCGCCGGCCGGACACGTCCGCCGCCCTCACGCCGCCACGTGGCGCCTCCTGGCTCGCCGAGGAGCCGCGCCCACTTCCCCGCGCCGGCCCGCCGGGGCCTAGGCGGGGCCCCGCCGCGCCCCGCCGCCTGGCCTGCGCCTCCACCGCCTCGCCCCCGCGCTCCGCCGCCTCCGCCCGCGCCAGATACGCGCCGGCGCCGGAGCCCGCCGCCGCCCGTCGCCGCCCCCGCACCGTCCCGCACCGGCCGCCGCCCGAGCTCCCGTGCGCCGCGCCGCCTCCTCCGCCGCCGCCCGTGCCAGATCCGGCCTCCCCGGCCCTGGATCCGGCCACCCCGCGCCTCCTCCGGCGAGCCCCGACGAACTCCGGCGAGCCCCGACGAGCTCGGTTGACTTTTCTCCCCCCCTCGAAATCTGCTAAGTCCCAATTATTTTGCATTATTGTTGCATCTTCGTCGCATCGTAACTTGCTGTATATTGCTCCGTTTCATGCGTATAATGTGTCAAATTGTTCGTCTCGATGAGTAGACATTTCATTCCATCGCATCATTTTCATTTGAGTTCATTTTGATTCCTGAAATGCTGTTGAAAGAGGGCTATGTGATGTTAGTTTTTGGTTCTTATCAGAACATGCACTTTTGTCATTTTTGCCACAATTGATGTGTGCACCCTATGAAGTTGAGTTCTACATGAGTTTTCTAATATGCCATGTCATATTTCCAGAGAATTATGCCATGTATTTTTTTTATCTTTGTGGTGACTATCACAAGCATGCAAACTAGGGTTCATAATGTTGCTGATTTCAGAGACTTAGTAATTTCACTGTCCCTGCCTGCTGTTATTTTTATGCCGTGTGTTCTTGTTGTTTCCGAGGGATCTATGCCTCTTTTGAGCATGATCAGTAAGAGTATTTTGAGCATATGGATTTGCTCTATCCATCCATGCCTTTGTTTGTATTTATGGAGTGCCATAGCTTGAGTCAATCGAGCTCTACTTTTGCTATAAAATGTTACTGGCAGATTGTTTACATGTTATTCGATTTTGCCAAACTTGTTGTAGTTGATCCTTGCATGCTATAGTGTTATTTTTGCCATGTATAGTTTCTATTCCATGTCTTCTTGATGTATGTATGCTTAGTTTATCATGCAATGCTCTGTAGTGAGTGCATCAAGCTCACGAATATGCCTACTTGTTATCTGCTTTTGACATGTCCAGTTTTCTGAAACCTGTAACGAAACTTGCTTAATTGACATGGGTGTTACTATATTTTCTGATCCTTTTTGGCTTATGGTCAGTAAGGGACTTTTGTTAAGTGCTTTGAGTAGATTCATGCCATTCCGTATTTTGCTATGTCCTGTTCCTGTTGCATGCTGTTTGCTTGCTCTAAACATGTCATCCTGATGTTAGTTTCTGGCATGTTATTTTCACGAAGTCTGTGAACCTGTTATCTTTTGCACTTTTGCCATGCTTGTTTGAACCTGTTGTGGTGTTATTTAGCCGTAGCTCAGTGTTCATCTTTTGTCAAGCATCTTGAGTAGATTACTGTCATATGCTTTGTTGATATGTTTGGGTGCAGTAGCTTAATTTCTTGTTGCTTGCTAAGTAGCATCATGCTGTTAATGGCAGTTTCTTGTCATTCTTGTTTTGCTTGTCATTTGCAAACCGTGCATCCGTTTCCGGTGATCTTTATATCGATTTCAACCGAAATCACCTCACTTATCCAGTGGCATACTTGGTTTGACAAGATTATGCCTTGTTCATCTTTTTCCTCCCGAAGCACGCATATGCATTGCATATCCCATCTCGCATATCATGCCTTGTTTTGCATCATGTTGTTTGCGCATTGCATCGTGATTGATATTGTCCCCTCTGCTTGTGTTCTTGCTTTGGGTAGAGCCGGGAGACGAGTACATGAACGAGGAACCTGTTGAGAACGCTTACGAGGACCAAGCTTTCGTCAACTCTGAGAACCTTGCAGGCAAGATGACCATACCCTCGAAATCACTTCTATCTTTGCTTGCTAGATGCTCGCTCTTTTGCTAGTGTTGGAACATGGTGTTGGAGTTATGTTTGACGTAGGTTGTTCTAGGATCACTTCTAACTTCACGACCATGCTTTGCTTCTCTTCTCGCTCTCTTTTGCGTTGTAGCCACCATATATGCTAGTCGCTTGCTGCAGCTCCACCTCACAATCCTTTCCTACCTATAAGCTTAAATAGTCTTGATCTCGCGGGTGTGAGATTGCTGAGTCCCCGTGACTCACAGATTCTACCAATACAGTTGTAGGTGCCAACGATGCCAGTGCAGATGACGCGAACGAGCTCACGTGGGAGTTCGACGAGGAACGTGGCCGTTACTATGTGTCTTTTCCTGATGATCAGTAGTGGAGCCCAGTTGGGGATGATCCGGGGATCTGTGTAGCATTTGGGGTAGTCTTCTTTCATTTTGGTACCGTAGTCGGACCTTGAGTGTAATTTGGATGATGAATGTTTATTTATGTATTGTGTGAAGTGGCGACTGTAAGCCAACTATGTATCTTTTTCCGTTATGTATTACATGGGTTGTGTGAAGATTACCTCACTTGCGACATTGCTTTCAATGCGGTTATGCCTCTAAGTCGTGCCTCGACACGTGGGAGATATAGCCGCATCGAGGGCGTTACAAGTTGGTATCAGAGCCTTCCCCGACCTTAGGAGCCCCCACTGATTGATCGTTTTTAGCGGCCGAGTTGTGTCTAGAAAAATGTTTTGAGTCATCTAGGAATTATATATCGGAGAGTTTAGGAATTCTTTTTACTTCCCAGTCTCCTCATATCTCTGGTAAGGCATCCTGACATAGAGTTTTGACTCTTGTCTTCTCAAATTTCACTAATTTTTTTTAGGATCACGCGGGTATCTTAGAATCGTTCCGATGGTTTTATGATGACAACATTGTCTTGGTTGCCTCCCGTCAGCAGGGGTTTTAGTGGAGGTGTCCCGGGGAGTTGAGCTCCGAGGTGTTGTCGTCATAATTTTATCGTTGCAGTTCTGGAATACCTGAGTTTAGTACGCCGACATCGAAAATCTCTTTTGTACAGTTGTTGGTGAGATAACCCTGATAGCCCAGTACTGAGGTGAGTGCGGGAGTATTGCCATGACTTGTATAACGGATGCTTTTCGAAGGTTGAGGTAGATGATTTCCGAGGATTTCTTGGTTATGTGTTGAAGGATGGATACAACTGGATCTAGGTATTGTTAGTTTGGGTGATATATTTTGTGTCCCCTGTATCCCCAACACCTGATTGCATAACCAGAAAGTTTCGGGAGTTTATAAGTGGGAATTCATGTAGCTCTAGTGTTTCTTCCGCAGATATTTGGTTCGTGATTGGGTAATCCTTACCAAGTATTTGTTCACATCCGTACCTTGTTGATGTTATTCCATACCTTTTTTCTAAGTGGCTTCTCAGCTTATGGAAGTGTGATGCTTTACTTTGGAATTCATTCGTTCATTCTCGTTCGAATGTTTATTGTGAATACTATATGTTGCAATTTCGTTCCTTTGATTCAGCTTGAATATATCTCTTTCAAGATGCTAATGGATGTCACCCTCTTCAGGATGGCTCCGCCCACGCGTCAGAATCCGGAACGCAATGAAGGAAGTCAGGCTAACCCTCCGCCACCACCTCCGCCTCCGGAGGCATGGAAAGCCTTGATGACAGCCACAAATGCCAATGCTTAGATTCTGATTCAGCTCTTGCAAGATCGCAACCAAGGGCAAGGTAATCAAGGGAATCAATTCCAAGGCAACAATCAGCCGCACTTCGCTTCACTCAACCAGTTCCTTGCTAATCAGCCAAAGACCTTCAGCTACTGTGTCGAGGCCACAGACGCCGATGATTGGCTCGTGGACATCAGCAAGCATTTCGAGTGCAGCAATGTCAGACCTGAGGACTTTGTCAAGTTTGCCTCTTTTCAACTCAAGGATCAAGCTGCTGAGTGGTTCCAGCAATACAAAGATTCCAGAGGAGGTCGTGTGATTACCTGGGATGATTTCCGCCGTGACTTCAAAGCTCACCACATTCCAGAAAGTGTTGTTGAGAGTAAGCGTGAGGAGTTCCGCAATCTCAAGCAAGGCAACATGTCCTTGTATCAATACAACACTCAGTTCCAGAAGCTCTCTCATTTTGCGAGGCAAGACATCCCTGATGAGAAGAGTATGATCTACCAATTCAGGCGTGGTCTTAGGGAAGATCTGCAACTTGCTCTCGTGCTTTTCGAGCCGTTAAAGTATGATAAATTCTACAACATGGCGCTAAAACAAGAAGCTGCTCAGCTCAAGTGTGAGGCATCTAAGAAGAGAGTCAGAGACGCAGTTCAGTCTTCTTCTTCCTCACTTCTGGCAGCTAAGCAACAGAAGTTCTAGTTGCCTCCTCCTCCTCCGTTCCGTCAGCCTTATCAGCAGAAGAACTCAGGTGGTCGTGGATCTTCCCACCCACCCAACCCTGGCTATCAGAACAAGTCTCAGAACCAAGCTCCAAGGCCAAGTGCTCCTTACCATCGTCCGCTCTCAGAGGTGACTTGTAACAAATGTCAGCAGAAGGGTCACTATGCGAACAAGTGCTTCAACCAAAGGCGCCTTCCGCCTCCTCCACCTGTGAAATCTTCCAGCAATGCAGTGGTCAAGCATAATCCTAAGTCTGCAAAGGTGAACATGATGAATGCAGCTCAAGCGGAGGATTCTTCTGACGTGATCATGGGTAATCTTCCTGTTAATGATATTCCTGCAAAAGTCTTATTTGATACTGGTGCATCGCATTCTTTCATTTCAAGACCTTTTGCATCCATGAACAATTTGCATACTGTCGATCTGCCCAAGCCAATGGCGGTTTCCTCTCCGGGTTTGTTCATGAATACCAAAATGATGGCTCCGGATGTTTCTATCAAGATGGGCGACTATAGGTTTCTGGCTAAACCTATGGTTCTTGGTGACTTTGATATTGATCTTATTCTCGGGATGGACTGGCTCTATAAGCACAAAGCTCAGCTTGATTGTGCTGCCAGGGAAATCAAATTGACTCACTCTTCTGACGATGTGATCATCTATGCCGCTTGTGATGATACCATTCGGTTGTTTTCTCTCAATGAGAATGGTGAATTGGAGGCTATCTCTCAGATTCCAGTCGTTTGTGAGTACCAAGATGTCTTTCCAGAAGAGCTTCCGGGTATGCCTCCCCGCCGGCCAGTTGAATTCGTTATTGATCTTGAGCCTGGCACGGAACCCGTTTGCAAGCATCCTTACAAGCTTGGACCAGATGAGTTGAAGGAATTGAAGAAACAACTCGATAAACAAGAGCGTCTGGGTCTGATCAGACCGAGTTCTTCTCCTTGGGGTTGTGGTGTTCTTTTTGTCCGGAAGAAGGATGGCACGGACCGACTTTGCGTCGATTACCGTCCATTGAACAAGAAGACAATCAAGAACAAGTACCCACTTCCCAACATCAATGAGCTATTTGAGCAACTTAAAGGTGCTAAGGTGTTCTCCAAGCTTGACCTTCGTATGGGTTATCATCAGATTCGCATTCGTGAAGAAGATATTCCCAAGACAGCATTCAGAACAAGTTTTGGTACTTATGAATATACTGTCATGTCATTCGGCCTTGTCAATGCTCCTCCAACATTCACTCGCTTGATGAATTTCATCTTCAACCCCTACATCAACGAATTTGTCTTGGTCTATCTCGATGATATTTTGGTCTTCTCCAAGAATAAGGAGGATCATGCCAAACATTTGCGGTTGGTGCTCGACAAGCTCAGAGAGTATAAATTATATGCGAAGTTCTCCAAATGTGAATTCTGGCTTGATGAAGTTCTTTATCTGGGCCATATCATCTCTACCAAGGGCATCGCTGTTAATCCTGAGAAGGTGTCTGCAGTTGTGAATTGGGAACCTCCTCAGAATGTCAAGCAGCTTCGCAGTTTTCTTGGACTTGCAAGCTATTGCCGAAGATTCGTTGAGAATTTCTCAAAGATTGCAAAGCCTCTTTCCAACCTCCTCCAGAAGCATGTGAAGTATGTCTGGTCTCCTGAGTGTGATGTGGCTTTCAACACTCTCAAAGAGAAACTCGTCACTGCTCCAGTTTTGACTCCTCCTGACGAAGACAAGCCTTATGAAGTTTTCTGTGATGCTTCTCTTCAGGGCCTCGGTGCCGTCTTAATGCAAGAAAAGAAGGTTGTGGCCTATACCTCTCGTCAGCTGAAGCCCGACGAAAAGAACTACCCCACTCATGATCTTGAGTTGGCGGCAGTTGTCCACGCACTAATAACATGGAGACATCTCCTGTTGGGAAGGAAAGTGGACATATTCACCGATCACAAGAGTCTCAAGTACATCTTCACTCAGCCCAACCTCAACCTCAGGCAAACTCGATGGGTCGAAATGATTCAAGAGTATAATCCGAGTATTGAATATACTCCAGGCAAGGCTAATGTGATTGCAGACGCATTGAGCAGGAAGGCTTATTGCGACAGCTTAATCCTCAAGCCCTTTCAACTGGATCTCTGTGAAGCTTTCCGCAAGTTGAATCTCCAAGTTGTTCCTCAAGGTTTTCTTGCCAACCTCATCGTCTCTCCTACTTTGGAAGATCAAATTCGTGAGGCACAACTGATGGATACCATGGTGAAGAAGGTGAAACGTGGTATTGACAAGGGCATTTCCAAATACAAGTGCTATCG